>CM042243.1:35068853-36369972 GCA_023566225.1 Romanogobio albipinnatus | reverse complement strand
CTGTCTGTCTACAGTATCTGTCTGTCTATCTACAGTATCTGTCTGTCTGTCTATCAACAGTATCTGTCTGTCTGTCTACAGTATATGTCTGTCTATCTACAGTATCTGGCTGTCTGTCTATCAACAGTATCTGTCTGTCTGTCTACAGTATCTGTCTGTCTATCTACAATATCTGTCTGTCTACAGTATATGTCTGTCTATCTACAGTATCTGGCTGTCTGACTATCAACAGTATCTGTCTGTCTGTCTACAGTATCTGTCTGTCTATCTACAATATCTGTCTGTCTACAGTATATGTCTGTCTATCTACAGTATCTGTCTGTCGATCTACAGTATCTGTCTGTCTGTCTACAGTATCTGTCTGTCTACAGTATCTGTCTGTCTGTCTATCAACAGTATCTGTATGTCTGTCTACAGTATCTGTCTGTCTATCTACAGTATATGTCTGTCTGTCTATCAACAGTATCTGTCTGTCTGTCTACAGTATATGTCTGTCTATCTACAGTATCTGGCTGTCTGTCTATCAACAGTATCTGTCTGTCTGTCTACAGTATCTGTCTGTCTATCTACAGTATCTGTCTGTCTGTCTATCAACAGTATCTGTCTGTCTGTCTACAGTATATGTCTGTCTATCTACAGTATCTGGCTGTCTGTCTATCAACAGTATCTGTCTGTCTGTCTACAGTATCTGTCTGTCTATCTACAATATCTGTCTGTCTACAGTATATGTCTGTCTATCTACAGTATCTGTCTGTCTGTCTAACAACAGTATCTGTCTGTCTGTCTATCAACAGTATCTGTCTGTCTATCTACAGTATCTGTCTGTCTACAGTATATGTCTGTCTATCTACAGTATCTGTCTGTCTGTCTAACAACAGTATCTGTCTGTCTGTCTATCAACAGTATCTGTCTGTCTGTCTACAGTATCTGTCTGTCTATCTACAGTATCTGTCTGTCTATCTACAGTATTGGTCTGTCTGTCTATCTACAGTATCTGTCTGTCTACAGTATATGTCTGTCTATCTACAGTATCTGTCTGTCTATCAACAGTATCTGTCTGTCTGTCTATCAACAGTATCTGTCTGTCTGTCTACAGTATCTGTCTGTCTATCTACAGTATCTGTCTGTCTGTCTACAGTATCTGTCTGTCTGTCTACAGTATCTGTCTGTCTATAGTATATGTCTGTCTATCTACAGTATCTGGCTGTCTGTCTATCAACAGTATCTGTCTGTCTGTCTGTCTGTCTATCTACAGTATCTGTCTGTCTACAGTATATGTCTGTCTATCTACAGTATCTGGCTGTCTGTCTATCAACAGTATCTGTCTGTCTGTCTGTCTATCAACAGTATCTGTCTGTCTGTCTACAGTATCTGTCTGTCTATCTACAATATCTGTCTGTCTACAGTATATGTCTGTCTATCTACAGTATCTGTCTGTCTACAGTATATGTCTGTCTAGCTACAGTATCTGTCTGTCTGTCTAACAACAGTATCTGTCTGTCTATCAACAGTATCTGTCTGTCTGTCTGTCTACAGTATCGGTCTGTCTGTCTACATTATCTGTCTGTCTGTCTATCAACAGTATCTGTCTGTCTGTCTATCAACAGTATCTGTCTGTCTATCTACAGTATCTGTCTTTCTACAGTATCTGTCTGTCTATCTACAATATCTGTCTGTCTACAGTATATGTCGGTCTATCTACAGCATCTGTCTGTCTGTCTATCAACAGTATCTGTCTGTCTGTCTATCAACAGTATCTGTCTGTCTGTCTACAGTATCTGTCTGTCTATCTAAAGTATCTGTCTGTCTGTCTGTCTACAGTATCTGTCTGTCTATCTACAGTATCTGTCTGTCTGTCTGTCTATCAACAGTATCTGTCTGTCTGTCTACAGTATATGTCTGTCTATCTACAGTATCTGTCTGTCTGTCTATCAACAGTATCTGTCTGTCTGTCTACAGTATCTGTCTGTCTATCTACAGTATCTGTCTGTCTGTCTACAGTATCTGTCTGTCTACAGTATCTGTCTGTCTATCTACAGTATCTGTCTGTCTGTCTATCAACAGTATCTGTCTGTCTGTCTACAGTATCTGTCTGTCTATCTACAGTATCTGTCTGTCTGTCTACAGTATCTGTCTGTCTATCTACAGTATCTGTCTGTCTACAGTATATGTCTGTCTATCTACAGTATCTGTCTGTCTGTCTATCAACAGTATCTGTCTGTCTACAGTATATGTCTGTCTATCTACAGTATCTGTCTGTCTGTCTATCAACAGTATCTGTCTGTCTATCTACAGTATCTGTCTGTCTATCTACAGTATCTGTCTGTCTGTCTACAGTATCTGTCTGTCTGTCTACAGTATCTGTCTGTCTACAGTATCTGTCTGTCTATCTACAGTATCTGTCTGTCTGTCTATCAACAGTATCTGTCTGTCTGTCTACAGTGTCTGTCTGTCTATCTACAGTATCTGTCTGTCTGTCTACAGTATCTGTCTGTCTACAGTATTTGTCTGTCTATCTACAGTATCTGTCTGTCTGTCTATCAACAGTATCTGTCTGTCTCTCTACAGTATCTGTCTGTCTATCTACAGTACCTGTCTGGCTACAGTATATGTCTGTGTGTGGACAAGCGAGAGACCTGGGAGGAGCGAGCGATCGGTGTGCGGGATTGAGAATAAGCGTCACCTGTGAGGCACACCGGTCTCGAGTCCTCTCAGGTCTCTCGCTCATCCACCTCGTTACAATATCTGTCTGTCTGTCTGTCTGTCTGACTGGCTATCAACAGTATCTGTCTGTAAATTCTAATTCAAAATTGCTTTATTGGCATGAATGTAAATCATACAATATTGGCAAAGCTAGGAATATATGAACATAAATAATAATACATATATGAACATTAATAATAATGATGATAATAAACATCAAAATAATAGAAGAAAATATTACAACATAACCTTAAATAAACAGTGTAACAAATTAGTGTAACAAATTAGAACATTTGAAAATGTTATACCACAGTGTTTTAACATACAGTATCTGTCTGTCTGTCTATCTACTGTATCTGTCTGTCTGTCTGTCTGTCTATCTATCTGTCTATCTACTGTATCTGTCTGTCTGCTATCTATCTGTCTATCTACTGTATCTGTCTGTCTATCTACTGTATCTGTCTGTCTATCTACTGTATCTGTCTGTCTGCTATCTATCTGTCTATCTACTGTATCTGTCTGTCTGTCTATCTATCTGTCTATCTACTGTATCTGTCTGTCTGTCTATCTATCTATCTGTCTATCTACTGTATCTGTCTGTCTATCTACTGAATATATCTGTCTATCTACTGTATCTGTCTGTCTGCTATCTATCTGTCTATCTACTGTATCTATCTGTCTATTTACTGTATCTGTCTGTCTATCTACTGTATCTGTCTGTCTGCTATCTATCTGTCTATCTACTGTATCTGTCTGTCTATCTACTGTATCTGTCTGTCTGCTATCTATCTGTCTATCCACTGTATCTGTCTGTCTATCTACTGTATCTGTCTGTCTATCTACTGTATCTGTCTGTCTGCTATCTATCTGTCTATCTACTGTATCTATCTGTCTATCTACTGTATCTGTCTGTCTGTCTATCTATCTGTCTATCTACTGTATCTGTCTGTCTGTCTATCTATCTGTCTATCTACTGTATCTGTCTGTCTATCTACTGAATCTATCTGTCTATCTACTGTATCTGTCTGTCTGCTATCTATCTGTCTATCTACTGTATCTATCTGTCTATTTACTGTATCTGTCTGTCTATCTACTGTATCTGTCTGTCTGCTATCTATCTGTCTATCTACTGTATCTATCTGTCTATTTACTGTATCTGTCTGTCTATCTACTGTATCTGTCTGTCTGCTATCTATCTGTCTATCTACTGTATCTGTCTGTCTATCTACTGAATCTATCTGTCTATCTACTGTATCTGTCTGTCTGCTATCTATCTGTCTATCTACTGTATCTATCTGTCTATTTACTGTATCTGTCTGTCTGCTATCTGTCTGTCTATCTACTGTATCTATCTGTCTATTTACTGTATCTGTCTGTCTATCTACTGTATCTGTCATCCATCCAGCCATCCATCCATCCATCCATCCATCCATCCATCCATCCATCCATCCATCCATCCATCCATCCATCCATCCATCCATCCATCTCTGTTTATTTCTTGGTCAGTCTGTCTTTCTGTCTATTTATAGATGTACAGTATACTACATCTCTATCTGACCTTCTATTAGCCTGTCTGTCTATCTGTCTCTGCATATTTGCTTGTCTGTCTACATCTGTCTATCTACCCATCTCTTCCCCAATCTGTGCATTTATCATCTTTATCATATCATATTTATCTACACACACTTTTCTCTTTACTCCAAGCTCTACTGAGTTTCACTGCACATCGATCCTGCAGGAAAAACTCAAACACCGGTGGGGTAAATTTCACATCAAGTCCATTTCAGTCCCATTTAAGTTCAGCTCATCTCAGACAATCCATTGAAATCTGTTTGCAGTCTTAATTCAGCGCCTGACCTCGCTGTGCAGCTGTGTCGAGGGGAGACAGAAGAGAGGTGAGCGCCACGTCTCCAAAACACTGTCAGTTTATAGACAGCCCTTCTGACTAGACCACACACAATCCAATCGAACACACAACCTCCATACATGGACAGCGATTCAAAAATAACGTCCCTCCATGACTCATTAAATGTATCACTGTGATCTTTCACTTCAAACATAAACAGTAACTAATGAACACAGAAGTAGAGAAACAGCATCACACCACATGAATAAGATTTTCAGCTATGCATACATTCAAAACTCTAATTTTAGTGCAGCTTGCTGTGCATCACAGAACAGCAGTGGTCTCCATCTCCGTCTAAACCCAGATCCCTGCAGATACAAGGGCACATTTGTTTGTTTCCTGTTTGATGTTGACTTGACTAATGGTCCATGTGCATAATTATTTTGTTCTGGATCCTGACAGCCCCCAACCAAATAATATCATGAAGCGTCAGTTATGTGGCTCATTCAGGAATGTGCTGTCATGTAGATGCCTGCTATCGTTCATCATTAACAGCGATGCCATGTTTGAGAAATGCAAGTCACCATTCATCAAGGAAGAGCGAGGGGCACAGAATGAAGCGGAAGAATTAGTCAGTGATCAGGGCTTGAGGATTCTCTGATAATACATGAGGTTTGGGTTTGTTTGGTTGAGAAAGCCTTGAATTGTTTCTGGGTGGGATTGTTTCTATCTGCTATTTCTTGTGACAGTCTTTCTAGAAACCCAAGATGTCTTGGGCCAATGCTCTCATTATGGCTCACACTGGGCTCTGTTTAAACAACCCTGCTAAGATCAATGAAATACATTAAAAATTGAATTGTTCAATAAAGCAGCAGAGGATAAATAAATTATAAATTATCTAATATACTTTGCAGCTCTGGGCTTTGAAGGGAATTTTTCATTAAAAAGGGGATGTGTTGGAAAGTGTAGCTTATGTATTGTATGTATGACTCTAAATGATTTTGCTTATATTCTGATGTTTTTGTCATCATCGCTACTCCTGTTAATTTGTTCCTATTTCTGGCCCAGCATGTAATGTTAAAGGCAACCTATTATGCAAAATTCACTTTTACATGGTGTTTAAACACTGATGTGCGTCCACAGTGTGTGTAAACAACGATTTTTTATAAAATCCCCATAAATCAGAAGCAGTGTCTGAAAATACGCTGTTCCAGATTTCTCCCGACTGTGATGTCATAGCAGGGATATGCCCCGCCAATGACTGGTGACTAATATAGATCCCGCCCTGAGTGAGCTGCACATAGTCTGCCATGTTTATATCCTTGCTATAGCACCTATTGATATAATATCTGCGCCACATAAACATTACAAATGTTCTGTTTTTGGATGCACCAATGAACATAAGAGTCTCCATAGACTCCCGGCATCTGAGTCACTGAGGACAGAGTGGATGAATTTCATTTATGAAAGAAATGTGCCGAAGAAATTAGGTAAAATCTTATGTTTGAGCAAATCATTTTACGGACTGCATCGCAAACAAGGGTCAGTTCAACACTGGATTTGCACAAAAATGTATTCTGAAAGATGGGTGGATACCAACTGTTCATACTCTTAACTTCATATCCAGAACAAGTATTGCACTTTGTAAATATTTCAGAATCATGTTTCTGAATGTGCTTGTTAGCATGCTATATGGCTAATGTGGCTAAAGATGATTACATAAATTATAACTGTAATTAAACAAAACAATTCCCGTTCTATCTCCATGCAGCATATATTCTCTGGCTCTGTAGGCATCCTACAGTTCCCTCATGAGCACAACAATTTATAGATGATCATGACAGTACATGCTAATTGATACGTTGAATAAAGTTAACGCCACAACAACTACATAAATTCCCTCCATCTGTGCCCGACTCCGGTTCGAACATGTAAGGCTGAACACCACTACTGGCAATTTTTATGACGTTTTGGCTGCACAAGATTCTTGTTTTGTTGTTGCTGGAGTAAAGTGGGCGGGGAGCAACAGCTCATTTGCATTTAAAGGTACACACACAATCACACCCAAATAGGGGCATATTGAACATGCTATAATAAATTATCTGTGAGGTGTTTTGAGCTGAAACTTCACAGACACATCCTGGGGACAGCAAAGACTTGAATTGCATCTTGTAAAAAGGGGCATAATAAAACACCCTTTTAAAGATCAATATACTCTCAACAAGACTTAAACATCTTTGCTGTCATAAGAGCTGTTCATCCTTTTGACAATAGGTACAATCATTGCATTGCCTTCTTGCTAAAAGTAAAGTTCCAAAGTAAAGCTCTCATGAGTCTGATACAGAAGCTGCTGATGGGAATGAATGTTTTACTGTAGACAGACTGGGATGTGTAGAGAGCTGTCAGGAGCGTTTGAATCAGATTCAAACATCTTCCCAGTGGCAGATGGCTGGAGACGGCCTGAGCCACCAAACAAGAGACCTGAAAAGGGGACAGATGCTCTGTGTGTATGTGAAAATGACATGGTCCATCACCAAAACTGTATAATTGTCATGTGTCTCATATTACTCTAGTCTTTTCTATCCCACATAAATGTTTCAAATCACATCAGTATTAATGTCCATTTTGAATTTATTTGGTACGTTAATTGGTAAACCACATCAAAGTGGGATAAAGAGCAGTCAGTCAGTCATTAATGCAAAATCAATGCAAGCTATGCTTTATGTTGGGGTTCATTTTGTTATAGTGATTGATGAATGTATATTATTTCTTAATATACTGTTGTGGCGAGGTGGACGAGCGAAAGACATTGGAAGAGCGAGGGAGATCGGTGTGCGTGATTGAGAATGAACGTCACCTGCGAGGCACACCGGTCTCGAGTCCTTTCATGAGGGAGCACGGAGGCATATAAGGACGAGTGACTCCAGTGAAGGACGAGAGAGGACCAGGGGCCCGTTCTTCGTACCTCGCTTAATACATCTGAGATGATTTGACAGATCCCAGATCTTTTAATCCTGATAACTGATGTCTGGCTAATTGGGTTCTTCCATCGAATTTGCGGATTGGATTTAAATATCTGGATTAAATGATCTAAGATCACTGCGCGTTCTTGTTTTCCCTGAAGAGGGCAGATGCATCGATACTCGAAACCATGATCAGCAATGCAGCGATTGGCTGGCGTCAAGACAGCAACGTAATGACATCATATAATTAAAAAAGCCACCTGGCAAAAAACTTGGCAAATTACACACAAAAAAAAAACACGAATATCTGGACCTTTATAAGGAAACAGCTAAACGACCAAACCAACATAAAAGTTATAATAGATCAATGATAAATGTTTTTTTTTTTTTACATGATTACCAATTATTTATATTCACGATTTTATACAGTATTTGTACACCCTTTACATTTTTATTTCAATGTTGTAATTCAATTTTTAATTCAATTCGAAGCAGATTTGTAACGTGACAGTATTAAAGTTTCTTAAGGGTCAAGATCAAATTCTCTGCATCTCCTGCGCTGCATCAAGCATCCTATAATATCCGTCATCACTTAAATTAATGCACGGCTCAGATTAACTGTACAACATGTGTGCAAACTTCCAACAAAATTATAAAGTAATTATTCCATCACAAATAAATCGCTCAATCAAGTGGATGTGTCTATAGTATTATACGAAACATTATAATATTATATACATTCTCATATACATATACAATTTAAAATTTGTATATTATTATTATTTAAAATGATTATTATTGCCCCTGGTTCAGTAATGAACTGTAGTAATAAAGTAGCAGTGGCTGGGACAGATTTTAAGTATCACCTCAAGATGCAATCTAATCCTGTTTACATGAAATAAGCCTGCTCGCGAGCAGGTTTAAGCTAACGGACCTGTTGCTATGACAGCAAGTCCAGGATGAGCGTCGAAGAACCAAACAATCCAAGATCATGCCAAATCTTCAACAATCAAATCCGGCTAACTGAGTTAGCGAGGTACGAAGAACGGGCCCCAGGCCTGGATTTTAACGTTTTGTTTATGTTTTGTTATGTGTGCGCGGCAGTCGTCCGTGAGGGGCTGCCGCTTTTACTTTCATTTTGTGTTCATTTATTTTGATTAAAAGTTGTTGAATGTTCGCCGGTTCCCGCCTCCTTCTTCCCACACGAACAAACTCAGTTACATTTGTATATACTGATTTTAATAAATCAGTTTTATATCAACATAAAATAAAAAATGTTTAACTGCTGAATTTATTTACAATAAAGTATTACCCATAATCCTACAAGTGACTTTCACTACAATTGGCTAAAGTGACTAATAACAGGTGCCTGTTTTGTTCAAAGTCATGTTTAGGGGCAAGAAAATATTGTTGCAATAACCTGCATGCAATCATACATCATTCATTCAGGAACGGCATACAATTTAAAGCAAATAATGGAGCAACAATCTGCATTAAAAACACTTAAAGGATTAGTTCACCCATAGTCCATGGGTGTCCAGTGGTTCAAGCTTAACTTTATGAAGCGTCAAAAATACTTTTTGTGGGCAAAAACAAACAAAAATAACGACTTTAATCAATAATTTCTTCACGTCTGTGTCACGTAGTAAATACAGTCCAATGCTTCCGAGTTAAGTCAGAGCTACGCCACAATGCAGACTTACCATTGGCCGAAACTGTTAACATGAGCACCATGACGTGAGCACCATGCACGTGATGCTGACGCAGGAGCTGGCCAATGTAAACTGCATAGAAGACTGACACAGACGTGAAAAAATTGTTGAATAAAGTCATTACTTTTGTTTGTTTTTTGCGCACAAGAAGTATTCTTGATGCTTCATAAAGTTAAGGTTGAACCATGGAGTCACATGGATGATTTTATCGATGATTTTACCACCTTTCTGGGCCTTGAAAGTGTTAATTAAATAGCTGTCCATGGAGCGGGGCCTAAGAGATCATTCAGTTTCATTAAAAATATCTTAATTTGTGTTCCGAATGGGAATAAAGGTCTTACAGGTTTGGAACAATATGAGGGTGAGTGTAACGTTTGGAGGTAGCCTACCAGGAACAAGATGACAACTCAGGAGATAATAATCAAACATAAACTTTAATCTGAACTTCTCAAAGAACTCAAAACAGGCAACGGGAATTTAACTTAACATAACAGTGACAAAGACTGAAGGCGAGGGTGTAACTTAAGTAGTGAACAGAAACAAGATGATTAACAAGACACAGCTGGGACAAATTAACTAATGAGGGTAACCTTGGTAACAAACAAGTGGCGGGAAACTAAGACAAAGGAACGCGTGACAGGATGAAAACACTGATAAACTGAAAGTTCAACTAAACAGACAGACATGTGACAGGTGAGTCATTAATGACAGATTTTTTGTTTCATTTTTGGGTGAACTAACCCTACGAAATTAGTTGAAGATGCCCGTGAAGTTCTCAGATTCCCCTTCTCCACCAGAATGAACCGAATGCTAGTTCAGAGCTAGTGCTAGTGCCAGTTCTTAGTTGGTTGGACTGACGTGCCTTCTAAGAACCGGTTTTCCTTTCCACATGCTAGAGAGCCACCACAGAACAAGGTCTTATATCACTGTATACGTCTCATCTTTCTCAGCAACGCTAGCGAGGCAGTGAAACACAAACACACCAGGCTTGTTCGAGATGCATCGGCGCTGCGCAGACGATCAGCGTATGATATCAAAACACAGCATGAGTGAATCAAAAGCATAAGGAGTCGTCTGCTCTCGTTGTACTCGTTGTCATACGGCAATCGGTCTGCACAGCACCGATGCATCTCGAACAAGCCTTCCATCAACAATGTTGAACGTTGCGTTACTATTGATGCACATATGGCTTTATGATCCTACATCGGCATCAAAACACAGCGAATCCAACACATTTGTGCAGTTGGCCGTAATTTGTATAGACGGAGATTACAAACAAGCAGCAGCTATGAGCTCCATTAGCTGCTATTTCAAAAATGGCGGATCTCAAGTTTGTCTTCATTTTGTTGGTCACGTAACCTCGCCCTCAGCCCCTGACGCAAGCGGTTCTTACTTCTAGACCAGCAATGTTTTGGTGCTACTTAAGAACCACTTTTCCTGGTTCAGAGCTGGTGCTTTGGGTGTGGAAAGACAAAGAACCGATTTGAAACTAGGCTCTGGCTCCGAACCCGCACCAGCACTGCCTTAGTGGAAAAGGGGTACGAATGTTCTAAAAATAAACCAATACGTAGTGATGGGCAGACCGAGGCTTTGTGAAGCACTGAAACAGTTGAAGCAAATGTGCCATACTGTTTCGAAGCTTCGAATCAATTCGACCCCCGTCTCTACGGCGACACCTAGTGGTCACTTGCATGTTTTGATCTGAAATAACCTTGACAATGATCCATGTAAAAATAAAATTTAACATCTGTCTGACAACTACATGATCTTGGTTTTGTAACCTGTAGCCTCCTCATTGTGAATAACTATAGGGTTTTTTTGGTCATGAAAAATGAACATTAATAAATAAATAAATATATATATATATATATATATATATATATATATATATATATATATATATATATATATATATATATATATATATATATATATCATTTATCCAGCCTTTGAAAAAATCCTCTCACAAGCTACACTTGTTGCTGGCATGCACAAATATTTTTTAGCAAGTACATACAAATGAGGATGAAATGAAAATTACTTCCCTCTCTCTTTCCAACAAATTAATGGATCATGCATTCTGGGCAAAAACGCATCTTTGAGGTACTTTTTCACTTCTATTGTTGCATCAGCTGTAGCACTGTGTATCGTCTAGGTTTCACGGATACGACTATCAAACAGTTTCCATAAAAAAGGCCTAGGTGCAGGGGGAATGTTACCATCCTCTGCACCCTCCAAAATGGCAGGATGAGTGCTCCTCAAATGATGCATCATGGATGATGTATTTTTTTTATATGAATGTGTCACTATATCTATCCTAACTATCTGTCACTGTCTATACCTATCAGTCAATATATCTCATTTTAATTTAGCCTAAATATAACTAACCAAAGCGAACTATAAATCTCACTTATATCACAAAATCACTGCTATCACAAAATCTCTCTCCTCTCACAAAAACCCACAAGGTGAAGATGTATTAACTTCACTTTTAAACTTTGTGGGGAATTAGGTTCATACAGATGTGTGACTGTGTGGTTTGTTCCCGCTCCTTTCAATCAAACGCAGTTTCGACAGGCGCCACCTGATAAAACTCTTGGAAGATTCATTTAGCCATGGTCACGTGACATGGGTGTTTCCAATCACAGTTCAAAGCAGTGTTTCGAAACATCTGCACTTCAGGATCTCGACAAAGCGCCGAAACATCAGTTTCGCGTCAGCCATCCCTACTAATAAACACAGATTATTTCAGTGTCAACAGCCATTCAAATAAGAGTTTCCCAGTACACAACTGTTTAGAGCACTTCTCTTCATTTTTTTATTGCCCACAAGCAATTCAGGTTATCTAAATACATTACTTAATCTGGTGTCAGGATCAGTGCTTTCATGTTTACTTGCATATGCCGCAGATATTCCCTTTTTGGTGAGATACTTTACCTGATCTTCCATCATAGATGTGAGAGGATATACAGCTAATGAAATGGGATCACTCGAGAATACTTTCATATGTTGGCAAAGGGTCGTTCAAGCTTTGAACAATCATTTTCCATAGCTTGTATAGGTAAACATCTCTGACTACTTAAAAAACAACCTTTTTGAGTCTGACTGTGACACACAAGTGTCACACAGAGAGAAACATTTTCTCTATTTAAATTGTCTAACTGATAATCAAAATATGTTAATAAAAAAAAACTTTCCCTTTCAGATATAATTTAATGCACTGCCTCTTTTTTGTGTGGTTTTAAATGGAAATAAGTCTGACTCTCGTTGTCTGTCTCCACACTGAATTCATTTGGATTGGAAAATGTGATGGCAAAGAACACGGACCGTATCATATTTTTGTTAAGAGATTCCATACCTGCTCTCAGATCTTCTATTTTATCATGTTCCAAGACCAAGAAGTTCCAGAATCTTCTTGAGGGAGGGTGTCTTGGAGTTCATTTTATTAGCATGTGCTTGTTTATCACCAGCTGAGAGCGGCTGTTATTATTCTACCCCGAAGAACGGTTTAGCTTCAGCTCATGTAAATATCTACCTAACAACAGATTTACCGTCATGTTGAACAAAAGAAAGAATCAACCTGTCATTTTTTTTCCTCCCCTTTTAGGAAGATTGTCAATGCGAAGTGCCAAACGACCGCTCCCTTTCAAATGGGCATGTGGAGAAGGACCAATGCTATTTTCCATTAAGGTTGTTTAAACACCATAAGTGGCATGTTTGGGTTGATGAAAGCTGGTGTTAGCCTCGTCTCGATGCGCTGTCTGCCGCCGCTGAGGTATTTGGCAACAGCGTGCAAACTGCTGCTGAGATCAGACAGGCCTTTGTATGTCTCACGTTTCCCTTCGTGCCGCAATTATGTTTCGTATAGCCAAGGTGAAATCAACACCACCCATCATATTCTTTCTGTAGTTTCACATCTCTGGGTTATTATTCCCCTATATGCAAATGAGGAGATGTGGGAGGGGGTGAAGGCAGGTTAAAAATGGCCAGTCATATGACTGTCTGAAAATTAGAGATGTCTTTTGCAGGCTGTTCGCACTCAGTCTTTCCCCTGCCGCACTCCGAAAGCCTCTGACTCATCTGCCTCCAGCAAAATCAAATTACATTTCTGTAAAAAGGCTTTCTCTCTCGCTTTCCACACAGTGACTGTTTTGAAAATAATTATTTGGGATGTTTTGATCGTTTAATATTGTTGGTGAAAGTTGGACGTTCGGTTGTTGTGAGGGAATGGACTTTATGAAATATGATTATATTGATGCTGTAAAAATGCCTTCATCGATAATGACGTTATAAATCATCTTTGATGCTTATTATCTATTCAGACGATAATCAAATTCACGTCTCACTGGGAGAAATTATACGGTTTGTGCAGTGTAAATATGTGAGTGTGTGAAAGACAGAGGAAATGGCTGCTAGATCATTTTTGTAATTGCAGCATCAATAACGTGATGTTTTATTTTGTTAGTGTTACCTTGAGATAGTTGGATTGGACATCAAAGTCTGGGTAGACAGTTTTTTTTTTTCCAGAGGAGGAAGAAAGGAAAATAGTAGAGTGAATACAGAATGACTGGAAGGAAGGAGACAGATTTTCGACTCTGCCAATTATTTCCTAAACAGAAGCAACAGAGAAATTGTCATTTGAAATGCAAACTTTTGACAGATGACACATAGAGAGGAAAGTTCTGCAGGAAAGACTCGGGAGAATTATTTGACAATAGTGCATTTAATAGTAGCTCAGCAAGCTAATAATCTACAGAGTCAATTTGGCGTAGGCCCCGTCCGTAGGCATAATCCGAGGGTATCGGATCTGCAATTCCTGCCTGAAGACGAGGGCAGGGGCGCAGCCGACCCCCCGGGAGGTATGGACGGGACCATCCTGGTGGTGGTGGGGAGGATGGGGGTAGTCGTCGTCACTTCAGACTGCGTAATCGTCGCTTCAGTATCTGCGAACTCAAACATGTGTAAGTACCGGGCTTTTATACGGTGAGCATGAGAATATAATTGGGTTAGAATGAAGGCAGTGAGTGACGTAGTAATTGAGTCTTCCCAGCAGAACTTATGCTAGAGCTTTCATATCCTCTAAAGCAGCGAAGGCAGTGTGTTTTTGTGTGAAGTGTATTGTAACCAATTGATACTTTGCTATTTCGTAGTTGGAATAGAAACAATGGAACTCTGAGATGTCCTCAATAATATACCAAAACTGAGTATTGGCCGATGATTGGTAATGTCTAGAAAATGTATTTTGATGCTAATCTCGCGTTCCAAATGTAGTTTTTATTCCGATTACACCAGGCCTGCACACTCTATCAATGAAGAAAAGGACAATAATTGTGAGATAAAACCACTGTTCGGTCACATGTGACCTTTCTCAATGCCAAGTTCAATGCCAAGAATTTGAGAAAGGTCACATGTGACAGAAACTTTGCCGTTAAAACAGTGGTTTTATGTCACTTTTTTTTCTTTTTTCTTCATTGATAGAGTGTGTGGGCTTTTTTTAACCATTTCATCAACACCTCATATGGACAATTTTTAAGGCGCAGTGAGTTTTTGGGTGTTTTCATTACACTACATTGACATAATATGTCAGGTTGTTACAAGGTCTACACCTAAGTAACTGTAAGGTTTCAGTATGGGGAGACCAAATCCAAAATGCTGTTGTGGGGCTTCCACGAAAACAATTATCTTGAACTGAATTTTGAGCAGAGACACAATCTAAAGTTCATTAAATTGCTCAAAAATTAAGCTAGCTAAAATAACAACTAGGCCTATACTTCTCAACAATCATTTTACAATTTGTACCCCCAAAAGGTCCACTTGTCTGTATTTGCTCCCAACCTGTCTAAACATGTTCACCATGGTCCAATTATGTACATAAACAAAAAGAAAAACTATATTTTAAATTGAATCTTAGTAAGAATTTTGAACTTTTATTTGTATTGTATCATTAGATATTAGAGTGTGTCGAAACCAACAATTAAAAGTGTAATATGGCATTTTCTCCCCAAAAAAAAGAATCCAGTCATCACCGGTGAACATTGAATCTTGTGATAGGCTATAGCCTGCGAAGGATCCACATTCTATCCTTTGTGTCCCGGGAAGCTAAGAATGTATTGATAGGCTGCATTCGACCTTCAAAGGATGCAGCCTCTAAATTTGGGCACGATTTTTCAAACGATTTGTTCAACAACACTAATTAATTCATTAATGAAACAAGTGACTGGGTGAGTCATTGAATCGTTCACTCAGCGGATTCATGCAAAAACTTGTAAAAACGTAAAAGGTGCAGCCTTGATTTGGAACAATTTTCATTGGCAGAACTAAAACGGACAATCCCAGAATAAGACTACTTTCTTATACAATGTGGAAAAAGTATGTAAAATAAGTAGTTTGTCCAAATCTGCAGCATCCATAAAACAGCTGTTGAAAAATACCTGATTTTCCTGCTACTTCCGCTGTGATTCTGAATCTTCAGTGGCAATGGAATTGTTATATTTAGGTCTAAAATGTAAGTCAGTATTAAATTAATTCCTTCACAATGCCACAATTTAATCTGCATGAAGAGGGTATGTGTCACATGGTGTTTTGGTGTTGGTTCATGTTCATGTATCAAGTTTTTAAGTTTATCATGTTCAATGTCATGTTTACTGTCATGTTTCTCAGTTTGTCATGTTCCTGGTTGCTTCCGGTTTCCTGGTTGTCATGTGACTCCCATGCCCGCATGTGTTCTTGCGTCATGTCATTGGTTCAAGGTGTCCCTTGTCTTGTCATCAGTTTCTGTGTATTTAAGCCCTCATGTTTGCCATGTGTCTTTGTCTGATATTGAATGTTGTAAACCACTGTTGGTAAGTGTCAAGTCTCGTCTCAAGTCTAGTCAAGTCAAATCTCGTCTCTCGTCTCAAGTCTCGTCTCAAGTCTCGTCAAGTCTCATCTCAAGTCTCGTCTCAAGTGTAGTCTCGTCTCAAGTGTCTTCTCGTCTCAAGTGTCGTCTTGTTTCAAGTCTCGTCTCATCTCAAGTCTCGTCTCAAGTGTCGTCTCGTCTCAAGTGTTGTCTCGTCTCAAGTCTCGTCAAGTCTCGTCTCAAGTCTCGTCTCAAGTCTCATCAAGTCTCGTCTCAAGTCTCGTCTCAAGTGTCGTCTCGTCTCAAGTCTCATCTCAAAACTCGTCTCAAGTGTCGTCTCGTCTCAAGTGTCGTCTCGTCTCAAGTGTCATCTCGTCTCGTCAAGTCTCATCTCAAAACTCGTCTCAAGTGTCGTCTCATCTCAAGTGTCGTCTCGTCTCGTCAAGTCTCATCTCAAAACTCGTCTCAAGTGTCGTCTCATCTTAAGTGTCGTCTCGTCTCAAGTGTTGTCTCGTCTCAAGTCTCGTCAAGTCTCGTCTCAAGTGTCGTCTCATCTCAAGTGTCGTCGCATCTCAAGTGTCGTCTCGTCTCAAGTGTCGTCTCATCTCAAGTGTCGTCTCGTCTCAAGTGTCGTCTCGTCTCAAGTGTCGTCTCGTCTCAAGTGTTGTCTCGTCTCAAGTCTCGTCAAGTGTCGTCTCGTCTCAAGTGTCGTCTCATCTCAAGTGTCGTCTCGTCTCAAGTGTTGTCTCGTGTCGTCTCGTCTCAAGTGTCGTCTCGTCTCGTCAAGTCAAGTCTCATCTCAAAACTCGTCTCAAGTGTCGTCTCGTCTCGTCAAGTCTCATCTCAAAACTCGTCTCAAGTGTCGTCTCATCTCAAGTCTCGTCTCGTCTCAAGTGTTGTCTCACCTCAAGTCAAGTCTCATCGCAAGTCTCGTCTCAAGTGTTGTCTCGTCTCAAGTCTCATCTCGTCTCAAGTGTCGTCTCGTCTCAAGTCTCGTCAAGTGTTGTCTAGTCTCAAGTGTCGTCTCGTCTCAAGTGTTGTCTCGTCTCAAGTCTTGTCAAGTCTCATCTCAAAACTCATCTCAAGTGTCGTCTCATCTCAAGTGTCATCTCGTCTCAAGGGTCGTCTCGTCTCAAGTCTCGTCTCAAGTGTCGTCTCGTCTCAAGTGTTGTCAAGTCTCATCGCAAGTCTCGTCTCAAGTGTTGTCTCATCTCAAGTCTCATCTCGTCTCAAGTGTTGTCTCGTCTCAAGTCTCGTCAAGTCTCATCTCAAGTCTCGTCTCAAGTGTCGTCTTGTCTCAAGTGTCGTCTCGTCTCAACTCGTGTCAAGTCTCTTCTCAAGTGTCGTCTCAAGTCTTGTCAACTCAAGTCTCGTCTCAAGTCTCATCTCAAGTCTCGTCTCAAGTCTTGTCCTCGTCTCGTCTCAAGTCTTGTCAAGTCAATTCTCATCTCAAGTCTCGTCTCAAGTCTCGTCTCGTCTCAAGTTTCGTCTCAAGTCTCGTCTCAAGTCTCGTTAAGTCTCGTCTCAAGTCTCGTCTCAAGTCTCGTCAAGTCTCGTCTCAAGTCTCGTCAAGTCTCGTCTCAAGTCTCGTCTCAAGTCTCGTCAAGTCTCATCTCAAGTCTCGTCTCAAGTCTTGTCTCGTCTCAAGTCTCGTCTCAAGTCTCGTTAAGTCTCGTCTCAAGTCTCGTCTCAAGTCTCGTCAAGTCTCGTCTCAAGTCTCGTCAAGTCTCGTCTCAAGTCTCGTCAAGTCTCATCTCAAGTCTCGTCTCAAGTCTTGTCTCATCTCAAGTCTCGTCTCAAGTCTCGTCAAGTCTCGTCTCAAGTCTCGTCTCATCTCAAGTCTCGTCTCAAGTCTCTTCTCAAGTCTTGTCTCAAGTCTTGTCAAGTCTCGTCTCAAGTCTCGTCAAGTCTTGTCTCATCTCAAGTCTCGTCTCAAGTCTTGTCAAGTCTTGTCTCGTCTCGTCTCAAGTCTTGTCAAGTCTTGTCTCATCTCAAGTCTCGTCTCAAGTCTTGTCAAGTCTCGTCTCAGGTCTTGTCAAGTCTTGTCTCATCTCAAGTCTCGTCAAGTCTCATCTCAAGTCTCGTCAAGTCTCGTCTCAAGTCTCGTCTCAAGTCTCTTCTCAAGTCTCTTCTCAAGTCTTGTCAAGTCTTGTCTCGTCAAGTCTTGTCTCCTCTCAAGTCTCGTCTCAAGTCTTGTCTCGTCTCGTCTCAGGTCTTGTCTCATCTCAAGTCTCGTCAAGTCTCATCTCAAGTCTCGTCTCAAGTCTTGTCTCGTGTCAAGTCTTGTCCCGTCTCATCTCAAGTCTCGTCTCAAGTCTCGTCTCAAGTCTCGTCTCGTGTCAAGTCTCGTCAAGTCAAGTCTCAAGTCTTGTCAAGTCAAGTCTCGTGTCAAGTCTCGCCTCAAGTCTCGTCTTTTGATTTATGTTTTATAATTTGAATTAAAGAACTGCACTTGGGTTCATCAACTTGCCTCTCCAGAGGATTTGTTACAGTATGCATTAACGTCACTTTCCCGCCGGAACACGCCCCCTCAGCTGGGCTGAGTGGCAGAAGACCTGCTGCATGACTGGGTTTGATAGGGGAAACTGCGAAAACATGAGTAAAACAAATGAGTATAAGTTTAAACTAAAGGTTGGATTCGATATAGTATTGTTCATTACAACTTATCAAAGATCCAGTGATCCATGGATATTGACGTGCAGCCAGGAATCAGTTGTTTCCTGACATTTATATGTGTCTGATTTCGACGACGGGGAAATGCGTAAAGCAAATTTTTCTGTGAACGCTTTATATAAATACAATATAAGTAGGTCTAAATCCAGCTGTTAAAAAAAAATTGTTTTGTCTTTTCTTGGATTATTAATGTCGCAATGTATTCACTATATATACACCAATCAGGCATAACATTATGGCAGGTGACTTGAATAACACTGGTTATCTCTCCATCACGGCATCTGTTAGTCGGTTGGATATTTTAGGCAGAAAGTGAACATTTTGTCCTCAAAGTTGATGTGTTAGATGCAGGAAAAAACGGGCAAGCGTAAGGGTTTGAGTGAGTGAGTGAGCATCAGAACTGGACCACAGAGCAATTGAAGGTCTGATGAATCGGATGGCCGGGTGCGTCGCTTACCTGGGGAACACATGGCACCAGGATGCACTATGGGACGAAGGCAAGCCGGTGGAGGCAGTGTGATGCTTTGGGCAATGTTCTGCTGGGAAACCTTGGGTCCTGCCATCCATGTGGATGTTACTTTGACACTTTAGTACTACCTACCTAAGCACTGTTGCAGATCATTTACACCCTTTCATGGAAACGGTATTCCCTGGTGGCTTTGGCCTCTTTCAGCAGGATAATGCGCCCAGCCACAAAGCAAACATGGTTCAGGAATGGTTTGAGGAACACAACAACGAGTTTGAGGTGTTGTCCTGGCCTCCAAATTCCCCAGATCTCAATCCAATCGAGCATCTGTGGGATGTGCTGAACAAACATGTCCGATCCATAGAGGCCCCACCTCGCAATTTAAAGGATCTGGTGCTAACATCTTGGTGCCAGATACCACAGCACACCTTCAGGGATCTAGTGGTGTCCATGCCTTGGTGGGTCAGGGCTGTTCTGTTAGCAAAAAAGGGACCAACACAAGGATAGTCATAATGTTATGCCTGATCAATGTTTATAGTAAAATTATGTAGACACTTGTTAGTGGATCATGTTGTCATGTGATATAAAACTACACCTGGTTATTTTTATAGTACATCTGTGTTATCTTAAGGATAACTGACTTCATATTATCACTAAAGCAAAAATGCCCCCCAAAAAAACAATCTTTAGCATTTTGAGTTACAATAAAATGACAATACAATGACATTTATACATTTTGATTGTGGCAGAAGTGTCCAAATAGTTTTTTGGGGAGGCTCACTACATGTCATGTACTGTAAATGTGTGATGGTAAACGCTATCAAAGGTTCATGGGTTAGTGTTTATGGTGCATACCTCTGTCTGCGTATGTGTGTGTGTGGGCTGTAGTCTGAACAGCTGGGGCCGTCAGTAATTCCTCCTCCTGAGGGGGTTGTTATTCTGCAGTTTATAGGACCATGCAGCGCTCCATTCCCTAGCTGAGACACCACCACAGAGACAGAGGCAGAGATGGAAAGACCACGGAGCTCATATGCCATTCCAGAGCGCGCGCACACACACACACACACACACACAAACACACACACACACACACACACACACTGTAACTCATGCAACACACACCACCTGCATACATACATTCACAGGGGCTAAATGAAGGGCTTCAATAGGCTGTGATTGATTAAACATGTCTAGCAGTGCTTACTCACTGAATGAACCTGAGAGGGAAAGTAATGATACCCCTCGATACCCACTGGAGCTGGCTAAGCCGCCCTCTGGGTAACGGTAATGTTTTCCTCTTGTGTTCCCATGGCCTTGCTGAAGCAGTGGAATGTTAAAAATAAGCCCATTAAAAGGTGGGGAAAGTGCTGGGTGAGGCATGGGTTTGTGTGTGTGTGTGTGTGTGTGTGTGTGTGTGTGTGTGTGTGTGTGTGTGTGTACGTACGTGTGCTGTGAGGGACAATAAGTAGGTATTCAAACTCTGTTGAACCTTTTGCAGCTGTTTTCATCCACACACAGGGCCAAAAACCTGCCATTCTGGTGGCTTTATAACACAGTAAAGGCTTTTTAAAATTCTGTAAACAAACCTGTGAACAGAGATGTGTGTCATTAACAGAACTAAAGAACTGACAGCACTGTACAAGAATAACAATACATTTAAAAGCATTTATATGCAATGTATTCTATATATTTTGAATGAAATGTGTGATGTGTGATCTATTAGTATAGAGGGTATGCACTTGACGTCACTGTCGGCTGGAAAAAAAACTGAGCGTCAACATTGGTTTTCAGCGTGCATGCCTCGAAAAACACATCTAAAATGGGAAAGAGCTTTCAGATTGACTGTACAAATAGATTTGACAAGAAATCTGAGGTATATTTTTATATTAAGTGATAACCTATTCTACAGACCACCTAGAACCCCCTTGCAATCCTCTGAGTGTCCCTGGATACTAGTTTGAACTAAAGCCACAATATTTTTTACATACTTTTTGAAAGGGTAGAATAGCTGCATATTCTCCAGTGGTTTCATTACGTACACCATTAAATTTGACACATCTTGCACTCAACAAGTGTACTTTCCTGTTGATTTGCCGAATATATCGTCTTCACCTTACCACAGGTGAATTCACACACCAAACACTTATCAGCAATGGGAGAGACAGACAGAGAAAGGTGTTTTCACACACGTGCTATAACACCTATCCAATTTGTGCAGTGTCAGAAAGTGAGAGAGAAAGAGATCAGTGTGGCATAAAAAATGGCCTCAGCTTCTTAACTGCAGGCCGTGAACCATGTAATTTCTCCTCTCCTGTTATTACACTAACTGTCCGTCTGTATGTATGTGTGTGTTTTAGAGTTGTTGTTTTTTCCCACAATGGCTCTCTCATTCTTTGGTAGCCTGGCTGTGAAGTCTGGCCGATCGTTCCAAGACATAATTAATTTCCTCCTCCATTCATTTGTTGTAAGGACTGTATGCTGACAGTACACACAGCCTTGGGGTGAACACACACATTGACGCTCCCCTCTACTGCTCACAAACTCTCTCAGACATCTCCACCTCTACAGACCTGCTGTTACCGTAACCATTAATTTACATGCTGTGTAGGAGGAAGATGTGTGTGCATGCGTATTACGGCACACTATAGCCATGTATGTTAGCTGAAACAGACCTGTAAAACAAAGGTATTATTAAACTCTAGCAGATGTGCACCTCAATCTCCCTCCTTCCCTCTCGTGTTTTCCGGTGTGATAAAGCAGCAGGCAGTAACAGGTTGTTTTTCTACCTGAATTTGTTTTTGTTTCAGATGTTCACTCCATAGAGAGATCCAGGTGGCTCCAATGCTAATTAAACTCCTGGGCATTCAGTAAGGTAAGAGCAGATGCCAGCAACCGGTCTGTGAAAGCCATCTTCAGAGGCTCCGATACAGAAGAAGGTGATTTATCGTACACATTGCGCATAGATGTGGTTTTCCATTAAAAAAACTATAGTACAGTACATGTGGAAATGTGATGTCGTTCAGCGTTTCCTGTAGCACCAGGACTGAAACATGGTTGCTAGGGTTTCTAGCTGACGTCTTGCTGGTAACAGGCCATCACCAACTGATTTGTCTTCCGTTAACATGCACATTCATCTCAATGGCAGTTGCTTGACTAGCACATGCAGCACCAGGCGTACGCAACCTGGATGCTGCCATCTTTACTTTGTGACCACTCATTTTGTGAGCCTGAGCTATAAATGCCATGTGACTGATCACTTTGCCACCACTGTAAAATAACTTCAGTCTACCACAGATAATGCTGATTGGCTGAGAGCACCACAAGAATGTGTGAAGTCCTGTCGCCTGTGTGGCCAAAAGTCACCTGCTCTCCATTGAAAATCAATGAGATCATGTCGCTTGGTTGGGGATTCTTAATAAAAACGATTGCCACTTTTGACATGGGCCAGGCCCGGTTCTACGGGGGTGCTAGAGCCCTCAAACGCAAGCAAAAGCACCCTCAGTTGATACTGTAATAATATTGGCGAAACAGATTTGGCAGATTTGCACATTTGTGTCTGAGCTCTGGAGAGCGTCACATGCATCTATTTACAGCGCGTTTTTGCAGCGGTGAGTAATTTAGCCAATCACAGATAGTTGTTGCTCTCTCGAACGCGATCAAAATCTCACCACTCAAAACGGCAGTTTCTGCGAAACCTCTCATTAACAAAGTCAAGACACGATGCAAGTGAGAGATTTATTGTTGACAACTTCATTTTAATAACAGAGCTTTGTGAGGTCGCAATGAACTGACAAAGCAACAGCATTTTTGTGATCGTAGTGATCTTGGCTTGCTTTCGAAGCTACAGTCTATAACATTCATTGAATAAAACTATTGTTGTTAAGAGGACCGACGGCCAATTGCATGCAGAAAAGTTTTTGATTTTTGCATGCAGCAAATGCCACTCTTTCTTATGAAAATATTACTACCCATTAATAAAGTATTATTACCCAAAAACCTTTTTTTCTGGTTCTCAGGAAGATGACATGTACCAATACCAGTAACACTTTAAAGCAATGTAAAGGCAGACTAATAGATTAATAGACAATTTGTAGCAAAATATTTTTGTAATCTCAATTATTGGTAAAAGGGCCTGACTTGGGCGAGGAAGTAACCATCCACAACACCCTAGAATCATGCAGATGAGTTTAGCGTGAGCAAGCACCACTCTACATATTTGCCTATAAACACTGTATTATGAACAGTTACCAGTCAATATATGTTGATTAGAGAACCCTTGAGTATCCAGAAGAAAAAATGCATCAGTTATGGTTTATGTAGGTGAGAGACAACTCTATCAGATGACTTCAGCCTCCTCAAAACCCTTCAGATGGTTCTTGAGTGATTAAAGCTGCCTTTGATATATGTTTGGTCCCATCCAAGCGTGTGAGGTAACTTATGACCTTTTGACTGTAAAGACGCAAGTCTCTCTTGCTTGAGTAACTTCAGAATGGCTCCATCCTGCCTGGCAACAGTAGCAGACAGACCATAGAAATGGATTTTATCCTCTAAATCAGACCACTATTTTGACCCAGACAGCCAGACAAAAGGATCATACCACACAATCTGGCTGGTCATTATGAGTTACAAAAGATTAACATCAAAACAGCAGCAGCTGTCAAACAGAAAATTGTCACCACAGGCAGAGGTCAGGCTCTGTTACAACATTAAATTAATAAGTAAATTGGTAAATAGTTTTGTTTATAAATATAGAACAGAATTTAGTAAACAAATAAAATTAATCCACATGACAAAAAAAAAAATGGAAAGTACATTCTGGACATTCTGACTAGTCTGCCTGTTATCTATTTTTTGTCATTTGCTATACATTTTAAAGTTATGAGTATTATCTTTGTTTTACAACATAGAGTTAATTTAGTCTTAATGGAAGAAAACTTAAATAGCTAAAGTATGGAAATCTTCTGCAATGAAGCCTCCAAAATACACATCAATTGGGCGGTGGGGGTTGGGGTTGTCCCTCGGTTGAAATCACAGGGGACCCCCTAAAGCCGGAGGCCCCTAGAATCATCACCACCTTTCGCCCCGCTAGCAAAAGCCCTGACCCCCTTCCTAATATGCTGTTGAACCTCCAGGTGCTGCCAAAACAGCGGCGACCCACCAAGACATGGACTCCCTGAAGGTGTCCTGTGGTATCTGGCACCAAGACATTAGCAGCAGATCCTTCAAGTCCTGTAGGTTGCGAGGTGGAGCCACCGTGGATCAAAACTTGTTGGTCCAGCACATCCCAGAGAGGGGAATGAGATCTGGGGAATGAGATCTGGGGAATTTGAAGGCTAGGGCCACATCTTGAACTCTTCATCATGTTCCTCGAACTGTTCCCGAATAATGTGTAGCCTACAGTGTGGCAAGGGTGCATTATCCTACTGAAAGAGGGCACTTCCACCAGAGAACACAATTGTCATGAAGGAGTGTACCTGGTCTGCAACAATGTTTAGGTAGGTGGCACGTGTCAAATTTACGTCCACGCAGCTACGCAGCCCCATACACAGCAGAGTGAGATGCACTGTGTTATGACACATTCTTCCCATAACCATAATTAAAATTTTGTGTGGCTTGTGCCAAAGTAGATCTTCTGTTGGATCAGACCAGACGGTATAGCCTTTGTTGCCCTCATGCATTGCGGTTTGTCCCCCTTTAGACCACTGCTGGTCTGCTGACCCCACAAGCATTGATGTTTCAAAGATAATCTAAGCCTTGCCATACCAATCTGGCCCTTGTCAAAGTCACTCAGATCTTTATTCCTGCCCTTTTCTCCTGCATCCAACACGCTGATTATGAGAACTGATTGTTTGCTTACCATTTAATCCACCCAGATCGTAATATGTGGCCTTGTTAGGAGCTGATCAATATTCGTTTCACCTGTCATAATGTTTTGGCTCATTTGTGTATCATTTATAAAAATATATTAAATGTAATAATAGAAACTGTCTCCTATGCATTTTAGTAAAGGACTGGATCTAATATGCTGTGCAGGACAGGCTTGTTAGCTCTCCACTGAGATGAGTCAGGGCTGCCCACAGGTGGCTCCATTAAACTGTCTCAACAATAATGACAACACATCTAATAAACAGTGGCACCTCAGTGAGAATCTACAGCCAGATATTGCACATTCTCTCACTGTGTGCCCAGTGAAGGATACTCTAAATCAGTTCAATTAAATGAATAGAAAGCTATATTGAAATGATAACAGTATGTATGCATGCAACTGTGCATGTTTGTGTGTTTGCATCTCATTTGTCCCAGCTGTACTCCATTTAACACTCCCTGGGGTGGGCTTTTTCATGTGATATTTCAAAAGCATGTGACTCATTTTATTTAAAAGAGATGTTTGGGTACATTTTCTAGCAATCATGGCATTGTTATTAGTTCATCAGATAATAGAGAAGAACATTATATTCGGCTATATTTCCACCTTCACCATTTTATTGGCCTGCAAAATTATGAATTGCACCATGCAAAGTGTTTTTTGTTTGTGTTTGTGCCATTACCATTTCATTTGCATAATTCCTTTAGTGCATTGGGTGTTAAAGGGTATGCTACCTTTAAGGAACATTTTAAAATTCTTCACACTGCTCTTAGGCCACTGTCATCATAGATCAGAGAGGTCAGATCCAAGAGGACTTTAGCTACACAAAAATAGCCCAAAACATTTTCTCATTAGCACACTGGTGAGAACCCTGAAAAGGCTAGATTAGAGAGAGGGGCATCTAATTGTGATTTTAGGCCTGTCTGTTGCCAACGGCAACTGCCCCCTCTGAAATTTCTGCTGGAGGTGAGAGGAACATCTTTGACAATAGGTGGGAAAATAAAAGGAAAACAGAATTGTTTTACTGCCAGAAATAAATAAGTAAAAGTAGTTACCTCCCTGTTGACCAGATGGTGACCATGTGAAATCATTCACATTCTACAGCACAAGGCATGTCTGGGAATGTGGAGCGTGTCCCTGTTAAAAAACCTTTCAAATTGATTTTTCCTTTGACGGTCCTGTTTTGTACCTTAACCAACCCTTTAATGTCATTCAGGTCTGTGTTATCAACAAAAAAAAAACGTATATCAAGTAATGTAGGGAGATTTTAGTGCAATATCATCATTGTGAGGACTTTTTGCAGGTGAACATGTAGCATTACAGGTGGACAGGTCTTAAGAACTAACACTCTCTACAACCCCCACACACATAGACACAGAAATACCAGTAGAAGACGAAAGGATGAGCATACAGCTGGATATGAATGATAAAGTGTTCTCTAGCATCTTTCGTACATCCTTAATCCAGCCTGAATTGACTGATAGATGAGAGCGGTGTGGTGTCTGATTGGGTGAGATACAGGTACAGAGTGTGACTGGACATTTAACTGTACTTACTGCTTTGTTGGTAGTGAATACATGATAATGATAGTGGTGATGATGTAACGATGGCGATGATGGTAGCAATGATTATGATGTAATGATGAAGATGAGAGGACAATAATGATAGTGATATGGTAATGATGACAATAATAATGTAATGATAATAATGGTGATGATGATGATAACAGGGATGGTGATGATGACAATAATGATAATGATGCAGGTAGCAGTGATGGTACTGTAATTGGTAATTATGATGATGAGATGATGGTGATATGACAGTAATGATAGTGATGGTAATGATGAGGATGACATTGATGCTATTAACAATGATGATGATGGTAATGATGATGGTGAGATGACAAAAAATAAGTGATTTAATGATGACAATAATAACGATGATGATGTAGCACTGGTGATGTAATGATGAAGATGATGGTAATTATGATGGTGATATGACAGTAATGATAGCGACGGTAATGATGAGGATGATAGTACTGATGACGATGATGATGTTGATGCAATTAACAATGATGATGATGGTAATGATGATGATGTTATGATGAAGATGATGGTAATAATGACAATGATGATGATTATAACAATGATGGTGATGTTATGAATTACCATAACCGAAGATGATGGTAATTAAGATGATGATGATATGACAATGACAGTGATGGTAATGATGAGGATGATGATAATGAAAATGAGGATGTTGATGCTTTTAATAATGATGGTGATGGAAGGATGAAGATGATAGTAATTATGACAAATCTGATAATGATGATGGTAACAGTGATGATGATGTTATAAAGATGAAGGTAATTAATATGATATGATGGTGATATGACAATGATAGTGATGGTAATGATGAGGATTATTTTGATGCTATTAACAATGATGATGATGTAAGGATGAAGATGATGTAATGACAAAAATGACAGTGATGGTAATGATGACAATAATAACCATTATGATGTAGCACTGATGGTGATGTAACGATGAAGATGATGGTAATAATGACAATAATGATAACAATGATGATAATGTTATGAATTACCATCACTGAAGATGATGGTAATTAAGATGATGATATGACAATAATTGTGATGGTAATGATGAGGATGATGATAATGAAAATGATTATGTTGATGCTGTTAATAGTGATGTGATGTAAGGATGAAGTTGATGGTAACTACGACAATGTTGATAATGATGATTGTAACAGTGATGTTATGAAGATGATGGTAATTAATATATGATTGTGATATGACAATCATAGTGATGGTAATGATGAGGATGATGTTGATGCTATTAACAATGATGATGATGTAAGGATGAAGATGATGGTAATGACAAAAATGATAGTGATGGTAATGATGACAATAATTACCATTATGATGTAGCACTGATGGTGATGTAATGATGAAGATGATGGTAATGATGACTGTAATGGTACTGGTACCAATGATGGTGATGTAATGATGAAGATTATTGCAATTATGTTTATGAGATGATGGTGATATGACAGTGATGATAGTGATGGTTATGATGAGGATGACGCTGATGCTATTAACAATGATGATGATGTATGGATGAAGATGATTGTGAGATGACAAAAAATTATAGGGATGATAATGATGACAACAATAACGATGGTGGTGTAGCACTGATGGTGATGTAATGATGAAGATGATGGTAATCATGATGATGAGATGGCAATAAAAAAGTTATGTATAACAATGTGGATGATGGTAATGATGATGATGATAATGGTAACAATGATGGTGATGTTATGAAGAGTAAGCTAATTAAGATGATATAATGATGATGGTGATATGACAATGATAGTGAAGAGGATGATGATGATGATGATGATAACAATTATAATAGGGATGATGAAGACACGTATGACAACATTGTGAAGACAGTGCTAGTGATGCTGATGTGATGTACGGTTGAAGTGCTGCAGAAATAAGAGTATTGCAGAAAAAATGTACAACTCCTCCATTGATGGCATTGATGCCTGCAGGTGCTCATATGTCTGTGAGAGCATATATTTCTAGTCGTCTTATCAAGCCTGTGTCATGAGACTCGATATGGACATAAAGATTAGTTCCCTTCAGCCCTTCCGCCAAGTGCAGCGAGCACAAATCTATGGCTACGCTTCTCGTTGAACTTCAAGCCTGATATTAATCTGCGTGACTCTGTTTTAAATTTAGACTGGGAACATAATGACTCTCTGTATGTACATATAGGCATGCGATATTTTATTTTTATTACATCAAATAATTCTCATTCATGTATTGTTTCTTCCTTCATTCTCACAGACCTCCTCTCGCTTTCTCTGATGGATTTGAACAATTTCTTTGGCATTTCTAATATGTGGCTGCTCCATCCCATCGCGCCGTGTGCTGTACACTAAATCCACATGGCGTCTGACTTATTAGCCTCTTTGGTTTCTTATGAGCTCTACATTTCACTGCAGCTCACCGTCGGCACATTTATTAAGGTCTACGCAGCGCACTGGCACCGCATGCCACTGAGGGGGAGGAAGGATTAACAGCAATGGAGCTACAGGTCTTAATTTGAGGGCGGACTGTCTTTATGTTCTCCCAGCGTGCACGCCTGAGAACACGAATGTGTCATTGTATGTGTGGAAAGCAGAGAACAAGACCCTGAAGCTGCATCCCTGTTTAGGTGTCCATTAGCGAGTACAAATCCACATGTAGCCCGCTGTAATGGCAACAGACTCGTAGATTGATGAAACCGAGCAGTTGCTTTTTAAATATTTATATCGGCAAGCCAAAGAGGGCTGGTACATGTCTGTGGAAAATAAAAAGGCAAGGAGAGATAAGACGTACAGCAGACTTTTCTCAGGCCGGTCAGGATGGCGGGAATAATTCACAGTTCCGGCATGTCAGTTCTTCAGCTCTGTCGCTTCCAGCGTCTCCGCCCCCCTTTCTCCTCACTCCTTACATGGTGTGCTCTCTCAAAGGGATTTTCATGTTCATGGAAGCGCTGCTATGGATGCCTGGAACAAAAGATAAAGGATCACCTCCTCTTCATAAAACCGATTTTCAAGACTTTTGAGGGAGCCAACAGAGGGACTTTTTCATGTGTGTTTTGTTTAGTGCGGCCTAGTTCTCAGTTCCCAAAGACACGCCCTGCACATAAGGCCAGACAGAAAGCCCCAGCTGCTCGCTCTATCTCTCCTTCTTGTCCTTCCCAGCCTGCCAACGCACCTGCCCTTTTCATACCATCCGCTAACCACCATTCTTTGCAGCTGGCCTGATCAAAAAAGGATCCTGCCTTACATTAAAAGCAGGGATTGGACAGAATCCTTTGTGGTCTTTCCATGTGCCTGTCTTTGAACAGTGATTTGACCAACTGACTCGACAGGACTCGTGCAGCCAGAAGACATGTTTGTGATTTTGAGGTAATTTGTTTCCCATGGAGAATCACTGAGGCCAGTGGACATATACGTTTTTGAAAAGAATGATGCCTGCAGCATTTCGGCCCTTTGTTCGGTGTATTGTGTCCACTAGGATGTGCCAGACTGGACATAATACCCAAGATTAGGACCCGCACAGGGGGGTCTGTCATTCTCTTGGTCAGACTGGATCTAATGGAGGGGTTTCATGTGCTCGCAGATGGTCAGGGTGAGATTAGGGACGTAGGTGAATCTAAGGATTGGAGCATCCACACTCCTGGAAAATGGGAAGGGATTTGGCTCATGTGTTGGGATAATTTTTAAATTTCTCACACTGAATCGAAGGATTTAAGAGAATTGTTTCTCACTGGAGTATAAAACTGTTGTCAAGGAATGTGTGATTTCTCTTAAAGATATTTTTCTGATCACTACAAACACCCCCATGATAGTTCTGACCACATGACATCCTGTTTGTCTTACAATATGCAACACAAACATGTCACACTCGTGGGACTTGACTAATTGTTTGGATGGTGCTCATGTGTGAAACTCAACTTCTTGCCACGTCTGGCAGCTCTGCAAAACACTCAACTGGGACCCTGCAGTCAAGCTCCACAGAAACCGCCAATGAAAATAAGCATACTCCCATACTTCCTCCAACAACTGCATTCAGCATAACACTGCGACACCGGGATGCAAAAGCAACAAAATATGCTATAGTAATTTTCTACATTTAAACAAAAAGTTTGTGCATAAGAATTGTATAATTGTGCGATTAAATATTGACAGCTCTTTGGATTATTAATAAAGGCTATTATGCTTTGAGCTAGTTTTATGGTAGTACATGAGTGATGGTGACAGACAATCAGGTTCATTGTGACACTTTCATTTTTTTAGAGGCATACAGTAAAAATAACTGGGGGGGGGGGGGGGGTTATATCATAATGAAAAGGAAAACTTAATTAAAAGCATTAGCTGCACTCTCAAAAATACTGGGTTGTGTTAACCCAAATTTGGGTCAAATATGGACAAACCCAGGTGTTTTTTTTATTTTTATTAAATGATAAACCCAACAGTTTGGTTTGTCCATATTTGACCCAAATTTGGGTTAAAACAACTCAGCATTTTTAGAGTGTACATTCTTGAAATGTATAAACCTTAATCTTAAATTTTTTTCTTATTAAAATTACTGTCATTGTTAGTCTCTTTTTATGACATGAAGAGGGTAGTTCAGGTTCTAAAAGGCCATGTGGTATAGCCCTGAAAACACTTTGTGGTATTTATTAATTAAAGGGATAGTTCACCCAAAAATGAAAATTAGCCCATGATTTACTTACCCTCAAGCCCTCCTCTAGGTGTATCTGACATTCTTTTTTCAGATGAATAAAATCTGAGTTATATTAAAAATGTCCCAGCTCTTCCAAGCTTTATAATGGCAGTGACTGTTGCTCTGTTTTTGAAGTCCATAAAAATGTATCTGTCCGTCAAATAATGTGTTCCACGCGGCTCTGGGGTGTTAGTAAAGGCCTTCTGAAGCGAATCGATGTGTTTGTGTAAGAAAAATATCCATATTTAAAACTTTATCAAGTAAAGTTCCAGCCGATCGCCTTGCGTGGAAAAGTCTTGAAAGTGCCTTCTCGCAATTCAAGATGCATCTGATGAGCGTACCTGGTAATGTAAGCCTTTGCTCGGCAGAGGCCCTTTCAACACTTTTTCCATAAATTTAATACGGAAGGCAGTCGGCCGAAACTTTACTTTATAAAGTTTTAAATATAGTTATTTTTCTTACACAAATGCATCAATTCACTTCAGAAGGCCTCTATTAACCCCCCAGAGCTGCGTGGAGCACGTTATTTGACAAGACAGATGCATTTCTTATGGACTTCAAAAACAGAGCAACTATTACTGCTATTATAATGCTTGGAAGAGCCAGGACTTTTTTAATAGAACTCAGATTTTATTCGTCTGAAAGAAGAAAGTCATATACACCTAGAATGACTTGAGGGTGAGTAAATCATGGGCTAATTTAATTTTTGGGTGAACCCTTTAATAGGGGAGTGTGGGGCACAACCTAACGCAGGATTAGTTGTAACGCGCATGTTTTAACCCTTTCCACACATGCCAGAATGACAATACTTAGTGTATTTACTAGTTGCCATATCAACATTTTAAGAGAAAAAATAGTGCCAAAATTAAAAAACCTCTGGAAGATATTACTGAACATGTATTTAACCATAGCAAAAGTCAATTTCTTACTTAAGTTTAGTTTTCATCTCTGTTTTTTGTGTTTATTTAAAATAAGACAAATCCGATATTATTTTAATCTTATATCTGTTATTTAACAGTTGATATTCTTTAATGCTGATCTAACAGCAGAAGACACGAGCCGCGATTTAGTTGTGCAGATGGGGTGCGTTGTAACACTGCGTTACAATGAGCCCCTATTAGAAATATGCCATTATATTCTAAACTTTTATGAATTCTTTTGAGAAACCATGAGAAAAGGGTGAATAATGACTGAGAGTTAATGTTGAAATGAACAGAAATGATTCATTATTATTATTATGTTTTGAACTATGCTGTATAGCTGTATTTAGCGATGTGTTTGTAGTCAAACTCAAAAATGCTTATATTTTTAATGATTAAAAAATGCCATTATTATATTTTAAAAAGGTAATAATTGTATTTTGTTGACAAAATATTTTAGTTTGTCTTGTATATATTTTTTCATTATATCAGGTAACATTTTAAGCTGTTATTTGATCATGTTACATTGTGCCCACCACATGTTACAATGTACCCCACCTGGGGCATGTTGTCACATTTCACTTCCATTCTTTCGGGGTAAATCAAGAAAAAAGTAAACACTGTTTTAATGAAACAAAACCACATAATTGTACTAGACATGTGTGCAATTAATGTGGGAAAAAATATATACTCTGAACCCCAAGTAGATTTACACAAAATGAGAAAGTCAAAAAGCATTAGGTTGTGCCCTGCTCTCCCCTAATTCATGATATATGTAAACAAAAGTACTTTATTTTAAAAATATGAATAAAAAAATTTGATTACAAATTTTTTTATTTTCATTTAATTTAAATGTTTCCAGTAGTACAAATGTTTACAAAACCATATGAAACCAACATGAGTACATAGATTTAATTTCGAACAACTTGGTATATGCCATGTATTTAAATCTAGATGATCACACTTTATATTAGGCATCTTTAACTACTATGCACTTACATCAAAAAAATAAGTACAATGTACTTATTGTGTTCATGTTGTATTGTGAAACACTTGCTGCTGAGGTGGGATACGGGTAAGGTTAGGGACAGGTTTTGTGGTATTGGTAGGTTTAAGTGTAAGATAAGTGTCAACAGTGTAATTATAGATGTAATTATAGACATGCAGGAATTTTTAAAAAATATAAGAACAATGTAAAATAAAGCATGTATGTACACAATAAGTGCATTGTATCAAATTATTAGTTTAAATGTTACTACATAGTAGTTAAAGACACCTAATATAAAATGAGACCATTTCCTTTTCTTTATCTTGGAAGGTCATTTCTTTACCGTTTCTGTATCACTCATGCATATGTCATTGACCCAGTAACAGCTCAACAAATAGACTTATTTCCTCATGCACTTCCTGCACATCATATAGGAGAAGCATATAATCATGTTCTATAGAACTGTCTTGGGAAAATGTATGGCCTGTGGGCACTCTTTATTTTGTATGTAACCCTTACATGACATTTTGCACTAAAAATGTCTCTCTTAGCAAAAATCCTGCTTTTCATTTCACGATCAATTCAGAGAAAGTTCACCGAAAGTCTACGTACAACAAGTGAGACAGGTCAATAAGTGTGTCAATGGGGGCTTATCTAATTTAAAATTAATCATAGTTTTTGACTACATGCTGTGCACCTGAGGAAAAATTACATTAGAGAGATAGAGGTTACAGATCTGCCTTCCTCACTGCAGTCAGGTGGCTTTATTATGGAATATGGATATTGTTAAAGCCGGTTAATCCTTGCCTGAGGAAAGGCAAGCAGACAGAAGGGATTGTTCTCAGTCTGTCATATTCCTCTCAGCCTTCTTTCATTTTTAGTGCACTTAAATCTCATTTGCGGCCGAGCATGGTCTCAGCTTTTTTATAAGTAACACTGGCCCCGGGTGACACCGACCCACAAAACTTACTTTGACGGTCTCAAGACGAAGTTCTCTCTTTTATAAAGTTATATTACAGTAATGGGGGGGTGCAGCCACCAAAAAGCACCACAAAAAAGGCTTCTATAAAATTCCAGTAAAGATTTAGATTGTGGGTCAAATTATGGGAAAGTTGTTGTTGCACTATGATGAACCTCCTCAGATGTACGATAAAGTCCATCGACCCTCTTAAGGTGTTATTAGCTGTGTCACCTACTCTAAACTGTTGAATTGTCCTGCAAAAAGGCTGCAGCTCCTTTCATCTCTGTCTTTTAGGTAATCGACACTCAGTAACGGTTGTTATGGAAACAGAAGCTGGTAACCGCTTTGTCACAGATGAAGAGTATACCAGGAAAAAGCATGGTGTGGGTAGAAGCTGTCCTTTTGTTGTACATTGATTTGAGAGCACTTTTTGATGTTTTTCCTCATGGATTTGAATGTATATGTGGGGAGCTCATCCTGGATCTGTGTAAATGCAAGAACCCTCTGCTCGGAGCCAAAACACTTTTTATGGCAAATTGAAAAATCTTAAGAAATCGTGCCACATCAAATTTGTTAGCAATATGCTGGAGGATGTGAGTGAGCCAAACACAGATAAAAGAAGAATGGCGAACGCTTGTCTCCAAAGCAGCAGCATGCTGGGAACTATCTTTAACACAATAGAAACGTCAGCACAGCCACTGTCCTGCTGTTAGCACCTCATGGGCGGTTAGAATGGCTGAATGAAAGTCTGAATGAAATCCTGTCTGTCTCTCGTGCGAAATTTGTCTGTTTTTGTGGCTCAAACGCAGCTGTAGGCTTACATTATGGTGCTGAGAGACACGGACATCATACGAGCGCTGTAGGAATATCCTCTCTTCTGCCTCTCTGATCTAAAGATAGGCATGCCTGTACTAATTGAGAAAAAAAAAAGTCAGATTGATCAGACTTTAGGTGTATGACTTCCTTTTGTTTTGTGTATTACCTGCTGGGAATGAGTGAGTCAGAAAGGAAGACATTGACACAGCTGAGTCTCTTTCCTGTGGGATTGTGAAGGACATGAATTCTAATGCAGTTTCTCATTCCTCTTCCTAGTTTCCTGTGCCGTGAATCAATATACACTACCATTTGAGGTTGGTAAGAATTTTTAATGTTTTTGAAAGCAGTTTTGAAAACAGTACTATTGTGAATTAAATATTATTACATTTTACAATTACTGTGTTCAATATGTTTTAAGATGTAATTTATCCCTGTGATGACAAAGCTGAATTTTCTGTAGTACTCCAGTCTTCAGTGTCACAAAGAAACATTTCTTAATATTATCAATATTTTTGCACTCGAAAAAGAGCTCTGTCCCCCATCATCATGGAAATGAACGGGGGCCTAGGGGGGGAAATGCCACCAAAATTCAAGATATATGGGTCAAAAATATCCTTGAGCTATTCAGTATGAGCTCTTATTTTTAATATTTATAACAGGCCATAGAGTGCTGGTTTCCTGAATATCAGCAAGATTTCAAATGTGATAGCCTATTGATTTCATAAAACAGTTCAAAAATAAACAAGTTAAAATTAGGTGACTTTTATTTTAGTTTTAGAACAATGTCTATTTTGCATTATATTTCACCAACAAATATAGTTCCAGAAATAAATCCACAGAGCATTGTGCGTCTCCGAGCAACACAGTGATGTTTCGTTAATAAATTAATTTCATTACTTGTTTTTAACGAATCATTCAACTGAATGATAGGGGGCCTCCAACTATTCTGAGTGCTAATTTATGTTACACGTTACATACAAGTGTTACACATGTTTATGTTAACATTTATGTAAGCTTTATATTCAATTTGTTGAATATGCTGCAACACTTTTGGCAAAGGTGTAATGTCCTTGTATTATTCAGCCTGAGGATGACGCTCTAATTTTGATTGACAGGCTTTAACTACACACAGCACATGCATAATGTTATCTTAGAATTGCCTTGTAGTTTTTTGCTGCTATAGGTCGCCTATTCAAAACAAAGGCTTAGCTTGATGACGCCGAGATTGAGCGCGGAACCTTGGGAGTTTTAGTCTTCACCTCACAGCCGATGGAAAAGTACAGTGATGCATTGCTGCCACATACATATTTTTTCCACTCAATTATGTCGTAATAACGAGATGTCGTTTTAACATTATTTTCTCGTAATAACGAGATCTTATGTCGTTAAAACGTCAATTTTCTTGTTAAAACGACATGTATTTTCTCCTAATAAGGACATGTGTTGTATAGTGATGTGTGTATATATGTCTGTATCCACATTAGAGAATTCATATAGCCTATGTGCCTTTGTCACACTTCCATGTTCGAAAAGCAGAAGCAAGCTCAGCATAAAATAGGCTCTTCCACTGCCTGTATCCATAGCACGAAATTGTTGTCATTTATTTGTGTAGCCAACAGTTCATAACAGATAGCCATGGGTAAGGTGCCATGCATGGACCGCTCATGATTAGCCTCAGTGGCGTAACTTTAACCTAGTAGCCTAAATAACGGACCCCGGTGCAGCCACACTATCTATAATAGGCCTACCGTAATTAAGACATATATTCAACAAATGTATTAAAAACAGAAAGACGCTATAGTTTCAGCCTTAGGCTACTCAAAGGCAGTGGAAACATGGCCAGTGGGTTTGTTACGCACATCAATTCATTCCTGGCGTTCCTGGTTTGCTTCTTATTTATCAAATAAACAGGCAATTAGTTGATGAAACCGAAAATCCATGAAATGCGCTTTAAAGTGAACAAAATTCACTTTAAAGAAAGCATTTCTATAAAACAAAATCATGTCTGACCCCACTCCATGTCTCCAGACATATTGCGCATCTTACTCATGCTGCTCACGTTCCATAATCAACATATGAAATTAAAAAAAAGAATAATAGGCTAATATTTTCACATCTAGCCTAACTATGAAACTCAGTTATTACGAGAACAGATGTCGTTAAGACGACACATCTCGTTATTACGACATAATTGAGTGGAAAAAATAATGTATGTATGTGGCAGCAATGCGTCACCATAGAAAAGAATCGGGATGGGATGCAGACAGAAAACATGTTCATGGATGAGATTATTAATGTTACTGTAGTATGAAGCAGAGCAGGGCTGAGAGCTGTGGGAGCTGGACGAGGTCACTGAAGTGATTGCTAATGAGAGACGAGCGTGACACACGCATCAACAGCAGCAGAATTTTTATTATGCCACAGTTGCCCCTTCCGCTTCTTCCAGTCAAGCGTATGTAACGCAGCATTGTTTTATCATATTAGATACATTGATATACTTTCATTGATAGGCGACCCACGAACATGGCCAGTGTCCTAGTTAAAATTTATTTCTCTGGATTTAAGCATTCTTGGAAACATTTGGGATAGTGTAAGTACAAGTCAACAAAATATAACACTGTTCTACTGATTTTAATCCTAAAAAACTTACATATTTTGCCTTTAATGTAGTATTTATTGCCTCCGAATGTTGTTTTAGAATATGTTAGTCATGTCTATACTCAGAACCAACATAAAACAAACACAACAGAACTATATAAATATATATTTACATGAGCATGTTTAACCTAAAGGATTTATACTTTCATTAATTTGATACTTCACATAGGAAAAACAGACATGCCAACTAGTTACTGATCTGATGCAGACTAATATTGTAACAATGAAAGTCTTTACGTTCATTTTTGATCAATTAAAAAAATAAAATAAAAACTGTTAAAAAAAAAACCCAAACACTTTTTAACAGTATAGTAGATTGAACTTTTAAATGTAGTGCTTTAACATGTTTTATTATGTTTAAACCCATTTCACAGATTTTCCACCAAAATTAGGCCTAGACATCAGCTGCACATAAAAGCACCGTCCCTGTGTGAGAAAATTCGACAGTAATAAAGACTAGCATGAAGCTCAATGGGCCAATCTGTCTCAGGGTTGTCATGGCAAAGTTATGGGTATTGACATATTGAAATGTGCTCCTCAAATGTCACCTTGGACTTTTAAAATCGCTGTCAATTAAAAGATATCCACGAATAAATAAACAAATCAAATAGATGGGGGGAAATGCGGATGAGTTGGCCCACTGTGTATTGCATTGTTGTTATTAACGGGCGGGATTCAATAGCATCGTCATCTTGGCGGGAGGAGTGACAGCACAGAAGAGCGGGAAGGGCGCACGCACCGGCAGCAAACAGCAGCACGCCAGTTTTATCACCATCAGCCATGCGGGTACTGCCAATCAGCGTCGCGCAGGGGGATCGGCTGTCACTCACACAGACTGACAGGAAGCTGTGCGGGGTTGCTGTGGTGGCAGCTGGAGGCTCGCGATGGTGTTTGAAAGGTACAGTGTCTGCTCCTCAGAGTCCAGCGCGGTGGTGGCCAAACCTGACGTACCGGTGACACACGTGCATGAAGCGGCTTCTAGAGTCTGTCCTGTGGGAAAATTATGGCAGTTCATGTGGAAACAAAGCATTGAGCTTCTTTTCAGCACGTTGCGTTACCTGTACTGTAAATAATGTGACCGGTTAATCTGTGAGCGAGAACAAAAAAATACTCTCAAAGTGGCGTGCTTAATTACAAGAGGGATGCATTTCTGCCTTATTTCAAACTGGTAAATAATAGTAGGTTAAGCTACACTCATACTGACAGGGGCATCTTACTTCAAACACATTATTTCCACTGCAGTGCATTTTTGTCTGGACAGTAATGCCACACCAAATGATTACCATATTCAGGTGCATTGGTATTTAAATGGTAATGTTCTTATACAAAATACGATGTAGAAGTATGCCATATCCCTGTTGGAAAATCCAACTTAGATAACTGGTATAAACTGGTGATTGGCTTATCTAAGCCGGCATCTTAAACCATGAACAACCATGAATAAACCAGCTACAAGTAGTACCAGCTTAAAATGGTCAAGCTTGTTTTTGGAATATGGTGGCTAATCAGTCAGCTAATAACTACCATAGAACATCTAGAAGCCAGCAACCATGTGTCAAAACACCAGAGATGGCACAACTATGAGTGTTATTATCATACCATGTTTAAAATTCATGGTAGTATGATAACATTTTTGTGGAACTTTAGCTGTTTTCACAGTACACTTTTTGTTCTACTGACTTCCATTTATACACATGCAAATGTGGGAGACAGTCAACACAAGCTCATGCGAATTTCACTGCATTCCAAAGTTCAGGTTTGGTGAACTCTGACCTACGAATTTATATCACAAACAAATGTGTAACCAATAGAAGATCATATGTCATGGCAAAAAAAACAAACTTGCAAGCGTTAAAGTCACCATGAAATCAAAATGGGCAATTCTTATTTTTATTAAAAGGAATATTGCAGTATTTGTAATGTATCTGTGTACATTATTCAAAACATTATTATTTTTGTATTCATGTGCAATCAAAATCTTTCACAATGGACAACATACAGTCCCGTACTACATTTATTTCATGTTCGTAAAGTCTATCCCACATTTTATATTTTTACATTATGGGTTTATATTTCTTTGTTAAAGTTAGGTTTTTGTGACAGGCTCTAACTGCTGTATTGTCAAGGTACAGTACCATTCAAGTTAGGGAAATTCGGTTACATTTTTGTGAGCAAAACAACGTCTGTTGTCTTTTTTCAGTAGTATATCGATGTATGAAGCACATCTCACACAGAAGTCCCTTTCAAACCAAGTGCTGGTCAATGTGTGGCCACTGCAAAATCTTTGTAGGGAACATGCCGGATTTCGCCAGCGAAAGTTGCTGAGCAACAATACTTGTTACCGCATCTTTGTTTTCCTTCTCTTCTCTTAATTGTTGAATGCTTATGAAAACTATCTGCTCTTCCAGAAGAACAGATGTGTGATGAGAAAGAAGCCGGTATAATAGGTCTATATAAGTTTCTCTGGGAGAGGCGCTTGCCCCATAGCTGATTGAAACAGCTCCCAATCTGAGCCGCTGTCTGCTATGCAGAATAAATCATTAATTGGACCGAAAGTCCCTTACAAATAAACACACATCACAGTCCTCCTCCGCCATCTCTTCTGTTCTCCTGGTGCCCAGGCGGTTGTTCTGTGCTTTTGCTACAAAAGTTTCTGGCCTTAACTTAGGCAGAGGTTTGAAGAGAGTCAAATGGCTCACTTGGGATCAAGGACACACTCGTGATGAATGAGTATAGAGCTAATTTGGATGCTTTCTTTCCATTAATTACCCCTAAGCATTCCTCTGTCTCCAGCTCCTCAGAGAAGCATTTGATTCACAAACAGTCATTATGGCTGTAATCAGCTATTTTCCCTCTAAAAACACTCATTGTTTAAAGATGCTATGGGTAATATCAGCAGACAGAGTTTTTCCTTTGTCATTAAAGCAATCCTGAAGCAAGTATAATTTCATGAATGAATATGTTCCAAGAGAACGCTTGACATTTTCCCCAGCTTACCATGCGCTCTTTGTACTAATTTCTGCTGAACTTCAAAGACGTACAGTCTTGCAAACAGTGTCATCCAAAGACTTAGACTGCCCCCCAGTGACTCACACATGCACTTCTATTTTAATCAATGAACATCTGTTCTTGGCAGTATCAGGAACAACTTTGTGAACAGCCTCCTGATTACAATTGTTAAACTCTATGTGCATTACTGTTTAAATGTTTGGGGTCAGTATTTTCTTTAAACTAATACTTTTATTCAGCAAGGACGCATTAAATTGATTGATTTTGTTTTGCACAATGTATTCCTATTTCAAATAAATGCTGTACTTTTGAATTAAGAAATGTTTCTTGAGCACCAAATCATATTTCTGAAGCATCACGGCCCCTGTTAGTGGGTAGTAAGTGATAACTTTGTCCTCAAAGTTGATGTGTTAGAAGCAGGAAAAATGGGCGATTTGAGTGAGTTTGACAAGGACCAAATTGTGATGGCTAGACAACTGGGTCAGAGCATTTCCAAAACTGCAGCTCCTGTGGGGTGTTCCTGATCTGCAGTGGTCAGTATCTATCAAAAGTGCTCCAAGGAAGGAACAGTGGTGAACCGGCGTCAGGGTCATGGGATGCCAAGGCTCATTGATGCATGTGGGAACGAAGGCTGGCCCGTGTGGTCCGATCAAACAGACAAGCTACTGTAGCTCAAATTGCTTGAGAAGTTAATACTGGTTCTGATAGAAAGGTGTCAGAATACACAATTTGTTGCGTATGGGGCTGCATAGCCGCAGACCAGTCAGGGTGCCCATGCTGACCCCTGTCCACAGCCGAAGCGCCAACAGTGGGCACGTGAGCATCAGAACTGGACTACAGAGCAATGGGAGAAGGTGGCCTGGTCTGATGAATCACGTTTTCTTTTCACTGGATTGCCGGTGCGTGTGCTTTGCTTTCCTGGAGAACACATGGCACTAGGATGCACTATGGGAAGAAGGCAAGCCAGCGGCGGCAGTGTGATGCTTTGGGAAATGTTCTGCTGGGAAACCTTGGGTCCTGCCATCCATGTGGATGTTACTTTGACACATACCACCTACCTAAGCATTGTTGCAGACCATCTACACCCTGTCACAAAGCAAAAATAGTTCAGGAATGGTTTGGCCTTCAAATTCCCCAATCACAATCCAATCGAGCATCTGTGGGATGTGCTGAACGAATAAGTCAGATCCATGGAGGAATACATGGCACTTAAAAATATTGTAAAGCATAGATGACTAATAAAGATGCTTTCAGCATGGCCAACATTCAACCCTTTCCAGAGAAAGACCTTTTTAACAACTCTTGTATAGGTGGTTTACTTTTTATCACCTAATGTGATCTGAGATTGGACATCCATGCTGCCATTTTCTGTCTTATACAATGACAATTGCACTGCAGATGTACGATTGCAATCACAGCCGAATGGCCATTTGACTGAGATAGATGCATTTCCTTTCTCCATTCGGAGGTAGTTTAAATTGAATGTGTTAATAAGAGGAGATCTTATCTGCTTGTATTGCGCACGGACGTGTAGGACGGTTCACAGACTCCTGACAGGAAGGCCCATTGTGTTCGGCCACACCACAAGATGTGATGAGATTGTATCCAGTTCTGTGTACAACGCTGGTGAACTCTGAATGGGTGTCAGGAGTGTGTTCTGTGTTATCTGTGACAGACTACGGTTTCTACAGGATGAGGATGTGAGGTTAGGTGTATGTGTAGCAGCAGAAATGAAGAACAAACATCGGAGCTGTTTTCTTTATGCGAGGGGATATGGATTTGATCTTGACAGACTTCATGTTCATGTCTTTTTCAGTTAGACCACAGAGTCAGATAAAAGACAAGGAACCAGGGCAGACAGGGATGCTTTCACTTTTTTTGGCTGGGTTTATTGATCATTGGACATCATGCAGAGCTCAACATCTTAGGCTGTTTAGAGAGCGGTCTTTCTGAGAGGGGGCAAAGTCAGGCTTTTTGCTTCTACAAACCACAAATGCTCCAGCAGGACTCCCCAATGCCAAGCTCTGTCTGGATCAAGGCTGTACACACATTCTTCCATCCAGCTGTTATAAGAACACAAACCTTTCTAATAGACGTCCATCTTCTCAAAAGAGCATTCTTGCGTTCACACCACGTTGGAATTAACATAATTATATTCATGTCCTTGTAGAACTCATAAAACCTTTAAAAAGCGTTAAGATTTTGAGACATCTTGTACCACCTGACTGCTGCAACGGCATGCGGAAACACAAAATTGTTGTGGTTTAAAATGTTAAGAACACACAGTTTAAAGGGGTCATGAATTGAGAAATTAACTTTCCCTTGAGCTTTTGATATATAAAAGGCCATGGTAATATAAGAATATCCTGTACGTTTCAGAGCTGAAAACGTCCTTGTTAGTCAAAGAAAAGCTTTTTTAGACACCAGGGCCAGCAAACGGTTGATTTCAGAATGTTCCAGGCTGTGACTTCATCGTGTGGTGAAACACCGCCTCAGCAGAAGAATATCAACGCCTACTTCATCACTGCCTGTTTAGCCCCGCCCACCGATTCACGCATTTAACATAGGCCTAGTGTTAAACTATCGAGTCGTTGAGGATTACAAAATATTGTGCAGTGATTGGGTTCAACAGTAATGCAACAAGTAACTGTTCATTCTAATGCCTGGTCTGAAATGTGATGAATCATGTAGTCAGATGTTCTTTGTCTGTGTGTCAGTAAATCAAACCAGTGACTTAAAGGTCCCGTTCTTCGTGTTTTTTGAAGCTTTGATTGTGTTTACAGTGTGCAATATAACATGTGTTCATGTTTCGTGTGTAAAAAAAAAACAGTATTTTTAACACAATTTACTTATCTGTACACCGCTGTTTTCACTGTCCTAAAAACGGGTTGATGAGTTCCTTGTTCTATGAAGTCCCTCCTTCAGAAATACGTAACGAGTTCTGATTGTGCCAGCGGTTCCCGTGTTGGGATTTGACCACACCTTAGCGAACGTGGCACGGTTCCTGTGTTGTGATTCGACAGCAGCTTGGTGCACGTGGAAAGGTCACGCCTCTTAACGGGGTGATGTATGCGCTCAATGATCTCTACAGCGTCCCTGGGAAAGCCAAACAAAGGTGATTTGACTCCGGGATGAAAATAACAGTGTCTCGACGACATGGCGACAAACGCACTCAAATGCAACACTTCCTTTTCTCCACGCGACATGTCCTCTTCTCCACGTGGGACAGCAACAAGACCACGCCCCCTTTTTGCGCATATTCTTGTGGGCGGAGGTTAGTCTGTTCTACTGTTCTACTGACGTAATTAATGTAGGAAGTACCAGGATGTAGTCCAAGCCAGCCGTTCGCTGTAGGCTTTGAAAGGGAACTTCTGTTAAATAAAATATCTCGCTTGACATTGAATTTTGAGCTTTATAATTTTACAGGTATTATTTATGCTCTAACAGCAACATTACACACTAACTAAAGTTTGAACAGTGGGATCACGAAGAACGGGACCTTTAATGTCAACTTTCGTTGTTTCTCTTAGTATGATGAAAATAATCTGTTATTTAACAGTGATTAAAATCTATAAAGAAAATGATCAAAGAAAGCTCCCTTTGCAATCGTTTGAGCAGCGCACTGAACCTGACAATCAAACAGGAGAGTTTATCAGTGACGTGTTTATCAGTGACTCTTTTCACGATTAGTTAACCATGAGAGCTGTAATAGTAAAAGCGTGCAAAAAGAGAGAGTAATACTATTTCAAATAGAAAGATTTTAGCCATTCACAGCAGTGGGTGTATACACTGAAGTCTCACAGTGGACACGCCCATTAAAACGAAGCGTTCAGAGCAGAAGGCTAAAATCAGAAAAGTGCCTTTTATTTATAAATGACAATTTCTGATGTAAAAAGCATTCTAACATTATAAGCGCACCCCAGGAAACATCATAAAACAATAAAAAATGCAGTTCATGACCCCTTTAATGTATAGCACAGAGTAGGATAACTTGCGTCCTATTAAATCAAATTAATTAGTTTAAGTAAATTCTATATTATTTTGGTTTTGTCTTGATTACATGGATTCATTTTTGCATTTGTGTTGCCATAGAAATGTCTAGGTTACTAATGTAACCCCCGTTCCCTGGAGGAGGGAACAGAGACGTTAATGTTTGTGACTGACTGATAGGGAACACATAATTCTGAGTCTGAGGACATTAACAGTAGAGCATCTGGGTTTTCATCTAGAAGTTACAGTAATTTCAACATGGTATGAACATGTACCACATTTATCTGTACGGTGTCACATTTCGGTTGCAAAATAAAGAGAAGGATCTAATCTCAGCAGTCTAGTTTTAACAGAACTCAGAATAACAGAAACAGAACAACCACATAAACCACAACAAAGGCAACTGAGGACTTAAATACACAGATAAACAAGAGAACTAAATGAACAACAGGTGAACTTAATTAGTGATTAACTGGCACACTCAAGGAAACTAGGTCAACATATACGTACATGCTGGGAACACAGGCAAATGGGAACAGGGAAAACAGAACATACACGTTACAGTTGTAGTGATTGAGGCAAATCAGACACATAGTTGCCTGTTACATTTAACAAATATGTTTTAAATACTTTGTGCCTAGTAACAGACCTTCCCCCAACACACAAGAGAAGGATCCTCGGTTACCCTGGAAACAAAACTGATAAGACGTTTTATGACCACAAAGGAATTTGGCCACATGGAAAGTCCACAGAGCCTGTAAAACACACGCTTTTGCCTCAAGTTATAGACAAACCGTCTATAAATAAACAAGCACCCTAGGACCTTGTATGTACACACATAACTGTCTTGTAAAGGTGCATTGTATGTCACTTGAATGTCTTATGAACAACTTACTATTTCAGGTAACCTCATATATGAGGTCTCCTATCAAATTAATGCTCGCTTCACGACTTTCATGTCCCGTTCTCATAGGAGGCAATATGTGTTTGTTGCATGAATTAGAGTATAAATGGGCACAGCCCCTTTTGATTTCATGTTTAAAATAAAGGGCCATAAAATCTCCAAACGAACTTCCCGCTTGGAAATCCCCACAATCTCATTGGTCAAGACTACTTCAGGAGGTGGTGACCTCCTGCAGACTTCTTAAGGAGCAGTGCCCTCGTCCCTCCTTCTCTCTCTTCTCCTGCTTCACCACCACGACACACTGTGTCTGTGGGCTCCCGCCAGCAGACCGCCCACATGGCAGGCCTCCACAAACACAGAGCCAAAGACCTCACAAGGCCATTGCTATGTAGTTAGAAAAACTGTAAACTCTTTGTTCAGACAAAGAAGTTTATTAATGGTGGTTCTTCAAAAGGTTCTAGACTTTCTGCATAACTTCATCCATCTGTTCTGACCCTTTTCCCTCCAACCACTTTAACCTTACCTCTTATCATGTATGTATCGTAGGGGTGTAACGGTACACAAAACTGACGGTTCGGTACGTACCTCTTTTTTGAAGTCACGGTTCGGTACGAGTTCGGTACAGCAGATTTACAAAATTGCTTTTTATTTATTTTTTATATTTAACAGTGGTTTACTGGGGGGAAAAGTGTCTGTCCTTGAATGAATTCAATTATATCTAAAAGTTTATTTAAGATATTTCTGTAAATTATATAGGGAGCCCTTACTTGTACATTAATATTAAAGGTTCACAACAGAGCCCAAACTATTAGCCTAAATTCAGTTGCTATTTATTTTTAGGTATAATAATCAACACTCAAATAACACATTGTGTGCAAATATGTAAACTTCACATAAGGCAGTTTTTGCATTAACTTCTAAATCTAATTATAAAATAGTTTTTTTCTCCAAATCGTTGTTGAAATATAATAATTTATATACAGTGTCTGTCATTTTCATGACAGGTTTATTTAACATGCATGAAATAATCAAGACATTACTAACAGGTTAAGTAGAATATAATGAATATAACGGCTAATATAGAGCATATATTTAGCGAAAGAGTTGATTTCTCTAGTGAATAAAAGTCTGGACACTGAATGACTGCCTGAGGTAAATGTGATGCTAACGTTACATGACATTGTTTAGTTCACAAGCAGTTATATTGATGTCTTTCTGCCGTTGAAACACTGATTTAGCGATTACACCACATACACTCACCTAAAGGATTATTAGGAACACCATACTAATACTGTGTTTGACCCCCTTTCGCCTTCAGAACTGCCTTAATTCTACGTGACATTGATTCAACAAAGGTGCTGAAAGCATTCTTTAGAAATGTTGGCCCATATTGATAGGATAGCATCTTGCAGTTGATGGAGATTTGTGGGATGCACATCCAGGGCACGAAGCTCCCGTTCCACCACATCCCAAAGATGATCTATTGGGTTGAGATCTGGTGACTGTGGGGGCCATTTTAGTACAGTGAACTCATTGTCATGTTCAAGAAACCAATTTGAAATGATTCGAGGTTTGTGACATGGTGCATTATCCTGCTGGAAGTAGCCATCAGAGAATGGGTACATGGTGATCATAAAGGGATGGACATGGTCAGAAACAATGCTCAGGTAGGCCGTGGCATTTAAACAATGCCCAATTGGCACTAAGGGGCCTAAAGTGTGCCAAGAAAACATCCCCCACACCATTACACCACCACCACCAGCCTGCACAGTGGTAACAAGGCATGATGGATCCATGTTCTCATTCTGTTTACGCCAAATTCTGACTCTACCATCTGAATGTCTCAACAGAAATTGAGACTCATCAGACCAGGCAACATTTTTCCAGTCTTCAACTGTCCAATTTTGGTGAGCTTGTGCAAATTGTAGCCTCTTTTTCCTATTTGTAGTGGAGATGAGTGGTACCCGGTGGGGTCTTCTGCTGTTGTAGTCCATCCGCCTCAAGGTTGTGCGTGTTGTGGCTTCACAAATGCTTTGCTGCATACCTCGGTTGTAACGAGTGGTTATTTCAGTCAAAGTTGCTCTTCTATCAGCTTGAATCAGTCGGCCCATTCTCCTCTGACCTCTAGCATCAACAAGGCATTTTCGCCCACAGGACTGCCACATACTGGATGTTTTTCCCTTTTCACACCATTCTTTGTAAACCCTAGAAATGGTTGTGTGTGAAAATCCCAGTAACTGAGCAGATTGTGAAATACTCAGACCGGCCCGTCTGCGACCAACAACCATGCCATGCTCAAAATTGCTTAAATCACCTTTCTTTCCCATTCTGACATTGAGTTTGGAGTTCAGGAGATTGTCTTGACCAGGACCACAGCCCTAAATGCATTGAAGCAACTGCCATGTGATTGTTTGTTTAGATAATTGCATTAATGAGAAATTGAACAGGTGTTCCTAATAATCCTTTAGGCGAGTGTATATACATGACAGTAAATTGTAATGTATCCTCAGCATTCCTTCAGATCGTCATTCATGTTTATTCTTGAATCTTTAGTAAGAGATGATCGATCGCCTTCACAGATGATCACGCCACATAGAGCGTCAAAACGGCATTTATCGTTTGAATTTCGTGATAAAATGAACTGAATACTTAATATGTTCGTGTGGGAACTCGGATTGAAGTGTGTTCCGCGCTTACAACAAGCCGACAGTGAACTGTTAAAGATTACATTCATAAGCGTTCGACGCGTGCACCGTTCACAAATGATTGCGTTCACGCGCACCGCACGGCCACTTGAACTGTTCAGTGATCACTGATCAGTCACGCACATTAAAGAGCATCAAAACGTCATTTATCGTTTGAATTTCGTGATAAAATGGACTGAATACTTAATATGTTCGTGTGGGAACTCGGATTGAAGTGTGTTGCGCTTACAACAAGCCGACTGTTAACTGTTAAAGATTACATTCATAACCTTTCGGTACACGTGTGCACCGTACCGAAAGCCCTGTACCGAAACGGTTCAATACGAATACGTGTACCGTTACACCCCTAATGTATCGTGTTATGTATCTATTGTGTCCGTATGTTTAATGCTAGTTTTAGTCTTGTTCCGTGATTTAGTTATTAAAGTTTGTGCACAATATATGTTTGGTCCTGACTTCCTGCCTTCGTGAAAACAAATTGTCCCTTAAATGATCGATCTTGCTAATGCGCTCTAAGCGCTTAGGTAAATTCAAAGAAATAATTATTTTTCTGTGGTCATGAAAAATATCATTTTCTAAGAATTAAATTAACCCTTGTATGGTGTTCGGGTCTGTTGGACCCATTTTCATTTTTTATCAAAAGAAAAATGATACGATTAATTATTTTTTCAAACTGAGACTCATTGGCCTTGGCTCATTTTCTGTGAGGAATATACGTATATCAGAACACATTTTCAATATCCACACACTGTACAGTGAGTGAGTGAGTGTGTGTGTGTGTGTGTGTGTGTGTGTGCGTGCGTGCGTGCATGAGTGTGTGTGTGCGTGCGAGAGATTGTGTTTAAGTGTGAGAGAGTGCAAGACTGAGTTTTGTTTCTACCCCTGCTGTTCTCACACGAGGTTGCAATTCTTAAATGTGATCTAACAAAAGTAAAGAGAAAATATTAACCATATATGCTGTTTATATTACTTGTAATTGGGATGAAGTAAACACCTGTTGAGTATTTTAACATAACATTTTTGTTTGTGTTGAATTAAAAACCCCAAAATGCAGCGGGTCCACCAAACCCACGAACACTGGCTGAATAAAAAAAAAATGAACACCACACAAGGGTTAATAATCAATACTGAACGTCCTTAGGACTAACTGATTGAATGATTGTAATGTAAATGTAGCCACATCAAGTTAATCTAGTTAACTGATTCAAATATTCATAATTAATCATAATTAATAATCATAATGAGTTATGAATAATTATTAATATTTCCCCTCAGAGCTAATTCTCTACACAGCAAGGGCGAAATTGTCAATCACACATGGGGGGGAGGGGTGGGGGGGGGCGGGGTCAGCTGTGGGACTTTTTGTGGTGGCGCATGCACACATTTTTTTAAATCAAAATAAAATAAAAGTCAGAGTTCGAATGTTTGTAATTGTGTAAAACAAGAAATTATCTTACATCTGATCGTCAAGCCAACGTATACTCACCCTGTAATGATTACAGCATCGGCATCAATTACAAGCCTGTATTGACAACAAAGCGGCCAGTGATCTCTCTCTTATATTCTTCTATAAACATATAGTGGCTATAAACATTTTGATTAAATTACTGTTACAGGATAAAAAAAAAAGTAACTTGTCAGTTTAATAATAAACTCGCTGAAGTGCTCAAGCCAGAAGAATATTTTTGCATCACAATTAAATTCTTGACACATCTTTATAAATCAAACACAAAGTAATAAACTCCAAGAAGGTTTATGGAACCTATATACAGTACACAGTAAAGCCGCTAAATACAGTCTACCCAATAAACACAGAACGTTCCCATAAGGTTCCCGTTTGGTTATTTTTGTGGGGAACCAAATAAGAACGTTCTGGGAACGTTCTCTTTTGGTTGTGTTTTTGTAACCTAAAGAGAACCTGCCCAGAACGTTCCCTGCAGGTTATTTTTGGGGTTTGTTTATAACCTAAAGAGAACCTGCCCAGAACGTTCCCTGCAGGTTATTTTTAGATTAAATTTTTTTATAAGGTTTATTTGTATATTTCGTTACTGCGCGCCTCTGATCTGCGCGCGCTTCTCCAGCACACGCTTTTTTCGTCAGAAAGACGCGCACTCGCGTAATTTAAAAATTAACGGTCATTTATGTCAGCCAAATACAGGATATTTACCATTCATAGATAAGTGCCAAATGTCTGTCAGGTTTCGCGCTCCCAACTCTTCTTCTTCTGTTTGTTTTTTACTAACTCACTGACGGTGCACAAGCTACTAAAGGTATAGTGAAAACATGACATGGATTTCAGGAGAAAAATAGGTTTTGCTAGTGTATAGTCGAATGGATTTGGGAAATGGACCGGCCGGGATTTTATATTTTCGGAGCTGGAAAGAAAGACGTATTTGCAATCACATCGATACTGCCCGCATAATCATACATGATCAAATATTGGGGGGGACAAATTGTCCTTCTTTGAATATTGGGGGGGACGTGTCCCCCTGTCCCCCCATAGAATTACGCCTATGCTACACAGTATGCACCATAACAGTCCAAATGAGGAGGGAGAATGAGGGATCTGGAGGAGGACGAGGGGCTGGCAAGGGCAGGAAAAAAGAGGAGATGGTGGCGGGAGAAACCAGGGTGTCAATTGCGGTGGAAGGAGCCAGGGAGAAGCCAGGAGTGGTGACCAGCCATTGAAACCAAGGGGGTATGGACGGAGATGGAGCCGATGAAGGTGGAGCCCTAGGCAAAGACAAGATCAGATGGGACCGGTCGACACCGATGGTCTTGGAGACCGAGGTGGAGCCAGGGCAGAGGACTGAGGTGGAGCCAGTGGAACTGAGGAACGAGGTGGAGCCGGATGGGTGGAGAGACGGAGCGCAGCAAAGCGACGTCTGACCAAGGCAAAGCCGGAGGGACAAGAGAGCCCAATGGAGTCGTAAGGACAATGGTCTCTGGAGGAGACGACAGGTCAACAGGCTGAGGTGGAGTGACAGGATCAGAGGCTAAAAGTGGAGCCAGGGGATACTCTTTACTAGGTGGAGCTGGAGACCAGAAGACCTGAGGCAAATCCACACAACAGAGTGGTGTCAGAGGAGGAGCTAAAGGGAACCAGCGGATATACAGGGCTGAGGAAATGAAGCTTATGCGCAAGTTCTGGCAGGAAGATTCAATGTTACGTCACTTATCACATTCAGACCTATCCAATCAAGTCATAATTCTCAGAGTATAAAAGATCGGTAATTAACACATGTCTGAGTTCACAGATGCTGACGCCAGCATCTCGCGTTTTTTAACTTCAAATAACATTATGTGTGGATTTGCCCTTATAACACAAAAATACATAACCTTAATTTCTATACTCATGATACATAGCCAACCACTTTGTGTTCCACAGTTTGAAAACCGCTGCTTTAACACATTGCTCATATGACCATATATGAAATCAATGGCTTCTGCTCTGTTAAGCCATACCTGTATGTGCCGTGGTTGGGTAGCAGGCCAACAGGTGCCTGTTAGACAGCTGAACACATACACAGAAAAAAAAAACAGTCCATGAAAGATTCTGTTGTACCAATGACTGCGGATGAGGTAAGAATTTGAGATAATATATACAGTACAGATGTGAAGGCGAGGGAGAATTTTTTCCCGGAATAGATGGAGTGATTAAGATCAAATAAACCTGATCCCCTTTTGTGTCCTGCACAGAATCGAAAATATCAATCATTTCTCTGGGTGGCACAAGTTATTCTCCCAGCCGGACTCCCTAGGATTAAATTGATTTTTACCTCCTTTTTTCACCCTCCCTTCTCCTTAAAATTGCAATTTGCTGGTTCAGATGGATTACAAAGAGCAAAATCACCACTGGAGAGAGACAGGATCCACGCTTTCCCACTAGGCACAGCAATAAGAACTGGAGCACACAACAAAGAGTGGAGTGAAATGAGCTGCGTGATGGACAGCATATGCTCGCTCAACGGGACAAAAGGCTTCATAACGACCAGTTGACAGGCAGACGGCCATTACCACACACACAAAGCCACGATAAGATAAAACAGATCTGTAACTGTCCTGTCATAGAAACCAGCCCATTGTGGACTGGAAATGATAAGATTTCTTCTCCCGCTACTCTCCACTCATCCTCACCCTCGACACCCACAGTTTTTCTTTTTCACCTTCGTTTTTTCACCCCTCTTTTGTGAAGCTTGGGAAAGGCATCTGCTTTTCTTTTATTCCTCCCATGTGGGAAAAGAAAGAGCGAGGATTGAAATAGCACACATGGGCCTTTAAACTGCTTTTGTAGAAAGAGACAAAGCCAAAAGTATGTGTTCTCTCGTTATTCATTAATATTACAGTATAATTGAAGAATTGCTGAGCATCATCCACCTTTCCTCACTCTTTGTTGTTTCATCCTCGCTCACTCACAGTCACAATAACATTTAAACTACCAACAATGTCCTTTCTCCACATTAATGTGGATGTCAGAATGCTGTTGGCATCTTTGAGTTCTTCCAACAAGACACTATTCTAAACAGAGAATAAAAAGCCCATCTGGACACACATGATTGTCCAAGAACGACAGGTGGTCTATGTCCGCAGTCTTGGAAAGGTTCACCCGCATATGCCTTGAGACTGCCATTGTCAAACCCTTGGACTGACCAACATTCGATTAGTCACCTACTGGCTCGTTAACCGGCTTCCACTCTTCAGTGGCCACACCCACATTGGCCTGAAATGTGTCTACGTCAATAGGCTACTTTGTGGTGGCAGAGGAATTGAATTCATCCTTAAAGTTCTCTCCATTGCAAGATAAGATGCCTGACACTGCCCACAACGCCTCTACTTGCTGCCTCCTCTTTTCAGGTCTGAATCAAGACAGATGGCATTTTAAAGTTCTGACTGGAAAGACTTCTTCAGCCACACGACATAATAAGGTAAAGCTCACATCTCCACCACAAATTCCAGCTTATTCCTCATATAACAACATCAGAATACTGTACACTCCCAGCAAACAATAGCCGTCATTTCACCAGCTTGGTTAACTATAGACCCACTATAGTAACCCACTTATAACCAAAATAACCTTGTATTTTTTGCCAAAATAACTTTCAAGATGACATCATGTAAGCATAGTCAATTCTTGGGCTATGGTTAGACATCTATTACATTTTCACTGACAGCCCAAATTTTGCCTTGTTTTAGCATAGACACCCAGGGCTGTGTTTGGACAGCTATTAGACATCTTTCAAGTGCAGCTTTTCGGCTGTTTTTAATTGAACTATTAATTACTTTCAGGTTACGGATAGTTTTAGTGCCATCTGTTTGTACCTAGTCGTTCTATTATTACTAAATGAGATGTGAGATGGTGGTCCAGTGGGTTAAACCATGGAACTGATATGCAGAAGGTTGCTTGTTCGATCCCAGTGGTCACCACCAGTGTGTCCTTGAGCAAGTCACTTTACTCCATGTTGCTCCAGGGGGATTGTCCCTGTAATAAGGGCACTGTAAGTCGCTTTGGATAAAAGCGTCTGCCAAATGTAGAAAGAAATGCATTCAACAAATAATATGTCCAACAAAAAACAAAGCAAAAAAAAGAGAGACTAAAAATAGTGTAGAATAGGAGGCCACTAAGAAGCTTTAGCTGCATTATTGACTAGTATCCACAAGGAGGTGCTACAAACTATGAAATGAGCACATCACCAGGGTCTCATGGAAACAGAATAAGGGCAGAATTCCCAGACTGTTAGTGGCCTCTAGTTTAGAGGCAGGACACAGAGAGTTGATCATGGAGATGCTATTGTCACTGTGTTACATTCAGTGATCACAGGCTGATGTTTTTAGGGTGTTCCCTAAAACCAAATACAGTGTAAAAGAAACAACTTTCGACCAAAATGGTTGTTTTGATCATGTTTTAAAAACAGTGTTGAGCAAAGCTCCAAAGTTTTCTAAAGTGTCTTTCTCTGTCCTTCTATGGCACTCATGTCATTCAGTAGCAGCCGCTGACATCAGTAATGACAGGTAAGCGTTGCTCTACACTAGATGTTTTCCTCACTGATGATTTCTACACTGATGGACAAGTTACCTCTTATAAATTCTTTGACAACCTATTCATTTTCTTGGTTGACAAGCCGAAAAAATTATCAAAACTGTTGAATCCAGTGTTTGTGATTCAAAGACTCACCTTCAGGGATTCATGCTCACAGAGTAAACAGAATAATATCTTGACTTTTGTCTTGATGTATAAGCATATTGTACTAAATTCCTTATATATATCTTCATATGGGTAGCATTTCTATGTGTATTACGTAGTTGTGCACGTACTGCGCGCTAACGGCAGTTCTGTCATCGCATCTTTGTTTACTTTCAGTTTCATTTCTGCCACCGTCTTCTACGAGTGGTAAATGTGCGTGCATGAATGTAAATTCGTTCATCTTTGTATTTATCTGTTATGTCGCGATATATTAACCCTTTCATGTCGTGACAGTATATCTGATCGTTGTGACTCTGTTCATATCGTGATTTAATGTGTTTGAGGCGAGTGATGCACAGTGTAGTGCATGTGTATATGTTTTTGCGCAATTTAACGTGCTGTAGACAATATTAACGTATATAGATGATGTATACTGAGGTAAATGTTTATGTTACTGTATGCAGACAGATTCGGATATATATTTTATTTGTTTATTGCAGACTAAACCACATTTTATCACTTCTGTTTCCTAATGGCTGTATGTTCGACATGTAAATGGTCATCCTGACGAGATATAAACCAGTCAAACGATCTTCTGTCTCCTGTCACACTTCTTGCCGAAGTTCCGTAGTGGACTAGCACTCCACCTAACTTCAGAAAATAGTAGTCCTTTACACATATATTGACATTATAATCAGGCATGAAACATGAAACACAATCAGAAAGAAACAACTTGAATAAAATTGATATTTTTATTATTTTTGCAACCACATAACGCTCTGGCAACCCACAACACTGGGTTATTATAGTTTTGAGCATCATAGTCTACTTTATAAATATGTGATTAAATACTTTAATTGACTGAAAGCACTAGTTTATGTTTAATACAACTTTACAAATAAATACAAAGCAGTATCAAGATGCATGTTGACTAAATTCAAGCATTAAAGAGAGAACAGCGTCTTCACTTTTATCTTTTTACACATTCATTTCCCACATATTATTGAATGAGGAAAGGAAAAACAAAAGAAAACAGCCACTCCAGACTAGTATGTTGACTACTTGAACATAAATTTTGCTCTCCTTTCTTTCTGGCCAGCAAATTTCTCAATGATTCTCTGATTAAAGTCAGTCATCTCAGTAGTGTCATGACGTTTGCTTTTTTCAGTCAGATATTTGAGGTCTCTTACCCCCGTTGTTGTCCACAAACTTTCAGCACTGAGTAGGGAACGCACGGACATGGTCGGAGACTGTGTCCTGATTAAAATTGCTTATTTCTCTGGATTTAAACATTCTTGGAAACATTTGAGATAATGTAAGTAAACAAGTCCCAGTCGATCAGACACAACGATCAGATATACTGTCACGACATGAAAGGGTTAATATATCAGTAGGCACTTAGTGGCCTGGTGTTATTAATTTAACACACGTAATTAATGGAGTTATTATTGAATTAGATGTACATTTCAGACATTGTCACTTTCATTAAAACCTATAGGTGTTACAAGCACGCCAGGCTCCACCCTCCCAGACACAACGTTCACAGTCACCAGAATACTGAGCACACGCACCTGCACTTCATTATAACTGCAATCACCACCTGCACTTAAGCCCCACGCATTAACTCAAGTCACTGTCCAGTCTCGTTTGCACACGCTCACGCTTGCTTCTACGGACTCACCTGTGTTACACACCTGTATTCCCAGTCTCCTGAGTGTCTCCTCGTCCTGTCTCCTGGTTCCTTGTCTCCATCGTCCTGCTCTCCTTGTCACCTGCAACCAGACGTACAGTATCACCATTGACATTACCATTCCACTGGATATACTCTTCTGTTACTCACCTCATCTGCTCACATCCTGGTTCTGTTAATAAACTCTGTTTACCCGTCATCAGTTCTCCGTGTCACCTCTGTATTGTAACAATAGGTTAGTTGAGTAAAATCATTACATTTGATTTAACTGTGTTTCTATTATGACATATCTTCAGTTAAAATATGGGCAAATTAATATCTAAATATTCATAAGCCTGTACATAATTTTACCTTTCAGATGAATCTCTGGTAACACTTTATTTTACAGTGTCCTTATTACATGTACTTACCATAGTAATAACAGTAAATTATGCATAATTACATGCCCTCAACCAAATACTACTATAGTATTATTCTAGCCCTCAACCAAATCCTAATCCTACCAACCCTATAGTAAGTACTATTACTCAGTACTTAAATATATAATTATTCCGTAACAATGACACTGTAAAATAAAGTGTAACCAAATCTCTTTTACCGAGTTTCTGATTTGTCTGCCTCTCCCTCTGCCCCCTGGCTGTCTGATGTTCTCCGCGAACATCGCTCTGGGCTCCGGGTGGCAGAGAGGAAGTGGCGAAAAACTAAAAACACTACTGACCTGACCCTGTATCAGTCTCTCCTCGCTTCTTTCTCTGCTAATGTCTCCACTGCTAAAACTAAATACTACCACAACAAAATCAACAACTGCTCTGACTCTCGTGCACTTTTCAGAACGTTCTCTTCCCTCCTTTGTCCTCCTCCCCCCCCTCCTTCATCAACTCTTACAGCTGATGACTTTGCATCATTTTTCACAAATAAAATCTCCTCCATCAGCAGCCAATTCTCCACACCACAAACCGACACACACATCTCAACAACCATCACACATACGCTCCCCTCTTTTTCTCTGCTCTCTGAAGCTGAAGTCTCCAAACTCATTCTTTCCAACCACCCCACTACCTGTCCGCTTGACCCTATCCCCACTCACCTCCTTCAGGCCATTTCTTCTTCTGTTACTCCTGCACTCACTCACATTGTCAACACCTCTCTTCACACCGGGACCTTCCCCACAGCATTCAAGCAGGCTCGGGTAACCCCACTGCTTAAGAAACCCTCTCTGAACCCAGCACTTTTAGAAAACTACAGACCGGTATCCCTTCTGCCTTTCATTGCAAAGACACTCGAGCGAGTTGTTTTTAACCAGCTCTCTACGTTTCTTGAACAGAACAACCTCCTGGACATCAACCAATCCGGCTTCAAAAGTGGCCACTCAACTGAGACTGCCCTGCTCTCGGTTACGGAGGCACTGAGACAGGCAAGAGCGGCTTCCAAATCCACAGTACTTATCTTACTGGATTTGTCTGCTGCTTTTGACACAGTTAACCACCAGATCCTCCTGTCAACTCTCATGAAGATGGGCATCTCGGGTACTGCTCTCCAGTGGCTCAAGTCTTACCTCTCAGGTAGGTCCTTCAGGGTGTCATGGAGAGGTGAAGTGTCTAAGTCACTTCATCTAGCCACTGGAGTTCCACAGGGCTCAGTGCTTGGACCACTTCTCTTCTCCATCTACATGTCATCACTGGGAACTGTCATTCAGAAACATGGCTTTTCCTATCATTGCTATGCCGACGACACTCAACTCTACTTCTCATTTCAACCAGATGATCCCACGGTTGGTGTTCGTATTGCTGTCTGCCTAACAGACATTTCTGCCTGGATGAAGGAGCATCACCTGCAACTCAACCTTGCAAAGACAGAACTGCTCGTGGTCTCAGCCAACCCAGCACTTCATCATAATCTCTCCATTCAGCTCGGATCATCAACCATAACTCCGTCCAGGACAGCCAGGAACCTTGGAGTTGTGATTGATGATCAGCTAAAATTCACTGACCACATCACTGCAACATCCCGGTCCTGCAGATTTGCATTATACAACATTAGGAAGATTAGACCCTTCCTATCAGAGCAGGCCACACAACTCTTGGTCCAAGCTCTTGTTCTCTCCAGACTGGACTACTGTAATGCTCTTCTAGCAGGCCTTCCGGCATGCACTATCAAACCCTTGCAACTGATCCAGAATGCAGCGGCGAGGGTGATCTTTAACGAGCCGAAGAGAGCACACGTCACACCTCTCTTCATCAATCTCCACTGGCTGCCAATAGCCGCTCGCATCAAATTCAAGACACTGGTACTAGGGATGGCGAAAACTAAACATTTTCTTGACCGACCACCGAGCCTCATTAGCCGGTTGAAACCGGTTAACCGATTAGTAAAAAAAATATGCTGCGCTATTTGAAATAACAGCCGCAACTCGCGAGCCGCGCCTGCAATTTCGCAACTCTGTCGCATCTCTGCCTCCCGCTCTCTCACACACACACACACACACGCACACACACACTGTCCAGGCGCCGCCGCCTGCCTTCCACTCACGTCAATTTTTTTAAATCCCCTACAGCGCGAAACATGAGTCCCGCAAACGCGGCGCTGAGGAGCTTGTTTGTAATCGGAGGACAAATGGCTCCTTAGATTCGAAATGGTTTGGGCACAAGGTGATCGCGTTGAAAATAAAGGCTATTGTCTAGCGTTAGAAGCTCATTCGAAACATTGCCGCGACTCATTTAAGATAATGACAGCTCCGAAGAGACGCCGCTTTAGTTCGAGGTAGTAGTGCTAACAATAATAAAGAAAGATGATGATCAACACCTTATGTGTTACCACTGAAATGTAGATGTAATATATTTAGATGATGTGCTAAGTACTGTATAAGCACTGTATCACACAAGTTGCAACTTACATCTGAAGCTGAACAATGAAGCATTTGCTGACGCGTTTCATGCATTATTTATGGTGTGAGCACATTCAAGCGGTTCAGAAAATATTCATCTGTAATATCGGTTATAAATAATAAATACAAATTATAAAGACACATTTTGGCTAAGTTGTTTATTTCCGAGTGTTATGCTGCCTTCACGTGCTCTCTGAATTATTGTAAATAGGAGTTTCCTAGGTAAAAATTGCACGTGAACGCGCTCCACCCCTCGAAATATGAACGAGATGAGTTCATACTTCATAATCACGACTTTAGAAGTGGGAATTGTCAAATTTCCGATAGCACGTGAAGGCAGCATTACTTTCACTTACTTTTGTTATTTCCAAGCTGGTAAACTGAAATATTGCGCATGATTTGAGATATGTTTTCCACGCAGGTTGTAAGAGAGGCTATGACAGTTCATAACACAGCAAGCGTTCACCATTCTAATGTGTTTTTAACTGTATAATACAAGTTTTAAAGTCTACCTCCACTATTACTCATTCTCTAATGTAGTGTCTGTGTCCTAAAGTCCGCGAATGCATTGCGTTGGTGACGTCACGTTCCCATTCTCTATAAATAGCCTAATTTAGAGATCACTTTTTTTTTTTTTTAACCGACAACCGACAACTTTGATCGGTTAACGTTGATACGGTCAACCATCGGTCAAACGGTCATCGGTTAACATCCCTAACTGGTACTCGCCTTCAAAGTAACCACTGGCTCTGCACCAATATACCTAAACTCGCTTGTTCAGACTTACACACCCTCCAGGAGCTTACGTTCTGCCAGTAATGGTGCAACGGATCACAAAACTCACGGTTCGGATCGAACTACGGATCATGAGTCACGGATCGGATCATTTTTCGGATCAGAATAAAAGGGGGAGGAGACTATTTTTATTTGCTTTCCATTTATTACATGAAAACTTTTGGTGTTAACATAACCTGGTTTATAGGTTAACAAGAAACTTTTGGTGTTAACAAAAATAAAATAAATATATAACCATCTGAATAAATCAAATTTGACTAAAAACAACCTGAGACGTGAAAATGGGCCTGAGCTTCTTCTTCTTTTTTTTTTTTAAAGAGATTATGATGTCAACATTCTCTGGGGAGAGAGTAGACCTCTCACACTTGTCAGCATTGCAATTCTCTTTGTAGGCCTATACACTATTTTATAGATATCATGTTTAAACGCACTACACTTAAACAACGTTTTATTGAATTCATTACTTTGTATTTATATAGCCTAATACCTACTTTAGATGTATATATTACGTTGCTCATGCAAATTGCAAAACAGACAATAGACTATGTTAAAATAACAAACATTTTAAATTAACTTACGCTTTTCTTTCGTTTTTAAATCTTTTTACAAGAAATCCTGCAGGTCATAAAGAACTTTGTTTTTCCACCTCCAAGAAAGGACAGGTGCTCTCCATTATTTCTCCTTGTTTACTTAAAGGCCGTTTTCCTTGCTTTACTCGAGGCAAAAAGCCATGTGTTGACTTTAAAACCAAGTAGACGTTACATTATGCATCTGTGGTGGAATTACTAGATTTTTGCATCGATACATGTTTGTTTTAAAGCGGATGCGCTGTCACTTTAATTCAGCGCCAGCACATCAAAAAATAGACTCTGTGCGGAAACGATCGCAGCACAGCTGTATGGCCACGCGCTCCTGGAGCGCACCTGACGGACCGAAGCCGCGTGCAGTGAAAGCTGTAGCCTATCCGTTAAAGGGTTAGTTCACCCAAAATTGAAAATAAAGTCAGTAATTACTCACCCTCATTTTGTTCCAACCATGTAAGACCTTCGTTCATCTTCGGAACATAATTTAGTATATTTTTGATGAAATCTGAGAGCTGTCTCACTCCTCCATAGGCTTTCAGAGGGTTGAAACTTGATGGCCCAGAATAGTAAGTAAAAACGTAATTTAAGGAGTCCAAATGACTACAGTGGCTCTGTATTAAGTCTATCATGCGACGAAAATACTTTTTGAGCGGAAAAACAACAAAAATAACGACTTTATCCCACTATTATTGTTCAATTTGAGCCTCTGACAAGAGTTTGCGGGAGTGCCACGACGCATGCGTGAGAACTCGCGCATGCGTCGTGGCACTCCCGCGAACTCTCGTCAGAGAGTATATAGTGGGATAAATTCGTTATTTTTGTTGTTTTTCCGCTCAAAAAGTATTTTCGTCGCATGATAGACTTAATACAGAGCCACTGTAGTCATTTGGACTCCTTAAATTACGTTTTTACTTACTATTCTGGGCCATCAAGTTTCATTCCCTCTGAAAGCCTATGGAGGAGTGAGACTCTCAGATTTCATCAAAAATATACTAAATTATGTTCCGAAGATGAACGAAGGTCTTACATGGTTGGAACAACATGAGGGTGAGTAATTACTGACTTTATTTTCAATTTTGGGTGAACTAACCCTTTAACAAGGGTACGGAAAAAATATGAACCGCATACGCACGGCAAACGGAGTATCTGTGAAACGGGCGTCAGCAGGTGCCATATGCTCGATGTATGCGCCACTTTCATACGGCTTTCTCGTGCCACAGTGCCTACATACTGTTACAGTTTTGTCCACACCCTTCTTCCGTCATCATTATATTTTACGGGGAAGCCAAAATGCTCCCATACACGCGATTTGAATCATGCGGGAGGCTTTTCAAGTTCTTCTACTTCTCCGCTAGCCACTGCTGACTGATTAACATGCCCTATTCACGTGAACACATGCGTTTTTCTGAAACTCAGCATCGAGTTTTAAGGAACGAGATTACTTAAAAAGCAATATCGGCAGAAAAACTGTCTTTTAGTCTGCGATCGCTAAACAATTCAGATTAATCCACAAGTTTAAAAAAAAAGCACAATAAATCCGCGGGTCACTTCCGTACGGATCACGGATCAACTGCGATCCGTTACACCCCTATCTGCCAGTGAACGACGCCTTGTGGTGCCATACCAAAGAGGCATGAAATCACTCTCACGGACCTTTTCCTGGACCGCCCCCACCTGGTGGAATGACCTGCCTATCGCAATTCGAGCAGCCGAGTCTGTAGCCATTTTCAAAAAACGGCTAAAGAGACGTCTTTTCCAGCAGCACCTGATCAATCAAGAATAGCACTTATCACTCTATTCATTCTCTGTCTGTCTCATTTATTTATTTAAATAAAAAAATAAAAATAAAAAGTCCTGTGTGTTCTGTGTTAGATTAACTGAGACTTGTTACAGCACTTGCATATTGTTGCCCTTGACTGTTCTAGATGCTTCTATTGCTCTCATTTGTACGTCGCTTTGGATAAAAGCGTCTGCTAAATGACTAAATGTAAATGTCTGTCATCAGTTATTCAATTATTACACTAAATTGTCCAAATAAAAGTGTTAAATAGAACAGTTGATAGTATTTTACATTAATGATGCTTGAACATTTATATAAATATTAAAAATAATTTACCCCAGTATGGGCCAATTTACCCCTTTTAATATTTTACATTTTGTGTTATAACAACCTAATTAGCAAATGTTTCTATTTATTTCCTATGATAACACATTGGCTGATGCATCATCATCCTGCACATGATACACTTATATCTAAATATGTTATGGTGTAAAAGTAAATCCATATTGTTCATCTTCCCCCATGTTACCCTACTATTAGAGTAAAACATCTGTACCTGAGTAATATTATATTAATAATAATAACAATATATTCCCATCTTCCCACAGGAGAAGAAGAATCAAGCAGGAGGAATAACTCCGGGAGAAACAGACGTATACTGTAAAGATGGAGTTTGAGGAAGAACCCTGCAGAATGAGTGATTAGGAGACAGAGGAACAAACAGTTTGGTGTATAACAACATCTAAAACTACTATAGATCCTAAACTCAGCAAAAAAAGAAAAGTCCCCCAACTTTCAACTTCCAGCAAATTGATATACAGAACAAATTTCACAGACATTTGTAGAACAGAAATGTAATAATGAGTCCCTGAACAGAGCGGGGCTCAATATCAAAAGCAGCCGTCAGTAAGTAGCAGTCATTATGTGGGTTGGTATTCTATTTTCAATTTGGGGTTTCGATATTCAATTTTTTCTCGCACACCAAATTGTTTTTTCATTCGCGCTTGAATATGTTTACACTAATCTGGAGAAATACAATTCTCTTTTTTACAATTATCTTATAGCCATTTTTAATAGAATGGACAGTTGAAGGAACCCAACATCATTATACTTAATAAATATATTTGCTTCTTCTTAGCCTAAGTGTTCCTGCAACTGAGCATTCTCTGTCTAGAGCACAACTGCATGAGCTTAACTGGGTAATGCTGTGTTGGTTTGACATTGTGGAAAATAGAATAATGGAATCAAAATGCATTAGCCTTTTTACCCGTTAGGGATAGAAATATCCCTATTTAGTGTTAGCGAGGAAATTTTCGTGCAGCCGTGAACGAATGACAGTGTTCAATTCACACAGAAATCAAAAGGTCTTCACGACAACTTGTCAAAATACAAGTTTGGTATAACTTGAAATGACAGAAATACATTACTATTGTACAGTAGAGTGTACTTTTATTAATAATAATAATACAGTTTATTAAAACACTCAAACTCATTAAAATTATTACAGAATTTTCACAGTAAAAACGCACTTATTATTAGGTTAATTAAATAATTATATTTTCATTTTACTTACATTTTAAACTAAATTGTTAGCTTTATGAACTGATTTGAATGATCTTTTTTTAATGAATGTTTATTTGTCCTTACAATGTTTATTCCTGACAGTAAATGATGCCATAGTAAAGGTCCAATAATAAAAACCGTGATATACCCAGCACTGGTGTGCATCTTGAGACTAAACAGTGACAGTGATATATTTTAAAGGGGCTATATGCAACTTTTCCCCCAAAATAAACGTAACTATAGCCTTTTTATTTGACCATTTATGACTCAAACATCTCCTGATGAGCATACTGACACCTTGTCCTCTCACAGTGGATGCACCTATAAGCCTGTATCCTATTTTTCATATTTTCTGACGGGTCGTCTTTTCCCGCGCTGTCTGCGGATGTGACGTCAAGCGCGTTCATATCGCGTTTCAGATCACTCTGCCACCACCACTAGTCAGCAAGTAGCCTACACTCGCAAGCAGTGCAATGGATTTAACAAATACACAGAAGAGACCCAGGACAACTTGGACACCAACAGTAACTCCACAGAAGACTAAAAAAGTTAAACCCCTGACAAGTGGCCAAAAAAGGTCGAAGATTGAGAGAGACCGGCGCATTGCAAGGACTAGAGTAAACATCGGCTTCGCATTTGACTTCGCATATATATATATATATATATATATATATATATATATATATATATATATATATATATATATATATATATAAACAAAAATAAATATGAATAGTGCATCAGTAGGCTAATGTAAAGTCTTTTTGGGTGTCTAGAAAAGCGCTATATAAAACTGATGGATTATTTATTATATAGCCATGTAAAGCTACATTATATTGTTTGTTGTTTCTATATCTTAACAAAAAATAAGAGGTAAATGAAGATGTAAAGTGTGATGCATTTTTGTTTCACATAAGACATGTAGTCAATAAATATTGCTAAATAGTATTATGTATATGTGTCTTTCATACTTGGTGATAGTAAGCTACTTGTGTATAATAAGTGGTCAAGGACAGTGCTCAGTCGTCAAGGACAGTGCTCAGATTTGTGTTTTTAATATTCTACGAAAGTTTCGGTCTGTGCGCCCTTCATCAGCGTGTATGCCAATGGCGAAATGGGTTTATTTATTTATTTAATGTATTAATTTTTTGTGTAGTTTGTCAGCTACACGTTTGACGTTTTGATAAGAGAACACTTATCTCAAACAATATATGTATTTGACTGTTCTTACCTCTGTAAACATAATGTTGACCTCCTTGCAGCAGATGACTTGTGAAGTGTGCACGTAGGAGCGCGCGCTGCGAGAGCGAGCAGAAATGAAGAGCAGTTCTGTTTTTTGGCCACAGGTGTCAGTCGCGAGTTTAAATTTCAGAAAAACGCATATAGCCCCTTTAAGATACAGTGTGTCAGTGCAGGTTGCTTTTGTAGTACTCTCCTGAAAATGAGGAAGAAAAATGAAGAGAGGTACGCTACTGATGGCTTCTCGTCTCTGCATTTACTACGAATGAAATCAAAATTATGCATTTGACAACTGTGGAGCATATTACATGGTCAACACATGTATAACTTTTGCATAGTAATGACATTTTTCTTATTCAGCATTTACACTCTCATCAATCATTTCTATATATTTATATATATAAAACATTTTCACTAGTACTTAACCTTTAGCTAAATAATAATGATATAAAAACAAATTTATAATACAATCCATATTCTGAAACATACTGCTTAGTTCGTTGTCTGATATTACATTGAATGACAAGACATGAAATTCACTCAATTGTAAAGCATAACACACAGTTAACAGACATCACTGCAGATTAAACGACCACATATGTAAATTGAAGATTATTCATAACGCTAAACAATAGTTTCTCTTTAGATTCGAATATTATTTATACTTTCACCATTCATATGGCGGGCTTTCGCGCTAATCACTTATGCTAATCATGTGCTCAACCGCACTGAACCCATGACAAACTTTTACTAACGTATAAAATAACCACTTTAAACACATACAAATCCTTATTATATATGAAACTGTTTATACTTAAATCGAAAGTGTGCTTTGTGCATTATACATTTCTGTTACCTGAAAATAAGGCAGAAAAATGAAGAGAGGAACGCTACTGATGGCTTCTTGTCTCTGCATTTACTCCGAATGAAGCACAACATCACGGGGGCGCGCACCAAACTAGCATGCGATGACGTCATAACGCAGGTATTCCAAATAATAATTAAATTACTAAATGCACAAAACATACTTTTCTTCTAATGAACACAAATAATGAATTAAATACTGTTTTACTGTATTTAAAAAATAACATTAAACGAATTTATAGTAAATTTAGAGAACTTATATATCACATTATACCCTACACAGATCTGACTGAACTTTCGGTTTAGAATTAACCCATTTTTTTTATTTTGGGGCGGGTTGCTTGAATTTTTGGGTTCATTAGCCTATTATTCGTAATGAAAAACACAACAACAAAACAGTATAATGACACACTCCCTTAAATAGGCACTTTTACGCTTTGAAACCAAATCTTCGATAATCTTTTCTGTCAGCGGTTTGCTCGTTCGGCTCGTGCTGTATTGAGCAGACACATTCAGTTTTTAATTGTTTTGTCAGTTCTCTAACTGAACTCAATGATGTTATTACTGTACAGCGGATCGGGGCGGGGCGGTGGGCAAGTGATGTTAACAGTGTTTTGCCTAATCTGTATTAAAGAGAAAAGAATAATTTCATCTGACGTTTAAAGTGAATAAAATAGCCTTGACAGCTACTTACTGGTGTTTCACAACTGCTGTCTGAAGAGCCTTGTTCTCTCCCCAATCTTGTGTGGTGGTTTTTCTACGTTCTATGGGTTACGTTAGTTGAGGTGCACGGTGGATCAAACCACTGTGAGGCAAGGGGGGAGGGGGGACTCAAAACTTAAAACGCAGTTTTTTGTCCCGTTTGTATTGTTTTACTACTTACACATTTATTTTAAGTATATATTGTTATATTATTTACAATACTCACCATATGGGGGGGATTGGCAGCCCTCAGACTGGGGGGGTCCTGTCCCCCCTGTCCCCCCCGCGATTTACGCCCCTATTCGAAAAAAGAATTAATATGTCCCAAATCATAGTATGCTGAAAAGAGTATTCCAAAGATTCCCGGATGGTCTACTATTTCCGGTCAGAATCCGAAGTGCAGATCGATGCGCACTCTAACGGCTGATATTGCCCACAATACATTGCAAGATGGACGAGGATTCGATTAGAACTACAAATAACATAACTACTACAGATAAAATTTAAAAAAAAAACTACAAACATGACAGTTACGTGAGTCTGACGGAGAGGGTTAGATAAAGGGGTTTGAGTGAGCAATTATCAGTATTTAACCTGATGAAAAGATATTTATTCAATGTTAGCAACATTATATTTCACCTGCAGCAGCATTGAGAACTTTTGTAATGATACGTTTGACCATTAACTTTGAAAACACGAGAGGAGTCTCTGCATTAAAGACCCACGAATGGCAGATCAACGTGCGACTACATTTCTCTCCGAAACGGTGGGAAATTAAATTGAATGCGGAGGATTTGAACTGTGACGATGATTGACAGGGCAGTTTGAACGGTGACGGACGCACCTGCAAGTCCGTTAAAGATGAAGAAGGAGTATGTCCCAAAGCTTGCATACTCTTCTGCTACACACTCAAAAGTATGTACTTTTTCTTCACAAAAAGAGTACATACTTTTAGGACGTAGTATAAGTAGGCGAATTGGGACGCAGCATGAGAAAAGTTTTATTGTACTGAGTTGTTGTGAGCGTGAGTTTATTTTGTTTGTATCTGAGAGTTCTGAATATGAGTCCCAGTCACGCCGACCCTGTCTTCTTCTCTACGAACTTTGTAACATGTGGAATTAATAACATGTTCGATTAATCGGCACCGATAGCTGATTGGTGGAACAATCGTTTATCGGCAAAAATCCACACCGATAGTTTTTCCGGGTTGCATCTGTGCTGGAGCGGCTGAGAAGGGTGCTGTCATTACACAGTGCAAGAGCTCTGAGAAGGGTCTGCTGGCCTTATATAGCACGAGAGCGGCCTCTAGAGGCCAAATAAAAACTCACTGACGCCTTGTTTACATTCACATGTGAGGCAGCGCTGCACGGAGAGCGCTGGCACATCAGATTCGCGTTTAAAACACGACAGCGAAACGGTATGAATACTGAGCACTACACTACTTGTTGCCAAATCATTATAAAGTAATTAATTTCTTGACTAGATGCTGCATTAACAGGTAAATAACAGCAGTGTGTGTGTTTGTCTAGGAGGCTGAGAGAACGCTAACATTAGCAGTACCTCAAGCAGTTAAAACAATGTAATAAAAACACACGCAAGTCAGACCTAAATGTTGCATATAAAATTTGTGATGTGAGAACGCAAACTGCATCGTCATGCTGCCGACAGAAACATAAAACAAACCAGAAGAGCATTCGTTTTTTTTATTAGATAATCGCCTTCTAAAAAAGCAGACGGTTAATAAATGCTGTGGAAGTATTGTTCATTGTTAGTATGTTAATTTCAACATTAAATTGAGTTTTATCTGTTAACCTTGGTTCATGCACTATGAACTAACATGAATGATCAAGGTACAATTGTATTGCTCATATTAATACATGCTGTAAAAATGTATGCATGTGAGCTAATACATCTTTGTTGCATAGGGACTTGCATAGTGTTACCTATTAAATGTACATGCATGTTTCTAGGTTATAGGTAAAGAAACAAAATTGACCTGTAATATTTTAATGTTTAAATTATTTTCTAAAGAATTTGTTCACTTAAAACTTATCATTTTAATATTCATATTTATATGTTTTTAATTTAGCACATTTTCATGGATCAGTACTGTTTTTTTTTTTTTAAACTATCGGTCGATTAATCGGTTATCGGCAAGTGCGGTCTAACCTAGTTATCGGTATCGGTAAAATCCACTATCGGTCGACCTCTAGTGCAGATACACTCGCAACGTGTGATTGACAGATCCGAACATTATAAAGAGAGTGTTCTTTGGTCGCTAATCTAGCATCTAATCACAATTTAAATAACAGATTTGTTTCATGCTACTAAGAGAAACGATGTGAAGTTGATCGTTTAGTCACAGGCAAGTGCGGTCTAACCTAGTTATCGGTATCGGTAAAATCCACTATCGGTCGACCTCTAGTGCAGATACACTCGCAACGTGTGATTGACAGATCCGAACATTATAAAGAGAGTGTTCTTTGGTCGCTAATCTAGCATCTAATCACAATTTAAATAACAGATTTGTTTCATGCTACTAAGAGAAACGATGTGAAGTTGATCGTTTAGTCACAGGCAAGTGCGGTCTAACCTAGTTATCGGTATCGGTAAAATCCACTATCGGTCGACCTCTAGTGCAGATACACTCGCAACGTGTGATTGACAGATCCGAACATTATAAAGAGAGTGTTCTTTGGTCGCTAATCTAGCATCTAATCACAATTTAAATAACAGATTTGTTTCATGCTACTAAGAGAAACGATGTGAAGTTGATCGTTTAGTCACAGGCTTGATTCACGGATGCTTAAACGATTTATAAAGAAAGTCTGTGTGAACTTGAATGATTAGCTACACATCAGAAACCACTGATCACAGATCAGGCATTAATGAACACTGTTACTCACTGTTTGTGGCGGTGCTGTCGAATCCATATCATAAAAGCCTGTGCTGACATTGCGAAACGGAATCCATTTTCTCCTAATTCTCTGGCCGGGCAAAGCAGAGGAAGGGGAGGTAACATTTCCCCGTATGCCGACATATAGGGAAGATTCCAGAACGGCTTGTCTGAGCTTTCATTTCCTCAAAGGCAGAGCAGGATACCCAGAACCTATCACAATTTCTAGCCACTTGGGGACCATATACAGGCTAGGGGTAGGGGAACTCCTATTAATGTTAAAAAAAAACGGCCCCACTTTATATTAGGTGGCCTTAACTACTATGTACTTACATCAAAAAATAAGTACAATGTACTTACTGTGTTCAAATTGTATTGCAAAACACCTTTGCTGATATTGAGGTGGGATACGGGTAGGGTTAGGGGCAGGTGTGGTGGTATGGGTAGGTTTAAGGGTAGGGTTAGGGGTAAGGGAAGTGTCAACAGTGTAATTACAAATGTAACAGAAATTAATTACAGATGTAATTACATGCAGGTATTTTTTAAAATGTAAGTACAATGTAAAAACATGTATGTACACAATAAGTGCATTGTATCAAATGATTAATTAAAATGTTAGTACATAGTAGTTAAGGCCACCTAATATAAAGTGGGTCCAAATGTATTAATTTCTTTAAGTTCTTTCCCCCCAAAAAAAAAAAAATATTACCGACCCAAAACTTTTGAATGGTAGTACAATGTTACAAAAGCTTTCTACTATTTCAGATAAATACTGTTCTTTTAAACTTTCTATTCATCAAAGAATACAAAAAAAAAATTTGAACTGCTTTCAACATTGATAATAATCATAAATGTTTCTTGAGCAGCAAATCATCATATTAAAATGATTTCTGAAGGATCATGTGACACTGAAGACTGGAGTAATGATGCTGAAAATTCAGCTTTGCATCACAGGAATAAATGATTTAAAAAATATATTCAAATAAAAAAACAGTTATTTTACACAATAAGTGCATTGTATCAAATTATTAATTAAAATGTTAGTACATAGTAGTTAAGGCCACCTAATATAAAGTGGGTCCAAAAAAACTCATAAAATGAAAATGTCTTGTCATGGGATGTTTAAACATTTGCACTACATGATGCTGGTATTATTGTAAAGATGAAAAATAAGAGATTTCATTCATTGCAAATGCAAAAGTTTATTTAACAAAAATGGCAATATAGTTATTCTTATCACAGGACTCGAACTGCGTCAAAAAAAAAATCACTCAACTTATCATTAAATCAGTTTTTCACTGTAAGCTATTAAATAGCGACAGAATGCGTGAGGTTATACATGTACAAAACATTCAAAAGTCGTCTTTATTTCATTATGGGAAGGGCTGGGCTCGTGTGTGCTTCAAGCTTACAAGCTGATATAGTCACATTACATGTACAACATTTGAACAACATTTGAACAACAAAATGCATGCTGCTCCCCCAAATATTACACAACATAATAGCCTACATATTTTAAAGGGGTCATGAATTGGCTTTTTAAATTTTTTTATACTGTTGTCTGAGGTCAACTTATGACGTTTGCGTGGTTTTTACATTCAAAAACATCATAATCAATAAGTAATAGGCTATTTTCTACCCTGGTTTTGAGCCTCTCTCATGGAACGTATTTGTCGGCGTGCCACACTGAAGACTTGGAAGTAAACGCCCACTGCTATGATTGGATAAGTTTTGCATATTATAATGAGCTCCTTCTCCCCCATGAGTACACGTGAGGGATTGTTTTGAAAGCATGTGGGAAACGGCAACTGGAATTATTCATCCCACAGGGCTCGCAAAATGTCTTTATCAAACAAACACAATGATTTATCTCTCATCCACACGCAATTAATTGGAATGTTATTTTTTTATTACTTGGCCCGCCTGATCAGTGATTATAACCGTGCATAACTAACACACACACACATGCACAATCCTCACTGCAGCAGTTAGACAAATCAAAGCATGATCAAAACTTCCACGACTGTATTTTTTCTTTAAATGTCAAGTCAAGAGAGTGAACAACGCACATCAAGAAAGGAATATTATTTCACTGTTTGAGCCCGTCGACAGGCCGGTTATACGTTTTGGTAGCCCGTCTGGAAAACACATAGCCTGGGACATTGGGATTTGTGAGCCCTGTGACAGCGTGCTAAGTTATGTTCAGTTAAACACGTACACATAATCAATAGATATCAAACAATCGGTAACAATACAATACTGTCACATATTTAAAAAAAATGTTTTACTCACATTAGTGTGTTGCGTCATTCATTCATGTCATCTCATCCTGTCTGCAAAGCCTGTCTCTTGTTTACAAACAAATCCGTGGTGAAATGAAGGAACAACCGCGCAATGTCTTCCCCACGTGAGCTGGATAGCGGTGTTTCACCACACTCAGACGTCACAGCCTGGCACATTCTGAGATCGAGCGTTTGCTGGGTCTGGTGTCTATAAAAGCTTTTCTTTGACTAAGTTTTCAGCTCCGAAACGTACAGGATATTCTTATATCACGATGAACTTGTATATATCAAAGGCTGAATGAAAAGTTGATTTCTCAATTCATGACCCCTTTAACACCATGCTTTTCCAGTGAGGGGAGTTTTCCCCCACGCCGTCTCCACCCCCACGCCACGCCCACAGCTATGACAGGACACCGAGCAAGTCTATGGACGCTGTACCAGAGAGGAATAACGTCGTGAGAGAGACAAAAAGTGAGTAAAAAACACCCTAAATATGTTTAGAACTACAAATTAACTTTTCAAATTAAATTTTTCTTTTGTCAATTCTTGTTTTTTTTTCTCTGTCACAATTCCAACCCTCCTCCTTTATCCGGGCTTGGGACCGGCAAAAGTGACTCAAAAGAGACACTCTGGCGGAGTTACTAATTGTTTTATTTATTTATTTTATCTTATTCTATTTTATTCAGCTTATTTGTTTTTGCATTTACATCCCACCCTGAATGTAAGCCAGGGCAGGATCGACTGAACTTCCCACATTCATTTGCAGTCTGGACGCGGAGGGGTGAACATCTCGTTCAGAATTGTGGGAGAATCATGAAAAAAAAAATCGTGATTCTCATTTTATCCAAAATCGAGCATCTCTAACACAGATTAAAATAACACATGCCCGTTCATCTTCCCCGCTGCTATAGCACATGTTATGCATTTAGCGTCTGTTTTTATATTGTTAGTCAACGCACATTACATATTATGTTTCTGCATCCACTAATCTTCCGTACTGACTAGTGCTGGCTATCTGACAATTCATAATCATTCATAATTATTTTGAGAAAAAGGATTATAGAAATATATATAATATGAAATTAAATTAAATTATATAAGCCTGTATAAAATGACAAAATAATTATCATTAAAAATCAAGTACTTCTGTACTTTCGCTCAAGTAAAATTGAAAAGGAGTACTAAATACTTTTACTGGAGTAATGTTTTATACGTTTCTGAACTTTAAGTACTTTGTCCACCTCTGGTTTTTAACGTACATTTTGATTATTGATGTATGAAGAACAGTTTATGAAGTTCAGATTACCGTGATAGTGTTTACCTGTTATTAATTGTATTTTAATAATTTTCTCTGCTCGCCTGTATTTATGCGATCGTGCCTGAATTTTGAAGTGAATTATTTCATATTTATCACAAGTATGCAAGAATTTAAGAAATTGTAATGTAATTAGTGGTCCTCAGATTTGATTGGTTGAACGCTGTTACAGAAATGCTGAAGAAAGAAAGAATTAGCCTTTGCTAATATCAAACCAACTTGTGTTACCTCGTTCTGTTCGATCGGTTGCTTCCATCAATCCATCGTTGACTTCCACACATAATCAGGTTGAATTTTCTTCCATTCATGGGCCTATACCATGAAGCCGGTTTAGCTGGCTAACCAGATATGTTTAAGCTTAGTTTGTGCCAATCCTGGGTTTTTGGCACCATTAAAGAGGTTTGGCTTTTAGCCGTGTTCATCTCCATAGTAACTTACTCTCCACGGCTAACCTGCTCCAGGGCAGGTTATGTTCTGGATAAGAGAGCTCAAACTGAAATTGGACCAATCAGCTGTGAGCAAAGTGACACACCTCTGATGTAATAAAGTCACTCCCCCTTTTTCTACTCCAAATTAAAGGTCACGACATAGCAAATGTTTTTTAAAGACTTAAGCGTCTGGCTTTTAACAATGCTTATTTATAATAATAAAAATGTTAGTTTATTTATCATTTATGTAATTATTATACCCTTAATCAATTACACATGTATAATTTTAGTTAATCAATCATTAATAGGCACTTGGTTAAAATTAATAAAAATAGCCTATATAAAGGTCATACAAATAAGCTTTAAAATCAATTAAAAAAAGCTATACAAATTACTACATGTGAGCTTAAATGTTAAATTCTCTCTATATATCAACTAAACTAACTTAATAACTTTTACTTGCATTGACGTAGTAAGATTTTTCTTACTACAGCTCTTTTCTTCTTCCTGTGTAAACTAGTTTAAATTCTTAGTATTTTTCAATCATGTCATATTCTGCAGAAGAGAGAAATGAATCTCGCTGTTTCTCTCGTGAGAAGTGAATCTCAGTTTCCTTGATCCACAGCATGTGATTGGCTGTTCACTGCTGATGTCACAGCTAAACTCCTAAACTCAGGATCAAAGCCTGAGTTGACAGAGAAATTGGATGATCAGTATCATGGGACCAACAAAGCCTGAATAGATTGGTTTGGTTTTGTCAACTCGAAACTAATCCTGTAACCCTGAGTTTGTTAAACTACCATCATGGTACAAGCCTCAGGTAATTCTGATGTTGTTGTTGTTGTTGTTGTGTCAAGACAGTGATCTTCTTCCAGAAAGACCAGGTCAATCTTCTGCTGTCCAGAATCAGGTGGTTTGTCTTCGTCTGGCATCTCAGCTGAGACCTGTCCACTATGGGTGACCCTACCAGAAGTTGTGAAGTACCAGTGGCGTAGCTCTCAGCATCACTGATGCACACAAGCCCTCACAGCACGGCAAGCTGCAAACCGTGTGAGAGACCCTAACCTAACCTACCCTAACCTAACCAACCACTCGGAACATCCTGACAACCACGTACCAATGCATGAAAAACCACTCAGAGGAGTCCAGCAACCGCAAAGCAACACGCTAACAACCGCACAGAAAACTTTGGCAACCGCATGTCAACAATCAAGAAACCACACAAAACATCCCAACAACCACGACGCAAAGCGCTAAAAACCACTTCAAACAACCTAGAAACCGCATATCGGCGCATTGACAATCACCAGAAACATCCTAACAACCAGACAACAATGTGCAAAAGACTTACTCGAGAAAATAAAACTTACTCTATAAAAATAAAATTGGCTCTACAAAATAAAACTTACTCATAGAGCTATAAGCTTACTCTATAACTATATACAATATTTACATAGGTTGGTCCCGCTGGGGGATACTCCAGGTGACGCTGTGATGACTCAGTGTCTGGGCTTCTTTCTTCGGGGTTCCTCAGGCTGGGGCTCTTCACTGATGTCCACATGGATTCGAGGAGCGACGCTTCTGCTGGTTGTGGAGGAGCTCTCAGCGATCAGGACGTGTCCATCAGGCTGCTCCGTCTCCACCACTGAAGGGCAGTTGAGTGCCTCCCACAGCCGCTGCTTGATCTTCAGTCCCAGTTTAAGACTGTAGCGACGGCGCTGTCCACTGCGTGTCTTCAGCATGGGCTCCACCACAGAGCGGTAGATGTCCTGGTATTCCTCCACGCTGTAGCCATGGATGGAGACAGGCTCTTCCTGCTGACACACGTCCACTGAAGAGACCGAGGCTGCTGGACGTGGACGGATGTCAGGAAGGACAGCAGCGTTCTTCACGTAGCGCTCTTCCAAACCTGTGGGACTTTGAGCTTTCTCAGAGATACAGCTGTAAGAGTGATCTAACCTGATTACAGCTGCCAGCTGAGAAAGCTCACAGGAGTCTGGACCGGTCAGGCGTTTGGGAAGAGCCCTGGTTCTTCTCTGGCGACGCTGCTCCATGATGATGACTGTAGAAACACTTTCCAAACTGGACAAACTGATAAAACTTACCAAATTGTAGAGTTGTAAAGAGTTTGTAGCACGTGTGATCAGGCTTCAAGGCTTCAGAAACAGTTGTGTTGATTTCAAATATCAACTCGATATTATTCAACTGACATAGAATGATGAGGCTCATTTAAATGTAAACAACCCTTGATATCAGCAGTAAGTCTATCAGAGCAGCATGAGCTCTATGTTACATGTACTATATTACCTTTATCATATATCTATATATATATTGCTCTTCTGTGTGTGTATGTAGCGTTGGCTCTGCTGTGTAATCTATATCTATATATATATATATTAGAAACATAGCATAGCCTACATATTTTAGATATGCTCATTATATTTGTTTTAATTGCCTTTTCCTTTTTAATAAGCCTGCCTGCACACAGTTTAAATGCAAAATGATAATAAAGAAAAGCAAAAGGCCAAAATGATTTATGTTATAAATCTCCGACAGTTAAAAAAACATACAGTTTAAAATCAGACCTGCTGTGAGCTACAAAGTTTTAATATATTGTTTTATTGAAGCCAACAATTTGCATTATTTCTTTCAAACGACTTAAATATTTGTGTTCAGGTGCATATGTTGCAATACACGTAAAATATGTTTTTTTTTTTCTTTTTTAATCCCACAGTGCACTGCAATGACAAGTATATAATCGATATACCCTCAATAGCTAGAGAATACCCATAATGCACGGTGACGGTCACGCCGAAAGGAATTCCCATGTCTCTCCAAAAGATGGCACCTGTCCCTGAATCATCCATCCATTTTCCAAACCGCTGGTCCAATGTGGGTACATCGTAATATCACACAGACAGGTATAAATCCCTTTTTTATTGATTATTAAATTGTTGAATTGCTAGTTTCCATTCAAGATGCACCTTTTCATTACTACTGGAGCTGCCAGTTTGCTACATTTCAAATTATTATTGAACAGCAAGCACAGATTATGCAAAAGCGGCAGCCCTTCCAGCGCACTCAGTGACCAAAATCACTCGCTCGTTTTCATTCACTCCTTCAGGTGAACTATATTAGTGGAGTAATGTAGGGAATGGACCCTTTTTAATGGTCATCAGCATCGTAAACTCTGCAAATATAATTTTTAAAAAATATATATATACATATATTATATTACATTTGCATCAAATTACAAAAAACTATTTAACACTGCTGTGAGGGTGTTTCTAACACAGCGGATGGAAGTGACGTTAAAATGGACATATTTCTCTCTTCTGATTGCTGTTATCAATCTCTCTCTATTCTTCCTTTTTTTGAAAGTTATGAAAACACTATTGTGGATTTTTTTCGTTTGCTATTTGAGCAAATTGGAACACAAAATATATATATATTTTATGTAGTCTCTCATTCACCGCTATAGAAGTTTACCCAACTATGGTTACCCAACCTGAAAATGTGAAAAGGGTCAATAGTGAACGAGGGGTGATTAAAAATAAGCCTTCAACCAACAGTTTTGTATTTTATTTCAACGATAAGACGGGAAAGTATTCTTTCTTCGAGATTTCTGAAAAACCCAAAATTATCCTTAATTTTGTAACATTGTCAACGCAGTGCGGCAGCCTGGCAGACCATAGCAGGCTATTCCAGCGTGCTATTGGCTGCTCTGCTGGCAACTGCAGCAGCCTATCGGTGAGCCCGCGTGACGTGACGACCAATGAGGGCGCTTCGCGCCCACCTGGCTTCATTTGCCTACAGGTGGGGCGTGGCCACGTGTATATAAGCAGGGCTCACGGGCTGCATATTCGGTTTTCGTAGTTCTGAAGCGTAAACGCCCGCGGGGCGCACGGCAAGGAACGCAATACTCGTTCCCTCTTCTAGAGAGAACCGAGGTTACGTTAAGTAACCGAGTATCGTTCTCTTACGAGAGGTTCTCTCGTATTGCGTAAGTTCCTTACGCTACGGGAACATATTGTCAACGCCGTGCGCGCCTCGCGTACAGCATATGTATCCCAGGGAACCGGGGATCATAACACTGCTCAGGCAGGGTGGCCGGTAAGGAAAACGGGCCACCACATCTACAGACACTTCATTCGAACTGGCGGGTGGTTACAACGGGTGGTTACAACACCCTGTCCCATGAATGAGGGAACGGCACCTCCCGGTCTCCTTCAAATTCACCACACCTTGTCTCGTAAATGAGGAAACGGCACCGCCGGTCTCCTTCAAATTCACATGAGCCTAGTACCGAACTTACTACCAGTATGTGAGCTATGTCTGCGCAGAATCACTGGGCAGGATCAACAGCCCTATTGAACTGATAACACTTTCGTCTGTAAGGCAGGAACTTCCAGATTGTAAAATCTCACGAACGTAGACGGGGAGGCCCAGCCTGCCGCCATACAGATATCGTGGATGGAAATCCCTCTGGCCTAAGCCCACGAAGAGGCCATGCCTCTGGTGGAGTGTGCTCTGACACCTAGCGGGCACTGCAGGTGTTTGGAAGCGTATGCAGTTGCAATCGCGTCCACTATCCACCTGGACAGGGTCTGTTTCGAGGAGGCGAGACCTTTAGTGCGCCCACCAAACGAAACAAATAGCTGCTCAGAACGCCTGAAGGCGGCGGAGCGTGTGACATAAACCCTCAATGCCCTGATAGGGCAGAGGATATTGCCACCGTCCCCCTCGTCGGATGCTGGCAGAGCCGAGAGGGAGATAATCTGCGCCCTGAAGGGAGTGCCAATCGCTTTGGGGACATAACCATGCCTCGGTCTGAGAATGACCTTAGAGTCATTAGGACCGAACTCCATACACGTCGGGCTCACTGAGAGCGCGTGTAGATCCCCCACGCGTTTCACTGAAGCCAGAGCTATCAGGAACGCGTTTTTTAGCGAAAGAAACCTTGGTTCCACAGTCTCGAGCGGTTCAAAAGGATGGGCCTTCAGGGCCTCTAGGACCAAGGCCAGATCCCATATAGGAACCGATGGGGGCCGCGGGGGATTCATCCGTCTGGCTCCTCTGAGGAAACGGATGATGAGCTCGTTCCTTCCTAGCGTGCTACCTAGCGTCGTCTGAGCGAACGCTGCTATAGCCGCCACATACACTTTGAGCGTGGAAGGGGACCTGCCCAGTTCCAAAAGCTCTTGGAGGAAGGAGAGCACCCGCTGGACCCCACATTGCTGTGGGTCCAATCCCTTGGAAACACACCACTCAGTGAACACCGACCACTTAGAACTATATAACCGCCTCGTCGAGGGGGCTCTAGAGTGTGAAATCGTGTTCATAACCCCTTCGGGCAGGTCAACGGGTATCCGTTGGTCACCCATACATGCAGAGACCAACGCTCTGGATGGGGATGCCAAACTGACCCTCCTGCTTGAGAGAGGAGGTCTGCTCTCAGCGGAACTGGCCAGGGGGGTGAGTGCGACAGCTTCACCAGCTCTGGGTACCAAATCTGGTTCTCCCAGCGCGGCGCTATAAGGAGCACCAGGCGGCGCGTCTCCCTGATTTCCGCTATGACCTGGGGCAATAGGGAAATCGGCGGGAAAGCATACAGCGGGAGGCTGGGCCAAGGTTGGGACAGCGCATCCTCACTTTTGGACAGAAACCTCGGGCAGCGGGCGTTCTCTTTTGTTGCAAAGAGGTCGAGCTCCGCTCTGCCGAATAGGCGCCATACCAGCTGGACTGTCTGAGGGTGCAGGGACCATTCTCCTGGGAGAATGAGGCCCCTGGACAGCTTGTCCGGGCCCACATTGAGGTGGCCCGGTACGTGCGCAGCTCTCAGCGAGCGCAGCGAGCTGTGTGCCCACACGAGCAGGCGTTCTGTCAGATTGCCCAGACACCTGGACCTGACACCGCCCTGCCGGTTCACATAGGGCACCACTGTGGTATTGTCCGACCGGACCAACACGTGGTGTCCTCGTATAAGCGGGAGAAACTGCTTGAGCGTGTTCTCTACCGCTATCATCTCCAAACAGTTTTTGTAGGAGCTTTTCCCCGCTCGACCAGAGGCCCGAGGCCGATCTGCCCTCGAAAACGGCGCCCCAACCCGTGGTGGAGGCGTCCGTCGAGATGACCTTGCGGTGTGAGATGGCTCCCATCGTCACTCCCCGCTGGTACCAGTCGGCTACTAACCAGGGCTCTAGGGCTGAAACGCAGCCCTGAGTCACTCTGATCCTGAAGCCTCCGGACGCCCAGGCTCTGTGAGGCACTCGGGCGTTTAACCAGCATTGCAGCGGGCGCATGCGCATTAAGCCCAGCTGGAGCACAGCTGCAGCTGAGGCCATACGTCCCAGCATCCTCTGAAAGAGCTTGAGAGGTGCGATTTTGCCCGGCCGGAAGTACGCAGCCATGCGCCGAACTTGGCGCGCGCGTTGGGGTGACAGGCGGGCTGACATTGCCACAGTGTCCAGATTCAAACCCAGAAATGAGGTTGATTGCGTGGGCACTAATGAGCTCTTGGTCCAATTGACCGTGAGCCCCAGGCTGTCCAGATGGCTGAGCAGCATTGCCCTGTGGGCGAGGAGCTCGGCCTCTGACTGCGCCAGGATGATCGTCCAGATAGTTCAACACTCGCATCCCTCGACTTCTCAGGGGAGCGAGGGCCGCATCCATGCACTTCGTAAATGTACGGGTGCTAGTGACAGGCCGAACGGAAGGACGGTGTATTGATAAGCCTGGCCGTCGAAGGCGAATCGTAAGAATGGCCTGTGACGCGGCGTTATCTTGATTTGAAAATATGCGTCTTTCAAATCTAGGGAGATTAGCCAGTCTCTCGGGCGAATATGCGCGAGGATCTGCTTGGTCGTGAGCATCTTGAACGATCTTCTCATAAGAGCTTTGTTCAGACGCCTCAGATCCAGAATCGGTCTGAGCGACCCCTTCCCTTTTTGGCACGAGAAAATACCGGCTGTAAAAGCCTGACTCGCTCATAGAATGGGGAACCGGTTCTATAGCCCCTTCGCACAGCAGTGTGGCTATCTCCGCTCGAAGTAGATGTGCTACTTCCTCGCTCACTCTCGTCTCTGTACGCGCACAGAAGCGCGGAGGGCGGCGAGCGAACTGCAGAGTGTAGCCGTGCTTCACTGTTCTCAGCACCCATTCTGATACACCTGGAATGGCTTCCCACGCTCTCGCGTGTGCCACACGGGATAGAACGGCCTCCGGGCTCAAACCGCCGCGCTTCGCGGGTTCGACGGCCTGTATAGGAGGGGCGGGCGCAGTGCGCGCGCTCTCTGTGCTGTGGGCCAGCCGATCGCTCGCGATGGCTGGCAGCCCTACACACTGTATCTCTGCCGCTTCGAGCGGGGAGTGGCTTGTGTGTGGACCTACACTCGTCGTTCCGGCCACCTTGGGCGGAAAACAAAACTTAGGGCGGACCTAACTCTAGCACTCGAGCGGCCGGTGGCCGCTTTATGTGAGTGAGAGACACGGGATTTGTGGTGCTTGGGTGCAGGGGTGAACACAAAAGTGGGCACGTTCACTGCATTTGAAAACACATACGGCGTGAGCCGTGCAACCAGAAAAAAGGCAACTTCGTGATTTCTCTGGTTCGTCGTAAAAACGGCGGTTGTAGACAGGCGAGAGGGCAGTTTTGCCGGCTCGTTTGCTGCGTGAGAGCCATCTGCAGCAGCCACAGGAGTGGGGGCTGACAGGAAGAAGAGTTTTGACGGTGGTCCGGCCACGGCGGGACTTAACCGTCGCTTCCCCCCTCTGCTAGGAGGACTTTGGAGGGGCTACAGTTGGAAACAGGCGAGAGGGCGAGTTCGCCGGCTCGTAGGCTGCGTGGAAAACATCTGCAGTAGCCACAGGAGTGGGGACTGACAGGAAAAACAGAGTTTTAACGGTGGTCCGGCCGCAGCGGGACTTAACCGTCTTTTCTCTCCTTATGTATAGACGTCCAAAAATACTCGAGCACCACGTGGTGCGAGTTAGCTTTCTGTATGTAAGAAAAGCTGGCCGCGAGCCCGGGGAAGCGGACAGTAAAACATTTTTATCTGCCGCGAGAGCTCGAGCGCGAGAGCATTTCAGCCGCTGATTTTGCCACTGTGCTACCGGGAGGGACACAATAGCGTTCAGTTAGTGCGAGCATACAGCAGTACGTCCTCATGCTTGTTGGCAGTCGTGCGTGCATAAAAGACAGGCTCGTTACTGCAATAGTAATATTTCCAGCCGCCTGAACTGGAGAGGGGGCTGAGAAATGCTAGAGAATGGCGGTTCGTCCGGCCACAGCGGGACGAAAACACCCTCTGTTAATTTCCCGGTGAGTGCGGCGTGCGCACTCTCATTCCTTGTGAACGGCGCAATCTGCGCGGTCCAACAGGGGGGAGTGCGGGTTCGTTGGAGAGCATATGTCAGCGTCATGTCTCATGACGGCGTATGTTTGCTGGCGTGCGTGTCTTAACAGGCTCGTGTACAGCAATATGAACAATTCCAGTCGCCTGAACTCATGAGGGGACGGAGAAATGTGCGCGAGGGTGGAACAGCTCTCTTGTAACGTAAAGAGAGCTGCAGGACCGTGCGTTTCTGCCATCCCTTGTATATAAGCGGCGCATCAGCGCGGCATGAACAGACGGGGGAGGAGGCTCGCTCCGAGACCGTTCATTTCTACCATCCCTTGCAAGCGGCGCGGTGGCTCGGCTTGAACAGAGGGGGAGGAGGCTCGCTCCGAGACCGTTCATTCCTACCATCCCTTGTAAGCGGCGCGGCTTGAACAGAGGGGGAGGAGGCTCGCTCCTAGACCGTTCATTTCAACCATCCCTTGTAAGCGGCGCAGTGGCGCGGCTTGAACAGAGGGGGGGAACAGCGGAGTGATGTCGTCATAAAACTGCTCGAGTCGAGCCCGCAGGGTCGACATAGAGAGTTCCTCACACTCGGGGCATTCGCCCGCGAGGAGTGCGGCGGCGGCGTGGTCACGGCCCAGACAGAGAGCGCAGACACATGGCGGTCTCTGGTGCTGAGCTGCACGTGGCACGAGCCGCAGGTGGAACGAGGCGTTTTGATAAAAACGTGAGCCCTGCTTATATACACGTGGCCACGCCCCACCTGTAGGCAAATGAAGCCAGGTGGGCGCGAAGCGCCCTCATTGGTCGTCACGTCACGCGGGCTCACCGATAGGCTGCTGCAGTTGCCAGCAGAGCAGCCAATAGCACGCTGGAATAGCCTGCTATGGTCTGCCAGGCTGCCGCACTGCGTTGACAATGTTACAAAATTAAGGATAATTTTGGGTTTTTCAGAAATCTCGAAGAAAGAATACTTTCCCGTAGCGTAAGGAACTTACGCAATACGAGAGAACCTCTCGTAAGAGAACATTAATTAAACGTTTTTAATTCAAACATACTGTTGACGAAAATATCATGAAGAAAAAAATACGTTGCAAAGAAATGATGACACTAACAAGAGGAAGAGTTAAAATGCCACAGTGTTTCTGTCATGAAGGCTGCAAATGCTGAATTGTGCAGGTATTGCTGTCCAGAATCAGGTGGATTGTCTTCAGTCATGCAGTAGCATTCGTTGACATCAGTAATGAGAAGCAAGTGATGCTTTATTCTCTGCTGTTAGATGTTTCCCTCACTGATGGTTTCTACACAGATAGACACGCGTCTTCTTCTGAACTCTTTAATAACCTCTTCATTGGATGTTGAGCTCATAACTGGTAGATCACAACCCTGAAAAGGGGTTGCAGGTCGATTATCATGTTCAAAAATGAATCGAGTTTGTGAATCAAAAGCAGAGCACTCTTTAAACTGGCCTTCAGGAAATCAAGCTCACAGACGTTAAAGGGAATGAAAAGAATGAAATGTTGTCATCATTTACTCACTGTTATGTCTTTCCAAACCTTCATGCCTTTATTTCTTCTATGAAACACAAAACTAGATATCCTGAAGCTTCTGATTTTGTTTAGATAGTTTTCATGTTGTGATTGTTTTAGTTTGGTTTTTTTCAGTGTTTCATAGTTTAGTATTTTAGTACATTTTGTATGGAACTTAATGTATTCTGACAGATACAAAAGTATAGAGATTCAGATTTCAGCACTTTCAAAACTTTGTGATTAATTGTGGTTAATTATTTGAATCAACTCACATCACTAGTTTTTAACAGTGGTGGACAGTAACAAAGTAATTTGTTTCAAGTAGGCTATCTGTTAAACTCACTACATTCCAAAGCATAAGGTCAGACTTTTTACTCCACTACATTTCATAAAAGATATTGTTACTCATTATTTTAAAATTAAGAAATCGTCACATGCTCAGACACACAAAAGCGCTGTCCGATTCGTGCACAAACTGATTCTTTTCTCGATCATCCTGTTAAATCGGTTCGCAAATCACATCAAACAATTAATTTGTGAATTGGACTGATTGGATTGCAGCTGTTCTCGAGTCAGTAACTCACTGATTCAAAGATCCGTTCAGAGCGAGTCTCCAGTGAAATAAATGTACAAGTCTGACTGAAAACTAGCCAAGGTCCTCTCTGAGTGCGTGGCTAATGGCGAAAAGGAAGTTACTAATATTGAATTTTAGGATGAATTATTGTAACAGAAAATATTTAGTTCACAACTGTCAATTGTTTGTGAACTGAATCTGCTCTGTTTGAGGCCACTGAAATGCTTAAAGGTGCTGTATGTAAGAAGGACAGCTAGTGTTTGAAATGGGTACTGCAGTCCAAATTCGATTTTTATGGATGGATGCCGAGGCTTTTTAGGTCGGGTAAAATCTGCGATCTCTGACCCAGTTTGTTTGCTGGTTTCCATGGCAGAAATTATGCTATGCAAACTGGAAACCTGTGGTGTCAAAATACTATTGGGTAAACTGGCAACCTGCGTTATTGCACAGACCAAAACAAACACAGACATTCTGACGTGGAACGCACATTTCAAAGTAAAATGACTGGCTATAGCATTGTTTTTCAGATAGACGAGTATGTGAACTCGCATGTTTCCTAAATATCTGCAAGCATATTATGGTATTTTTAGTACAGTCAAACACTTTCATACAGCACCTTTAATGCAGACACGTCCACATCAATGCGTCTACAGTGTCGGTTTTAGGAAGAAAAGAAATAAGAAAACATTAATATAATACAAATTAGAGCGGCACGATTAATTGTAAAATGATTGCAATCTTGGTTCAAATACCCACGCTATCTTACTGCGGTCACGCCATCTACGCTTTAAAATGCATTGCGTGTCTACATGAGGTTACGTGGTTGGCTAAAGGTGTGGGTGCTTGGTGTCGGTAGACATACTTAAAAAAATTCATAAAAAATTCATAAAATCAAATTGTTTTCTGCAAACTACACCTGATTCTACTTGGGGAGATTTAGAACAAGAATCTGGTGGTGTTTGCTGAAAACAATTTGATTTTATAAATTTTTATGAATTTTTAAAATATATCTTTAATAGCGAGGTAAATAGTATTGGTCATGACTTGGCATGGCATATAATTATTAAAGAATAAAACAGTTGAGCAACATGAAAATCACCTCAGTGTTACTTGGGGAGATGTAGAGTATTAGTGACAGAATGCGTGAGGTTATTAATGTACAAATCATTCAAAAGTCTTCTTTATTTCATATTGGAAAGGGCTGGGCTCATGTTTGTGCTTCAAGCTTATGAGTAGTCACATTACATGTACGACACTTGAATGACATTTTCTTGTCAAAATGTATGCTGCTCCCCCAAATATTACACAACATAATGTCCTACTTCATAAAACACCCAGTCTGTTAATGAAGACAGTTGCTATAAAAAGCTAATAAAAAAACGTTGCTATTGTCAGTAATTTGAATAATGTTGTGACACTGACATGTCAACTCCAAATTTGCTTTGTAAACTGTAAATGCTGAACTAATGAATTTGTGCATGGCTGTACCAACAAGAAAAACGTATTAAAGGTCCCATGACATGAAAATTTCACTTTATGAGGTTTTGTAACATTATCATGAGTTCCCCTAGCCTGTCTATGGTCCCCCAGTGGCTAGAAATTGTGATGGGTGTAAACCAAGTCCTGGGTGTTCTGCTCTGCCTTTGAGAATCTGGAATATGTCGTCATACGGGGAAAGGTTACCTCCCCTTTCTCTGCTTTGCCCGACCCATAGAATTTGGAGAAATGGATTCAGTTCATTTTTTACATTTAATTCAGTCGCAATGTCAGTACAGGCTTTACAAACAGACTTTTACCATATGGATTCGACAGCACCGCCACAAACAGTGAGTAGCAGTGTTCATTAATGCCTGATCTGTGATCAGTGGTTTCTGATGTGTAGCTAATCATTCAAGTTCACACAGACTTTCTTTCTAAATCGTTTAATACTGTTTATGCATCAGTGAATCAAGCCAGACTACCGATCAAAGAACACTCTCTTTATAATGTTCGGATCTGTCAATCACACGTCGCGAGTGTATCTGCACACTTGCCCAAACTGCCGTTATAATGAATGACGCTGTTAAGGCCTGTACACACCGGGACGAATATCGCGCGCGTTTATCGCCAGCGTTTTTCGTGACGTTTTTCGGCGCGTCTTGAGTGTTCACACCCAAGCGATTTTCACTCGCGATGCGCCGAGTGAACGTGCAATTTCACTCCCTGACATTAGATGGCGCTTATTAAAAAACAGAAATAGCCCGGTACACAAGGTGGCGCTGCGCTCGCTGCATCCCTTGTCACACAGAAGAAGAAGAAGAAGAAGAGAGAGCCGAAACACACATAACTTTCTCACATACTAGAAGTTACTTAGAACATGGATTTCTCAAGCAGCAGCAGCAGCTCCAGCGATGAGGACATTGTTGTTCTGTTGAACGAGGAAAGACAACAGAAAAGACGCAGATTTTGGATACATCCCATAGTTAAAAAAAGAGAAGAACATGGGGAGTTCTATCGACTGATACAAGAGCTAAAAATGTATCATGAACGTTTTCGGGGGTATTTTAGAATGTCCGTCAGCGAGTTCGAAGATTTACTTCAACAGTTGGCGCCCTTGTTGACAAAAGAACAAACACACTACCGTAAACCAATCGACCCAGAGCAGCGTTTTAAACTAAATTGTTAGCTTTATGAACTGATTTGAATTATCTTTTTTAAATGAATGTGTATTTGTCCTTACAATGTTTATTCCTGACAGTAAATTATGCCATAGTAAAGGTCCAATAATAAAAACCGTGATATACCCAGCACTGGTGAGCATCTTGAGACTAAACAGTGACAGTGATATATTTTAAGATACAGTGTGTCAGTGCAGGTTGCTTTTGTAGTACTCTCCTGAAAATGAGGAAGAAAAATTAAGAAAGGTACGCTACTGATGGCTTCTCGTCTCTGCATTTACTACGAATGAAATCAATAAAACTATGCATTTGACAACTGTGCAGCATATTACATGGTCAACACATGTATAACTTTTGCATAGTAATGACTGAATATTAGCACTAACTATAAACATTTTTCTTATTCAGCATTTACACTCATCAATCATTTCTATATATTTATATATATAAAACATTTTCACTAGTACTTAACCTTTAGCTAAATAATAATGATATAAAAACAAATTTATAATACAATCCATATTCTGAAACATACTGCTTAGTTCGTTGTCTGATATTACATTGAATGACAAGACATGAAATTCACTAAAGCACATGTAAAGCATAACACACAGTTAACAGACATCACTGCAGATTAAACGACCACATATGTAAATTGAAGATTATTCATAACGCTAAACAATAGTTTTTGTAGTCACTGTGGCGTTTGTCAAACAACTCTCTGTGTTCAGACACCAACGAGACCAGCAGCTCGATGTTCATCTTTCCTCGTTGCATTGTCTTCTTCGCCAATGTGTGCTCGGCTAGACCGTTTTGTGCTTGAGCGCCACCAAGTCGTGTTTTACTGTAACTTCAGCAGCTCCAGGCACGTGAACAAAAGCGCCGATCTGATTGGTCGGTCAGTTTTTAACGTGCCGCATCAAAAAAAAAAAACGAACCCGAGGCGTTTTTTTAAAAATGACGCTTTTACGCCTGACGTTTTACGCGTCGTTGTGAACACTCACATTGGCGCCCATTGTTTAGTCACGAGGCGTTAAACGTCGGCGATAAACGCGCGCGAAAATCGTCCCGGTGTGAACAGGCCTTTATGCTGCACAACGAAGCTCTTACTGTATTCATATCGATGTCGTGTTTGCTGTTAGTTGTGGTGAAAGCATTTTGTGAGAGAAATAGCGTTGCAATGACGAGATCACTGCATTCACGCGATCAACAGACTGTCTGTGTACTCAATGCTCATCACTGCAGACTTTCATGTGATGGGAAAAGATGTAAAAATAATGCTATAATCAACACTTTTTCGACAGCTGTAATAGTAAAAAGAAAAACGTAGTAAAAGTATTCGAGAGGGGTTCCACATGTAATACGCACTTCAAATGCAAATATGTCAGCCAATCACAGCAGTGGTCGTTTACACTGAAGTCTGTAGACACGCCCCTTCAAACAGAGCATTCAAGCCAGAGCTGAAATCAGGATAGAAAAATGCCTTTTATGTCTAAATTATGACATTTTATGATGTAACAATCATACTAACAATATAAGTACACCTCAGGAAACATTATAAAATAATTAAAAAGTCCACGTCATAGGACCTTTAAATATTCAGATAAAGCCACATATATGCAAGACAACCGAAAACTGACGGATTTATATATACCCTATTCATTAACAACATGTATTCTTATTTCTGTGCCATAGTTATTATATTGATTAATAATAGATAGTTAGCTAATCTGTGTGCTTTGTATATGTGCATTTCTGAAATGCATAACATGTACAAATCAATTTAAATTGTAATGTAGATGCATTTTCTGTGAAGCTGCTTTGAAACGATATGTATTGTGAAAAGCGCTATACAAATAAATTTGAATTCAATTGAATTGAATTTCTAAACTTTATCTAAACCCGTGTCATTGATGCCAAACAGCTCTTGACAAATGTTTGTTAAACGTGGCACTGCGGTAAATTAACGCTTGACATTAGACTCTGCGTATTTCATGTTTATATTCTAGCCTAAACAAACTAGTCTATCAAGTCTATGGACGCTGTACGAGAGAGGAGTAACGTCGTGAGAGACACAAAGAGTGACTAAAAACACCCTAAATATGTTTAAAACTACAAATGAACTTTCTTTTCTTTTTTTAATGTTACAATTTCAACCCTCCTCCTTTATCCGGGCTTGGGACCGGCAAAAGTGACCCAAAAGAGACACTCTGGCGGAGTTACTAATTTTTTTATTTTATTTATTTTATTTTTTAATGTTTAATTTTAATTTTTTTTCTTAAGTTTGGTTTTTGGTCTTTTTTAAACATTTTTAACCATAATATTTTAACATTTTTTTTGTATGAAATCTGCATTAACAATCTAAATGGACCAAAAAGAGACTTTAGAAAATACTGTCAATGGCAATGTGAGAAAATGATGGTAACTAGTCTGGCCCAAATTCAGGTTAATTGTTTTTACATTTACATCCCGCCCTGAATGTAAGCCAGGGCGGGATCAGCCAGCGGTGGCTAAACTTCCCACATTCATTTGCAGTCTGGACGCGGAGGGGTGAACATCTCGTTCAGAATTGTGGGAGAATCATGATCTCTATTTGAAAAAAAAAATCGTGATTCTCATTTTATCCAAAATCGAGCATCTCTAACACAGATTAAAATAACACATGCCCGTTCATCTTCCCCGCTGCTATAGCAAATGTTATGCATTTAGCGTCTGTTTTTATATTGTTAGTCAACGCACATTACATATTATGTTTCTGCATCCACTAATCTTCCGTACTGACTAGTGCTGGCTATCTGACAATTCATAATCATTCATAATTATTTTGAGAAAAAGGATTATAGAAATATATATAATATGAAATTAAATTAAATTATATAAGCCTGTATAAAATGACAAAATAATTATCATTAAAAATCAAGTACTTCTGTACTTTCGCTCAAGTAAAATTGAAAAGGAGTACTAAATACTTTTACTGGAGTAATGTTTTATACGTTTCTGAACTTTAAGTACTTTGTCCACCTCTGGTTTTTAACGTACATTTTGATTATTGATGTATGAAGAACAGTTTATGAAGTTCAGATTACCGTGATAGTGTTTACCTGTTATTAATTGTATTTTAATAATTTTCTCTGCTCGCCTGTATTTATGCGATCGTGCCTGAATTTTGAAGTGAATTATTTCATATTTATCACAAGTATGCAAGAATTTAAGAAATTGTAATATAATTAGTGGTCCTCAGATTTGATTGGTTGAACGCTGTTACAGAAATGCTGAAGAAAGAAAGAATTAGCCTTTGCTAATATCAAACCAACTTGTGTTACCTCGTTCTGTTCGATCGGTTGCTTCCATCAATCCATCGTTGACTTCCACACATAATCAGGTTGAATTTTCTTCCATTCATGGGCCTATACCATGAAGCCGGTTTAGCTGGCTAACCAGATATGTTTAAGCTTAGTTTGTGCCAATCCTGGGTTTTTGGCACCATTAAAGAGGTTTGGCTTTTAGCCGTGTTCATCTCCATAGTAACTTACTCTCCACGGCTAACCTGCTCCAGGGCAGGTTATGTTCTGGATAAGAGAGCTCAAACTGAAATTGGACCAATCAGCTGTGAGCAAAGTGACACACCTCTGATGTAATAAAGTCACTCCCCCTTTTTCTACTCCAAATTAAAGGTCACGACATAGCAAATGTTTTTTTTAAAGACTTAAGCGTCTGGCTTTTAACAATGCTTATTTATAATAATAAAAATGTTAGTTTATTTATCATTTATGTAATTATTATACCCTTAATCAATTACACATGTATAATTTTAGTTAATCAATCATTAATAGGCACTTGGTTAAAATTAATAAAAATAGCCTATATAAAGGTCATACAAATAAGCTTTAAAATCAATTAAAAAAAGCTATACAAATTACTACATGTGAGCTTAAATGTTAAATTCTCTCTATATATCAACTAAACTAACTTAATAACTTTTACTTGCATTGACGTAGTAAGATTTTTCTTTCTACAGCTCTTTTCTTCTTCCTGTGTAAACTAGTTTAAATTCTTAGTATTTTTCAATCATGTCATATTCTGCAGAAGAGAGAAATGAATCTCGCTGTTTCTCTCGTGAGAAGTGAATCTCAGTTTCCTTGATCCACAGCATGTGATTGGCTGTTCACTGCTGATGTCACAGCTAAACTCCTAAACTCAGGATCAAAGCCTGAGTTGACAGAGAAATTGGATGATCAGTATCATGGGACCAACAAAGCCTGAATAGATTGGTTTGGTTTTGTCAACTCGAAACTAATCCTGTAACCCTGAGTTTGTTAAACTACCATCATGGTACAAGCCTCAGGTAATTCTGATGTTGTTGTTGTTGTTGTGTCAAGACAGTGATCTTCTTCCAGAAAGACCAGGTCAATCTTCTGCTGTCCAGAATCAGGTGGTTTGTCTTCGTCTGGCATCTCAGCTGAGACCTGTCCACTATGGGTGACCCTACCAGAAGTTGTGAAGTACCAGTGGCGTAGCTCTCAGCATCACTGATGCACACAAGCCCTCACAGCACGGCAAGCTGCAAACCGTGTGAGAGACCCTAACCTAACCTACCCTAACCTAACCAACCACTCGGAACATCCTGACAACCACGTACCAATGCATGAAAAACCACTCAGAGGAGTCCAGCAACCGCAAAGCAACACGCTAACAACCGCACAGAAAACTTTGGCAACCGCATGTCAACAATCAAGAAACCACACAAAACATCCCAACAACCACGACGCAAAGCGCTAAAAACCACTTCAAACAACCTAGAAACCGCATATCGGCGCATTGACAATCACCAGAAACATCCTAACAACCAGACAACAATGTGCAAAAGACTTACTCGAGAAAATAAAACTTACTCTATAAAAATAAAATTGGCTCTACAAAATAAAACTTACTCATAGAGCTATAAGCTTACTCTATAACTATATACAGTATTTACATAGGTTGGTCCCGCTGGGGGATACTCCAGGTGACGCTGTGATGACTCAGTGTCTGGGCTTCTTTCTTCGGGGTTCCTCAGGCTGGGGCTCTTCACTGATGTCCACATGGATTCGAGGAGCGACGCTTCTGCTGGTTGTGGAGGAGCTCTCAGCGATCAGGACGTGTCCATCAGGCTGCTCCGTCTCCACCACTGAAGGGCAGTTGAGTGCCTCCCACAGCCGCTGCTTGATCTTCAGTCCCAGTTTAAGACTGTAGCGACGGCGCTGTCCACTGCGTGTCTTCAGCATGGGCTCCACCACAGAGCGGTAGATGTCCTGGTATTCCTCCACGCTGTAGCCGTGGATGGAGACAGGCTCTTCCTGCTGACACGCGTCCACTGAAGAGACCGAGGCTGCTGGACGTGGACGGATGTCAGGAAGGACAGCAGCGTTCTTCACGTAGCGCTCTTCCAAACCTGTGGGACTTTGAGCTTTCTCAGAGATACAGCTGTAAGAGTGATCTAACCTGATTACAGCTGCCAGCTGAGAAAGCTCACAGGAGTCTGGACCGGTCAGGCGTTTGGGAAGAGCCCTGGTTCTTCTCTGGCGACGCTGCTCCATGATGATGACTGTAGAAACACTTTCCAAACTGGACAAACTGATAAAACTTACCAAATTGTAGAGTTGTAAAGAGTTTGTAGCACGTGTGATCAGGCTTCAAGGCTTCAGAAACAGTTGTGTTGATTTCAAATATCAACTCGATATTATTCAACTGACATAGAATGATGAGGCTCATTTAAATGTAAACAACCCTTGATATCAGCAGTAAGTCTAGCAGAGCAGCATGAGCTCTATGTTACATGTACTATATTACCTTTATCATATATCTATATATATATATATATATATATTGCTCTTCTGTGTGTGTATGTAGCGTTGGCTCTGCTGTGTAATCTATATCTATATCTATATCTATATATATTAGAAACATAGCATAGCCTACATATTTTAGATATGCTCATTATATTTGTTTTAATTGCCTTTTCCTTTTTAATAAGCCTGCCTGCACACAGTTTAAATGCAAAATGATAATAAAGAAAAGCAAAAGGCCAAAATGATTTATGTTATAAATCTCCGACAGTTAAAAAAACATACAGTTTAAAATCTGACCTGCTGTGAGCTACAAAGTTTTAATATATTGTTTTATTGAAGCCAACAATTTGCATTATTTCTTTCAAACAACTTAAATATTTGTGTTCAGGTGCATATGTTGCAATACACGTAAAATATGTTTTTTTTTTTCTTTTTTAATCCCACAGTGCACTGCAATGACAAGTATATAATCAATATACCCTCAATAGCTAGAGAATACCCATAATGCACGGTGACGGTCACGCCGAAAGGAATTCCCATGTCTCTCCAAAAGATGGCACCTGTCCCTGAATCATCCATCCATTTTCCAAACCGCTGGTCCAATGTGGGTACATCGTAATATCACACAGACAGGTATAAATCCCTTTTTTATTGATTATTAAATTGTTGAATTGCTAGTTTCCATTCAAGATGCACCTTTTCATTACTACTGGAGCTGCCAGTTTGCTACATTTCAAATTATTATTGAACAGCAAGCACAGATTATGCAAAAGCGGCAGCCCTTCCAGCGCACTCAGTGTCCAAAATCACTCGCTCGTTTTCATTCACTCCTTCAGGTGAACTATATTAGTGGAGTAATGTAGGGAATGGACCCTTTTTAATGGTCATCAGCATCGTAAACTCTGCAAATATAATTTAAAAAAAATATATATTTTACATTTTATATTACATTTGCATCAAATTACAAAAAACTATTTAACACTGCTGTGAGGGTGTTTCTAACACAGCGGATGGAAGTGACGTTAAAATGGACATATTTCTCTCTTCTGATTGCTGTTATCAATCTCTCTCTATTTCTTCCTTTTTTTGAAAGTTATGAAAACACTATTGTGGATTTTTTTCGTTTGCTATTTGAGCAAATTGGAACACAAAATATATATATATTTTATGTAGTCTCTCATTCACCGCTATAGAAGTTTACCCAACTATGGTTACCCAACCTGAAAATGTGAAAAGGGTCAATAGTGAACGAGGGGTGATTAAAAATAAGCCTTCAACCAACAGTTTTGTATTTTATTTCAACGATAAGACGTGACAAAGAATATGAATGATAACATTAATTAAACGTTTTTAATTCAAACATACTGTTGACGAAAATATCATGAAGAAAAAAATACGTTGCAAAGAAATGATGACACTAACAAGAGGAAGAGTTAAAATGCCACAGTGTTTCTGTCATGAAGGCTGCAAATGCTGAATTGTGCAGGTATTGCTGTCCAGAATCAGGTGGATTGTCTTCAGTCATGCAGTAGCATTCGTTGACATCAGTAATGAGAGGCAAGTGATGCTTTATTCTCTGCTGTTAGATGTTTCCCTCACTGATGGTTTCTACACAGATAGACACGCGTCTTCTTCTGAACTCTTTAATAACCTCTTCATTGGATGTTGAGCTCATAACTGGTAGATCACAAGCCTAAAAAGGGGTTGCAGGTCGATTATCATGTTCAAAAATGAATCGAGTTTGTGAATCAAAAGCAGAGCACTCTTTAAACTGGCCTTCAGGAAATCAAGCTCACAGACGTTAAAGGGAATGAAAAGAATGACATTTTGTCATCATTTACTCACTGTTATGTCTTTCCAAACCTTCATGCCTTTATTTCTTCTATGAAACACAAAACTAGATATCCTGAAGCTTCTGATTTTGTTTAGATAGTTTTCATATTGTGATTGTTTTAGTTTGGTTTTTTTCAGTGTTTCATAGTTTAGTATTTTAGTACATTTTGTATTGAACTTAATGTATTCTGACAGATACAAAAGTATAGAGATTCAGATTTCAGCACTTTCAAAACTTTGTGATTAATTGTGGTTAATTATTTGAATCAACTCACATCACTAGTTTTTAACAGTGGTGGACAGTAACAAAGTAATTTGTTTCAAGTAGGCTATCTGTTAAACTCACTACATTCCAAAGCATAAGGTCAGACTTTTTACTCCACTACATTTCATAAAAGATATTGTTACTCATTATTTTAAAATTAAGAAATCGTCACATGCTCAGACACACAAAAGCGCTGTCCGATTCGTGCACAAACTGATTCTTTTCTCGATCATCCTGTTAAATCGGTTCGCAAATCACATCAAACAATTAATTTGTGAATTGGACTGATTGGATTGCAGCTGTTCTCGAGTCAGTAACTCACTGATTCAATGATCCATTCAGAGCGAGTCTCCAGTGAAATAAATGTACAAGTCTGACTGAAAACTAGCCAAGGTCCTCTCTGAGTGCGCGGCTAATGGCGAAAAGGAAGTTACTAATATTGAATTTTAGGATTAATTATTGTAACAGAAAATATTTAGTTCACAACTGTCAATTGTTTGTGAACTGAATCTGCTCTGTTTGAGGCCACTGAGATGCTTAAAGGTGCTGTATGTAAGAAGGACAGCTAGTGTTTGAAATGGGTACTGCAGTCCAAATTCGATTTTTATGGATGGATGCCGAGGCTTTTTAGGTCGGGTAAAATCTGCGATCTCTGACCCAGTTTGTTTGCTGGTTTCCATGGCAGAAATTATGCTATGCAAACTGGAAACCTGTGGTGTCAAAATACTATTGGGTAAACTGGCAACCTGCGTTATTGCACAGACCAAAACAAACACAGACATTCTGACGTGGAACGCACATTTCAAAGTAAAATGACTGGCTATAGCATTGTTTTTCAGATAGACGAGTATGTGAACTCGCATGTTTCCTAAATATCTGCAAGCATATTATGGTATTTTTAGTACAGTCAAACACTTTCATACAGCACCTTTAATGCAGACACGTCCACATCAATGCGTCTACAGTGTCGGTTTTAGGAAGAAAAGAAATAAGAAAACATTAATATAATACAAATTAGAGCGGCACGATTAATTGTAAAAAGATTGCAATCTTGGTTCAAATACCCACGCTATCTTACTGCGGTCACGCCATCTACGCTTTAAAATGCATTGCGTGTCTACATGAGGTTACGTGGTTGGCTAAAGGTGTGGGTGCTTGGTGTCGGTAGACATACTTAAAAAAATTCATAAAAAATTTATAAAATCAAATTGTTTTCTGCAAACTACATCTGATTCTACTTGGGGAGATTTAGAACAAGAATCTGGTGGTGTTTGCTGAAAACAATTTGATTTTATAAATTTTTATGAATTTTTAAAATATATCTTTAATAGCGAGGTAAATAGTATTGGTCATGACTTGGCATGGCATATAATTATTAAAGAATAAAACAGTTGAGCAACATGAAAATCACCTCAGTGTTACTTGGGGAGATGTAGAGTATTAGTGACAGAATGCGTGAGGTTATTAATGTACAAATCATTCAAAAGTCTTCTTTATTTCATATTGGAAAGGGCTGGGCTCATGTTTGTGCTTCAAGCTTATGAGTAGTCACATTACATGTACGACACTTGAATGACATTTTCTTGTCAAAATGTATGCTGCTCCCCCAAATATTACACAACATAATGTCCTACTTCATAAATCACCCAGTCTGTTAATGAAGACAGTTGCTATAAAAAGCTAATAAAAAAACGTTGCTATTGTCAGTAATTTGAATAATGTTGTGACACTGACATGTCAACTCCAAATTTGCTTTGTAAACTGTAAATGCTAATGAATGAACTAATGAATTTGTGCATGGCTGTACCAACAAGAAAAACGTATTAAAGGTCCCATGACATGAAAATTTCACTTTATGAGGTTTTGTAACATTATCATGAGTTCCCCTAGCCTGTCTATGGTCCCCCAGTGGCTAGAAATTGTGATGGGTGTAAACCAATAGGTTACTGTCGTAACCCCGGTTTTCTGAAACATCGAGTGGAGAGATCCACCTATGGGAAGGGCATCCGTACCTGACCTCTGCAGAAGCATCCAATTGCACCAAGTCTGACAAGACAGGCAGGAGCGCGCAGCCAATGCCCGGTAAGGCCCCGCCCCTTACCTGCGGGCATATATAGCCTGCACGCGCTACTGTACTCCAGTAAGAATATTCGCTTCTCGTGCGGCAAGCGGGGCAAGGCTGGTGGATCTCTCCACACGATGTTTCAGAGAACCGGGGTTACGACAGTAACCTATTGTTCTCTTTCATCATCTCGTGTTCGAGATCCACCTATGGGAGAGACATGGACAGCTCCCCGATTGCCCAATATACTCACAGTGAGGTCCTGTTAGCCAGAAAAAGACGGTCACCCCCAAGGGGGCGGTGCTTGACACGTCTCATAATCATGAACCCGCCAAACGGACGCACACACGTAACTGCGGTGTGCAAGCAGGACATGAAACGTGTGTGGCACACACAAAAGAAGGCAGGGTCAGGAAGACCCCACCCCCAAGACCGAATGTGCTACCGAGGTTCTGGTGACATCCAGCCTATAGTAACGCACAAACGTATGGGGAAAAACCCAACTGGCAGCAGAGCAGATATCCTGCAGTGGTACTCCCCTGAACAGAGCCCAAGAGGCGGCTAAGCCCCTCGTGGAATGAGCCCTGATGCCCCCTGGGGGGTTGCACTCCCTTCAATTCGTAAGCCAAAACTATAGCGTCCACAAACCAATGCGAAAGGCATTGTTTAGACAGGGGATCCCCTTTGTGGGGAGGAGCCCATGAAACAAAGAGTTGATCACTCTTCCGGAAAGCACTGGTCCTAGCCAAATACGTCTGTAACGCACGGACCGGACACAGAGCATTCAGCCTTTGATCCTCCGCGGAGGAAAAAGGGCGGAGGGTGAAAAGCGGAAAGCTCCAACACCTCCGATGTGAACGCAGGAAAACATTTCGGCATGAAGGCTGGATTAGGCTTAAGGAAAACCTTATTTCCGCCCAGAGAGAATTTAATGCACGAGGGGTGAACCGAGAGTGCATGTAACTCACTGACACGTTTGGCTGACGCCAAAGCCAAGAGCAAGGCTGTCTTGAAGGACAGCAACTTTAGGGAAATATTCCCCAGAGGCTCAAAAGGGAATTGAGACAGGGCTTCCAGCACCATGGAGAGGTCCCATTCAGGGATCGTTCCCCTAATGACTGGCAACGAAAGACGGGCACCCTTCATAAATCTGCGGATTAGAAGATGCTGCCCAACCGTTGAGCCCTCAAAACCCACATGACAAGCAGAAATAGCTGCCAGATAGACCTTAACAGTGGAAAAGGACCTTCCTTTATCCATGAGGTCTTGGAGGAAACACAAAATATCAGAAACTGAGCACTGATATGACGTGAGACCCCGCCCATCACACCACTCATCGAACACTTGCCACATACAGCCATATAAGGACCGTGTAGAAATGGCCCTGGCATTCTGTATAGTAGCCACCACGCGCGGGGGAAGCCCTGACGCGCTCAGGTTCGCGCTCTCACGGGCCAAGCCCAGAGAGCTACCCTGTCCGGGTGTGGGTGATAAATCTCCCCGTTCGCTTGAGACAATAGGTCTGTGCGGAGGGGGAGGCGCCACGGCTAGGCATGTAACAGAGGAATTATCTCCGCCAGCCAGGGCGCTTTGGGCCACCTGGGAGCTAATCAGGATGAGAGACAGGTGCCCCTCTTTCACCCTGGCCAGTGTTGGAATTATCAAGCACAGGGGAGGAAAGGCATACAGCAGCACTTTGGGCCACGGGTGGGCCAGTGCATCTACCCCGAGGGGCACGTCCAAGTCCTTTAGCGAGAAGAACATAGGACAACGGCTGTTTTCGCGCGAGGCGAATAGATCTACGGACGCCTGTCCGAATCTCATCCAAATCATGTCTGCTATCTGAGGATGGAGGCGCCAATCTCCGAAGAGCGGGTTCCCCCTCGATAGAAGATCCGCGCCTCTGTTCAGAATGCCCAGAACATGAGTCGCGCGTAACGACAGGAAAAATCGACTGCTCCATACCAAAAGCTTGTAAGCTAGAGCATGGAGTTTCGACAAGCGCATGCCGCCTTGACGATTGATATAAGCCACTGCCGTGGTATTGTCTCAGCGTACGAGCACATGATGTCCCTGCAGACGGGGCAGAAAATTATTCAGAGCCTTCCAAATAGTCAGAAGCTCTAAATAATTTATGTGCTCTGAACGTAGTTTGCTCGGCCACAAACCGTTCACAGTTCTGCCCTCTTGGGTGGCACCCCAGCCTGTTAAGGACACATCCGACGTCACAACTTTCCGCAACATAACCGTCCCGAGAGGGGCGCCCTGTGCGTAAAAGTCCACGCTCTTCCAGTGGCGCAGAGCTGCAGCGCGGGTGCGCGTCACTGTCACAGAACGGCAAAGATCGTGTAACGGGCTGAAATGTAGTGACAAAACCCACTTCATGAACGCCCTCATTCTCAGGAGTCCTAGTGGCAAAACCTGGATAGATGGAGCCATAAGACCCTGTAGCCTGAGACATGTGCGATATTGCACCCTCGCCCCTTCTCTGAACTGCGACAGACAGTTCATCAGAGAGAGAACGCGCTCCTGAGAGAGACGCGCTCGCATGGAGACTGAGTTCAGCTCCAGGCCCAGGAATATCACATTCTGGCTGGGTGTAAAATTGCTTTTGTTCACATTCACCCTGAAGCCCAGAGATGTAATGTGCGCGAGCACGCGGCAGGTGTCCTGCAACACCTTTCCCCTCGAATCGGCTATGATGAGCCAATCGTCTATGTATGTCAGGATCCGTAGACCAGACATTCTCAGGGGAGTCAAGCCCGCTTCCGCACACAGACAGGAGCTGCGAGGGCTTAGACTCATCAAACGGCAGGATCGTGAATTCGTAACAAATGCCTTGATAGGCGAAACGAAGACACTTCCTATGAGGTGGATAAATGCTTATGTGGAAAAAAGCATCTTTCAGATCGACCGATGTGAACCAGTCGTTCCGTTTTATGGCGCAGGCGAGCGAACCATGAGTTAACATTCTGATATTTTATTTCCTCAAATGTTTGTTCAACACCCTGATGTTCAGAATAGGACGGGGGCAACCGTCCCTCTTTGGAACCAGGAAAAAATGAGAATGAAAACCCTGGTTTATCAGATTGGGGGGTACCACCTGAATTGCACCTTTGCTCAGCAGAGAGGAGATTTCCTCTTTCAGAACGCGCGCCGTGTTTTCCTGTGTGAGAAAAACGAACGCTGCTGAAAAGTGGGGGTTTCATTGCAAACTGCAGACGATAACCCTGCGATATTGTACACAATACCCATACGAGTGGTTACACGGCTCACGAGCGTGCCCACTCGCGCCGTGCTGGCTTCGTGTTTGCCCAGCTGGCTTAGTGTTTGCCCAGCTGGCTTATTTGTGATGCAATGACGCCCTCTAGTGGAGAAACTAGGGACGGCATGCGTGGGTTCAGAGAGCTGTCCACTCTTTGCAGAGAAAAGTGCTTTCCCTGCAGAGAGAGGGTATCTCTCTGTAACGAATTAATATGATTCGTCTGATTTAACGTGTTTTTGTGTGTTTTGTTTTAGGGAAAAAACTGGGGTTTGGGAAAACTGGGGCCGAAGCCTTTATTAGCTGAGTGAGGGGACACAGTATGTGCGGTGTGGTGACACTGCTTTTGCACTTTCCCTCACAACAGACCCCCTGAATGGGGGGGAGACACACCCCATCCACTAAACACATAGGCTGGGCAGCCACGGGAGGGGGGCACCCTCCAGAAGAAACCCTCCGTCTTTTAGACAGGGTTACTGCAGAAAGAGAGTTCAAAGAGCTTGTCGCTCGAGAACGGTTTTGATGAAAGTTACGTCCCGGGGCCGGGGAATTAGGCAAACGCGCCTGGCTAGGGGCCGCCTTCCTAAGAAGGCACAACTTGAAGGCCTCGTCCTCCTCCTCCTCCTCCTGGTCACATCCTACAAAGCAAAGCGCCATGGAGCGCCCAAAGGTTTGAAAGGCCTGACGAGCGTTATGGAGAAACGAGGTTGTAAACCGTGATGATATACTTCCATAATGCAGGAGAGGAAGATCCCTAGCTGTTGGCCCAGGTCGTCCAAAATTTCCGCCTGGTAAGCGGAGAGGAGGAGACATTTTAGGGCCCTAACAGCCAAGGCCGAGGATTGGCCTGGTGCACCGAAGCAGAAAACGGTTCATCAGGGCGAGCAGCCCTCCCTGGACTGGGTTGAGGTGCCTGGCGATCGCTCAATAGCGGGCGGTTAACCCATGCCGAGAGCCGCCATATTTTAACCTCCAGACTCGCGAGACCGTGTTTAAGGTCGAGCGGGTCGCTCCAGTAATGCCGTGTGTGCTTAGCGCACGCTAGGAGAACGTGAAAGTTACCTCAGGCCGAGGGGAGCTCCCAGCATTTTACCGTCGTAAATATCCCTCTCCTGGTCGGTGACGCTCTGTGGAGCCGATGTTGAGACAAGCGGCCGCTCGCTCACGTATCCAGGAAGATGGGTTGAGGCAAGGCTGCGGGGGCGCTAGCCTGGGGAATGCCAGAGGGCGGGATGGCCTCCTCGTCCTCTGATGATGCGTTCACACCGGACGCGAATGAAACGTTTCGCGCGAGTGATTTACATGTTAAGTTACATTTCATGTTAAGTCAATGCAAAGACGCGAATAGGCATTCTGCAGCGCAATTCGCGTGAATGAGAAGTCCCGCACGTCGTCATCACCGGACCCTGCCGGATCGCCGGCGAGCGGGGGGTTTCCCGCAAAGATGTCCTCTTCGGGGAACTCAGGATTGGGCTGGTCAGCCCGGACAAGAGCAGTCACGCCCCGGGAGGTCCCCGGTGGCGGGCTGTCGTCACTATGTCCCACTGGGTAGCAGCACCTTATGGTGGCGTCACAGGAGTAACTAGGCAGCACCAGGCAGTGACTGCAGTTCTCCGGATTCTCTATGGCCTCTTCCGCGTGCTTGAGGCCCAAGCAGACCGCGCAGAAATGGTGAATATCATAGCGGCAAGAGCACCACACGCGGCCGGGCAGGCCCGTGATAAACTAGCGCCGGAAAGAAGCAGGAATAGAGAGCAACATACCGGCGAAGAACTCAGAACAAATCTGTGGCGGCAGCCGTGGAACAGGAATGACGAGGAAGAGCGTGGGCGGCTCCGAGAGCAGACACAGAGAAACTGGCAGAATAGGAACTGTCACGTCCGGCGGAGGCTGATCCGAAGAGATTTCCTCCTGCAGGCAATAAGTGAGCAGCGCAAATTCGACCGAGCTGTATCAGTGCAGAGATCGCGAGAAGCGAATGTCAACTGGAGTACAGTAGCGCGTGCAGGCTATATATGCCCGCAGGTAAGGGGCGGGGCCTTACCGGGCATTGGCTGCGCGCTCCTGCCTGTCTTGTCAGACTTGGTGCAATTGGATGCTTCTGCAGAGGTCAGGTACGGATGCCCTTCCCATAGGTGGATCTCGAACACGAGATGATGAAAGAGAACAAGTCCTGGGTGTTCTGCTCTGCCTTTGAGAATCTGGAATATGTCGTCATACGGGGAAAGGTTACCTCCCCTTTCTCTGCTTTGCCCGACCCATAGAATTTGGAGAAATGGATTCAGTTCATTTTTTACATTTAATTCAGTCGCAATGTCAGTACAGGCTTTACAAACAGACTTTTACCATATGGATTCGACAGCACCGCCACAAACAGTGAGTGGCAGTGTTCATTAATGCCTGATCTGTGATCAGTGGTTTCTGATGTGTAGCTAATCATTCAAGTTCACACAGACTTTCTTTCTAAATCGTTTAATACTGTTTATGCATCAGTGAATCAAGCCAGACTACCGATCAAAGAACACTCTCTTTATAATGTTCGGATCTGTCAATCACACGTCGCGAGTGTATCTGCACACTTGCCCAAACTGCCGTTATAATGAATGACGCTGTTATGCTGCACAACGAAGCTCTTACTGTATTCATATCGATGTCGTGTTTGCTGTTAGTTGTGGTGAAAGCATTTTGTGAGAGAAATAGCGTTGCAATGACGAGATCACTGCATTCACGCGATCAACAGACTGTCTGTGTACTCAATGCTCATCACTGCAGACTTTCATGTGATGGGAAAAGATGTAAAAATAATGCTATAATCAACACTTTTTCGACAGCTGTAATAGTAAAAAGAAAAACGTAGTAAAAGTATTCGAGAGGGGTTCCACATGTAATACGCACTTCAAATGCAAATATGTCAGCCAATCACAGCAGTGCTCGTTTACACTGAAGTCTCACAGCAGACACGCCCCTTCAAACAGAGCATTCAAGCCAGAGCTGAAATCAGGATAGAAAAATGCCTTTTATTTCTAAATTATGACATTTTATGATGTAACAATCATACTAACAATATAAGTACACAAATAATAATAAAATAATTAAAAAGTCCACGTCATAGGACCTTTAAATATTCAGATAAAGCCACATATATGCAAGACAACCGAAAACTGACGGATTTATATATACCCTATTCATTAACAACATGTATTCTTATTTCTGTGCCATAGTTATTATATTGATTAATAATAGATAATTAGCTAATCTGTGTGCTTTGTATATGTGCATTTCTGAAATGCATAACATGTACAAATCAATTTAAATTGTAATGTAGATGCATTTTCTGTGAAGCTGCTTTGAAACGATATGTATTGTGAAAAGCGCTATACAAATAAATTTGAATTCAATTGAATTGAATTTCTAAACTTTATCTAAACCCGTGTCATTGATGCCAAACAGCTCTTGACAAATGTTTGTTAAACGTGGCACTGCGGTAAATTAACGCTTGACATTAGACTCTGCGCATTTCATGTTTATATTCTAGCCTAAACAAACTAGTCTATCAAGTCTATGGACGCTGTACGAGAGAGGAGTAACGTCGTGAGAGACACAAAGAGTGACTAAAAACACCCTAAATATGTTTAAAACTACAAATGAACTTTCTTTTCTTTTTTTAATGTTACAATTTCAACCCTCCTCCTTTATCCGGGCTTGGGACCGGCAAAAGTGACTCAAAAGAGACACTCTGGCGGAGTTACTAATTTTTTTATTTTATTTTATTTTATTTTATTTTTATTTATTTTTTTTTTTCTTAAGTTTGGTTTTTGGTCTTTTTTAAACATTTTTAACCATAATATTTTAACATTTTTTTGTATGAAATCTGCATTAACAATCTAAATGGACCAAAAAGAGACTTTAGAAAATACTGTCAATGGCAATGTGAGAAAATTATGGTAACTAGTCTGGCCCAAATTCAGGTTAATTGTTTTTACATTTACATCCCGCCCTGAATGTAAGCCAGGGCGGGATCAGCCAGCGGTGGCTAAACTTCCCACATTCATTTGCAGTCTGGACGCGGAGGGGTGAACATCTCGTTCAGAATTGTGGGAGAATCATGATCTCTATTTGAAAAAAAAAATCGTGATTCTCATTTTATCCAAAATCGAGCATCTCTAACACAGATTAAAATAACACATGCCCGTTCATCTTCCCCGCTGCTATAGCAAATGTTATGCATTTAGCGTCTGTTTTTATATTGTTAGTCAACGCACATTACATATTATGTTTCTGCATCCACTAATCTTCCGTACTGACTAGTGCTGGCTATCTGACAATTCATAATCATTCATAATTATTTTGAGAAAAAGGATTATAGAAATATATATAATATGAAATTAAATTAAATTATATAAGCCTGTATAAAATGACAAAATAATTCTCATTAAAAATCAAGTACTTCTGTACTTTCGCTCAAGTAAAATTGAAAAGGAGTACTAAATACTTTTACTGGAGTAATGTTTTATACGTTTCTGAACTTTAAGTACTTTGTCCACCTCTGGTTTTTAACGTACGTTTTGATTATTGATGTATGAAGAACAGTTTGTGAAGTTCAGATTACCGTGATAGTGTTTACCTGTTATTAATTGTATTTTAATAATTTTCTCTGCTCGCCTGTATTTATGCGATCGTGCCTGAATTTTGAAGTGAATTATTTCATATTTATCACAAGTATGCAAGAATTTAAGAAATTGTAATATAATTAGTGGTCCTCAGATTTGATTGGTTGAACGCTGTTACAGAAATGCTGAAGAAAGAAAGAATTAGCCTTTGCTAATATCAAACCAACTTGTGTTACCTCGTTCTGTTCGATCGGTTGCTTCCATCAATCCATCGTTGACTTCCACACATAATCAGGTTGAATTTTCTTCCATTCATGGGCCTATACCATGAAGCCGGTTTAGCTGGCTAACCAGATATGTTTAAGCTTAGTTTGTGCCAATCCTGGGTTTTTGGCACCATTAAAGAGGTTTGGCTTTTAGCCGTGTTCATCTCCATAGTAACTTACTCTCCACGGCTAACCTGCTCCAGGGCAGGTTATGTTCTGGATAAGAGAGCTCAAACTGAAATTGGACCAATCAGCTGTGAGCAAAGTGACATGTTTTTTAAAGACTTAAACGTCTGGCTTTTAACAATGCTTATTTATAATAATAAAAATGTTAGTTTATTTATCATTTATGTAATTATTATACCCTTAATCAATTACACATGTATAATTTTAGTTAATCAATCATTAATAGGCACTTGGTTAAAATTAATAAAAATAGCCTATATAAAGGTCATACAAATAAGCTTTAAAATCAATTAAAAAAAGCTATACAAATTACTACATGTGAGCTTAAATGTTAAATTCTCTCTATATATCAACTAAACTAACTTAATTACTTTTACTTGCATTGACGTAGTAAGATTTTTCTTACTACAGCTCTTTTCTTCTTCCTGTGTAAACTAGTTTAAATTCTTAGTATTTTTCAATCATGTCATATTCTGCAGAAGAGAGAAATGAATCTCGCTGTTTCTCTCGTGAGAAGTGAATCTCAGTTTCCTTGATCCACAGCATGTGATTGGCTGTTCACTGCTGATGTCACAGCTAAACTCCTAAACTCAGGATCAAAGCCTGAGTTGACAGAGAAATTGGATGATCAGTATCATGGGACCAACAAAGCCTGAATAGATTGGTTTGGTTTTGTCAACTCGAAACTAATCCTGTAACCCTGAGTTTGTTAAACTACCATCATGGTACAAGCCTCAGGTAATTCTGATGTTGTTGTTGTTGTTGTTGTGTCAAGACAGTGATCTTCTTCCAGAAAGACCAGGTCAATCTTCTGCTGTCCAGAATCAGGGGGTTTGTCTTCGTCTGGCATCTCAGCTGAGACCTGTCCACTATGGGTGACCCTACCAGAAGTTGTGAAGTACCAGTGGCGTAGCTCTCAGCATCACTGATGCACACAAGCCCTCACAGCACGGCAAGCTGCAAACCGTGTGAGAGACCCTAACCTAACCTACCCTAACCTAACCAACCACTCGGAACATCCTGACAACCACGTACCAATGCATGAAAAACCACTCAGAGGAGTCCAGCAACCGCAAAGCAACACGCTAACAACCGCACAGAAAACTTTGGCAACCGCATGTCAACAATCAAGAAACCACACAAAACATCCCAACAACCACGACGCAAAGCGCTAAAAACCACTTCAAACAACCTAGAAACTGCATATCGGCGCATTGACAATCACCAGAAACATCCTAACAACCAGACAACAATGTGCAAAAGACTTACTCGAGAAAATAAAACTTACTCTATAAAAATAAAATTGGCTCTACAAAATAAAACTTACTCATAGAGCTATAAGCTTACTCTATAACTATATACAGTATTTACATAGGTTGGTCCCGCTGGGGGATACTCCAGGTGACGCTGTGATGACTCAGTGTCTGGGCTTCTTTCTTCGGGGTTCCTCAGGCTGGGGCTCTTCACTGATGTCCACATGGATTCGAGGAGCGACGCTTCTGCTGGTTGTGGAGGAGCTCTCAGCGATCAGGACGTGTCCATCAGGCTGCTCCGTCTCCACCACTGAAGGGCAGTTGAGTGCCTCCCACAGCCGCTGCTTGATCTTCAGTCCCAGTTTAAGACTGTAGCGACGGCGCTGTCCACTGCGTGTCTTCAGCATGGGCTCCACCACAGAGCGGTATATGTCCTGGTATTCCTCCACGCTGTAGCCGTGGATGGAGACAGGCTCTTCCTGCTGACACACGTCCACTGAAGAGACCGAGGCTGCTGGACGTGGACGGATGTCAGGAAGGACAGCAGCGTTCTTCACGTAGCGCTCTTCCAAACCTGTGGGACTTTGAGCTTTCTCAGAGATACAGCTGTAAGAGTGATCTAACCTGATTACAGCTGCCAGCTGAGAAAGCTCACAGGAGTCTGGACCGGTCAGGCGTTTGGGAAGAGCCCTGGTTCTTCTCTGGCGACGCTGCTCCATGGTGATGACTGTAGAAACACTTTCCAAACTGGACAAACTGATAAAACTTACCAAATTGTAGAGTTGTAAAGAGTTTGTAGCACGTGTGATCAGGCTTCAAGGCTTCAGAAACAGTTGTGTTGATTTCAAATATCAACTCGATATTATTCAACTGACAGAGAATGATGAGGCTCATTTAAATGTAAACAACCCTTGATATCAGCAGTAAGTCTATCAGAGCAGCATGAGCTCTATGTTACATGTACTATATTACCTTTATCATATATATATATATATATATTGCTCTTCTGTGTTACGAACTGCTCCGAGTCAGAAGGTTGAGAATCCAAATGCAGCTTTATTTGTAAGGGGGAATCCACAATCGTAGTCAAAAACAGGCAACAGGTCATACACAGGCAAGCAGTCCAAACAGGCAAACAAGGCAGGAGAGACAGGCAAACGGGTAATCCACAGAACAGGCAAGAAATCCAAAACCAGAGACATGAAAACAGGGAAACGCTCAGAAATGCAGTTAATAACAAAACAAGACTTGGCAATGACTGACAGAATGAACAGGCTTATATAGGGTGAGCTAACTAGGAAATGAGGTGCAGGTGGATGAAATCAATGGGTGTTGAAGAGTCCGGGCAAAGGATTATGGGTGATGTAGTCCTAGATGGAGTGACAGTCTGGAGTGGAGTGCCCTCAGGTGGTTCACATGGGCACTCACACAGGACGAATTGTGACATAGCCCCCCTCCTAAGGAGTGGCTTCCAGACACTCCTATAATAATAATACCGGAGGGAGGTGGAGCGGAGGCGGACCAGGGGGTGGGATGGAGGGCCAGGCCCATGGAGCGGAAGAGGGCCTGGAGACCGAGCAGAAGACCAGGAAGGAGCAGGCTGAACAGATGACCAGGGTGGTGCAGGCCAGACAGATGACCAGGGTGGCGCAGGCAGCCAGGGTGGAGCAGACGACCACCACAGCAGTGCAGACGAGGTTGAAGACCCCCACGGCTTGGCAGACGACCACCACAGCAGTGCAGACAAGGTTGAAGACCCCCACGGCGGAGCAGACGACCACCACAGCAGTGCAGACAAGGTTGAAGACCACCACACGGGCCGGAGCCCTCACTGGACTCGGGACACGGGCCGGAGCCCTCACTGGACTCGGGACACGGGCCGGAGCCCTCACTGGACTCGGGACACGGGCCGGAGCCCTCACTGGACTCGGGACACGGGCCGGAGCCCTCACTGGACTCGGGACACGGGCCGGAGCCCTCACTGGACTCGGGACACGGGCCGGAGCCCTCACTGGACTCGGGACACGGGCCGGAGCCCTCACTGGACTCGGGACACGGGCCGGAGCCCTCACTGGACTCGGGACACGGGCCGGAGCCCTCACTGGACTCGGGACACGGGCCGGAGCCCTCACTGGACTCGGGACACGGGCCGGAGCCCTCACTGGACTCGGGACACGGGCCGGAGCCCTCACTGGACTCGGGACACGGGCCGGAGCCCTCACTGGACTCGGGACACGGGCCGGAGCCCTCACTGGACTCGGGACACGGGCCGGAGCCCTCACTGGACTCGGGACACGGGCCGGAGCCCTCACTGGACTCGGGACACGGGCCGGAGCCCTCACTGGACTCGGGACACGGGCCGGAGCCCTCACTGGACTCGGGACACGGGCCGGAGCCCTCACTGGACTCGGGACACGGGCCGGAGCCCTCACTGGACTCGGGACACGGGCCGGAGCCCTCACTGGACTCGGGACACGGGCCGGAGCCCTCACTGGACTCGGGACACGGGCCGGAGCCCTCACTGGACTCGGGACACGGGCCGGAGCCCTCACTGGACTCGGGACACGGGCCGGAGCCCTCACTGGACTCGGGACACGGGCCGGAGCCCTCACTGGACTCGGGACACGGGCCGGAGCCCTCACTGGACTCGGGACACGGGCCGGAGCCCTCACTGGACTCGGGACACGGGCCGGAGCCCTCACTGGACTCGGGACACGGGCCGGAGCCCTCACTGGACTCGGGACACGGGCCGGAGCCCTCACTGGACGCTGGTCAGTGGCGGGAGCCGTCTCTGGACGCAGGTCAGTGGCGGGAGCCGTCTCTGGACGCAGGTCAGTGGCGGGAGCCGTCTCTGGACGCAGGTCAGTGGCGGGAGCCGTCTCTGGACGCAGGTCAGTGGCGGGAGCCGTCTCTGGACGCAGGTCAGTGGCGGGAGCCGTCTCTGGACGCAGGTCAGTGGCGGGAGCCGTCTCTGGACGCAGGTCAGTGGCGGGAGCCGTCTCTGGACGCAGGTCAGTGGCGGGAGCCGTCTCTGGACGCAGGTCAGTGGCGGGAGCCGTCTCTGGACGCAGGTCAGTGGCGGGAGCCGTCTCTGGACGCAGGTCAGTGGCGGGAGCCGTCTCTGGACGCAGGTCAGTGGCGGGAGCCGTCTCTGGACGCAGGTCAGTGGCGGGAGCCGTCTCTGGACGCAGGTCAGTGGCGGGAGCCGTCTCTGGACGCAGGTCAGTGGCGGGAGCCGTCTCTGGACGCAGGTCAGTGGCGGGAGCCGTCTCTGGACGCAGGTCAGTGGCGGGAGCCGTCTCTGGACGCAGGTCAGTGGCGGGAGCCGTCTCTGGACGCAGGTCAGTGGCGGGAGCCGTCTCTGGACGCAGGTCAGTGGCGGGAGCCGTCTCTGGACGCAGGTCAGTGGCGGGAGCCGTCTCTGGACGCAGGTCAGTGGCGGGAGCCGTCTCTGGACGCAGGTCAGTGGCGGGAGCCGTCTCTGGACGCAGGTCAGTGGCGGGAGCCGTCTCTGGACGCAGGTCAGTGGCGGGAGCCGTCTCTGGACGCAGGTCAGTGGCGGGAGCCGTCTCTGGACGCAGGTCTGTGGCGGGAGCCGTCTCTGGACGCAGGTCTGTGGCGGGAGCCGTCTCTGGACGCAGGTCTGTGGCGGGAGCCGTCTCTGGACGCAGGTCTGTGGCGGGAGCCGTCTCTGGACGCAGGTCTGTGGCGGGAGCCGTCTCTGGACGCAGGTCTGTGGCGGGAGCCGTCTCTGGACGCAGGTCTGTGGCGGGAGCCGTCTCTGGACGCAGGTCTGTGGCGGGAGCCGTCTCTGGACGCAGGTCTGTGGCGGGAGCCGTCTCTGGACGCTGGTCAGTGGCTGGAGCCGTCTCTGGACGCTGGTCAGTGGCTGGAGCCGTCTCTGGACGCTGGTCAGTGGCTGGAGCCGTCTCTGGACGCTGGTCAGTGGCTGGAGCCGTCTCTGGACGCTGGTCAGTGGCGGGAGCCGTCTCTGGACGCTGGTCAGTGGCGGGAGCCGTCTCTGGACGCTGATCAGTGGCCGGAGCCGTTTCTGGACGCTGGTCAGTGGCCGGAGCCATCTTGTACAGAGACACTGGCTCGGCGGCGGCCATCTTGTACGGAGACCCTGGCTCGCCGGAAGCCATCTTGTCAAGAGACACAGGCGTGGAGTCGGCCATCTTGTCCGAAGACACAGACACGGGAAGAGGAAGAGGAACAGATTCAGGCTCGGCGGGACGAGACTCTTGACGGGCAGACGTGACGTGAAGCTCAGTCTCTGGATCGGCAGACGTGACGTGAAGCTCTGTCTCTGGATCGGCAGACGTGACGTGAAGCTCTGTCTCTGGATCGGCAGACGTGACGTGAAGCACTGTCTCTGGATCGGCAGACGTGACGTGAAGCTCTGTCTCTGGATCGGCAGAAGTGACGTGAAGCTCAGTCTCTGGATCGGCAGACGTGACGTGAAGCTCTGTCTCTGGATCGGCAGACGTGACGTGAAGCACTGTCTCTGGATCGGCAGAAGTGACGTGAAGCTCTGTCTCTGGATCGGCAGAAGTGACGTGAAGCTCGGTCTCTGGATCGGCAGACGTGACGTGAAGCTCGGTCTCTGGATCGGCAGACGTGACGTGAAGCTCGGTCTCTGGATCGGCAGACGTGACGTGAAGCTCTGTCTCTGGATCGGCAGAAGTGACGTGAAGCTCTGTCTCTGGATCGGCAGAAGTGACGTGAAGCTCTGTCTCTGGATCGGCAGAAGTGACGTGAAGCTCTGTCTCTGGATCGGCAGAAGTGACGTGAAGCTCTGTCTCTGGATCGGCAGAAGTGACGTGAAGCTCTGTCTCTGGATCGGCAGAAGTGACGTGAAGCTCTGTCTCTGGATCGGCAGAAGTGACGTGAAGCTCTGTCTCTGGATCGGCAGAAGTGACGTGAAGCTCTGTCTCTGGATCGGCAGAAGTGACGTGAAGCTCTGTCTCTGGATCGGCAGAAGTGACGTGAAGCTCTGTCTCTGGATCGGCAGAAGTGACGTGAAGCTCTGTCTCTGGATCGGCAGAAGTGACGTGAAGCTCTGTCTCTGGATCGGCAGAAGTGACGTGAAGCTCTGTCTCTGGATCGGCAGAAGTGACGTGAAGCTCTGTCTCTGGATCGGCAGAAGTGACGTGAAGCTCTGTCTCTGGATCGGCAGAAGTGACGTGAAGCTCTGTCTCTGGATCGGCAGAAGTGACGTGAAGCTCTGTCTCTGGATCGGCAGAAGTGACGTGAAGCTCTGTCTCTGGATCGGCAGAAGTGACGTGAAGCTCTGTCTCTGGATCGGCAGAAGTGACGTGAAGCTCTGTCTCTGGATCGGCAGAAGTGACGTGAAGCTCTGTCTGTGGATCGGCAGAAGTGACGTGAAGCTCTGTCTGTGGATCGGCAGAAGTGACGTGAAGCTCAGTCTCTGGATCGGCAGAAGTGACGTGAAGCTCTGTCTCTGGATCGGCAGAAGTGACGTGAAGCTCTGTCTCTGGATCGGCAGAAGTGACGTGAATTGCAGGCCCGACTGGACTGGTGGCCATGTCGTCCGAAGACACATGCATAGCAGATGCAGTGGGTATGTCACTATCCTTCTCCATTATACCCACTGTAAAAGCAGAACCGCTCAGTTGCAATGCAATATCAATGTAGTTTTTTAGAGAGCAATTAGGATCGTGCAAAGGCATGTTAGAACTGAGTGGCTCAGATAGTCCTCCTCTGAAAAATATCATGAGGCACACCTCGTCCATTGAAGTCCAATGGGCCAGCTCAATGAAGTCCTCTACATAGTCCTCGATGGGGCGATCTCCCTGACGGAGACGCATTAACTGTGCTGCTGGATTCATAGTGGCCAAGTCTTCTGTTACGAACTGCTCCGAGTCAGAAGGTTGAGAATCCAAATGCAGCTTTATTTGTAAGGGGGAATCCACAATCGTAGTCAAAAACAGGCAACAGGTCATACACAGGCAAGCAGTCCAAACAGGCAAACAAGGCAGGAGAGACAGGCAAACGGGTAATCCACAGAACAGGCAAGAAATCCAAAACCAGAGACATGAAAACAGGGAAACGCTCAGAAATGCAGTTAATAACAAAACAAGACTTGGCAATGACTGACAGAATGAACAGGCTTATATAGGGTGAGCTAACTAGGAAATGAGGTGCAGGTGGATGAAATCAATGGGTGTTGAAGAGTCCGGGCAAAGGATTATGGGTGATGTAGTCCTAGATGGAGTGACAGTCTGGAGTGGAGTGCCCTCAGGTGGTTCACATGGGCACTCACACAGGACGAATTGTGACATTCTGTGTGTGTATGTAGCGTTGGCTCTGCTGTGTAATCTATATCTATATCTATATATATATATATATTAGAAACATAGCATAGCCTACATATTTTAGATATGCTCATTATATTTGTTTTAATTGCCTTTTCCTTTTTAATAAGCCTGCCTGCACACAGTTTAAATGCAAAATGATAATAAAGAAAAGCAAAAGGCCAAAATGATTTATGTTATAAATCTCCGACAGTTAAAAAAACATACAGTTTAAAATCTGACCTGCTGTGAGCTACAAAGTTTTAATATATTGTTTTATTGAAGCCAACAATTTGCATTATTTCTTTCAAACAACTTAAATATTTGTGTTCAGGTGCATATGTTGCAATACACGTAAAATATGTTTTGTTTTTTTTTTTAATCCCACAGTGCACTGCAATGACAAGTATATAATCGATATACCCTCAATAGCTAGAGAATACCCATAATGCACTGTGACGGTCACGCCGAAAGGAATTCCCATGTCTCTCCAAAAGATGGCACCTGTCCCTGAATCATCCATCCATTTTCCAAACCGCTGGTCCAATGTGGGTACATCGTAATATCACACAGACAGGTATAAATCCCTTTTTTATTGATTATTAAATTGTTGAATTGCTAGTTTCCATTCAAGATGCACCTTTTCATTACTACTGGAGCTGCCAGTTTGCTACATTTCAAATTATTATTGAACAGCAAGCACAGATTATGCAAAAGCGGCAGCCCTTCCAGCGCACTCAGTGTCCAAAATCACTCGCTCGTTTTCATTCACTCCTTCAGGTGAACTATATTAGTGGAGTAATGTAGGGAATGGACCCTTTTTAATGGTCATCAGCATCGTAAACTCTGCAAATATAATTTTTAAAAAATATATATTTTACATTTTATATTACATTTGCATCAAATTACAAAAAACTATTTAACACTGCTGTGAGGGTGTTTCTAACACAGCGGATGGAAGTGACGTTAAAATGGACATATTTCTCTCTTCTGATTGCTGTTATCAATCTCTCTCTATTTCTTCCTTTTTTTGAAAGTTATGAAAACACTATTGTGGATTTTTTTCGTTTGCTATTTGAGCAAATTGGAACACAAAATATATATATATTTTATGTAGTCTCTCATTCACCGCTATAGAAGTTTACCCAACTATGGTTACCCAACCTGAAAATGTGAAAAGGGTCAATAGTGAACGAGGGGTGATTAAAAATAAGCCTTCAACCAACAGTTTTGTATTTTATTTCAACGATAAGACGTGACAAAGAATATGAATGATAACATTAATTAAACGTTTTTAATTCAAACATACTGTTGATGAAAATATCATGAAGAAAAAAATACGTTGCAAAGAAATGATGACACTAACAAGAGGAAGAGTTAAAATGCCACAGTGTTTCTGTCATGAAGGCTGCAAATGCTGAATTGTGCAGGTATTGCTGTCCAGAATCAGGTGGATTGTCTTCAGTCATGCAGTAGCATTCGTTGACATCAGTAATGAGAGGCAAGTGATGCTTTATTCTCTGCTGTTAGATGTTTCCCTCACTGATGGTTTCTACACAGATAGACACGCGTCTTCTTCTGAACTCTTTAATAACCTCTTCATTGGATGTTGAGCTCATAACTGGTAGATCACAAGCCTAAAAAGGGGTTGCAGGTCGATTATCATGTTCAAAAATGAATCGAGTTTGTGAATCAAAAGCAGAGCACTCTTTAAACTGGCCTTCAGGAAATCAAGCTCACAGACGTTAAAGGGAATGAAAAGAATTAAATGTTGTCATCATTTACTCACTGTTATGTCTTTCCAAACCTTCATGCCTTTATTTCTTCTATGAAACACAAAACTAGATATCCTGAAGCTTCTGATTTTGTTTAGATAGTTTTCATGTTGTGATTGTTTTAGTTTGGTTTTTTTCAGTGTTTCATAGTTTAGTATTTTAGTACATTTTGTATTGAACTTAATGTATTCTGACAGATACAAAAGTATAGAGATTCAGATTTCAGCACTTTCAAAACTTTGTGATTAATTGTGGTTAATTATTTGAATCAACTCACATCACTAGTTTTTAACAGTGGTGGACAGTAACAAAGTAATTTGTTTCAAGTAGGCTATCTGTTAAACTCACTACATTCCAAAGCATAAGGTCAGACTTTTTACTCCACTACATTTCATAAAAGATATTGTTACTCATTATTTTAAAATTAAGAAATCGTCACATGCTCAGACACACAAAAGCGCTGTCCGATTCGTGCACAAACTGATTCTTTTCTCGATCATCCTGTTAAATCGGTTCGCAAATCACATCAAACAATTAATTTGTGAATTGGACTGATTGGATTGCAGCTGTTCTCGAGTCAGTAACTCACTGATTCAAAGATCCGTTCAGAGCGAGTCTCCAGTGAAATAAATGTACAAGTCTGACTGAAAACTAGCCAAGGTCCTCTCTGAGTGCGTGGCTAATGGCGAAAAGGAAGTTACTAATATTGAATTTTAGGATTAATTATTGTAACAGAAAATATTTAGTTCACAACTGGCAATTGTTTGTGAACTGAATCTGCTCTGTTTGAGGCCACTGAAATGCTTAAAGGTGCTGTATGTAAGAAGGACAGCTAGTGTTTGAAATGGGTACTGCAGTCCAAATTCGATTTTTATGGATGGATGCCGAGGCTTTTTAGGTCGGGTAAAATCTGCGATCTCTGACCCAGTTTGTTTGCTGGTTTCCATGGCAGAAATTATGCTATGCAAACTGGAAACCTGTGGTGTCAAAATACTATTGGGTAAACTGGCAACCTGCGTTATTGCACAGACCAAAACAAACACAGACATTCTGACGTGGAACGCACATTTCAATGTAAAATGACTGGCTATAGCATTGTTTTTCAGATAGACGAGTATGTGAACTCGCATGTTTCCTAAATATCTGCAAGCATATTATGGTATTTTTAGTACAGTCAAACACTTTCATACAGCACCTTTAATGCAGACACGTCCACATCAATGCGTCTACAGTGTCGGTTTTAGGAAGAAAAGAAATAAGAAAACATTAATATAATACAAATTAGAGCGGCACGATTAATTGTAAAAAGATTGCAATCTTGGTTCAAATACCCACGCTATCTTACTGCGGTCACGCCATCTACGCTTTAAAATGCATTGCGTGTCTACATGAGGTTACGTGGTTGGCTAAAGGTGTGGGTGCTTGGTGTCGGTAGACATACTTAAAAAATTCATAAAAAATTTATAAAATCAAATTGTTTTCTGCAAACTACACCTGATTCTACTTGGGGAGATTTAGAACAAGAATCTGGTGGTGTTTGCTGAAAACAATTTGATTTTATACATTTTTATGAATTTTTAAAATATATCTTTAATAGCGAGGTAAATAGTATTGGTCATGACTTGGCATGGCATATAATTATTAAAGAATAAAACAGTTGAGCAACATGAAAATCACCTTAGTGTTACTTGGGGAGATGTAGAGTATTAGTGACAGAATGCGTGAGGTTATTAATGTACAAATCATTCAAAAGTCTTCTTTATTTCATATTGGAAAGGGCTGGGCTCATGTTTGTGCTTCAAGCTTATGAGTAGTCACATTACATGTACGACACTTGAATGACATTTTCTTGTCAAAATGTATGCTGCTCCCCCAAATATTACACAACATAATGTCCTACTTCATAAATCACCCAGTCTGTTAATGAAGACAGTTGCTATAAAAAGCTAATAAAAAAACGTTGCTATTGTCAGTAATTTGAATAATGTTGTGACACTGACATGTCAACTCCAAATTTGCTTTGTAAACTGTAAATGCTGAACTAATGAATTTGTGCATGGCTGTACCAACAAGAAAAACGTATTAAAGGTCCCATGACATGAAAATTTCACTTTATGAGGTTTTGTAACATTATCATGAGTTCCCCTAGCCTGTCTATGGTCCCCCAGTGGCTAGAAATTGTGATGGGTGTAAACCAAGTCCTGGGTGTTCTGCTCTGCCTTTGAGAATCTGGAATATGTCGTCATACGGGGAAAGGTTACCTCCCCTTTCTCTGCTTTGCCCGACCCATAGAATTTGGAGAAATGGATTCAGTTCATTTTTTACATTTAATTCAGTCGCAATGTCAGTACAGGCTTTACAAACAGACTTTTACCATATGGATTCGACAGCACCGCCACAAACAGTGAGTAACAGTGTTCATTAATGCCTGATCTGTGATCAGTGGTTTCTGATGTGTAGCTAATCATTCAAGTTCACACAGACTTTCTTTCTAAATCGTTTAATACTGTTTATGCATCAGTGAATCAAGCCAGACTACCGATCAAAGAACACTCTCTTTATAATGTTCGGATCTGTCAATCACACGTCGCGAGTGTATCTGCACACTTGCCCAAACTGCCGTTATAATGAATGACGCTGTTATGCTGCACAACGAAGCTCTTACTGTGTTCATATCGATGTCGTGTTTGCTGTTAGTTGTGGTGAAAGCATTTTGTGAGAGAAATAGCGTTGCAATGACGAGATCACTGCATTCACGCGATCAACAGACTGTCTGTGTACTCAATGCTCATCACTGCAGACTTTCATGTGATGGGAAAAGATGTAAAAATAATGCTATAATCAACACTTTTTCGACAGCTGTAATAGTAAAAAGAAAAACGTAGTAAAAGTATTCAAGAGGGGTTCCACATGTAATACACACTTCAAATGCAAATATGTCAGCCAATCACAGCAGTGGTCGTTTACACTGAAGTCTCACAGCAGACACGCCCCTTCAAACAGAGCATTCAAGCCAGAGCTGAAATCAGGATAGAAAAATGCCTTTTATTTCTAAATTATGACATTTTATGATGTAACAATCATACTAACAATATAAGTACACCTCAGGAAACATTATAAAATAATTAAAAAGTCCACGTCATAGGACCTTTAAATGAAGCTGCTTTGAAATGATATGTATTGTGAAAAGCGCTATACAAATAAATTTGAATTCAATTGAATTGAATTTCTAAACTTTATCTAAACCCGTGTCATTGATGCCAAACAGCTCTTGACAAATGTTTGTTAAACGTGGCACTGCGGTAAATTAACGCTTGACATTAGACTCTGCGCATTTCATGTTTATATTCTAGCCTAAACAAACTAGTCTATCAAGTCTATGGACGCTGTACGAGAGAGGAGTAACGTCGTGAGAGACACAAAGAGTGACTAAAAACACCCTAAATATGTTTAAAACTACAAATGAACTTTCTTTTCTTTTTTTAATGTTACAATTTCAACCCTCCTCCTTTATCCGGGCTTGGGACCGGCAAAAGTGACCCAAAAGAGACACTCTGGCGGAGTTACTAATTTTTTTATTTTTTTTATTTTTTTATTTAATTTTTAATTTAAATTTTTTTTCTTAAGTTTGGTTTTTGGTCTTTTTTAAACATTTTTAACCATAATATTTTAACATTTTTTTGTATGAAATCTGCATTAACAATCTAAATGGACCAAAAAGAGACTTTAGAAAATACTGTCAATGGCAATGTGAGAAAATTATGGTAACTAGTCTGGCCCAAATTCAGGTTAATTGTTTTTACATTTACATCCCGCCCTGAATGTAAGCCAGGGCGGGATCAGCCAGCGGTGGCTAAACTTCCCACATTCATTTGCAGTCTGGACGCGGAGGGGTGAACATCTCGTTCAGAATTGTGGGAGAATCATGATCTCTATTTGAAAAAAAAAATCGTGATTCTCATTTTATCCAAAATCGAGCATCTCTAACACAGATTAAAATAACACATGCCCGTTCATCTTCCCCGCTGCTATAGCAAATGTTATGCATTTAGCGTCTGTTTTTATATTGTTAGTCAACGCACATTACATATTATGTTTCTGCATCCACTAATCTTCCGTACTGACTAGTGCTGGCTATCTGACAATTCATAATCATTCATAATTATTTTGAGAAAAAGGATTATAGAAATATATATAATATGAAATTAAATTAAATTATATAAGCCTGTATAAAATGACAAAATAATTCTCATTAAAAATCAAGTACTTCTGTACTTTCGCTCAAGTAAAATTGAAAAGGAGTACTAAATACTTTTACTGGAGTAATGTTTTATACGTTTCTGAACTTTAAGTACTTTGTCCACCTCTGGTTTTTAACGTACGTTTTGATTATTGATGTATGAAGAACAGTTTGTGAAGTTCAGATTACCGTGATAGTGTTTACCTGTTATTAATTGTATTTTAATAATTTTCTCTGCTCGCCTGTATTTATGCGATCGTGCCTGAATTTTGAAGTGAATTATTTCATATTTATCACAAGTATGCAAGAATTTAAGAAATTGTAATATAATTAGTGGTCCTCAGATTTGATTGGTTGAACGCTGTTACAGAAATGCTGAAGAAAGAAAGAATTAGCCTTTGCTAATATCAAACCAACTTGTGTTACCTCGTTCTGTTCGATCGGTTGCTTCCATCAATCCATCGTTGACTTCCACACATAATCAGGTTGAATTTTCTTCCATTCATGGGCCTATACCATGAAGCCGGTTTAGCTGGCTAACCAGATATGTTTAAGCTTAGTTTGTGCCAATCCTGGGTTTTTGGCACCATTAAAGAGGTTTGGCTTTTAGCCGTGTTCATCTCCATAGTAACTTACTCTCCACGGCTAACCTGCTCCAGGGCAGGTTATGTTCTGGATAAGAGAGCTCAAACTGAAATTGGACCAATCAGCTGTGAGCAAAGTGACACACCTCTGATGTAATAAAGTCACTCCCCCTTTTTCTACTCCAAATTAAAGGTCACGACATAGCAAATGTTTTTTAAAGACTTAAGCGTCTGGCTTTTAACAATGCTTATTTATAATAATAAAAATGTTAGTTTATTTATCATTTATGTAATTATTATACCCTTAATCAATTACACATGTATAATTTTAGTTAATCAATCATTAATAGGCACTTGGTTAAAATTAATAAAAATAGCCTATATAAAGGTCATACAAATAAGCTTTAAAATCAATTAAAAAAAGCTATACAAATTACTACATGTGAGCTTAAATGTTAAATTCTCTCTATATATCAACTAAACTAACTTAATAACTTTTACTTGCATTGACGTAGTAAGATTTTTCTTTCTACAGCTCTTTTCTTCTTCCTGTGTAAACTAGTTTAAATTCTTAGTATTTTTCAATCATGTCATATTCTGCAGAAGAGAGAAATGAATCTCGCTGTTTCTCTCGTGAGAAGTGAATCTCAGTTTCCTTGATCCACAGCATGTGATTGGCTGTTCACTGCTGATGTCACAGCTAAACTCCTAAACTCAGGATCAAAGCCTGAGTTGACAGAGAAATTGGATGATCAGTATCATGGGACCAACAAAGCCTGAATAGATTGGTTTGGTTTTGTCAACTCGAAACTAATCCTGTAACCCTGAGTTTGTTAAACTACCATCATGGTACAAGCCTCAGGTAATTCTGATGTTGTTGTTGTTGTTGTTGTGTCAAGACAGTGATCTTCTTCCAGAAAGACCAGGTCAATCTTCTGCTGTCCAGAATCAGGTGGTTTGTCTTCGTCTGGCATCTCAGCTGAGACCTGTCCACTATGGGTGACCCTACCAGAAGTTGTGAAGTACCAGTGGCGTAGCTCTCAGCATCACTGATGCACACAAGCCCTCACAGCACGGCAAGCTGCAAACCGTGTGAGAGACCCTAACCTAACCTACCCTAACCTAACCAACCACTCGGAACATCCTGAAAACCACGTACCAATGCATGAAAAACCACTCAGAGGAGTCCAGCAACCGCAAAGCAACACGCTAACAACCGCACAGAAAACTTTGGCAACCGCATGTCAACAATCAAGAAACCACACAAAACATCCCAACAACCACGACGCAAAGCGCTAAAAACCACTTCAAACAACCTAGAAACCGCATATCGGCGCATTGACAATCACCAGAAACATCCTAACAACCAGACAACAATGTGCAAAAGACTTACTCGAGAAAATGCAACTTACTCTATAAAAATAAAATTGGCTCTACAAAATAAAACTTACTCATAGAGCTATAAGCTTACTCTATAACTATATACAGTATTTACATAGGTTGGTCCCGCTGGGGGATACTCCAGGTGACGCTGTGATGACTCAGTGTCTGGGCTTCTTTCTTCGGGGTTCCTCAGGCTGGGGCTCTTCACTGATGTCCACATGGATTCGAGGAGCGACGCTTCTGCTGGTTGTGGAGGAGCTCTCAGCGATCAGGACGTGTCCATCAGGCTGCTCCGTCTCCACCACTGAAGGGCAGTTGAGTGCCTCCCACAGCCGCTGCTTGATCTTCAGTCCCAGTTTAAGACTGTAGCGACGGCGCTGTCCACTGCGTGTCTTCAGCATGGGCTCCACCACAGAGCGGTAGATGTCCTGGTATTCCTCCACGCTGTAGCCGTGGATGGAGACAGGCTCTTCCTGCTGACACACGTCCACTGAAGAGACCCAGGCTGCTGGACGTGGACGGATGTCAGGAAGGACAGCAGCGTTCTTCACGTAGCGCTCTTCCAAACCTGTGGGACTTTGAGCTTTCTCAGAGATACAGCTGTAAGAGTGATCTAACCTGATTACAGCTGCCAGCTGAGAAAGCTCACAGGAGTCTGGACCGGTCAGGCGTTTGGGAAGAGCCCTGGTTCTTCTCTGGCGACGCTGCTCCATGATGATGACTGTAGAAACACTTTCCAAACTGGACAAACTGATAAAACTTACCAAATTGTAGAGTTGTAAAGAGTTTGTAGCACGTGTGATCAGGCTTCAAGGCTTCAGAAACAGTTGTGTTGATTTCAAATATCAACTCGATATTATTCAACTGACATAGAATGATGAGGCTCATTTAAATGTAAACAACCCTTGATATCAGCAGTAAGTCTATCAGAGCAGCATGAGCTCTATGTTACATGTACTATATATTATCATCTTCATTCACACTGGTTCAGGAATGAATCTGTGTGTTAAATTAATCATTCTTGCACTGACTCATATCATTTGTTCACTGAAGTCTCTTACTTTTGAAGTGCACAACTGCTCTAGTGGCTTTTCCTGCCACCACAGACTGACTAGACAACATATAGTGCAACCTATAAAGAAGTATTTCGTTTTTTTGTGAATCTACTGAATGAATACTGACAGCCTGTTTTGAGTCTGAATGAGACAATCTTGTTTGTGAATGAATATACATAGCCTATAAATATGTTTCTGTTCACCATTTTTTTTAAGCTGACAAATTAACCTACTAAGTCCCAGGTAAACAAAGTCTTTTGAATTCAGTATTTCTTTCATGTCATTACATTGTTTAGAGCATAAGAAACAAATGGAATTATTATTATTTTGTTGTTGAAAAATGATATTTCATTAATATGTTATGCACTATCCTTGTATGTGGACATCAGGACTTTGTTGTTTAAAAAAATAAAATGACATGTATAAGCAAACACAATGGGTCAATTTTCAGTTTTTACCTAAAATTTTGATTCAACCAAACTTTGTTTAAAGATGATTCTCAACTATATTATGAAATATCTAACGGAATGAATTGATGTACCATTTTACTTTATGCAATATGTGGGTAAAATGGCCATACATGGGTTTTCCCATTCAATGCAATGTATCTATAAACTGTCTCTAATTTGCATATGCATGTGTTCTTGGAGCAACATGTAATGAAAAAAAAACATGTATTAATGGGATTAATAGTTGGCAACATTTTCATAAAAATATCAAATATTTTATAGGAACATATGTCATTTCTTCCCCTGTTTACTTGTGTCTCCCAAAATGCCTGATTAACATGCTTCATGGTGTCCACTTTTGAGGACATGTATGAAATAAATTGAATGAATGAAAAGTTTGTAACAGAAAGTTATATTTTGATTAGAAACCCTATAACATTTTCCTCCGATGTTGATTTATAACAAACAGTTTGACAATTAGGCAGATTTAAATGATTATTAGAAAATATTATATTTCCATTAGAGTGCTGCATTTGATCATTCAGCCATTTTTAAAGACCATGGAGAAGTTGTTGTCCTGGCGAAACCTCAAAACAAATGGTGTCCCTGAAAAGCCCTGAATGTGCTATGTATGTAAACTGTGTATGGCGTATTATATTCACTAAAATATAATGTTCTCGTACGAGGACAGTGGCAACCAGGTTAGAGGTTAGATCAAACATTTTTCACTTGTAACTCAATACATATTTAATATTTGCAGACTTGTTGATGACTCATAATAAATAAATAATTAATGTGAAACTGAGTTCTAGCCTCTTTAATCCTTCCATTCTCTGTCTAGATAAATCCCCATATTTTGATGGATCAAATAAAATTGATGGAGAAAAAAATTAAACGATAATTCAATACTTTTACTTTTATTAATGAACTACATTAAAAAGTAAGTACTTTTGGAATTTTAATAAATATAATAGTAGGACCTTGCTATAATTTAAAAGAAGGCACGCGGCTCTGTAATGTGATGCTTGTTACGTTTCCCTGCGTTGTTAAGACTGGACCAATCACAGTCCTTTCTAATTACTTGGTAACTCATTTTTACATATGATTATATAGAATTTGCTGTGGTGCATTTTCGTTTATATTTCAGTTACCAATCTGTGGAATTAGAATTTATTTTAAATATTATACATTGTAGAGTTCAAAGAACTTTAATAAAACCAAAAAGCTGTGTGATTTGAATGGAGTTTGAATGCGACGCGATGGAGAATCGGCCTTTCTGAGCCGCACAGCGCCCTCTGGAGGAATGTAGTGTTAGAAACCACTAGAAAGCAACATTTGCTGCTCGAAACGAAAACTATTCTTTTACAACACCTAAGAGAGGAAAACAGTGTTTTCAGCGGTTAAAAGCGTCAGCGTTTTCATTTAACACATGAGCCACATGACCACAAGTCTATCAGTCATGTGAAAGCTGCCCATATGATACACAGAGAGCGTTTTCCGTTCAGCTGAGCACAGACGGTCAGTAGCAATAGAAAACAGCACATGCATTTTAAAGCCTAATGTTAGTGCAAATCCGTGGACTGCAATACACTTGATGGAATAATGCATTCAAACTGTATTTTTGAGAGCTTGGTTGTTTATACGAAGTCAAACAATGGCAAACAAATACTCTAAAAGACGCTCCAAACAAAGTGCACTGGGAAATGAAACGGAGCAAGAAGCATCATTTGCCCTGAATGTAGAGGTAAGAATAACAATATATTGTCTGAAACTTCTGTCTGAAACTTGTTTTTTTTAAAGATTTTACTCTTCAACAGAGGCTTCAAAGACAAGGCCATGTGGAGGTGATTTCTAGCTCAGCATGGCAGAACTTCAGGAGGAAAGTGTGCTTGCTGGTGCCATTCATGTGGCCCAAGGGAAGTGTGTGGCTGCAGGCTCTGGTGATCCTATGTGTTGGCCTGCTGGGTCTCGAGCGCGTCATCAATGTGTTTGTTCCCATTTACAGCAGGAATATCGGTGAGACTAGATTTATAATCCATGCCTTTAAATTTTAATCAAAGTCTGCGTCAAATGAATTCACACAGTTCTCTAGTATATACAGGTGCTGGTCATATAATTAGAATATATCATCAAAAAGTTGATTTATTCCTCTAATTCCATTCAAAAAGTGAAACTTGTAGATTATGTTCATTCATTACACACAGATATTTTAAATGTTTATTTTTATTTTGATGATTATAACTGACAACTAAGGGAAATCCCAAATTCAGTATCTCAGAAAATTAGAATATTACTTAAGACCAATACAAAGAAAGGATTTTTAGAAATCTTGGCCAACTGAAAAGTATGAACACGAAAAGTATGAGCATGTACAGCACTCAATACTTAGTTGGGGCTCCTTTTGCCTGAATTACTGCAGCAATGCGGTGTGGCATGGAGTCGATCAGTCTGTGGCACTGCTCCGGTGTTATGAGAGCTCAGGTTGCTCTGATAGTGGCCTTCAGCTCTTCTGCATTGTTGGGTCTGGCATGTCGCATCTTCCTCTTCACAATACCCCATAGATTTTCTATGGAGTTAAGGTCAGGCGAGTTTGCTGGCCAATTAAGAACAGGGATACCATGGTCCTTAAACCAGGTACTGGTTGCTTTGGCACTGTGTGCAGGTGCCAAGTCCTGTTGGAAAATGAAATCTGCATCTCCATAAAGTTGGTCAGCAGCAGGAAGCATGAAGTGCTCTAAAACTTCCTGGTATACAGCTGCGTTGACCTTGGACCTCAGATAATACAGTGGACCAACACCAGCAGATGACATGGCACCCCAAACCATCACTGACTGTGGAAACTTTATACTGGACCTCAAGCAACGTGGATTGTTTGCCTCTCTCTTCCTCCAGACTCTGGGACCCTGATTTCCAAAGGAAATGCAAAATTTACTTTCATCAGAGAACATAACTTTGGACCACTTTTTTTCCATTTTTGTCTTTAGCACAGGCAAGATGCTGTCTGTTGTTCAAGAGTGGCTTGACACAAGGAATGCGACAGCTAAACCCATGTCTTGCATACGTCTGTGCGTAGTGGTTCTTGAAGCACTGACTCCAGCTGCAGTCCACTCTTTGTGAATCTCCGCCACATTTCTGAATGGGTTTTGTTTCACAATTCTCTCCAGGGTGCGGTTATCCCTATTGCTTGTACACTTTTTTTCTACCACATCTTTTCCTTCCCTTCGCCTCTCTATTAATGTGCTTGGACACAGAGCTCTGTGAACAGCCAGCCTTTTTTGCAATGACCTTTTGTGTCTTGCCCTCCTTGTGCAAGGTGTCAATTGCCGTCTTTTGGACAACTGTCAAGTCAGCAGTGTTCCCCATGATTGTGTAGCCTACAGAACTAGACTGAGAGACCATTAAAGGCCTTTGCAGGTGTTTTGAGTTAATTAGCTGATTAGAGTGTGGCACCAGGTGTCTTCAATATTGAACCTTTTCACAATATTCTAATTTTCTGAGATACTGAATTTTCTTAGTTGTCTGTTAAAATCATCAAAATTAAAATAAATAAACGTTTGAAATATATCAGTCTGTGTGTAATGAATGAATATAATATACAAGTTTCACTTTTTGAATGGAATTTGTGAAATAAATAATCTTTTTGATGATATTCTAATTATATGACCAGCACCTGTAAGTGGTGTGTACAGTCATTCAACAGCAGGGACAAAAATGCCCCACCTAAAAGCAGACCTTGAATGAATCTGTTTTGATTTTGTTTCCCCTAATACACTCTTGTTTATATTAGTTAAGGGTATGAAATACAGTAAAACAGTAATATTGTTAAATAATATTACAATTTAAAAGAACTGTTTTCTGTTTTAATATATTTTGTAACTATGTAACAATGTAACTTATTCCTGTGATGGCAAAGCTGAATTTTCAGCATCATTACTCCAGTGTTCAGTCAGTGACACTACTGTCTGGTCAATTATTTAAGAAGTGAAAACTTTTCTATCTTGTGTGTTATTTACAGCTACTTTTGTATTTGTATTTTGTATATATTGTTTTAACAAAAAGCCAGTTGGTTCACCTGAAATAATTGACTTAAATGGAAGAAATACTGTATACTGTATAAATCTCCACATAAAGGTAAAAAAAAAATATATATATATATTTCTAAGGGTCAATTATTGCCCCGAGTAAAAAAAATTTACACTGCTCAGACATTCAGGTTTTTTTTAAACAATTCACTCGGACGCATTTCTCCATACTTGGGTCACTTTTTCAAAACTCTTCACACAGTTCTCCTAACCAACTTGGCACAGCAGTTCATTTCACATCCAAATCTAGCCATTCTTCCATAACACTAAGGTGGTCACCCAGCAAACACACTTTGTCACTCATAAAACAACAACCTAAAAAACTAACAGGTAGTTAGAAACTGTTTTCTTTTGTAAAATTTCTTTACAAAGCAAGAATTGCATCTCTCTACTGTTTATAATTCACTGCAGTATACACCAATCATAATATTATGACCATTGACAGGTAAAGTGAATAACACTGATTATCTCTTCATCACGGCACCTGTTAGTGGGTGGAATATATTTGGCAGCAAGTGAACATTTTGTCCTCACAGTTGATGTGTTAGAAGCAGGAAAAATGGGCAAACGTATTTGACAAGGGCCAAGTTGTGATGTCTAGATGACTCTCAGAGCATCTCCAAAACTGCAGCTCTTGTGGGGTATTCCCGGTCTGCAATGGTCAGTATCTATCAAAAGTGGTCCAAGGAAGGAACAGTGGTGAACCGGCGACAGGGTCATGGCTCATTGATGCACATGGGGAGCGAAGGCTGGCCCGTGTGGTCTGGTCAAACAGACGATACTGTAGTTTAAATTGCTCAAGAAGTTAATGCTGGTTCTGATTTAAAGGTGTCAGAATACACAGTTTATCGCAGTTTGTTGTGAGTTGGGCTGCATAGGTGCCCATGCTGACCCCTGTCCACCGCCGACAGCTACAACAGTGGGCACGTGAGCATCAGAGCTGGACCATGGAGGAATGGAAGAAGGTGTCCTGGTCTGATGAATCACGTTTTCTTTTACATCACGTGGATGGGCGGGTGTGTGTGTTGCTTACCTGGGGAACACATGGCACCAGGATGCACTATGGGAAGAAGGCAAGCCAGAGGAGGCAGTCGTTGCAGACCATGTACACCCTTTCATGGAAACGGTATTCCCTGGTGGCCTCTTTCAGCAGGATAATGCATCCTGCCACAAAGCAAAAAATGGTTCAGGAATGGTTTGAGGAGCACAACAATGAGTTTGAGGTGTTGACTGGGCATCCAAATTCCCCAGATCTCAATCGAATCGAGCATCTGTGGGATGTGCTGAACAAACATGTCCGATCCATGGAGGCCCCACCTCGCAATTTACAGGAGTTAAAGGATCTGCTGCTAACATCTTAGTGCCAGATACCACATCACACCTTCAGGGCTCTAGTGGAGTCCATGTTTCGACGGGTCAGGGCTGTTTTGGCAGCAAAAGGGGGACCAACACAATATTAGGTCATAATGGTATGCCTGATCGGTGTATGTTACATAGTCATTATTTATATTACAGTACAAAATTATTCCGTACAAATTCTTCCCCTAATGAAATTGAAAGATTAAAACGTGTTGGTGAGGAATGTGTCCTAGTGATTGTGTAAAAAAAAAAACCTTAATCTGAACACCTTCACTGTTTGTTGCATTACCACTCGTGACCAGTAGAGGACAGCATCTTTTAACATTTGCCCTGTTACCCGGGAAGGTGGGAGCTGCTGGTTGTATGATCTTTTTGTTGTTGTTGTTGCATTAATGAATAAATGATTTAATTTGTTTGCAGAAATAATTGGAAAGGCATGCAACTATTCTGAGGTCATTTTTAGGTTAAAAAAAAAAGGGTATGACAGATGCATGATTCAATATGATACATGATTCTAAAAATAGAGATATTTGTTGATGAAGAGCTATATGTAAAGGCAGCTTTGAAGCAAGTCAAGAATGTATATGCGGGAGCATGCTTGTGAAGTCAGATTGCCCCTCCTTTTCCAGTTTTCTCAGCCCCTTCTTGTTGTGGGCCAGCTGGATGGGTGAGCAGCTCCCAAAACCTCTCAAAGTCAAAGCCTTTGGTTCACATAAGCCAAGAAGTATCGAACTTTCACAAAAGAAATGTGGGACAAAACCCAACTATGCTAAACTCTTCTGTGGCTCAAGACTTTGTTTCCACCCTTTTTCTGTCTTTCTTTTTCTTTCTTTCACTCCCATTTTTTAAATTCCCTGTCTTGATTTATTTATTCATACTCTCTTATCATCCTCGCTCTTTAAGTGTACGCTGTTCATTTGATCTCTTCCTGAAGACGGTGGTGTGTATGTGCTTCATTATCAGTGAAGAGTAACAGCTTTGCATTTGGAGGCACATGAAAGCCACGCTGGGAGAAAAGTGAGCTTTTGTGTGGCAGAGAGAGATTGAGAGGGGTAATAGGGGAGGTCACCAACCCTGCCAGTCACGATTAGGGGGCATTAGGGGCTTTTAGCCGAGTTAACACGCTGGTACAAGGGCCTTTTTGTCCGTAGCTCTTTCTGCCCCCATGCCAAGGATAAAAATCAGCTCTCTCACCATCCAATTCTACGCCCCCAGCTCAAGAGAGAGGAAGAGAGTTTTTGCTTTTGCCCTGGGCATTTTCTTGTATTGTTTTGATTTTTTTTTCTTCTTCTTTTTTGCTTCAACCCTCCACCTTTTCTTTCCTCATTTGATTCCAAGAGCACAATCAAAATGGCCATGAATGTAAATGAATTGCATTGAGGATCTTTCTCAGCTCCCAGGACAGATCAATGTGTTCGCTTTTTAGATACATTATGCTGTGGCTCCTGGCTCAGACTGCATCCTTTTGTATTATTTTTGTTTTTTTTGTTTGTGTGGATTTACGTAAAGGCTGTGAGTTGGCAGTTTGGGCCAGTTGTTAAATTTGGGTGTATTGACCTGAAGTCATGTAGTTATGCATGACTCAGGATATTAAAGTTTTATTGTCTATGTGTGATTAAAGGGAAGATGTTCTGCACACACTCATTATTAATGGGAAAACACAGCAGTGAAATGTGTTCTCAGTATGTGCTTTCTATACAGAGCCTTGGGGATATTCATGCAATTAGTTCAGCAAAAAAAAGTTTGGGGCAGCAAGTGTTTATTATAAAGAAATGTATACTTATATTCAGCAAGGATGCATTAAATCAATCAAAAGTGACAGTGGAGACGAGATTATATATATATAATATATAATCTCAAATGCTGTTCTTTTTCTATTTCATAAAAGAATCCTGATGTTTTTTTTGTAAGCACAATGGTTTTCAACATTGAAAATAAATAATAAGAAATGTTTCTTGAGCATCAAATTAGCATATTGGCATAATTTCTGAAGGATCATGTGACACTGAAGACGGGAGTAATGATGCTGAAAATTCAGCTTTGCCATCGCAGGAATAATGACATTTTAAAATATTAAAGTAGAAAACAGTTATTTTAAATTGTAATATTATTATTTCACAATATTACTGTTTTTACTGTATTTTTCATCAAATAAATGCAGCATTGATGCACCTAAAAGACTTCTTTAAAAAAAAATAATGATATAAAAAAACTTAGACACCAAACTTTTGAAAGGCAGTGTATGAGTTTTTTTTTTTTTTTTTTTTTTTTAGCTAATCCTGATTCAAAACAAGAACATTTACCAGTTTAGCCAGCACAAGTATAAATGCACTCACATGTTCTCTGTGTTTCTGCATTTATAATATTGCAGTGAACCAACTGTCAGCAATGGAAAGCTGGAGACCCCTGACCATCACGGTCTGTGTTTACGTTTTCCTTAAGTTCTTGCAGGGCGGAGGGGTAGGTGAGGGTTGACATTCATATTGATATTCTAAGGATAAGGCATACGAAGCTGGTTTTAAACAATACAACTCCATACAATCCATTAACTCTTTCTCTGCTCAGGAACATCAGGGTTTGTCAGTAACTTGCGCAGCTTCCTGTGGATACGTATCGAGCAGTACACCAGCCGTGTGGTGCAGGTCCGTCTTTTCGGTCACCTGCATGGTCTCTCTCTGCGCTGGCACCTGGGCCGTCGCACCGGAGATGTCCTGCGCAGCATTGACCGTGGGACCTCCTCAGTCAACAACTTGTTAAGGTCTGATGATTTCCTTTGACTTTCACCCTACTCGCTCTTTTAAAGAACTTGATTAGTTAGACATGCTATGTTTTAAAATGGTCAACAACCCTGTTTTTGTTTATTATCTTTAAATGTTCATCATTGATTTGTGTTACAGCTATATTGTGTTCAGCATTGTACCCACTATTGCTGACATCGTCATTGCCATCATCTATTTTGTGACGTACTTCAGTGCCTGGTTCGGTCTCATTGTCTTCATTTGCATGTTCCTCTACCTCAGTAAGTGCAGCACACTTGTGTTCATGTTATAAGAGCTGACAGTCAACAGGCACATTTTGACGTCTAGTAATTTGTTTGCAGCTCTCACCATCATCATCACTGAATGGAGAGCCAAATACAGGCGGGAAATGAACACACAGGACAACAATGCCAAGTCAAAAGCAGTGGACTCGCTTCTCAACTTTGAAACCGTAAGTGGCCGAATGCCATAACAAAGTTTCCCTAGGTTGTTGTTAGCAGTTGTGTCAACCTTGTAATTTTACAAAATGTGTCTCACCATTCAGGTGAAGTATTATAATTCAGAAGGTTTTGAAGTCAGGCGCTTTGAGGATGCTATCCTGAAATATCAGGTAATGCGATCACTTAAACTTAGGCTTCATATGCAGTTGACTGAGGAGACACTGATTGGATTCTCTTTCTGCTCAGGCATGTGAATGGAAGACCAGTGCTTCCCTGGCCCTCCTGAACCAAACCCAGAACCTGATTATTGGATTGGGGCTGTTGGCCGGTTCGCTGCTTTGTGCATACTATGTTACAGTGGACAAGTTTCAAGTACAGTAATCACCACTCAAATCTAGTTCTTAATGATCTTGAGCATAACTTTTGTTGTTCATGCTCTGTTGTTGCTCTTATAGGTTGGTGACTATGTTCTCTTTGGAACCTATATTATCCAGCTCTACACTCCACTCAACTGGTTTGGTACATATTATAGGTGAGATTAGAAAGCAGGATCTGGGACCAGATTAACGAAAATCTTCTTAAAGAAGAAAAACATTTCTTAAGATAAATTCTGCAATTGTTATTTGTAAAGTCAGAATTGTGTGAAATAAACTCGCAATTGCATGTTATAAAGTCAAAATTCAAGTTCCAAGTTCAACACACTTTATTTGTCCCCAAGGGGCAATTAACAAGGCCAAGTAGAGTAACACACAATCGCAATGCATAAAAGAATCAATTGCAAGATATAAACTTGCAAGATATAAACAATTGCGATTCTGAGGAAAAAAGAGCAATTGCGTTATCACGGTCACAGTCAAGTCACAGTTCTGAGAAAATATAACTTGCAATTTAGTTTATATATCACAATTCTGACTTTATAACTCGCAATTGCAAATATACATCTCACAATTCTGACTTTATAACTCAAAATTGTGGGTTTATATCACGCAATTCTGAGACAGAAGTCAGAATTGTGAGAGAAAAATTACCTTTTTTTATTCTGTGGCAAACAAGCTTCCATAAGAATGTTCCTAAGTGCAATTCTTGAAAACAAATTTAGGTTTCAAAAGTTTTCTTAAGAACAGCTTTTTTGTTTTGTTTTTTTTTTTTTTTTTAAGAAAATGAGTCTTTGGTGTTGCCTGATTGTTTGGCGGTTCTTGCAGAAGACTCAATCTAAAACTTGTGTTTGTGTTTGTTTGTGTGTGTGTGTTTGTGTGTGTGTGTGTGTGCCTGCTGCTAGTTAATGCATCCTGTGTATGAGAGCACATATCTGCTGAATGCTGCCAAAAATTGTTGTATTTATACAACTTAAAAAAACGATTTGATGTTGCTAGTGTTATGTTGTAATGCTTAATATTTGGAGAAAAAAAAAATCTTTAAACATATTTGGGGGTTTTACAAAAGTTGGAGGTTATCATATGAACGTTATTTTCAGGAATTCAAATTCTTCTTTTTGAAGAAACATCTTAAGAAATGTTTTAGTAATTCAAAATATTCTGACCTTTATTGAGTAATAAAAAGAGAAATAGATCCTGTGAGCATCCTGTGAATGCTTTGTGAATCTGGCCCTTTGATTCTTAGGATGTGTTTACACTTGGAAGGCTTGGTTCGATTAAAGCGAAGCGAACTTTGGTATGGTTCATGTGAACGCTGCCATCCGAACCTTGGTGCGCACCTATCAAGCAGACGCAATATATTATTATTATTATTATTATTATTATTTTGTATCATTAGGTTCAGTCTTGAATATGAAAGTGTGAATGCTAATCGAACCAGATCTAAATGTATAATTTTCTTTTTTGGCCTGGACCAAAAGAACTAAGAGAACCGAACTACTACAAGTGAACACACCCTAAGATTTTATTTATTTATTTTCTTGCTTATATATTTACAATTCAGGCAGTTACCAACATTTTCATTTCCTTGACTTAATTTTATTGCGATGTTGTGTTTATACAGAATGATCCAAAGTGCATTTATTGACATGGAGAGCATGTTTGATCTACTAACTGAGGAAAAAGAGGTGAGTAGTCACTAAGGATGGACGTTTTGGGTCATTTTGTAGTCAAGTCAAATGTAAATCACTTCCAAATAGTACTTTTACTAGTCAACTAGTTTGTTCACAACAAGTACCCATCTTATAAATTCCAAAAAGCCACATTGCAACCCCTCTGTACATGCCAGCGTTGGTCTTGTGGGCCAGTGAGTGTTGATTTATTGACATGACCTCCTGCGCGGACTCAAGTTTCCCCAGTCCTTTGGGAACCCTCTCCCCAAAAGACACAACCAACAGCCAGCCGTTCATCGACACTCCCAGTGCCTTTAGATTACATTCATATGCAAATAATCTGACTAAAACCCTTTTTTGATCTTCACATTTCTTTTTATTTATTCCCAAAAGCTGTCGCAACAAATTTGCAAACTGATTCTTGAACTTGACCAGAAAGAGGCCTCAACATTTTGCCATTGATTCAGTTTTTTTAAATAAGTTCTTTTAGGTTTGCTTAATTCACTGCCAACCCAGAGCCCTGCTTGTCTATGTGTCTCCTGTGATGCATACATACCCAGATTGCCCTTTCTAACTTCCAGATTCCTCTCTGCTGTAGGTAAAGGATGATGTGAATGCAGGAGACCTGTCGTTCACAGAAGGAAGGGTTGATTTTCAGAACGTGTGCTTTAGTTACACTGCTGGGTGAGTCATGATAATATCGATGAAGGCAGATGTTTGGTAAGAATGTTTTTTTTCTTGTGATATCCATATGTTTTTGAGTTAATGCCTTTTGAATCCGATTTTTTTATTTCCTGACAGAAAAGAGATTCTCAGTGAAGTCTCATTCACAGTGATGCCTGGTCAGACAGTTGCACTGGTAAAATGTTATTTGAATTCTACATTTGTGAATGTAGTGCACTAAAACCTTCACAGAATAAGAAAGTGTGTAAAGGTGCAAGATGTTCACCTATGCTAATATCTTATTTAACAGGTTGGTTCGTCCGGATCAGGAAAAAGCACCATCATCCGCTTGCTTTTCCGCTTCTATGACGTGCAAGGAGGCTGCATCCTCATCGATGGTCAGGACATCTCAAAGGTCAGGAAACATGACAAGAGAGACATTTTTATGGTCAGGTGAAAAAGCTTCTATCCACCTTATTTTTCACGTAAGGATGTGGCCATTTGTAAGTTTAATGTGTCTGGCTTCTGGTATCATCCGCTTCCAGTTATTTTTAGCTGTGTAAAATGGCTTATTTATGCAGCTTGATATTGCAAACCAGTATTTTTAACATATTATTTGAATTTATTGTAATAATAAACACACTGTTTTTCAGCACAAATAGCTTTACCGTTTACTGCACTATTCTTCTAGTTATTTACTTATAATGGATAATGAATTGGAATTAGCTTACTTCTGCATTTCAAAATAAGGTTGATAGAACGATTTGTATGATTACCATAAGACGATATGTACGATTTTAGAGAGTGGTCATATTTAAGGTTAAAGGGTTAGTTCATCAAAAAATGAAACTGGTCATCATCTACTCACCCTCGTGTCGTTCCAAACCCATAAGACTTTTGTTCATCTTCGAAACACAAATTAAGATATTATTAATATTCTCTCATTTTTGTCTGTCCATTGATTGAAAGTCTATGCAATTAACATGTAATCTATGTAGCAAACCAGACTGGCGTAAATACTCTAAGGTCACCTGTGCGTCCAGCTCACATTGTCGCCTACGTTTCCCTTCATATTTCATGCACAAGAGAAGCTGCATATTTTATATAAAGGTCTAGACAGCAGCTATAAAAAAAGTTTTAAAATTATACCAGAAACCTTCCTCGACCTGCATCTCTACTGACCTCTAATGTAAGGTTTAAATAGTGTCAGGGCTGGTGTTAGAAGTAAAGAGTGTCTGACTGACTGAAGAGAACGAAGAACTTGCATTAAAATGTGAAAAATTAATTTCCTACCAAGCTTGCTTCAGACAGTCTGCTTGAGAAGAGATTGCCCCTTAGTTATTCTAGTCACAATTCAATCTCAAAGTGTTCTTTGTAGTGCAGTGCTAGCATTGATAATGTTGCTACTAGTGTCTCATACATAAACTCTGTTCAAGCACAGAGTGGGACTTTTATCTTTTATATCTATATCTGTGAGACTTTGTGCTCTGCTCTCAAGTATCTCCATTGCTTGCACAAACCTGACTGTTCAGTGTACCTCTCTGAATAGCAGTGGGAATACAAATGCTTAGTGATTGTACAACGCGGAACAGTGTGTAACAGGAGCCTGATTGAGGTGATGTTATACCAGACCGTACATGCTGTCTCACTGTTAACTACAATGCAATGACACCAGTGATGTAAGATGCAACCATAGATCATATAACCTCCACTGCACATGACAAGGTTCTGGGAATATGATTTACTATTCCCTCTTATTTCCAAGTAAACCTGCCCCCTGTGAATTAATCATAGTGAGAGAGACGTAAATAATGAATATGGAGCTGTAAGCTGCTTTTACTCCAGTGTCCTGAGGGAGACTGTGGCCTCTCGCACAGAGCTGGTCTCTGCTCATAACTGCTAGATTCACTTTTGGATTGCTGGTCTGATCCAGGACAGAAGGTTGTTACCTTTTATGTCGATTATGTAGCTCCCAAACAAATATTTAGCAAATATTTATAATATAAGGGGGGGACCTGAGTAGTTGTTTATAATGAGATTAATTCATTATAAACTGTTTACATGCAGCCTGGTAGTCCAATCTGATCATCCAATATTAGAGGGTTATTTTCATTTATATTAGGGCTGCATGATATTGAAGAAAAATGCTATATGTGATAATTTATTAAATTATGTGATATGCAATATTGGATTCGATATTGCTTTAAGTGTGTAAAATAGATTTAAGTTATATTTAAAAATGTAAAATGATATAACCAATATATCTTTCTGGGGAAAGAAAGCTTCAGAAAGTGAACGGCAGTGTTTTAGTATTACATAAAAAGTAATGTCTCAAATCTGACAATGTAATATACATTTTATATACAAAAACGCCTCAAATAAAACTAGGGGTGGACTATTTGTTATTTTAATTAATCTTTGTCATTAAAAATAGCAAAGAGGCAATTGACAAAAAATAGGACAAATACAATAAAACAAAGGAATAAAATGAAATAAACAGTGCTTTAAGTTTTTCAGGTAGGCCTAAATTGGCTCTATTTAACGGTAGCATTCATTAAACGATACAGACACTGTATAATCAAATGTAAAACTAAAACACTGCATAGTTTTCACATGAATTAAATATATAATGATTCATAATAAAGCTACAAAAGTTATTCAGTCAAGAGCAGTAAGTGATATACTCTTTTTCTTTTGTTGTTTGACAGATAGCAGCAGGTTTACTGTTTTTGGGTGCTGTCACTTTAAGACCTATTGCACAGATCCTATTGACACACATCTGAATTTTTTTTTACATTCACTTAAGACATAGCTGACTGTGTTTACATGAATACTCGCAAAGACAGGCATTTTGACATAACTGGGTATGTATTTGACCATTCAAGTGCAATAAGCCTCGAAAGAGAAGTGAATTCAGGATCGTACGCTGTCCAAGAGGTGGCTTTCAGTGCGCATGCTTCAGGTTTGTGTCAGACTGCGCGAGTACAGCAATGAGTTGTTTTCCGCAGCTTTTTGCGCTTGACTCTTTTTAACATCAAGAAAGTTGCGCGTAAATTGCCGCCCCAAGGCATAAGCGAACTAAGCGGCTGCTAAGGGCCCCCTTGGCCACCAGGGGGCCCCATAGAGTACATGATTACTTTTTGCTGGATGTTTTTTTATGATGATTGAAATCGCGAAATGGCCTTAAACAATTACTAAATAAACTGCTAAATGTTAAGTTTTCTAATCTATGCACAGATTGATTCTGACATCGCTGCACAAGCTCACAGCTCCGGCGGGACACCATTCGCTTGTTAGCCAGGGTTCAAAGTCCAAAGTGCCTAACTGTTCTACTCGTCAGTTGCCAGGTAACCTTTTTATGAATGGATGGATTTGAGAATGTTATATGATTTAGCGCGAATCTCTTGTCTGACGTGCTGCATGTTTTGGACAAGGTACAGCATAGTTTCCAGTTTCTCAGTAGGCAAAATGTTTTTCTGCAAGTGCTATATCGTCCCCTTGGAAAGTTGTGTACATTTTGGAAGTTTTTATTTAGAAAATAAAAAGGTTCTTTCTACACAGTTGAATGGAATGCAAAAAATGTAATGTTATTTCCGCCAAATGTAATATTTTAAAAACTAGAAATGTTGATTTCTTTCAAACAAGTCTCTTCTGCTCATCAAGGCTGCATTTATTTGATAAAAACAATACAGGAAAAGTGTAAAACAGGTTTATATATATATATATATATATATATATATATATATATAATATTAGAAAATATGTATTTATATATATATATATATATATATATATATATATATATATATATATATATATATATATATATATATATATATATATATATATATTAGAAAATATTTATTTATATATATATATATATATATATATATATATTAGAAAATATTTATTTATTTATATATATATATATATATATATATATAATATAGTAAAGTGCAATTTATTCCTGTGATCAAAGCTGAATTTATCATCATTACTCCAGTCTTCAGTGTCACACTATCCTTCACAAATCATTCTCATATGAGGATTTGATGCTCAACAAACATTTATGATTATTATCAGTGTTGAAAACAGTTGTGTACAATGTTTTTAGGATTTTTGAAAGCTTTCTATTTCAGATAAATGCTGTTCTTTTGAACCTTCTATTCATCAAAGAATCCTGGGGAAAAGTGAGCAGATTCAGCACAAGAGACATATCCCAGTCTGAACTGTAGTGCTGTAGAACTGTATTCAAGAATTTGAATATTAACAGCTGATCACTCTTGTGGGTTTGCTACTGTCACAATTAAAAACCGTATAAGGGTAAAAACATGACAGGCAGACATGATGTAAGCAACACAGCTACAATTACTAACATCGATATTGGGTGTGCGAATTATCAAGAATTGACAATAGTCAATTGTATTGGTGGCACCGAGGGGCCCCCAAATAAAATTCTGCTTAGGGGCTCCATAAGGGCTTGGGCCGGCCCTGGTCCAGTCTATTCTCTGCTATATGCGTCGACCTAAACTTTTTGAAGTAGCCAAATATCGCAAGCCGTTGCGATATGCATATCGTGATAAGTACATTTGGAATATTTCAGCATTTTAACATGAACCTAACACTCACTTTTAATTCATCTTTAAAAATACTGATCTTTTAATAACACTGTTAAATGTAATCTTTAGCAAATATGAAAAATTTATATACATGGGCATAAATTCAGTTTTAGCATTTTAAAAAAGTTTTTTTTAATTTATAGAATTTTAATGTAGGACATGTATTAGTAACTCGCCATTACATGGCAATAATGTTCTGTAACAATCTATATGTTTTATGTACTTACATGTGCACTACAATTCAAAAGTTTAGGATCAATATAATTGTTTTTCAATGTTTTTGAAAGAAGTCTCTTATACTCATTAAGACAGCATTTACTGTAACTCTTTTTTTTATTTTAATATATTTCAAATGTAATTTATTCCTGTAATGGCAAAGCTGAATTTTTAGCAGCCATTACTCCAGTCTTTAGAAATCATTCCAATATGCTCAACAAACATGTCTTATTATCAATATTGAAAGCAGTTGTGCTGCTTAATATTTTTGTGGAAACTGATACATTTTATTTTTCAGGATTCTTTCATAGAAAGATCAATTAAAGGTGGTCATTTATTTAAAAAATCGTATTGACCCCAAACTTTTGAACTGTAATGTAAATGTGTTAACACGGCCGATTAATTTTTTTTCAGTTTAACGCATTAAAAATATTTTACGCAATTAACGCAGCGTCCGTTTTTATATCCATTTTTGCCTAGCGTTATATTATATGATCACGCTCTTATTCATGTAAATGCTTTTAAACCATTTAAGCGCGACAAGACACGAGAACACACTGTATGTCAGTGTCCTGTCTGTGTGGGTGCTTCTGTCAGCTCATTGAGGGACACCCTAACACACGCAGACAGACTCGCGTCAGTCTCGTGCACACATCGAGTTCTCTTTTGCTCTTGAACTAACAACAACACAGAGAATTCTGCCAAAGCGCCAGTTTTGTCGAGTATTCTCATATTAGGAGTCTTAAATGAGTTAAACTTGTGAGAAAATGATGCGCGACAGCTTCAGATGTTCGGCAGCGGCCGTTCTTAAAGTGACAGCAGCACTGATGATGTCTGTCATTAATGTTTATCAAAGAACAAAGGGAACAGAGAAAATTGTAGCTTTGATGATGATTAATCTATATTTCATTTATTATTTATGCAGTTAAGAAAGGTGTTGATAACTTTATTCCATTTCTGGGTAGACTATGTCTAACAGGGAAGGCCAAGGGTAAATATAATGGATTTATCTAAAAAAAAATTTAAATTCTCTTAAATTAAAAGTTTTTTTTTAAAGCCTAATAAATGTTGCAATTGGTAGCTTTCAGTTATACTGTAATGTTATACTGGTAATTATATAATCAGTTATACTGGCCTTCATTCATAATAAGATGCCATTACAACATATATTTAAAATATGCTGTCTTTAAATTGTTTCTACATTAATTTGGAGAGTAACTGAAATTAATACAATATAAAAATATGAAAAACTCCCAAAAAAATAAAAAAACTACAGAATTTTTTTTTATTAATTAGTTTTTTTTTTTTTTTTTACTATTCCCAGCACTAAAATATTTTTATTTTCTTTTGTCGAGATGCTTTAATAGTGACACGGGACCTGAATAGTAGTACAGGAAACATGGTTAATGCAACCACCTGTGTGCTTGTGCTCTTGAGACAGCTGAAATAATTGATTGGCTGAGAGTGTTTGGAGATGGAAGCTGTGGTTCGTCATTTACATGGAGGAAGTACTGCTGACAAGCTGTACTGGCAAGGAGAAGAGGAGATGGAAATCAAGGACAAGTAAATTATCCTATCTCTCTCGTCCTCTCCTACACACGCATTCACAGCCTCTCCAGTATCATGTCAATCTATGAACCACAACACAGCATTCAAACAACCGCCTTCACACATGCACACGATGGCCACACATTCCTGTTGCGTTAATGTGTTTGGAGCGCAGCAGGAAGCATGAGGTAGGTCAGCGTGCCAGTACACTCATAGGGAGTGAGCGCTTTCTCACAGTACAGGCATGAGGGGAGATTTACTTTTATAGAGCAGCTGTCATCAGTTCAGCATCTCGTCCCTCTCACTACTGGCCAAATCGAACTCATTAAACTCACTGGAACATTAGCATTTGGACTCCTAAAGCGTGAGCTGGCAAATGAATAGATCTTTCGCCAAGTACTGCACTATATGAAATATGTTGCATGAAACAAACTATCCACGAATGCGAAATATTTATTAGACTGAGATGCACTCTTTGGCTCTTGGGACCTGTTCAGACAGGCATCAAAAATTGATGTTGTTTTTTTAGGTGCTTTGAAATCTGATTAAAATCAGATTTTTCTTAATCTGTCTCAGTTCAAACGATATTTCATGTGCGTTTTTTTTTGTCGTTCTTTGTGCCATGGGTTGTTAGTTCAGGTGTTGAAACAAGATGACCTAAAAACGAAGAATTAGAAAAACATTTATTGAAGTCTCACGCATTGTGAACCTTCATAAGTTTGATGTAAATGCTTAAAATGCCCACCCCCCACAACAATAGGGGTTGTGGACATTAGCGGAAGACAATACTAAATAAAAATAAAAATGTCACTAACTAGAGGTTAGATGAGTCTGATGGTTCTTTGGGACTCCAGTTAAAATATAAGAAAAGTTACTCAAATTTATTTATTTATTAAGTCAAGTCACCTTTAGCGCTTTTCACAACACAGATTGTGTCAAAGCAGGTTTACAGTGATGATAGGAAATTAATTTTGTTTTAGATGAAAAGCTAAAGTAAGTTTTTGATTGATTAATTTCTGTTGTAAAAACTGATTTCAAAATGTAAAAACACATGTAAAAATATATATATGTATATATTGCACAACATGAAAACAATAATGTAAATATTATAAGTGTGAATCAAAAAATTACAAGCGCATTAAAAAAAAAACAAGCATGATTTAATCTCTTAAATGTCTTAGTGTGTGTTTTGGTCATAATTTAGACCTTTTTTTTAATCTAAATTCAGCTTTTTATCTCATAATTAGGACATTTAATCATAATTTAGATTTTTAAGTCATAATTTTGAGTTTATCTCAGAATTTTTAAAGCCCTAATTTCAACTGTTTATCTCACAATGAGTTAGCACTTTTATCTCACTATTATGACTTTTAAAATCATATTTTTGACTTTTTATCCAATAATGAGGACATTTAAAATCATATTTTCAACATGTTATCTCTTAGTTATGACTTTATGATAATTGAAATTAGCTGAACAGTAATATAGTTGAATATTTAGTGTAAAGAATATTTAGTGTTATTTGTCTATTGTGCAACCAAGAATAAACAATTTACAGGCACTGAGTTGGATATTCTGTTGTCGTTGTTTGCGAAAGCGACAAAAAATGCATTCCTTGTGCCTTCTGCGACAAATGCAGCGCGGTGCTAACATACAAGATCTGAAGCATTGTGTGTGCAGGAATTGAAAAAATATATATCCTATGATATCGGAACGAGACCAATCTAACTGGACTTGGCTCATAAAATCCACGTATTTTGATTTGTCCTCTTTAAAATGGAGGAAAAACCCTTAAAGTTATGTGTGTTTTATATCAGGTAGTATTTCATAGATTCCCTGTAAATTTAGAAGTAAAACTACAAGTAGTTGTTATCATGACCAAGCAGTGGTACAACAAATCTTGATATATTAAACAAATCAGTCACAGGATACAGACACGCACACTCTTAGCAAGAAACATCTGTTGGTCGTTCTTCATGCTCGTTTTCTCAGGTAAGCACTTTGACGGAAATAATAGATTACATTTGAATCCCAAGACCTTTGATGGTGTGGATTCCTGAAGGCTGTTTGTATTCTGGAGCTTGTCAAAGATTCCACCTTCTCCATGCAGGATTGACTTCATGTCTGTGAAAGCTGCATGCGAGACTTGAATTCATCTTGTCAGATGACGAGGGGAAAATATGACTCAGAAATATCAGAGCTATTCCTCATCGACTTCACAGCAGAATGAGTGTTGCTTTATTAATGCTGTCATTGAAAAAAATGCACAAGAGTTTCCTGACTCGTAAAACAAACAAGTGGCTCAAACGCAAGCAAGACGGAGAGGACAAATAATGTGGTCAGGCGCAAGGCAGGGAGAACCGAAAAGATTGTAGTACTCAAATAACGACTAACATGAAAGCTTTGTTAAATGCCGAACTTTTCAAATAAGAAACTTTGAGGGTTGTAACTGTTTATTTTCAAAGGAATTTCAAGTTGCTTTTGATGTTAGAAAATGTAAGTTGTTTGCCAGCGTGTTTTAGGGAGGGGTGGTGTGGGGGGAGCCCGTCTGGGCTTATTGATCTTGTAAGCGATGGGAGCAGAGAAACACAGACACCACACTGACAGCTAACGGGCCACATGTTCTGTTGTGCTCTCACACACACATACGTCATGCACCTGACCTGACAGATAACACTGCTAATGCTTGAAACCTGTTTTTGTCATGCCAATAGTGGGCTTGAAGAGGAAGGTTAATTGCCGTAGGTTTTGTTCTAGCACGTGTGTTTGTAAGAACACCTTGTTTGAAGACATCCTTTAGTTCTTTCAATGTTAACCAGTTGGGGGGGGGATTGACTTCACGTGAAATCCAAACTGCTGAATCGACTCACTGATTCATAATGCTTCGAAGCTTCATGATGCATTTTTTTTAAATCGGTCATCACTATAGAAGTCGTTATTTAGGTTTTTTGCGCACAAAAACTATTCTCGTCGCTCCATAAAGTTATTGTAGAACCACTGTAGTGAGATGGACTTTGTAACGACGTCTTTAGTACCTTTTATGGGTCTTGAGAGTGTCAAGTGCATTGTGCCAATGGAGGCCTTTCTGAGCCATCGGATTTCAACAGAAATATCTTCATTTGTGTTCCGAAGTTGAACGGAGGTCTTATGGGTGTCGAAAGACATGAGGGTAAGTTATTAATGACAGAATTTTAATTTTTGGGTGAACTAACCCTTTAAGATAACTAATCCTGGCTTAATCTAGGCCCTGTCTGTGAAACCAGGCCTTAGAGTACTAGAATCCAGCCTTATTGATAGAAAACCATTCATTCATTTTACTGCTCGAGCATTAACATTTTGACGACCCTTCATGCAGGGATCCAGCAGTGCTTCTGTCATACTCCACTATATGGAACACTTCATAAAAGGAGGTTATTGATTCAGTTTTGGTTGATTACAGAAGCCAAGTGGCCGCCAGAGACATTGTCCAGGTTCAGCAGTCTTTCTTTTAATTAATTTTTTCTGACTGTGACGTTGTCATCTTTTCACATAGCATAATATGTAACTGTAGGAAGAAACAGAAGACGGGAAGGAGACTACAAGAGAACGACCCCTTGCCCCCGCTGAACCGCTATATTTCTGAGGCACTGTGCTTCACTGATGTTACGTCTGACTTATTGGATTGCAGAGGAGAAGAGACTGGAGTCTATAACAATCTTGTGAAGTGTTAAACAGAGCAGCATGTGGAGGTTTCGTGTAAACAAGATGTTTTGCGTACATTTGGTCCAGGTTAGGCGCACATGGGTAGTTCCCTCCCAGCCTTTTTTGTGCCTTTCAAGTAAACGGTTGCAGCCCTGATTTGTGCACACATCTGGTCAGATATGCAGAACAATACTTGCCAAGTGGGTTCAATTTTAGCATGTTTTATGTTTTGCATATCATTGCAAATATCATTTGCTTGGGTTTCTTTCATTTTTGAGCATCTGATATGACCTGTTTTCTCCGTCTGAGTGTCTAGACGAGTGGTGCCATGTGAAACGCATAACCTATTGACTTAGTGCCACAAACAAGCATGGGCAAATCATAAAATTGTAAACTAGAAAATTGTTTCTAACTATACTGAGTGGCCATTAAAGCTGCTGTCCGTAACTTTTTGTGTGTTCACGATTTACAAAAATTATATAATGAATGTACAACATGAATCAATTTTCCAAACTGTGTTTTTGTCTTACCCCTGAATAATTATGGTACACTTATAATAAGTGTTTATATTGGGACTATTTCAGGCCAGACTGGTAGGAACCGCTGCTGAGGAGCACAGTCCCTGCATGACTTGCCATAGACATAAACAGACAGAAGTAGCTCCGGCTGCAATGTTCTTCCACAAGACGCATGCAGTTCTGTTTATTAACCGCTAGAGCGCAAAAAGTTACGGACTGCAGCTTTAAGTAGTTGAAAAAATATATAAACTACTAATTCTTGGCACTCTAATAAAAAAAAATGGTGTACTTTAACTGCATTTGACATGCACATTAGTCATATGAAATTCAAGGATAAACAGTAATATGTGCCTCATATTCTTCACACTCAGAATACACAAATGTGCTCTGTGATTTTATGTGGCCTTCCGCTTCGTGGCTGAGTTGCTGTTGTTCCCAATTGCTTCCACTTTGTTATAATACCACTAACAGTTGATCGTAGAACATTTAGTAGTGAGGAAATTTCACGAATGGACTTATTGCACAGGTGGCAACCTATCATGGTACCACGCTTGAATTCACTGAGCTCCTGAGAGCGACCCATTCTTTCACAAATGTTTGTAGAAGCATCTACATGCCTAGATGCTTGATTTTATACACTGGTGGCCATAGAAGTGACTGGAACACCTGAATTCAATGATTTGGAGGGGTGTCCTAATTATTTTGGCAATATAGTGTATATCTCCTGTCAGCATATGGCAACGGAACATATGTGATCTGGGACTAGTTGACGCAGGTTAGTGGTAGAACTAGACTAGTCACTACTGTTGTATAATACTGTATATTAGTCTGATGAGAGAGTCCAGTTTTCACTGATGGCAACTGATTTTAACCTGAATCAGTCTCAAATGGTAGCGTTGATGATCGCAAAAAGGAAAAGATACTCAAATACAGTCAGTATCTACAGTGAGGAAAATAAGTATTTGAACACCCTGCTATTTTGCAAGTTCTTCCACTTAGAAATCATGGAGGGGTCTGAAATTGTCATCGTAGGTGCATGTCCACTGTGAGAGACATAATCTAATAAAAAAAAATCCAGAAATCACAATGTATGATTTTTTTAACTTTATTTGTATGATACAGCTGCAAATAAGTATTTGAACACCTGAGAAAATCAATGTTAATATTTGGTACAGTAGCCTTTGTTTGCAATTACAGAGGTCAAACGTTTCCTGTAGTTTTTCACCAAGTTTGCACACACTGCAGGAGGGATTTTGGCCCACTCCTTGCTCTAACTGAGAGAAGGAGGTTGTTCCCCAAAATCTCGCAATACATGGCCCCGGTCATCCTCTCCTTAATACAATGCAGTCGCCCTGTCCTATGTGCAGAAAAACCCAAAGCATGATGCTACCACCCCCATGCTTCACAGTAGGGATGGTGTTCTTGGGATGGTACTCATCATTCTTCTTCCTCCAAACACGTTTAGTGGAATTGGCAAACTTGAGACGGGCCTTGACATGTGCTGGTTTAAGCAGGGCAACCTTCCGTGCCATGCATCATTTCAAACCATGACGTCTTAGTGTATTACCAACAGTTACCTTGGAAACGGTGGTCCCAGCTCTTTTCAGGTCATTGACCAGCTCCTCCCGTGTAGTTCTGGGCTGATTTCTCACCTTTCTTAGGATCATTGAGACCCCACAAGGTGAGATCTTGCATGGAGCCCCAGTCTGAGGGAGATTGACAGTCATGTTTAGCTTCTTCCATTTTCTAATGATTGCTCCAACAGTGGACCTTTTTTCACCAAGCTGCTTGGCAATTTCCCCGTAGCCCTTTCCAGCCTTGTGGAGGTGTCTTTGGACAGCTCTGGTCTTGGCCATGTTAGTAGTTGGTTTCTTACTGATTGTATGGGGTGGACAGGTGTCTTTATGCAGCTAACGACCTCAAACAGGTGCATCTAATTTAGGATAATAAATGGAGTGAAGGTGGACATTTTAAAGGCAGACTAACAGGTCTTTGAGGGTCAGAATTCTAGCTGATAGACAGGTGTTCAAATACTTATTTGCAGCTGTATCATACAAATAAATAGTTAAAAAATCATATATTGTGATTTCTGGATTTTTTTTTTTTAGATTATGTCTCACAGTGGACATGCACCTACGATGACAATTTCAGACCCCTACATGATTTCCAAGTGGGAGAACTTGCAAAATAGCAGGGTGTTCAAATACTTATTTTCCTCACTGTAAATGACATAATGAAAATAAATGTCTTAATCATGCTTGAAAGGATAGACATCCATGTTTTTTCTAATGAGTCTCACTTTTACTAAATATTTTAATTGTGCCAATCTTGTCTGATTTGTTTCTTCTTAGACTCTTTTTAAAACTTCAATGGCATAAACGTGATGACTTCTTTCACTTTTAATTCTTTCATCTCAAAATGATTCCGAATACTGTTGCAAATAGGACCAGAAACCAGAGCGAAAGTGCCGTCTCTTAGGATAAAAGTTGTATTGTGAGGGGACAGATGCTACACTCCCATAAAGACCTGGGAAGCCATTTGTGTTTCACATGGCTGCAGTAAGCCCTCTCTCACCCGGCCCAGTCTGATGTTAATTAGTTCATAAATTAAGGACATTGACTTTTTTTAAGAGCCAAATGAATGGGAAGAAGGAATGGAAAGACGGCGAATTAAGCGCACTAAAAAACAGGCGAAAAATAAACAAAAGGAAAAAACAATAAAGCAAACTTCAAAGGGGGATCTAATTCGTCAGGCGTTTGAAGTGAAAACACTGAGGCTGGATCCACTCGCCACATGGATTAATGGTTGACTGAACAGCCAGAACACCACACGCTCTGCTCTCTCTCTCTCTGTTATTATCAGTGCTCGGAGGCATTTCTTTAATGTGATCTAAGAATAATTTTGAGTTTTCCTTGTTGTGGGTTAGATTACGGTCAGGTTTTCTTACAGCAGTTAGATAGATTATGTTTGTACATTATTGAGGTTTGTTGGGTCAGTTTTCCTGAACTGAGTGCAAAAGAAAATACCCTTTTCACTAATCGCCAGATACTAAATTGTAATTTTAAAATGTTAAATTATTTACTTATCCCAGCATAATATGCAGACACAAATATAGACTATAAAAAGCTATTCATAGGCGGATTTATCTATCTATCAAAACATTAGGTCACAAACATCATTGGCTTAATTTAGGGCGAACTACAGCAGATTTGACTGGAAGGACATTTTCAGACTTAATTGCTTGTTGTCTAAAAGCCTGAACTCTCCCTCCTCTACTTGTATGCATCCATGTTGTTTTGGTGTTTGAATCCCAGTACATTTGCAAAATGATTTCATAAACATTTGAAACCTTTTTGGTTGATTTGTATGCACCAACGTTCAGACAATAGGTTTCGTTAATTTCGTTAACAGCCAAGGCTCTTGTGGGACATTAGGACACAGAGAACTTATTAGATGTTATCGTAACTATCAAGCTGAGACAATCTTTGGGCTGGTGATGCCTGTGCTATGACCTCATTGCCACAAGCTCTAGTCTGTATTGATAATCTCCCTTAATTGAATATTGATTTGTAGAGACTCTATGTCCACACATTTCAGTCCATTCTTCAGATAAGATGCCTTGACATTCCCTCTAATAGTTATAGCTTCAAATCCCCATTTTCTTTTACATTTGAATATTTGTGGAGAAAAATGGTCGCTTTGGCACCATTATCCTCATCCTGGATGACCTTTTTCTTTTGCAAAGTACTACTGCTGTCCACATAGAATTGTATAACTGTTGCAAAAAATATATATATATATTGTCCAGACCTCTGCTGGGATAGAAAATACAGAGACTGGACCTCTTGAAACTTTTATTGAACGTCGCTGCTTTAATCTGTAACCAGCATTCATTCTTCTGCAATGCAAAATGTGGATAGAAATGATGAGACCAGTCACAATATAATTGTTTTTGCCCTTTGAACTAAGTCGACACTTACATTTAGTCATTTTTTTTAGTCATTTAGACACTTGGCTTTAAAAGTGGCCTGCTTTTGACTGAAAACGCTAGATTTCATCAAATGTGTTGATGATTTCTGTTAAAGTTAAAGGATTTAATATATATTAGTATTAATCAAAATATGACACATTTAGATTATCTATTTTAGGGTGTGTTCACACTTGGCATGTTTTGTTCGATTAAAATGAACCCAGGTGCGATTTTTTTCTGCGGTTAGTGTGGACCGAGACCGCTGAAAAGATGGGTCTTGTGGTTCACTTCCAAACAAACTCTGGTCCAGGTTGCATCTCATATTTCATTCGAACCGCACCAAAGACATGACATCACATCCTGTTTTGGTTAGTTTACAAGATGCGACCCTAAAAAAGAATGCTCAAGCATACCTGTTTTTTCTCGTCATATTGCCCATCACAGTTCGGTACAGGCATCAGAACCATGTCTCCTCGCAACAGATTTTCATTTGTGTGTGTGACGGAGGGATTCCTGCCACTGTTTTGACTTTTTTACACATTTTATAAGCTCATCACAAGTTCTCAGCTGGTCAAAATATCATCATATGTAGGCACATATAATGGGTGCATTTAGCCCAGCATACAGCATTGTTTTGGATGTTCGGTAAGTTCTGTCGAGAAATATAAGTAATAAAAGCAGACCAATCCGGTTGTGAACACATCCCTATGCCTTTAAGTTCAGAATTAAAGGTCCCGTTCTTCGTGATCCCATTGTTCAAACTTTAGTTAGTGTGTAATGTTGCTGTTAGAGCATAAATAATACCTGTAAAATTATAAAGCTCAAAGTTCAATGCCAAGCGAGATATTTTATTTAACAGAAGTTCCCTTTCAAAGCCTACAGCGAACGGCTGGCTTGGACTACATCCTGGTACTTCCTTCATAAATGACGTCAGTAGAACAGACTAACCTCCACCCACAAGAATACGCGAAAAAAGGGGCGTGGTCTTGTTGCTGTCCCACGTGGAGAAGAGGACGGTCGCGTGGAGAAAAGGAAGTGCTGCGTTTCAGTGTGTTTGTCGCCATGTCGTCGAGGCGCTGTTATTTTCATCCCGGAGTCAAATCACCTTTGTTTGGCTTTCCCAGGGACGCTGTAGAGATCATTGAGCGCATAGCCGCATACATCTCCCGTTAAGAGGCGTGACCTTTCCGTAGCTTAACTTGCGCTAAGCTGCTGTCGAATCACAATACAGGAACCGCTGGCACAATCTGAACTCGTTACGTATTTCTGAAGGAGGGACTTCATAGAACAAGGAACTCGTCAGCCCGTTTTTAGGAGAGTGAAAACAGCGGTATACAGATAAGTAAATTGTGTGAAAAATACTGTGTTTTTTTACACGCGAAACATGAACACGTTATATTGCACACTGTTAACACAATCAAAGCTTCAAAAACACACAAAGAACGGGACCTTTAAGAATTCCTATGTGAACGCTAAGCAGACCAGGACTAAATGTTTTTTTTTTTTTGGTCCAGACCAAATTAACCAAGCGAACCGAACTAGTGCATTCACACTACCATCGACTTTGTCGCTGCATGTCGCAAGTCTAAATATAAATGGAGTCAGCACATAAAACGCCTAATAATAAAGATGAGCGAGGAACAGCGAGTGCTCTTTGCCATCTGCAGCAAAGGGGCAAATGCCGGTCTCTCTGGGCTCACAAAGCCATTCAGTCAGCATGACGAGTACACGGCGACATGTCATAAATTATAGGAAAGTTGCTGACCACTAAAATGAGTTTCTCCTTCATCTTGCCTCAACACTGAAGAGTGACTGATCACGTGCGCTCCACTGACTTCACTCTTATTGGTTGTCGCTCCAGACAGTCGCTCTTCATTCGCATAAAGTTGAACATGTCGCTTGGACGCGGCTCATCCAGTCGCCAACAATCACTGTTGCTTATATCGCGGAAATCACCAGCTCTTCATTGAAATTAATGGGATTGTGTCGCTGGCGTGTGATGCACCTTTATTGAAGTGGTGAAAAGTTTGAGAACCATATTGGCGGAATATCATTTCTGATCTGGTTTTGTGTTGCTTCTTGCTTTTAAATAATTTTAGCAATGTTGCACATTATGGTTGTAAATTTGTTAGGATCTAAAATGTCAACATTTCTGTCAAACAATGGCTTGTTTTGTGCCTCTGCCAATACATTTTTAACTTGCTCTAAAGCAGAAACATATCAAAATGTTATTTAGATTAAACAACATAGACCATCTCCGCAGCGGGACTCTTGATATATTACTGAAAGGGGGTCAGCTTAACGTTTCCTTAAAATGTATGCCCATTCCAGACCTACTTTGTCTTGTCTCTGCTCCTCTTTATTCCGTTCCGAAACCCTTGATGTCAGCTGGCACTGCCTCACAGAGTTTGCCAGGCTTTGGATCTCTGCAGGGGTCTATCGCCACACCCCTCCCAACAACAGGCAGCATGTGAAGATTGTCACCCTGCTTTATAATTGGGGTTTCAGATCTTCAGAGCTTGGGACCCCTTCATAGCCCATCAGCACCTGGCTCCTTAACTTTCAAAGGCAGTGGAGACCTCCAAACCCTCAGGTGGTGAAATACTTTAAAGTTTGAGCCCCACCTTTCCACGACTCACCTGTTGTTATAATGTAGGGCTGCGTAAAGCTAGATAGTCTATGTGTGAAGATAACTAGAAAACTACATGCAAATGACTAAACAAAATGCCTCAATCATTTCCATATATTGTACAACAACAGAATTTCAGAATTTCTAGTTGATTAGCAAGTAATTTATTTGAATGACATATACCATTCTTGGCATGTTCATCTTCATACATACAGGTGAGACAGAACTCCCTCCGATCCTACATTGGTGTAGTTCCTCAGGACACCGTCCTTTTCAATGACAACATCCATGAAAACATTCGCTATGGACGCATCTCTGCTAGTGACCAGGAAGTAGAAGAGGCTGCAATGGCTGCTGATATCCACAATAAGATATTAACCCTTCCAGACGGTAGAGGACTGCTACATTTTCATAGCTATTCATAGCATTCATAGCCTGTACACAAAGTAGCAGCATTAAACAGGAAATTGCTCAGTTTTATGATGCCATACACTACCATAAGTTTGGGGTCGGTAAGACTTTTTAATGTTTTTGATGATTTGGTCCTCAAGAAACATTTCTTATTATGATCAATATTGAAAACAGTTGTGCTGCTTAATAATTTTGTGAAAACTGGTAGATTTTTTTTATTCAGGATTCTTAAAAGAATATGTTCAGCACAGCAAGAACGAAAATGATTTTTGTAACATAATGAATCAATAAATGTATTAATCTTTCTAACCCCAAACATTTGAACTGAAGTGTATATAAGTGATTACAGTTCTGGAAAATTAAAGGATTACTTCACTTCAAAATGAAAATGACCCCATGATTTACTCACCCTCAAGCCCATCCTAGGTGTAAATTACTTTTTTTTCTGATGAACACAATCAGAGTTAAATTAATAAATATCCTGATGTTTCCAAGATTTATAATGGCATTGAACAGGGCCCACGATTTTGAAGCTTAAAAAAGTGCATCCATCCATCCATCCATCATAAAAGTAATCCACACGGTTAATAAAGGTTTGTGTAAGAATAATATCCATATTTAAAACGTTATAAAATAAAATATCTAGCTTCCGCCAGACTGCCTTCCATATTCAACTTGCGCAGAAAGTGTAACGCCTCTTGCAGTTCAAAACGCGTACGCTACGTCCTACATCATACGTCGTGTCAGTTACGATTTCGTAAGTTGAATACATAAGGCGGTCTGGCAGAGGCTAGATATTTTACTTTATAGAGTTTTAAATATGGATATTTTTTCTTACAAAAACCCATCAATTCGCTTCAGAAGGCCTTTATTAACCGTGTGGAGTATGTTTATGATGGATGGATGCACTTTTTTTCAAACTCGTGGGCCCTGTTCACTGCCATTATAAAGCTTGAAAGAGCCAGGATATTTTTTTAATATAACTTTGATTGTGTTCATCAGAAAGAAGAAAGTTATATACACCTAAGATGGCTTTAGGGTGAGTAAATCATGCGGAAATTTTCATTTTAAAGTGAAATAATCCTTTAAGTCATATAGGATTGTAATAACATGAGGGTGTGAAAATGATTACAAAATGTAAAATTTTCTCTGAATAATTATTTTATTATTATTGACAGGATATAAAACTGAAGTGGGTGAAAGGGGTCTGAAGTTGAGTGGGGGAGAGAAGCAGAGAGTGGCCATCGCTCGCACAATCCTGAAATCCCCTCGCATCATTTTGCTCGATGAAGTGAGTAAAGGCTCTCTTGAAGGTTGACAATTTATGATGTGGGTATGTACTCAATCCTGCTTTGTAAATTTTCCTTTCAGGCCACATCTGCTTTAGACAGTCAAACGGAGCGTAACATCCAGACTTCTCTTGCTAAGGTGTGTGCTAACCACACCACTCTCGTTGTGGCACACAGGTAGGTCTGATTCTTGCTAACAGAAGTGCTAATGCAACTCAAACTGATGATCAGTGTTGGGAAATTACTTTAAAACTGTAATTCCACAATCTACAAGCCTCTTATAACTCAAAGGTATTCAATTACTGTTAAAACCATTAAGCTGCTTCATGGAACTGTACATTTCTTTTAATATAATATTTTTACAAAAAAAGGTCTAAAATACCACAGGGGCAACTTGTTACATTCTTCTTAACACAGTTAAGTGACTGTTAGTTTTTGTTGGTTAAGGCACATTCACACCAAGGACGATAACTATAACGATAGCGATAAATATATTATTCTAAAAATCATTCTAAATATAAAAGAATAGCAGAGTCCACACCACAACTATAACTATATATAATTGGAATCACTTTCAGGACAATTTTTTCCAGATGATGAGCGATTAAAAACATTGGCAGCCAACCAGAATCCATCGTGCTTTAAGAGCTCAAGAATTTAAATTGGCAGATGACAAAACTGCAGTGCACACTTGGAATAAAGAGAAAAATATCATCCGCTGATGTGGATGCTAATATAGTTATCGTTATAGCTATTGTTTTGATTTTGCTTTTATAGTTATTTGTTTATCTACACTCCCAGCACTACTGATGCAAGTCATGTTTCTATAAGAAATAAGGTGCTGTCACATTTACCATTGTTCAGTGAATTTTTTATCTCATTGCATTATTTCAATAAGAATCCACGTGATCAGGATTTTGCATGAGGGCGAAAAAGTTCCGCACACAGATTTGGCAAAACACGGTCAAAAAGATGGTCACACGGACACGTTGACCAACAGAAAGCTGCTTGGTTTGAAAGTTCTTTTCTACATGCATCGCTACACTATTGACAATGGACTATTTGTCTAATGTGATGTGACCACACCTTTATATCTGTCCTGATGCTCCATTATGTCCAGGCCCTGAAATATATTGTCTACTGCTCTAAATTCAAGGCTTTATCCCTTAGATAAAATCATGTATTGATAAAAGCTTTTGTTGAGCCATCTGGGCCACATCTCTAGCATTAATTAAATTTATTCTATTTGTCTTTAAGCCCAGTGTCTTCAGAATAACAACCTAGCCCAAAGAAATGAAAGGTGTATGAAGGATAATCCAAACAATAGCAAGCAGCTGTCTCACAAATGATGAGATAAAGCTGTACATGACATACTAGGTGAGCTCATAGTTCATACCATAGACTGTAAAAAATTATGGACGACGCATCTTCACTACCTTCCACTGATGAAAAGTGAAGCCGCCAACGTCTGAATATGGCGCTGACATCTTGCGCAGATTTGGCACCAAGTCTGCGCAGTAGAAAGCAGGAATTATAGCCGCGATATAAATAAACAGTTATGGTAATGTAGAAATTAAAGCTAAAGCTCCAATCTCCTCCCAAATATCCTGAAAAAAGTCAATTGGTGCCTCAGTGACAAAATCAAGCTGTCAATCATAACGTCACACCTCTCATTTTTATAGCATCAAATAACTAACTAAAAACAAAATTATTTAAAGAACGGACACTTGAAATTAAATCAGCCTAAAATGACAGAACCCATCTTTGGGAAAAAATTATTTGATTGTTTAGTTTGTCTCGTGTCCATTAGAATAAATGGAGGAGCGGAGGTTATGAGCTATAGTGGGACCCACCACCTGGGGGCGATCGAGATGAGTCAGCTTCAGTTTTTGACACGAGTGCGGCAGGCTTGGTTCAGACCATACACTGTAAAAAAATATGGATGTAGTGTCTGTGACGTCACCATAGGATTCTGATGAGCAGTTTTGAAGCGCAAAGTATGGACGAGATGGCCGTTGCCATCTTGGCAGCGCGTCATCGCGCATCACTCCCAGGTAACAGAAAATGGGCAAAAAGGTGGGACGTGGGCGGAGCTGAAGACGCGATGACTACCAGACAGCAGATAAATGGCTATCCACCTGTCACTCGAAGTGGCTACGCCCTTAATTATGCAGAACTTTAATGCTTTATATAATGTAAACGAATGAGTAAAAAAATTCACCCCCCTCACAGTTGTCATGAAGGGCAAAATTAGCTGTATAGACCAAAACCACAATTTGTACCAGGCTGTAAACATGTTTTAATCTGCTATAAAGTTGGCCATTTTAACATTGGGCTCAATGAGATTCTGCTCACTTCTGGAGCCTGTCCCTAGCGGCCAGTCGATGAATTGCAGTATATGTCACTTCCGTATTGGCTTCAAGAGGAACTGCGGGAGGTTGCCGCTTGGTTCACACCAAGCCTGCGGCACTCTTCTCAGAAACTGAAGCCTCCACGCCTCGATCGCCCCCCGGTGGTTGGTCCCAGTATAGCTCCTAAACCCCACCTCTCCGTGTATTAGAATGGACGCAATAAACACTAAACAATTAAATTACACTTCAAATAATTGTTTCCTAAAAATGGTTTGTCATTTTAGGCAGTTTTTATCACAATTTCATTTCAAGTGTTCGTTTTTTAAATAAGTTTAGTTTTAGTTAGTTATTTGATACTATAAAAACGGGGGGTGTGACGTCATGATTGACAGCAGAGATTGACGGCATCTCTGAGTGAAGTTGTCACTGAGGCACTAACAGACTTTTTTCTGGATTTTTGGGAGGAGATTTGAGCTTTAGCTTTAATTTCTACATTTCTATAACTTTAATTTCTATAACATTTCTATAATTTATTTCACACCAACATAATGAATTGTTCTGCATCTGTGAGAGTGTGGGTGGGCTTTTGATAATCGCGCCTCTACCTGCTCTCTACTGCGCAACTCCGGTCCCGAGATCGCTACTGCGCAGACCCAAGTCCCAAGATGTCAGCGCCGTGTACGGGCCTACCAAAGCTTCAACTCTGGTCAGCGGAAGTCAATGAAGTCGCGTCGTCTTTTTACGGTCTATGGTTCACACCTGTGTTTGTGGAGTAATCCATTTTTAATATCTGCAAGCTTAAAAAAAGAGTATATTGCATTTTTTTTTCTGGATTATATGAAACATTTAACAGTAGTTAGTTACCCTACAGCAGTTCTCAGTTTTTTGAGACTCAGAACATTTTGCACACATTAACTTTTTTTTGGTAATGAAATGAAAGCAGCTTAAATTAAAAATAAACCCTAATGTTCTTTTTTGGAGAATTCTGTTGTAGTTAAGTTTATTAGATAATCAGGGTGACTGCATGTTGATTTTAGACATACTGAAGAAGTTCTGTTGAGTCTTGTCAATGCAGATTAATGCGCTTCTCCAATTTTTCAGTCAGCTGGTTGTCATATAAATCCACACATAGCCAGCAACATTTAAAACATCTGTTCAGAGCAGTGGATGGTTGACAGGTGAGTGAGTGAGTGAGTGAGTGAGTGGGTGGTTCTTCACTGTCGTCCAAGACTTATCACATCTGTAGAGTAAACACTAATCTATTCTGATATTACATGTGACAGATTACAGATTCCTGAAAAAAAATTATAACAGTTTTCACAAAAATATTAATAAACCAACATTGATGATAATAAAAATAAAAATAAAACATTTCAAACAAAGATTTCTTGAGCAGCAAATCAGAATATTAGAATGATTTCTGAAGGATCATGACACTAAAGGCTGAAATTCAGCTTTGCCATCATAGGAATGAGTTACATTTTAAAATATATTCAAATTGAGTTATTTTCATTTGTAATGTTTCACAATATTACTATTTTTCTGTATTTTTACTTTGATCAAATAAAGGCAGCCTTGAGCATGCAAGATCTCTTTAAAAAACATTTGAAAAATCTTACAGACCCTATGTGATATAAATTACCATATGTTCGTTTAATAACTACACCTTACAATTCATCCTTTTGAATACAATTCATTCTTTTTCCAGGAATTCACCTCCACACAATAGTGTTTGATAAAGGTCTGCTGTGTCCTCAACAGAAAACATGTGAGCGTCTGATAGTTATTAGTGTGGAAATATTTTGCATTGGTGTTTTATGAGAAGAGCGAACACATCTAAAATTGATTCAAAACACCTCGCTCGCTTCCTCTCTGCTGGTCACCTTTTTTTCTCGTCTTTCAGTGTCACATTCCACCACTCTTGTACTCCTGTCACTTTCGGAAAGTGTCTCTGCCCATCCGGCGTCTCTGTTTCCTTCTCTCTAATGTTTTTCCCTCAGTCTCTCATTGCTCAACTCTTTAGAAAATTGTAAACACATCAGGATCAGAGTCTGCGAGCTTTGATCCTGTCCAGCCTCTGAGACAGTGGTGTCACTTTGATCTGTTTTGGGGTGGTGGTTCTGGGGTTAGCGATCAATAAAGAAGTCTCCCCTCCTTTGTTTGAAGATGAAGGGCATCTGAGAGGATGACCTGCAGAAGGTTTCGGGTGTGAATTAAAGAAGCTGTGTGTGTGGATTAGATTAAGGGGATCTAGTGCTCAAAGACGCTGCCGCTGCTGTTTAAATTAGGGAATGCATTTACAGTACAACGGCAGCTGAATCGCTCTGCTTTGTGTACAGGATGCAAACAAGGATTAAGTTTTGATGTGATGCAGGAATAAAAACAGGCTTTAATGGCAGAGTAGGTGATCTGTTTCCTGTCTGTGCCCTTTAAAGTTGAAGTCTAATGTTTTTGATGTTAAATGCCTATTCCTGTCCTTGTGGTTCTATGGAACTATCAAAGCATTGCTCTGTTTTCTTTGAGCATCCTGACCAACCTGATACAGCAACACTGACTCCACAAATGATGCGAGTTTAAGGTGGGACTGTCCATTTTCTCCGACAAATGAAAAGGCACAGACACACCAAACCACCAAATCGACATCATAAACTAGCAGTCATTTGCATTGAGGCCAAAAAGTTGCACTTGAACACCCCTTCAAGACTACAGTCAGTGGCCAACTAGCACATACGTTCTGTGCCAGCATGAGAAGATGTAACTCCATACCAGCAGGTGGCAGTAGTCTGTATTCATTCGAAAAGAGCAGCGATACAAAGCATAAACAAAGGCCATATCCCAAATGGCAACCTAAACACTCGCGGTACAAGTCTTTTTGCAGCCTCTGCAAAAGTGCACATCGAGGGAACACATTGACCGCAAAGGGGTGCTCACAAGTACCCTGCTAAAACCTAAAGTAACAAATGGGACGCCTTACGGTTTCATGGACCCGTGCACGCGGCAGCCATTGTAAGTCCACCATTGTAAGACCGAAAGTGCTGCCTCATCTGTGACCAGGACAGCAAGTCTTTGTATTGAAAGCTATAGTATCCAGGGTAATGTCGGCATACCACCACGTAGGATGAACCACATCCGACAGATGTAACTGTCGACGCAAGAGGAAGCTCTATGAAAGAGATGTCCAGGTACTAACCTGGATTGGATCCAAAAAACATAAAACCACAGCTGCTGAACTCACTGCAGAATTCCCACCAAATCTGTTCATCAAGAGCTCCACAGAGTCATGTTCATGGTCGTGCTGCTATAGCCAGACCTTTGGTCACTCATGCCAATGCCAAATGCATTTTCATTGGTGCCAACAGTGCAAATCTTGGGCTGTGGACAATGTGAAAGATGTGTTGTTCTCTGAGTCCACCTTCACTGTCTTTCCCACATCCGTGGGAGTTGCGGTGTGGAGAAGCCCCAAAAAGACTTAACACCTGGACTGTTGCTGCCCAGAGTGAACCACGGGGATGGCATTCCCTACTGTGCTTGATGGGCGTATCACTGCCAGATGGTGGTCCAGTGGGTTAAACCATGGAACTGATACACAGAAGGTTGCTGGTTCGATCCCAGCGGTCACCACCAGTGTGTCCTTGAGCAAGGCACTTTACTCCACGTTGCTCCAGGGGGATTGTCCCTGTAATAAGTGCACTGTAAGTCGCTTTGGATAAAAGCGTCTGCCAAATGCATAAATGTAAATGAAATGTAAATGTAAATGCCAGGGACTACCGAATAGGGATACACTGAAATTATCATCCGAAAATTTAATTTTCGTTTTTTGGCCGAAGGACAAAAATGGCCGCAAACGCATGCCTCCCAGCCCCCTCAGTGTTCAGCGCTCAAGTTTCACTCTTGCTTAAGCCTTATCACTGCGCGTTGTGACTCTCCGCTCAATATTCCGCTCTCTACACATGCAGAGCTCAGTTGCTCACAGCCCATGTGGAACGCCCATGTTCATTGGAAAAGTTCACTGATCTGCTCACATGCTTTAATAATAATAGCTTTGTAGGACTATACATAATTTTGGATAATTTGTCATAGCATGATAATACACCAAAACAGAGACTTTTTGATGAACATGAAAGTGAAGATAAACAACTGTCATGGCATGCACAGTCATCAGATCTAAATATTTTTAGCCGTTTAGGGGTATTTTGGAGGGGCCAGCCATTTTCCTCCACCAGCATCACATTGTGATAGTGACCTGTCTGTCAGCCACTATTTTCCTGTTCTGCAAGAGGAATGGCTCAAAATCCCTCGGGTCACTGTGCAGGTCTTGTATCTGTCATTCCCAAGATGAGTCAATGCTATATTGGGCACATACTAATATATTATTGTGATCTAAAACCAGGTGTTTCAGTTTCATTGTCCAACCCCTGTAAGTAGACCAGTGGTCCAGTGCTGAAAGTGTGGGGATTGGCACAGGCCCTTTTTCACACCAATCTTGCTAACCATTTGCTTTCGTCACTTCCGTTTTTCTTTTTGTGCAATAGTTCGCTAAGCAGAACAGGGTGAACTCTCACTAATTCAAAATGCTCATTTGGCCGAAAAACCACAAACAGAGGTACAATTAGTGCCACTGATGCAGAACTAGGCTGACATCGATGGCCCGTCATCGTCCGACTGTCGGCTTGGTGTGTCATGGCCTGAAGACCGTTTTCAGGAAACCTGTATGAATATTTGTTTTGCTATTCCTTTTGGTGATGCTAGTTCACCGGTTATATTACCAGACATATTAGGAATGTACTAATATTAACATTCTGTTCGATACCAATCAGCTCATACTTACTTTCAGATATAGGCTTATAACCGATAAAATAGTATAGACATTTAATATTGGCTGGTTATGTAAATATATTCAAACTAAATATATATTATAAATATATATTATATTGCTAACATCACAACATTATGATGCACAGTATGGAAAATATGGAGGCTTGCGAAAGATTACATATAACAGTGTTTTTAATTAGTTTGTTACTTTGAGTGTTAGATTGATTTAGTATTCTTTATTTAATGCAATAACATTCATTTGTATTTTCAGGTTATCCACCATCATCAGTTCTGATCAGATCCTTGTTCTTCATGACGGGCGGATTGTAGAACGAGGAAGGTCAGTAGTGTGTGTATATGTGTGTGTGTGTGTGCGTGCATTTGTCCTCCAGAATCTATGTTTCGGAGAGAAAATCCTACTGTAAAGATTCAAACGACACACCCTGCTTGGCCTTTTCCTCCTCCGAGCAGCCAGATCCCAGGCGGTATAAAAGAGGAAATGTGACACCCTCTCTGTCCTGATTAAGTGAAATTCCTTTAGTTCGGTGGAGTGAACCATAGAAGACGTGTTGGGACAGACAGGGTCTTCTTCATCCTTGGGAAACCTAAGATCTGTGTGTGATTGTGTCCCAGAGGCGCTGTTCTTGTTATCAGTCGATCTCTCAGTCGATAGTCTTAACCTGAGGGCCGTCTGAGTGCGTCCTCATCTTCCCAGAGACAGGATATAGTCTGTGTCCGAGCGGTCCACACCCTGCCTGATCGCTGTGTCCTGTCTCGCTGCAGGCCCTCAGGTGGTACACACACACATAGAGAGTTCTTCCTTTAAACCTGACGTACACACACACACACACACAGAGTATCCCACTAATGGACTTCTCCATTCATCCTGGCCGTTCAGCCCCGGTGTTAACCCTGGGCTCACTGTCCTTCACTTCTGCCCTTTGATATATGAGCTACAGCCAACAGACTGTCCGTAAGACACACACAGCCATCGGGGATGTAAGTCCACACCTCGCACATTCAGCCCTGACTGACACTGCGATGTAAACACGACCCACACAGGCTTTTAACCCATAGGAACAGCGTATCGGAATACCCACGTTCACAGGAACAGAGCGAGGTGGGAATGTCCATTCAGGGAGGTGAAGGGTTAATGCTTTCAGAATAGAGGAATTAATAGATACACCTTGTGCTGCCCCTTAACAGGCTGCTTCCTGAAAAGAGATGTCTGTGGTCTGGGAAGTCTCTGGGAAAATGTTTGACAAGGATGGTGGATGCTGGGTTCACACGGTCATTGAAAATGCTGGGAATTTTTAAATAGTGTTTTTTTTTTTTTTCTATTTTTTGTGACTATTATTCTAGTTATGCTTAGCAAAAAAAAATATTCAGGCATGTATTATTATATTATAATAAATATTAAATTGTTAGTTGTATTATAGTATATTAAATTATAATCAGAATTTTATATTTCTTTGTGGGGATCCTGGAGGATAAGAATATGGACATGTTGTAATAATCTGCTTTTGTGGCTGTTGCAGAATGCTTCCTAATATATTTTTAAACCTTCTGGTGTGACCTACCATTATGATAAGAACATTTTCCACACTCTCATTCCCAGAGGTCAATGTCCCATACTGTGTCTGCTTCACTTTTGATGTCATACTTCCAAGTAATTGATGCCTCAACAAACTTAACTCTAGAATGACCCTCCTAACTCTCTGTTTTAGCAATCGGAGAAAAGAAAAGAAAGAGAATGGAGATGGTCCTGAGAATTTCCTTGCCCTTAAGTGATTTCTGGAGCCAGGGGAAAGCTTTCATTTGGCTTCCCTGACCCCCTGTGCACTGCTCCTTTAGTCCTTTTAAGGCGAGCCAGTCCACTTTGGCAGCCATCTTTGCAATGCCCTGGGCTGCTGTTTTCTATCTAGGTTAATGTCAAGCAAATCTCCTATTTTAATTGGGAATTGTAAGAGATCTCAAAAACTGTTGGCTGTGCTGAAGTTTAAAGGGTTCGTTCACCCAAAAATGAAAATTATCCCATAATTTACCGGCCCTCAAGCCATCCTAGTTGTATATAACTTTCTTCTTTCAGCCAAACACAATCGGAGTTCTATAAAAAAAAAATCCTGGCTCTTCCAAGCTTTATAATGGGAGATAGATAGTACCATCCATCATAAAAGTAATCCATATGGCTCCCGGGAGTTAAAGGTCCCGTTCTTCGTGATCCCACTGTTCAAACTTTAGTTAGTGTGTAATGTTGCTGTTAGAGCATAAACAATACCTGTAAAATTATAAAGCTCAAAGTTCAATGCCAAGCGAGATATTTTATTTAACAGAAGTTCCCTTTCAAAGCCTACAGCGAACGGCTGGCTTGGACTACATCCTGGTACTTCCTTCATAAATGACGTCGATAGAACAGTAGAACAGACTAACCTCCGCCCACAAGAATACGCGCAAAAAGGGGGCGTGGTCTTGTTGCTGTCCCACGTGGAGAAGAGGACGTGTCGTGTGGAGAAAAGGAAGTGTTGCGTTTGAGTGCGTTTGTCGCCATGTCGTCGAGACGCTGTTATTTTCATCCCGGAGTCAAATCACCTTTGTTTGGCTTTCCCAGGGATGCTGTAGAGATCATTGAGCGCATATATCTCCCGTTAAGAGGCGTGACCTTTCCACGTGCGCTAAGCTGCTGTCGAATCACAACACAGGAACCGTGACGCGTTCGCTAAACTGCGGTCAAATCCCAACACGGGAACCGCTGGCACAATCAGAACTCGTTACGTATTTCTGAAGGAGGGACTTCATAGAACAAGGAAGTCATCAGCCGTTTTTAGGACAGTGAAAACAGCGGTATACAGATAAGTAAATTGTGTTAAAAATACTGTTTTTTTTTACACACGAAACATGAACACATGTTATATTGCACACTGTAAACACAATCAAAGCTTCAAAAAACACGAAGAACGGGACCTTTAATAAAGGCCTTCTGAAGCAAAGCGATGAGTTCTTGTAAGAAAAATATCCATATTTATAACTTTATAAACTATAACCACCGGCTTCCGGTAACGGCCGTACATGAGTCTAGTTCTGGCTGAAAAGTGACCTCTGACCCGACGTAGGATGTAGGAGTAACGTAAGCTTAGGTGAGAGTAGACCCCTCTCGTGGTTCAAAGAAATAGAGCCATATGGGTTGCTTTTATGATGGATGGTTGTGCTTATTGGGGCTTCAAAAAACAAGGTACCATTCACTCCCATTATAAAGCTTGGAAGAGCCAGGATATTTTTTTAATATAACTCTGATTGTGTTTGGCTGAAAGAAGAAAGTCATATACACCTTGGACGGCTTAAGGGTGAGTAAATTATGGGATAATTTTCATTTTTGGGTGAACTATCCCTTTAACTCCCATTTTTCAAATAAAAACCAAAAGGTGTAACTTCCAAGGTGACTGACTAACACTGACCAACACGGGCAATCATCAGATTACAGTACGTCACTTTTCAGACATTCCACAACCTGACAAATGCCAATTCAACATGTTCAATTGGCAAAAACCAAATGACCAACAGCAACCGACACTGATCTGACAAAACCCGATGACGTGTCTTCTGCTGCTGGTCGACGTCTATCGTTGCAGTGTGAATTGGCCTCTACAGCCACACAATTTCTCTTGTGCATTTTTCTACAAGTGGTCTGTCTGCTAATGTCTCTGACGGCTCTCTGTCTGTAGGCATGAGGAGCTGCTGGCCGTTGGGGGACTGTATGCAGCTATGTGGTTAAAACAGCAGCAAACCCCAGAGTCAGAGGTCTCCACAGAAGAACAACCGCAGGAGCCATAGCAGAGCGGCTGAAGCTGATGGAGCGGCGATGATGAATGATGATGGGTGAAATCAATCAGGAAAATGGTAAAAGAGCCCACTGAGCTCTAAAGTTCATCTCAGACACAGGGGCACCAGACTGCACAGAAGTAATGAACTACGAAGAGTGTTTCTCAGGGAACGATTACACAGGTCTGCTGAAAGATCAACCAATCATCGAGTACCTCTAAATATGTTAAAGGGTTAGTTCACCTTAAAACAAATGTCTGTCATCATTTACTCACCCTCATGTCATTCCAAACTGTATGACTTTATTTCTTCTGGGGAAAACTAAAAGACTGTTGGTAACCAAGCCGTTTTGGTTCAGAAGAACGTTATAGAGGTAAACGATGACAGAATTTAAATTTTTTGGTATCCCTTTAATGTTTATTAAACAGCAGTAGTAAAAAAAATACTGTTATGTGGTGACTATATTCAGTCATTTCTGTTACATTGGGTTTGTTTACACTATTATTCATCTCAGTAGACTGAGGAGGAATGGAAGTATCTCGATCTCTGATCTAAAGATGGGAATTGTAGGTAACATGCTGTCATGTTACTTTCATTATAAAGAATTTTTGGTTGTACTTTATATTTCAGCGTTCATGTTACTCTCTATTTACATACTGAGTAAATCTAATGAAATGCGTATATGTATATTCAGTGATTTCAGTAACATGTTGTGTCTAACATGTACACTGAAATAGTGTTCCCAATTTTTTTTTCTCCAAAAAAGACCATCATTAGGCTGAGCCAAAAACTTATACCAAAATGTGGACGCTTTGCCAAACCAATGTAAAACAATGTATGCCAAACCAATGTAAAACAATGTATTCCAAAGATTTATCATATCTCTGTTGTTCACATTTATAGTTTGAGATTTAAAAAAAAACATGGAAAATACTAATCTACTGTACATTAAACCAATATTTAAGTAATAATGACATGCTGAATTTAAAGGGATAGTTCACCCCAAAATGTTGTCATCATTTACTCATCCTTTAAGTCGTTCCAAACCTATGCGTTGAATATAAAAGAAGATATTTTGAAGAATCTTGGTAACCAGACAGTTGACATTAGCCAAAAAAAAAAATACTATGCTACCAACATTCATCAAAATATCTTTGTTCAGCAGAAGAAAGAAACTCATACAGGTTTGGAACAACATGAGGGTGAGTAAGTGATGACAGGATTTTCATTTTTGAGTGAACTACATACACCCAATGTTTGACACACAGCAAACCTTTCTTTTTGATGTTTTTTTAATTCAAAAGTATTGAAGTGTATAAAGAATTGTGAACAATTTTTAAAAGATAAATTGCTTTTCAAAAGGTTAAATGAACCATGGAAACATTCGGGAATACAAAGAATGGTCTGACTCTGTAGCCTTAAAATACTCTCAAAATGATTTTGGCTGCTGCATTTCATAAAACATTAGCTGATCATTTATAATGTTTTTTTTTTTTTCATGTGGAATGTGCACAAGTACTTCATTTATAAAACAAAAGTTAAAAAATAAAGTTTGTAAATAAATACAACCCTAACTATGTACAAAAGTTAATTTATTTAGAGTATTTACATCTTTTCACTCCAGCTATGGTTTAACACAAACAATGACATGTATATTCCTTAAAGACAATTAATTAATTAAGTAGAACATGACAGAAATATTTACAGAATAACACATTTCTGAACTTTACAAAAACAGATATTTATCTGTAATGATTTAGGCTTAGACATAGAGTTAATGATTGACTACAATGCACTGAGGTTTGATGGGGCTTTGACCCACACACATCAATATAATGGGAAAAGCAAGAAGGAATTGGAGTCCATGTTGGGAGTCCTTTGAAAAGTTTGGGGTTAATACGTTTTTCTTTTGCTTTTGAAAAAAAGTATTAAAAAAATATTCGGCAAGGATGCATTAAATTGATCAAAAGTGACAGTAGAGGCATTTATAATGTGACAAAATATGTCACAAGCATTTCAAATCAATGCTGTTCTGTTTGTCAAAGAATCCTGAATAACCTGTTTTCAACATTAATAATAATAGTTTCTTGAGTTTCAAATCAGCATTTTAGAATGATTTCTAAATAAATTAAAAAAGAGATTGAGATATAAAATGCTTGTTTTTAAATCGTAATAATATTTAACCGTTTACGGTATGTTAATCAAATAAATGCAGCCTTGAGCTTAATAGACTTCTTTCAAAAAAACATTTTTTTTTAATTAAACATTTTGCCAACCCCAAACTTTTGAATGTTAGTGTATGTTTCTGAAGAGAGTAGATGCACTGCGGAAAAATGCCGTCCTACTGTATGTAATTTCTGAAGAATGCGTATGAATTCCCACAGGAGCTGGCGTGGAGCCTGAAATACCTTCGCGTCACTGTCAACGTTATCAGCGGTTGCCGTTTAAATGTTTGCGGCGATAAGGGAATACTGCGGACAGAGTGGTTAGTTCAGCGTGGAAAAAGAGGTCTGACTTAAATACATGCTTGCAGAGCCCAGTGTCTGCTAGGGTCCAGACATGGTGACGGAACATTTCTCATTACTAAATCATGCTGGACCGCCCTGTCCCTTATTGAGCTGAAGGAGGGACAAGGAGATTTGTCCTGAAATGTTCAAGTGAGTGTGAGGTGTGTTTCAGAGTGGCCTTGTCACCATTGTTCAGTTCCAGGCGCGCCCTGTGCGATGACCCACGGAAGAGCACTCTGGTAAAGGAGCGCGGATGCCCCTGCGCTGAACCCCCGCGGCAGGCGGAGAGAGGAGAAGTTTGCATGGGACGCTCCCCACGGGACGCCTTCAACGGAGCAGCAAGCAGCGGAACTGAGGTTCATAGTGAGGACATGTCAGACGCTTTCTCTCTCTGTCCTGCATTACCGTCTCTTCTTAAGCGCACATTATGTAGTCTCCGTTCCTCAACAGCTTGTCAGGGTCTATGTGCATCATCGGGTGAATTAAGTGCGCACACACAGGTAGATCGTTTTGTGTGTGTTTGTGAGAGGAAAGGGCTGGTCATGGATTTGAAGTTTGTGCATTATACAAAATCATACTTCTAGGACTACTCGTTGGTACTTGTTTTCCACGGAAGTACTCCATTGGCGTGTCCGAATTGCGTATTGGAAACGGTAGATTTGGCAGGAAGCGTCCTGGAAACAGTCAGTTCGCTCAGTTCCTGCTGTTGTCAGTCTTGGGACGTTTTTGGTACCATAGAGCTGTGGGCAGATTCTGGCAGCCCATGTACTCCTTCCTCATCTCGGTCTCGGTGAGGGGTGGGGTGGAGTTACACGGAGCACCAGCCAAAGTCACGTTCAGCAGACCCAGAGCAGCATCAGCCAGTCGGGGCGTTGCAGAACTCTAGTGGATGAAGCAAAGAGAGAACCATTTTAATGTCTTCAAGTCATATGGTAGCTTTGTGTGGAAATATAAGTTATTCTACTGAAGATCTGAAATCTAAAAGTTAACACATATACAAGAATAACACATCGACCATCAAACCATTTGTCTTGTGACCATTAAGTTAAAAAGGACTTTTTGGATTTGGGCCTGTTCTGCAGAACATAATGTTTAAGAAGAATAAAGTGCATGAGATGTAGGTCATCATAAACATAGAACTATTTTGTCATTTTGAAATTTGACCAAATGTCTCCTTTCACAAAGAAAAGAGCATCTATAGGAATTTCGGTAACATTTTACAATAAGGTCCAATTAGTCGATGTTAATTCAACAGTGAGCCGTTCATTTAATATGAATCTCTATTTTTAGTTAATAAACATGCATCTGGTCATTTGTTAGTTCATGTTAGCTAGTTCATTAGCCACAATAAGTAAATACTAGAAGAATAAAAGTGCAGTAAATTGTAAAACTATTAGCGGGTATGATCTATAAACCAGGGTGTTTAAGATTACGATAATGATGTCAGATTCTTACGCTGTTGACATAGTGTAAACGGTGCAGCGTTTCCAAGTTCTACGGCAGAATGCGCATGTGTCGGGTGCTCACGTGAACAGCGTTGGCCAATGGTAAGCTGGCGTTCTGGAAGCACTGCACTGTTTACACTGAATCAACAGAGTACGAGTCTGATACAGGCTAGAAGAATTTTTTTAATAAAGTTGTTATTTTTGTTAGATTTTTGCACACAAAAAGTATTCTCAACGCTTTATAAAATGAAGATTGAACCACTGGAGTCACATGGACTATTTTAATGATGTCTTTACCACCTTTCTGGGTCTTGAAAGTGTTAATTACATTGCTGTCTATGGAGCGGTCAGAGAGCGTTCGGATTTCCTCAAAAATATCTTAATTTGGGTTCTGAAGATGAACTAAGGTCTTATAGGTTTGGAACAACACGAGGGTGAGTAAATAATGACAGAAATTTCATTTTTGGGTGAACTAACCCATAAGGTGAATACCTTTTTTGTACAATAAAATGGAGTGATCCGAACAGCCCAAATTCATAAGGTATGGCTGGTAAAGGCTTGTAAAGTCTCACCTTACTGAGGTGGTCTATGAGGCAGTCAAATGGGTGCAGAGAGGCCCAGAACTCAGCTGTGTGCACCCAGGGCAGCCCGTTCAGCAGCATCACGTTGATGTGTTTGAGAGATCCCATCAGTCTCTTGTTGAGAGCCCCGCTGTAGCTCTGCTCCACAAAGAGCAGCACCCGACTGGCCTTGCATCCGGCCAGATCCGCCAACAGTTCCCCCACAGAATAACGCTCCTTCAGATCTGCCTGAAGAAAAAAGAAAAAACGAATCATTTAGAGCTTTCCTGTCATAAATAATAACATGTTTTATAGATAGTTTGGCTTAAAATGCAATTTATTAAAGCAGCAATCCACACAAGTCTGTACATTTACATAGATAAAAAAAAAAAAGTAATTCTCTTATGCTCAAGGTTTCGTTTATTTGATCAAAAGAACTTACAATTGACGTAATATTGTTAATATACTATTAATATTGTGAAATTACAGTTTAAAATAGCACATCAGGATTTTCAGTGTCACATGATCCTTCAGAAATCATTCTTATATGATGATTTGCTGCTCAAGAAACATTTATTATCAATGTTGAAAGTAGTTGCTTAATGCTGCTTAATTTCTTTTCAGCACATTTTCAAAAGAATAGTATTTATTTGAAATAAATCTTTTGTAAAATTATAAATGGCTTCTTTCACTTTGAAACATTTAATGGATCCTAATGTTGGGGTCAGTAATATATATATTTTTGAATGGTAGTGTATTTGACGAAATATTATATGAGTAATATTAATGTGAAATTATAATATACAATATATTAAATCAATTATGAGAGAATAATATAACATCAATTTAATATTTTTCCCTTTCAGTTTTCTCGTAATTTAGTGTTTCTGTTTTATCACTAAAATGTCTGTGGTCTGTTGTAAGGAACTTCAAGAGGAGAGCTGACATTCATTTGTCCTGACATTCATGCTAATGGCAGTTGTTGAAATGAACAGTTTGCCAAACTCTTTCTACTTTAAGAAGAAATGAGCAGCTTTCCTGTGGGAAGCCGAGCGTCTGGTGGCCCTGATCCTGTGTGGTCCTTGTCTCTCAAGCCCCCCCCCTTTGTCACTACATCCCTGTCTGGGGATCAGGTTGTTGCCTTTGTCCCTAGAGAGTCTGTCCCTATTGTCATAGAAGGGTGGGCTTTACTGTGCAGTCTGCTCCCTTCTGTTTGTCCTGCTCTAAACATATGGCCGGGATTACTGACCACCTCTTTGCAAAGGATTGTGGGATTTTGGTGAAACAACACGAGTGTACTTTATAAAAGCAATATAATTAAATGTGTGCACAGTTTCTGGAATGATTATATTAATGATAGATGAAAGAGGCATGAGGTGGATTGGATGGTCTATTGTGAGTTGATCAAAAGACCTGTCTTTGTTTCTTAATAAGATTGGAGACTTAAGATTGTGCCGTATTTTTCTATGAAATGTGATCTAATCTCTCTCGTCTTTCTTGTTAAGTGAGGAGTCTGCTCTGGGTTGTCCATGTGCATTAAGGGAAAAAGGTTTGATGAAGCATCCACTTCTTGGATGTTTTCCGCACAGGTGGCGTTCTCATTAGCAGCACTAAAAATACTCCATGCGCTCGTAACACAAGAACCACCAAAGTGCAAAGTGTCTACATATTCATCCCTTCCAAGAAATGAAACCGAATGAACAGATGAGAGTAAACCAGAAGTCAGCTTCCATAGCGTAATACTTTTATCCTTTGGTTAGTGGGCACTTTGAAGTGGGGGGCTTGGGGAAACACGCTGGGTTCATTTACGAGAAGATAAGAGATTCCTAAACTCTTCTTATTCCTCTTTCCTCTCTGTGCTTCCTGGAACCTTTAAAACAAATCTACCTCAGCACCTTCAGAATAACAGTAGGCCTGACTGTGAAAATACAATCCTGTTACAAGACATCCACTGAGCTATTTCCAAAAAAAAAAAAAAAAAACGGTTTTAAACCACTGCTCAAAGGTGAGGTTCTGAAAGTAAAAAATCTAATGGTGGAAAACCATTTATTTTCCTCCATTAGAAATAGATTTGTTATGGTAACGTATAGACCTTTAAAAACAGACCTACTGTGATTTCCGAGATTAAGTGACATGCTTCTGTAGAAGCTACAAGTAAGTATTTCATTGAATAATTCTGAGAGAAGAACTACACTAATCGTAGTCTGAAGAAAATGATCCTGTGTTCAGAGAAGCTGCTGTTCCTGTAAACAGGGAATTTGTGCCAAAAGTTATTTTACTTTCAAACACTTCTCAAATGAAAATCCACATAACCAAACCGCTCATACAGTGAGGAAAATAAGTATTTGAACACCCTGCTATTTTGCAAGTTCTCCCACTTGGAAATCATGGAGGGGTCTGAAATTGTCATCGTAGGTGCATGTCCACTGTGAGAGACATAATCTAAAAAGAAAATCCAGAAATCACAATATATGATTTTTGAACTATTTATTTGTATGATACAGCTGCAAATAAGTATTTGAACACCTGTCTATCACCTAGAATTCTGACCCTCAAAGACCTGTTAGTCTGCCTTTAAAATGTCCACCTCCACTCCATTTATTATCCTAAATTAGATGCACCTGTTTGAGGTCATTAGCTGCATAGACACCTGTCCACCCCATACAATCAGTAAGAAACCAACTACTAACATGGCCAAGACCAAAGAGCTGTCCAAAGACACTAGAGACAAAATTGTACACCTCCACAAGGCTGGAAAGCTCTACAGGGAAATTGCCAAGCAGCTTGGTGAAAAAAGGTCCACTGTTGGAGCAATCATTAGAAAATGGAAGAAGCTAAACATGACTGTCAATCTCCCTCGGACTGGGGCTCCATGCAAGATCTCACCTTGTGGGGTCTCAATGACCCTAAGAAATGTGAGAAATCAGCCCAGAACTACACGGGAAGAGCTGGTCAATGACCTGAAAAGAGCTGGGACCACCGTTTCCAAGGTTACTGTTGGTAATACACTAAGACGTCATGGTTTGAAATCATGCATGGCACGGAAGGTTCCCCTGCTTAAACCAGCACATGTCAAGGCCCGTCTTAAGTTTGCCAATGACCATTTGGATGATCCAGAGGAGTCATGGGAGAAAGTCATGTGGTCAGATGAGACCAAAATATAACTTTTTGGTCATAATTCCACTAAACGTGTTTGGAGGAAGAAGAATGATGAGTACCATCCCAAGAACACCATCCCTACTGTGAAGCATGGGGGTGGTAGCATCATGCTTTGGGGGTGTTTTTCTGCACAGGGGACAGGGCGACTGCACTGTATTAAGGAGAGGATGACCGGGGCCATGTATTGCGAGGTTTTGGGGAACAACCTCCTTCCCTCAATTAGAGCATTGAAGATGGGTCGAGGCTGGGTCTTCCAACATGACAATGAGCCGAAGCACACAGCCAGGATAACCAAGGAGTGGCTCTGTAAGAAGCATATCAAGGTTCTGGCGTGGCCTAGCCAGTCTCCAGACCTAAACCCAATAGAGAATCTTTGGAGGGAGCTCAAACTCAGTGTTTCTCAGCGACAGGCCAGAAACCTGACTGATCTAGAGAAGATCTGTGTGGAGGAGTGGGCCAAAATCCCTCCTGCAGTGTGTGCAAACCTTGTGAAAAACTACAGGAGACGTTTGACCTCTGTATTTGCAAACAAAGGCTACTGTACCAAATATTAACATTGATTTTCTCGGGTGTTCAAATACTTATTTGCAGCTGTATCATACAAATAAATAGTTAAACAATCATACATTTGTGATTTCTGGATTTTTTTTTTAGATTATGTCTCTCACAGTTGACATGCACCTACGATGACAATTTCAGACCCCTACATGATTTCTAAGTGGGAGGACTTGCAAAATAGCAGGGTGTTCAAATACTTATTTTCCTCACTGTATATACTACTGATCAAAAAGTTTGGGGTTGGTTTGATTTGTTCAATGTTCATGGATGCTCACCTGGGCTACATTTTATTTAATTTTACTATATTTTAAAATGTAACTCATTCCTGTGATGGTAAAGCACATTTATAGCATCGTTACTCCAGTGTCACATGATCTTTCAGAAATCATTCTAATATGATGATTTGCTACTCAAGAAACATTTCTTAAGAACAGCATTTATTTAAGATTACGGTGACCGGGAGGGGACATGTTCTGTTCACTTAGTTTTGTCATGGCCATGAGATATTAATTTGTGGGAATGTCATACGTGTTAAGTCGTGGCCATGAGATAATTTTGTCGAGATAACACATCCTTATGTCGTGGCCACGCTATGTAAAGATGTGGCGCCGAGATCCTAATATTGAGGGAACGACATATTTTTCTTATATAATCAATATAATAATTTCTTAACAATGCACTTTTTCTTATATTATTTTATATATTAAAATATTATTATATGCCTATCCATTTCTGATAATTCCAGGTTGCTATGGGTCGTGCAGGTTGTTTACACATTTAACTTGTGTTTAATATATATTAAATATATAGTATATATTATTATATTATATATATCGTTCCCTCAACATTAGGATCTCGAGGCGATGACTTGTTACATTGTGTGTAATATGGCCATGACATATTATCACGTCCCCATATGTCGTGGCCAGGACAAAACTACGTGAACCGAACATGTCCCCTTCCGGTCACCGTATGAAATTAGAGATTTTTTTGTAACAATAAAAAAAAAAACTCACTTTTGATCAATTTTGATCAATCAAGTGTCCTTGCTGAATATAAGTATTCATTTCTGTCAAAAAAAAAATTTTGTTTGTATATATCTGTGTATATAAGTTTTTAGGTGTATTTATAATTTTATAATGATGATAGTCTTTTATTATATTCATTGCTTTTGATTTGATTATATCATTAATGAGTCATGGGTGTGTTTTGGGCGTAACGTGCAATAAACCAGAGTCTCTCATCTCCCATTCGCTTTACAAGCCAGTTGTGCTTGCACCATGGCGGATTCACTATATACATGGAGGAATATAGACACCCTCAACCTGACGAGTCCGTTTAAATACATGTGTGTATTGACACGATTGGTTAACTAAGTAGCCAATTTAATTCGTCATTGCTGCAAATGGGTAATTCTTACACGTGCAATGACTATCCATTGACATGAAGGATTTTTTTGTCTTTATGTACACAATAATAATCTTTTACATTGTAATCCTTTTTATTTTCAATATTTAAAAATGTGTGTGTGCTGCTGCGCATACTTGTGTGTGTAATAAGCAGAGTGTACACGCATTGTGTGAAAAATGCACAAAAAATACTGCGCTATTGACTTTAGAGCAGGTTTGTGTTGGTCAATGGTGCAGTCGTTTTCAGTTCCTCAAAATAGCAACGCTCCAACAATGCTCCTGAACACACCTGGTTTTCAGACCAGACGCCCATGGGTGAACAGATGTGCCAGTGCATTTGATATTTAAACAACTTGGAGCTGGACGTGAAAAGGATAACTGTGTCGGGCTGAAACTAGCAGAGAAAACTTGCGTCGCCTGGCGTCACATTGCGCCGGGTGTATGATTAGGACCATAATTTATGCGTCATGCCATGGGATTAATTTGTTGCCTCGTACACAATTATTGTACCGTTTAGTCTTTTTTTCTAATAAAAAAATTAAATCCAATGTAAGGCCAATGTAAAAATTTAGCTGATATTTTGTGCTCTACAGTGATTGTGTTCATTTTTTTGAACATAACTTCAGTGTATCCAGTCCCGATGCAGTAGTTATACTACACTACATGACCATTGGAATATCTGATCAGATGCACACACTCACAATGCCGTTGTTATTGCGGTCCCAAAGCAGCATGGTGCCATCGTTGCGTGTGGGGCTGTTCAAGTACAGAACCAGAGAATCCGCACAGTGCTGTTTTCGGCAGACGTAGGAAATGTGATTCCGGATCACCTCTTTCTCTGTGGCTGGATACATCCCCTCTGTCTCTTTAGCTGTGGAAATAAAGACAGTTACTAAATGTAAAGCATTAGGGTCAATTACCTTTTCATAATAGCTCAATAAAAGCTGAAATGACTTGAAATGTCCTCTTACCTGCTACCTGTCCGTTCCCAGCAAAAAATGTCTTTATATGGTCCTTATGGAAACCGTTGTTCCTCAGCATCTGGTAGAAGAGCTGCAGGTTCTGCGCATGCCGCTGGTATGTTATCTGCTCCTGCCAGCCACCTGCACGTGCACAGGTCAAAGGTTATGTTAAAAGAGCGGCATTCCTGAGACAGCTGATAAGTCCAAGTATTCGTGCAGGATTTCATCAATAAGCTATAGGGTCGGATCGTACAAATGAGTTCTTTGAGTCAGTGTTTTTGTACCTGACAAGAGAACAGCATGATCACATGTCTGGTAGAGGCGGCAGGACAGGTGTGTGGCCAGGCGTTGCTGATGGCACCGTCGGGTGTTTTTATTGAGCTCGCAGCTGGAGATGGGCGCGCTGGGGCCGGTCAGTGGCAAAGGCTGTGGGCATCTGGCAAAGTCTGGGTGATCTACAGCAACAACCACATCACTTAGCTTTAGGTTTCAGGTGAGCAGCGTCAAAAAGTAGGGGAGAAGAATTTCAGTCACTTCATTTTAGTCATGTTCAAACTCAAACATGACATGCTTGACACTAAATATCACGTCGTACTGTCATTTAAGGTGCGGTCAAATTTTTGTTATTTCTATAGGAATCTGTGCAATTAGGAATTTTGTACGTGGGCGAAAGATTTCCACATGCAGAATTCGCATCATGGAAACACAAATTCCCTACTTTGTTCTATCTAACCAAGTGTGCTTGGTTTGAAAGTGACTTAAGCCAATGGAATTATCAAAATATCACTGTGACCACACCTTTATGCTGCTAAATTACTGTAATTACTAGATAACTCAGGCGTTCTATTCGGAGCTGTTTGCGTACTCTGACTCGTAATGATGCATTTTTATGGCAACACTATTTAAGCCAAAATGAATCTAATTTGAGTGGTCGATAGACAAAACCACAATATAACAAGTAACAGATGTTATGAAAATCCCTGAACATTGTTGAAAAGTCATTCAACTCTGCTATAGCTACATTAAATTATATTGTATGTCTTTTATTTTCAGATTATTTTTAGCATGACATTAACAATAATCAGTTATAGGAATTATTAAAATAGTAATAATATTGAGATGATTGATAGTATGAAATATTTCTACTCAGCTGTCTTCGGAATCGGAATTATGCATTTCTAATTTTCTATGGCAACACTTTTAATGTCATAATGAATCAGTGTAATTTGAGCCAATCAGTAGATGAAACCACAATATAACGAGTTATGCAAACGCCTTATTAATAAACAGGTTTAGCTGGCCATTAGAAAGTTATTTAACTCTGCAATAGCTACTATAAACTGCATGTCTTTCATTTATTTTCTGATTACGATATTAACAATGGTCAATTATTAGGAATGAATAACTTGAGTTGTGAACAGGAGGAATTATTTAACAGAAATATTACGAAATGACTGCATTTTTCTTCCATTTTTAGTGTTTCGTCACAGAAATTCCAAAGTGACTTGAACACAACTTTAAAATGATTTTGTAGTGCATACTTTACTGAAATAAGAGTTCTAGGAAATCACACTTGTCTCTGTGACAGCAACAACGAAAAAATGGTTGGTAACACGTACTTACTATAGTAATAACAGTGAATTATGCATAATTACAAGTAACTAGCCCAAAACCGTAACTGTAACTCTATAGTAAGAACATGTAATTAACATTACTCCGCACTTATTTGAGTAAGAACACTCAAAAATAATTTGTTGAATTTACTTAAAAAAGCTGCGTCAAGTGGTTCCACACAACTATATTGAGTCATTTTTACAAATAACAATTTAGTTATATGAATAAAAAGTCAAGTAAAGCTGACAAAATGTCTTTAAGTAAACACAAACCATTTGAATGTGTCACTGTTACATAATATTTATATGTACAGTTTACTTGATAATGTTATGTTAAATTTATAAAAGTTTATGTTAGGTGAACACATTTATTGATTTAATTCGCCTTATTAAATTAACTACATGCTCTACAAGTGTAAGTGGAAAACTATTACATAAAACAAAAAGCATATTTTTTAGAAACAAAATTCAAAAATAACTTAATTGAGAACAGGAAGTCCATCCAATAAATGAGTGTATGAGTGGCCACAGCCTAAACACAGGCACCACTCTTCTGCATAATGGTAACCACACAATTACAGAAACTCCTCTAAATGTCCAACATAACTGCACATAACACTAACATAAACTAACAACGTCTTTCCCTTTACTGAAAAAGATAAAATAACACTTAAATCCCTAAATTTACTCACCTAATGCAGTCCCTTGCAAAGCATGCTGGGAACTACAGATCCACTGCCCAGTTTGTTCGTTTCACTCAGCAATGTTAAGTTGACCGAACAAACACTTATTAAGTAAATCTGACAATACTCATTTTTAGTAGAAACAACTCAGTAAATTTAGTTACATGAGTTTTAAGTAATGTGAACAAGGATTATTTGAGTGTAACTAACAACAGTGAAAGTTAATTTTTTTGAGTGTTCGTCACCTTAAAATAAAGTGTAACCAAATGTTTTGCCAGCAGTCAGAAATGCTCTCTGTCTGTGAATCACTTGGCATTGCTGACATCGGGTTGATTGTCTTTGGATGGTGGATTTTTGGGAGCGGAGGCAAGTTTACAAAAAGGTGGGAGTTAGAAAAATCACTTACAGAACCTTTAAATTCAGGTGTCATTCCCTTCTATTCGGCATAACTGGGAATTGTGCTTCCCTCTTTCTTATATATTCCTGAGATAATTAAACCTGTTCAACTTAACAATTTGTTGACTCACCTACACAGCGCAGACGTTGCGTTCGGTTGCTATCTTTCACTCCCACAACCAGAGGGAGAAAGTGAATCTCACAGAGTCCGCTGCTGTGCTCCACACGACCGGTTCTGGCCACTGTAGTCCTGCGGGCCCTCGCTCGGCTCGCCATGCGATCGCTGCGACTCCTCCTCCGCTTCAGCTGGTTCTGGCAGCGTGTTTTCACAGCCATCGTCAAGCACTCCTCCCCTGTATATATATATATATATATATATATATATATTGCATGGAACAGTTAATGTACAAATACAATCTGCTGATAGTCGCCTAGATCAGCTGGGGTTTTCAAAACGGGGTCTGGAGACCCCCAGGGGCCGCAAGGGAGTGACGGAAGTCAAGAGAAATACTATTAAATAAAAGTAAAATATTCACTTATTTGTTTATTTTAATTCTTTTTTTTTTTTTTCTTAAGCTTTATATGTTGGGGGAAATTTGTTCTGTATTTGTATTTTTCTTGTGCATTTTTTGGGACAAGATAAAATAATATACACTTAATAAATAAGATTAAATTAAAAAGTAATTTTAGATTTGTAATATAAAATGTTCAGTGTATAAATTGGGTGTTTATAAAAGATGTATGCCTTTTAAATTTTAGGATTGGGGTCCCTCACACAAGTATGATCACATTTGGGGGTTTGTGGCTTCTAAAAGTTTAAAACCCCCTTGCCTGGATAGTTATAGTTTATTGAAACATTTATCCAAGCAACAAGGGATGTTTTTGGTTTATTGCTTGGTGATCATTCAAGACAAAACATGCCAGTGTCAATATTTGTGTGAAAACCACATGATTTGGATAAATGAGAGCATTCAGAGTCATTTGTCAAGGGTTTATTGCTCTGCCGTTGTCATGTGATCGTCCACCTGGCTTTAGTATTGCAGGCAGCTCTTTCTTATTAATTTCTCCCCTGTGAAGGTGACAAAGAGAAACTGTCCTTTCAGAAAAAGCAATAATAATGACTTTTAAACAGGCATAGCTTCAGTCTGGGCAGAGCAGCTTGCATTCCTCTAGTAATCTGCCATAACTCCAAACTATCCGTTCAAGCACATGCCGCACTTTAGACAAGACTGCAGCGGGGCTATTGACGCCAAGCAATTTTTATCAGCTTCACGCTGAGGAAGCCTGAATTAGACAGCAGCGCAGGAGGTGTAATCACAAGCCATTATAAATCCATTTCACTTAACAGCTAAAATTGCCTCTCATAATGAAAGGTTTCCTTGGCTGGCCGTGATTTGGGAATGTGGGGTAGGACAGCATCAGTAGCCCTAATGAGTCTCTCTCTGTGGTCAGTTGTATCCGGGGGCCCATTACAAAAACGCAGAGAGACTTGGGATGATTTTAAATGTGGCCAGAACTAAACCCAGCTGTCATTCCAGTCTCTGATTATCACCACATCTTCAGATGAGATGGTCAAGCTTGGACACAGCGAGACTTGAAAACGATTCCAGATTTGAACTGAGTCACACAAGCCTTGAGCTCGTGTAAACCAGAGCATTTTTGTTTATCATTTCTAATGTGTCCGCTCATTATTGCCCTTCCTGAGCTTCACTTTGTCTTCAGTAACCAAATATATTTCTTGAAACAATTTCATTTGAGGAAGGCTTGAGGCCGGACATGTGTGCTTGGCCTTCAAGAATTGTCTTTTAAATGAGAGTTTATTTTAATGTATTTACATAATTGCCACGGCTGCGTCCAAAACCTAAGGCAGGTTCATCAAAGAGTCCTAAACACAGTGTATCACGGTTTCCACAAAACTGTTAAGCAGCACAACTGGTTTCAACATTGATAATAAGAAGAAATGTGTCTTGAGCACCAAATCAGCATATTCGAATGATGTCTGAAGGATCACATTGCAGATACTTTTTTTTTTTTTTTTAAATCTTTAACAACCCCAAACTTTTGAACAGTGTAGATGGAGTAATAATTTGGGGAAAATATAAGGATTGTGGGATATCATAGCCACTGAAGGACACATCTGTGTTGCCTTCAAACAGTCACCAGATGACGGCATCTTAGTACCCAGGATTTTAGTTTCGGATATGGATGTCTCTTGATTCCTTCCTAACAGCATAATGTTTCAGATGCAGCCCATATGAAATCATATTCAAATAATTCAGTCTAGATGTTAAATGGCTCTGTTCTAGATAATATTAGTTCATCAGCAATTCGATACTTACTTTAATACTTTAAAACAGTCAGTTAAAAAACTGTTTGCTTCACAGCGATGCTATGGAGGTTTAGTTTCCCAAAGAACCTTTCAGTGAACAGTTCTTAAAATAACTATTTTTTTCTTAGTGTGAATAACATTTGACCACCTTTTTCCACTATAAAGAACTTTTTTTGCAGTGTAAAGGTTCATTGGATGTTATTCATGGAACCATAAATAACCTTTATTTTGTATAGTAGACAAAATGTATTAGAATAAGCTTTATCTCAACAACTTTTCTTGTCTCTTTCAGCAGGTGAAAATGTTCAGGTTTAGTGATGGGTTGGCTTGTGCCCTTCACTATAGTGAACCGGGGGCACAGCTGGGCACTGAACCCAGTGTTAAGAACTGAACTCTCAGTCAGGAATGAATTATTGACCGCTCTTATTGTGAATGCATGACTCTCGGCTCAGTCGTGCGTCTGCCCTCCACTTTCCCTGCAGGGGGTATGTGGCCCGACTTCCTAAGAGCAGATCCTCGTGCAGACCAGTCACAGGGCAGATGACCTTAGTTTAGATGTTTTTTCAACACTTCAGGATATAAACAGGCTTTTTAATGTCCACTATTGAAATCACAGAGGAAGACTTTTAACCAACTTACAGTCTAATCTAGCCCTTCGCGTTGTTCACTTCTGCAGGATGCTTTTCCTATTCCTCATATTATGTATTATAGTATTTGTTACAGTGTAATTTAGGTTACTTATATCATCCGAGCTATCATTATTTTGTGCCGTTTAGCTGCTGTAAATACACATTATTATGGTATTATAGTAATTAATTATAATGGCATATTATGTAATTATAATTACAAGGTGACCTGATAGAAGCTAATGTGTAACACCAGTTTTACCATGGTAATATACACCAAAATACCATGACTTACTACAATAGAAATAATCATTTGGGACTGTCAAAACATGAACACATTTAATACTTTTGAGAGTTGTCGACATTTTCTATAGGCTATTTGTACATGACTGGTGAAAAAAGTCACATGAACAGAACTGTTTAATTCCAGTTTGCCCTTTTAAAATATGATACCATATATGTATCAGAGTTCAATAAAACATATTTGGCTCTATTATTAATGTATTATGTCTCATATAAATCATGATCAGGTTAGACTTTATTTTTAGGTGAAATACATTGTACTTACTCAAATAGGTGAATTCAGGGTGATTGGGGCGCATTTTGCCATTGAGATGAAAGTGTCCCAGTCAACCTGAATTCACCCTATAGGGTTTGGTTTAGGGTTAGTTTTTGTAATTATGCATATTTTACTGTTATCACTCACTATAATAAGTACATGTAGGCTAACGTGTAACTAAATGTCACCTTAAAATAAAGTGTTATATGATCATAATGCAGTGGTCATTCACATTTCTTCATGTGTTCAGTTCGATACATGTATTCCTTGATAATCTCTTTTCACTGGCAAAAAATATATATATTGTTTGCAACTTTCTTTTGGGTCTTATGAGCAACTGAACAGGTTTTCGTTATCTAGCAACCGTTTTTAAACTTCTTTCATTGGGCTATCTGAGAGTTAAATATGTGCTCATGGGAAAATTGGGAATAAATGGGTTCATTCATTGGGTTCAGTATTAAGAACTAAAGCAGCACTTGTAGCGAAAAGTATTACTGCCATGAATTAATTCACTAAAGCAAAATGTTCAATGCACTTCTCATTTGAAATCTCAGTTTTGACATGTCAGATTCATTTCACTCACCCAGATAAATGCCGTCCATATGAACACATTTCTTCTTGGTTATGTTGAAGTCCACATAGAACAGAACGACCGGGTGTCCGAAACTCTCGCCGGGACTGGGGTCCAGTAGCAGCACGGCGTCATGCGCGCTCGCGCCGGGGTACAACTCTTCATTCGTCCTGCTCTCATCATCCGCGCTCATGTCCACCGAGAAGCTGCTCTGCTTGGACTGCAGCGCACCGCTGGAGTATGAATCCGGCAGGATCGCGAACACTTTCCCCGAGCCGGACTCGGACACATACACGACCACCCCGCTCAGGTGCAGGTGGGACATCTTCTTGCACTCGCTTTCCGCTAAGGAGACTCTACGGCACAGGTTGAGCTTCAAGTACTGAAGCCCAGTTCTGACCCAGCGGTCCAGACGAGACCCGCAGCACTCGCCAACGAGTAAAGCGCAGATGAGAAGAGAGACGCACTGGAGCTTCATGCTTTGGCTGTGTAAAGATCTGTTTTGATGTCCTCGGTTGTGTGTTGTAGGCAAAGTTATTTTTAAAGAGCGTTGTTCCGCAGGAGGTGTTTGTTGGACACTCAGTGGTCGTGTGAAGTGTGGAGAGGTGCAGCTGTCTTTATTAAAGGTGCTCTGAGCAGCATCCAGATGGAAAGTAATTTGCAGTAACTCCATCCCACAGGCTCTGGCATGCTGTTTAACAGAAGAGGGAGGGAGAGAGGGAGGATGGAGCTGCCTGTCAGGTAATTCTCATTATCAAAATGATTCTTTAGGACACTTTTCCTAATTGTATGATTATAGCCTATATAACATTTTCTAAAGTAGGCTAAAACAACCTTTTTAGTAGGCCATGTTTAAAATAAGTATTAAAGGAATAGTTCACTCTAAAATGAATTCTGTCATCATTTACTCGCCCTCAACTTGTTCAAATCTGTATGAGTTTCTTTCTTCTGCTGAACACAATAGAAGATATTTTAAAGAATATCGGTAACCAAAAAGTTGATGGTTCCCATTGACTTCCATGTAGTTTTTTCCTATATGGAAGTCAATGGGGACCATCAACTGTCTGTACTGACATTCTTTAAAATATCTTCTATTGTGTTCAGCAGAAGAAAGAAACTCATGTTGCATTTATATTTTAAACATCATCAGACAAATAATGTGTTGATAATTGCAACTTATAAAGAACATATGTTGAGATACAGTTATACCTGAACAGGGTTAGCAGTTTTACGTTCATTTGATATGCCTGTTGCCTTTCATTTATCATTTTCAAAACATATCAACTTTTCAGTTGCTTAATATAGGCTACAAAGTATATTACTGTATATAGATATGTGGGGGGTTTTTTTAAAATCCTAAAAAGAAAAAAAATGAGGGGAGAGAGATCAGAAACACGATGCTTTTGTTTATAATATATGAAATATTACAATGCTGTGGAAAAGTCTTGTACTTTTTCAGTATGTTGGCATAGGCTATTATTTGTATTTGTTAATTTGGATAGTAGTTGACTAACATGTGAAGGTGATGTCATTTAGCAAATAATGGAACATTTAATTACTTTTTTTATATTTTATTTAAATCTGTGTTTTTTGATTTGCTTGAATAAATAAAAAAGTGAAACCTACAAAATATTTATCAGGGTAGCCTAACGATTTGGTTTTGGAAAAAAAAAAAAAAGAGAGAGAGAGAGAAAATAGAGATATAAAGCACTACTGCATTAAACCACAGAGTAGCGCTGTTTTCTCATTTATTGTGAAGTGAGCCGCCTCAGTCCACACATTCATCTCGAGTCAGAACCTCATTTCTGAATAACAAGACTTCGGGTCTTCTGCACATTAACAATTAAAGTTGTCATTTTTGCCACATTCTGTTTGATATTAATTATAACGAGATCTTAACACAGTTGGTTGTGTTAAACAAGTCTTGCATGTGCAGTTTCTCAGATTGTCTGAGAGTTTCTTGACATGATTACACACCACTGTGCTTTTAATTACACTTAATTGGCTGATTTGTACTTGTAAGGTCACAACTCTTCTATTTTGCCATCCTAATTAGGAAGGTCTACACTGTAACACAACCTTATATTAAACCAGACATTCCTTTATGTTATCAAATATTCTCAGATGTTTTGTCCAGAGTAGTACTACTGTACTTCAACCATGGCCTAGTTAGGCGTGAATTGTCTTGACTCTTTCCATGGTAATGTAACCCTATCCAGTGTCATGTCAGTCCAGCGCTCACTGAAGAAAAGATCTGATCAAGCTTGCTTTCTCAGTCTCACCTAAGATTCTTACACGATAGCACAGCATTGTGATTTCATGAGGGCTGCTGATCTTTGATTCAGCCTGAAAGGTACATTGCAGAGCTTAATGTAAAGCCACCAGGATATGTACGTTTAACAGAATGTGTGTTCTATAGCAACTGTGTTTGCTTTGTTCGCTAAGAGTGTGTGTGTGTGTGTGTGTGTCTCTAAGGGCACAACATCATGGTGACCTGCTGAGAGTTTGAATTGCAGGTAGTTTGTCACTATGCATATTTAATTTTAAGCGCGTGTGAGATGGTGATACTGGGTTACTTCATTCTGTAAAGGAGTTTTTAATAACTGGAAAGGATATTGGATGAGTTTAGTCAGTTGGCTCAAGCTTTACCACAGAAAACTTCCATCGGAGCGTGTTCTGTTTTATTGGAGAGATTATTTAGTTTATTTCCTTAAAAACTGTCATTAATGAGGTGAATTTGTGTGAAAGGTAAGTCAAATGGCTTTTTTTCATATCTATCTGTATATAAGTGTGTGTGTTCACTATAGTAATAAGTGTGACAAATATATGTATGTGTATCAGTTTATGCACTATGCAGATTATTTACTAGGCCCTAGAAAGTATGTATGGCTTATACATTGTGCATTGTTGGGCTTTAAGTTATTTCCCTCATCTAACTTTTTACTAGCAATGTTTATTAGTTCAGACCAGTGTTATTTTAGTATTATTTACATAGTATAGTAGACCTATTTATTAATATTTATAAGTGTAGCTTTCATATTTATCTTCAGTTTTCATTTTAATTTATGCTTAAGTTTTAGTAATTTTATATTCTTTTTTTTGTAACTTTAATTTTCAGTTTTAGTAATAGGCCTACTTAAAGTTATTGATTTCATTAAATTGCCAAGACAACATTTCTAATTTTCGTTTTAAGTTTTTAATTATATTTATATTTTATTTTATATCTTTATTTCAATGACAGAAAACTATTTTTAATAGTTAACGATAGCAAGACAGTCAACCTGTATATGGTGTGTGTGTGTGTGTGTGTGTGGCTGTCAGACAGACAGGCAGCGGCGCAGGCAGCACGAGGAGGGAAAACCAGCACGAGGCGGGCTTCTCGAGCGCGAGACTCGGGCAACACTAGAAATTACCCTGTCAACCCGAGCCGGTAAGACGATTTTATCACTTACTGAAATAGACATAAGTCTGTGTGAAGTAATAAACGTTAGTGTTAAACAAAACTGGTTCGTCCCGTACACGAGGACGCTGGTGATGTATGTCATGAGAAAGTATTGTTAACCCGCTGTGAGGCGACTGTTGTGCGCCGAGCTAACAGGCTAACCTTACTCTCGCGTTGGCTGTGTCTCAAAATCTAGTGCGCTGTCTACGTACTAGATATCATTTATCACGGTTATGATGCCTAAAATCGCTTTCTAGCTAGGCAGATGTCTAATATTTGAGGACACAGGCTGTATGTCTGCTTTGACTCAGTTCACAACAATATAGCACCGTTCATGTATGTAGACCACTGAAAGCCCCATATATTGATTATTCATTATAACAAGCTGGTTTTAATGTCTGAAGAGAGGGGAGGTGTTGGTCTTGGCTAGTCTAATGGGATTCAGATGTGAAAAGATCAAGCCTTTTAACAGTGTGTGGATGTCTCATTCTTGTAAGCTGCCAATACAGAAAACATTTTGGGCTTCATAGGTACCCATCATCCCAAGTGTCCATATAGTTCATTATCAGACTACACGTATAGTATCAGGTATGTACTCTAATATTACTCCACATTACATTCTAGAATACCATGGTACCTGCATACAAAACATGGTGTTAGTATGCTGCTTTGGTACATGGACTGTTAATGTGTAATTGGTGAATATAAATCCAGTGTTGTTGTTTTTCTTAATTCCTTTACAACTTTGAATTAATTAATTTATTTAAAGCTGCACTATGTAACTTTTCCATCCACTAGAGGTCGCCTATTCAAAAGGCGCAGTTTGATGTCAAGTTTGAGCGCTGAATCTTGGGACATGTGGTCTTCACCTCACAGCCAGTGGAAAGGGATCGGGATAGGACTCTGGCAGAAATCATGTTCATGGATGCGATTATTAACGTTACTGTAGTATGAAGCTGAGCAAGGCCGCTGGAGCGAGTGTTAATAAGAAGAACGGATTAGCAATTTTCTCATGATTTACAAATAGTTGGAAACATTTCGGATATTGTAAGTACTCAATTGAACAAAATAGGGGTGGTTAATCTGTCTGATTTCCCGATTCGATTCGATTACGATTATTGAAGTCCCGATTCGATTACAGTCGATTTTCGATTATTAACGATTAGCGATTATTGATTTTCCATTTCACAACAGTAAGCGAAAATACACTACAAAGTGATTGCAGTATAAAAAAAAAAGTCAGCTACTGAATTACTTAACTCTTTTATTGAGTAACATCAACTCAAAGCACTTGTCGTGTAGTGTCGTGTAGTTACACAGAAATGAATACATCACATTGTGTTGTGACTCATCAAGTTGAACTAAACAATAACAAATAAATGAAAGGCTTATTTCATTTAGGAAGTAGATCAGAACCAACATACTGTAGAAATTGGACAATTTTCTTCTAGAAAGACAACGTGTTCAGGTGGAGGAAGACTGCAGGTTGCAGTCGAAACATGTCAAGGTAAAGAAGAAGTTTTTTCTCCAAACACCTTGTCTTTCTAGAAGAAAATTGTCCAATTTAATCATTAAGAAGACAAAATGAACATTTTTGAACAACTTACTGTAGCTTCAGCTTATATACTGTACTGTAGAACACAGTGACAAAATGTCAAGAGTGATGGATGCGGTGCGCGCGTGAGGGGGGCGGGAACGCGTGGAACGCTCGCTCCTCTCGTTCGTTTCCTGACGTGAGAAAGACAAAAGGGGAAAAAACGACAGAAGAAAAACGGGTTCGTGTCGGAGGAGTGTCGAGGCCCGTTCGGTTCCGTGAGCGGGAGCCGCGGGTCGGTGCAGCGGAGCGGCGTGTGTTTCCAGCATCAGTCCGGCTGTGTGTGTGTGTGTGTGTGTGTGAGATCCGCTCATCGCGTCCTCGGGATCGCCTTGATTCCCGCGAATGTGCGCGTCGATGTGTGTCGCGCTCGCTCATCTGAAGCGCTCATAAATCTGCGGATTGAAGGCGTTTATTCGGTGTTTGTGCGCGAATCTGAGCCGTGCTAACGCGCTAATGCTAATGTGCCTGAGCTCCAGAGGAGGCAAGGCGGGAGGATTTCTAGAGTGTTCCCTCAGAATCATCTCAGCATTAACGACAGATTTACATTCATCTAATGAACACACACACACACGGTGGTAGAGTCAGGTTTAGATAAATAAAAAAATCGATTTTTGAAAATTTGATGATCGATTCATGCTCGTCCATAACATACTCGCGATTAATCGATAATCGATTTTTTTCACCACCCCTAGAACAAAATATATAACACTGGCCTAGTGGTTTTTGGATATTTTACAGAAAAAATGTTACATAGTGCACCTTTAAATAAGAAGGACCATAACTACAATGCCTCATGGCAAAAATGGAGGCTGTATCCATGTTCAAGCCTTGTTTCTAGCCAGACTGACATCTGCAGATCAGGTACCAATCTTTTGAATTATTAAATATAAATTATTATCTATATAAAATATTATACTTAATGTTAAAAAAAAAAGTCTCCAATTAAACCCTAAATGCAGTGATTGGTATGACACTGGCTAACAAGTGCTATGTTTTACACTACACAAAAAGCGACATATGCTATGAAATATAATGGATAATATTGACTTTTGAAGATTTTCTAGGTATGAAAATGACCGTTTTAAAAATCCTGGATATTTCTAGGTTCTAAATGTCAGGATTTTCTAGATGGCCACTAAAAAAAAAGAATGTCTTTTCATGTAATAATTGATTTGGGATTTTGTGCAAAAACAATTAAAGATCTGATAGTTATTGTAATTTGAAATATTTGCACAATAATATATTCCTTTTTAAAGGGGTCGTGAACTGGCTTTTAAAAAAAAATTATACTGTTGTCTGAGGTCAACTTATGACATTTGCATGGGTTTTACATTCAAAAACATCATAATGAATAAGCAATAGGTTATTTTCTGACCTGGTTTTGAACCTCTCTCATGGAACGCTCTGTTTTTATGCCGTGCCGTGCCGTGTATTTTTCGTGCCGCACTGAAGACTTGGAAGTAAACGCCCACTGCAATGATTGGATATCTTCTGCTCCCCTGTGAGTACACGTGAGGAATTGTTTTGAAAGCGTGTGGGAAAAGGCAACCGGAATGATTCGCCCAAAGGGCTCACACAATGTCTTTATCAAGCAAACACAATGATTTATCTCTCATCCCCCAACAATTAATTTGAATATTATTTTTTTTTATTACTTGGCCTGCCCGATCGGTGCATATAACCGCGAACCGTGCATCACTAACACACACAAGCCTCACTGCAGAGTCAGACAAATCAAAGCATGTTTTACTCACATTAGTGTGTTGCTTCATTCATTCATTCATGTCTGCATGTCTCTTGTTTACAAACAAATCCGTGGTGAAATGAAGGAACAACCGCCGTCTTCCCCACATGAGCTGGATATTCATTAAAAATAAAGTTTATCCATGCATTCATAATATAGGAAACTGAATGAAGCTTATGCAACATGTTTATTCCTTGGAAGTTCGATCCGGTTTAGCTCCACGTTGCTCCACGTAGACTCTGACGTCACAGCCTGGCACATTTTCAGAGATCGAGCGTTTGCTGGACTTGGTGGCAATAAAAGCTTTTCTTTGACTAACAATGAAGTTTTCTGCTCCGAAGCTTACAGGATATTCTTAGTTCATAATGAACTTTTATATATCTGAATGAAATGCTGAATGAAAAGTTGATTTCTCAATTCATGACCCCTTTAATATTCACACATTTACTCTTAATTATGTTTTTTGAGCCTAATGTGCTCAAAACGACTGAATTTTGTAAATTAAATATATTTTCAAAACTGTGAAATTTGACACAGACAAGTAGATTGCATCACTAGATGGTTTTTGTGGTTGTTTAATATTTCTGTCTGTAATTCATATTTGTCTTCTGTGGACATTAAGGCCCGTTGCCTTAATCATTTTGACATTGAGCGCTGTTAGACTGCTGAGGCAGACCAGCCACCAAATGGAGCAGTGTGTTATGGAGTGCAGCAGAGCATCATCAAGAATATCAAATATTGAGGGGGACAATTTTGTCTTATCTGATTATTATAACATGTCTATGGTAGTTACCATGTCTATGGCCTGCTGAAAGGCACAACATTGTGTTAAACTCTAAATTGAGCGTTTCATCAATAACTGATGTTATTTCTCTCTGTTTTATGGTTTTACAGCCCCTCTACCCTTCAGTTCTTCACTTATGTGTGTGCCTGAACCCATGCCAGGGGGGGGTGAGATGGCAATTAATGGCCTCCAGTGGAGCTGAAGACGTAAGGAATGGGGCATCACGGCCTGCCCTCATCGTCCAAGCCAAGTCCGCTGTAGTCCATTCACCCAATGCACGAGGTTCCTTCAACGCTGAAAGAAAGAGATTGCAGGGTGGTGCGGGCGATTCGCTGCCTCAGCCGAATGTGAGGGTGCTGTATGACCAGCCCTACTGTGTCTCAGGGATCCCCACACAACGTGCCTATCCACACGTGCCTAACATAAGAGTCAGCCGCGTACAGAGCACAAGCTCGAGTTCTTTGAATGGTTCTAGTAATGGTTTAAAGACACTCAGTGTTAGATCTAAGAGCTTGCCACATATAAACGCTGCTCCTGCTGCATGCCATAGCCACCGTCAGCCCCACTGGAACCTTAACTCATTTAGGTTCAAGTCAGGGCTGTTAGGAAAAAGGGCCTTTTCGCCTCAGCTGTCCGTTTGTCCTGCCTGTCCCTCCCCACCCAAGTCATCTTCTCAAAGGTTTGTAATTGAGAAAATCATGCCTACTAATCAGTCTTTGCCTTGGACGAGCAACAAGCTCAGGGATAACAGCAATGGAGTTATGCGGCCCCCAAATGCCAAAATGCCCTCGTACTCCAAACAAGAGACCAATGACCTGCGCAGTCCTGCCAATATCATAACCGGCTGCAATGGGACATATTCACGAGGCCTCAAAGCAGACGCAATGAAACCTCCCCAGCCGAGCGTGCCTTTGAAAGACATATGCACGGATGTGCTTTTGAACCACAGCAAGGCAGCCAAGGATTTGAGACAGTTTGAGAAGATCATAGTGGAAGACACTAGAGCAAATGAGCTGGATTGCTGTGTTGGACACAGTGCCAGTGAAGCTTCTCAGAGAATGACAAAAATCAGCTCTGAGGCAGAGTTCACCACCACTGTGCAAAAACTCAGTGTACATGCAAGACACGGGACACTCAACATTCTGAGCAACAAAAAACATCTCACAGATGGTGCTGCACCCATCAGCCTTATTAATGTAGATAAGGAGTCTTGTTTTGCACCCATGGACACCAACAGTGCCCTCAGTTTTGATATAATGGATGAGAAGTGCCCCTCTGCTGTTCTTTGTGATGGTGTGACACATGGAGGTGATTGTGCCATTCCAGAGGTGACTGGCCACAATATGGCCTCTCCTCATCCGCCGTCAGTTTACACCGTCACAAACCAGATATCTGCCATTCATCTCACAAAAGAGGAAAGTTGTCAGGCCTCTCAGATGGACACAAGCCCCATGACACTTGGAGAGGAGGAAGATAATCCAGAGATTCCAACGTATGTTCATTTACTTGATATTACACACATACAGTACACTACCAGTCACACTAAATTGACCAAAAAAAGACAGTAAAGACATTTATGAAATTAATAAATATTACAAAAAAAAATTATAGTTTCAAAATGCTGTTCTTTTGAACATTCTATTCATCAAAGTGTCCTGTTTCCACAAAAATATTAAGCAGCACAACTGTGTTTAACAGTAATAATACGAATAAATCTTTCTTTAGCACCAAATCAGCATATTAGAATGATTCTGAAAGATCATGTGACACTGAAGACTATATGTTATGATGCTGAAAATTCAGCTTTGCCATCACAGGAATAAACTTAATTTTAAAATATGTTACAACAGAATCCAGTTCAATTAAAGGGATAGTTCACCCAAAAATGAAAATTCTGTCATCATTTACTCACCCTCATGATGTTCCAAACCTGTATGAGTTTCTTTGTTCTGCTGAACACAAAAGAAGATATTTTGAAGAATGTTTGTAACCAAGCAGATAGAGCAACCATTGACTACCATAGTATTTTTTCCCTACTATGGTAGTCAATGGTTGCTCCATCTGCTTGGTTACAAACATTCTTCAAAATATCTTCTTTTGTGTTCAGCAGAACAAAGAAACTCATACAGGTTTGGAACATCATGAGGGTGAGTAAATGATGACAGAATTTTCATTTGTGGGTGAACTATCCCTTTACATTGTATTAATATTTCACTTTATTACAGTTTTTTACTGTCTTTGATTAAATAAATGCAGCCTTGGTGAGATTAAGAGATGTTTTTCATGTTCATAAAATTCTCTTCAGGCTGCATTTATTTGATTAAAAATACAGTAAAAACAGTAATATTGTGAAATGGTATTACATTTTTACATAACTTTTCTGCTTCAATATATTTTAAAATGTAATTTCTTCCTGTCATGATACAGCTGATTTTTCAGCAATATTACTTCAGTCTTCAGTGTCACATGATCCTTCAGAAATCAATCTAATATGCTGATTTGATGCTCAAGATTTTTTTTTTTTATTATCAATGTTAAAAATAGTTGTGCTGCTTAATATTGTTGTGGAAACCATCTACTTTTACAGGAATCTTTGATAAAATAGAAAGTTCAAAAGAACAATACAAAATAATGTTTAAATGTCTTCACTGTCACGTTTGATCAATTTAATTCATACTTGCTGAATAAAAGTATTAATTTTCTGACCCCTTACTGACCCCAAACTTTTGGATGTTAGAACAACAAATTGGTTTGACTAAATCATTAAAACTTGAACAAATAACTTTTAAAGCAGCAAAATATTCTCCTATAAAAGTATTCAAAATATTCTCCTGCATCTCCTGTCACATGTCAGATGTCAATGTTCAGGTTTTTTATGCATTGTAATTCATGTTTCCAGACAGGCAATGCTACTAGATGTTGATGAGGAGGAGCTTCCAGATCAGCTGGAGAATGACTTCAGTGATGATGGTAACAGAACTGCTTTTTTCTGTTGATTTAACCTCAGCATACATGAACCTGTAAGAACACAAAATGTCAAATGTATTTGAATGATGTTACATTTTGTCATTGTCGGACTGTTTTCGTTAAAAATTTTACTTTTTTGCTCCTCAGATGATTGTGATGTCTCCTCAACAACGTCCATGGCAGCCTTATCCAAGTAATTAGACTTTTATCTTTAAAATATTCAGCATTTAAGGACAAACCGCACTGTTTTATATCAGGTTTCTTAAAGGTGCAGTGTGTAGTATTTATGAGGATCTATTGACAGAAATGCAATATAATATACATAACTATGTTTTCAGTGGTGTATAAAGTTTTCAGTGGTTTTTATTACCATAGAATGATCCATTTCTATTTACATACACCTCGGTTCCCCTTACAGTGAAACCGCCATTTTGCGCCATCATGTTTCTACAGTAGCCCTAAACGGACAAACTTCTCTACAGAGCGCTAGTCGCTCTCTGCTCTCTCCGACGACGACATTTTTGTCCTGTGTCGGCCCCCGTAGCTTCTCTATGTGCTTCGAAAGGGAGGGGTGAGCAGTGGGTGATTACAATTCACAACCTCACCACTAGATACCATTAAAATTCACACATTGCACCTTTAACTCTCTAGAAATGTTGTGGGAAATCCACCACCTGTAAAGTGAAGTCAGGCCACTCAATGGTAAAACTTAAGAAAGGTTTTGATCACCTCGGTAGCCTAATATGCATGATTAGTACAGTCATGCATATTAATTTATCGTACAATAAAGGCTCTTACAACTGATTGGATAAGCAAATGAACAAATTATAAGGACTCCTTATTTCCTTTTTCCAGACATGAATGCTTCCGTGTCATCATCTTCCTCTCTACATCCCATAATAGTCATTACTCTCACCCTAAGCATACATTGTCTTCTCGTGAAAACATTCTCTACCTCCCTATTCTCTTTCAAAACATTCTGACCTTGACTACAGAAATATTTTTTTTTTTTTTTTTGGTTTAACCTTGTGATATTTGTTGCAGATGACAAATTACAGTTTGAAAAATGTATAAAAATCACACCATAAAGCATACATTTTCCATAACATACACATGTATATGCATATTCAATACTGTTAAAAAATGTTGTTCAAATGTTTTTGAAAGAAGTCTCTTATGCTCAACCACCAAGGCCATAGTTCGAATTACTGGGGGTACTATACCCCCCAAAGGGACAGAAATCAGTTTTGGGGGGGTCCAAGCCATCATTAACGCAAACAAACAAAAAAACAAAAACTAGGTGGGAAAAAACATTGTCGTTAACTTACAATAAAACGTTAACTAACTAAAACTGTAATGTGTGTTTGGCAAAACAAACTAAAATTAAATTAAAGAGTAAATGTCCTTAGTTTTCGTCTTTGTCAAGGTCTTTCATTTTTTTAACGCTATTTAAAACATGCAGTGTATTCGTTCAGCTGTATTTCTTTTCCCTGCTCTCCCTCCGTCTCTCACATGCGCGCGCGCAAACACACACTCACAAACACACACAGCCCCTCCCCTCGGTGCACACAGCGTCTCCATGAGCAAGTGTTCGTTCGACGTTGAAAGCAAGTTCGCGAAAGGTCTCGTGAACACCATTACATAATCACACATTAAAAAGTGGTATAAATATTTTAAATTCTGAATATAATTTTGTCAGTGTGTTAATGTCGACCCGAGAAGCGATTGAGCCTTCTTTAGAAAGTTAACTAGTCGCAAGTTTGAGGTAACATGCACTTTTTGGTTGTGGTTGTCGATGTCAAAACACTAAACATTATTCAATATTTGAATCACAGCTTGTAATGTCTTTTTTTTTTTTTTTCATTTACACTGAATGTTTGCTGCTTCAATCCAGATTGAGTAGGCTATTGACTGTATAGGGTAAATTTAGTATAGGGTGTGAAAATTGTACTGCTGTGGTATTTGTATAGGGTGTGAATTCTGTATAGAAGATGTGACTAAAACTAATAAAAACTAAACTAAAACTAAGCATTTTCAAAAAACCTACTTTAAACACTAATTTGAAAACAAACATAACATCAGTGAAACCTGTGGAAACATAAAAAGAGCCAAGTAGCCTAGGCTAAATAGTACATGCTAGTATTTGAATTTGTTTTTAATTGGTTAGTATTGTTTTTACATTCTATTATTTCATATTTTTAGTTCGATAAATGTAGTTTTATCTGAGAACCCTATACTATCTTAATGAAACTAAGACACTACGAGGAAAAGGAAAGGGCACACAGACATCAGGCACTTTTTTGGTGCTAAAAGAGCAAGCAGGAAATATTAGCACTAAGATCTACAAACAATTACATTAAAAGGGTAGGTGCGGTTAGGTTTTATACACTGAATATGTGTTAAAGAAAGGGGTGCCCAGCAGACAGGAGAGGCACAGGATGAAAGCCGTGAGCAGGCCACAGGGAGACGACACTAAAGGTATTACTTTACTAGTAATTAGAATGGTATTTCAGTGGACTTAACTTCTAACTTTTGAGTTGATAAAAACAGTTCTCTTTTGGATATATAATAACAATGAGATATTCTGTAGCCTACTGATTATCAGTTTGTCGCATGTTTAGACCTTGTATGTGTGTTGGACAACACATGTTGCACTTGGCGATCACGGTTGAGATTGATATGGTAGTCGACCATGATGGTCATAGAAGAAGTGAAGGAGCAGTATCCCCCAATTATGGTGGGGTAATTCGCACTCTGACCAAGGCTGCATTTATTTGATAATTTTTTTAAAACACCAATATTGTGAAATATTATTACAATTTAAAATGACTGTTTTTGAATATGTTTTCAAATGTAATTTATTTTTGTGATAGTCTTCAGTGTCACAAGATCCTTCAGAAATAATTCTAAATATTTCCTTATAAATAGTTGTCTTTGGTAACATTAAATGTCTTTTTACTTTCACTTGATCAGTTTAATGCATCCTTCCGGAATAAAATTAATTTCTTTCAAAAATAAATCTTACAACTTTAAACTTTTCAACATTAGTGTATGTGAGAACATTATAGTTTATATGAAATCCCAGGGGCTGAATTTTACTACAAACGCATATACGAGAGATACATTTTCCACAAAATATTCCCTATACACACTGAGGTCCAGAGTTTTTCCATCAGAATTTTAGTTCAGCTACAGTATTTTGCAAATTCCACCCCCCCCCCCCCCCTTTTTTTTTGGTGCTTTTTTATATTTTAGCTGATTCAGATATCTCTTTCTGTAAGCTAATCCTGGCTGTTGTGCTGGTGATCTGCCAAAGGCTTACTTTTGACAGAGATTTTGAGTGCAAAGTAAGGCTGACAATGTAAGCTAGATTACATCTCTTAAATACTTTTTCTTGTAATTTTACATGTTTCTCTTCTAGTCACCTGACATTACCATGGTGATGACCAACGCACAGAGGAGGACCTGACAGTTTTTTGTTTGTTCTAGTAGTTGCTGTCAGAGAAAAGCTTTAAAGCCAGAGGCCTGTAGAAAGGTCCCACAATTGTTCTTGTGTGATAGAAGTAGAACTATCCCTCTATAACAGGAAAATGAGTCTCTAGTGAATTGTGTCAGGCCCGTGGAGCCATTGTCATGAAGTGACGTCCAGCTGATGGGTTTGTTTGTAGTAGGTGTTTTCTGGTTTTGCTTTTGCCACTAAATGCCCATGTTGAGTGTAAGGCCCGTTTTGAATCAACTTCAGCGGTTCTACATGACTGTCACGTGAGTTACGTTGTTTTTCTGTATCTGTTTTCCACTGATTTATTAAGTGTGCTTATATATTGTATGTTTGTCCAGGTGTCAGATTTAAATAATTGCTACGTTTTTTTTATTGGAGTCTATCTGAAGTGGTTAATTTTCTTTTGAGGAAGCTGGTTGTTGGCAGATCTGTTAAACATAGTACACACATCTTTTAAGAGTATTTTGCTTCAAGAATTCAAAACTAGTTTGTGATTCTTACCCATTTGCCGTTTTACCCAGTTTTTTGTGCTGACACCACCCGCCCCCACCCCAGTAATTTTGTTTGTTCAACAGAGCTGAGAGTATTACACTTTTACTGGCAGTTGAAAGCATCTTCAAATGAGCCAAAATGTTTAAGATATAAAGTGTGTGAGAATGTGTAGATCTTTCTAAGTAGTGGTTCTGAATACATTCTGAGTGTGTAGATTCTGTTGTGGTCCTTTCTAAATATTTTTTTTTTCTCTTTTTTTCTTCAGTGTGGAGGAGCCCGTTAGTCCTGATGTGGAGGGGGATCTGGTGGAGAGAGCCCCACTTGTTCCTAGTCTCTTCCCTCATATGTCCCCCACACTGTACTTCAGCACTGCCAATGAAAGAGGTTGGCACACAAAAAGATTTTAATGACTTCTTAATACATCTTTCATTTAAATAGGATTGGTTATTACTACTATCAGACACACATTTGGCAGTATTAATAGACTATTAAATGCACATTTTCCTCTTTTAGATAACAGCTCTTGTGTTTTAAACACTGTTGTAACATTTTCTCCACACTTCACAGTGGAGCTGTTGCCTGCTGAACAGAGGAAGCTACTCAAATGGAAGATAACTACAGTCACTCCCAATGTGGTGAAAAACACCATCTCCAGATCGCACTTCAAAGCTACCAAAAGTGAGTCAATGGCTTCTGTTTTGGGACGGGTTTTTTTTAGCAATGTTCAAAATAAAAACTGTTTGTAGAGTAGTTTTCTACTTGCATTAAGGCTGGAATACACTACACAACTTTTTTTAATCTAAACAGATTTTAAAATGCTAGGCATCACACACTTGGTTAGAGGAAAAACTGGGCATCATAAACTAAATTACTGCGGTTCACACACTACCAGACTGGTAGTCCTTTCAAACACAACAAACTCACTAGGACAGAAACGTTTATCCCAATAGACAAATTATATTATATTTCTTATAAATAAATATAAATATATTTAATATTCACCATATAAATAAATATATTAATTTTGTCTTGTTCCTTAGCTCCCTCTCACATACCTGATTCAAAGGCTCATTCATTAAGCCGCTCATTATGCGGTTCTATTGTCTCATCAGGTGTAAAATAAATCACAGCATTATTCATGATCATTCACACCCCTTGGCATATGGGCTTTGTAAAGAAAAAGTGTCTTACAAAATTTAAATCAATATATTTTTATATGAATGAGCAGGCACAATGATTCTCACATCAGTTTGAAGCAAAAACAACACCCATTAGTCAAAAAGTCTTGTGGACACATCTATTGTGTGTTTTGTGGGCTTATTTGAGTGTCTTAAATGTTTAGTTTTTTCAAAAACCATGCATAAATGTTATTCTCACATAAATACAAGCATGTACTCACACATTATGGTAGCCCAGTTTGTGCTAAATACAGTGCAATGATGTTTTTCCCATTAATATGTTTATAAGCAACTGAAAAAAGCACACATGTCAGAGCATGTCAACTTCTAAAGGGCCCCAAAACTGTGCAGTCCTCTAGGGGTTAAACTAATTTAATCCTTAATTTTAACATTCAAGCACAAGAAGACGGAAGAGAACTCGGGCACGCTGTAAGAAGCACGCACACGGAAAGCCACGTCTCAGCGTGCAAATATTAAGTTCTCTTTCAAGTCTCACGCTTGAACTGACAAATTCAAACACAAATGATGTCCTTCCTTTGGATTAGCCCAACCCACTGGAGAAGAAAGACAGATTGATAGGCTATTTTGATGTGTTTAATTGTGAGTTTTTTCTGTTCTTGATCTGGCTTGTTTAATAAATATTGTTTTTTTTTTATTATTAAAGTGGACGTGCCTTTTGTGTTTAAGAGTAAAAGCTTTTAAGTTAATAGTCTATTCGTGTCTTAGCCACAAAGCTGAGCTGAGCTCCTCTGTTCACAGAGCGGCTGAAATGATAATGTCTGTCAATTATTATAATAGGCCTACATATGACAAAAACAATTGTCTAAATTATAGAACTAAGTTCTTGTGATGATATCACTAGTTGACAACATAGTACTATATTTTCGGAAATCATAGGCTATGATATTGCGCAGGTGCACGTGATGCAACGCTGTCAGAGCCGACACAGACTCGTGTGTCAGACTCATTTCAGTGCAAAATAATCAGGTCAAAAACGATTTAATATACTGCAAATAGCCTACTAGTTTTTTGTTTTATTTATAAATCATTTAGGCAGACAACAAGGCTACCAAGTACTGCGCACAGTGAGCAGCTAATTAATTTAACCTTTTTTTTTCCTAACGTCATCTTTAGTCGATTTTAGTCTAAAATTTCAGGACTTCAGTCGACCAAGATTTTCTTTGGTTGATTACAGCCCTAGACTGAATCATTTTTGTAACTTTAATAATCATTGATCTTTATTTAATTTATACAGTGAAGATTATATGCAATGTTTTACATTGATTACTTTATTCAATTTGTGTACATGAAAACTACTGTTAGACTTATCTGAACTTGAAAAGGTTTATTTTTTTTATCTTTGTTCTCATTTTCTTTATTTTTATTTGACAGTGTCCTTTCCCTGAACACAGCACATACTGAAACCGTACATTAGAGGTCGACCGATTCATCGGTTCTGCCAATGAATCGGCACCGATAGTTGATTGGTGGAGCAATCGGTTATCGGCAAAAATCCACACCGATAGTTTTTCTGGTTGCGTCTGTTGCTTGAGCGACTGAGACAGATGCGCTGTCATTACACAGTGCAAAGCTCTGAGAAGGGTCTGTTAGGCATTTATATTAGGGCTGCAACGACGCGTCGACGTCGTCGATGACGTCGACTACGAAAATACGTCGACGTGCGTGAAATGCGTCGACGCGTCGGCGGCACATTATTTACGTTCTAGAATGGAACAGAAGATCTAGAATAATGGCGGCTTCTGCTCCCGGGCATAGTGAAAATGATCATTTATCATATAAAGCCAGACCGCGACATTAAAAAGTGTGGGAGTACTTTAAACAGAAGCAGAGTAAAACTGTGCTTTGTTCGCTCTGTAACGCCGGTTTCACACTGCACGCGGTGGCAGAGCAGGAGCTGTGCGCGTGGAGAGCGGGAGCTTTCACACTGCAGTCAGTGTTGCCAAGTCCGCTTTTTTACCGCGGAATTGGGCTACTTCTACACTGTTGCCGCGGGCTGTGTCTCATGTCCGTGGGTTGAAGCAAAAACACACACATATTTAACCCCCCGAACGCGATGTTTACCAGAGAACCTCCCCGAAACGTGATTGGGCTTGTTTTGGGCTAGTTTTGAGTAACGAATGGGTGGGTTTTGTTGTGTAAACCTGGCAACCCTGCTGCCAGTGTTCTCTCGCGCAGCTGAACGCGCCGCGCGTGTATTGCAACAGACGGTCACATTTTCCGGGGTTCTTCTCCGACCCCAGTACGTCTCGTGCTTTTATTTATTATGGGCTGCATATATTTCCTGTTAATGCGACCCGGTTCCCCTCTGTCCCAAACACATATGCATAATAACTTGCTGTATATAGGTAGTTTACATGATTAAAGTAACATTACAGTTAAGATATGCCTCTAGCTTTAATCATTTAAATGTGTCTTTGAAGTTTGGGCAAAAACTTCTGGCAGCTTTAGTCGTTGTTTATGCGCATGTATCTTCAAAATAGACGACTAGTTATAAATTAAAACTATGCTGAAAGCTCCTGTATGTGAACCTTTTGCAGATAAATACAAGTGCATTTTCGTTTACTATTGACACAAATCAATAAGTAAATCATACTCAACTACTATAGTAAACAACTTTTCCTAATTAGGCCTACTCTGTATACATTTTATGATGAATAGTATCATTATATATTATGTTTAAAAAGCTTCTTGTGTTCATATATTTCATTATAAAATGGCATACTATGTACACTACCCTTCCTGAAATACAATTAATATTGTCATCATTCATTGATTTCATGTTAAAATAATATACAAATTCACTACCCTCTTTGAAATACAATAATCAGTAAAAAAGAATAATAAGATTAACCTGGAAAAATAATCGTTAGATTAGTCGACTAATCGAAAAAATAATCGTTAGATTAGTCGACAGAAAAAATAATCGTTAGTTGCAGCTCTAATTTATATAGCACAAGAGCGGCCTCTAAAGGCGAAAGAAAAACTCACTGACGCCTTGTTTACATTCACATGTGAGGCGGCGCTGCACGGAGAGCGCTGGCACATCAGATGCGCGTTTAAAACACGACAGCGAAACGGTATGAATACAGAACACTACACTACTTGTTTCCAAATCATTATAAAGTAATTCATTTCTTGAGTAGATGCTGCATTAACAGGTAAAGAAACAGCAGTGTGTGTGTTTGTCAACTGAGAGGACGCAACATTAGCAGTACCTCAAGCAGTTAAAACAATGTTTTTTTTTAAAACAATGATTAAAACACGCAAGTCCCACCTAAATGTTGCATATATAAAATTAGTGATGGGAGAAAGCAAACTGTATCGTCATGCTGCCGACAGAAACATAAACAAAGCAGAAACGCGTTAGTTTTTTTTATTATTAGATAATCTCCATCTAAAAAAGCAGACTGTTTGGATATGAAATGGTAACATTAACTAAATTCTGTGGAAGTATTGTTCATCGTTAGTATGTTAATTTAAAAATGAATTGAGTTTGATTTTTTTTGTTTTTATCTGTTAACCTTGGTTAATGCACTATGAACTAACATGAATGATCAAGGTACAATTGTATTGCTCATATTAATACATACAATATTCAATGTATATTGCATAATGCATATAGTTCATGTGAGCTAATACATCCTTTTTGCATAGGGACTTGCATAGTGTAACCTAGAAACATGCATGTACATGTAATAGGTAATCGGTAAAGAAACAAATTTGACCTGTAATATTTTAATGTTTAAATTATTTTCTGAAGAATTTGTTCTGTTAGAACTTCTCATTTTAATAATCATATTTATATATTTTCAATTTAGCACATTTTCATGGCTCAGTACTGTTTTTTAATTTATTTATTGTTATAAAGTTCAGCACTGTTTTACTTATGTTTTTTTATCCAGTATCCATTTTAAAAACTATCGGTCGATTAATCGTTTATCGGCAAATGCGGTCCAACCTAGTTATCGGTATCGGTAAAATCCACTATCGGTCGGCCTCTACCGTACATGACCCTAAAACAGTGATAAATACTGAACAGTGAGTGATTTGAACCATTACACCCCTACGCCCTACTAATATACAATGCCAGGTTTATTTGACAACTAAATTTATGAAGCAAGCTAGAGAAGAGAAGAAATGCATGACAAATTAAATCAATGTGTTCTGAAATCACTAAATGTCAAACATGTTTAATATTATCTGATTGGATGGAGTCTGTGCCCATCATACAGTGTGCAATTTTCTGTGAAATCTGCCAGCTCTGTCTGCCCAAAATCTGCAGACTGGCTCTGATTTTCAGCAACTAGTGCTTACTCGCCCAGAATGTGCAATAGTTATGTCATGTATTCCAGCCTATAGTCTGCAGTCTGTTGTGTCATGTGCTGCTGTTAATTCTAGAGAGTCATGATTGGCTGGGCTGCTGGGGTCACCATATGAAGTCACCAGGGTTCAAGGCTATTAGAGAGTTTCAGAAGGTAAGATTGGGATGGGGGAACGTGAAGGGTTTTATCATCTGTGTAATAAAAATCCATCAAGGTTGTTTCTCATATTTTAATGACCTGGAAATGATCTGTCAAGTTGCTGGTATTATTTTGATACCTTTCATAATTGCCTAATACTTCCTGTCAGCTGAGTATTAACAAGCATGCATTTCTGTTTGGCAGCTGAACCACTTTCCAGGCTCCTTTCAGATCGGCCGGAAGGACCGACTTTGGAGGAACCTGTCCAAGATGCAGGCACGCTTTGGCAAAAGAGAGTTTGGTTTCTTCCCACGCTCCTTCATTCTCCCACAGGATATCAAGCTGCTGAGGAAGGCCTGGGAGGACGGAGGCAGCAAGCAGAAATGGATTGTCAAACCGGTACCGTTACATTACTAGAGTTGTTGGGAAATTACTTTCTGAGATTCTTGTCATTGACGTGCTGCCATCTCTCGCATTTAGCCTGCATCTGCTCGTGGAATTGGCATTCAGGTCATTCACAAGTGGAGCCAAATGCCACGCAAGAGACCCCTCCTCGTGCAGAAGTTAGTTGGAAGACCTTGGAAACATATTTGATTTCCTCATTGCGGGAGGTTTCGGATCTGTTAAACGATGTGCTCTGTATTTCCGCAGGTATCTTCACAAGCCCTACCTCATCAGTGGGAATAAGTTTGATCTACGCATCTATGTGTATGTGACTTCTTATGACCCACTGCGTGTTTACATCTTTAACGATGGACTAGTTCGTTTTGCAAGCTGCAAGTGAGTATATGTCATTAAATAAATCGTTTTTAAAATGTGCAAATGGGTTGAGTTTGCTCATTTAAACTGGTGCTTTCTGAATTTTATGCAACACAGATACTCTCCTTCTATGAAGACCCTCAACAACAAGTTTATGCACCTTACAAACTACAGTGTAAATAAGAAGAACTCTGAGTATCAGAGTAACAGCGATGACAAGGCCTGTCAGGGCCATAAATGGTAAGAATAATGAGTTATTACACAGGTATTCAGGGTGAGTCGATTCTGCGCTTGTTAGGTGTTTTGTGAATGAATCAGCAGCCAGCTCAGATGGCCTCACGATAACCAACATATGTTAAATATTAGAACTGGCCTCATAATCGTAATAATCTAATGATTCAAGTTTTATTGCAGGGCTTTGAAGGCACTGTGGCAATACTTGGGCTCTCAGGGTATCAACACCACTCTCATCTGGGAGAAGATCAAAGATATGGTCATCAAAACCATCATTGCGTAAGTGTTCTGTATTTGCAGATAGTCCTTGTGTATTTGCACACTATGTTCCTGTACACTGAACCTTTAGTGTATTATTGTCTCTCTTCCCATGGCAGGTCTGACCCCTACGTGAACTCACTGGTGAAGATGCATGTACGTTCTGCCTATAGCTGTCATGAGCTGTTTGGCTTTGACATCATGTTGGATGAGAATCTGAAGCCATGGGTCCTGGAGGTGAACATCTCACCCAGGTATAGCGCACAGGAAATCCTACAGCTGAAGCCGTTCAGAAATTACAGTTGTCCGGCAACTTTAGGTCAAGGCATTTAGTTACTAAGTTACTAACCATCTTTTACACTGATGTTAGGAGCAATGTTATATAACTTGGTTAAAATAATTATTTGAATAATCATAGCAGTGTTTATCTTGCACACAAAATAGAATAACTCTTTTGGACTATAATAAATACATTTACTCTAAATAATAAGTTATCAAGTAGTGTAACTAGTGCTGCTTATAGTAAGATTTGGCCTCATAAATGCACTGAACCAGAGGATTTTTCCTATAAAAGATGTTCATTTAGTTTCATAATTTTTATTTATCCAAGTTGTGTTACACAGAATCCTGACATCTGTATTTAATGTTTCCTTGTCCTCTCTCTCTCTCTCTAGTCTGCATTCAAACACACAGCTGGACGTCAGCATCAAGGGTCAGATGATACGGGATCTGCTGAACCTTGCTGGCTTTGTCTTGCCATTGACAGAAGACAGTGAGCCATCCAGTTCCAGTGCCAGCAGCTCCACCAACAGGTCAGTTCTGGTTTTACATTGTGTTTCAAAATTTGTTTATTGTCTTATATTGCTGTTTAAACAAACATTCACAAAACGATTCCTCGTAACATTTTAAAGCCACGATTTACAGAACATCACACAAATATATAGAAGAAAATGTATAAACATTTTGGATAAATAAACCAAAAAAAATGCAGAAAGGCCACACTGCAGACAGGATTTGCATTTCACATGTCAGCAAATCTAATTAAAATCGGCTAATTTAAAAAAAAAATTTGGCTAATTAAAGTTGCAACATTGATGTCAGAATTAAATTAGAACGGAATATACTTTTCTAATAAAAAAAAAACCATAACCCCCCCGAAATAAGTCAAAATCAAGTCACAAGGTGCAGAACAAATGTGTGAAAAATGCCTAAAGTGCAGGGGAACATATATGCGAAATCAGTCAACTGTGTTCTGGCTTTTTACCCGTAAGAGAGCGTTCACACATCAGCAGCACAATACTAGTAAATTCTGTGATGTCAATCATCTGAAATCATCTTTAAACGCTGCGCTGTTGTCTTCATTCGCCCACATGAGAAGCCTTTTAGTTTCACTATCTGTTCAATTTTACAGCATATTTTGACGTCTGCATAAAAGGCATAAGGGGGTGATCAAACAGAACGCGTTTTTGCTCTTAAAATCACGAGACGCTCATAATAGTATCCAACTGCAGAGCTGCAGCGCTGATGAATGGAAAAGAATGCTGGGGTCTCGAGCACAACACGTTGACAAAGCTGCAAGACATTGCGCAATGGTCAAAGATGATAATTTACTTGTAAAGACTGTATGTGTGAAAGGTGCTATTGAACACCTCCATATAGCCAAAATGGAATCAGGCTCCTCCTATCGAAGCATTGAATCCTCGACTATTCAGTAGAGATGCTCCGATCAGCATTTTTGGGGCCGATCACCGATTACCGATCACCAAGATCATGATCTGCCGATTGCCGATCACTGCCGATCACAGAATGGCAGGGGAATGGGAATCTTTTATCTATAATCTTGCAGAGTTTGCACCATTTGTAGAAATGAAACTAACTCTAAATTAACTGTATTGAGAGAAAAAACTGTAGAAATAGGCTAGAGTCAAGATCTTGAAGAACCACCAAGTGTTTATTTTAGAAAATGAGATAACTTAAGGCTACTGTAGGCCATCTTTCCCAAATAAATGTATATAATAAATGTATATAATTATCTCACCTAAATATTTGATCATGCAGTGCATTTTTGTTTTTAAAGACAAATTTTCAGGTAGGTCTAACATTAGTATTGAGATAAGAAATACTAAAGACATTTAATAAGAAATCAAATGTAAATTTATATTGGTCTTCCCTGAATAAATTAAATTAGATTAATCTTTACACTTAAGGTTGCAAAAGTTAGTCATTCAAGAGCAGTGAGTGTCATAAAGGTTCATCAAACAACACAAGACAGAGAAACTTAGAGACAGCAGCAGTTTATTCGACAGCTTTCACTTTAAGAGTGAACACGGTTACAGTTACATGCAGTTGCACAAACGTTCACTCGCGAGTCACGACGGGGTTTACGTGCATACTCATCAAGACGGTAATTTAGTACATACATCTGTGTGTATCTGACCATTTCACCGCAATTTGTTCTCGCAAGCTTTTTGTGAGATGGCCTGTGTGTGTGTGTGTGGGCGCGCGCTCACGGTCTGGAGAGCGCGCGAGTGCTGAGCGGTTTGAACACTGGCAAGACTTAAAAATAAATGCAAATGATAAACTTTAGTGACGATGCGACACTGCCTCGATTGTGCAAGTGGCAAATCCTGTCAACTGTGCAGCGCGATTTTAGTGCAGATGCGATGATATGAAGCCATTTGAGCATTTTGAAAGGGAGAGAGAGCACGGGTCACGCGGTGATTCACTCGCGCTGTTTGTGAACTTACGCAGTCATTTGAAAACTTTCTGTGAGACGCAAGTTATTTAATATAGAAATATGAATTGTACCTCACCTTCAGCATTATAATTATTTTACCCGCGCTGGAAAGAGAATGAGACAGTGTCGCTGCATATCATGCCCCCCAGCTCTCACGGCAGGCGCGGGTTTATGTGTCGTCAGCATGCGATCGGTTCATGAGATCGGCCTTTTTAGAGACCGCCGATCAATCATTCCAAAGCGATTATCGGCCGATCGAGATCGGTTGCCGATCAATCGGAGCACCTCTACTATTCAGGGTCAACCCTAAATTTTACATTATTCACTTATTAATTATTATTTTTTATTTATTTATTTTTGCCTCTTATTGAAGTTTTACTCTGTATTGTTCAGTTTATGTGGAGTGGTGAGAGAGAGATGGCGATCAGACATTTCGACTGACGAGAAAGTAAAGAGAGCTTTTTATCTGAGCCAGCGCTTTGGAGACCAGGTACTCAAACACACCCTGTCTTTATCATATAGTCATACACTGATGGTAACTTAACAGCTACACAGAAAGCACTGCACAATCATCCAAGGTGGAAGTTTACTGATAAAACTAATAACTGCATTACCTCAGTTCCTCGCACATTTTAATTAAATTGTTTGTGTCTGTGTAGGATTTCTGTGCCACAATCCTGGATGTGCTGACGGCTGATGATGTGCTTGTCCTGGCAGAGAGTGAAGACGAGTTGAGTCGTAAAGGCGATTTTGAGCGAGTTTTTCCCTCTCATGCTTCCTCCCGGTACCTCCGCTTCTTTGAGCAACCTCGCTACCTCAACATCCTCCTCAACCAATGGGAACAGAGATACTGGCTCAGCAGGAGCAAAGGTGTGTCTGCATTGCACTGTGCTTTGATCTGTACTAGGGCTGGACAATAATTCAATATCAATATATATTGCGGTATAATTATTATTTTTTTCAATAATAGTGATATGATTTTTAAACACATTTCCGATATTTCGATATATATGATGCAGCATTTCTCACTGACTTGACGTTCAGGCCGCAGCCGTCAGAAAGTGAAGAACACGATTGGCTACTTGCTTGATGACGTACACCACAGAAACGCAGCCAGTGCTCAGCAGCAGTAGCTAGTAGGATCCAACAGTAAGATCCAACGTGGCAAGTTTTAGTTACTAAATGAGAACCCCTGATAGCAATACAAACGCTGGCTATCTAAGATCTGATATTAAACCTCAGGTTTCAGTGTGCTACGGGGTGTAACAGTACATTGACATAGATCGATGCCAAGCATTAAAATCGATACGTGTAGGCTATTTATATATTTAAGAGGCACAACACTCCACATTTTCACTCAATGTCAGTCTATGTATTATCGCCAACGCGTTCATTCTTGTTTAAATTATCTTTCAGAGCTTGTGAAAGACGTTTGGACAGTGCTTCACTAGGCTTGCTACGATAGTTGGTGTTACCAGTGTTCAGACTCAACACCGCTTACATCACTTGCCCACCGTAGCACCGCCCCACCGTCGTTTTTAAAAAATGTTCTAGTAATAAAATAATTTAGTTCAGTTAGAGAACAGACAATACAAATGAAAACTGAACGTGTCTGCTTAATAAAGCATTACCCGACCGTGAGTCTCGGCAGGAGTCATTCATCAGATTTCATTCATCAGAGCGTGAAGAGCTGACTGAGATGATCGCGGAAGATTTGGTTTCAAAGCGAAACGTAAAAGCGCCTATTTTAGGGAGTATGTCATTTGTTTTGTTGTTGTGTTTTTCATAAAAAATAATAGGCTAATGAACCCACAATTCAAGCAACCCGCAACCGAATTGGCGCTAATTCAAAACCGAAAGTAAAATGTGCACGGCTGCACAGAGCGCGCATTGTTTACTTTCGTCTGACTCCGCTGACTGCGTGCACGCTTCTTCCGCTTGGCACTCTGCGATGACTTCATTTTTGCAGCGCGCACCCTCACGCTCGTGCGGACCCATCGAGTATAAACAAGGGTTCACAGACGAATTGTCATTCATTCATGGCTTGAGTCTCAAACATAGACCGATCAATGCCTGATCAGTGCCCTGACTACTAGGGAACTGATTGAGACGCACCCATGGCCTCACAGAGCACGCATTCACGGACGAACTTCATTCATGGCCTCACAGAGCGCGCATTTACAGACGAGCTGTCATTCACGGTGTGCGTGCACTGGCACGTTTTCAGTTGCGTTATGAAAGCCTGAGCGGTCGTGTGCATGTTACTTTCGGTTAGATAGAATTAGTGATTTAAAAGCCCCCGCTGGTGATACCGTATTACCGGTGTTGTCACACGTCGATTAACCGGTGGGAAAAGCTCCTCACCGTCACATCCCTATGCTTCACGAAAGTTTATAATTTGCTCGTGTTTAAAGCCTTGCAAAAAGCAGTACGCGCTCAACTTAAATACAGCACAAATAGGCCAGTGAATTGAGTCTTCTTTTATTTATTTTTTATGCTTCAGTAGTTCTGTGGTTTTGCATATAAGGAGAATAGAGCGCTGTGAATCGTTCTTTACACTGAAATTTAAAACTTTTAAAAGCGCTCAATAAACTGCGGCATAGTAGCGCTGCGTGCTGTGACCCTGTGTTGCTTCAAGCGTATCATTCTGCATACGGGATGCGCATAAGTCCTTTGTGCCGCTCTGTATTTATGCACGTGACGTCACCGTCAGCTGGAGTGACTGAGGCTTTTATATAGTTCATACCGATATCGGAATTATATCGAATCGACCGAAATCAAGAAATCTATCGTGATAAAAATGTTGGCCATATCGCCTCTGGCCCAGTTAGTTTTTATATCCATTTTGACTCTTTCCGTACTTCATTTAGGTATCAATCTACTGAGGGATTTGTGTGAGAAGAGGGTGCACCTGGGGAACCTGGCAGATTCTGTTCATCACGTAAGTACTGCTGAGAGTGTAACCGCACCACAGTAGCTGTTTTTTAACGCTCTTGTAATATACGGCTACACTATTGGAATTAGATTTTGGCTACAATACCTAAAGAAAAGTGCTTCATAAACCATGAAATCCTGTAATGTGACAGGATTCCTGAGTGAAAAAGAATCAAGGTTATTAAAGGTGCTCTAAGTGATGTCACACGTTTTTTAGGCCAAAACATTTTTTGTTACATACAGCCAACATCTCCTCGCTAGCTGCCTGTCCCCTGAACAAACTGTAAAAAAAACGTGGTCTCTGTAGTCCGCCTATGCTCCACAAACTGCAACAAAAACAAACTGGTGCAGGCTGGACCTTAGGCGGACTACAGAGACCGCGGCTTTTTTACAGTGTGTTCAGGGGACAGGCAACTAGCGGTTCATTGGTCATTGCTTGTGTGAACTCTGTTGAAGATAATAAAATCGTTAAAATGTTTTCTTTATACATGTGCTTGTATTCATAGTGGTCTTCCAAGTCGTATCATGGACATAGATCTCAACTGACTAGATCTAGGTATGTACACACCTACAACCATTCATCTCTGACAACTTACATCTGACCTCATACTCATGACCTTATTCTCATTCTCATGTCATGTCGCTCTCTCGGTTTCTCAGTGTGCTGGTCAGTCAGAGATCTGATGCTGAAGATGAGGACTTGTCGGATCGTGAGGTTCAGTCAGTCATGAGTCTTCCTGACATGAGTTTGCTGAGTACTGTTAGCCTGAGCCCCAGTCCCACCTCCAGCTCCAGCCTGGTCAGTGACAGCCTGCCTTCTCACGACGACCTTTGAGTTCAACCCCCAAAACCCTGAACATTCAGAGCTTCTAAACTGTGTGTGTATGTAACATCTCAGCTAACACTCCTAGCATAGCTCTTAGAGTTGTGCAGTTCTGCATTTGGGGGGAGAGAACACTGGAAAGCAGACTAAATAAATAACTGTTCAAATGGATGAGTGTTAATAGCGGTATTTTGATGCTGGAACACACATACAGGTGTACATACACAGTGCATGTGGGTGGCAGGAAGAAAGAGCTCTTCCTGTTTGGAGTTTTGATTGTGATTCCATATGAGCCTATAGATAATTTGGCTTTGTTTACATCAAAGGTTTATGTATAGTACAGGCATCTTTTGGGCAGATTATTTTAAATGTGTGGGATGAAATATGAAGTTTGGAAAAGAGATACTATTGTAAAAAATAAAAATCACTCGTGTCTTCTATTGACATTTGCATGCCTGGCTGAAGGGAGACAACATGCTCAGGTTAGGGTTTTTAAATTAAAATTGCTATTTGAAATATGACTGTGTAATTCTTTCATAACCATTTTATTAGGTCCTCAAAAGTGAGTTTAATACTAACAGTGATCTATGGATCTTAATCACACTTGTGCTTGTGGTTATTTTGAGCATATCACAACTGTTTTATGCATCAACAACTTGGCTGACCGGTAGGGGTGTAATGATATACTTGTCACGATTCGATACAGGCTTTTTTATTATTATTACTTTAATACATTATATTCAATAATATTATACATTATATTCAACATTATATATTGTAGTTAAATGTAGTAAATCCAGGTTCCCACTTGTCCTGGAAAACATTGAAAACCTGGAAATGTCCAGGTAAACGCATGGAAAATTTGAGAAAATGTAAAATGTCCTGGAAAAACTTGTTGTCCTAGAAAATTATAATTTTAATTAGTTTTTCACTGGCCCAAAATAATTACCGTTGTTTGCAGAAATGTTTTATCTTACAATTCTAAAACAACAATTGTGTTTACATAATTGTGAGTTATAAAGTCAAAATTGCGAATAAAAAAAATTCAGAATTGTGAGCAGTTACCTTTTTTAATTTATTCTGTGTTGGAAACAAGCTTCCTTTAGTCATAATGTAGGATTAATCACTCATATTAAAAACTGATTTTATAGTTAAGTCATGGCGATAACCTGTACACCTTTTAAAGACTTCGAGAGCAATATATTACTTTAGGGTGTGATCCTTGTCTTTTATTCCTACTGTAGTAAAATGGAAAATGATCGCTAAAAAAGAGTGGGAACCCTGTACATTTCTTTTATTCCCAGAGTCCCTTTAGTATGCGTTTAGTTACTATTGAGCACTTATGATGTGGTTACTTCTATAGTAATTGGTACAATAAATATTGCTCCTAGTGAATTGAGCTAACCGTGTACAACAGTTGTTCTCAACCAGGGGTCTGGGAGCCTCAACAAACTTCCAAGAGGGCCTTGAGATGATATTTCTTATTTAGTTCAGTTTTTCTTTCTTCTACGGTCTTGGGAAAACCTGGATACATGAGGTAGCCTAAATTTAAGTGTTATTTCTAGACCTGAAAAGAAAAAAATCATTAAATTCAATAAAAGGAGAGGAATGCTAGAAAAACTCTTTTTAAAAAAAAAAACGAAATGTTCGTAATGAGAGAGTGCAAAAATAATGTATTTTCCAAACCATGTCTTCACTTTATCCAGATGCTCTTAAACCTATAATAATGATTTATGTTTATATTTTATTTGAGTTGGGACAGGACATGCATACGCCATTTGCCTGTGCATGTCACGTCATATTCGTAAACAGAAAAGTAGCTCAGGAAAATGTAAAGTGTTGGAGAAGCGTGAAGATGAAAGTTAGTTGTTTTAACGAGTGAGAAATATTAACCACCTGTTGTAAAACCAAAGAAACTGATAGTTACATATGGAACTGTTCTGTGAATTCGGGACGACCACCAGAGGTGGTGCTAAGCACAGAGGTTATGAAAATATAACAACAAAGTTGTAGACCAAGCTGCAAGGATATAAACCGCAGTAGCTCAGTGCCCAGCCTTGGAATGCTTACTTGCGCATTCCGAATGACAAAGAACTCTGACGGGCATCCGGAATTCACAGAACCATTCGGTTTCATTCCTAAGCACTAGTGGATGACACGGTCATGAGGAATGCCACCCACCTGTCCGTGACACCCAATGGTTCAAATGGTGGTGCACAAAGGAATTTGAGTACAAGTAGTCCCACACAGGAAAAGGAGTAAAACAAACAGGCTTTAAATGCCTTGTTAGAAAATTACTAACAAGGTTATGAGATCCCAAAGAAGGACCATCACTGGAGCATGAGCAGATATGGTGGCAACACACACTTAAGGTAGGAGCTGCTTTGTTTTCTAATAGATGCTGTAAGAAACTTTCAGCACAGTAAACTATTAATTCCTTGATCCTCCCACCAAGAAGAAAACTGCCAGCAGCATAAAGCGTGTTGAAGTAGCCCAGTATTAATTATAGTGTTGATTTATTGCTGATTCACAATCACAATAACAGTAAACTTGACCCAGTTGCCAGACCCAAAGCTGAAGACGAGCCGAATCCACTCGTTCAGCTAAGAGAGGTTCCTGCTGGGATTCTTTCTGATGGGAAGCTGTCACGGTTGGCCCTGTAAAAGATTCTGAAGAAGAGGAAACCATGGCCTGCCTGGCCATTGAGGTGCTACTTAAAGTACCCTGTGTTTATTTAAACAGGAATATGTGATGTAATACCTCCCATAGCACTGGAAATGAAGGGAACACATGGCAGGCAACATGACCACTCATAGGCTAATGCATCCTGTCCCAGTAGGCTGGGCTTCTCAGACATGCAAACAGGTCCGCCTTGCCGAAGCGCTGCCAAATCAACTGCAATATATCCGGGTGAAGCCTCCATTACCCCAGATGTAGCAGATCACCGGACAGAGCATACATGACTAGATTGTCCATTCCTGGGAAATTAACCACACTTATTGAAGCCAGTCGGTACAGAGACCATCTGAGAATCTTGCAAGTTAACTCTAAAGATGCGAGGGGCCTGGTGCCACCCTGCTGATTCAAATGGAAGAGAGGCAATATGTCGTCTGACTGGACAAGCACATGATGGCCTGTCAAAGCTGTTGTAGCTCTAGGTACACTGCCCTCAATTTTAGAATGCTTTTCAGTCCCTCTCATTGTGGCGCAGTTGAGAAGCAGTGTGATGATGCAATTGCTGAGACTGTCCCAAGCTCACAAGTCACATAACCCACAGTCAATAGAGCAGTCAGGAACTGAGGCACTGAAGGGTTCATATTTGGTGGCCTTAATGTGGCATTACAGGCAAGAAGCAGCTGGCAGGTAGTGTTCTCTACTCAAGTTACATAAGCTACTGACTCATGCCGCCTTCAATAATATGTCAGTACATCCAGATAGTCCGCACATAGCCTCTTAGTGATTCTTCAGACAATGTCACCAATGCCGCTACTGGCTTTGATCTTGGGTGCCCCGATTCCAATGGAATCAGCCTCGGCCATTGAAGCTAGACTACGGGCTGTCTTTGACCTCCTGATAGGCACAATGGAGTGCTCTCATGGTGGCATCGTAAACACATTTGCCCAAACGTGCCACCGCCACCTATAGAACTCAAAATGTCATCTGGGGAGATGGACCTACTCCTGGGGAATGCCACCTGCAGCAGGCAGGATGGAGAAAACATCTTGTCTGGGCATACATGGCAGGTTCCAAAAATTCTTCACTGTGAAAATGCTATTTGGATGCACTCATAGAAAGGGCATCCAAATTCAAAGTACGCAGAAGTTAGTCATCCTTATCCACTTGTGTAGGCATGGCTGATACCAGGGTTGTAAAGATTAAAGGCGACATTTCATCTCTTCTATTTCCGAAGAGAGGCAAGCAACAGTCTTTGACTGTAAATGTTCAGGCGTTTTTCTCTTTGTCGCAGCTGATGCACAACAGTTTTGAACAAGTAGTGGGGCTAAACCTTGTTGAGCTAAGCTAACAGATGAGTTAGTCTAATTCAGCAAGTCAAAGTTGTTTCTCTGACATAGTAGCATACAGTGCACATGTAGAGCAGTCAAAGTATCTTTTAGATGTTGAATAAACACTATGGGCAGTGATCGTGTCCATAATCAAAACGAAGCATATTCGGGCACTGTTTGCAATTCAGAGGAAAGATGGAGGAGAGGCGTGAGCTATGAATCTGTCAATAACGTCCTCGGTTAGTACTGTAGGAGCTCAAAAAGTGAGAACATCAGAATCACACAATGGATCAAAAACTGGCCTTCGGATGGCACCGCATGGCATACAATAACCTGACATTGATTGTGCAACAAAATCAAAATATACAGTATTAGGTTTGTGAGGATGTAATCTTTTTTTTAGACTTTGTTCCGCAAACCACATTCAGAAGTTATGTAGTGTCGCTTTAATTATAATAATTTGATGCTACATTATTGTCCATAAATTGAAAAAACACTACTGTTATGAGTTATGATGAAAAGTGGCCTTCATAATTACTCTGTCTACACATATATGTAGTGAAAATGAAACCTGCTTAATGAACGCAAGGTCCAAAGGAACATATTGTGATCATCGTTGCAGTGGTCCGTAATGTCAACAGTGTGCTTTTTAGCTGATTGATCTTCCATTTAACATGAGTCATCTTATACATGATTTGTATGAGGTCCTGATTATGCTGTCTATTACAGGGGTGTTGTGAATACACAGCCACTCACAGACGCAACATTTGTGATTCTCCTCCCCCGTCTCACGTTCAGCTCTCTGCGTGCCTGGGCCGGCTTTCTCTCCTGATTTAGATTGTGCTCTGTGAGCAGAGACGGGAGTACAGCTGAAGTATGCTCCGGTCAGGCCAGCTCAAATACTGAAAACGTTTGTCTCGCAGTGGGACCCCAGAACATGGACCCCCTGATGGAGGTAAGACCTAGTGAGCAATGTTTCTGATGAGCTGAATCCTGTTGTGACAACTTGAACTTAAAAACAATGATCATATCACCGTTTATCTTGATGTTTGCTGAAGTTTTAAAGAACTTAAGTCAATCAACAAACTGACCCCCCGGGCTTGTTTCAGTGTTGACAATTCAAAACAAGTGGATTCAACTGATAACGTATGAATAACTAGTCTTTCTGGTTGCTTTGCACATTGTGTTTATGTTTGAGGTTATTTTTGGAGATCTGAACAGTGCATGGAGACAAGGCCTCTGTGGAGATCAAGTTCAGGGTGAGGTAGAAATATGTAGCATGAAAACATTATTTCTTATAATAATTAACCACATGTGCTTTTCCTGAAAGACAATAAAAACAGTGATTGCAAGGCAGCAAAAGACTGTTAACATTTTAGGTTTATACTTTGCTTCAGTGTAAACAATGCCGGTATACACCGGGCGATTGTACTGAATGAGTCTGCATGAGAATTGTTTAGGGTTGAATAAATTATCAGAAATGTAATATATCATATGATGATGTTATATTTAACCTGTCAGTCATACTGTTGAGATAATAGACCCTTCTCTGTAGGGTTCTGTGGCAGGATTTCAGTTCTGTATAGAAAAATAATGACATTGCTGCGGTTAAGCAATAGCACAGTCACAATGCGTAATGGCTGTGATTTGGCTGTAGTCACAAGGCAGCAGCTAATATACAGATCAACAACATTATTTTGATTGTGAGTAACTTTAGACACAATATTTCGAGTTTTCCTTACTCCAACAAAAACATTTCCAAACAAAGCCAGAGCAAAGTGGAGATGTATCTGTGTTTTTGAGCGAATCACATAAATTATTCAATTACTTTTGTTACATTTCTGAATGGATTTATCTTTTGAACAAATAGGTTAACTGAATGATTCAATGGCTCACTCATAAAGACACTTGTCGCCATCTACTGGTGTAACTGGTGTAACAATGTAAGCTGCAAAATCCCCATAACTAATGCTGGAATGAACAAACCAATAAGTGGAGTGAAACAAACAGTGAAAAGCCCCAGTTCTGTTGACTGGTTAAATTTGCTATTCTCAGCTACCTGACGCCGACATTTTCTTTTGATATTTTTAATTTAATAATAGGCTACATAAGGTTATGCTATGTCATCCTCACTTCTTTAGACTGCTTTGAGCATATATCCTTAAAATGAAAGTCCATATCTTCTCTGTTTTAGTTCCCCTTTGTGGAGGATGAGGGACTCACCATGAAGAAGACAGGTATCTATCAGTATCTTTTGTACACCCTGTGCCTTTCTTAATGTTAACATTAACCATTTCTTAGCTAATCTCTGAAATTCTGCTTTCAAGTCCAATGACTTACTGCAGTGTTTATTGAGCTATTTAATCAATTATTAATTAATTTAGTTAATTTGATATAATCTTTTTCAGTTATAGTAAGTAAAAACCCCTTCAAGGGGTTTAAAACTAAATCCAAAAAAGTGTTGCAAAAATGGCTAATTGTACATCTTTCTCTCTCTTCTGACCTATTTGATTAATCTCTCAATATTGTTTATTTTGGAAATATGTTGGACTTTTGGAAAGTTATACAAACTCATGGATTATTTTTGCTTTTGGAGCAAAAGTGAACACAGAAATTATAGTTGTTGTAGTTTCCGTTCACCAATATAGAAGAGTACCAAACTTTGGTCCCAAATGTGAAGTAAAAGGCCCCTCTTGCTGTCTTATACAGCGATCAGGCATAACATTATGACCTAATGTTGCATTGGTCCCCCTTTTGCTGCCAAAACAGCACTGACCCTTCAAGGCATGGACTCCACTAGAGCCCTGAAAGTGTGCTGTGGTGTCTGGCACCAAGATGTGAGCAGTGGATCCTTTAAGTCCTGTAAGTTGCGAAGTGGGGCCTCCATGGATCGGACATGTTTGTTCAACATATCCCACAGATTCTTGATTGGATTGATATCTGGGGAATTTGAAGGCCAAGTCAACACCTCAAACTAGTTTTGTTACTCCTCAAACCATTCCTGAACCATGTTTGCTTTGTGGCTGGGCGCATTATCCTGCTGAAAGAGGCCACAGCCACCAGGGAATACGGTTTCCATGCAAGGGTGTAGATGGTCTGCAACAATCCTTAGGTAGGTGGTACGTGTCAAAGTAACATCCAAATGGATGGCAGGACCCAAGGTTTCCCAGCAGAACATTGTTCAAAGCATCACACTGCCTCCAAAGGCTTGCCTTCTTCCCATAGTGCATCCTGGTGCCATGTGTTCCCCAGGTAAGCAACACACACACCCGGCCATCCATGTGATGTAAAAGAAATTGAGATTCATCAGACCAGGCCACCTTCTTCCATTCCTCCATGGTCCAGCTCTGATGCTCACGTGCCCACTGTTGGCTCTTTTGGCGGTGGACAGGGGTCAGCATGGGCACCCTGACTGGTCTTTGGCTATGCAGCCCCATTCACAACAAATTGCGATGCACTGTATATTCTGACACCTTTCTATCAGAACCAGCATTATCTTATTGAGCAATTTGAGCTACAGTAGTTTGTCTGTTTGATCGGCCTTCGCTCCCCACGTACATCAATGAGCCTTGGCCTCCCATGACCCTGTCACCGGTTCCCCACTGTTCCTTCCTTGAACCACTTTTGATAGATACTGACCACTGCAGATCAGAAACGCCCCACAAGAGCTGCAGTTTTGGAGATGCTCTGACCCAGTCGTCTAGCCATCACAATTTGGCCCTTGTCCAACCCGCTCAAACCCTTACGCTTGCCCATTTTTCCTGCTTCTAACACATCAACTTTGAGGGCAAAATGTTCACTTACTGCCTAATATATCCCACCCACTAACAGGTGCCGTGATGAAGAGATAATCAGTGTTATTCACTTCACTTTTCAGTGGTCATAATTTTATGCCTGATCAGTGTATTTATGTTATTTTTACCCTAATCAAATTTCTTTCCCTATTTCTTTTCTCAAAAATGTTGCTCCATGAAAAAAAAATCATTACTGGGGAGATTTTTTGCCTTGATAAGTATGATTCAATTCTAAATGAAACTACAAAACATGTAGACTAGGCTACGGTAGGGTACATATGATTATATGAGTGTAGCTGGACTGTTGTCATTCACAACTACAGACTGACCGACCTGCAGCAGGGGTTTCCTTCTCTGTCTCCCTCTAAAGAACCTCTCCAAGACTCTGACTCAGACGTGTATGCCAAGTTCTTCATGAGTCACTGCTGCTACGATGCCATTCCAACAAGCTCCAAACTTGTCATCTTTGACACAACACTGCAGGTGTGCTTATGTGCTGAAGACATATCCTGTACTACAGTATTTTAGATTGATTTACATAAAAAAATATGCATATATATTCCTGATTGAAATGTTCAGAGAGCATAAACAGGGAATTTTTTTGATTGTTGTGTACAGGTGAAGAAAGCATTCTTTGCAATGGTTGCAAATGGGGTCAGAGCGGCACCTTTATGGGACAACAAGCTGCAGTGTTTCGTAGGTAAGCAAACGTTAGGGTTCTGCTGAGCCTGTCAAAGTGTTGCTTGGTCAGCTCTGAGCCTGCATCAGATTACTGAAATCTTATAATGTCACTGCAACATCTTAAACTGTGTTAATAAAAGCGAACGTGTTTCGCATATGGTAAAACACTCAGCAATCCCATTAAACCGGTATGTCCCAGTTCTACCATCCATTTGATTCCGGGTCCTATATATGTAGGCAGGGCTTGAAATTAACACCCGCCAAATGCGGGTTGATTTCAGCAGTGGCCTGTAACGCAGTCACTCCTACTAGCCACTTTGACGGGTTGAATTTATACAACATAGGCTATACATTTTTCAATTTTAGTCTTTTTAAAAGGGCATATTAAAAATACATATTCAATGCGATACTTAAACGCTTCCAATACTTATTTTCTGTAACTTCAGCGGGGCTTTCTGGCTCTCTCATCCCTCCGACAGTGATTTGACACACAAACCCACCTCCCTTCACTCGTTTCATTTGCTCTGGATGAATATTGTTGGTGTTGCAGGGCTTGAATTTCGGCGTGGGATTGCGCGCATTGCGCATATTTTTACTCATTCTCACAAATTTTGTGCTAACACTCAATGTGCGTGCACATAAATTCATCTTGAGTTAGTTTTCGCTGCCTTATTGCACTTAAACAGTCAAATACACACAAAATAAATGTCAAAATGACGGCCTTGGCGAGTATTCACATAAATAGTCAGTTATGTTTTAAGTGAACGTAAACAGTTGAGAAAGAAAAGGCATGAGTAACAGTATAATGGATCCGTGCGTCAGGATTTAAAGTGACAGCAGCCTAATATACCTGCTGCCAAATTATGAGATAATATTAAAAATATCTATATGGCAGTTTTTCCAAATGTTATCGATGTGAAAATGCTTTGTTAAAGCACCAGCCACAGTGGCTGGTGAGCAAAAAAGTTAATGTCAAGCCCTGCAGGATAGAAATAGATGCGTTCTAAGTTTCTGCTCCTACAGGAATTTTCTGGAATGCACCAGTTTCCCAAACAGTTTCTCACAATAATCACACACATCACTCTCAACAGATGATCACCTGCTTTTGACTAAATCGCAGCATTAACACAAAGCAGATAACAAACTACTGAAGACTGAAGGAATGTTGCTGTGACAATTCAGCTTTGCCATCACAGGAATACATTTGATTTTAAAACATATTAAATTAGAAAACAGCCATTTTAAATTGTAATAAAATGTCAAAATTTTTCGGTATTTTTGATAAAAGAAAATTGCAACCATGGTGAGCATAAGAGACGACTTTGAAAAACATTAAAAGACCCCAAACTTTTGAAATGGTAATATACAAACGAAGATTCATCATGTTTAAATACTGTACTGTCCGTGTGTGTGCTGACACAGCTTTGATTGATCATACTCAGCACCCCGTCCTCTCCAACAGTGTCAGCTTCTAAGTTTAGTCTGGCTTCTGGGCGATGGTATCTGGTGGGAAATGGCAGGGTAGATCTCTAATCCCCTGAACCTTCTCTGGAAGTAATAATAGCCATGCTAATGAGAAAGCATATCCTCCTACTGAAAGAAAACTTGGGCGCAGGAACGTGTTCCTGTTTCAGTGCATAGTGAGATGTAGTATGTTTATGCTAATTTTAGCCTCTAATTTGCTTAAGAACTTTAAGTTCAGCTCTGTCTGGTCAGTTTTAGATCGGCTTGTGCGAACTCACTGTTGAATTGAATTTAAACCCGAGTGCTCCTGTTTATGTTGTCCTTGTGCTATTTTTGTCTTTTCAGGGATGCTCACCATTACAGACTTTATCAACATTCTCCATCGTTACTACAAATCTCCCTTGGTAACCACTATTTAACACCTTTTTCTCCTAATTTAAATATCGGGGAAACTGGGGCTAGTTGTGAAACTTTGTACAGAATAATTCTTATGGTATAGATGTATTTTCATGGCTAAAAAACATTTCATCCACTATTATTTAATTAATAAAAAACCATACAGGTAAGATAAAACAAGCACACATTGACCTTCTGTGAGAACATGTCCTGCTATTGGAGCACTATATGATGTGATATGATATCTTATTATTGGCTTTTCAGTAGAATGTAAAATGAAAGTTCGAAACCAACATAAAAAAGGTCCGTATGATTGTTTTAACCCTTCTCCGGTCTTCGGGGTCTTTTCTGACCCCAAAGGACGTTTGCTCATATTAAAAAAGGTTTTCCCTTTGTCCAAATGGCATGAGACTTTGTATGGTGGTCAACACTCTCTAGATCTACAAATAAAAAAATTCATTGGATTGATATCTGTTTTTATGTTTGTGTGACAAAAAAAGTCACACTCAGGGTTTTCGGGGTCTCTGGAGACCCACTTAGAAAATGAACAAAATTCATCCTCAAAAACAGAAACAACACAGAACACGCATACAGAAATGACGTGGCACACTTCCAACAATGCATAAAACATCCACAATGAAAAATTATCATGCTCACACACACACACACACACACACACACACACACACACACACACACACACACACACACACACAGGAATACATTTGTTATTGCTGTTCAGTTCATTGAATTTTGATGTTCATGTTGTGTATTTTTTAATCAATATGTAATATAACTGTTCATTTCTGTTAATTTTTGTTCTGTTACAGTTAGTAACTGAAGTGTAGATTCAATTTGTAGAATTATAAGAAAATCAGATGTTTGAAATAAATGATAAACTCTAAAGACTCCAACTTTTCTCTTGTTCAGGTTTGATTCTAATCATAATGTAACATCACTGAAAAAAAACTTTCAGTACAAAAAAATGCGAAACTTTGACAAAAAGTAATTCATTTTAATTGTTATAAATGTGATTTCATAACATTTAGATATGAATCCAACTGAAAAATACTTGTGAAAAGATGTCTTTCAGTCAGTCAAATAGCACATAGCAAATAGTGGAGCACTTCAGCCTTTGTTTTTTTTTTTTTTTTTTACTGTTTTTTCCAAAAGATGGGCAAGAATCTTACACTAAACCATGTCAAATTATCCATGTTATCCCCACGAATGAAAGTTAGAAATTTGGGTCTTTGATAAAGTGAATTTTACATAAACTGATTTTCTGTGAAAATCCATAAATACAAATATTTATTTATTTATATAAAGTAAAAAATTATTATAAATACTCAAAAAACTGCACAGATGTTGAGTAAAAACATTAATAAACAGAGTAAAATTACATTGTTCTAAAAAAAAACTTTTTTTTTGTTACAAAATTATATTTTGTTGCCTGGGGTCTGTGGAGACCCCAAAGACCCTGAGTATAATTCCCAAACGAAGGCCGGAGAAGGGTTAAATGAAATTAATACTTTTATTCACAAAAGTGTCATTAAAGACATTTATAATGTATTTCTATTTCAAATAAATGCTGTTCTTTTGAACTTTCTATTCATAATTTTTTTTTTAAATTCAACATTAATAATAATAGATCAATCATGCTCTTTTTCTGTTTTAGGTTCAGATCTATGAGCTGGAGGAACACAAGATTGAAACATGGAGAGGTAATTGTGTATAGTGTTGGTGATAAATATGTATGTTATTGTAATGTTTTAAATGAGAAGCTCTATGTTTTCCCTCTTCCAGAAATCTATCTACAGTATTCTCTCAACTCCCTGATTAGCATCACACCTGAATCCAGGTAAACCAGGACCTTTACTGCACTTTGTTTGCTTTTTCTTTTATCTTTCTAGTGACAGAGAGATGTGTTTTCTGTTGCCAGCCTCTTCAAAGCCATTTATTCTTTACTGAAGAACAAGATTCACCGGCTACCCGTCATAGATCCAGAATCAGGGAATGTCCTCCACATACTCACCCATAAACGTATCCTCAAGTTCTTACACCTCTTTGTAAGAGCTTTTATGCTGTTCTCTTCATATAACCCTGCATTAAAAGGTGCACTCAGTCATTATTTATAACTAAATGAAGAGTAATAATGATTTCCACACATGTTAGTCATATGCCTTCTAAATTTACCATCGTTCGGCAAATTTTCAAGGGAGAAAACCAGTCATTTTTTTTAGTAGTGCACACAATCAAGAATTTCGCTAAAGGACAAAAGCTTTCTCACATGCAGATTTCTCAACAGGTTTGAGTTTTTCATGCAAATTTACTACATTGACCAACAGAAAGCTGATAGGTTTGAAAAAATGACTTCTGTACAATAGATGCTTCATACATCACTATACTATTAAAATTAGACACTGGAGCTTTTTGCTAATGTGACCACACTTTTATTACGTCTCATGGGAGCTGACATATTATGATGACCTCTCAATAACCAGCACTGTTATTGGACATAAGTTAATCATGGCTGACTGCAATTTCTGTAATGCCGCATTCTCACCACTAGGTTCTTTGAGCATAAGTAAATATCTGCTAACAAAACATAACCCTATCCACTTTTAACCTCTCATGAAACAATGTAACTGTATTACAAGGTGGCAATTTCTAATGAATTTGTACAATATTATTCATAAGGAAACATGCACTTTTTAGGGAGGGAAAAAATATGACTTTATAACTCTCAATTATATCCCTCAATTCAGAGAAAAGAAGTCAGAATTATGAGCTAAAAAACTCCTAATTGAGAAGAAAAAGTCTGAATTGCGAGGATTAAGTCCACATCGGGTAACACTTTACTTGAAGGGGTGTGCATAAGACTGACATGACACCTTCATAATCATGACATGACACTTGTCATGAATATGAAGGAGTTTTTATGCATGTTCATGACAACTGTCATTAAGTGTCATTCACTCAATTATGTCATTTTTAATGCAAAGATGACATTATTTGAGATGTCTTAGTTATGACAACTTGACTTAAACCAATACATCATAACCTGTTAGTGTCTTTGTCATGACAACTTGACATTACCAAGACAACATAACCTGGCATATGTGACATAGCAGATTAATTATCAAACTTAAGTATTAAAATATTAAATATTATCCAAATTAAGTGTTAATACTCTGTCAAATTATTTTATAACAGAGTCATGAATATTTTCCTTGACCTAAACTACAGTGGTACAAGTTGAATTTATCATTAAAATGTCATTAAGTGTCAATACTCTGTCAAATTATTTTATAACAGTGTCATAAATATTTTTTGACCTAAACTATGGCATCATAGAGGAAATCGTATTGAGTCATTGAAAACTCACCTCAAAATGATTATGATGGTGTCTTAGCTAGACTTATGCATGATGTAAAAAAGCATTTCAAGAAAATATAAATGTGTGGGATGCTGTAATTAATTGTTTAGGAAACTTTTTTTAAAAACATTATGAACTGAAAAATATTCACGACCCTGTTATAAAATAATTTGACCGAGCATTAACACTTAATGACATTTTAATGAAAAATTCAACTTGTACCACTGAAAAAAAGATTTATGACAGGTTGTGTTGTCTTGGTAATGTCAAGTTGTCATAACTAAGACATCTCAAATAATTTCATCTTTGCATTAAAAATGACATAATTGAGTGAATGACACTTAATAGCTGTGTCTCATTTCGGAAGGCTGCATCCTCCGGAGGTCGCATTTGAAGGCTGCATGCGTCTGAAGGCTGTCTCATTTCAATAAAGTTAGTAGGACACTCCGAATGCGACCTTCAAATGCGCCCTTCTTTTCAGGAATTTGGAGTGTGCATGAGATGTATCCTTCGTTGCTGCAGATAACCCACAATTCTTTGCATCGCCATTAACAACCATCATGTTTTTTAAATATTATTTGAAAAAATGTCGCCGCCGGCAGATATACATGCAAGCGAAATGTGGTGTTTAAACTTAAGTAGTTTCAAGCTTGTTTTTGTTTTTAAGCTGTATATACCTCAAATAGATAGTTGTGGTAAACCGGATTACAAGTGTTTAGTGAATTTTTTTTTTTTTAAACGTTTAGAACAGTACTTTGCTGTCAAGGCAAAACATTTCATAGTCATTTTCAAGTTATAAATAATTTTCATTCATATAACTGGTGTGAGAGCGCAACTCCACTGTGAACGTGTTGGCATAGCAACGTGATACTTCCTGCCTGTGTGTCCTACGGAGGACGTCTCGTTTAATTCTGATTAAGGACACTCCGTATACCGCATCCTTCACAGGATGTGTCCTCCAGAGGATGCAGCCTTCAAAATTAAATGAAATGAGACACAGCTAATGACAGTTGTCATAAACATGCATACAAACGCCTTCATATTCATGACGTGTCATGTCATGATTATGAAGCTGTCATGTCAGTCTTATGCACACCCCTTCAAGTAAAGTGTTACCCTATATCTAATAATTAGTATATCACACAATTCTGACTGTATTCTTTGCAACTGCGAGTTTCTATCATGCAATTCTGACTTTATAACTCGCAATTGCAAGTTTGTCACAATTCTGAGGGGGAAAAGTCAGAAGATAAAAAGTCACATTTTTTTTATTCCGTGGCGGAAATAAGCTTCCAAAGTGAAGCAGATCAAATAAAAACATTCAAATGAGATTGTACGAATTAACCACCAATTCACCAAAATGAAAAATAGTTATGAATTGCCATGAGAGTGTGTTGGTGCTTTTAATATGTAACATGAGGTCTCACCATAGCTCTGTACTGAATTTTGAATATTTGCTTTATGAATCTCAGGGCTCTATGATCCCCAAGCCACGTTTCTTACAGAAGCGGATTGAGGAAGTGGAAATCGGAACATTCAAAAGCATCGCGACTATCAGGGAGACCGAAACAGTTTATGACGCTTTATCAGTATTTGTAGAGCGACGGGTCTCAGCCCTGCCCGTCATCAACGAGCAAGGTACTGAGTACGACTGTTTTTTTTCAACCAAAATTATGGTCAAAACCATTTCTGAGGGGTTTCTGATATTTTTCCTTTTCTTTAGGGAAAGTGGTGGCACTTTACTCCAGATTTGATGTCATTGTACGTAGACTCACATCCACACATTTCAATGATTGTGTAACAGAAAATAACTTTCGGATGCACTAAACAAAGCTTAAAGCTGGTATCATCTGCATTTACATGTTTTCCTGATTCTTCAACAGAATTTGGCTGCACAGAAAAACTACAACAACCTGAACATGACGATGCAGGAGGCCATTCAGGGCCGCTGGTGCTGCATTGAGGGGGTGCTGAAGTGTTACCCTCACGAAACACTCGAAACCATCATCGATCGCATTGCTGAGGCAGAGGTATTAGAACAAATAGCTGCCATGTTACATGTATGACATTGACGGCTCATTCTTTGGGTGTTTCTATTGTATTCAAGAATTGATCAACTGTACTCAGACTATGGTCCATATGCTCTTTCAGGTTCACCGTCTAGTGCTGGTGGACACAGAGGATGTGGTGAGGGGAATTGTCTCGCTCTCTGATTTGCTTCAGGCGCTGGTTTTGACTCCTGCAGGCGTTGAAGCACTTTTCTCTTAACGCTCCCTCTCCACCGTCATCCTCATTTCCTATCCTCTCATACCAGGTAGGCAGATTGTCTTCTTTCCTTTTTGCTGACTGCTATCAGCAGAGGTGCTGTATTTCTCTCTTTCTTCATCTTTCAGATGAACATCCCTCCATTTCTGCAAACATATGTACTCCCTCAGATAAATGGTACCAAAGCTGCCACTGGGTCTAAAGGCACACATTTGTATATTATACACCTCATATTTATAACTAAAGGGTGCATTTTAGTAGCTTAAAGGAACATATTATTACCTAAAGTGTACATTTTAGATCCTAAATGGTATATATTTCCAAGAGGGGGTTTTCTCAGTGATGCCATACAATAATTATTTTTTGGTTCCCCAAAGAACCTTTCAGTCAACTGTTCGTCAACCCTTGTGTGTCTTCAATTTTGTTTGTTGTTTTTTCTTTCTTTTTTGGTTGTTTTAAATAATTTTGTTAGTTAAATGCCAACTGCATGAATTTTGGATAATTTTTATTGGAATTTTAATATTTCACCATTTCCTTTTATAAATCTATTTAGGTACACAACATAGTTACACTAAGGACCTTAAGGACAAAAATGTCCCCATTGAAACACGTTAAAAACGAAACTGCCATGTTTAATCCCAGGGCCATTTAACTATAAAATGATGCAGTCTCTGTTAATAGGCTTTCATTCTGTTTGCAAAGCTTCAAAATTAAAATGTTTGCTATTTTTTTACCAGATGGTGGCATTTTCTCAGGTTTGGCCTATAAAGCAAGTACTCACTATTTGTATTCCTGTTTTCTGCTTCTGCTTATTATCAAGCCAGTTGGATAAATTATGCAGCTATAATTGTGTGGGTGTGTTGGTATAGATGTCAGAGTGTTGTATGTTTCTGTGTGCTTGTAATATTTGAGAATAATTTGTCTGGTGAGCGTATCATTTGCCTCAAATTTGGAACACAACTTTAGATTTGATTTTCTAGCAGTTTTTGAGTTCAACATGTTTTATAAAATAAATTTTTCATATAAAATAAATAAATAATTTTCAACTGAAAAAATAATATGCCACGGGTCTTCTTTAAAATGAGACCAAATTTAAAGGTTTAGTTCACCCAAAAATGAAAATTAGCCCATGATTTACTCACCCTTAAGTCATCCTAGGTGTATATGACATTCTTCTTTCAGACGAATAAAATAAAATGTATTTTATTAAGTTTTATATTCAATTTATTTTTACATTTTATATTTAATTTTATTATTATTATTATTTAAAAAGTCCTGGCTCGTAATGGCTCGTTTTTGAAGTCCATAAAAGTGCATCTATCCATCATAAAACTGCTCCACACAGCTCCGGGGGGTTCATAAAGGCCTTCTGAAGCCAAGTGATGCGTTTGTGTAAGAAAAATATCCATATTTAAAACTTTATAGACTAAAATAACTAGCCGTACGCATCGATTTACAGCGAAAGAATAACCCTTGACGGTTGAACCCTTGACGGTTGAACCCTTGACGCATGCCTATTGCGCAGAGGATAGAGCAAAATAAAACACCGGTCATGAATTAGAAGTCTATAACAATAATTAAAAAATAATAATTGGCTGAGGATTTCGATATAATAGAAGAGGGGCTTGAGTTTGTTGCCCAGCCTTATCCGCGAGAGGCGTCAAACCCCCTGGAGCCTTGTGGAGCAGTTATATGATGGATAGATGTACTTGTATGGACTTCAAAAACGAAACAAGAAGTCACTGCCATTATAAAGCTTGGCAGAGCCAGGACTTTTTTAATATAACTCAGATTTTATTGATCAGAAAGAAGAATGTCATATACACCTAGGATAACTTGAGGGCAAGTAAATCATGGGCTAATTTTCCTTTTTGGGTGAACTAACCCTTTAAAGGTGCACTATGTAATTTTTTTTTAGTAAAATATGCAAAAACCACCAGGCCAGTGTTATATATTTTGTTCAGTTGAGCACTTACAATATCCCAAATGTTTCCAACTATTTGTAAATCGTGAGAAAATTGCTATTTTAACCAAGGAACCGGGACGTGTGAGGGAGTCGCCTGTCGATTGCGTCATATCTGCGGTACCCTCGTTTTCCGGTTTTATTCTGCAGAAACACTTTACTCTCACTGCAGTGTGAACAAGTGTCATAGCAGCCGCAGAGCAAACGCACAGAGTAACATAATTTTCAACACACTCAGATGTATCTAATAGGATAAACAGAGCTGCGTTACCTCATACTCATGACCGGAAGTGGCGCCGGCGACTGTGTCATATTAAAAGTCCCGCCGCTCTTCTCATTAACAATCGCTCCAGCGGCCTTGCTCAGCTCCACAACACTCGGTCCTGCTCTGCTTCATACTACAGTAACGTTAATAATCGCATCCATGAACATGATTTCTGCCCGAGTCCTATCCCGATTCTTTTCCACCGGCTGTGAGGTGAAGACCACATGTCCCAAGATTCTGCGCTCAAACGTGGCGTCATCAAACTATGCCTTTGTTCCTTAGTGTAAAAAAAAACATTTTAATAATCTGAAGAACATTTTTTCACTATTAAGAACCTTTTGTGCAATGTAAAGTTTCTATGAATGTTAAAAGTTATTCATGAAACCATAGATGCCAATAAAGCTCCTTTATTTTTAAGAGAGTAGTACCTTTTGAAAGGGTACAATGTGAGTGTATCTTGTGTTATTTATAATGTTTGCTCTGGAGTGCATGGACTATTTAGGTCTTTGGAGACATCTTTCATATAATCTGCAAATATTAAGAGAAAGAATATTCCTATTACTGTGACCAAAACATACATGGACATTTGTGTAGAACATGTGTTACTGTGAGTGCAGGAACATTTGTGAAGAATAAAGAAATGATGCGTGTTCTTACTTAATTTTGTTTTCCAGAAGTTTGTCACCAAGCAAACCATGAGCCTTGAAGGTGAATGCTTGAAGACAGAAAGTGTAAATATATTTAATGTTGTGGGCATTTTGGGATTTGATGTTTCACTTTTAAACATGTCTAATCTTGTTTTACAATTTGACTTTTATATTTGTATAATTTATTAAAGAATTATAATCACATAATCATCTGAATTGTGCTAGTTCTATGTCAGATAAAACTACAGACATTTAGCATGTAATAATGATAAATGATCTCTTTTTATAAAATGTTTGTTATAAAACTTCTTTACCCCCACCCCTGATCCTCACTTTGTAAATAATCAGATTATCATGTCATTTAGTCAAAAAATTCATTGTGGTGTTCCTGCAGAGTGACTTAGTGGATTACTGTTATATTGCACAATTGCTATTTTTTTCCTACCACATACAACATGTTCAATGCAGTGGTTATATTGTGATATTATATTGTTAAAGACAAAGTTGTCCCGGTAAAAGATTTGATCAAAATGGCTTTGACTGAATGATTCCAGATGCACCAAGATAGCTAAAGTAAGATACTTTCCTCTTCTGGATATAGACAATCTCCACCATTTGTTTGATCATACTTAAAGACACTAATTGGTTCCACTTTATATTAGGTGTCTTTAACTACTATGCATTTACATAAAAAAAATATTTTTAGGTACAGTTTTTATTGCAGAACAATTTTGCTGCTATTGAGGTGGGATACGGGTAATGTTGGGGACAGGTCTGGTGGCATGGGTAGGTATATACACTATATTGACAAAAGTATTGGGACATCCCTCCATATTATTGAATTCAGGTGTTCCAATCACTTCCATGGCAACAGGTGTATAAAATTAAATATTCCACGCCCAACAGTTCGTGGTATTATAACAAAGTGGAAGCAATTGGGGACAACACCAACTCAGCCACGAAGTGGTAGGCCACGTAAAATCACAGAGCGGGGTCAGCACATGCTGTGGCGCACAGTGCGCAGAAGTCGCCAACTTTCTGCAGAGTCAATAGCTACAGACCTCCAAACTTCATGTGGCCTTCAGATTAGCTCAAGAACAGTGCGTAGAAAGCTTCATGAAAGGGGTTTCCATGGCTGAGCAGCTGCATCCAAGCCTTACATCACCAAGTGCAATGCAAAGCATTGGATGCAGTGGTGTAAAGCACGTCTCTAGAGCATTGGAGACATGTTCTCTGTAGTGACGAATCACATGTCTCTGTCTGGCAATTGATGGACGAGTCTGGGTTTGGCGTTTGCAAGGAGAACGTTACTTGCCTGACTGTATTGTGCCAAGTGTAAAGTTTGGTGGAGGGGGGAATTATGGTGGTGGGTTGTTTTTCAGGGGTTGGGCGTGGCCCCTTAGTTCCAGTGAAAGGAACTCTTAATGCTTCAGCATACCAAGACATTTTGGACAATTTCATGTTCATGTGCATGTAAAGGCAGGCGTCCCAAAACTTTTGGCAATAGTGTATGTAATAGGTACAGTGTAAAACATGAATGTACACAATAAGTGCATTGTTTCAAATGATTAATTTCAATTTTAGTACATCATAGTTCATAGTAGATCAATTAATAGAAAGTGTGACCCATTAATTAATAAGAACACATTTTTAGAAAACCACTGCCCTACAGCATGGAAACAAATCAAACAGATAAGGGATCAAATTACCTTACATAATAAATCTATTATAAAATGATATTCTTCAAACTACTACTGTGGTTTTGAACTGCATCAAAGGCGTTATTTGAAGACCTTCAGATGCAAAAGCCTCTAAGTCCGTCTGACGTTTTTCTTTAAAATAAGCATTTTTGTCAGGATTCTGTGTATAGGTTTCTACCTAGGTAGTGGTACTTCTGAATGGGCTGAGGCTGGGATTTAGTGGGTTTGAAGTGAAAGTATTTTATGAGCTCATACTATATGTGGAGAGCATTCACTCACTCTTTTTCTCATTTTTGACTATTTTTGACAAGTGACTTTTAGAGGCTTTTGCATCTGAACTATATATATCATTGCATAATTTATATATTTTTAAAATTATATTTGTAATATTTATTTGTATAACATTTTTGTACACGAAAATAAATAATCCAGCCTTGTGATGGCAAATGTTTGAGTTGTTGGTGCATATATTTACCAGAGGTGGATCCTTGTACATCCTGCTTTTCACTGTCAGCAAACAGTGTCAAGTACTTTTGACTCGCTACAGTAAGTAGTTCAACCTTATTTGCATTAATTGTGTTTCAGACCCGTTTCAACAAGTTACATTTATTTCAGTGTTTAGCTAACACCTTTGTCATTAAATATCCTAATTGCTGACTTATGGTTTGAAATCATATGTTTGAGTCATGCAAACTACTTCAATGACGAATGTTTTAAGACATTGCCACTTAAGGTGACTGCTGTTAAACAAAATTAAACTAATACATTTTTTGTATGTTAATGTTACATAAGGAAATAGTTAACATGAACTGGCAGTACTACTTGTTCTACTTGTAGTAATACATGTGTAACATTTAGGATAGTTTACACGAAAATGAAAATTGTCATTTATTTACTCAAGTTGTTCCAAACCTTTATGAGTTTCTTTGTTCTGCTGAACACAAAATAAGATATTTTGAAGAATGTTGGTAATCAAACAGTTGATGGTAACCATTAACTTCCATGTATGGGAAAAATACTATGGAAGTCACTGGAGTCCATCAACTGTATTATCCCTTTAAAGTACTAACAATGCCCAAATTTATGTTTATAAATTTAACATTAAACAAAGATCGATAAATGCTGTAAAATTGGCATTGCATTGACTGATGTATAGAAGCTTCCTGTAAAGTGGCACCACCAAAGTACAGATGGAGAAGCTCGACTGCCAAATGTTGTTTTATGGCTTCAGTGATATTTGATAAGGGAGAATGTTTGAGTGCACTTTTCTTTTTTTTACTGTAATACTAAATAGTTAACATGTTAAACACTACAATATAACATTTATATCTTTATTCGCAAATTGTGTGGTGTCACAATCATTTAATTCTGAAATTTAAAATGCTGTATATGGCCTCTATTGAGTTTACTAGAAACACACATGCCAGAGTCTTCCACCCTTGTTTGTAATGCAACAGAAAGTCAAACAGACGTTTGGAAAGGAAGTGCACTCGCTGTCTCGCTGGATGGAGTGGGTTACAGTCACAGTTTCTGAGCTGGATATTTTCCCTTGAATGAAGGAATGGACCAAGATAAAGACAGCGCTGCGCCTCATGGGTAAGCTCAAAATGGTGTTTTATTCAGCTATATAAAGCAGAAGATGATACTGTCATTATTCAGTTGAAGTTTTGTTCTCATTCAGTAGTGTGAGTGCAGTGAAATCAGTAATGTTATATGAAGTGTCCCCAACTAAGCAAACCAAAAGTGACTGAGGCCAGGAGCCCAAACTCCACCAGGTGACAGAAATGGAGAAGAAAAATTGATGTCTAAAAATTTAGCGGATGCTTCTATCAAAAACAACAAACTTGCTCATAGGTCCAATGGTGACAGTTCAAGTTTCAACTGCAAACTGTCCAACCTTTCTATTCCTAGTTCCAATTCTTAACTATTAGGGCTCATTATTATAAGGAAAATGTGGGAAAGATAAGCAAAATATGGGCAAAAAAAAGGAGATGTACAGTATGGGGGTTACACTTTATTTTAAGGTGTCCGTGTTATAGTGTAGTTATACATTTAAGTACTGAGTAATACAAATTAACTACACTATAGGTTAGGAGTTATTGCATGTAATTGTGCATAATTTCTACATGTAACGTGTAACAAGGACGCTAAAATAAAGTGTTACCCAATATGGTTAGACTGGGAGGAGTTATTTACAATGATCTGATATTTCAATGTGTTTTTGCAGCAAAAAGTTTGGAATAAAAGGGAAGAAGAAACACCGGAAAGGACACAAGGGTGTCGTAATTGCAAACAAGAGTGCTCTAGGTAAGGCCATGAAAGCAAACACGACGTTACGCAAGTGAAGATGTTGAACATTTCATGCGGATTAACTGCATGGTTTTGTTGACACAGAATTTAAATCCATTAATTCCGACATATAGCCACTGATCCTGAGCACTACACAAATGCTTGTAAACCAAATCTGACTGAGCTGGTTTAATCTTTATATTTTAGAGGCAGAGTCTGAAACTAATCCCACCGATCCAGACGTGGTAGATGTACCACAGCCTGAACTCGCTGAAGCCTCCACCTCGGCACACGCTTCCTTCAGACAGATTGTTAATACTAAGAGGCAATTCTTGTTTTCCTCTCCAATCTTTGCACAGCGTAATGTGTTCTTTCTTGTAGTTTCTGTACCACATCTATATCATTTCACTTTTATATGTTTAAAAGGTGTAAACCTGTGGCCAGGATCTTGGAAGCTGAAAGCAAACCACAACATTTCCAGGTAGAATTCAATATAACTTGAGCAAAAGCTGCCGTTTGAACACAACCTTGATTTGCTTTGAGGTGCTAAAACTGTTACTCTTAGTATTGAAAGATTCCCAAAACTCTTATGTTCTTCCTATAGATCTCCATCAATATAACAGAGGCTAGGCAGCTGATCGGAGATAATATTGATCCTAGTGTTGTGATTGAAATTGGAGATGAGAAAAAGCAGACATCTGTAAAAGAAGGAACCAATGCTCCCTTTTACAATGAGGTGATCATACTGTCTTTACTCTCTGAAATAATAGCATTAATGGAAATAATTTGAATAATAATGGTCTTCTCATGCCCAACAGTATTTCGTGTTTGACTTCTTTTGCAATCAAGACATCTTTTTTGACAAAGTCATCAAACTATCAGTAAGTACATATGTAAACAAAATGATTTTCTTCTCATGACTTGGCAGAGCTCACATTAGTGTACTTCTCCCAAAGGTTATGCACTCAAAGATCATGAAGAGCTACTGTGTGGGAATATTCAAGATTGATGTTGGGACGGTTTACTCCCAACCTGGTAAATGCTTGGAGATAGTAGAGATGGTGAAACTAGAGATTTGGAATATTGGTTATTCTGCTTGTAAAACAATAAATCTTGCCCTTGCTGTGCCAGGCCATCAGTTCATCAATAAGTGGGCCATGCTCACAGACCCCGCTGACATCCGCACAGGGGTAAAAGGGCACTTGAAGTGCGATATCAGCGTGTCAGGAAAGGGAGATGTTGCACTACCATCCCAGAAGTTCAGTGATGCAGAGGAACAGATAGAAAAGTACGTTTTTTTTATGGCACAATAAAGACTGGAGGTTGAATGTATCTCATGATGTTAAAAAAAATGTTTGTCCACCCCCAGGCACCTCCTGATTCCTGAAGGCTTAAGCCCTGAACGGCCATGGGCTCGGTTTTACGTGATCGTGTACCGAGCAGAAGGTCTTCCCAGAATAAACTCCAGTATTATGGCCAATGTGACCAAAGCCTTTGTTGGAGACACGACAGCCCTCATAGATCCTTACGTAGAGGTGTCATTCTTCGGTCAAGTTGTAAGCTCACAATCCAGTGCTTATACAAAACACATACACACTAGGGATGCCACAATTCTCAATATAACATTGAACCGTTCGGTACGGCATTCACGGTTCAATACGCGCTTGTGAATTGCGTTTTTTATCGGTTTTGCATTTAATTAATTATTTTTCTACACATTCTACATTTGCCTCCATCCCAATATACTGAACAACACGACATACATTCACATCACACGTTAGTGGTAGAGTTATACTCACGGAACACTATAGTTATTCACAATCACGAAAGTTCATTATTTGCATGCGCCCTGAGTACCTCAAATCTCTGGATGTTGTGGGGCTGTCTTGGCTGACACGCCTCTGCAGCATCGCGTGGCGGTCGGGGACAGTGCCTCTGGGATGGCAGACCGGGGTGGTGGTTCCTCTTTTTAAAAAGGGGGACCGGAGGGTGTGTTCCAACTATAGGGGGATCACACTTCTCAGCCTCCCCGGGAAAGTCTATGCCAGGGTACTGGAGAGGAGAATTCGGCCGATAGTGGAACCTCGGATTCAGGAGGAACAGTGTGGTTTTCGTCCTGGTCGTGGAACACTGGACCAGCTCTATACCCTCTACAGGGTGCTGGAGGGTTCATGGGAGTTTGCCCAACCAGTCCACATTTGTTTTGTGGATTTGGAGAAGGCATTCGACTGTGTCCCTCGCGGCATCCTGTGGAGGGTGCTGGGGGAATATGGGGTCCGGGGTCCTTTGCTGAGGGCTGTCCGGTCCCTGTATGACCGAAGCAGGAGTTTGGTCCGCATTGCCGGCAGTAAGTCAGACTTGTTCCCGGTGCATGTTGGACTCCGGCAGGGCTGCCCTTTGTCGCCGGTTCTGTTCATAATTTTTATGGACAGAATTTCTAGGCGCAGCCAAGGGCCGGAGGGTGTCAGGTTTGGGGACCACACGGTTTCGTCTCTGCTCTTTGCGGATGATGTTGTCGTGTTGGCCCCTTCTAACCAGGACCTTCAGCATGCACTGGGACGGTTTGCAGCCGAGTGTGAAGCGGCTGGGATGGGGATCAGCACCTCCAAATCCGAGGCCATGGTCCTCAGTCGGAAAAGGGTGGCTTGCCCACTTCAGGTTGGTGGAGAGTTCCTGCCCCAAGTGGAGGAGTTCAAGTATCTAGGGGTCTTGTTCACGAGTGAGGGGAGGATGGAACGGGAGATTGACAGACGGATCGGTGCAGCTTCTGCAGTAATGCGGTCGATGTACCGGTCTGTCGTGGTGAAGAAAGAGCTAAGCCGTAAGGCGAAGCTCTCGATTTACCGGTCAATCTACGTTCCTACTCTCACCTATGGTCATGAGCTTTGGGTCATGACCGAAAGGACAAGATCCCGGATACAGGCGGCCGAAATGAGCTTTCTCCGCAGGGTGGCTGGGCGCTCCCTTAGAGATAGGGTGAGAAGCTCAGTCACTCGGGAGGAACTCGGAGTAGAGCCGCTGCTCCTCCACATCGAGAGGGGACAGCTGAGGTGGCTCGGGCATCTGTTCCGGATGCCTCCTGAACGCCTTCCCGGGAAGGTGTTTCAGGCATGTCCAACCGGGAGGAGGCCCCGGGGAAGACCAAGGACACGCTGGAGGGACTATGTCTCCCGGCTGGCCTTGGAACGCCTCGGTGTCCCCCCGGAAGAGCTGGAGGAAGTGTCTAGGGAGAGGGAAGTCTGGGCATCTCTGCTTAGACTGCTGCCCCCGCGACCCGGCCCCGGATAAGCGGAAGAAGATGGATGGATGGATGGCATGCGTTTTAAAGCCTTGCCGGTTAAACATTTCATTCGCGTGCTTATGCACTGTTTTTAACATGCGCTTTACCGAGCACGAGCACTAAAAACCTGTCAAACACGTGATTACTGGACTAAGTAGTCTTACTATGCTAATACTGTCAAATACACACAAGGTTTACATAAACACAGTCGGTTATGTCTAAAGAGAAAGTAAAATCGGCTTGTGTCTGTATATTAGATGTGTGCAGGGACTATACACAAGGAATGTGTGTAAGGGTTTTTTAAGTAAAGTTTAAGTAAGGTTTTTCAAGTCTTTTAAGTAAAATAAAGAAAGAGTATTGCAATAAAAAATAGTATTTTTTTCTCCTTAACCTCTTGCTGTTCCTGTCACCTAAGAATAAAATAGCAAAAAACTGATGTGACAAGCCAACAGAACCGAACCAAACAGAAAACCGTGGTTAAAAAAACCAAGGTATGTATTGAACCGTGGACTATCTGTATTGTTGCATCCCTAATACACACACACATAGGGCCAGGGGGGTTAACTTACGTCACATATACCCTGAACTCCCAGTTGATTAACCCAAACCTTGCTTACTCGAGGTATGCTGGTTCCAAAAACGTGTCCGGGAGTAACAACTTAGACAACTCAGAGTATGTTAACCGTGAACACACAAGACATTCTCAACAGAGCGACGAATCGACGAGTGTCCATGGAAATGGAAAAGTGCGCCACACTACTTCCTCCTTCTTCTTTTGTTTAATAGCGCTTTACATAACCTACTTAATGCACATCGCCACCTATTTGGTGGTTGTGCAATCATTTTTTCAATCTTTTCGTTTAATAAGTAATCTTTATTCACTGAGAATAAGGATTATAATGTTTGTTTGATGCTAATTAATTGAGTGCAGATCCATGTGTGAGATGACAATAAAATACATAATACATATATTTGAATTGAATTAACATTTAAACATGTTATAATAGTTGTTTAGAATTAATATATAATATTGTATATTATAACTGTAACTATATAACACATTTAGTTATATTAATATAACTATTAATTATATAACACTCTGAATTCTTCTTAAGCAAACTAACCCTGGAACATAACCTGCTCCCGAGCAGGTTATGTTCAGAGAATGAGTTGCTATGGCTACTTACCTGAAAGTTACCTCCGTTTTTGGAATTGAAAGTTGAGGTTATCCACTTACATAACCTGCTTTCAGCAATACCCCCCAATTTACTGAAAAGGGCAAATTAGCATGAGAGCGCGATTCCAAAAAAGCGCAGATGGGGGTGTAAAGTTCTGCGCGTGATACTGAAAAACGCAAAAATTAAAGAATACAGAAGCGGTTGAATAATTTTCATAATGCCCAACACAGTCTACCAAGAGCAGCACAAATCAGCATCTAGTTTAAGACATGCTTTTTTTATAAGGTAAATAGAGCAAATACCAGTAAATTGACGAGTGCAAAACTTAGTAAATCACCTTGCGCTATTCATTTTCTGCCTACCCCTTTTCAGCGCTAATTTTCACTGCATGTCTTTAGTAAGGATTTTATGTTGTTGTCATTTTTATTAGTTTGTTTTGCTTTAAATATTTCTATATAGCTTTTCTATATAAAAAAGTAATTTTAGTCCTTCAGTTTAAACGTATTTATTTCAGTTAGTTGCCAAGACATAATTTCTATCTATCATAGCTTTTTATTTTATTTAAGCTTTATTTCATTATTATTGAGAATAAAAAAAAATATTTTTAATCATTCCTTCCATACAACAGCAGGACATTTTGAGCAGGGCATGTCAAGATAGAGAAAGTCTGATTCTTTTTTGACATCAGACGCTATGTCAAGTTTAAAAGTTCAAATGTCACACGTCTCGAGCATTGCGCTCTTTCCTGTTTGATGTACAGTGTCTTGCGCTTTTGAGTGCAAGAATGCGTCCTGTGTGAATGACCTGTGCTTTTGTTATTTTTTTCAGCACTACATCCCCTGAGTATATGTGGTTATAACCCTTATGTAGCCCTGCCCCTTTTCAGCGCTGTGCTCGTTGTGTTCTGTCTTCCGGTTTGTATTTTCACAGCATGAAAGTAAGATCTTATGGATGTATGAATGAAACGCTCATTTTAAAATCTGCCCAGTCTACTGACATTTGTTATGACATCAGCTTCAAACATTACAATTCTCATGATAACCTTCGTTAAAGGGGGAGTCTAATGCTATTTCATGCATTCGGACTTATTTACTCTGTTAAAGAGTTGGATTCTCGTGCTAAACATGGCCAAAAGTTGGACGTATATCTGTGCCAAATACACTCCTTCAGAATTCAAATATGTTTTGGAATGTTTTTTCCGAGTATGGCCCTGTATGACATCATTAAGGGCGGAATTGCTTGTAAGGGCACTTCTCCCAGATGAGCATGCACGCTCATCAACCAGAGCAAGAGCAAGAGCACGCCCATCAATGAGCTTAGTTTGAGTTATAGAGGCCGTCTTTTGTTTTTAAATCAACAATGTCACTAAAGAAGTGTGCTTTTGGTTGTGAGGGAAAGATAATCTTGTTCAGCTTCCCAAATAACCCAGCGTTAAGGAAACAGTGGATTGTTTTTCTGGAGCAGCAACAGAGTTCTGCAAGTCTGTTTGTTTGCTCCCGGTCATGAGTCGAAACCACAGGCAGTGAGTGAAACTGTATCAAATGTCTGTGTTTTGTTGGCAATCGGCCAAAGTGCATATAATGTCAACAACACGAAAGAATAGCGAATCGAACGCTATCCAGGGATAATGCCAAGATGTAGTGTGTGTGTGTGCGCTCATGACTCTTTAGCTCCGCCCGCTGCACGCCTCCACAAGTTCGGCTGTTTTCGGAAAGAATCGGTACAGCGTATCTGTCTTTTATAAATATGATAAAACTAAAGACTCTTCAGAGATATGAAGGATGCAATACTACTCTACACATACTCAAGATTAACATGAGATTGGCAGAAACTGTGTGTGTTATGTAACCTTTAACTCTACAATAAGTAAATCCTTGCAAAAAGTAAATGCCATAGAAATATACAGATCTACCACAAAAATGTAAAGATGGCTGTGCTCTTGTTTCTCTGGCACATAAGGTCATTATAGCAAGAGCTGTGTCTTCCGAAATGTCTTCCTGACACTTGTTTTCTTTACGATTTAAAGGGCAGGACGTCTACTCAGAAGAGCACAGCAGAACCAGTATGGAACGAGCAAGTGGTGTTTAAGGAGATGTTTCCTCCACTGTGTCAAAGACTGAAAATTCGGGTTCTGGATGAGGGGAGCATGAACGATGTGGCCATTGGGACTCATTACATTGATCTGCACACCATCTCAAACGACAATGATGGAGATAATGGTTTGCCATTTTTTGAATGATTTTGAATTGAAGTATTTGAACATGTATTTGAAATGTCGGAATGTTATTGTACTAGAAAAACAATATACAAAATATCAAACCCAGTAGCATTTGCAAACAAATGATGGTAGCTAATTATATTATTTAATCATTCATTGCATTTCTCAAGGTTTCCTGCCCACATTTGGACCGGCATGGATCAACCTTTATGGCTCACTTCGTAATTCCACACTGGTGGAAGACAGCCAGGAGCTGAACGAGGGTGTTGGAGAGGGGGTGTCCTACAGAGGCAGGGTTTACATAGAACTCATTGTGGAGATCCTGTCTGGAGGTGCTGAATCTAAATCCCTGCTTTCAAAGATCAGTCTAAAAGATACCAAGGGAGGAAAAGCAGTGGCGAAAGATCCCAGAACTGGGACAGGAGCCGGAGGTGAGGAGGAGAAGTCCAAAACTATAGGACCTGAGGTGATGCCAGTGGAGCCCACACAGAAGGTGTTTGCAGCAGTCACTCTCCTTTTTACTCCATTCTTCAATCTTTCACTTTTTTCACCTTTTTTCAATCTTTGTATATACATTTCCATTATATTTAAGCTACCCTAGTCATTTTTTTAACTTGCATTTAGGTGAATGATGAAGACATGGAAACCTTCCTGCTCTTTGGCTGTGTTTTCGAGGCTTCCATGATTGACAGAAGAATCGGTGATAGACCTATCAGCCTTGAGTTCACCATTGGTAAACAGAATTTATACATTCAACATCAATGGAACTTTCCACAAATAGGTTCTAAATAGGGTCTCTTAACTTTTTAAATTTTTTCATGGTAGTTTGCTTAATCTGCATAATTTTTTTTCTTTCATTCAGTTTTTTCATTAAATAAATTTGGTAACAGGGTTGAAGAGTTAAGCTTAATGGATACAGCTCTTTTTGATTATCAATTTTAAATCATTTGGTAACATGGTTACACACAATATATGGGACACAGATAAATTACTTTTTTTTGCCGCTAGAGGTCGCTTATTCAAAACAAAGACGTAGCTTGACGACCCTTGATTTTGCAGAGATTTTATTATACCGCAGACGACCGCTTCCGCTTCTTCCGGTCATGCGTATGTGGAGTAAAGGCCCTTTCACACTGAACGCGATTTTGACGCGCGAATAATTCGCGCGATGGTTTTATTTTTCGATCAGCTGTATGTGCAATGGGTGCTTCCACACCAAACGCGAATGTGCTGCGGCGAAAAAACGACATTTTTTTTTTTCGCTTCAATGTCGATTTTTTTTTACTTTCGCGGAGACGGAAAGGGCTTCAACCAATCACAAACACGGAAAGTCGGTACTGTGGCACTTAAATGTTTACATTGTGACTCAATTGACCCTTCGTATGTCAACATATGTCAACATTTGGACATGACAATCAGTGATTTGACAGCTCACCTTAAGCAGACTGCCAGACGCTGCTCCGGATCGATTGGTTCCCTGAAGTTTGTGGTTTGTCTCGTCAGTTGTGGTGCCACTGACTGGAGGAGCTCCTCAAATTGTCCCACGGACATCCGAAAGTAAGTGCGGAATCGGCCATGATAAAGTTTTAGCTCCTGTACAAGATTGCCATACTCCCCTTCAGACTCAGTGGGTGCACCCAAAACCTTCTATTTGGTCTTTTAAATAAAATGAAAAGTTCGTCTTCACTGGATGATGAAGTGTCCATGTTTACTGTCGCCGCGAATGTTTTGGAATGTTGGAGCTCTGAAACGTCACAGACATCGCAAACTCGCGTCGCGGCTGATGTGAATGGTTTTGACGCGAACTATTCGCACGCGAAAAATTCGCTTTTCCGCCTCGCTTTTTCGTTTACGCGTTCAGTGTGAAAGGGCCTTAATGCAGCGCAGTTTTATTTTATTTAGTTTTAATCCAAAAATCTTACATATTGTGCCTTAAAAAAAAAAAAAATTATAATGTATTCAGTGTTTGGTAAGTTACTCTAATAAAAGTATTTAATTACTAACTAATTACATCATCAACTGTGTAATTAGATTACTGTATACTCTCTCTAAAAATGTTGCATTACTTATTACTTTCTAAATCCCATATCAACCTCGACCAGTTGAACAATACAAGGACAGATGTTTTTAATTCTTTCAAATAAATTATATTAAATTGCAAAAATGATTCTTGAACTGACCAAGCATATTAAAGGGAGAAGGTTACATTAAAAACATACATTTTTAACATTAGATGTTACATTTTGATGTTAAATTAAGAAATTAAAAATGGTTTTATATAGAATTATTTTAGCCTATACAGTATTTCATGCAATTACATCAGAAGTAAATATAATACAATTTCAGAAAAAGTAAGAGTAATCCCTTTTTCAAGGAAAGAAATTAATATACAGTAATTAAATACTTAGAAATACATTACACCCAACACTAAGACAGTTTCACAGACAGGGCTTAGATTAAGCCAGGATTAGGCCTGATTTCAATTAGGCCATTTAAGTAGCTTTTATAAACGTGTCTTAGAAAGAAAAGAAAAAAACATTACTGGTGTTAATCTTGAAACAAAAGTCTCAAGTGCATGTTGCTTTCAGTTAAAACAGCTCAAGCGTGCATTTTAGTGTGGGACTTTGTGTTTCACCCGGGGTGAAATGTACTTAATGTCATTTGAACGGATTATGTCAAAATTCTGATATTGTTATATGATTTTAAGAGTGGGGGTATGAAAACATTTAATATGCTGAGAAGGCATGAGATGTCATTATTACATAGAACCTGAAGAGCTAACAATAATATGATGGTATAATATGACCCCTTTAAATGTGTACTTGTTTATTCAGGTAACTTTGGGAACTTAATTGACGGTGCTGCACCACCTCATTCAAAGAAAAGGCTTGAAGATGTCTCGGTTACCACTCCTCTTCTGGACACCGCAGCAACAATGACGTGCAAATCCACTACAACACCAGAGAGACCTCTTTTCGGAGATGCACAGAGGTGCTCATTTGCAAACAACACTAATAAGTTTATCCCTTCGTTAAATAATGGGAAATACTTTATTCATGAGAAAAACTGGACCCATAATCTTGTTTTGTGCAGGCACTACATGCACTTACCCATCACAGCGCAAAAGCCCTGTGTGTATGTTTATGGAAGCTGGGAGGATCGAGCTTACCGACTCCATCACGCCAACATGCTGGACACAATTGCCCTGATGTTTGTATGTGAGCCTTCAACACAGTTTTATTAGATAACCACATGAACTACTAACTGATCACACTGTCATTTTCCTGGGTTGTCAGGAGGAAGGAATCGCTAAGGTGGCAGAATTGGATAAAATGTTGTCTCCAGAGGCATGGACTCTCATGCATCATGTTCTTCGGGAATTTAGAAGAGATGCCAGGTAGGTCTAAAGACCCTAAGGGAATTAACAGAGATATTTAGTGATACCAGAAAAAAAGCCATTTGTACTCTTTACAATTAGTAGGGGTCAAAAAGTTAAAATGTATTATTATAATTATTTCCCCTGCCCTGAGGTCCCCTTAAAATGTTAGTAGAGCCTATATGACGTGACAGGCTGAACAAAGTTGAACACCCAATAGGTGTCACTGTTGTGTCAATTTAGGCGGGGGAAGTTCCGCGTTCTGAAAGTTACAAAGTTTTCATAGTACACGAGCCTCATGAGCCCTATAAAATGATAGTTTAAATGTAAATGTAAAATGTAAATTCTGTCATTATCATTTACTCACCCCCATGTCGTTCCCAACCTGTATAACTTTCTTTCTTCTGTTGTCCAGTTCTTTTTTTCCTTTTTCTTTTGGGTCTATACAATGAAAGTCAATGTGGTCTGTTTTTTGGACCCCATTGACTTTCATTGTATGGACAAAAACAGTTGGAAAAATTAATATTTTGAAGTCATTCAGGTTTGGAACAACATGAGGGTAAGTAAATCATTTTTGGGTGAACTATCCCTTTATAAATTCTTCCTTTCTTCCTTCCTAATGTACGCTCATTAATACAATTCTACAACTGGATGTAACGGTATGTTTATTTCAGGGAGTTTATTGCTTTTGCTGAAAAGAAGGTGAAGGGAAGCAACTTGACCTTACTGGACAAAAAGAGGCTCACTCTGTGCAAACAGGAGCTGGTGGGTCTCTTTTATGCTCTCATAAGCTGTTTTTTCTCTATTTGTAAAACTTCAGAAGAGCTCTCTGTCTTTTATTATTCCTGTATGACTTTAGTGTGCATCACTGCTTTTCCTCCTCTATCTAGTCCTAATTTAGTCCTCATAACTCATTTGTTTCAACACCAAAATGTTATAAAAATATGTAATGAAATTAATTTGTAGATGCTATTTTTAATTGTTTTTAATTGTTACAAACTGTTTTTAATTGTTACAAACTAATGTCAATCAGTTAGGTATGCCTTTAAATTAAAAAAGGATTTTTAAGATCACAAGAACAGATTCTTTCAAGTGTATTTAAATGTTTGACTGGTTGTGTATGTATATTTGGCTGATCTTTGGTTTTATTTGCTGCACTTCAGGAAAGTATGACTGAAGTAGCAGGAGGACTCCTTGAGCCCAAGAGGAGATCTTTGACTGTAAAAGAGATGCTGCTGGAAGTCCAGAAAATTAAAAAGAAACTGAGATTTCTGGTGGAAGAGGTTGTTATTTTGTGTCATTATGTTATATGCAAAGCCTTGAACTCTCATATGTATAATGTAAGGTTATATTATTTTAAGGTGTCGTAGTTACATTGTACTTTCTTAAATAAGTTCTGAGTAATATTAATTAACTACTATGTACTTATCATAGATTTACGGTTAGGGTTTGGTTTAGGGTTAGTTACTTGTAATTATGCATAATTTACTGTTATTACTATAGTAAGTACATGTAGTAACATGTAACTATGTCACCTTAAAATAAAGTGTTACCTAATGTAAGTCTACATCATTACTAATATTCCTCTTCATCTCATGCCTGTCTTAGCCTCAACACACTTTACCAGATGTGTTTGTGTGTCTGGTCAGTAATAACAAGCGTCTGGCGTATGCCAGAATCCCTGCTCGTCACCTGCTCTTCTCTGAAAGCCCTGATCAGAGAGGCAGAGACTGTGGGAAGATTAAGACCCTGTTCCTCAAGGTCTGACTCTGAACTCTGATATCAAATGCTAACCTCTAGCTTTAACTTCTAACTTTTAAAAGGAAACATTCATTACATATTCATAAAAATCTGTCTTTCAGCCTCCAGGGAAGCGTGGGCCGGGGTGGACCGTCCAGGCTAAACTTGATGTGTACTTATGGCTGGGAACTTGCAGAGATTCATCCCACATGTTGAACAATCTCCCATCAGGCTTTGAACTTGAAGGCATCTCATCAGAGGGCAGGACTGGCCCTCCTCCTGAGTATTTACTCTATACAGGCAAGATTGCTCAGCACTCCATGTTGCTATAAAGAATTATTTTTCTTTGTCTCTGTTTCTTTTTCTCTGTAAGACACTGATTGGCATGTTGTCTTGATGTTTGGCCCTGTATGTTGTTGGTATACAGAGAAGCACATGTTCCAGCTGAGGGCTCATATGTACCAGGCTCGTGGTCTTATCGCAGCAGACAACACTGGCCTCTCAGACCCCTTTTCCTGGGTGTCTTTTCTGTCCAATAGCCAAAACACTGGTGTAAGCATGAGTTTATGTGATGACATAATACAAAAAATGATAGAGGACACTGTTTGACTGCACCACTAATATACTTTTCTTTCATTCGTTTAGATTAGATTCATACTGTTATTGTGCAGAGTAAAAGTACAGATCCACAAAATCCAGTTACCATCTAACCAGTGCATAGGCTATATATCTTCTATATATATATATGTATGTATGTATGTATGTATGTATGTATGTATGTATGTATATATATATATATATATATATATATATATATATATATATATATATATATATATATATATATATATATATATGTATATATATGTATGTATATATATATATATACGTATATATATATATATATATATATATATATATATATATATATATATATATACACGTGTATATATATATATATATGTATATATATGTATATATATATATATATGTATATATATATATATATATATATATATATATATATATATATATATATGTGTATATATGTATGTATGTATGTATGTATGTATGTATGTATGTGTATATATATATATATATATATATATATATATATATATATATATATATATATATATGTATATATATATATACGTATATATATATATACATACATACATACATACATATATATGTATGTATGTATGTATGTATGTATGTATGTATGTATGTATGTATGTATGTATGTATGTATGTATGTATGTATGTATGTATGTATGTATGTATGTATGTATGTATGTATGTATGTATGTATGTATGTATGTATGTATGTATGTATGTATGTATGTATGTATGTATGTATGTATGTATGTATGTATGTATGTATGTATGTATGTATGTATGTATGTATATATATATATATATATATATATATATATATACAGTGAACACCCTGCTATTTTGCAAGTTGTCCCACTTAGAAATCATGGAGGGGTCTGAAATTGTCATCGTAGGTGCATGTCCACTGTGAGAGACATAATCTAAAAAAAAAAAAAACAGAAATCACAATGTATGATTTTTTAAACTATTTATTTGTATGATACAGCTGCAAATAAGTATTTGAACACCTGAGAAAATCAATGTTAATATTTGGTACAGTAGCCTTTGTTTGCAATTACAGAGGTCAAACGTTTCCTGTAGTTTTTCACCAGGTTTGCACACACTGCAGGAGGGATTTTGGCCCACTCCTCCACACAGATCTTCTTTAGATCACAACGACCTCAAACAGGTGCATCTAATTTAGGATAATAAATGGAGTGAAGGTGGACATTTTAAAGGCAGACTAACAGGTCTTTGAGGGTCAGAATTCTAGCTGATAGACAGGTGTTCAAATTACTTATTTGCAGCTGTATCATACAAATAAATAGTTTAAAAAAATCATATATTGTGATTTCTGGATTTTTTTTTTTTAGATTATGTCTCTCACAGTGGACATGCACCTACGATGACAATTTCAGACCCCTCCATGATTTCCAAGTGGGAGAACTTGCAAAATAGCAGGGTGTTCAAATACTTATTTTCCTCACTGTATATAACCTTCTACATTGCCAAAAGTATTGCGACACCCCTCCAAATCATTGAACTCAGGTGTTCCAATCACTTTCATGGCCACAGGTGTATAAAATCAAGCACCTAGGCATGTAGACGCTTCTACAATCATTTGTGAAAGAATTGTTCGCTCTCAGGAGCTCAGTGAATTCAAGCGTGGGGACAATTGGGAACAACAGCAAAATCACAGCGCGGGGTCAGCGCATGCTGAGGCGCACAGTGCGCAGAAGTCGCCAACTTTCTGCAGAGTCAATAGCTACAGACCTCCAAACTTTGTGTGGCCTTCAGATTAGCTCAAGAACAGTGTGTAGAAAGCTTCATGGAATGAATGGGTTTCCATGGCCGAGCAGCTGCATCCAATCTACTGCATTGTGCCAAGTGTAAAGTTTGGTGGAGGAGGGATTATGGTGTGGGGTTGTTTTTCAGGGGTTGGGCCCCTTAGTTCCAGTGAAAGGAACTCCTAATGCTTCAGCATATCAAGACATTTTGGACAATTTCATGCTCCCCCCACTTTGTGGGAACAGTTTGGGGATGGCCCCTTCCTGCTCCAACATGACTGCGCACCAGTGCACAAAGCAAGGTCCATAAAGACATGGATGAGCGAGTTTGGTGTGGAGGAACTTGACGGGCCTGCACAGAGTCCTGACCTCAACCCGATAGAACACCTTTGGGATGAATTAAAGCGGAGACTGCGAGCAAGGCCTTCTCGTCCAACATCAGTGCCTGACCTCACAAATGCGCTTCTAGATGAATGGTCAAAAATTCCCATAAACACACTCCTAAACCTTGTGGAAAGCCTCCCCAGAAGAGGTGAAGCTGTTATAGCTGCAAAGGGTGGGCAAACTCCATATTAAACCCTACGGACTAAGAATGGGATGTCATTAAAGTCCATGTGCATGTAAAGGCTGGTGTCTTAAAACTTTTGGCAATATAGTGTATGTATAGAAGAAATTTTACATTTTAGAAAATGTATAGAAACGTGAGATAACCTATTTTACAAATACTCTTTTTGATTCTGGATAATAAGTCACAGAAGATAAAATTGCCACAAAGCAAATTATTTTGTCATGGTCATTCATATTTGTTCAAATTGTATTTTTTAAGATCATCAAGCAAACATTGACTCCCACATGGAATCAGCTGATCCTGATAAATAACGTATCTCTGTATGGAGGGCTTCATGATATAGTCCAGGAGCCACCACTAGTTGTGATTGAAGTGTATGATGATGATGCGGTGGTAAGGACAGCACATTCACCTAAGTATACAGACCACAAATATAGTACTTCTCTTATGGTTCTGTAATTGAATTAAGCTTGATATGCAGCTGAGAAACAATTGGGGCACAATGGTTTTCTCTCTCCAGGGTACAGAGTACCTGGGATCGACAGTGGCTGTTCCTGTAGTCAAACTGTCAGAGGAGCTATACTCCCCTCCTCAGCTGCAGTACAGTCCATTGTTCTGCGGTGGTCTGTCAGGAGGAGACATACTAGGAGCCTTTGAACTCATTCAGGTCCAGTCTTACAAACACAACACGTGACCGTAATATGCATTTACAGATGTGGTTGATCAGTTATTTATTACTATTACTACTACTACTAATATTGAGTTATGTATGTTCTACAAACATGTATAATCTAATGCAGATACTAATATGCTGTTTGTCTTACCCATGATGCTGTAGATCTCAAAGTCAGGAGAACACGCGCTCCCTGATTTAGATGAGCCAGATGGAGGGGTTATCCCTGTACCTTCATACATCCGGCCTGTGCTCTGCAAGTACAGAATTGAGGTGCACAATCTTTTAACTTATGGTCTATGTGTAAAGTACAAAAAAAGCAAAAGAAATGGAAACACTTTGTGACCATTCTTATAAAAGCACATTGCATTGTTCTTCAGTTTAGCTGACAGCTGTAAAAATGCATAGATTTCAAGCAGTGAATTGTAAACATATTGCTTTTATTTTCATAGTGTGAAATGTTTATTTTTGGAGCCATTTTATTCCAAACAATGTTTTATTTATGTTTTATTTTAGCGAGATTGGTAGTTCTAAGTCATTTGAATTCCAAGCCCATCATTATTATTGAAAATCATTTATGAACTATTGATTTTATTTGTTTTTAACTGTGTAAGAAAAATACCATACTAATTTAAATAATTCGGGTATAACCCCACCAGTACACTGCGCTGTATAAATCTAAACATCTTTCATGCGTCAACGTGTGACATCTACTTCTGAAACCTTTTAGTCAGAGCTTTTTCTGCCTGTGTCAAACCACTATATCTCGACTCTACCATTTCCCAAAAGTGTTGTGAAATCCTCTTAACTTTATAGGCATCTTTTGAAAGCCTTTTAGTATCTGAACAGTGTTTTTATAGGCAAAACTACTTGGTCTTTATACCAGGTCTCACTATTATTAGGTGTCACATTTGTTTTACATTTTTTTTATTTGTAATCTGTATTTTGGTATGTATAACATGGATCTACCCTTTTTAAGTGAATTAAAGTGGCTTTTTCAGTGTACACTATTAATATTTTGCCTGTATTTTTTAATACAAGAATTGTTGCGTTTGCATTTATGTGCACTGCAGGTTTTGTTCTGGGGCCTCAGAGAACTGAAGAAAGTTCAGCTCTTATCTGTCGATCGGCCTCAAGTTTTTATCAAGTGTGCAGGGGCAGGCGTCAACTCCTCGGTGATACAGAGTTACAAGAAAAACCCGAACTTCACAATACTTGTGGATGCCTTTGATGTGGTAAGTCAACTGCTACAACAACATGGCTCTCTGTTTAATGTTGACACATATGGTGTCGTCCCCATCGCATCGCTTGTGTGATCTATCGCGTGATGTTCTGCTGATCTCAGCATGTCTCTGGCCGCTGTTGTCTGTCTGCAGGAGCTGCCTGAAGACGAACACCTCCTCCCTCCTCTCACCATCACTGTGGTAGACTGGAGGGCCTTTGGACGGAGCACACTAGTGGGTAGTCATATGATCAACAACTTGGCATTATTCAAACACATCCCTTCACCGATCCAACAGCCCCAACAGGAGGCCAGAAACATAGCAGGTGATGCATGTCCCAGTTACAGTCACAATAACATCCCCAATAAATAAAAAATAAACAGTCAAACAGAGACAACACAGTCAACACAATCTAAGCTATACATCTAGTACCTAATATTATACAAATATTATGATCCAGAGTCCCCAGTAATATATAATATAATCAGAGTTTGACATTCAGCACATGTTGAGTTCATGCACATAATGCCGCCTCTCAGTACTAAATTGAGCTCTTTTTCACTGCTTAATGTGCTTAAATAGTCAAATACACACAAACCAAATGTCAAAATGCTTTAAGTATTCACATAAACACTGTTTTATTTTAAGTGAATGTAAACCGTTGAGAAAGAAAATGCATGTGCAACGGTTTAATTGGATCCATGTGTCAGTCTTAAAGTGACAGCAGCCTAATATACCTGATGCCAAATTATGATAATATTAAAAATATCTATATGGCAGTTTTCCCCATGGTATCGATGTCAAAATTATGGCCAGTGAACTGCGGAGTTGCCACAGTGGCTGGTCAGCAAAAAAGTTAATGTCAAGCCCTGAATATAATATATTGGTCTCGGGCAGGGATGCTCAATCCTGTAGAATGTAGTTACAACTCTCCATCTGTCTGTAGTTCTATTACATCCCTAAACCTTGATGATAAAAATCCCTCAGTGACTCTGAACAATTAATAAAAATGATTGCCTAAATCTAATTAAAAATATGGTTTGTTTTTCGCCTGTAGTGGCTCAGCTGTCTCTGCAGCAAAGTGTTGTGCCACCGCCAAACGAAGAGATCGCCATTGAAATAGAGCACGAGGAGATAATCCCCCCTCCCCCCAAAACTGAGCCAGACTTCCAGGACACGAAGGTTTGTTTTTAGTAAACTATTTTGAGAAAAAAATCAGATTATGAATTTTTTCCACCTATATCGACAAATATACTCAAACTTCCAGCTTTTCCTTCCAGTTTAATCTATGCCCCTAATTTCTGAAAACACATGCACACACACTACCAATGTACTACAAAACTCTTTGTCAATGCCAGGTGTCGAAGAAAAGCAAACGAAGATCAACTAAAAGGAAGAAACGCACCGCGGCTGATGAGTCTGCCGATAACGTCATTGATTGGTGGTCGAAATACTATGCATCAATGCAGAAGATCCAACAGGTAAGCTTTTAAACATGTTTGTTAGCAGCAAATGGTTTTATTTGAGTTGTTTTTTTGCTAACTAGTTGTTTTGTACCACACTTTCTTTCTTAGGCAAAGCTAAAAGAAAACAATCCATTTCCACTGCTCTTTGAAAATAGTAAGTGATATCTGAGTTTATTCCAAAATCAGTCTTACACAGTCTTCCTCTGGATTATGTAGACACATTATGCTCCGGCTTTAGTCATACATGCCCACATTGTGATGTATTTCAGTAACTCCTCTGGAGAACATTATTTCCGAAGGATTGATCAATCTGGGTAAGAATGACTGGGAGACTGTCTATTGCATGGCCTTCTTTTTTTTGCTGTGGTCAACAGGATTGCAGAATGTTTTGTTCCCTATACAAACTGTGCATTACCATAAGAATTTATGGAATTAAATTGTCCACATCATAGTCTCTTGCTTACAAGAGATCACAGAACATTTTGCAATCCCAGTGTGCCCAGATCTGCACCTCTATTTAGGGGTTTTGTGCACATACACTACCTTTCATAAGTTTGGGTCCAGGTCGTTACTATTTTTTTAGAAAAGTAAGTATTTTCTGCTCATTAAGACTGCATTGATTTGATCAACAATACAGTAAATATTGTGAAATATTATTATTTTAGAATGTAATTTATTCCTGTGATCAAAGCTGAATTTTCAGCATCATTACTCCAGTCTTCAGTGTCACATAATCCTTGAGAAATAATTTGAATATGCTGATTTTGAATTATCAATGTTAAAAACAGTTGTGCTGTTTTGTGAAAAACATATTTTTGTGGAAACCATTATACATTTAATTCAGGATTCTTTGGTTAATAGAAAGTTCAAAAGAACAGCATTTATTTGAGATATATATTGTCATTTTTGATCAATTTAATGATGAATAAAAGTATTAATTTATTTTTCTTTTCTTTTTTTATCTTACTTACCCCAAACTTTTGAACGGTACTAACTAATTTTTGCAGTCCATGAATATATTCAGTCGGTTAGTTTGTTTCAGTTGTACATTTAAACTGCTCTTTGGTGGAAGTGATAAAAGCACATATATTTGCTTTTAAAATCTACCTTTAATCCCTGTTAAAGAGAGTCTGTGTGCAAGTTATTTTGATATGGTATTTTCTACGGTATTTTTAGCATCAGGTCTTAAGGAAAAGAAAAAAGAGATGAACTACAAAAGTGTGATAGAACAGCCCAGGCTTGCAACATTACAGGTAAAATGCTTAGTTTCCCTGAAAATACTCTCTATACGTTATATTTGCATTTATACATCAAACAGACATGAAGACTCACTTTTTAATCACTCCAGGTGTATGACAAAGAGCTGGAGGCGGAGTTTGGGCCTTTTGACGACTGGGTTAAAACCTTTGAACTCTATCGAGGAAAGGCCAATGAGGAGGACGGCTCTGCTGATGAGAGATTTGTCGGGAAGTTCAAGGTAAATTGGTTTCGCATGTAGAAGCATAACATACATGGAGGCTTTTTAAGATCCAGGTCACAGATTTCCCATCATTGATTGCGCCATCAGGGCAGGTTCTGTCTGTACAAGATGCCAGAAATGGATGATGAGGACAGGGATGGATATTTGGATTCCGGGCAGTTTAAAATAAACCAGGGTATTCCTCCAAACACTGCAGTAGAGGTCCTGATCCGTGTGTACATAGTTGCAGTAAGTGCCTTTTTAAATATTTTTATACAGGAATATTGATGCAAAAATTGTCACTGACAAAAAAAATCCACACTGGATTTTGGTTATTTCTGGTCTGTTACTGGTTTGGCTTGTGGATCAGAACAACTCAGCGTTTAATGCTGGTCAACCAAGTTTTATTAATTTTTTTTAAATAAATTCATACTTTTATTTTGAATGCATTAAATTGACCAAAAGTGACAATAAAGGCATTATAATGTTACAAAATATTTCTATTTCAAATAAAATTTTTTGACTACACGTCAAAGAATTTTCAACATTGATAATAATAAGAAATGTTTCTTAAGCACTAAATCAGCATATTAGAATGATTTCTGAAGGATCATGTGACACTGAAGACAGTTTTGCCATCAAAGGATTAAATTACATTTCAAATATTGCTTTTAAAATGTATTTTTTCTTTTTTTTAAATGTAATAATATTCAATAATCAAATAACTGCAGCCTTGGTGATCACAAGAGAGTTCTTACAAAAATATTCACAAATCTTACCAACCCCAAGCTTTTGATTTGAGTTTGATTTATGAGCATCAACAAATGTTGGTGAGCAGCTTTGCTGGTCTTCAGGGTGCTCAACAGGGGTGATCACCAGATTATACAGTCGTTTTTGACACTCTTATGCATGTTAAGGCCTTCAACCTGCACCCTGCGGATCCAGATGGCAAAGCAGACCCTTACATAGTGCTGAAACTTGGGAAAACGGAGATCAAAGACAGAGTCAACTACATCCCAAAGCAGCTCAACCCAGTGTTTGGAAGGTGAACAAGCACAATGACTAAGAAATTATCTTTGAAATTGTATTACTGCTCATTTCATTGAGGTTCATTCTCTCTCAATCTATCAGATCCTTTGAAATTCAAGCCACTTTCCCCAAGGAATCCCTGCTAACTATTCTCATCTATGACTATGACACTATCGGTGGTGATGATTTGATTGGAGAAACACAGATCGATTTGGAGAACCGTTTTTACAGCAGGCATCGCGCTACTTGCGGTCTGCCAACCGAATATGCCATGTAAGTATTTATATTGTAACATTTTCTGTTAGTTTGATGCCCACTCTTGATGCATCAATTGATTATGTCATCTAGTGAGGGTTATAATGCATGGAGGGACTGCATCAAGCCAATGGACCTGTTGATTAAGCTTTGCAAAGAAAACAGACTGGACAACCCTCACTTTTCTCCAGGACACATTACCATAGGAAACAAAGTCTTCACGGGGAAAACGGTATTTGCTGATGAAGGTATGTCACTCCTTTGGTTTGGTTTACATCATGATGTTGATTGTTGATTAATAACCAAAGGATCAATGTGTTTGCTGCTGCTTCACAGATCAGATAGTGGAGTCGTACGAGCACTTGGCTCTAAAGGTGCTGCAAAGGTGGCCTGAGTTGACCAGTGGGGCTTGTAAACTTGTCCCAGAGCATATTGAAACTCGCGCACTCTACCTCAAGGACAAACCAGGAATAGACCAGGTAATGTGTGTTGTTAGAGGTTTATGTAACCTTAAAGGATTAGTTCACTTTAAAATGAACATTTCCTGATAATTTACTCACCCCCATCTCATCCAAGATGTTTGTGTCTTTCTTTCTTCGGTCGAAATGAAATTACGTTTTTGAGGAAAACATTCCAGGATTTGTCTTCTCATAATGTACTTCAATTGGAACCAGGGTGGCTATTTCCATAACACCAAAAAGGAGGACACTTTGTGGCATTTAGTGAGGCAAGAATAATTGCATAGGACTCTGGTGTACTCGCAACTACAATACAATTTTGTCCATCATATCAATGGTATCATGATACAGTGATTCTGAAATAGCCTACTCTATTCATTGCCAGAAAATGTTTATCTACGATATATCTTGATGTAGACCTATGTGTAACAGAAGAGGCAAAAAAGTGTTTGTTCACAGTATTTGTATTTATCGATGTCTGTTTCAAAAACTGACCACTGAGAGGAACCTGTCTTGCAAAGTGCACAGTGACTGAAAACATACCATTTCACAGCGACACAGTGTGCAAAATCCATGAAAAGCGTCTCTACTTCTTTTTGATATAAATACGTGCTCTTTTGTCCTTTCCAGATTAAATGAGGTCTGACGTTTCGGCATGTTAACGTTATGATGTGACGTAGCCAGCACGTGGACGTGGAGGCTTGTTTATGCTTTTAACCAATGATATATCAGATATTTAATTGACACCGCTTTCAGCCAATCATTTGTTTGACCAGGGATCTTACGGCATTAGACACTATGCTGCTGCGTCCCAATAAAGATTCAAGAGCGGGTTTTTTTAGGCCGATTCAGCGCAACTCCAAAAAGGAGGACAAATGAGTGTCCGGCTTGAGGCTGCGGGCCAAAATCCGGACATATGGCCACCCTAAAATCAACGCAGTTTCAAAGTGCTTCAGAGGCTCTGCACGATTCCAGCTGAGGAATGATGTAGATAAGATGTGGGTCTTATCTAGCGAAAAAAATAAAAATGTATATGCTTTTTAAACTAAATTGCTCATCTTGCGCTGCTCTGCGACGTTCCATGGATTGCGCAATCACATCAGAAAGGTCACGCTAGACGTAGGTGGAAGTACCGCCCCAAGTGAACGTGCGAAGACTAATACAATCAGAATACAATACCCTTTTTAAAAAAAAAACTCCAACTTCAAAATTGTCCGACATCATTGTTTAACCTTTTTTTGCTAAAGGATGTTTGTATTAGTTTTCGCACGAGCATTTTGTAAACATGGGGTGGTACTTCTGCCTATGTCTAGCGTGACCTTTCCGACATGATTACGTAATCCGTGGTGTGTCGCAGAGCAGCGCAAGATGTATAGAATTTTTTTTTATTTTTAGTAAATGACCTATGGTTTCACTAGTTAAGACCCTATTCCTCAGCTGGGATTGTGCAGAGTCCTTTAAAGCCCTTCGAAGCCCTTTGAAACTGCATTGATTTAGACCTTCAACATTGTGGTTGCCATTGAAGTCCATTATATGGAGAAAAATCCTGAGATGTTCTCCTCAAAAAAACGTATCCACTAAAGAAAGAAAGAAAGACATGAACAACTTGGATGTCATGGGCGTGAGTAAATTATCAGGAACTTTTCGTTTTGAAGTGAACTAATCCTTAATGCATTATATATACATTTAGAATGCATGTTCTTTTGCATGTTCCTCAGGGCCATCTGCAGATGTGGGTGGACATTTTCCCAATGGATATGCCTCATCCTGGCCCTCCTGTGGACATTTCCCCTCGCAAACCCAAAGGGTAAACTGAAGATCCACAAATCCATCTTACTGGGTTGTACAGTAAAGTTAGTAGTGGTTTGTCCAATCAATTTGTTTTGTTTTTTATAAAGGTATGAACTGAGAATCATTATCTGGAACACTGAAGATGTAATACTAGAGGACACCAACTTCATAACAGGACAGCAGTCAAGTGACATTTACATCAAAGGGTAACATTAGTAAATCACAATAAACATACAATTCTTTATATATTGAAAAAGTCTGAAAATATACACTACTGTTTAAAAGTTTGGGCTCAGTAAGATTTTTTTGAAAGAAATTCGTACTTTTATTCTGACGCATTAAATTGATCCAAAGTTACAATAAATATATTTATAATGTTACAAAAGATCTGTTTTCAACATTAATAACATGAAATGTTTCTTGAACAGCAAATCATCATATTACAATGATTTCTGAAGGATAATGTGACTGAAGACCAGAGTAATCCCATCACAGGAATAAATTACATTTTAAAATATATTAGAAATGGCTGTTTTAAATTGTAATAATATTTCACAATATTACTGTTTATCTGATCAAATAAATGCAGCCATGGTGAACATGACACTTTTCAAAAACATTCAAGCATTTTACCTTGACCCTAAACTTTTGAACTCTAGTGTAAATACTGTTTTCTAAAAATGAATGCTTTCTAATATCCTAATATATAACATTATGATTTAAGAATAGGGGGACCCACTTTATATTAGGTGGCCTTAACTACTATGTACTTACATTTTAATTAATAATTTGATACAATGCACTTATTGTGTACATACATGTTTTTACATTGTACTTACATTTTTTAAAAATACCTGCAATATAAAAATTAACAGTAAATTCTGAGGAATTTCATGTTTTTCTTCAGGTGGTTAAAGGGACTTGAAGATGACGGCCAGGAAACTGATGTCCATTACAATTCTCTGACCGGAGAAGGCAACTTCAACTGGCGCTTTGTTTTCCCCTTTAACTACCTGCCAGCTGAGAAAGTGGTGGTGGTACAAAAGCGAGAAAACATCTACTCTCTGGACAAAACTGAACAGAAGATCCCTGCAGTCCTTGTTATGCAGGTGTGGGACTTTGAGAGGCTTTCTTCCGATGATTTCCTGGGTAAGAAATCTCTCTCGCTGTTTAGATGCATTACATCCTGCATAGAACTGCTCTGTAGTCTCTCATGATGGAATTTAACCAGTTCTGTAGGTGCACTGCTAGCTTACTATAGCAGAAACACAAAATTATATCTAAAATAAATATTTGATATTAATACCTGATGGTCATTTTTGTGTTTTTCTCAGGCTCAGTGGAGTTGGACCTACATGGGTTTCCACGTGGAGCTAAATCAGCTAAAGCTTGTAAGATGGAAATGCTGACAGAAATCACAGAGAACATCTCTATCTTTCAGCAGAAACGCTCCAAAGGCTGGTGGCCCTTCATTAAAGCTGGCGAACTCACAGTGTGTGAATTAAATTATTATTATTATCAGTGAGAAAAAGTGAATTAAACTCTTAGTGTGAAGCTCAGTAGCTCCATGTTTGCAAGCATATGGGCAATAGAATCTTTGACTAATGTATTTTTAATGCAATTACATGAGATAAATTAAGGCATGTTAAACTGTCCATTTACATTTGCTCTGTACAAAACAATAGTATGTATGGTACTGTACATTTACACAAATGTGACCTGGTAAAACTATTATAATATTTAGTATAGTGCTTTCTTTCCATAGGGGAAGGTAGAAGCGGAATTCCACCTGGTGACAGCTGAAGAGGCAGAGAAAAACCCAGTGGGCCGTGCACGCAAAGAGCCAGAGCCTCTAGAGAAACCAAAGTAATGTATAGTAGTTCACCCAAAAATGAACATTCTGTCAATAATTACTCACCCTCATGTCCAAACCCGTAAGATTTTCGTTCATGTTCGGAACCCAAATGAAGATCATATTGATTAAATCTGAGAGGCATTCGTAAAATTAATCCATATGAATTGAGCGGTTTAGTCCAACATTTTCTGAAGAGACACGATCGCTTTATATGATGAACAGATTTAATTTATCATTTTATTCTTTGTTTTTCTCTGATTCTATTATTGATCTAAATTAATCTTGCTTTTATTCACATATAAACATTCAAAAACTTACACAGTTGTGGTAAAGCATGTTCGCTTTACTTGCAAGAACCAATGAGGTTCATTCTCCTGTTATGCAGCACATTTGAGCTTCATCAAGAACCAATGAAGTTCCTTCTCGTGTTATGCAGCACATTTGAGCTTCTGCATGAACCAATGAGGTTCATTCTTGTGTTATGCAGCACATTTGAGCTTCATCAAGAACCAATGAGGTTCATTCTCCTGTTATGCAGCACATTTGAGCTTCCTCAAGAACCAATGAGGTTAAATCTCCTGTTATGCAGCACATTTGAGCTTCTGCAAGAACCAATGAGGTTCATTCTCCTGTTATGCAGCACATTTGAGCTTCCTCAAGAACCAATGAGGTTAAATCTCATGTTATGCAGCACATTTGAGCTTCTGCAAGAACCAATGAGGTTCATTCTTGTGTTATGCAGCACGTTTGAGCTTCTGCAAGAACCAATGAGGTTCATTCTTGTGTTATGCAGCACATTTAAGCTTCTGCAAGAACCAATGAGGTTCCTTCTCGTGTTATGCAGCACATTTAAGCTTCTGCAAGAACCAATGAGGTTCATTCTTGTGTTATGCAGCACATTTGAGCTTCTGCAAGAACCAATGAGGTTCATTCTCGTGTTATGCAGCACATTTGAGCTTCCTCAAGAACCAATGAGGTTCCTTCTCATGTTATGCAGCACATTTAAGCTTCTGCATGAACCAATGAGGTTCCTTCTCGTGTTATGCAGCACATTTGAGCTTCATCAAGAACCAATGAGGTTCCTTCTCATGTTATGCAGCACATTTAAGCTTCTGCAAGAACCAATGAGGTTCCTTCTCATGTTATGCAGCACGTTTGAGCTTCATCAAGAACCAATGAGGTTCCTTCTTGTGTTATGCAGCACATTTGAGCTTCTGCAAGAACCAATGAGGTTCCTTCTCATGTTATGCAGCACATTTGAGCTTCTGCAAGAACCAATGAGGTTCCTTCTCATGTTATGCAGCACATTTAAGCTTCTGCAAGAACCAATGAGGTTCCTTCTCATGTTATGCAGCACGTTTGAGCTTCATCAAGAACCAATGAGGTTCCTTCTCGTGTTATGCAGCACATTTAAGCTTCTGCAAGAACCAATGAGGTTAATTCTCGTGTTATGCAGCACATTTGAGCTTCTGCAAGAACCAATGAGGTTCCTTCTCATGTTATGCAGCACATTTGAGCTTCTGCAAGAACCAATGAGGTTCATTCTTGTGTTATGCAGCACATTTGAGCTTCATCAAGAACCAATGAGGTTCCTTCTCATGTTATGCAGCACATTTAAGCTTCTGCAAGAACCAATGAGGTTCCTTCTCATGTTATGCAGCACGTTTGAGCTTCATCAAGAACCAATGAGGTTCCTTCTCGTGTTATGCAGCACATTTAAGCTTCTGCAAGAACCAATGAGGTTCATTCTCGTGTTATGCAGCACATTTAAGCTTCTGCAAGAACCAATGAGGTTCATTCTCGTGTTATGCAGCACATTTGAGCTTCTGCAAGAACCAATGAGGTTCATTCTCGTGTTATGCAGCACATTTGAGCTTCTGCAAGAACCAATGAGGTTCCTTCTCATGTTATGCAGCACATTTGAGCTTCTGCATGAACCAATGAGGTTCCTTCTCGTGTTATGCAGCACATTTGAGCTTCATCAAGAACCAATGAGGTTCCTTCTCATGTTATGCAGCACATTTAAGCTTCTGCAAGAACCAATGAGGTTCCTTCTCATGTTATGCAGCACGTTTGAGCTTCATCAAGAACCAATGAGGTTCCTTCTCGTGTTATGCAGCACATTTAAGCTTCTGCAAGAACCAATGAGGTTCATTCTTGTGTTATGCAGCACGTTTGAGCTTCCTCAAGAACCAATGAGGTTCCTTCTCGTGTTATGCAGCACATTTGAGCTTCCTCAAGAACCAATGAGGTTCCTTCTCGTGTTATGCAGCACATTTAAGCTTCTGCAAGAACCAATGAGGTTCATTCTTGTGTTATGCAGCACGTTTGAGCTTCCTCAAGAACCAATGAGGTTCCTTCTCGTGTTATGCAGCACATTTAAGCTTCTGCAAGAACCAATGAGGTTCCTTCTCCTGTTATGCAGCACATTTGAGCTTCCTCAAGAACCAATGAGGTTCATTCTCGTGTTATGCAGCACATTTAAGCTTCTGCAAGAACCAATGAGGTTCATTCTTGTGTTATGCAGCACGTTTGAGCTTCTGCAAGAACCAATGAGGTTCATTCTCGTGTTACGCAGCACATTTGAGCTTCTGCAAGAACCAATGAGGTTCATTCTCGTGTTATGCAGCACATTTAAGCTTCTGCAAGAACCAATGAGGTTCCTTCTCCTGTTATGCAGCACGTTTGAGCTTCTGCAAGAACCAATGAGGTTCATTCTCGTGTTACGCAGCACATTTGAGCTTCTGCAAGAACCAATGAGGTTCATTCTCGTGTTACGCAGCACATTTGAGCTTCTGCAAGAACCAATGAGGTTCATTCTCGTGTTATGCAGCACATTTAAGCTTCTGCAAGAACCAATGAGGTTCATTCTCGTGTTATGCAGCACATTTGAGCTTCTGCAAGAACCAATGAGGTTCATTCTCGTGTTATGCAGCACATTTAAGCTTCTGCAAGAACCAATGAGGTTCCTTCTCCTGTTATGCAGCACATTTGAGCTTCCTCAAGAACCAATGAGGTTCCTTCTCGTGTTATGCAGCACGTTTGAGCTTCTGCAAGAACCAATGAGGTTCATTCTCGTGTTACGCAGCACATTTGAGCTTCTGCAAGAACCAATGAGGTTCATTCTCGTGTTATGCAGCACATTTGAGCTTCTGCAAGAACCAATGAGGTTCATTCTTGTGTTATGCAGCACATTTGAGCTTCTGCAAGAACCAATGAGGTTCATTCTCGTGTTATGCAGCACATTTGAGCTTCTGCAAGAACCAATGAGGTTCATTCTCGTGTTATGCAGCACATTTGAGCTTCTGCAAGAACCAATGAGGTTCATTCTCGTGTTATGCAGCACATTTGAGCTTCCTCAAGAACCAATGAGGTTCATTCACGTGTTACGCAGCACATTTGAGCTTCTGCAAGAACCAATGAGGTTCATTCTCGTGTTATGCAGCACATTTGAGCTTCTGCAAGAACCAATGAGGTTAATTCTCGTGTTATGCAGCACATTTGAGCTTCTGCAAGAACCAATGAGGTTAATTCTCGTGTTATGCAGCACATTTGAGCTTCCTCAAGAACCAATGAGGTTCCTTCTCATGTTATGCAGCACGTTTGAGCTTCTGCAAGAACCAATGAGGTTCATTCTTGTGTTATGCAGCACATTTGAGCTTCCTCAAGAACCAATGAGGTTCATTCACGTGTTACGCAGCACGTTTGAGCTTCATCAAGAACCAATGAGGTTCCTTCTCATGTTATGCAGCACATTTGAGCTTCTGCATGAACCAATGAGGTTCATTCTTGTGTTATGCAGCACGTTTGAGCTTCCTCAAGAACCAATGAGGTTCCTTCTCGTGTTATGCAGCACGTTTGAGCTTCTGCATGAACCAATGAGGTTCATTCTCCTGTTATGCAGCACATTTGAGCTTCTGCAAGAACCAATGAGGTTCCTTCTCGTGTTATGCAGCACGTTTGAGCTTCTGCATGAACCAATGAGGTTAATTCTCGTGTTATGCAGCACATTTGAGCTTCTGCAAGAACCAATGAGGTTAATTCTCGTGTTATGCAGCACATTTGAGCTTCTGCAAGAACCAATGAGGTTAATTCTCGTGTTATGCAGCACATTTGAGCTTCTGCAAGAACCAATGAGGTTAATTCTCGTGTTATGCAGCACATTTGAGCTTCCTCAAGAACCAATGAGGTTCCTTCTCATGTTATGCAGCACGTTTGAGCTTCTGCAAGAACCAATGAGGTTCCTTCTCATGTTATGCAGCACATTTGAGCTTCTGCATGAACCAATGAGGTTCATTCTTGTGTTATGCAGCACGTTTGAGCTTCCTCAAGAACCAATGAGGTTCCTTCTCGTGTTATGCAGCACGTTTGAGCTTCTGCATGAACCAATGAGGTTCATTCTCCTGTTATGCAGCACATTTGAGCTTCTGCAAGAACCAATGAGGTTCCTTCTCGTGTTATGCAGCACGTTTGAGCTTCTGCATGAACCAATGAGGTTAATTCTCGTGTTATGCAGCACATTTGAGCTTCCTCAAGAACCAATGAGGTTCATTCACGTGTTACGCAGCACATTTGAGCTTCTGCAAGAACCAATGAGGTTCATTCTCGTGTTATGCAGCACATTTGAGCTTCTGCAAGAACCAATGAGGTTAATTCTCGTGTTATGCAGCACATTTGAGCTTCATCAAGAACCAATGAGGTTCATTCTCCTGTTATGCAGCACATTTGAGCTTCTGCAAGAACCAATGAGGTTCATTCTCATGTTATGCAGCACATTTGAGCTTCTGCAAGAACCAATGAGGTTCATTCTCATGTTATGCAGCACATTTGAGCTTCCTCAAGAACCAATGAGGTTCCTTCTCATGTTATGCAGCACGTTTGAGCTTCTGCAAGAACCAATGAGGTTCATTCACGTGTTACGCAGCACGTTTGAGCTTCATCAAGAACCAATGAGGTTCCTTCTCATGTTATGCAGCACGTTTGAGCTTCTGCAAGAACCAATGAGGTTCATTCTTGTGTTATGCAGCACATTTGAGCTTCCTCAAGAACCAATGAGGTTCATTCACGTGTTACGCAGCACGTTTGAGCTTCATCAAGAACCAATGAGGTTCCTTCTCATGTTATGCAGCACATTTGAGCTTCTGCATGAACCAATGAGGTTCATTCTTGTGTTATGCAGCACGTTTGAGCTTCCTCAAGAACCAATGAGGTTCCTTCTCGTGTTATGCAGCACGTTTGAGCTTCTGCATGAACCAATGAGGTTCATTCTCCTGTTATGCAGCACATTTGAGCTTCATCAAGAACCAATGAGGTTCATTCTCGTGTTATGCAGCACGTTTGAGCTTCTGCATGAACCAATGAGGTTCATTCTTGTGTTATGCAGCACGTTTGAGCTTCCTCAAGAACCAATGAGGTTCCTTCTCGTGTTATGCAGCACATTTGAGCTTCATCAAGAACCAATGAGGTTCATTCTCGTGTTATGCAGCACGTTTGAGCTTCCTCAAGAACCAATGAGGTTCCTTCTCATGTTATGCAGCACATTTAAGCTTCTGCAAGAACCAATGAGGTTCATTCTCCTGTTATGCAGCACATTTGAGCTTCCTCAAGAACCAATGAGGTTCATTTACGTGTTATGCAGCACATTTGAGCTTCATCAAGAACCAATGAGGTTCATTCTCGTGTTATGCAGCACGTTTGAGCTTCCTCAAGAACCAATGAGGTTCCTTCTCATGTTATGCAGCACATTTAAGCTTCTGCAAGAACCAATGAGGTTCATTCTCCTGTTATGCAGCACATTTGAGCTTCATCAAGAACCAATGAGGTTCATTCTCGTGTTATGCAGCACATTTGAGCTTCATCAAGAACCAATGAGGTTCCTTCTCATGTTATGCAGCACATTTGAGCTTCTGCATGAACCAATAAGGTTAATTCTCGTGTTATGCAGCACATTTGAGCTTCCTCAAGAACCAATGAGGTTCATTCTGGTGTTATGCAGCACGTTTGAGCTTCCTCAAGAACCAATGAGGTTCATTCTTGTGTTATGCAGCACGTTTGAGCTTCCTCAAGAACCAATGAGGTTCATTCTCGTGTTATGCAGCACATTTGAGCTTCTGCAAGAACCAATGAGGTTCATTCTCGTGTTATGCAGCACATTTGAGCTTCTGCAAGAACCAATGAGGTTCATTCTCGTGTTATGCAGCATGTTTCAGCTTCAGCAAGAATGTTTGTTCTCGTTCAGTTGAGCTTCTGTTTATGTTGGCTGATCAATGTTTATATGTGAATAAATTCATTCCCATTATTAAGGGTTGTCAATCAATTTAAACACATATATAGGCCTATGTAATAAGAACAATATAAAAAAATAGTGATTAAAGGTGCACTATGTAACTTTTCCGTCCACTAGAGGTCGCCTGTTCAAAACAAAGCCGTAGTTTGATGACGCCAAGTTTGAGCGTAGAATCTTGGGACATGTGGTCTTCACCTCACAGCTGGTGGAAAAGAGTCAGGATAGGACTCGGGCAGAAATCATGTTCATGGAAGCGATTATTAACGTTACTATAGTATGAAGCAGAGCAGGACCGAGTGTTGTGGAGTTGAGCAAGGTGTTAGCTCGGTGGCTGCTATGACACTTGTTCACACTGTAGTGAGAGTAAAGCGTTTCTGCAAAAATAAAACCCGAAACCGAGGGTACCGCAGATATAACGCAATCGACAGGCGACTCCCTCACACGTCCCGGTTCCTTGGTTAAAATAGCAATTTCTCACGATTTACAAATAGTTGGAAACATTTGAGATATTGTAAGTGCCCAACTGAACAAAATATATAACACTGGCCTAGTGGTTTTTGGATATTTTACTGAAAAAATGTTTAATGCACCTTTTAAGCGCATCCAAAATAAAAGTTGGTGTTTACATAATGTTTGTATAAAAAAAAGTGTGTACTGTGTATAATTATGTATATATAGATACACACACGTGCATTTATATTTAAGAAATATTTGCATGTATATACTGTATATATAATTTATCTTATATACATTGTTTTTATAAAAATATAACTTCTTAAATATATGCATGCATGTGTGTATTTATATATACATAAAAAATTATACACAGTACACACACATATATATTATGTAAACAAACTTTTATTTTGGATGCGATTAATCATGATAAATTTTTCCCCAGCACTAATAAAAATATAAACTGATTTAAATATGTTTTTGGGTTGTGTGGTACTGTATATGTGAATTATTTCTAATTATTTAATTATTTCTCTTTTCTCTAGTCGCCCAGACACATCCTTCTCCTGGTTTATGAATCCTTTCAAGTGCTTCTTTCACCTGATCTGGGGGAACTACAAGAAATACATAATTGCTGGACTGGTGCTGTTGATCGTGACCTTGTTCCTGGTTCTTATCTTCTACACCCTACCAGGGGCGATCAGTAGTAAGATAGTCAGTGGGTAATTAAACACCAATATAAAGTCATTGGGCACAATGGAGCAGCACAAATGTAACCACTTGTTGCTTTAATGCATTGAAATGTTGAAGCACGCATTTAAACACTTGCTCTGCAGGTAGATGTTTACTCAGGAGCATAACTTGGTTGATTTTAGGAACAATCTTATATTTTCTTAAGATCTTATATTTTATTTAATATGCACTAACAAATGTAACACACAACATTAAACATTTAATAAACAGCATAACACTGAACATAGCACATGAAAACTGTAAGAAACAAGTTTATTAAGTTTTAATCACATCCTACCTAGTGTAAACGGTTGAACTATTACAGTAGAACTATTACTACAGTAGAGCTTCTAAACTTGAGAAATTATGTAGTGGCACTCAAAATGACAGTAATAACTCAAAACTGAACATTTGTGTAAATACAATTACATAAAACAAATGAGAGCAACCCCAATGAGTCCATGTAAAGTTGTGAGGGTTCCAAATAAAATGTCTTTGTAGTCTTTGTGAAACACATTGTGTATTGCCTTATATTGATATTAGTGTTTTCTCTCAGATTGAAATTACATGTCACTTCTCCAAATACTATGAATTAAAGGTAATCTTTTCCAATAAAAAAATGAAGCTTTATAAAGTTCTCACTCGAAGACCCAAATAAGTTTTTGTATTTCGGTTATTGAAAGTAGCTTTTGGTCCTCAAACCTCAACTGTCACAATGCCTTATTGCACTTTTTTTTGTAAGACACTGTGGTTTAAACAAACAACAAAAACAATTAAGATAGCTGTAAATGAATCAATACCAAAACTGATACAGCTCTTGGTTAACAGTTTTCCCCATTACCTAGATAACTCTATATGTGAGAATTTTATCAGTAAAACATTCCATACCAAAACATACCATTACATCAGTCACCAAAACAGAGACTCATTTCCCGAAACTATAAACAGCATTCACCACTTTTTACACAAGTGTCTGTTAAACCACGTTTGCCTGCTCAAAATCAAGCGCACTAATCTACTTACACAGCACATTTGCACTGTGCTCTCATTTAGAAAACACTGACATACAAAATGTTCTGATCAACAACTGTCATAATTATACCCAACATTGCCATTTGCTAGAAAAAATGAGGCCATGATGATGAACACAGGAATATTTTAACGAATGGGCCAAATTATTATTTTGAAACATCCTGAACACTGTGGTCAAAAACATTTCAACAAGCTAAGTGGGCCAACGTAACTAGGACATTCATGTTACCATTGAGTGCAATTTCTTCACTGATGACCACAATACCCTTGGAAAATATGTTTTGCACTTTATCCATTTACTTTCTATGCAGCACAGTTTATTGTAGAATGTATTTTATTATATGTTCACTACAATATAATTATGTATAATTGTTCGGTTATGTTTGCAAAGCCAAAGATTGGATTAATTTAAAGCTACAGTCTGTAAGTTTTGCCTCTTTGTTGCCATCTCTGTTTGAATCGTGCAATTGCAATTATTTGCGGAATTATCGTATTAACGTGAATTTTCGTACAGTCTTATCTTTTGCTTTTGACTACAGTTGAATATGCAGTTGTCACTGATGATTGCCCTTTGAACCTTTCTGGATTGCAATCCGCCATCAAAATGATACGTTTCATTATTCCAGCTGCTGTGAGAAAAGGCTATAAATGATCCACCACCTGCAGCATCCTCACATGTGACGCGATACTACTAGCCGGACTCCTCCTTTTATATACAGACGTAATGACACAAAGACATGCTCGAATTTCCCGCGGAAACCTACCAGTACCACTCAAATTATAACATTATTTCAAGCTTACCATTGTGAATAGGGCTATGGTATGGAGATAGTTTTGAACATTGGCTGGTTATGTATGTACTGGCTCAAATAGATTTTGGATGATTTTTAACACAAAGTTACGGACTGCAGCTTTAAAGATGAACATGTTATTTGATTAATGTTTGCACAGATCATTATGGGGTTTTGCTTTACAAGTTATAGTTTTAGGAACTTTATTAACCATTTGACAATAACCTTTTTCAAAGCCACGCTCCACCATTACTTAGCATGAGTTTCTGCCGGTAAGTGAACACTGCATCATTGGTAAGTTGGTCTAGTTACAGTAGTTCTGTTCTGTAATAGCGCTGAGGGCATCATACCCTCATTAATGCCGTGTGCTGGTGCTGATTGGGTAGGACTGGGCCCGAACTGCAGCAGCAGGTTATATGTGCCAGTCTCGGACAGTCCTCTTCTCAATTCAAGCCCACCGCGCTGCACCATCGGCCCACCTCTCCTGTGGGGGGAGATCACGCCGCCCCGCTGGGCAGGTGAACCCTGCACTGGAGCGCCGTTAAACTGCGCAGCCTGCGAGGCCATCAAACAGGCTTGTAGTTTGCGTTTGGCACGCCAGCGGGCCACTCTAAGGCGAGTCTTTTCTCTTCGTTCCCTTACCAGGTCTGCTAGTAGAGCCTGTGGTAGAGTCTGCTCCAGCTCACGCCGTCGGTTTGTACTACGTCCTCGGTTTGTGTTACGGCCTCTCAGACACAGAGTTCGGCTGCGTTTGTACTCTTCATACAGGTTCAGGTCCTTACGTCTCGGACGCACCTGCTTTTGGACCCCTGCCACAGACAGCTGAGAGTCGTCATCTAAATAAGGGGCAGAGAGGTGAGAGATTTAAATATGTTATTAAAAATATTTTTACCTCACCCAATTTTGAGCCACTATTTCAAACAATAGCAGCATATCAAGTTATTGTTTAAAACGCCTTTATTGTTTTATACGATGTTGATATGTGCATTTACACTCACAAGTACTCAAAATTTGACCTAGGCCAACTGAAGCCCATTTATTTTTCAAATAAGAACTAAAGAGTAAAAAAAAAACTCAAACCTAATGAGATACACAGTGATATAGAAGCCCTTGATAGCTTATTATAACACATTAATGAACAGGGAGTGTTCACTTTGAGACAATGCTACATATGCGGTCACAGGGTGGCACAAAAGAATCACTTTAAAGCTTTTCATATGAAACTCTGGGCATTACGCAACTTCTACGTGCGTTGAAAGCAATGGTTTTTAATGTTACACGTCAGCTTTTTCCTCTCCTGAAAACTGTTTTGACTGCTTACTGTAACATCACATCCTGTCAGTTTCCTGATAAATGGTAACCTCAAGTATCACCACCTTATCGATGTTGGCTGAGCAAGTTTCAGATTCACAAAGGCCAAGATATCTACATTTTGGAATGCATTTGGTTTTTACCAATGTAACATGACACTCATTTTGTACCTGACACACTCTGAGGAAGGCTGAATGAGCAAAATGCATCAGTGTGCAGTGTTTGCGTAATGTTTTATTGTTTTTATAGTAGGCCATGCATTGAACAAAGGCTTTTTAACTTTTTGAACCAGAAGAAGTGCCTTGCATCATCTTTTCTATGAATACAAGTTTAAAACCCATCCAAAGAGCACCTTCTGGGATTACTTAAAGGGCCTTCCAACAAGCAGTGCTCCAAGATGTTTCCAGTAACCTATAGTTTCGAGGGTTTGGGTTTTTTATATGATATTAATTGAAAGATTACATGGAATATTTGTACTTTTCACACCACAGGACAATTATAAATCTTTTTAGGCGTTGTTCCACAGACAAGGCTTAGATTAAGCAAGGACTAGGCCTTAGTTCAATTAGGACATTTAAGTAGCTTTTATAAACGTGCCTTAGAAAAAATCTCAAGACAAAAGTTCCTAGTTGTTCACTTAAGATAGCTCAAACATACATGTTGGGCTTAAGCCTTGTCTGTAAATTCTTTACCTAAAATCCTAATGTTGATTTTAAAAAATGGACACTGACTGTGGACAATTTATGGACCCTAATTTACTACTGCTGACCAATAGATTAAGTAGTTATTAAATTATTTATTGAACAGTATACAATACAGTAATTCTTTGTACAAGCAATGTATAAATCAAGACGGACATTTTTTTACAATAGATTAGGAGGATGTCCTTCCTGGGGCCAAACGCAGGTAATCTTTGATGCATTTCTCTGCTTCTGCTTCTGTGGGACTCAGGAGGACACTGTTCCTCATTGCTGCAGCTATATGTTAAATAGATAAGTTATTAGTTTACAAAAACAAAACATTTGTATTTCATTTATTACTGAACAGACAAGTCTGGCTGTGTTTATGCAGTTGTAAAAGTAGTTGAGAAATTCATTGCAATGTATTAACATGCGAATTGACTGAGATATGTAACTATGATATCGATACTACGATACTTTTATTCATAAATTAATTACATTTATTTTGGGCATACCTATTATTAGTGCTCCAATATTTGTTTTTCTCAAGCCTCGCTTGTCTCCACGTCCGCACCAGTTGAGCTGTTTGGCCACGTTGGAGGCAAAGACCTTGTTGCAAATTCTCCATATGGTCTTTTTCATAGTTTGACCTCCACTAACAGACAATCTGTTCACCTAAAAGAGAGATTGAATATAGCGTGTAAATAAAAATTCTAAAAGATTTTGGACATTTTGTTCACTGCTTTATTTACAGAATTCCAAGGAATCTTACCAATGTTTGCATTTTCCCTTTGTCTAGAAGTCTTTGCTCCAACCGGTCAAGATCCTCCATTGACATCAGAGGCAAGACACAATCTTCTTCATCCTGCATCTGCAGTAGGCGTTCAAATTGCTTGTTCCCCACAAGACACTGAACCAATGCAGTCAAGTGGTTAATTTTCCAGTCCATTTCTCCCTGCGACTCAAGAATAGCCCTCTCTACAGCTGCAAAACCACAGGTGATTTGTCACTTAACAGTAAACATTTAAATATGTATGAGCTTAACTGTAGCTACATTGTAGATGAAGGGATTAAACTTACCTGTACATTGATTATTTTCACAACTCTCTTGACTCGCATCTGACATTGCTGTAAAAAAAATTTAGAAACATTATAAAAAATTTTTTTATTCAATTTGACACTTTACATCAAACATTACAATTTTCTAATAGTAATCCATTTCATAAAAACAAAAGCAGCTCAAAACGATTTAGTCAAAGAAACAATAAAACTGACCCAAACTTCTTCTAAAACTAAATGGGTCCAACCTTTTTGTTTTTAAATATTGACTTTAACAAGGAATACTTTCACTATGCATAATCACATTTGTCACAAAATTAAAACTTTTTGTCAGTCCCTAGATTTCTTTCCAACTTCTCTTTGCTTAGCAAATATACACATTCGATTTAAAACAAATCTAAATAAGTAAAGGCTAGAATTAAGCCTTTATTCTTCATATATTTGTCGATTTTGGTTGAAGCTGTGACCTCAGGTTTCATGTCAACCCTGTTGCCATCATAACGCTCTCCTAACTCCTAATTTTCAATATAACTTTACCTTTTTATGCTTCTCAGTAGGGGCCAATGTTCAAACCTGTTACCATTTTGTACAGTAAACATTGATGTCTGATTATTGAAAATTGAATATTTCAGGGAAAGTTTCCACATTCAATAATAAGCACCTAGTGTCATGACCTTTCTTTGTCTAACTGAACTGCGAAACTCAACCCTGTTGCCATCAGCCCTGTTACCTTTACAATCATTTCTTATCCAAACCTATATTAATGTACCTTGAAATGGTATATTAATATACATTTAAAAACACTATTCTGTCTGACATGTTTGAAAATGTACAGAAATAAAACAAATTGTCAGTGCAGTAATTAGACATTTTAATATGCGATAAACACAGTGACCTTTAAAGTTCAAGTAAAGTGGTTAGACTCACCTGTTCATGTTGATGCATTTCTCTTGTGATTCCCCTTCACTGAATGACTTGAGATGTGTAAAAAAAAAACATCAACAGCCTCGAAAGGGGAAAAATGTTTGTTTCTTTATAATTCTGGCAAAATGTGTATTTTATGAACACGAATATTCATTAGAAAGGATCGGTGTGTTCCTAAAAAATTCAAAGGAGCTTCCAAGTATTCCATGATCTGGTGAAAAATGTGTGAAATATTTAATGATGTTCTTCGAGGTCTTACTACAAAATCTCTCAGAAATGGATGCCCTGTGTACCTGACCTTTTTAAATAAAATATTTAAATAACATTTTAATGAAATAATGAACATTCATTATTGCATTAAAATATTATTGCTGGTCAAAAATATTTTTGTTATTTCATGTTATTCATTGGAAAAAAAAATCTGTTACAGTTCAACATGATTCAGTATTCTAAAGATATTCAGTAATGCTATTGCCAGGCATAAAATATTGTAATTTACTGATTACCTCAGATACTCTAAATACGCAGAATATTACAAAAACAGTGATGAGAAAAAAAGAAAAGAAAACCGTAACAGGGCTGAATGCAATTCAACAGGGTTGAAAATGTTAAGTGTTGAAGTGGCTACTGTAAATAAAATATACAATATCCGATTCAATCGTTCATCCATTCATTCAGTTATTTAATTTTTGACAACTCATTACAAAGTACCTCATAGCAGAACACATGTAATAGAAAGAGTAACATTCATTTAGCATGGTCCACAAATCTTTGTGAATTGAAATGTCAAGATGTCACAAAGTTCAGTGGAGGTTAAAATCCATCATAATCACATCTTCCCCCTCACTTCTGGATTACCCAGAATCTCAGTCATCCCTCTCTCTCTTTCAGTTACAGCCGAAATATTGTGCAGCTCATTGATTTGGTCACAAGTCATTTTACTGGGTGCCTGAATTACCACCAATGTTCATGGACTCGAGTGCTTTGATGATCACCTCACTTTTAAGGCTATGCTGGCTTATTTAGACTTGTCAGTCTGCCTGTGGTCCTCTTCGGGATTGCAGTAACACCATCAGACTGGGTTCGGGACTGTCTGTAGGGGAGGCAATTAATTTGAAAAACGGTTTCCTCCTCTTCTGTCGTTCTTTGGCATCTCTCCACTGCTTGCGCCTCCATCTCTGAGCCTTCTCACACAGGTCACCGATTCTCTTCTTTTTCCCTGTCTCAACATCTCTTCTCCACCTCTCTCGCTCAGTCTTGAGGTACTTTTCCCTGCGTTCAGGATCAGCATCCCTTTTCGCCCTGTATGCTCTCTGTTTGTCAGCAGCTGTTTTTGCCATTACTGTGTCTGAAAAAAGGAATCCAATATGAAGACTTGCTCAGCTTCTCCATATCCCAAATGAAAAGATGCTTTTAAACTCAGCATGACTTGATATGTATGAATTCATCATATGTACAATGGGCCCTTTGTGAGTACGAGTAGTGTCAATTATTCAAAATTATTATAGATATTATGACCATTTCAACCCTGTATTGACCCTAATTCTGAATTGAATTCAGAAATGTTTCAGGTTCAAATGTTACAGGGTTGAAGTCAGTCAGTGTAAAACTAAAAATGGCTTATAACAGCATCAGTGTCACTGCCATACACCAAATTATTCAGACCGCAAAACTTTGAAATCCTGACCTTGAGAAAAAGGTAAGGTACACTTTGCAACTGGTATGGAAAGCAATACAGCCTGTTGTGCAAATGAACTGCTCATGAATTTCTCACTTTCTCGTCTTCAGAAAGTGCTCCTCTCTTTCGCAACATATCCATGGCAGGTGTTTGCAAGCTTTGATTGCAAGTGAAAATAACCATGCTTTCCATTTTTAGTGTCTTCTCTTCTTGCTAGAGTGGTAAAGAGTAGTTGCTGCTAGTGCTCACAGACCTCAAGTAAGTGAAATGGGGTCTGCGGCAGACGGGTTTGGACCACACATTGAAAACCAAGTGTCAAAACTAAAATATACATCTAACCACACTATCAGATAATTTCTCAGAAATATTTTCTCAGAATGTATGACAAATATCCTGTAAGAAAATTCCTTTCGTGAGCTATGGCTTTAAAGAAATTTTGGGGGAAAGCTTTAAAGGTGTTTTTTTTTTTGTTAAAGTACATGAATTAGAACATATTTCAGGTTTCCTTGCATGTTTATGTACATTTGTTTGTTTTGCACATTTCTTTAAAAGTAGGTACACGAAATACAAATTGTTTTGGTTTATTCTACATGGTTACACTAGTTTTTACTTAATTATAAAAGCTTTGTCTTGACTGCCTTTAAAGGAAGTTTGCCCAAAAATGAAAATTGTCATAATTTTCTCAGCCTCAAGTTGTTCCAAACTTGTATGAATTTCTTTGTTGTGCTGAACAAAGAAGAATGTCGGTAACCAAACAGTTGATGGACCCCATTGACTTCCATAGTATCCAAACCATCAACTGTTCAGTTCTTCAAAATATCTTCATCTGTGTTCAGCAGAACAAAGGAATTCATACAAGTTTGGAACAACTTGAGGCTGAGTAAATGACAATTTAAATTTTGGGGTGAACTAACCCTTTAAGTGAAGCGCTCTAAAATTTTCATAATCAAATTTTCAGATTCAAATTTCTTGCGATTTTAATTTTATAGAATTTTGAAATACAAAGCTTAAAAGGCTAGTTGAAAATTCTGTCATCTACAACTCAACCGCATGTCATTCTAAACCCATAAGACCTAGCCTGACAAGCCAGACCCACATCAAGATGTTGGGTCTGGGAACTCACCTTTGGCAGAGCTCAATCCGAGGGGCGGGATAAACGGTTGTCTTTAAAATTCCCTCTGCACGCAATAGGATAGCGCTAGCCTACAACCAACCAGAGTAACAAGAAGGTGAAGCGGAGCTAGTCGATGGATTAAACTTTTGCCGTATCCGGTCGGCAAAACTCTGAACACATCCTCCTTTCTTTAGAATGACTTCAGTGCTGTTCTTTGTTCTTTTCTCAAAGAAAATCTTAACTCCAAGTCTTCCAGAGTCGTGGCCAAACCCGATTCGAAAGACCGCTGTTCGCCAGCTTCTTTGTTTACAAGTAGCACACGGAACCGCCAAAACTCTACCGTCATTATGTTAAGCCCGCCCACCGACTCTATACACAATGTGATTGGCCTGACCAGAGTTTGTTTTTTCCAGTTCACATGCCAACGGAGAGTTGCTAGACTACCCTGGCTGCAAATTAGATTTGCTGCCGCTAGGGTGCGTCTAGATTTCTAGACTACATAAGACTTCCATTCATCTTCAGAACAAAAATTAAGATATTTTTTGTAAATCTGAGATTTCTACCCCTCCATCGAAAGACTATTCACCCGAAACTCTGATGCTTCAAAACATAAATTAATCATAAAAGAGATCCATATTAATCAAATGGTTTAATCCAATCTTCTGAAGAGTTGTGATCACTTTATATAGATGTCATTTAGTGTCAAGCATATACGGTTGAGCTTCCGTTTACCATATTTACCACTTTTTTGTATGTTTGCTGATTAATGTTTATTTATGTATATATAAAAAAAAAACTAAATGAAATCTGTTCTTTGTATAAAGCGATCACATCTCTTCAAAAGACATCTCTTTTCTCTCAGGTTTCATTAAAAATATCTCAATTTGTGTCTTAAAGATGAACAAAAGTCTTATGGGTTTGGAAAGACAAGAGTGATTGATGACAGAATCTTCATTTTTTTGGGGAACTATCCCGTTTAATTGCTTATTACAAAACCACTACTACAATATACTCCGATAGTTAGCATTTATCTTGCTTTATTAAAGGGGCTATATGTAAAAAAAAAAAACAGAAACCCTTGTTATTAGTGACACTGGTGGTCATTAAGTGAACTGCAGCCAGCAAAGCCCTGATATACTCATGGCAAAGTTTTTTCGTTCTTCGCTTGGAAGTAAAAAGTTGGAAATACCTTTGCAGCAATATACTGTTAACGACCGTCCAGATGCCATCCACATGGCTGAGAACAACATTTAGATGAATATGTAAATATGTGCTGCATGCTTTCCTCTTCTTTGCATGACACATTGACATTACAGTATAAATTACATTATCTTGAATATTGTATAAGCATTCATTTCATGTGTCATTGAAGAGAGGCTCTTGGGAGAACATGTAAATGTTACATCCTTCACAAAATCCTTCACAAAAAAAAAAAAAAATCAGGCTTTCATGGACAACCTAATGTCGTGGAATATATTGTTTTTGAAGTTGTTACAAGCTGTTCACACATTGGCATAAAAAATAAAAAAAAAGACCAAAAATAATTTCCTTTGTCGTCTTGTAAACGAAAAGACGACAAACAGGAAATTATTTTGGGTCTTCCAGAGTATATGTATCAAACACAAGTGACTATACATAATATAACAAGTGTCGTCTTATAAATACTTGGGTGTATGTGTGGATGCTGCACATATAGATTTTTTGCTATAAAGGTAAAACAATGTATTTTCTTATGAGACAAAGGTCCTTTGGAGCAAACAAACAGATCTTACGGTTATTTTTTCAATCTGTAATATGTTGTACAATATGGATTGGAACATGTGCATGATATAGCTGTCTCTCTGTTCAGCTCAAAGCTTGACTTCTATCTATTTGCTCTAAGATTGTGCGCCAAATGCTTGAACCAAGTTTATGGTTTGTATACAAACAAAATGTCCCTGACAGGTAAAATTATGCCTGACCCTTCTCATATTTTGTATGAGGAATATCAACTTTTGCCATCAAACATAAGACTTAGAGTAGCATATGCTTGAATGAACAGATTACGGAAATCCTTTGTGCATCAGTCTGTAAAATTAATAAATCAGAATTGGGGGTCCATAGCCGTGTTTTCAAAGCGGGAACTTTCCCCAGGAACTAGGGACTTTGGGGTGGTACTCGGTGTGTTTCGACCGCAGGAACCAGGGTCTAAATAAAGAAAGCAAGGCCTCAAAGCTCGTGAGGTCGTACTTTCTCAAAGTTCAGGAACTTTCGGGGGTGGGATTTGGGTGCTGAACATGCTGATTGGTTGAGCTCACGCAGCAAGAGTTGTTTACTATTCGTATCAACAACAGAGTTTAAAAAATACGCCCAATGGACCGACAACGAGGTTCAGGCTTTATTAAGTTTATTTGCGGAGGACAAAATCCAGTGGGCTTTGGAAAGTCACGCGCAGTCCTACATAACCAAGCTAATCTTCACAGTACTTTAGACCGCTATGGAAACGCAGACAGCAGCAGGTCTGAGGGAAAAAGAGTTCCTGGGACAAATTGTTCTGGGTAATTTTGGTGGAAACAGGGCTTAAAGGGTCATGAAACCCCCTGTTTTAGCAGCCGTCATACAAAGATGAATTTAAACCCGGAAGTTGAATATTGCACAAAAATGTTTCAAATGAACTAGTTTTCTCCTACAATCAATGAATGGATGGTAACATTGACTTCTATGATGCTCAACACTCAGAACTCTGTTAAAATCTCAGAAAATGTGGTTTAGGGTTTAATGACCCTTTAAGTAGGCCTCAGGGTTCTGAAAAATAGGACTAAACCAATGCACTGCAGCTGGTTGTATTATCATACTTAAATAGTGTGTGTATTGATGTGATTTTTGAAGAGATTCCAACAATAAAGTGAAATTGAACTGAAAAAACATTCATACAGTATATGAAAAAAATCTTACATATAGCCCCTTTAACAAACAGGTTTGTTCAAATCAGCTTGATAAAAACTTCATACTGTCATTATTATTCCCTTGTCCAGTATTTAAAATTAAAACTGGCTTTTTTAAATTAAATGAACTAATTTAATAACTGATGATCTTTACAATGGAACTGAATCAACACTGAACTGACTTTGGCTGAACAACAGCCGAAGTGCATTATTTTCCTGTTATCACTGTAAAGCTGCTTTGTACGATTTGTATTGTATAAGCACTATATAAATAAAGGTGACTTGACTTTTTTTAATGGAATTATTCTTTTTGAAGTGTGACACTTTTATGCAATAAAAATGTTTTGTACACCATAGTTAAAACATGTATTGGTGATATACATGTGATATCTGGTATTTAGAAGCCTGAGAGAAAAGGCTATCTACATGTTCATAATATCCCAAATAAACCAGTGTAAAAATGTTATGCTTACAGGTGTTTGGGTCCATGTTGATGAATGCTGGGATTGCAAGGTCTGCTGAAGTGCCTGGAATCTGAAGGGCTTGAAAGGATGCAGGTAGATCTAGTGAGACCCCAAGCTCTGGTTCCCCCACTTGATGGTGAAGTTCAGGATTGGAATATTCAAACCTAGATACGCTGCCAGCTTCTGCGGGCTCATCCTTCACACAGACGATTTCAACCTCCGCCTCCTCCTGTTTGATCTTAAGCGATGGTGCACCAAAGGTCACTGTGCTTGTACTTGTGGTCTGGGACAACATGCCTTCATCTGCCATCATGGGTGCAGAGAGGACGCTGCTGTCCGGCATGTCTGTGTGCCCAGTCTCTGCAGAGGCCAGAGGGTTTTGACCCCATATTGGATCACTGGTCTCAGACAGAAGCACCTGACTGTCCACCAGGTGAGGGCTTGAGTTCTCAACTATGGAAACAACAAAAGTCACTTTCTGTTGAGTTGACGGAAAACATTAGGAAAGAATAATTTTAGACTGCCTGATTGAAAATCAGGCTAGTCAAATTACAAAATTCCTCAACTGTTCTCCTTGAACTTCTGAGTAGTGACAGTAATGACATGTATTTATTTATTATTTTAATATATTTAATAAAACATTAAATAAACATTTACGGATATGGAAATCATGTTTTCTTTTGTCACGTCTTTTGTAATGTGTAACTTCAACAAACATGTTTAACCCTTAATCCCTAATGACATCAAGCTCCAGGAAGTGACATCATTTCGGGTGTAGAACAAACATCAATAAGTAATAGTTAGTCTCACTCTAAAACTATGCAGCGTCCTTTGTTAATATTACAGTAATTGGCATGACACTTCAAAATGATTCTCAAGTTGACTATCTAGGCACATTTGCAGTGGATATTTTTAGTGAATTTTAAGTAAATATTGTATATAATAAATGTTTATAAAAATTCAGTAATTTGTGCATATGATATGTGCCATCGCTAAATAGTACATACAACACCCTGTTTGAAATATCAGTAGCAGCCTTTAAAAACAGAAGGTACTCTTCCGCCGGAACTTGACTCGTGTATGGCCGTTACCGGAAGCCAGTGATTATAGTTTATAAAGTTATAAATATGGATATTTTTCTTACAAAAACACAGCTTCGCTTCAGAAGGCCTTTATTAACTCCTTGGCATCATATAGATTACTTTTATGATGGATCTGGATGTGCTTTTTTGGGGCTTCGAAGTCTAAAATCTGCCATTCACTCCCATTATAACGCTTGGAAGAGCCAGGATATTTTTTAATATAACTCTGATTGTTTGGCTGAAAAAAAGTCATATACACCTAGGATGGTTTGAGTGTGAGTATAGAATCATTTTCATTTTTGGGTGAACTATCCCTTTAAGCCTTAAGTTGTAAAACTGTGATTAAAGAAAACAAACATGATTTCCATCTCATCTTTGTTATTTTAATTTAGTATACATGATGGGAATATGAAAAGGTACTGCAGGTACTGTTTCATACCTTTATGTACTGATGATCCGTGGATCTCTTCAATATGGAAATCAGCAATGTGATTCTCATTTCTTAACGTTTCTTTGGGTACGTGCATCTGATGTCTCGCCCATGAGGGTCCAGCTACAGGGGCAGCCGGTTCAGTGACTCTCGGTCTGGGACTGGGGTTTGGGGGTTTGGCACACACCGACACAGTGCTCGTCGGCACTCTTCTGCAGTGCATCCCAGCGGATGTTGCCATGTCTCCATCTCCCTGATACAGTCTATGGTTGGCGTCTTTAGCGGCCAGGACGCTAATGTACTTGCGCATAGTTTTCATTTGACAGCGGGACGTCTCCAACATTCTCCTGATGTTCTCGTTCTCCTTCTCTTTAGCTGTCATCTCCCGTTTGATCTCCTCAAATTTGAGCCCGACCACCCGGATCATCTCTCCTAACACGGTCTCCACCGCGACGTTCACGGCTTTCTCTATGACAGCGCCCATTTGGCCCCGCATCAGAGAGATGGTCAAATTCACGTCCATGCTGACGGGCGCGGATCTGAGCGAAGTCGAAAACACGATTAAAAATATTTGAATGACTGATTGGTATTCGAGTAGGCCTATATTAGTGCAAAACGGCTATGTTTACTAGACAAACACACAGGCTCCGTCCGCCATTGGCCACGCAACGACAACACTCACTGAGACGCGGCAGGAATCACATCCGGTTCGGCAGGAGCACATTAACCCTTTGGGGGAATCCATGTACATCACCAGAGTAAGATGGCAGAAACACCATCACAAGATGCACTGTGAAAAGTTAGTTTACTTTAAAAAAAAAAAGTAGGGAAACCAGTCGCCTGATTAGTTAACTTTAAAATGGAAATTACCCCAAGATTAACTCACCCTCAAGCCATCCTAGGTGTATATGACTTTCTGATGAACACAGTCATATATGATTAATAAATATCCTGACGCTTCCAAGCTTTATGGGAGTGAATGGGGCCGATATCCTTAACAAACGTACTCCACACAGCTCCAGGGGATTAATAAAGGCCGCCTGAAGTCAAGCGATGTGTTTGTGTAAGACAAATATCCATATTTGACACATTATAAAGTGAATATCTAGCTACCGCCAGACCACCTTCAGTATTCAAACGAAGAAGTTCCTCTACTTCCGACGTCATATGTCGTCGCGCCAGTTAGTTAGCAAGAAGATGAAGAGTGTTGTCGCTCTTTTTTCCACCCCGGGAAAAGTTTGTCCTAAGGTGTACACATATATTTTTAACACTGTTCCTGAACATTATAACCCCAACGTTTATCTATGTGCTGCACATTTTACGGAGAACAGCTTCCAGAAACTAAGAGAGCCTACAATGCAGGGCTATGCACAAAAGCTTCACCTGAAAGATGTAGCCATTCCCATTTTGTCAGGACAAAATGATTTTTATGGATCACAACTTGTAAGTATGTCTTATTATTTGAAGTTGTGTTTTCTAGTAACTGTTCCAATTATGTAGTTGCTATGATGTAAATAAAGGGCAAAGATGTTTGCTTCCGCTAGCCAACTAACATTACAGTATGGATATACTCTGTTTACTGTGGCTTTTGTAAGCACTAGCTTTTGTAAGACTGTTTACCGCCCCTTCGGAAAATGTACCATGATTTTGTGATTGATTACTGTTTGTATTATAGCTTTCTGACAAATATGATTAAATGGTAGATAACACTATATCTATAAGAAAATTACAAACAAAATTATACCACTCTGAAACGTCCTGTGAAATAAGTGCTTGAAATCTGTTCTGCAAGATTCTCTTGTTCGTTATCATTGTCAGGGTCTGAGCCAGGCTCGCATTGTTTGAAATTTATCCTTAAAGGTGCACTGTGTAACATTTTTTCAGTAAAATATCCAAAAACCACTAGGCCATTGTTACAGTGGGGAGAACAAGTATTTGATACACTGCCGATTTTGCAGGTTTGCCCACTTACAAAGCATGTAGAAGTCTGTAATTTTTTATCATAGATACTCTTCAACTGTGAGTGACGGAATCTAAAACAAAAATCCAGAAAATCACATTGTATGATTTTTAAGTAATTAATTTGCATTTTATTGCATGACATAAGTATTTGATACATCAGAACTTAATATTTGGTACAGAAACCTTTGTTTGCAATTACAGAGTTCCCTGTAGTTCTTGACCAGGTTTGCACACACTGCTGCAGGGATTTTGGCCCACTCCTCCATACAGACCTTCTCAAGATCCTTCAGGTTTCAGGGCTGTCGTTGGGCAATACAGACTTTCAGCTCCCTCCAAAGATTTTCTATTGGGTTCAGGTCTGGAGACTGGCTAGGCCACTCCAGGACCTTGAGATGCTTCTTACGGAGCCACTCCTTAGTTGCCCTGGCTGTGTGTTTCGGCTGGGTCGGTGTCATGCTGGAAGACCCAGCCACGACCCATCTTCAATGCTCTTACTGAGGGAAGGAGGTTGTTGGCCAAGATTTTGCGATACATGGCCCCATCCATCCTCCCCTCAATACGGTGCAGTCGTCCTGTCCCCCCTTTGCAGAAAAGCATCCCCAAAGAATGATGTTTCCACGGCGAGTGGAGTTTAGACCAAAAAGCTCTATTTCTGTCTCATCAGACCACATTACCTTCTCCCATTCCTCCTCTGGATCATCCAGATGGTCATTGGCAAACTTCAGACGGGCCTGGGCATGCGCTGGCTTGAGCAGGGGACCTTGCGTGCGCTACAGGATTTTAATCCATGTAGTGTGTTACTAATGGTTTTCTTTGAGACTGTGGTCCCAGCTCTCTTCAGGTCATTGACCAGGTCCTGTCGTGTAGTTCTGGGCTGATCCCTCACCTTTTTCATGATCATTGATGCCCCACGAGGTGAGATCTTGCATGGTGCCCCAGACCGAGGGAGATTTTGACCGTCATCTTGAACTTCTTCCATTTTCTAATAATTGCGTCAACAGTTGTTGCCTTCTCACCAAGCTGCTTGCCTATTGTCCTGTAGCCCATCCCAGCCTTGTGCAGGTCTACAACACTGCTCTCTGGTCTTGGCCATTGTGGAGAGGTTGGAGTCTGTTTGATTGAGTGTGTGGACAGGTGTCTTTTATACAGGTAACGAGTTCAAACAGGTGCAGTTAATACAGGTAATCGGTGGAGAACAGGAGGGCTTCTAATGCCGCATTCCAGGCAACCCGTAACCTGTGTTTTTCCAACCTTCTACCCGTAAAAGTGCACTGGAACAGCAGTCAAACCTGTGACTTCCCACCCGTGAACTCGTACTAGATCGATGTACTCCCAGCTACAAGCTCTGACGTCACATAGCCCGCAAAACAACAATTGCAGCCCCTACAGATGTTGTCTTTATGGAAGTCGTACATGTTATTTTACAAATAACGTAAAATAAAAGGTATAACAGCTTCTCATGCCTTATGCACCGTTTTTCTCCTCTGTTTCCCTCAAATAAGCAAGAAGTAAGCACCTTGTTGATTGAAATGATTGTAAATGAGCATAAGCCCCATATGGTCCGCCATGCTTTGTTTATATCTAGCTATCACAATTCCTTGCGCTCAGGCAGTTTGGCGTGACTTTGCCTGGAACGCTACAAAGTCGTGAGTCTAGGTTTTGAAGTCGTGGTTTACGGGCTCAAAAACCTGACAACTAACGCAGCATTAAAGAAAAACTAACAGGTCTGTGAGAGCCGGAATTCTTACTGGTTGGTAGGTGATCAAATACTATGCAAATTAATTAATTAAAAATCATACAATGTGATTTTCTGGATTTTTGTTTTAGATTCCGTCTCTTTTGCAGTTGAAGTGTACCTATGATAAAAATTACAGACCTCTACATGCTTTGTAAGTATGGAAACCTGCAAAATAGGGCTGCACGATTAATCGAAATCGAATCGCAATTTGGCTTATGCGCGATTATTAAAGCGCAAAGGCTGCGATTTTAATGACATAAATATATGCACAGCATGTCAGTGAAGAGCGGCTCTGTGATCAGGAGTAAACGCTGCTCAATCTCTGAAAGCACTGCGAGTTTGAGTCGCTTATTATAACGTGCGCTTGAAAAAGCAATATGTGTCAAACATCTTCACAAACTAGTAATGTGAAGTGTTCATAAACCTGTTCACCAAAATGCAACATTTAATAACAGGTTTTAACTCACTTCATATCGTCAGTCGAGCTGATGTGGCTTGAAGAGAAGGCTTGAAGAACTTCTGGAAGAACTTCACCATATCTTGTCGCAGAAGTATTATCTTCATGTTTAATCAGTCAAAGCGTTTCTATCTTCGTTTTATTCAGAATACAGTGCAAGCTTCACATTAGGGATTTCCTGAAAATGAATGATTACTTCTCTGAGGCATATGTGGAGTTTCTGCTCGAGGGCGCCCTTTGGCCTCCAGTATGAACTAAACTTTTTGGTATAAAATAAGAAAAATAATACTTCTAAATAAATGTATATGACAATCCATGTCCTTTTTCAGCCCCACTTTATATTAGGTGGCCTTAACTACTATGTACTTACATCAAAAAATAAGTACAATGTACTTACTGTGTTCAAATTGTATTGCAAAACACCTTTGCTGATATTGAGGTGGGATACGGGTAGGGTTAGGGGCAGGTGTGGTGGTATGGGTAGGTTTAAGGGTATGGTTAGGGGTAAGGGAAGTGTCAACTATGTAATTACAAATGTAACAGAAATTAATTACAGATGTAATTACATGCAGGTATTTTTTAAATGTAAGTACAATGTAAAAACATGTATGTACACAATAAGTGCATTGTATCAAATGATTAATTAAAATGTTAGTACATAGTAGTTAAGGCCACCTAATATAAAGTGGGTCCTGTTTTTCTTTAATGTACAGGAGTTTTAATCCTCACAATGGATGCATAAGAGGCTCATATTTCATAATTTCATATGAAAGACATAGACTTTAAGAAATTGATATCGCAGATAAAAAGCACAGATTTGTATAATAATATATATATATATATATATATATATATATATATATATATATATATATATATATATATATATATATATATATATATAATATAATATATAATTTTTTTTTTTTTTTTTTTTTTTTTACAATAAATCCTTAGACCTTTCTAATGATTTTTAGTCATGGGCTGTCTGCATATTAACAGGTAACCCATAGTTTTTTAGTTTTCTGTAAAATATAAATATTATTATTATACAGTTATATTTATTCTTAAATTCTCTATTTATTTTTTTAATAATGAATGTTATTGTAATATTAATATTTCTTATTTTTATTTAGCAATAATCATAATAATAATTATTAGTCATATTAATATATAAACACCAAATGTTATATACACACTTTTTTTTAATAAATAAAAAAATTGCATTTTAAATCGCAATTGCAATTTTAACCAGAATAATCGCAATTAGATATTTTCCCCAAATTGTGCAGCCCTACTGCAAAACCGGCAGTGTATCAAATACTTGTTCTACCAACTGTAAATATTTTGTTCAGTTGTGTACTTACAATATCCCAAATGTTTCCAATTATTTGTAAATCGTGAGAAAATTGCTATTTTAGCCAAGGAACCGGGACGTGTGAGGGAGTCGCCTGTCAATTGCGTCATGTACTATCCTGACTCTTTTCCACCAGCTCTGAGGTGAAGACCACATGTCCCAAGATTCTGCGCTCAAACTTGGCATCATCAAACTACGCCTTTGTTTTGAATAGGCGACCTCTAGCAGACGGAAAAGTTACATAGTGCAGCTTTAATTATTTACACAACAGAACTCGCTGTTATGAAGGGCCATTCCCAAACATGCGCTAAGCGGTGCCAATCACAACACACTGGGCCAGCTAACCAATCACAACACATTTCGTATTTCGGAGGGGCTTCATTTAAAATCATCTCTGAGCTCCGCCATAACTTCCGCTAAGTGAGGTCAAATACAAGTGTGGTCATAGATGTATACGTAGATGCCTCATTAGCGCCTGCACGGATCAGTAGAATGAGGCATCTACGATTGATATATCTATGATCACGCTCATATTTGACCTCACTTAGCGGAAGTTATGGCGGAGCTCAGAGATTATCACGTTCGACTGATAAGAGGTAAAATAATAGCATAAATACTGCTCGGTTTCTCACAGAAACTGATCGTTTCGCTAGATAAGACCCTTATTCATCGTCTGGTATCGTTTAAAGCCCTTTGAAGCTGTACTGAAACTGTCATTTGGACCTTGAACCGTTTGGAGCCCATTGAAGTCCATTATATGGAGAAATATCCTGGAATGTTTTCATCAAAAACCTTAATTTCTTTTCAACTGAAGAAAGAAAGACATGGACATCTTGGATGACATGGGGGTGGGTAAATTATCAGCAAAAGTTTATTTAAAAGTGAACTAATCCTTTAAGTTTATTTTTCATCTCTGTTTTGTGTTTATTTAAAATAAGACAAATCTGATATTATTTTAATCTTATATCTGTTATTTAACAATTGAGATCGTTGAAGACACGAGCTGCGGTGGGGCTTGTTGTAACGCTGCGTTACAATGAGCCCCTATTAGAAATATGCTATTATATTCTATACTTTTATGAATTATTTTGAGAAACCATGAGAAAAGGGTGAATAATGACTGAGAGTCAATGTTCAGAAATTATTAATTATCATTATGTTTTTAACTATGCTGTATTTAGCAATGTGTTTGTTGTCAAACTCAAAAATGTGTATATTTTTAATGATTAAAAAATGCCATTATTTTATTTCAAAAAGTTAATAATTGTATTTTATTGACAAAATATTTTAGTTTGTCTTGGATATTTTTTGGTTATATCAAGTAACATTTTAAGCTGTTATTTGGTCATGTTACATTGGGGCATGTTGTCACATTTCACTTCCATTCTTTCGAGGTAAATCAAGAAAAAAAGTATACACCGTATTAATGAAACAAAGCCACATAATTGTACTAGACATGTGTGAAATTAATGTGGGGAAAAGATAAATACTCTGAACCCCAAGTGGATTTATACAAACTGACAAAGTCATAAAGCGTTAGGTTGTGCCTCGCTCTCCCTTATCCTTCGCTGCCTTTGTTATCTTTCAATCCTGTGCGTTCCATTCTGTGACAGTTGAGCTAAAAAATAAAGATGGCATCTGAAAGTTGTGGTTGGTGGTCAGTTTGTGTGTAAATGTACGTTTTTGAGCAATGTTTTCCACAGACCTGGGGACAATCTTGCGCACTTACTTCCTGTTGTGTGCACGCGCTATTAATTAGCCAAGACTGCACGTGTGGGTACTTGGACAGGCCCATTGTTTTGCTTCCTTCATTCAGCTCATTTTGATGCAAGTGTATCACACACCCGGGGAGAAATTGGGGGTTAGGTGCTTTACTCAAGGGCTCCTCATTTACCGTGCCCTTTGGGTCACAAGTCAGACTCCCTAACCATTAGGCCAAGACTGCCCCAAAAGCATACTCAGCCACAAGCAGGCCAACTATGTTGACTCCCAAAGTGCATTGCAGTATGCATAAATTAAGCAACTGCTACTATTTTACTGGCTTTATTTGTCAATTGTGTTTGTTGTCTTTATATTAACCTCATTAACAGTTTGATGTTTCACAGTAGTTTGATGTTTATGATACAGGTGTTAGTAGTACAATTTGCCATATCAAACGTGTGCCATAGTTTGATCTACTTTGAAGTTTATCTGTTTTGAATTTTTTTATTTATTTAATGCATCTTCAGTCCTCAAAAACAGATGAAAAATATGTATGTTTACATGAAGAACGTGGATGTGGTTTGAGGTTGAATGATATTGTAAATTTGTGTCAACAAACTTGTTCGGTTCATAGGTCATAGCTTCTGCGTGATGTGGAAAGTATGCCGAGTGAGATGCGAAAGCGTAGACATAAATGTTGTTGTCTTTTTTACGGGTAACTCTGAGTTTGTTCCATAGAGTGTTTGATGGTGCTACCAAATTTCATCATCAAGAGATTCTTCGGTAACACTTTATTTTACAGTGTCCTTGTTACATACATGTACATAGTAGCATAGTAATAACAGTAAATTGTGTATAATTACATGCAACTAACCCTCAATCCAACCCTAACCCTATAGTAAGTACATGTTAATATTGCTCAGTACTTAAATATATAATTACACTGTAACAATGACACCTTAAAATAAAGTGTAACCGATTCTTCATTTTGAAATATTATATAGTCTGTAGTAAGTACATGTTAATATTGCTCAGTACTTAAATATATAATTACACTGTAACAATGACACCTTAAAATAAAGTGTAACCGATTCTTCATTTTGAAATATTATATAGTCTGTTGTTACCTGTGTATGTAAGAGTCATGTCAAATTTGTATACAATATGTTGATTTACTACAGTGCAGTGTTGCAGTCTATTCTGAAAATGTGGAGAAAACAGACATATTTCTACTTATAAGGAACAACGAGTGCCAAAATTCACATTTTTAAACAGTTGACCGGTGAATGTGAAATAAACAAGATATTTCTGGTGTATGAGGAGGAACATAAGCTGCGTTTTCACCGCAGGAACTTTCCCCAGGAACTAGGAACTTTGGGGTGGTACTCTGTGTGTTTCGACCGCAGGAACCAGGGTCTAAATGAAGTTCCGGGTAAATATTTACCCCTCCAAACCATAGATATCCATAATAAAGGCTAGATGTCTTACAGCGGAGTCTCTAACATCATCACCGGCGGCCATCTTGTCACAGGCAGGGCTCTGTGGTAGGGGAGACCGGGTATGGTTGTAACACTTTTTTCTTCAGCACCTAAAACTACCTCTTTTTTTTAGCTATATGTCTGAAACTTTTAGGCAAAGTACCCACGCTTGTCTACTACAATTGGCAACAATTTAAATTTCTCCAACTATATCACAGACTTTTTGAGATGATGACAAATACAAGGTGATCCTTTGTTACAACCTACCCCACTACTGGGGTAGGTTGTAACACATACTGGGGAAAGTTGTAACAGGTAGACAAAATGCACATAAACACAAAAAAAGGGTACTCCAAGTGTTATGCCACAACAACAGTTTTATTTTAAATGAATAACTGCAAATTAACAAACATATTTACCCCCATTCCACAGAACGAACAAATGAAATGCATTATTTATCAGTCACAATAGTGACAAAAACAAACAAATAAATGCATTTTTAAGTCACAATGGTGACAAGAACAAACAAATGAAATGCATTCTTTATCAGTCACAATAGTGACAAAAACAAACAAAAATGAAATGCATTTTTAAGTCACAATGGTGACAAGAACAAAACAAGTAAGTGCATTCTTAATCAGAGTCACAATGGTGACAAATGAAATTGGTCAGGCCTGGAGTGCATGCCTGGTGTGCCCAAAAGCTACATAAAACACACTTGACCCACACTTCTTTGGGTCTTGAATTTCTAAATGGTTCCATGCAGACGACACAGAAATCTTCCTCTTCAGAAGAGTCATCATCATCCTTCACCCTTTTCCCAGCAGGTTTTTTTACCTTCTTTTTTTGGCTTTTCACACTCCCCAAGATTTTTTTTCTGATGTTTTTCCCTTTTCGACGCTCCTCTTCTTCCAATGCAAGCTTCACGGGTGTATCAGTGAGTATTTCCGAGCGCCTCTTCTTCCTACCCTTACCCGTCTCTTTCCTTGGGCCTGCTTTTGGAAATGGCCTAATGAGTGATGGACTGAACAACTGACCGACGATGGACCCCGAATGCAGGTGGACAGCATGAGTGGGTGGAGAGGAGCCAGGCGGCAGATGAGCTGGAGAGGAGCCCGGCGGTTTTGTGATTAAAATCACAAAAAAATTCATATTTGTATGTATGGGGATGGTTGTAACACTTTTCAAACACGTGTTACAACCTACCCCACCACTGTCACCCACTGTTTAGCTAGCTGTATTAGCATGGTACTTTGAAATTAGCAGGAGGTTGATACACCATTCTTTACTTGAGAAACTAAAGTTTGACCTGATATAACTCATACAACATTATCTACAACATTAGAAGTACTAAAAAAAATATTATCTTGTTATTTTTTTTTACTTTCTTACCTCAGAATTTGATTTTTGGCCGTAGCTTCATGAGAGATGGCAACACAGACAGCAACACCTCCATGTGGGATCATAAAGGAAGTCTAAAAAAACTGAAACTGTCACATGACTCCGATCTTATCCCTGATTCGTGGAAATGGTAGCGTTACAACTCTCCCCGTGTTACAACTATACCCGGTCTCCCCTACTTGATGTAAGACGAGTGAAAATCTCACTGAAATCTTGACGGATTTACAAATGGTTTGGTTTCTTACAAATGTTATTAACTTGGCTATAATTATGGATGCTTGAACAAATTATGAATAATTTTTCATAAGTATGCAGTTTCATAACTACATCTCTGACGTTTATAACAAACCAAACATTGAGAAAATTGAGCAAGTTATGGTTATTTAAAAAGTGCAAGCACCCATGAAAACAATGTTACACGTGAGCGAGCTGCCTGTGACAAGATGGCCGCCAGGTGCGGACGTCGACCTCCATTGGCCAGCAGCGCGGATGAGACATCTAGCCTTTATTATGGATATCTATGCTCCAAACGGCCCTGCTCGCGAGGTAGTACTTTTTTAAAGTTCAGGAACTTTCGGGGGTGGGACTTGGGCGCTGAACATGCTGATTGGTTGAGCTCACGCAGCGTTCTATTTCAACCGGCATTTTTAAAAGTCTTGCGAGGTTCGTTCGTTCTGCGTTCAGTAAAATATCTGTCTTGCTCTTTCTGTCTGATGGCGTGCGTGCATTGTCTCAGCCATCTCATGGTCAATGTCCGTAATAGCTGATTATAACATAGGTTGTCTTATATTAAATCTAGCTTCCAGAATACGCTTCATATCAGTGCTCGTCTCTTTTTCGCCGTTTTGTTAATTACATCTTTAGTAAACCAATACATAACTAGCAAAAGCAGCGCTGCATCTCCTCCATACTTGTTATTGTTGCAGACAGTAGGCTATCGCACATAAAATGATTACTGTCTGTCGCTGACTGGGAGGAACAGTTGAGCGCAGTACCACGTCTCTGGTACAAATTGTTCCGGGTAATTTCGGTGGAAACGGGGCTATACATATTCAGAGGCATGCTATCTGTTTTTCTCTCTATAGAGTTACGACCAGACATGCTCATGTTGTGACCTTGCATGTGTGTATTTGTAGTTGTTAGTTCCAGTTAGAGATATTTCTGTCTATTAAAGGACTAGTTCACCCAAAAATGAAAATGTTGTCATCATTTACTCACCCTCAAGTTGTTCCAAACCTGTATGAGTTTCTTTCTTTTGCTGAACACAAAAGAAGATTGTTTGAAGAATGTAGCCTATTTTTTTCCTACTATGGAAGTCAATGGGTGTCGTTAACTTTCTGGTTACCAACATTCTTCAAATGAAGCAGTTTTTTTTTATGCTTAACAGAAGTTAAAAACTCATACAGGTTTGGAAGTGATGACGCAATTTTCATTTTGGGGTGAACAATTCCTTTTAATGTTTTGCGGCCCGCCCCAATCTGTCCAACGTAGGTTTCCGATAAGCAGGTGAAGGTTTCTGCACGTTCGGCCTTTTCAGCATGGCAAAGTGATTTAATTCCACTTTACTTTTATCTGACTCCATTTTATCATGACCTCGAATTTAGGTTAGAATGCCGATTGGTTATTTGGTCATTTGTAAAATAGTTTAACTACACATTTGATTATTGAATCAAATTGCATTTAGTCATTTGAAGAGCAAACACAAATTAATTCCAGTACATTACAATCTGTATGATATTGTGTTAATATTGGCACAGTAATCATTTTCTTCCTAAATAGATGTAGCTAAGCCATGCACATTTAGATACACACAACACATATGAACTCTCATCTTTCTGCAATTTTCTTTATTTTCTTCACCAAATAATCAGCGCATTGAATTCATCGTTCAGTATAGCCTCTGTATTATATATATATGTATTATAATTTTTGAAAAAAAGAAAAATTAAGCACATTCTTGTATTTAACAAAACTGATATTATCATTGATTATTGGTCCATGGGATCAAAATGATAATAAAAAATGCCCAAGCTAGACTTCATATACTTTTAGCTTGGCATAGCTACAATTCAGCATGAGCTTGTACAAGCCAGCAGATGAAATAATCTGCAACAGAGAACAAGAATGGGGTGCAGCAGCAATATCCAGATCCAGGCATTTAGGGAAGTCTGTTTTGTTGGGTATAAAGACAATTGTTTTGTCCTGCGGTATTCTTTAGTGTAGCTTAACTATGTTTAATCCAGCAGAGAGTCCGGGAGCAGTTAAAGCATGAGTGAGCTCACTGATTCCACTAGAAATGGGCTCAGACAGTAATCATATGAGAGTTGTGGTTCATATCTCTGTGGGATCCTCCCCGCTTCTGCACTTCACGCATGTCCACGTATTCTGTGTTGTCTAGATCACGCCGTTTTACATTCCTCTGAAACATAGTAAAATCGTTTGTATTTTAAGTATTGTTGCGCCAAACAGCCACAGGGACAGTGCAGTCATATTGCATTACTGGCACACAGTCACATACGACAGAAGAAAGCCCTTACCTGCATTGGCACATAGGTCAGAGTGTCAGAAGACTCAGGCTTTGCAACCTGGAGAGGAAGACAAAAAACGACTAGAATTAATCTAGAATTAATAGAAGAATATCAAAGTGCAGTAAATGGTAAAACTATTTGCGCTATGTGAAAATACGGTAACACTTTACAGTAAGGTTTTATTAGTTAACATGAATTAAGAATGAAGAAAAAAAAAGGTTCTATATGGCACCAAAAATGGTTCTTCGTCGTAATCATAGAGGAACCACTTTTGGTGCTATATAGCACCATATCTTAACATGTTCTGTATATGGTAGCGGTGCTATATAGCACCATAGTTAGCGGTGCTATATAGCACTTTAGTCAAAGAACCGGTGAAGAACCTCTGAAGAACCAAAATTGGTGCTATATAGCACTTAAAAAGGTTCCCCTATGATTACGAGCCAAGAACCATTTTTGGTGCCATATAGAACCTTTTTTTTAGAGTGAAGACTTCTACAGCATTTATTCATCTAAATTAATTTATTACATTAACTAGGCTAATACATTATTGAAATCAAAAGTTGTGTTTGTTAACATTAGAACTAACATGAACAAACAATGAACGATTGTATTTTTATTAACTAATATCAACAAAGATAAATTAATACTGTAACAAATGTTTTCATTGTTAGTTAACTAATGTTAACCAGTGAAACCTGTTAAAGTGTTACTGACAATACATTACAATAATATGGTAATATATACATTTGCAGTATCAAGCAGTATAATGAGCTGTTTTGTACAACTAAAAATAACTCGGAGCGGATAACAGAAGCCAGAAACATTAAATTTACAAAGGGCCACGCCCGCTCTTATGTGGAAAAATAAGGTACCATTAAGGAACCATTAATGCCAATAAGGAACCTTTATTTTTAAAAGTGTAAAGCTCTTGTGGGTTTGCTGTATTGTGAATATAGTCAATCACGCCATGTCATTATTACCGTAATTACGAGATATCAGCGTTCACGTCCTCGTAAAATGAGTAAACTGGGAATTTTCGGAGATCTCCTATTGTACCACATGACCGCTGTAGGCTACCACCTGACCACTGCAGATTCATTTAAAGGCTTGTTCTTAATCGCCGCTGTGCATACCATGACATCAAAGTACAGCAAGAGTCATTCAAAAGCATAAGGAGTCGTTTGCTCTCCAATCACTCTCGCGGGACTTTGATGTCACACGCCGATCGGTCTGTGCAGCACCGCTTCAAGTCGAAAAAGCCTAATGCTGCATTCATGCCATATTGTAATTACAGTAATTTCAAGATTTCAACTTGTAAAAAGCATTCACGTCCATGTACCTGACCTCTGTAGATATATGTTGATTGTGTTGCCATAGAAACGCATAATTCCCAGTCCGAGGACGTCTCATCTCAGAATAGAAAGTCACGTGTTATCATCTCAAAACTACGATAATTACGACATGGTGTGAACGCAGTATAATTTCCGGACAGCTCTGAGTAGAACGAGGTGTTGTCATCTACAAATGACGGTAATTATAACATGGTGTGAACGCAGCATGTAGCATTATGCACAATAGTGTTGCATCTCCTTCTAGATTAAATGCATCAATGCAACAGAATAGCCTATGTATACAGACACTACTTTTAAGATGGAAGATATTCAGTAGTAAAGACACTAATAACACAACATAAAATAAAAAAAAATCTGTAAATTTACCCTCAATCTGATGTAGAATGCAGTGAGAATCATGCTGTAGAGAGAGAGCAGCACCACCACTATGATCAGACCACAGATTAGAAGGGTATACATGTCTTCAGATGAGGTCCTGTCTTCAGGTATATGTTCCTTGTTATGCGTTTTGTTGGCGCATGAACAGTTGGTTTTTAGTGGAGCCCAAAGATTCTTGCAACCTTGCAATAAAAATCATTTATATAAAGGTTCGTTTTAAAAATGCAAGATTTAAACTAAAGTTTTATATGCAGTCAAATATACAATTTCTGGGTATATAAAACCGGTTTGTGAACTTACCTCGGAAAAGCTTCGTTTTCTGACCAGTTTGTGTTGTGACTGGTAATGGAGATATTTTGGATATCTCACAGGAAAATTCATTTTTGTGTAGGGCCTCAGGATTCATCAAGGTGAATATGAAGTTGTTGCCATCCTGCTGCCATTTACACTTGTCCTGTGCTTGGCTCTTTTGGGAAACCTCACAAACATATTTGTCATTCATTTTCAGCTTGGGTTCCAGTTCAAAATTTGCTTCTCCATAAAGCATGCACGTGACATTGACTGAGCCATCGTCGTTGAACGTATGGTTGAGAGGTTCACTCACATGCCAGCTACAAACTGAGGTACAAACAAGACATTTTATTAATTCAATTGTAGTTCAAACATGTTATATTTTCTTTTCTTTTTTTTGACGTTGACCATGTTTAAAATGTGACAACCTGCCAAAATGTCTAATCTAATATAACCCAGGATTACCTTCATTTGAACATGTGCAGGTATAAAGGAATATTCAGATCAGAATAAGATCTTTACATGATTAAAAATGAATACAGGCATATGACGGCTATCTTATTCAGATCTCCAGAACATTGGCTTAAACTGGTTAGAGAAGTCAGGACTTAAATACATGGGGAGTAATGAGGATATTAAGTAAACAGCATGTTAATGAAATCGGTAACTAATGGAACAAACAAGTGAACTAATGACAGAGAACAGAAACTCAACATATATGTTACACCTGTTGACTTAAACGTGACCATAAAAATGTAACTCGCCAGCATCATGAATATTCTGTCTTTCATGCTGGTTTTAGTGATGCTTTACCCGCAACAATAGGCACTGGTTCGATAATAAACCAGCATTGCCCATGTAATACATGTACCATCCGAGCATTTTGGAATTTAAGCTGGTCCAATGAATGTAGACAGAACAGTAATTGACAACCGCATGAGAAAAGTTATCTTCTTACCGTTGTGAAGGATCAGAGAAAAGCTGAGAGCGAGCAGAGTAAACCTGTCAGGCATGTTAACGTATCCTTGTCAGTTTGACGGTGTGATTGTGGCCGAGCTTCTTCAGTTTATTTTTACTGGAGTGAGAAACACAGGAAGTTTGTGGGTGTTGGTGATCAATATCACCCACAAACATATTTGTGACACAAACATGTGAGAAGTTGATGAAATGATGAGGGTAGACGGCAACATTTAACACACACGTTAGATGTTCATTGTTGTGAGATGAATCATTTTGTGGGATATTATTTAAAAACTGTGATTGAGTTTTTACCTTTTAGCTTAAGGTCGAGAGACACATCTGTCAGTGAGGAAATGAGTGGGCAGCTTTCTTGTAATACGAAGATGTTGAAAGGAAACGTTTGATGCACAACCATGTTAGGAAAAACCCATATCCTACTAAATGAGCAATAAAGTAATCTTGATCCAATTACTTTAAAATGCATTTTAGTTTCATATGAAATAGGCTACAATAAAAAATAATAAAAAAAAATCATATATATATATATATATATATATATATATATATATATATATATATATATATATATATATATATATATATATATATATATATATATATATATGATTCTCTATATACTCTATATTGTTCACACATGTCAAGATCAAATGTGCAGCTAATTGTGTGTGAAGGTGATTTTACATCAGCCAGAAAACAGATGCATGATTTCAGCAGGTTTTATTTTCTTCATTACCAATAAGCCGAATAAATTAGGCATGTTAATGTAGTTGTGGTGATGGTTGTTTGTGATTCAGACGTATTTATTGCAAATCAATCTATTCTCAGTTCCACATCCTGTTGAAGCACTTACAAATATGAAAGCACAGCAAGTTATCAGGTATTCATGTCCTGTTTTTGTGATGGATAGCTGAGGTTCACAGAACTGGGACATGTTTGTGATGACTTTGTCACATTTTTTTCTTCTTCGTGTCTTGGCAAGATGAAAAATAAAGAAGACTGATACTGACTTGTTTTTACTTATAAAAAGCCATTACCATCTGTCATATACAGTAAATATATATATATATATATATATATATATATATATATATATATATATATATATATATATATATATATATATATATATATATATATATATATATATATATATATATATATATATATATATTACATATAAAAGTTCATATATACAGTACCGGTCAAAAGTTTGGAAACATTACTATTTTTAATGTTTTTGAAGTCTCTTATGCTCATCAAGGCTGCATTTATTTGATCAAAAATACAGTAGTATTGTGAAATATTATTGCAATATAAAATAATCTATTTTAATATGCTTTAAAATATAATTTATTTCTGTGTTGTTAAACTTAAATTTTTCACCAGCCATTATTCACTGTCACATGATTCTTCAGAAATCATTCTATGCTGATTTATTATCAATGTTGGAAACTGCTTAATATTTTTTTGAAACCTCTTTTCAGGATTCATTGATGAATAAAAAGGTTTTTTTTTTTCTTTTTTTTTTTTTTTTACATTTATTCAAAATATAAATCTTTTCTAACAATATTTATCTTTACTATCACTTTTTATCTAACACATCCTTGCTGAATAAAAGCATTAATTTCTTTCAAAAAACAGACTCCAAACTTTTAAACGGTAGTAAAAGTTTGCTGTTCTTTTTTAACTTTTTATCAAAGAATCCTGAAAAAAAGTACCACAGGTTATAAAAAGAAATATTAAGCAAATATTTAACTGTTTCCAACATTGATAATAATAATAATAATAATAATAATAATAATAATAATAATAATAATAATAATAATAATAATAAATGTTTCTTGAGTAGCAAATCAGCATATTAGAATGATTTCTGAAGGATCATTTGACACTGAAGACTGTATAAAGGCTGATGAAAATATTTAAGTATATTCAAATAGAAAACAGTTCTATTAAATTGTAATAATATTTCACAATATTACTGTTTTTCTATATTTTTGATCAAATAAATGCAGGCTTGATGAACACAAGAGACTTCTTTCAAAAACATTAAAAAATGTTTCTAAACTTTTGACTAAAATTGTTTGGGTTTTGAGATGTAAAAAATGTCTGATGTGATATTGAAACCCACAAAATCCAGGTAACAAACTAATAGATAAGGGAAAAACAAAACAAACCAAAAAACCCTAAAAACGTACAATAACCTGGTTGCACAAATGTACACACCCCTCAACTAAAACTAAATTGAAGCACCTTTTGCTTTTAGTACAGCAGCCAGTCTTTTTGAATATGTCATGTCATGTAGCGACTTGAATATTATAATTACTTTTTCTGTACAGGTTGAATCATTTTGGTTAATTACAAACAGAGTAACATGCCCTATTAAAAGGGTGTGCACACTTATGCAACCAGGTCATTTTATGTGTGTTTTTTTTCTCCTTAAAAGCTTCTATTTGTTTGTTACATGCATTTTGTTGGTTTCAAAATCACACTAAATGTGGAAAAGTACCAATTTTGCCATTGGTGTGTGAACCTTTTTTTATAGCCACATTTACTAATGAGGTGTACTGTATCATAACCACAAAGCATTATTCTAGAAAACAAATTATGAAACCATCTAGATAAGAAATAATTATTTATTCGTTTACTCGAAAAAACAGTTGATCAAACATTATTTTTGTTTTAAAACATATGTTTATTTCATTAATAAAATTAAAACAAAACAAAAAATAACAACGATCAAACGTTAATACATGTGAATACATGCAGGTGAGAATACATGTGAGTACATGCAACTGTAACACATGAGTACATGTCAATACATGCAGGGAAAAATGACATGTAAATACATGTAAATAAAAGGACATGCGGACACATGCAGGTGAGAATACATGCATACAAACCTAGAATTTCATATAGCTCTCTTTTTGTGAAAGCATCGGCGCCATAGATGATGAACCCCTCCATTTGCAGATGATCATCTGTGTTACAGAGATAAGTGACTCTTAGTGACATCTATTGTTTATTGCATTATTTTCAAACTCTAAACTTGAGTAAATCTATCCAAAACTCAGCATTTAGCCTACTGGTGACCTGCCATGCTTCTTTTCAGCAGAGAAGTCTTTTAAAGCAAATCATTACAGACATATTTCTCACCTGTAGAATAAAGCTGCAGGAAGTGATGATGAGAATGGCATATAGCAGTGGAAGTGGTCCCACATCACTTTTGACAGCTTCCCATTCGGAGGTCTGCCTCTGGCTTTGACTTTGGCTCTGTGTTGATGCAGTGGGGCAATTTGGGGTTTCTAGAAAAGAAGATCAGTGATTACTCAAGTTGCCCTCTGGATGGCACCCTAGCCAACTCAATACCCCTTTCAATGCACTGAAGACCTACAGTAGGCCTATGTGAATCATTTTTCTCATTTCAATCTTTTATACAAAGATACGTTTTGAAAACAGGAAGCCTGTGGCATTTAACTGCTACCTTCTCATCTTGGGTGATTGTTTTTTTCAGTCCTTTTATTCTTTAGGAGCTTACGTTAGCAGCCTTTTGTCATAAAGAAATCATTTTCAAAGAAAAACATCATTCACACGTAAAGTCAAAGTTTCCATGGGTAATATCACAATGTAGAGCACAAAGTGCTGTAAATTTGAATGTGCGGGGAGGCCCCATTTCCACCCACGTGTCTTCAGGTGACCACATCATTTCCTTCTTCACACATTTATAATATAGCCTACTCTCTGGCTCCCTCTAGAGCTTTAACAATGAACAATGGCTAAGGTTCTGTGAACATGATGTCAGATTTGCTATTAAAACGTATGTTGGAAACATATTGGGATGAAAAAAGTATGATGGCATATACTTCATTTTATTTAAGTGGCTTCTAAAAAGCTTCTAAGACGCAGAACTCTGTGTCAAAAACAGTGTACAAAAAAATGTGAAACTGTGGGAAAACCACATGCAAGAGACTGAAATCACTAACCTTGTATGTAAACAACAGTGCCGTTCCCAAGCCCTCTGAGATATGGAGGTGGGAAGACAATCTCGATCTTACAGCGATAGAGGTCTGTGTCTTCCCCTCGGAGGCCAGTGATGATCATATCCACTCTTCCAGAGCTAATATTCCCTCTGCAATTAACTGTGCCGTCTGTTGTAAAGTAGGGCTTGGAGAGGTTGACAAAAGCGCTGCAGATCCTCTCTTGGCTGGGTAACCCTTTATACAGAGTTATCTGCATTTCCTCTGGCTTTGACTTTGCACTAAAGAAGCAGTGGAGTGGGACTTCTCCCTCTTTTCCTTCCACTCGATAAGGCTGAGACACCCGCAGAGCTGGAAACAAAACAATAGATGAATGAAACATCAGATATAGCCTGTAGACTCACTATACTTATCTTTATTCTTTTTATGTTGGTGATTATTGAACTTAATAACATTAATTTTTTTAATGAATTTAGTTTTAGAATTTTAGGTTCACATTAAACTTAATTATATTCCAACAGGAATTCTTGCTGAAAATAAGGATCTGGATCATGTTGGAAGTTGTAAATATAGGCCAAAGTTTGACCCGCTTCAATTTAGCTGCATATTAATAGCAACATTTTAACTGTCAAAAAAAAAAAAAAAAGATAATAGTTAAGATCCTAATAATAAAAAAAGAGAGATTATTATTAAAAATGATTCATAAAATGTATTCAATCTGACTAGCCCACAAGGGTAAAGCTGTTACTATCTATCTGTGCCTGAAAAGCAAAGACACAACAACAAACATTTGAAGCCCAGATAGGGTACTTACCCAATCCCAGCGGGGTATATATTATAAGGATTCTAATAAGTGTGATAATCATTGTGCCATGTAATAATAACTGTGGAGGTATCCCCCCTGTCTCTTTATACTTGAGTGAGTTCTGGAAAGCTTTGTGACATCAGTACGTGGCAGGAAACCTCAAGCTGACTGCAAATGCCCGTAAAGTGCTCAAAATTTTGCAAGTAATGTAGCCAATTTGCACAATATGTGTAATCAAGGGGAAAAAAAATCGAATGAGCAGAATGAGACTCGAGCAAAAACAGTACAATAGCAGTGGAACTGGAAAATTTGGTTAAGGGTGTGGTTTGACTCTCAGCCTATCATAAGGCCCAGTGGTCAAGAGATTATTTGAATTGAATTTGGGGAAAATATCGAAATCAGATAAACACTTGAAAGCCGATTTGGCACTTTCGAAATGAGTACAATAAACTGGTCAGCATACTGTATCTGCTGATCACTTGTTCATTATTGCATTATTAATCAGATTAGAAGGAGTGTTGGAAAAGTATAATGTCTCTTGGGAGTGCTGTTCATTAAAGACATAAAATGGAAAGACAATCAAATATTATTAAGTTTAATCTGAATTTAGTTACAGTATTGTATCAAAGTTTCAGTTTTTTTTACTTGCATTAAAATGTAAAGAATTTGATATACATTCGACTTATAATGTCTCTTGGAAGCACTGTTCATTAAAGACAAAAAATGGAAGGATGATCAAATATTATTTTGCTTTTATTATTGTATCAAAGTTTCATACTGCTGGGTCACACTTTTGAGCAGTTTTACCCGCTATGTTTTTACATTACAATTTAAAGCATTTGACATAATGCATTCATTGTGCACACACTGTACATGTTGTTCTGTGAAACTAAGATTTGCATTGGCTACAAAGGTTAATGTTATCGTTAACATAAACACAATGTACAGATCCTGCTTGTGAATCTCACAAGACATTTTGCAGAACGATGGTTACCGCCACCCACCACCCTACTCTTTTTTCCTGTCATTTCCTGTCTCTGCTGTCACTAACAAATTATACTGATATGATATAGTAACATACACTCTAAAAAATGCTGGGTTAAAAACACTAACAACCCGACTTGTTTTTTTTGTTTTGTTTTGGGGTGTTGCTATTTACACTGGTGCAGGTTTGCATATTTCTAATAGTCAGTGTAATTACAGATGGAGTGCAATCTTGTAATGAAGTTGTAGCCACAACAGAAAATGCATACATGTGCAAATAAATCGTGCTTGTATTTTTTCTGTAAATTAATTCAAATCCTACACAAGTCACATTGAAGAAATGCCAGATGAAAGATGTTTGCAACAATGAAACACAGGTTTCCATTAAAGTCAGGGCGTAGTGTTTCAGTGTAAATATATACATATATATGAACATACATCAGCAATAGATACAAGAACAATTAGTAGATCTGTTAAATACACTGGTCTGGTGTGGCTGGCAGTATTGCTCAGCTGACTGAAGGTACAAATGTAACGGTCAATGGAAGATGTCACGTATTGCTACATTGGTGATATTTGCTGGATGCTGAGCTCATCAGCGTCGTCTGAATCCTCTTGGTCTCGTGTTCATGTAGGGGTTCTCAGGTGGCTCTGTCTTTTTGAGTTTACACTGAAATAAAAACAGCATATCAGTGATTTCACAGTGCTAGCGGATGAAGCAATTTTTCATTCTTGATTTTGTGAGATAGCAAATATGAACTCTTTGATTGAGCGTTGGTTGGGTTTATATAGGACATGTCCTTGCTGCAAAGACCTGCGTGTGCGGGTAAGCATGTGGTTGCAGATGTTGATACTCACTGCTAGATAACAGCTGAAGACTGTGATGAACAGGTTGTAAAGAATGATGGCCCCAATGCCAATACTAAGTGGCAGTGTCTGATCAGTGGGACAAGGGAGAGATGGTTCTTTGGGCTGCTGAGCATCTGAAAGCATAAATAATATGAAATGAAACCAATATATTTATGTAATTTACACTTTCTACTATAAAAGTATTGTTTCAGTATAATACTTCAGTATATCTTATGCCATAATCTGCATCGCTTCAACTCATCAAGCGAAGACTGGTTTAGATGGTTTAAGATCTGACCAGGTTGGGAGACCAGCAGGTTGGGGATGTAACCAATGACTCCTGAGTTGTATCACTAATACATTTAAATGTGAATTAAAATGATTGAATTGCATCTTGTGTTACCTTTAATGAGCAGTATAGTCTGGGACGTGCGCATATCAGTGTGGATTGTGCAGCAGTAGAGTCCTGTATCATTGGCTTCAGTCCTTACAATCTTATATGAGACAGTGGAGTTTTGTTTGGACACCTGAAACGTCTGCCATGATTGATGAGTGTTGTTTATCATATCTGAGTGCAGTTTTGTATCTCCCTTGTGTAGACTGATTAGTATGGATGGATAGAGTTTTTCATCCTCTGCAAGCTCCGGGCAGGACACAAATGCTGTTGCATTTTTATCCACTCTTTTTATTTGTCTTTTACTACCTGAAAGGTAAAAGCATATACAGTGTGCACATTTTGTTTTTGAAAGATAGAGACTGAGGATGTGGTACACGCAGGGAGTGAAGTCGGTAGATTCCTCCACTGTTGATTTGTTTCTCCAATGCAAAGTTTTATTTTGTAATGTTAATTTCACTATACATTATAAAACCTCTCTTTTTGATTAATATTGTGGAGATACTCAGTTATAAATATCCACGAGGACACATATGCTGCATGCCACATAAATCAACCTGCACAACTGAATTAAGAAGCAACAGAAATTCTCAAACCTTTGTCGAGACAGCAGTTTGAGGAGGATTCAGTGAGTTCAGGATGGAAGAGTGTAAGGAGAACAGCCATTGCAATGATCCACTGCTCAAGCATTTCTGCACTGCTGCTCCGAGCACGTGAAAACAGGGAAATATGACTTCAGAACTTTTACAGACAGATGCACGAGTCAGACGGGCTGAGGGGGTGGGGACTGTTTCCTACCTGCGTCACAATTCAACACTACAAAGTACTGAAATGGTTGAGCTTTGCATAATTTTTTTACAGGAGAAAAATTAAGTCTTAAAATGAAGTTCCCTTATGGTTATCTTCTTTTGATATTAATGTAATAAAAACAGTGAGTATAAGATTAAAATTGGCAAAACTTCTACGATTTGAACAACATTTCACTTTATATTTCAGCGTAAAAGAAGAAACAAAGAAATATATAGCTGCATAACCAGCAATTAAGGGGCCAAGCACCAAAAAGCCATGATCAGGAGCATCAGACCCATAATCATAAAAACAAAATCATAGATACAATTATTTGTAATGTGATTTAATTGTTTATAACTTATATCAATATGCGAAAATATTGCAGAGTTACAGCCTCAGAATGAGTTTAGCATCATGTTTGTTTTTCGAGAGGGGTTTGGTCCATCAAAAAACTAATCACTTTTTGCCAGCATGGTCTGAAGATTGGTCGAATTTGTTGAAAATGGAACACTTCAGGGTTTGGAGGCGATATCGATTTCGATCTTGATTCAGTATCAATTCATATGTATATAGCCTACTGTACATATAAGGAAAAATACGTTTGCCTTAGCACTATTTTAAACGTTTCTTGGGTTAAATTATATGTGCTCGCATTCATTAATATTCACTTGTGTGTGCTTGTATAAGTATCGTTAACAGTGGCATAGCACAAAATCCTGGGCCCTATGCATAGGCAGTTCTGATGGGCCCCCCATGCCATGTTCCATGTTCAAATATATTCCAGACTTTTCAAGGGCCCTCTCTGCCCTTGGGGCCCTGGTAATCAGTACTGGTTTTACCCCCAGTCCGACGCCCCTGATCATTAAAAATATTAGGATGTAAGTTATTAGCTTTTTAAAATTTCACATTTAAAGAAATCTAGTGTTTGATCATATCTAAATATTTATTAAAATGCAAAACTGCAATACTTTTTTGAGCAATTAGATTATATACATGTATATTAGGCACCTACAGTTAATGGCATTACAAATGAAAATTATTTTTTTTAGCCACAATCTAATTAGCCTCTGAATTGGAATTCTCTATTTTAACCTTAATTACTACACCAATTGTAATATAAATAATACAAATATTAGAAGAATCATTAATCATGGTCATTAATTGACAATAATTATTGCACTAATAGTATTTTAGTATTTTAAATAGTACATTTGACCATCAATGAGTATGAGTGTGACCAATTAGTAAGGAATACTTGAGGGCTAAATACAAGAAAAACATTAACATTAATGTTAACGATGTTGCATCTCTATCACTCTCCATAATAAAACAATCCTGTAAATATGGTTGACTTAATAATCAATGCACACTATGCGGTACTGTTTACCAAAACTTGCTGCAAACATCTGTATAGTGAAACTGTTGTGTATCCACTTAAGCCATTCAAATGTATTGACACAGCGCTAGAACTATTGAGAGCTCCATGAACCACGTGACCGTGCGTGCCGTCGGGAGATGAGAGCATGTCAGAACTCCGTTTTTCAATGCCTCTGGCTTTAACATTGTGTCACATTAGCGCCAAAACGCTATTTATTGTTTGAATTTCACATTAAAACTTAATGTAAAAGCTTAGCTTTGTTTAATATCAAAAGCAGGTTTGGCAGTTTGGTGTGAGATGAGAAGTTGGGCAGAGTGAGACAGTGAGACAGAGCCTGAAATCGGGTGTCTCAAACCATTTACATTTATGCATTTAGCAGACGCTTTTATCCAAAGCGACTTACAACTAAGGAGTACAGGAAGCGATGAGGAGGCAGCGAAACACAGAAAGCGCCTGAAGTACTAAGTTTTGGACATTGCACAGAGCATCACACACTAGGGCAGGGAAGAAGTAGAGGAAAATAGAAGGAAAAAAAGGAAAATTAATTTTATTTAATTTTATTTGTATTTTTTTTTTAAGATAAGGTTAAGTGCTCGTGGAAGAGGTGAGTTTTCAGCTGTCGTTTGAATGTTGTCAGTGATTCTGCAGTTCGGATGGAGGTGGGAAGCTCGTTCCACCAGCAGGGAACGGTGAATGTGAATGTTCTGGAGAGGGATTTTCTGCCTCTCTGTGATGGTACCACAAGTTGTTGCTCATTAGCTGAGTGAAGGCTTCTGGTGGGGGTGTAGACTTGTAGGAGAGAGTCAAAGTATGCAGGAGCTGAGTGCTGATCGCACATAATGGAAGTCCAGCCAGAAGCGCATTGCAGTAGTCAAGCCTAGAAATTACCAGGGCCTGGACAAGAAGCTGGGTTGCATGTTCTGTTAGAAAAGGTCTGATCTTCCTGATGTTGTGGAGCGCAAACCTGCATGAACGAGCTGTCTTTGAATGGTCTTTGAAGGACAGCTGGTCGTCAAAGATTACGCCAAGGTTTCTGACCGAGACCTGAAGGGGTGATCTGAGATGAACCTAGCTGGATGGTGAAGTCATGTTGTATTGTCGGATTGGCCGGGAAGACGAGCAGTTCAGTCTTTGCCAGGTTGAGCTGCAGGTGATGTTTTTTCATCCATGCCGAGATGTCCGCCAGACAGCTGGAGATTCTTGCAGCTAATGTGGGGTCGTCTGGTTGGAATGAAACGTAGAGCTGAGTGTCATCAGCATAGCAGTGGTATGAGAAGCCATGTGCCTGTATGATGGGTCCCAATGATGTAGTGTAAATGGAGAAGAGGAGAGGTCCAAGCACTGAGCCCTGAGGAACCCCTGTGGTCAGCTGATGTGCTTTGGATACCTCCCCTCTCCAGGCAACCTTGAAAGACCTACCTGTGATATAGGACTCAAACCAGTGGAGTGGAATCCCTGTGATGCCCAGTGATGAAAGGGTGGACAGAAGAATCTGATAATTGACCGTGCCAAAGGCAGCAGATAGATCGAGGAAGACAAGGACTGATGATTTGGAATCAACTTTTGCAAGCCGCAGGGCTTCGGTGACCGACAGTAATGCAGTCTCTGTGGAGTGGCCCCTTTTGAAACCTGATTGGTTGATCTCCAGCTGATTATTCTGTGAGAGGAAAGATGAAACCTGATTGAAATCAACTTGTTCAAGTGTTTTTTGCTATGAATGGTAGGAGAGAGACAGGTCTGTAGTTATCTATGAGTGAAGAGTTTAATGTGGGTTTCTTAAGCAGTGGAGTTATCCGAGCCTGCTTGAATGTGGTAAGGAAGATGCCGGTGCTGAGAGATGTGTTGATGATGTGTGTGAGTGCTGGTAGGAGTGTAGGAGAGATGGTTTGAAGGAGATGTGAGGGGATTGGATCTAGAGGACAGGTGGTAGGATGGCTGGAGAGGAGAAGTTTAGATACTTCTGCCTCAGTGAGTGTAGCGAATGAGGAGAGATGATGTTCGGCTGTGGATTTGGCTGATGTAAATCCTATGTGTGTGTGTGTGTGTGTGTGTGTGTGTGTATTGGGGGGGGGGGTGCTGATGATTGTTGTTTTGTTTGTGAAGAAATTGGCGAAATCATCGGCAGATAAGGAGGTGGTGGGAGGAGGAGGCGGAGGAGGACAGAGCAGAGAGTTGAATGTTCTGAAGAGTGTGCGTGAGTTTGAGGTGTTGTTGATTTTGTTGTGGAAGTATGAAGATTTAGCCGCATGGACGTCACCTGAAAAGGATGAGAGCAGAGACTGATACTTACTCAGGTCAGACGGGTCGGTTGATTTAAGCCATTTCCTCACTGCTGCCCTGAGTTTGGTCCGGTGTTCACAAAGAAGATCAGCTAGCCAAGGGTTAGAGGGAGTAATACGTGCTGGCCTAGAAGACAAAAACTATCTAGACAACAAGTTAAAGTGGAACATAAAGTGTCTGTAGCGGTGTTAACATCCATAGTGGAGAATTGTGTGGATGAGGGAAGAGAAGATGACACAGCAGAGGAGAGATGAGAAGGAGAAAGTGAGCGCAGGTTTCACCTGAAAGTAACTGGTAGAGGGGCTGTACCTGAGTATTAAGTTATAGATTAAATGTGATGAAGTAATGATCTGAGATGTGAAGTGGTTTGACCGAAATGTTATCTGTAGTGTAGTTGCGTGTGTAGATGAGGTCAAGTTGGTTGCCAGATTTGTGGGTATGTGTAGTGCTGAGGTGGGTGATATCAAATGGTGATATCACCCTCACATCTATTTTGGCATACCCTTCCACAAATTTGTTGATGCGCTATACGAGAACGGTTTTGTCTATCAAAAATCTTTTAACAATTCGCCAGCACGGTCTGAAGATGATCTGAACCAATTTTGGTGAAAATCAAGCAAACCGTCTAGGAGCAGTTTAAAAAAAAACATTTTCTGCACAATTCAATTCACAATTCGGAAAATGCATTTGAAACGTCTTAAGCCAAGAATCAGAGGAAAAACCCTTACGGTTCGAAATTTATTAGCTTAAACATGAGTGCAAATTTAGACAGTTGGTGGTGTTTAAGTTAGAGGGATTGAGTTTGTGACTCCAAAAGTGGTCCTCTATCTGTGTGCCAAATCTGTGCCACCCCTCAAATTGTTCTATGGGCTGCCATAGACTTCAAGAGTGAAAGGCAAAGAATAATAAGAAATAAGAAAAATTAACAAATACAAACGTGCCCTTGTATCTTCTGTGCCCCTAAGAAACACAGAATAAATATTTTCCAACCTTCATAAAGTCTTTAAAGGATGAAAGGGTTATTCAGAAAGTGAGTAATTTTCCCTTTTGCGGATTTTTACATAATGAGACAATATGTATTCTTTGTTTTTTTCTTTCAATTTTTGCATTGACACGTCTCTGCACTCTTCTGCATGTGACACCTGTCATACACTGCCTGTAGTGCAGCATTGCAGAGGAAGTGAATGATAACAAAAGGAAAGAAGAGGTGTTGTCTGCAGTGTTGTGGTTTCATTTTACATTTGTGGTTACAAGAACATTTTACCATCAGCATTCTGTAGCATTCTGCTACTGTTGACTGCATTTACGAGCAAGCAAACTTTTCTTTACCTCTGAATGCAGCGTTGATTCTCTATAATGTACACACTGTTCAAAACTGATCAGTAATGTTAGCATTATCCAAGCAAAATCTCCAAGTAGGAAATACTTACTAATTGTTTAACCAAATCAGAATTTGGTTAATGCAAATTAAGGAAAATCATGCTTTGATTATTAACAACACAAATTTTTCTGTGTTCTGTGTGTATTTTGTGTATGCTAGCTTCAAAATGTCTGTATGCACTCATTTGTGCTTTAATTGTTTACTATATTGATGATTAAATATGTATTATTGCTACACTTCTTAAAATTGCATTAAAGGGTTAGTTCCCCCCAAAATTTAAATTATCCTATAATTTACTCACCCTCAAGCTATCCTAGGTGTATTTAACTTTCTTCTAACAGCCAAACAGAGTTATATTAACCAATATCCTGGCTTTTCCCAGCTTTATAATGGGAGTGAATGGTAACTTGGAACTTGAAACCCAAACAAAGCGCATCCATCCATCATAAAAGTAAACCATATGGCTCCAGGGTGTTGATAAAGGCCTTCTTAAGCGAAGCAATGTGTTTTTGGATTACTTTTATGATGGATGGATGTGCTTTTTTGGGCTTCAAAACAATTGTACTGTTCACTCCTATTATAAAGTTGTCTGGCTTGGTCACCAGACCAAGCTCAATTTAAGATGGACATTGATCTGGGGAGTCTGCTCTGTATTTTCTACTGCACAAGAGGCGTGATTAACAAGCATAAATTAAATGACTCTGTATGCAATTTGATAGTCCTTCAACCAATCAGACCACAAAAGGTGTGATCAACGGGCAACGACCCATCGATTCTCTATCCGTCATCGTGTTAAACCCGCCAATAGCATGCCAGGTGGATAAACCAGTCTGTGATTGGTTCCCGCAAAAGTGTAACAGAACACTGTAAAAAATTTCAGGCCTCTCCAATTTAAAATTTTCTAGTGAGTGGTCACATCTAAATTTTTCAGTTGGTCAAATTGAATTTCTGTGAATTGATACAATTTAATTCCCAGAAATTCAATTTGGCCAACTAAAAAATTAAAAATTAAAAATTAATTAAAATTTTGCTGAATTTTGATTTGATACCTGAATTTTTTTTACAGTAAAGCAGTAGAAATGAATGTACAGGTTTCCAGACTGAGTTGCAAGGCGAAATCAAATCGCCGGCAGATCAGGCTGGGTTTACCCAGTCTAATTATAAAGTGTAACTTTTAACTTAAATTGAATTAAACATTTTCCTGATTTACTCCCCCATGTCATCCGAGATGTTCATGTCTTCCTTTCTTCAGTCTAAAAGACATTCCTCACGTTGGAAAGGTCACGTGTAGGCGGAAGTACCGACCCAGTGCCGAAAAACTCCATCTCATTTCAACATTGTTGTTTTACCTTTTTTGTAAAGGCTGTTTGATTTAGTCTTTGCAAGTTTTCTTTGTTAACACTCAATCGATCCTTCTGCCTACGTCATGCATGACCTTTTCAATGTGATTACGTAATGTGTGGAGCATTGCAGAGCAATGCAAGACGATGTATTTGTGGTTAAAAAGTATATACATTTAAAAGAAATTTAGAAAATTGACCGATCATTTCGCTAGGTAAGACCCTTATTCCTCAGCTGCTTTGAAACTGCGATTTCGACCTTCAACAGGTTGGGGTCTCTGGCGGTGGATGAGGAGCTGGAAAAGACCTGAGATGTCAGACAGAGTGACCAGAGTGGAGTTGACGGTGGATGCATCCATGGAGGAGTGGCTCATTGCTGGTGTGGCGATGACTGACCCAGGTGAAGCCGATTGGTCAATGGTCAGAAGTGGAGCTGAGGGCTCAGAGGGACGAGGCGGAGCCAGGGAATTCCCATGCCACGGCAGAGCTGGTGACTCGAAGACCCAAGGTAGATCCAGGTTGGTATTCTGTCATTCGGTCCGGTTCAGATGAACATGATGAAAAAGGTTCAAACAGGTTTCTACAAACAAAAGGTTCTTTAAAGGTCCCATGGCATGAAATTTTCATTTTATGAGGTTTTTCAACATTAATATGAGTTCCCCTAGCCTGAATATTGTCCCCAAGTGGATAGAAATGTTGATCGGTGTAAACCCGAGTTCTGGCTGTCTCTCTCTGCCTTTGAGAAAATGACAGGCCAGACGAGCCAATCCTGAAGTCTCCTGGTTTGACGTCCAAGCAGGAACGGTTACCTCCCTTTCCTCCGCCCAGAGAATCTGGCATGCCCATGCAAACGCTCGAGAGATCATTCCTTGTGAACGAGTGAATGCTGGCAGTTTCTCAGTGTTTGGATGTACAAATGAAAACAGAAGTCTTTTTTCAGTTCCTTCTGATCTGTGATCAGTAATTTCTGATGTGTAGCTAATTATTTATTATTCGTGCACACAATGCGGCTTCTCTCTCTCCAGACAGAACGGTGTTTTCGTGTTTTCTATCTTGTGAGTCAGTGTTTTTGTACGTCCTCGTCGCGTCTACCGGTTCTAAAATGTGCATACAGTCATGAGTTTCTGCTCAACATCGGCCTCACACACGCCGAAGCTCGGGCTGCACTGGCCGTTGGCCTTCAACATCCCCGACCCCCAGTACGGCATCTGGCCCACAGCGGAGGCACCAAACGCAGCGTGAGATTAAGCAGAAGGGGGGTAAGTTAAGCGTGAGCATTTTCGGGCTAGCCAGCCTAGCCCCACAATAAACTGGATTACATTCGATTACTGCTGTTGTGTCTTTGTTTGCGCTGTGTACTCAACGCGCGTCACTGACGCTTTTATTTTATTTTAAAAATAATGCTATTATCAACACTTACTTTTAACTCGTTCATCTCGACAGCTGTAATGGTACTTTGCATGTGTTACAAAGTTGGTAATAATGATGAAGACGGACTCTAGTGATGCGCGGGTCGGCTTTTTTTCCAACCCGCGGGTCCTGCTTTTATGAAATTATTTGGCCCGCCCCAGCCCGCACCGCACCAGTGTATCAATTTTAAAACCCGCCCCGCCCCGCATCCGCGACCATTAAATAGACATACTAGCCATTGTAATGTAAATGAAAACAGCCTTTATTTCTGAAAGTGCTTGGAAACATGGCCCTGTAAACTGGCAACACCAAACGATTATTATGAATATGAACCATAAATCAGGTCATATTAATAACAAGATAATGATAAAGATTTTCAACCTTTAATTTTCACCAAAGTAGCGTTTAGATCTTGAAGGCTTAACCATTTTTTATTTCAGATTTGTATAGGCAGTTTATAGCCTCCGCTACATAACCACTAAACTTTTGTTTTATTTAGCACACAGAAATGTTCATAGCGTGTTTACATTCGCTGTGCAAAAAAAGAATGACGTCCACTGTACCAGGGTTTAATCTATTTCGGCTAGACTCCAGCACCTCGTCTTCCATCTTCACTTTTATCTCTCCGTTTTTGTTGTCGTGGCTGCCGATGGTGGGAGCTGCTCGGCGCGCAGCTGTCATGACGTGCCGCGTGATGCCAAAGGCTTGGGGACATCATGCAAGTTACGTTGCTACGGCTTTCGTATTGTAACCTTATCAAAAAAACCTAATAAAATATGAAAATAGATACTCCCAAATATTTTATATAGGCTATAGGGAATTGCAGGCAACATACATAGATTTTTTTATTTTGTTTTTAATGACCCGCCCCAACCCGCCCCGCAAATAAGTGAAGATTTCTTAACCCGCCCCAACCCGACCCGCAGGTTACCCGCGGGGCCCGCGGGTTATGAGACGACCCGCGCATCACTAACGGACTCGGTGTGACTGGGACTCGTGTTTATTCAGAACTCTCAGATACAAACACAATAAACTCGCGCTGACTGACAGCGCTCTCATAACTCAGTAGGTACTATAAATAACTTTGTTAGCGATCGCTGAGCTCCGTCTGTGGTACGTTAGTGATGTCCGGTTCGCGAACGATCTTTCTTTTGAACCTGTTCTTTTTAGTGATCCGAATCAGTTCACCAAATCGGACTGAATCGTTCTAAACGGTCCGCGTCTCCAGTCAGCGCTGATCCATAATTTACTAAAGTTACTAACTTTCTGACATGAGTGACAGTCCCTCCGACTAGAAATAGACTAATAACCTGAAGTATATGCTGTAGCTACAACAGTTCAGACATGCTGAGAACTGATGTGAAGTGAACTCAGGTCCATCCGTCTCTCTGGCAGCAGCTCGTGCCTGCTCGTGCCTCGTAGACCAAGTTAAACCACGCCCCCTCCGCTCATTTAAAATACAAAGATGTCAGCCAATCTCAACAGTGGGCGTTTTTACTGAAGTCTCATAGCAGACACGCCTCTTGAAGCAGGGCATTCAGCCACAGGGCAAACAGCAGTATTGAAAAAATGCCTTTTATTTCTAAATTATGACATTTTATGATGTAAAAGTCATACTAACAATATAAGTACACCTCAGGAAACATTATAAAATAATAGAAAAATGCCATGCCATGGGACCTTTAATAAAACAAACTCAGATAATCCAACAGCAACGTAACAGCGTGTCTATACACAAACAATACCAGACAGCAAATAAATGAAATTTAAATGCAAATGATGAGCAGGTGAAGACTTGTTAATCAGAAACCATAGTTACAAACGAGGAGCGGGAAACTGGAACAAAAGAAAACTGATAAAAACAAATAATTTGTAATCATCATAAGTCTTTATGATTGGCCCAAAGCAGACTTCTTGCATCCACACATTCTGATTTCATACGTGAATATACTGGTAATATTCATTCTGCGTTCACACAGAGCACATTACCGATAATTTACGGAAAAAAGTACCGGTATTTTTGAAAAGGTCCTGTTCACACATGATCTGTTACCGGTAATTTACCAGGAATTTACCAGTAAAGACTGTATGTGTGAAAGAAGCTAATGATTAGTTTTCTGTCAATAAATGTATCCAAACAGTTGCTCATCTGTCTAATAAAACACATAATATATTAAAGCGTCTTTGGTGTTTCCATGGTTTCTACAAAATATCTGTTTGCGGAAATCGTGGTTAACGCAGGTATGATGTCATTGATTGGCGACACACGGACAAGGTCCGGTTCCTGGTTGAATTTTGGATTTAAACATTCTTGGAAACATTTGGGATAATGTAAGTAAACAAGACAACTAAATATATAACATTGTTCTAGTGGTTTTTGGATATTTTCATCCAATAATCTTACATATTGTGCCTTTAAACTAGCTTTGAATCACTCGCAGTAACATATGTAACCACTGAATGGCAGAATACACACTGTCTCCAGCACTGGACAGCACAAGGCTGTGAAATTCACTTTCTATAGCATGTTGTGTGTGTGTGTGTATATATATATATATATATATATATATATATATATATATAAATAATCACATTTTTAACCTTTTTTGTTTTTATGTGGCGTTCTAATCTTTTCTCTGTTCCTTTACTGAATGCAGACAGAGCATTTCTAATACAGTGCATCTTCACTAAGAATTGAGACAGTGATGTAGACCACAGAAATATGGTCATGCTGAGATTGTAGAGGTCTCAGTTTCACGAAGCGTTAATGAGTCACAGTTGTTTGATGTGGTTAGGCTGCAGGCCTTCTTGTCTTCATACTCACCTACTCTTATTTCATACCCCTTTGAACCCCCCTAACTACCATCTACCTCAGTTTCTTATTTCACAAAGGATGCATGTATCTGATCAAAAATACAGCAAAAACTAATATTGTGAAATATTATTACAATTTAAAATAACTTCTCTACTTGAATACTATATATTTTATGTCCTTTATTTCTGTGATAGCAAAGCTGATTTGTCACGTTCCTTTAGAAATCATGATGATTTGGTGCTCAATAAACATTTTCTTATTCAAGAAAGTTCGAAAATAGTTCAAAATGTATTTGATATATAAATCTTTTGTATCATTCTAAATTTCTTTACTGTTACTTTTAATCATTTAAATGCGTCCTTGCTGAATAAAAGTAGGCCTATTAATTTCTTTAAAAAATATTTTTACATAAGCAACAGTAGCACTAATTTCAAATTGGCCTAGTTTTATTATTTACCATTAAACTATACATTTAAATATCACAAACATAAAAACTGTAGTGTTTTGCTTACAAAATATTTAAGATATTAAATATCATAATCATATCATAAAAACGTTAGTGTTTTGTTTATAATATGGTAAATAGCGCCCTTACTATATGAGATAAATAGACTAAGATAGGCAAAAAATCCGAAAATGTCCTATTGACTGTAGAAATACATTTCGCACAGGGTACATATAATGCTGAATTTTTAATGGGAGATCCATTGTGTCAAAAAGCAAGTCAATCGTATTTCCATGCCTTGCATGACGTCACAACGGGTAGGGCGCAATCACATGGATTTCGGGGCTGGACAGGAAACGGAGACGCCAGGAACGCGCATCGGTCCGCAGCTCAGAACGGGAATGGAAGCGGGAGAGAAACGGGAGGCTCGCTCGTCTCATCACCATCACCACCATCATCATTAAATATAAGCGGACGGCACGGGCAGCGAAACCACGATTTAAGCCCAAGAGGTCCTGGGATTCTGTCGCTGGATTTGCGCAACACAGCGGCTTTTTCCCCCATTGTTACCGTTTCCTTCGGACAAGACAGAAGCCGCAGAACCGTCGGCTGGTTTGCGACAGTAAGCGCTTACTCTTTATTTATATTCGCTGCTGCATGCGACCTCTTTCTGAAATAAACACACTAATGAACCGAGCACGAGCGTTGGCTTGTGTATTTCACGCTGGCGGTGTATTATTAGCTCATTAGGGATACACAGAGGAAAATCCAGGGAACAGCCCTGAAATTCAGACAGCTGTGCAGTGCCTTCATGTCTGAATATCAGGGCTGCTCCTTGTGTAAAAAAAACCCCCGTTGTATTCGATACTAAAATACTGAAACGAATAATGATATCTTTTGAAGATGCTGATTGTGCAGCATAGCATAAAGAATCCGGGATAATGAGGCGAGATTGATCAGTCTGTCAAATAGAGGATGGGGTGCACCTCCATCTATCTGAATAGCCTACATCTGCTGTTGTTCCCGATCTTGAGGGTGGTTGAGATGGTAAACCTTCATTTGAAAAGGCTATTTTGTCTCGTTTCTGCTTTTATCGCTGTTTTCCCTCCTCATTGTACCTGGTGGAGTGTGTTCTGCAGTAACACATACTGCAAACAGATGAGCTGTTGCCAAATTGGACCTCCCCTACACACACACACACACACACACACACACACACACACACACACACACACACACACACACACACACTGATATCTTCAGGCTCCACCCTTTGCCATGACAGCTGTGGGTTTAGTGCCAGTCTTGGTGCCCATGCAGGGAAGGCCTATTTTCACACCTATTTGTCCGAGTCTGTGTATCCATTCGCTTGAATATTTATTTCAGGATATGTATGTACAGAAAGTCAGCCTCTGCACTGCTATATTGTAATTGCAGCATATGGGTATGCTGTTACAATGCATCCTGGCTTTAAATCGATTTTCAGTACACTCTAAAAAAAAAAGGTTCTATATGGCACCAAAAAAGGTTCTTGGCTCGTAATCATAGGGGAACCTTTTTTAGTGCTATTCTTTAGTGCTTCAGTGGTTCTTCAGAGGTGCTATATAGCACCTGAGTCAAAGAACCGGTGAAGAACCTCTGAAGAACCGCTGAAGCACCAAAATTGGTGCTATATAGCACTAAAAAAGGTTCCCCTATGATTACGAGCCAAGAACCTTTTTTGGTGCCATATAGAACCTTTTTTTTTTTAGAGTGTATGGACACACTAAAACAGTTCACGGAACAACAAAAATTTAGCATGATCAAACTTTTTTTTTGCCAACAATGTAAAAATGTATATGCAAATGTAAAAAATTACATTTATGCAAAAAAAAAAAAACCTAATACTTTTAATCAGCAAATAGTTATTCAATTGATAAAAGAAGGTTCACTTTTACATTTACACAGCATTTCTGTTCCAAGTTAATGTTCTTTTAAACTTACTATTCATCAAAGAATCCTGACATTTTTATTATGGTTTCCACAAAAATATGAATAATTTTCAACATTTATAATAATAAGAAATGTTCCTTGAGCAGCAAATCTGGATATTATAATGATTTCTGAAGGATCATGTGACACTGAAGACTGGAGTAATGATGCTGAAAATTCAGTTTTGCCATTTTAAAATATATTCAAATAGAAAACAGTTATTTGAAATTGTAATACTATTTCACAATATAATAGTTTTCTGTGACACACATATACACATATTTTTATGCTACGTTAATGGTAGATTGCAAATGACTATCATATAAGAATGTAGTATCATCTTTCATATGCATCTTTGATGACTTCAGTATGCATAGAGGCTAGAGGTCGACTGAAAGAGCTCAGATCTAAAATGTGTATCACTGGTGTAGAGGAAATGTTCTCCTAGCAAGCTCTTTGCCTCAGATCTTTGAAGCTTTACTGCGCTTGCTGCTGGTAATGCATTAAACTTGAGATTTATTTCTCCTGCACAGACTGCTGTTGCTTCAGTCTAATCCAGTGGGAGCACTAAAATATGTGCTGAGAGGGATTTTAAACAATTAAATTGTTTAGCTTTTTTTTATATAGGAATAAAGTTTTTTTCTTCAATGTTGTTATTTCTATGAGGGCCCCTAAAATGCATTGTTAGTGGTATGTGCAGAGTTAATTTTCATTACCTCTCACCATATGTGCAGCAGTAAGCCAGTGTCCATTCCCACCGGATTGCTTTTTCTAGAGCTGGCCTACTATACCAGAATGACGTCAGGTGATTGTGAATCTAGGGTGGATGCTGGCTGTGTGGACCCTGGAGTCCAGATGCAGAGAGTCTAGCGGCCTGGATCTTTTTCTGCTTGACAGATTCTTTGTTCTAAGTGATCGTAAATGAGTCCTCATAAAGATTCAGTATGTTTTCTGTATTGCTGACCTTTGCAGCATGAGCAGCTCTCTGACGGCTCGCACTGCGCCCACTCTCAGTATTGAAACTGGAGATGACTGGCTGCGAGGCTCTTCAGGATGAAGGAAAAGAGCAGGAGAAGAGGAAACAGGCAGCTAGGATGAAAGGGAGTGAAATGATTTAAATGAATAGCATCCCACGAGTCTCGGACGAAAGGACGTCCTTTGTTGGGTACACGAGCCGGTCAACCGTGCACATCAATCTTCGTTGCAGCAGCACAAGTGCAATATTGCTAATGTTTCGTGAGTGAGGGAGGACTTCGTGCCAACTTTAATCAGCTCATTTAGGTGACATCTGCTCTATAGCAGCCCAAATGTATTGTCAGGTGTGTGTGATCTGTCATCAGCTTAGTTTTGCTCATGAATGGCACTCGTCTGACACGATGCAGATGTTTGCTCCCTTGGATATAGCAGACATTAGACCAGAGCCTGATTTGTCATCAGAATGATTTGTCATAAACCCCCACCCCCCGCCCCCCGTCTCCAATAACACTGTAAACATGTAAAGGTGGAACGAGGTGACTCATGTCAGAGTGTTTGTACACATGGCCTGTTGAGCTTTGCATTGTAATCTAATGTTTTATTTAGGCGTGTTTGGTTCTGTATTATGTTCACATCAATGTGAACTGTCTTACAACAATGGAAGATTTTGCCTCCTTGCATTGGCTTCCCTTCTAACAGCACTGCTTACATTGTAACCTGCCTATATTGGGTAAAAGATTAAAAGCGTTTACAGCCTCTCAACCAGTGTTGTTTGAGAAACATTGGCAGCTGCCACTACGCAGGGACATGGCTTCATCTGTGTGTGTGTGTGTGTGCGTGCGCGAGAGAGACAAACTGTTGGAGAGGGAGATTCATTGCGTTCATGCTCTCACTTTACTATCAAAATGCATGAATTATTTACACTGACCAAAACAACTGAAGTAGCAACAGATCTTCCCCATTGTGATTTTGAGTGAAATGTGAGATGTAAACTTTTATTCAGGGGTAGGCAATATGACCAAACTCTTCATATCACAATACGAGTCATTTTATTTCACGATAACAAAATATATGACTATAGTTATTTTTGCTTGGTAGTTTTTTTCATGATCAAAATTGTTGAGACCATTGAAATTTCATAATTCTTATCACCATTTTAGCCTAAAAAACTCTCAAGCGTACTGAAGACAAGTAAAGTGATAAAGAAAGAGTAAAGAAAACAAACTACAGTAGAACAAATAGCTATACCTGAAAAACTTACTAGAAATGCTACATAAAATATATAAGGTAATCAAATGTATAAAAAAAACTAGGCATAGTCTTTACTGTGTGAATTAAATATACATTTATTCTTAATAAAGTGTGAGATTTTTCTCTATTTTTGTTGTTTGATTAACATCAATAATGACTGCAGGTAAATGTGGATGCTGTCACTTTAAGACCAACTGCACGGATCCAATATACTTGTGTTTTCTCTCAACTCAACGTTTATTTAAGACATAAATGCCCGTTTACTTGCAAATGCATGGTCACTTTGACACATAGGTAAGTATATTTAACCGTTCAAGCCCAATTAGTCGGCAAAAAGCACTGTTTCAGTTCTTGCGCGCACTATGAGCAGCAGCTTTAGACAGCCCTGAGAAACAGTCTCTCAGAGAATGCGCGCATATACTGAAATTAGATATCTTTTGCTGCTGCGGATTTTTAAGTCAGAATGCTTAAAAACGCATGCAAACAAGAAGCTTTCAGCTTCTTTTTCAGCAATGTCACATAAACGTAAACCGCGATCTCAAAAATCTCAACCGGTTGACCAATTTCTACCGGTTAATCGTGTCTACCAGTATATTGCCCACCACTAAGAAAGAGTTTAAGCAATGATTGGAGCATACGGCACTAGAGAGAAGTCTGTCATTTCAAAGGAAGATCTATTAATGGCATTTTATTTGTGAGGTCAAAAACTGTACACATGCATGGAAGAATTGATCACAATAAGATATGTAACATGCATTTAGAAAATTGATTATTTTTCATGTCATGCCGATTTAAAAATTGGTGCATCAGTGCTACAATAATTTGACTTGTTTTACTTTAATTTGACCTAAAATAAGCCATTTGTACATTGTTTCCCCTAAAAAGAGGAAGCATTGTGGTTCTATGGTCCTTTAACACATTGCTCTGTCTGTTTGATCATCTTGACCAGTACAGCCAATGGTGTGAGTTTGGGGGCATATGATTGACCAATGGTATATGGGGTTTGGAAAGTTTTGCTATTTCGTTTGGAGACACTAATGGCACAGAAATTAGTGAGACAGGCTACTTTCAGGCTGTCAGTCCAAATCAGATTTTTGTGCTTATCCAATCAGATTAAGCAAGTGTGAATGGTAAAAAATTGCATGAAATGAAATGCAATTTTTACGAATCCGTTTCAAGATATATTTATATATTTATATGTGGTTTCTGGAAATCTGTAGTCTGACTGCCCTGATCAGGTTCTGTGTGGTTTATGTGACTTTCTTACGCCACGTAATACATAAACATCTGATGTTGTTATAGGGAACATGCTGAAAGTCGCTGCAGAAACCAGGTTGTGTTGTTGTATGACAATAAGTCTTGTTAATGCCGTACGAGCAGAAAATGACAATATAACGGAGAAATGTTTTGAAACCAGCCGAGACGACAGCATGGTATAAAATGAAAGAGCTGCTGTAACGTTGAGCCCCTGGACGCAAGTTGAAGTGATGAACCCAAGTGCAGTTTATGTGCAAAAAGTGAACAGATACAACACAAACGATGACTTGACCAGAACAGACTTGACTTGAAGCATGACAGACACTCACCAACAATGGGTTACAGGTAACAATACTCAACAAGGACACATGGCAAACATGGCGGTTTAAATACACAAAGACTAATGACTAAACAAGACACACCTGTGAACAATCAGAACAATGAACCAATGATAGAACTGAACTGAAAACACATGACTAAAACAACCAATGAGAACATAACACATGAGGACAAGGGAATCACATGACAATGATCACATGACAAACATGAACACATGACAAGACCAGAAAACATGCACATGAAACAAAACCCAAACACACTGTGACCGCGGCATGGATGCACAAATCAGATCTGTCGCGATACACAATGTGTACAGTCAAAAATTTTAGATCAGATTCAAGTCGGAAATACAAAATAAATAATCAGATTTGGGCTGACAGCGTGAACGTGGCCTAGGGATGTGACGGTGAGGAAATTTTCCCACCGGTTAATTGATGTGTGACAACACCGGTAATACCGGTATCACCGGCGGAGGCTTTTAAATCTAAAGTAATGCACACTACCGCTCTGAACTGAAAACGCGCCAGTGCGCGCACACCGTGAATGACAGCTCTGTAAATGCACGCTCTGTGAGGCCATGGGTGCGTCTCAATCAGTTCCCTAGTTCAGTAGTCAGGGCACTGATCAAGCATTGATCAGTCTATGATTGAGATGCACACCATGAATGAATGACAGTTCGTCCCCTTGTTTATACTCGACGCGCCCGCACGAGCGCGAGGGTGCGCGCGGCAAAAAATAAATGCGCGGAGCCAGGCGAAAGTAAACAATGCGCGCTCTGTGCGGCCGTGCACATTTTACTTTCAGTTTTGAATTAGCGCCAATTCGGCTGCGGGTTGCTTGAATTGTGGGTTCATTAGCCTATTATTTTTAATGAAAAACACAACAACAAAACAAATGACAAACTCCCTTAAATAGGCGCTTTTACGTTTCGCTTTGAAACCAAATCTTCCGCGATCATCTCAGTCAGCTCCTCACTCTTAAATCTGATGAATGACTCCTGCCGCTGCCGAGACTCACGGTCGGATCCTGCTTTATTAAGCAGATACGTTCAGTTTTTATTTGTATTGTCTGTTCTCTAACTGAACAAAATTATTTTATTACTATAAAAAAATCAAAAAGACGGTGGGCGGTGCCACGGTGGGCAAGTGATGTAACCGGTGTTGAGTCTGGACACCGGTAACACCGGCAACACCGACTATCGTAGCAAGCCTAACGTGGCCATATTGTTGGAATGGAAACATGTTTAAAGTAATGCCCTGATCATTTAGGCTACATTCAGACTGTCAGTCCAAATCCGATTTTTGTGCATCTGATTGAAATTTGATCAGATTTAACAGGTGTGAATGGCCAAAAATCACATAAAGTGCGATCTACATTCATATGTGGTTTGAAATCCTATTCAAATCGCATTTCTGGAAATCCGTTTCACTCTGACTGCTCTGATCAGATTTTGCATGGTTTATGTGAATTTCTTTTACGCCACGTAAAATGAAAACGTTAGACGGTGAACAAAATTGTACCTCCAATGTACCTTTTTTTTCTGAGAGTTTGCCATTGCCTCATCATAATGCAGTAGTCTAGCGCGGCAACTACACAATGTCATGTTTGTAAATAAGACATCTGTATTGCAAACCCCTCCATGTTGCGGTTTTTGTTGTTGTTGTTGTTGTTGTTGTTGTTGTTGTTGTTGTTGTTTTTGTCTTTTGCCTAACAACTCAACGTCATTGCCATAGAAACAAATGCAGATATTCCATAAAACAAAAGAGCGGCATATGGTCACACAAATCGGATCTAAACAGTTGTGATGCACAGTGTGGACGTCAATCATTTTAGATCAGATTCCAATCGGACCGATACACAAATAATCGGATTTGGACTGACAGTGTGTTTAGTTTTTGAGTCAAACTATTTTAATTGCCATCTTTAGAGGCTGTGCCTACTGTTCTGTTATGAACAGCATTTTTTTCAACGGCTGATTAAATAAGATCTACACCTCAGATCCTGCCTTGAGTGTTATATATATTTATATATTTCACTTTTTTATTTCGTAATCTTCTTTGACAAACTCTTTAGGTGTGTTCACATTTACCATTTACGCATTTTGACAGATAAAAACGGTTCATTTTAACAGGAATCCACGCAATTGAAAATTTCACATGAGGGCGAAGAATTTCACCACACTCACCCTCATGCTGTTGCAAACCCGTATGACTTGGCAAGAAATTCATTTGGATGACACAAAGGTGAGTAAACGATGACAGATTTAGATTTTTGGGTTAACTAATCGGTAACACTTAGAATAATGGTCATTAGTTAACATTAGTTAACTACATTAGTTAACATGAACTAATAATGAACTGCACTTATAAAGCGTTTATTAATCTTTGTTAATGTTAATTTCAACATTTACTAATGCTTTATTAAAATCTTGTTAACATTAGTTAATGCACTGTGAACGAACTTGAACAAACCATGAACAGCTGGATTTATATTAACTAACGTTAACAAAGATGAATAAATACAGTAACAAATGAATTGCTCATGGTTAGTTCATGTTAGTTAATACATTAACTAATGTTAACTAATGACCATTATTCTTAAGTGTTACCAACTAATACTTTAAGATCACGGATAGTAGAGTGGTTCTTTTGACATTCATTCGAGCTTCTTTAGCCACTGACAGTCAATGAGATTAAGTGTCACATTATACTGCTGCCAAGATTTTATGGACACAGTTGACCTTGGCAGCCTTCATCCCCACGTTCCTCTGAGAGGACTGGCTGTTTCCCACAGGACACGGGCTAAAGGGAGAGAAGGAATGAATAACCAGAGTTCTATCAGTTCTGCTCAAGGACTACCATCAGATGAGTGTGAAGTGACACTCTCAATGTGTGCTGTTTGTCCTCCTTTTTGTGCTATCTACTCTTGCATTCCTCAGGATTGCTTCAGAAATGCAATACATGTGATTCTTATTATGAGGCACCATATTAAGGGATAATGTACAGTCAACTGCTCATTTCAAAATAAACCAGATGGAGTAATCAGGACCCCAATGCGAAGGAAAGGTGTCTTTTAACACCCCAAAAGAGGTGAAGTAGTAAGGTTGACACCATATTTCTCAGATGTGATATATGAACTTAATACAGTAAAACAATAGTGAAAAAATGGCCTTAACTCTAAGGTGTGTTATGCAATTTAGTGGTCATACCAAATGACTTATTTGACAGCAGTATGATTGACCCACCAGAATCAAGTATCCTATATAATAAGTCTTGTTAATGGTTGTTCCACATTATTGATGCTCAATGTTGAACGAGAGCTTTAAATGTTTGTGGTGAGGCAGATTTGCCTTTGGCGCTTTCTGATATTGTTGTAAGTTCTGAGAGGAGATGTTTCTGCCTGCTTGTCTGTCTGTCTGTCAGTGCTGTAGATCAAACTGTGTTGAAGTTGTCAACAGCTGCATTTGGTGATGAAAGGTGGTATATTATTAATATCCAAGTAGTTTGTAAGCCATGATATTTTGATGATTCATACTGTTGCCGCCTGAGCAGCTTTTGTTTTGGTGGATAGGTGGAACAATGCCTCACCCAATGTAAATACACACACGGGCGTATTTCAGCCACGTGTATTTCAGTATTTCAACATGTTTCAGCCAATCAGCTCTCCTCCTCCTCCACCGGCAGTGTGCAGATTTGGTTTCAGTAAAAGGCGAAGAACAGTTTAGTAAGTCGGTGTGTAATTTCTATACTGGTGGCATCACATTGTGTAATCTGTTTGTTTGAGAGGCCCAAATTTGAAAACATTGGCACCAATGATTAGAGTTTGGAATGGGACTAACTGTTCATTTGAAATAAGAAATCTCTTATGTTCTCCGAGGCTGCATTTATTTGATCAAAAATACAGTGACATTTAAAATAACGTTGTGTTTGTTTAATAGGTTTTAAAATGTAATTTTGTGATGGCAAGCCAAAGCTGAATTTTCAGTATCATTACCCCAGTCTTCAGTGTCACGTGATCCTTTAGAAATCATTCAATCACTGAAGAAACATTGCTAATTATTATCAATGTTGAATGTTTTTTTTTGGGAGGAAGAAAGTTCAAAAGAAAAGCATTTATTTGAAATAAAAATCTTTTGCAACATAAATCTCTTCAATGATACGTGATTAATGTTATGCATCCATTCTTGCTGATCATTAATTTAATTTCTTAATGTATAACAGCTATCTTTATTTAAATGTTGCTTTGCAAAAAAATGTATAGAACTCACTAAATAAAACTAAATGAATTTGTCTTAAAGTGGTCATGCATTGAGAAATAAATTTTTTCTTGATCTTTTGGCATATAAGAGGTCATTGTACTATAAAATATCCTGTAACTTTCAGAACTTTCTCGCTAGTCTAAAAACAGCTTTTATTAGCTATGTTTCCAGTTGCAAATGTAATGCGCAAAATTTGAATATCGCATAAAACATTTGCAAATAAAACATCCAGTGATTACCTGGGGCTAAATATCACCCCTGTATCTAAACATTTTTGTATATAATAAATGATTTGCGTCTCAGCGCGTGCAGACGAAACGCAATAAACATGTTATCTTGCTTTCAGAGGCAGATGCCTGCTGTTTGGTAACGCAGTCATGTGACAGTTATGCTTTCTATTCGCGCAAAGTCACATGATATTTTTTTTTGGACGCGCATCAAGGAATTTATTGGGTAAACATTACAACGTGTTTCTTTTTTTTAAAACGCGACACTGCAAATGACAATGTAGGTTTTTCACTCATTCGAAAAGAATGAACTATGAATAGCCTAAAAGAATGACAGCGTGACAAACAATGGTACATTTCATTCATAATTCTGTTTACATAAAACACCCTAAGTCATCCTTTGTCAATTATTACTGTGGTAACTCCAACTACCTACTTATTTTAATATGAAAATCTGTTACCCAATCACAGAAGTGGGCGTTTACTTCCTAAGTCTTGAAGTTTTTGAAAGAGATGGTCAAAAACAGGATAGAAAATAGCTTTTTACTTCTAAATTAGGATGGTTTTTTTTACTTAAAAATCTTGATAACTATAAGAGAACATTGAAAAATCCAATTCATGGCCCCTTTAATAAATGAAAAATAATACATTAGCATTTTAATGAGCAAAGCTTCTTATTCTGGTATTAATGTATTTTAAGTATATTCTCTTTCTAACCTAGATTTGTCATCTGTTTTATTAAATGAAAAGCAGCACAAATTACAACCAAAGAGATAAAGAGTAAAAGAGAGCCCTACCAAATGTCTTATGTTACCAGTAAAAAGTGGCCAACATTATTTTAAATGTATCTAGTCCAGGTGTCTCCAACCTTTTTTCATTTTGAGAGCTACTTTAAAAAAAATGAAAGTCGCAGAGAGCTACTCATGTTATACAATACTTAAAACTCTTAAATAATGCATCATAATTCTCATATTAACAACTATCCAAACTGTTTTACACCTGAAAGAGTGTAGTAGTAGTTCCAGTAGTCAGTACCAATACCATAAAACTTTTTACGGTAACGTTACTTGGTATCAATTTTGCTACCACAGCAAATTTTTTTATTTTATTTAACTACTTAAAAATGTTTATTATTTTTGATGATAATCAGTATAAGTAAATAATACATAAACATTTAAAGGCTGTATGCTGTTTAAAAGTAAACCTTGTTTATAAATAAAAGATCCAGTGAAAAATAAGCAACCATCTAGGCGTATTGTGAGTTCGGTATCGTGAAATGTATCGAATCGTGACATGAGTGTATTGTTACACCATTAGAATGAGAGTGTAAGTGTCAGACTCTAGGAATTTCTTTAACACAGCAAGAAGAGAGTTGTTTTTTTAAGGATGTTTTAGATATTAACAAGAGTGTATTATTTTTGTTCAACATGACCAAAGAAGCGACCTGCTAGCGGTCGGCTGTTAATTCTAGCGACCCGCTGTGTCAGTCCTGACCTACTCTCGTAAGGCAGCCAAGTGTGTTCGGGGAAGTGAGAGAGTGACGATGTGGGTAGAGTTTGCATGATGGAGCATCAACCATCACTGCTGTGCTGTCTCTCTGTCAGCTCAAATAGTGGCAGACGTGTCTCTGACTCCGTGAATACTACAGTTATCTGTGTTCCCAAATCTCAGCTCAAACAAATGCTTGGCCTTGTCGGTGCAATCCGAGCGTTCACAAGTTGTTCTGTCTTGACCTGTAAGTGGTTGAATCTCTGAGCTCTTACCTTGATGTAACCACGCAACCCAGTTTGTTATTATCTGGTTTTATAGTGGTTTCAATAAAAAGGTAATCTCTCAGCAGCAATATTGTAGGCTTGCCAGAAAGCCAGATCGTAAAAAGAAAGAGTATGAATAGAAGAAACTTTCTGGCTAGTTGATATAATGTTGAAATCCGCGCTTGGAAAATCTAACCTCATTTGCTTTTGGTTCACTCGTCTAATGTTGTTGTTTCCGTCGTGCCAAGCTTTCTGCTCTCTTCCCTGTGTGGTGGACCGGGGGAAGAATGAGAGGATGGAGATCAGGATGCAGGTTTATGGTCTTCTTCCCTCTCTGTTTATTGATTCATTGCGACGTTTATTTTACTAGCTCAATCTGTGAGCAGTGTCAGCTGGTTACGGTCAAACTCTTGTTCAAGGTGAATGAGAAATGTAGAGATGTTGGCAGTAAAATTTTAATTTGTCTGACAAAGAGTGATCAATATGAAGAGAGAGAAAATGGCTCCGTGTGATTAATTTTAATGGATTTGTTCAAAACATTTGAGTTTTGAGTTGAGGAACTTTACTGCTGTTTTTCCACTGTTATTTAAATTAATATTTCATTAATTGTGAAATCAGTATGTGAAATATATTTTAAATATATTTTCATTATGTTTTAACAAATTTTGCCCCTCTAAAGAGATGCTTTATGCACCAGTTAGCTACTTTTTTGTATTAACTTTTATTGCAACTACACTATAAAACGGTAAAAAACTGGCAGCTGTGGTTGCCAGAAATTTACTGTAAAAAATACGGTAGCAACATTTTAGGTTTAACAGATTTAAGTTAAATTTACAGTAAAAAAAACGTATTTCTTTAACTGAAATATGTTAAATTACCAACCTATTGAATATATTATCTGTTATGTACCTTTGATATATACTGACAACCACCAAACACAGTCACATGATGAATCAAAACTCATCACATGCAGCTTTTCCACAAGCTGAGGAGGACAATACTAATATATAGAAGGTGCACGGTGTCATTCACGCAAACACTAAACACCATCATGGTAACACACAACATTAAAAATGCAATAAACATTAAATTAACAACTTGGATGTAACATCAAATACTAACGTACATAACTGATTAGAAAAAAACTAAGAATAAAATACATCAAATGTGAAGTGTCACGCAGGGGAATGTCAATTTACGTTGTTCTTTTTCACTTTCAAAAACTGTAAATGTAATGGTATTTTACTGTAAAATGACACTGAATGAAAGGTTAGATCTATATAGTATAGCATATCACTGTATATAGTACAGAAACTTTCTGTTAACCAATGAACTGTTTTTCAACGTAGCATTTTTACAGTCTTTTACCGTTAAAATCAAGATCATTTTTTACAGTTTACTATTACAAAAGGGTAGCTTGACTGTAGTTTGAAACTTCAGCTTCCCAAGCTACAAGTTACTCTCATAATTAAATGTAAGTTTCAGCACTGGGAGTAACTGTATCCTCTATATATCCAGCTCTAAGAGCGAACTCCTTACACAGAAAATCATTTGATCGTGTTATGACATGTCTAGAACAGCTGTCGTAATGCAAGGAGAGACATAATTACATCCCAGATGTTTTTCCCTCTAACACATCCAGCTAAAGGAGAGGAAAATGCTCCTGGATCTTCATTGTTGAAGTTTGTTCAGATTGACGCCTTTATTTAGTTGTTTATTGATAAAAAATGTAGGGTTTGCTTGTTTTTGTCAGTCAGAAGTGTCATTCTGTGGAAGCTCTCTGGAAACTGTTAGAAAAGTTTAAGATTTAGGCCAAAGTTCAGAAGAAATTTCCAAACTGTCTGAAAGCTGGAATTGAGAAATTGGAACAGAAAGTCTTTATATGTCTGGTAAGGGAAGGGAACGTGTATCTAAAGGACTAAAGGTGTGCACTTTCACATATAATAAGTTGGATTAAGCATATTGTTGCCTGTTACTATTTTTAAACAGAATATTTCAATATAATTATTGTTCATGTTAAATATTGAAATATATCTGTTATTATGTTTAAAATACATCATTTGTTAGACTACGACTTACACTAACTATCTCTTAAAGCCCCTGTTTGCAGATTCACCTCCTTTGTGTCGTCATGGCCTAGACCGTCCTAACACCATCCCAGAGCCAGACTCTCAGTGGGTGGCTAAAGAGGGGTGTGTTTACTGAGTTTAAATGTCTGACACAGCAGACGGCTTCATGCACATGCTGTCCTCAAAGTCCTAAAGGGTGCAATTAGGGCTGCATGGGCGATATGGCAACACATATGATCACAATATGTTTTTCCATATTGGTCAATATTGATGTTTATCACAATATGTATTTTGATATTGCTGTCAGATTAAAGTGTATCCCGACAATGACTGAAGCCTGAAGAGAGTTCTGGAGTATCTGTCAGTAGTTATTAAACAATGAACAAAACACACGAGACAGGAGTAGCGAACTTCATCTTGTTTACTCCTTCCCTTCCACACATTCCGTCATTACACAACAGTTCAGACTTCCTTTCAAAATAGTAGTCCACAACACAATTCACTAAAAAGTGGGTGGGACAGGAATGGGGGGTTGGGGTTTTAATACAATATGTACAATAACAATTGCAGAAAAAATAACATTAAAATGTACATAAATCCATTTCAATAGTACACAAGTTTAATTTATCGACACAGAAGTAATGTTCGCGTGATAGTTTCATCCTTACATCTACTATAGCCTAAGTGATGTGATAAATGCATAGATTCGCATGGAATGCTTATGGTCTAGTGGTAGAGTTTTGTTAAGCGCGTCAGAGGTTCTGCGTTCTAATCCGAACTCGTATAGTTTTTTTTTTCTTCTTAAAGGGGTGATGAATTGAGGAATCAACTTTCCCTTGAGCCTTTGATATATAAAAGTTCATCGTGATATAAGACTATCCTGTAAGTTTCAGAGCTGAAAACTTCCTTGTTAGTCAAAGAAAAGCTTTTATTGACACCAGGCCCAGAAAACGAGAGATCTCAGAATATGTCGACCACTGACGTCATAGAATGCAGAAGCACTACCTCAAGCCTGCCCACGACTCGTGGAGCTAAACGGGTCGCGCTACCGAGCAATAAACATGCCGGTTCCAGCTCACGTGTTTAAGACATTGCGCGTTTGTTCGCTTCATTTCACCACAGAATCAATTGTAAACAAGATAGAGGTCTAGACTGGATTTGCAGACATATTGAGATTAAAACACAATGCTGTGCCTTCTATATTGGATCCGACAGGAACGGTGCAACACACTTATGTGAGTAAAACATGTTTTTTTTATATGTGTTATACAATTGCATTGTTACGGATCGTTTAATATCTATTGATTACATACCTTAGCACACTGTCACAGGCTGGAAGAAGGTGTTATTGGTTCATTCGTGATCAGACTCGGACTTGTAACGCCAGTGCTCACAAAGCCCAACGTCCTGGGGCTATGTGTTTTTCAGACGGGCTACCAAAACGTATCACCGGCCTGCCGACGGGCTCTCTTAAATAGTGAAATAACATTCCTTTCTTGCGTGTGAGCCCTGTGAGCATTTCCCCAGACGCTTTCAAAACAATCCCCACATGTACTGAGAGGAGCTGAAGCTCATTAAATATGCAAATCTTATCCAATCCTAGCCGTGGGCGTTTACTTCTAAGTCTTCAGTGCATCAAAAACTAGCGTTTTTCAGAGCGCCTCAAAACCATGGCAGAAAATAGCCTATTACTTATTCATTAGGATGTTTTTGAATGTAAAAACCACGCGGACGTCATAAGTTGACCTCAGACAACAGTATACATTTTTTTTAAAAGCCAGTTCATGACACCTTTTAAAACTAAATGTTTTCATCAGTGATTCTATATCAAGAGCAGGGACACATTTGTGTGCATTTTGTTTTGGACGAATAGAGTCTCCGCAACGACATTAAGCGATAGATTGAAGCGCACGGCTGTGTGAAGACTGTGCACGAACGCACAGAAAGAACTGATAACAGCGGCAATGAGCACTCGCCAAAACAATACTTCTCCTCTTATTTAACACAAACAAATTGCTAATCAAATGGAGATGTTTCTTTCTATTAGGTTCATCCGTGCTGTGAGATGTTTCAAAAACCCTGGCAAAAAGTGGTAGGGACATGTCCCACCGGTCCCACCCGCAAATTACGCCTATGTGTATAGGTATAATGTGAACAGCAAAAAAAAAATCTCTTCTTGGCTTGCTTCAATATGTCTAGGAATTGCATGAAATTGTGTGTGTGATATTGAATCTGTGTAATGCATCTGATCCACCCGACTGGCCCTTTAGGTAAAACTCCTCTTGGGGTTGTCCAAAGCATGCAACAGTGTGTGTAGCATTGGTTATCCTGTTGTAGATCCCTAAATTCAATGATGAGAGTTCTGTTTCAGTCACACAATAGATCATGAAAGCTAGTAATTTACTGTAGTCAGGGCTTAACATTAACATCCACCAACACGCCAAATGTGGGTGGATTTCAGCAGTGGCATGTAACTCAGTCACTCCTTCTATAGCCACCTCGGCGGGTTGAAATTTATATATGTACATTTTTGTCAAAAGTTTTGACAAAAATATAGATTTTTCAATACATAATAATACTGAAATATCTAAAATGCTTCCAATACTCATTTGCACTTTCTCACTCTCTCATCTCTCCAACAGGGAGTTGACACACAAACCCACCTCCCCTTGCTCAGTCGTTTCATTTGCTCCGGATGAATATTGTTGCTGTTACAGGGCTTGAATTATGGCATGGGATTGCGCATATTGCACATAATTTTACTCATTCCCACAGATGTTTTGCTCACACCCAAAAACCTTTAAACTAGATATTATAGTAAAAGTACTACTCACATTTAATGTGAAACTTGAGCTTAAGTCAGGTAGGAACACAATGGTATGATGTTGTTGGTGATGATAAAACAACAGATTTACAAAAGCCTATCATCGCTGTCGGGCAGAATCCTCGTATTTCAAACACGGTCATCAAATATGGTATTGTGGCTTTATATAGCTATCAAAAATATGTTGTGAATTTTTTGTGCCTGATAAAGTCCATCGAAAGGTTGCCATATATATAGTTAGTTATATATGGCCAGACACTTGCATGTGCCATTATAATAATAATATTTTATGAAAATCGAGCTCAAATGATTTGACTAAATTTATGGACATGGTGTTTCTTTAGTAAAGAAAATGCTGTACCTTACTCAAACATCAGTGCTTTATTTACCCTTGCATTGCAAAGAATCAAGCAGAGATCTCTAAACTGCGCAGCACATTCTAAATGGAGGCGGGTGGAGTTATGAGGTTTGAATGAGACAGTTTGAGGAGCAAATGGTTTAGTCACAACCTCTTTTAAATACTTTTTGTTGGTTAAATATTTATAAAACCCACATACAGATGTAAAGGATGACCAGTAGCATTCATTTTATAAAACAATGACGAAATCTAGAGATACAAGGTTTTGGCCCAACAGCGCAATGACATTATTTGTAGCATTTATTTTTACTTATTTTTTGGAATTTGATAATTTTCCACGGAAACTCTGGTAAAATGGATCCTTGCGTCAGGTCTGAAAGTGACAGCAGCCTAATAAAGCTGCTGCCAAATTAATAAAGATTATATTAAAAATATCTATATGGCATTTTCCCCAAGGTATTGATGTCAAAATTCTGGCTAGCAACTTTGGAAAACCACTAGCCACAGTGGCTGGTGAGCAAAAAAAGTTAATGTGAGGCCCTGACTGTAGTCCAAACTTAATGTGAGTTTGATGGCTGCACATTGAAAAGGTTATTTTATTCTCTGGCATACCAAGTGAACTGCCTTGTTGGGCAGCATTGTTGGGCATCATAGGTGTGTTCCCAATGCAAATTGAGTACATTTTAAAGAACGCCTTTTGCAGCTATATCAATCCTAGAATGCATTGCAACAACAATGCCTCAATGTATACATAAGGTTATTCTCTTATAGAGTTCTTAATCAAGGTGGCATTGCTCCATCAGTCCTGTTGTCATATTTGGCTCATGGATACCATGTCAGCATCGAAACATTTCTATTATTGTATACTTTTTAATACTCAGCAGCATGTTTGTGTTCTGAAACAGATCACTCTGACCCTCCAGTGGCGCCAACCATGGTGCGCAGAAACTAATCAGCTCCTTTGCACATGCACATGCACACACCATTGTGTGTATAAACGTGATAAAGATTTCTACTGTGGTGTGAGAGTAGAGATGGTTCATGGATTTGTGCTCCCTCCTCCTGGATATGGGATAGAATTTCAAAGCAGTTCATATGATGGGTCTTCAGCAGACTCCTGCCTAAGGCTTCCCCTCGTATGGAAGAGCTTGTCATTGTGTTTTGCCTTCATTTTCATTGCTATATTCATCATGGTTTTTTGTGCGTGATGTTGTGGATCAAGCGATTTATTCAAATTCTTTCCGATACCAATAAGCTGATTATTATTTCTATGTTAATGCTGGTAAATAGCTTATTAAAATGTAATAATATTTTGTCTAAATAAATAAAAAAGAAAACTGAAAATGAAAGTATTAGTTAATTTGTTGTTGTTATTTTGCAATTATAGTTTTTATTCATAGTTTTAATAAACTTTTAGTAACTTTTTAAGGTTTCATTTTAATTTAAGGTTTTAATTTCTTTTTCAAAATGTTGCTTTAATTTTTTTATCTGTTTTAATAATTGTATTGATAAGTTTAGTGCTTCAATTTCAACTTATTTTGTTTCAGTAAGTTTTTCCATCTATTTTATTTTAGCTATATTTCAATGAACTATTTTTAATCGTTTTACTTAAAACAAACCTTGTTTTGATGATGGCAAATGTAATTTAAATAGAAAAAAGCATGAGAATGAGCTTTTAATAGAATTTTGTGAATGACAAATGTTCATTATCTGCATATCTCGTGGTGCATATTTTAAAAGTGGACATGTTTGTAGGTTACCTATAGTGGATTAAATCTGAGAGATGGTTTGGAATAATGCCTCACACCGCCATCCCATGTCTACCAGCAGATCCCAGTGCACTGAGCTGCAGCATTTCCGGGAAAGGCCAATGGCCTGCAGAGAGATCGATATGGATGAGGTATCTTCTCATGCTTTCTCTCCCACCCAGAGGGAAAAATAGGAAGTGATCTCTGTTGTTTATGAGTCTTTACATTTCTGACATTTGAATAGAAATTGTTTTGCTCTGAAATACTGAAACATTCTGCTGATGCCATTTGAAACTCTTCCCATCTGTACATGCTGGCTAGTTTCTCTATAACATCACTTCAACCTCCGGATATGTTTCTATTTTTATATAGGAGGAAATGGCTGCAACCATTATTGTTCCTGCTTTGTGTTGTTTCTCTTCTCTAGCTTCATTTTAACACTGTTCATTCTTGTTGCTTTGTTTTCTTGCTATGATCTAATGTATAAGTGATTGTCTCTTGTGTATCCTTATTGACTGATGCTATTTTCATCAGTGGCCACACTAACACAAAGCCTGCCCCGGTTTTGCTAACTTTCAGTGAAGGTGGTGCGACTGACTTTCTGTCCATGTGGCCCAGTTTAGGATACTGGGTAGGAAAGCCTGACATGTGGTCATGGGAGTTGGGCCACTCAAAGCATAACTCTCCCATAAAAGACAAGTACACAGAGAGGCTTTTGTGTGAGATTTGTTGGAGGTCGTAGTGGGTGGTGGTTGAATCATATTTTTGTGTGTATGTTCATCTATGTCACTGGCCAGAGAAATTTCTGAGTCTAGACAGACCACGTTCTTTCCTTTTTACTGTATGCGCATCTGATATGCAACTAGAGCTATTTCACACTCTTTACAAGAATCACATGGTCACACAATCAGGGCTCTACGCTAAAATTTTTCTTGAGGAGCACTTGTGCTCCTAATTAAAAAAAAATTAGGAGCACTTTCTGATCAATAACACGCATTCCAATTATAACTTTCCCATTACAGGACGATCCTTGTCCCTTTAAATTAATGTCCAGGGGCATTTTTACCATTTATAAGAGCAATGTTTTATAATCTTATTAAATGTATGCATCGTCTTTTGTCAATTTATTCAATTAAAATAGAAAAGTTGTTTTTAAAATGTTAATTTAAACAATAAATTCAGTTAGAGCAATAAGACACAACCAGACTGTTACCAATCTAATTAAATCAGCATCAAAAGATCAATCTTTGCACTGTAAAAGTGGCACAGAAGCTCTATCTGAAGTAGCATTATACACATTAGCTCATGGGTAAATAATGTTGTATGAATGTTTTAAATATACGTTTTTGAATTTAGAAATAGGCTATGTACAACTTAAACTTAGTTAAAAGATTTTTTATTTTATTTTTTTAACTTAGGCCCACACATAGACAGATAAAGGACAAATGTAGAATCGTCACACAAAAACACCACAACTGCACAAAAATCACAGAGGAAACGGTCATATACTGGTATAGAAAATAATAAATTAGGCAACATCTCTGTACAACATGGATTTACATTTTAATAATGGCAAGTGACCACTCCAGGGGCCATCTAATGTGTTGTGTTGCTGGGATCTGCGGGACACAGATTGACAAGCACTGTGAGTTTGTGAGTGAGTTACTTTCACCTATAGATCAGAGGTGCTTTACCTCTAAAAATATGGAAGGAGGGCAGAAGGAAATAGACACAACTTACTGTCAAGCCAGCAGAAGTGTGCTTCCTTCAGAAAGGATTCCTCTCACTATCCTCCAGAAACGAGTGCATATGAGAGCAAGGGTACAAATCGCAGGATCACCATCTTGTCACCAAGTTAACGTTATGCTGCCTTCACGTGCTATCAGAAATGTGATATTTACAACTTCTGAAATCGTGATCATGAGCTCATAGCGTTCAAGTTTCGAAATGGGAAGGTGTTCATGTACATTGTTATACCAAGGAAACTCTATTTATGTATTTACAACTATTCTGAGAGCACGAGAAGGCAACATTATTATCCCGCCAGAACGTAAAATATTGCTTAACAACGCTAAGCGAGGACAGTTGAGTTTTAATAGATTATGAACTCCAGAAACAATACCAAAATGTGTTACTACTGTATGAAAATGACTTAACCATTTAAATTTAAATCTATATCTCTGGAAAATATTCTTACCATTGTCTCTAAACGAGTTGCCAACAAAATCTCGTTCTGACTTCTGACATCTCGTGTGGTTCGGTGTGATTTGGACAACTTCAAGTTACGCCCCTGTCTTGCAGACCGCAGACAGACCCATCTCCGTGGCCGCGCACACCCGTTTCACCTTGTAAACAATCTGTGAAGTGTAGTCCGTCGCACACTTTTTTTGCACATGCTCTGCAGACAGAAGGCATGAAAAGCAGTTGATTGCAGCACGAAACGTAACAGTTGCTCAGTCAGTGTTGATGCACTTTGGCAGTTGTATTTTTTTATTCCGATTGTATTAAACATCTATTCATGAGAATCGATCGGGTCACTCGCAGCTGCACGTAGTAATTTTTGCCGCTATGTCACCAAAAATGGTCGCTATGTAGAGCCCTGACAAATGTGCTCCGTCGTCGGTGGCTAATGTAACATACTTGCATATCTGCAACAGCAGTTAGAGTAGCCACATTTAAGATGCAGTCCCATGTACTGTATTGTTCGGCAAATTTTCGAAATGTGGTTAAATCAATAGGAATCCAGGCAATCAGGAATTTTGTGTGAGGATGATTTTTGTGAAGATTTCCTCACACTGATTTTGCACAGATTCACAGCATTGACCGCTAGTGACTTCTCTGTGAGCTGTGCTTCATACATCATTACACTACTGACAGTAGACAAATGACCTTTTTAGCTACATTTTGCTAATGTGACCACACCTTAAGTGTGAGGTTTTGTGTTGAAATTATGATTCTAATTGAAATGGAAATTATTTGTATTATATAGATTTTTTGTTTAATTTTCAGAAGAAAAAAAAATGCCAGGGGTGCTTGCTTGTACAAAACTCGCTGTTGGTGACTTTGCTAGCGTGGTGCCATTTGGTTTATAGGGCATTCTAAGGGTGTGTTCACACTTGGGTTGTTTGGTTCGATTACAATGAACCCTGCTGCGATTGCTCTGTTAGTGCGGTTCATGTGAATAAGTGTGAACACTGCCATCCGAACCCTGGTGCGCACCAACAAGCGGACCGAGACCACTGAAAAGATGGGTTTCGGTCCGCTTCCCAACAAACTCTGGTGTGGTTTGAATGTAATGAGTGCAGCACGGACCAAAGACATATAAACAAAAACAGGACTTGTTGTCACAAGACGTGACCCTAAAGGACAGAATGGTGAAGCATACCTGTTTTTCTCATCATGTTCATGATGATGCCTATCACAGTTCAGTACAGGCATCAGATCCGTCTTCTCGCAGCAGATCTTCATTTGTGTGTGTGACGGAGGGATTCCTGCCACTGTTTTGACTAATTTACACATTTTATAAGCTCTTCACAAGTTCTCAGCTGGTCAAAATACCATAATTTATAGGTTACGCACATACAACAATCGCTTTTAGCCGATTGTTTTAGATGTTCGGTAAGTTTTGTCGCAAAATATATATGTAATAAAAGCCGTCCAATCAGGTTGTGAACATGTCCCCTATGCCTTTAGGTTTGGTACCTTTAGGTTCAGTGTTAAAATGCCAATGTGAATGCTAAGCGGACCAGGACTATATGTTGTTGTTTTTTTGTTTTTCGGTCTGGACCAAACAAACCAAGCAAACCAAACTACAAGTGTGAAAACACACTAAGATTTTCTAAGATAAACACACAAGCCAATTAAAATGCATAATTTGAATGCACTGCAAGTCATTTTGGGTTACAGCATCAGCCAAATGCGTGTTTATTTAAAAGGATTGTTTTTTGGGTGTTGCTATGTGGTTTCTTGGGTGTTTGGGTGGTTGCTTATAGGCCCAAGTTAAAACAGTCATCCACCCTCGAGTCTCAAAAATATTCTGATATCTAGATATGGATATCAAGTTTATGGGATATTTTACACTTTTTTTTTTAATCAGCCACCAGACTAAAACCATACATCTGATCATTTAAGAAAAAAATACTACTACTGTTCAAATGTTTGGGATAGTAAGATGTTTTTGAGAGAAGTCTGTTATGCTCACCAAGGCTGCAGTTATTTGATGAAAAATACAATAAAAACAGCAATATTGTGAAATATTATTACAATTTCAAATAACACATTTTCTAATATATTTTAATACATAAATTTACTCCTGTAATGATAAAGCTGAATTTTTACTCCAGTCTTCAGAAATCATTCTAATATGCTGATTTGCTGCTAAAGAAACATTTCTCATCAATGTTGAAAACAGTTCTTAATATTTTTGTGGAAGCCATCTTTGCTGAATTAAAGTATTCTTTTTTTTTCTCCAGATAAAAAAAACTAAAACATTTAAAACTGCAGTAGGCTAGGTCAGACATTTCGTGTTTAATATGTAGGGGTTGGGGGTTTCCAAAAATAAGTATGAGTAATTGTGATGGTTGCCTTCACAAACACCGCAAATGAGTTATTCTGCCCTCTGGCTTGTCATAGTGACCTATCTAAGAACGTGCTTAGATTTTTAAAAATGATTTTGACAGAATTCATTAAAGGTTTATAGTTTGTCTCATTGAAATAGTTTTTGGGATTGCACACAACTCTCTGTTTTAAATCATTGGATTGCAGTACTCTATTTTCTCTCTTGTGAGCTGCTTGAGTTCTAATTATCACCACTAGCTATGATACTAAAGAGTGTTTTCTTGAATGGGTGATGGTAATTTTTCTCTGGGGCTTCAGAGAGAGAGAGCGTGTGCAGTGGCTTTCATCATTTAAACACCCATCAAAGCCATAGTATGGCCTCTGGTCCATTCCTTCTGCAAGTCCTATTGACCCAAAAATGACTCTGACTCTCCGCTGCATCCCTCCACACCACCAGCAGCTCACAGGCTCTGCCAGGTTAATTATTTCAATTCCAAACGTAGCCCTGGAGGTTGAAGAGACAGGTGACACACTAAAGCCCCTGGCGGTGCAGTCAGAGGCTGTCAGCAGCTCCCTCCGTTCCTCTTTTAATCTGTGTCTGTCCGGAGGGGTGAGCAGAGCTTCCTCTTTACAGCTCTGACTTTGAAATGAGAGCTGTATGGCCAGAGACCCGCACGCACACACATGCGCGCACACAAGCACATTAATACAACCCAGAAACAGATCACCACATACCCAAATCAGAAGCCTTGGATGAACAGGGAAGTGCACATCCTGCTGAAGTCACGCAATACTGCCTTCAGATCAGGTGATGCACAAGCCTACAGCACATCCAGAGCAAACCTGAAGAGGGGCATCAAAAAGGCCAAGCACTGCTACAAGCTAAAGATAGAGGGACACTTTTCCAACTCTGACCCTTGACGCATGTGGCAGGGCATTCAGGCCATCAGTGATTACAAACCCACCCGGTCCACCCCCTGCAGCCACTGATGTCAACTTCCTGAACGAGCTAAATTACTTTTATGCTCGTTTTGAAAGAGACAACAGAGAAACTGCCACCAAGCTCAAACCCTCAGATGACCACCCACCAATCACACTCTCCTCCACAGATGTCTCCAAGGCACTGAACCGGATCAGCGCGCACAAGGCTGCTGGACCAGACAACATCCCTGGACGTGTTCTCAGGGCATGTGCGGAGCAGCTCACTGGGTTTTTTACAGACATTTTCAACCTGTCTCTTGCCCAAGCAGCTGTACCAACATGCTTTAAACGCACTTCCATTGTGCCAGTGCCGAAAAGCTCTAGCCCGAGGTGCCCTAATGACTACCGCCCTGTAGCACTGACACCCATCATTATGAAGTGCTTTGAGCGGCTGGTCCTGGAACACCTAAAAGACTCTCTACCATCCACATTGGACTCACACCAGTTTGCCTACCACAGCAATAGGAGCACAGAGGATGCAGTTTTCATGGCACATGCTCACCCATCTGGACCATAAGAACACTTATGCACGCATGTTGTTTGTTGACTTCAGCTCAGCATTCAACACTGTCATCCCATCCAAGTTAATAGCCAAACTTGGAGACCTGGGCATCAACACTTCAAGGTGTAACTGGATTTTGGACTTCCTAACTGACAGACCCCAAAATGTTCGATCAGGATCCACCTGCTCCACGTCCATCACACTCAACACTGGTGTGCCACAGGGCTGTGTGCTAAGTCCGTTTCTCTACTCCCTCTTCACCTCCGACTGCAAGCCTGTGTATGGATCTAATTCCATCGTCAAGTTTGCGGACGACACTACGGTGATTGGTCTCATCAGCAACAACGATGAGACTGCCTACAGGGAAGAGATCCAGCACCTGGCCACATGGTGCGCTGATAATAACCTGCTCCTCAACACCACCAAAACGAAGGAGCTCATCGTGGACTTCAGGAAAGAGTCAAGAGGCACACACGACACCATCCACATCAATGGAATGGCTGTTGAGCGTGTCTCCAGTTTCAAGTTCCTGGGGATCCACATCTCGGCGGACATGTCGTGGACGACCAACACCTCCAGCCTGGTCAAGAAGGCTCACCAGCGCCTCTTCTTCCTGAGGACACTGAGGAAGAATCAGCTCTCCTCGGCTATCCTGGTGAACTTCTACCGCTGCGCAATAGAAAGCATCCTGACCAACTGTGTCGCAGTATGGTATGGGAGCTGCTCTGTTGCGGAGCGCAAGGCACTGCAGCGGGTGGTGAAAACTGCCCAGCGCATCACAGGGACTCCACTGCATGCCATCGAGCACATCCAGAGGAAACGCTGTCTGCATCGAGCTCGTAGCATCCTCAAGGACTCCTCTCACCCAGCCCACAGACTGTTTTCTCTCCTGCCCTCCGGCAGGCGTTTCAGGATCCTCCGGACCAGGACCAGCAGACTTAAGAACAGTTTTTTCCCCAGAGCTGTCTCTTTACTGAACTCAAACCCCCGTTGATCCACTCCCTCATAAACTGCTAACTCTCCTACCTCACATCTGCCTTCCCTTTTGTTTGCACTACCGACTGTTTATTACAGTAACAACTGTTTACTTATGCATTTTGCACCACCATATCTTAACTGGATTATGCTCATTTGCACTGCCGACTGTATTTATAGTACCAATGTTTACATTTGCATTTTGCACCGTACTTCTAACTGTAATATGCAACCACTTTCCACTGCACTTTTACACTTTTTTTTCGGATAGCTCTGTCCATAATTTATTGCACTACCCTAATCCACTGCTATATTCCTCATATTAGCCTAACATATTATTGTATACCTCTATCTGTAAAATTCTGTTTAAAGTAATAGCCATCTGTATATTATATTCATAGTACATATTCACCTGTAAATTCTGTTTATAGTAATAGCCATCTGTATATTTATTCACTGTACATATTCACCTGTAAATTTAGTTCTGTTTATAGTAATAACCGTCTCTCTATTTATACATATTTATATATATTCAGTACATTTCCATGTCTTGCACTTACGCAACCACTGTATATCCTGCACTTGCTGCTATTGCACTTCTGGTTAGACCTAAACTGCATTTCGTTGCCTTGTACTTGTACTTGTGTAATGACAATAAAGTTGAATCTAATCTAATCTAATTAATACAACAAATACACACAGCTGCCTGCTTCATCTGCAAAAGAAAATAGGGAAGCATGACCTGATATACCGGTAAGCTGCTGTGACTCAGTGTTTATTAAACATCAGTCTGTAGAATGCTGTTGTCGTGTTTTTTTTACTCATTTATAATCACCAACCTGGATCTCATGAGACCATTTTTTTGTAGGAATTCATAAGAATTTGCCACCAATTTGCCAAAATGTAAATAAATACAAATTGTTGTGAGGCGTGTTGGGTATTAAACGAATACTACCTTTGGAAATGTTTTAAAATGATGCACACTTGCATGAGATGAAGACTCAGTCATAGCAGTAGCCTAATAAAAGCAGTGTTATTTTACATGGAGCATCTCGCATCATGGGAGCAGCCATACTTATGCCAGATAGTTGAAGATGGTTTTCACAGTTGAAATAGAGTAATGTCAATATCTGCGCATGTGGGCAAAAGATTTCCACATCAATTTGGCCGTGTGAATTTGCAGTGTTGACCAACAGAATGTTTCTTGGTTTGAAAGTGACTTCTAAGCTAAACTGAGCTTCATATTTATCAGTACATTATTGACTGGCACAAGTCTTTTCAACCACACAGTATCGTTATTTCTGTTACAAATATTCATCACAGAAGATGGGTAAAAGTTTATAGTTTGGATATTGGCTAAACGCTGATGTCTCCAGAAGCGATCAAAATAGTAAATCACATTTTGAATGTAACAGCGCTTCAATTGATTAATTGTATTGATTACATTGTTACACCAGTAACAGGCGACAAGTGACTTTTAAGAAATGTATTTGTCATTGAATCATTCATTCAAGATGTTCATTCAAAAACGCAGATTAATCCAGTAATGAAACAAGTGATTTATGAGTCAGTGAGGTTTTAATTTAAATTTTTTATCATTCAGGTTCATTGACCATTTTAAATAGAATGCAGCAATTAACATTTGTCAAAACCTCTAGTAAATAATGTTATTTTGTTTAGTTGTCTGTTCAGAATCGTGGGAGAATCGGATCTCTGTTTGAAACAAACAAACAAAAAAAATTGTGATTCTCAATTTATCCATAATATTGCAGGCAACTCTACATTAAAGATGTGATGAAGCTTTACACTTCTGGAAAAAAATAGCTAGTTATATCAAAAGCATGTGTTTGTCTTTCTCTTTTAGAATGAAACCAGCCTAAATGGCTAACATCCCTTCACTAGTGCGGTCACGTGTAAATGGTGAGGCAGTATTAGGTCAGTGTGCGCTCACTGCTTGCGTTGATGCTGTATGACAGCTCTGTTGCTCCTCTCTGATGTGCTGCGGCACAACCCTCCATCCCTTCGCCGTCATACCGCAAACCTGCCACTGTATACTGCAACAGTGAATTATATGCATGGTGCTCTGCAGCTCTGGTCCTCCTAGCATCATCATATCTCTCTTTTGCTCAGCTGTTAATCATTAGAAAAGGGAAGTGTATCAGTTTTTGTCGGCATGGACAGAAGGATGTGGGCCACTGGTGGAGGAGGTCACAGTGATAATCACGCTTTTGTTTCTCGTGCCATCAGTATGAACGAGATGTAGCAAGCTCATAACATTAGTCTTTATGTGGCTTCCTGCCGCAGAGAGCTGATCCTTGAATTTGAATTGCAAATGGTTGTGATTTTCTTCACTGGGTGCGCAGAAAGTGTTTTTGTGAATTGGTGAGTGGTTTCGATTAGCTTAACTTAAGATTTGGTTTGTTTTTATGGCAAGAAGATGGCTACTTGGGGAAGTTAACAGGGGCAGCTAGTCTTTTTTTAGTACAACAAGCACAGTTGTCTTGTGAACAGCTGTCTAGCAGACATGAACAAGGGTGTGTGAGAGTGTATCAAAACATTTCAGCCCCACTCTCTATGTATAAATAGCCTAACCCACTGACCCACACACACCACTACAGTTGACTGTTTATTTATAGTGGAGTGGTGTTGATTGGACTCAACTTCATTTCTGGAGTATGTAAGACATTAAAGTTCAATCTTTATTAGTGTTCAATGTTATTAGTATTTGATCAAATTTAGTCATTGGTATTCCTTATAGGGAATATACCGTTTTTTTAAAAAACATATGAGGTGTTTATGGTCTGTGCCTTAGCTCCTCAGACCTACTTACAGTATTTGGATCATTGACATGAAATGCCAAGCAATGGCAGCAGTAGCCGACAATGTGTGTGTGATATACTTCCTATATAACTTAAATGTTCCTCTATATTTAAACTGTCAAATAATGACATGCCACATTGAATTTTTTTATGCTTTTTGACAAAATAAGCATTAGTCTGCAACAATATCGTATTTATTTGTTCATTTTGACGGGGTGTAATAGATTGCAATAGAGCGCATGCATTAACGTCACTTTCTCACCGGAACATGCCCCCTCAGCTGGACTGAGTGGCAAAACAGCCCACTGCATGACTGGAGTTAATAGGGGAAACTGTGAAAACAAACAATTTTCAGTTTAAATGAAAGGTTAGACTCGATATAAGTGTTCCTTACGACTTACCAAAGATCCAGTGATCCCTGGATATTGATATGCAGCCAGGATCGTGTTTCCTCACATTTATATGTGCCGGATTTAGACACCGGGGAAATACATAAAGCAAATTTCCCTGTGAACGCTTTATATAACCGGGTTACCACTTATATCAATGTTATATATATCGTCATACCATCCAGCCCTAAAACTTGTGTAGTTTTTGTCAGTGTTTGTTTAAAAACATCAAATTATGGAGAATACATGATAAATATTAAATTAATGAGTTGTCAATACAATATATAACAATACAATTTATAGGGTTTGATATTACCCCAAAATTCAACAAATTGACACAAAATGATAACTGCAAATCCACGTTTCACTGTCTGGAGTCACGCTGTTTCTGTGAATTGCAGCGATCCATTTGCTTCTCTTTTCTGTAGCTTTCGGCAGTCTTTCCCGTTTTAGATGCGTTTTGTGTGTTTTTCGTTGTTTTGCTTCAGAAGTCATGGGTTCATCCACTGGGGTTATATGGATTAATGGCCCACAATCACTGTGTGTGTGGTTTTTCAAGCGTCAACCGAGCAGCACCCATTCAATGGCATTATATGGACTCACAGAGAGTGATTATTTTCCTAAAAATTTTCAGTTGTGTTTATCTGAAGAAAGAAAGCCATATATCACGATAGCATAAGGATGATTAAACTATGAGATAATTTCTCTTTATTTGGGGGAACTATCCTTTTATTTGGGAGACTTTATTTTTAATATTTAAGATGAGAATTAATTTGTCATCTTGCATATAATCTTTCCCTTATACATTCAGCAGAATACATAGGTTTTAACTTAAATCCTGATGATGAAAAGAGTTAATGACTTAATTACTTACTTGTGAGGTCCCACAAGGCTCTATTCTCGCACCAATTGATTTTAAAGTGTTGTTACTGGTTTTTAAATCCTTGAACGGATTAGTTACTGTCTGCTCAGAATCCAGGAAGGTCTCTTAGGTCATCCAACCAGAGACTACTAAATAGGCTCGGAAATTGAGAGGTGATCATGCTTTTGCAGTTGCTGCACTGAAACTTTGGAACAGCCCATCTGTTTCTATTCTGTTCTATTCTACAATTACACTCTACACTACTACACGATTTGTACTAGCCTGGATGCCAGCCGAACTTAGTCCACAACATTTGAGGTCAGGAAGTTTGTATAGAATCTGAGTATGACAACGTCAGGCTAATATTGTACAGCACCTTGGTTAAAAATTGTTGTTTATAATTGTGCTATAAAGTTGACATTGACATGTATTTAGTTTTTCTGCTTTAAATCAGAAACCATACCCATGTCAACGTCTTGTGATCTTATGTGGAGATTTTAACGTTTAAATGTTATTCCGTCAGAGCTTTTATCTTATGGTACAACAACTATTATGCTTGCATTATATGTGCATTATGCAGTAATTGAATCGTGTTGTTGTAATATTGAAGCATTTTGAATTACTCAGGTTCTGTCATGACCACTAGCGCCACTAGTGCATTAAACAACCTTTTTGCCAGTCCTTTGTGGTCATATCAGATTGCTTATGAATGTTGGCTGAATTAATCCTTCCCTTTGACTTTTCAATGTTGTCAGGGCTGCATTGTCACCCCTGTTAAAGCAGCTGCATAATGTATTCTTAACCTGCAGATCTGATAGATCAGAATGAGTACAAACCAGTCCACTTTAACCAAGTGAATAATGAGCCAGGGCAACCTTTTTTGGATGGCGCCTTGCATGGCTGACAGCACCGTCGGTGTATGAATGAGTGAATGAATGGGTGAATGTGAGGCAATATGTAAAGCGCTTTGGTGGCCATGGGTCTGTTGAAAGCGCTATATAAAAGCAGTCCATTTATCATTTACCATTTTATAATTAGTTAAGAATACAAATTAATTAGTCTTGTCTGTTTCACAGATTGATTGAGGACCTTTTCCCTTCAGAAATCAGCTTGGCACTGCCACAGGACCAAAGGTATGCTTTCTCTTGCTAGCACTAAAAACAGCTGACTATTTGAATGATTTTGTTCGTATGCCAACATTCCTTTACATTTTAAAAATGTGTGTAATGTGTAGATATTATAATCTCAGGTTATGGACTGTTGTAAGTAAGGATGCAGGACTAATTTGTGGTTATCAGCATATATTAGCGATTTATTTTGAATATGTATTAAATATTGTGTGTGTGTGTATATATATATATATATATATATATATATATATATATATACACACACTCACCTAAAGGATTATTAGGAACATCTGTTCAATTTCTCATTAATGCAATTATCTAATCAACCAATCACATAGAAGTTGCTTCAATGCATTTAGGGGTGTGGTCCTGGTCAAGACAATCTCCTGAACTCCAAACTGAATGTCAGAATGGGAAAGAAATGTGATTTAAGCAATTTGGAGAGTGGCATGGTTGTTGGTCTGAGTATTTCACAATCTGCTCAGTTACTGGGATTTTCACGCTCAACCATTTCTAGGGTTTACAAAGAATGGTGTGAAAAGGGAAAAACATCCAGTATGCGGCAGTCCTGTGGGCGAAAATGCCTTGTTGATGCTAGAGGTCAGAGGAGAATGGGCCGACTGATTCAAGCTGATAGAAGAGCAACTTTGACTGAAATAACCACTCGTTACAACCGAGGTATGCAGCAAAGCATTTGTGAAGCCACAACACGCACAACCTTGAGGCGGATGGACTACAACAGCAGAAGACCCCACCGGGTACCACTCATCTCCACTACAAATAAGAAAAAGAGGCTACAATTTGCACAAGCTCACCAAAATTGGACAGTTGAAGACTGGAAAAATGTTGCCTGGTCTGATGAGTCTTGATTTCTGTTGAGACATTCGGATGGTAGAGTCAGAATTTGGCGTAAACAGAATGAGAACATGGATCCATCATGCCTTTTTACCACTGTGCAGGAAGGTGGTGGTGGTGTAATGGTGTGGGGGATGTTTTCTTGGCACACTTTAGGCCCCTTAGTGCCAATTGGGCATTGTTTAAATGCCACGGCCTACCTGAGCATTGTTTCTGACCATGTTCATCCCTTTATGACCACCATGTACCCATCCTCTGATGGCTACTTCCAGCAGGATAATGCACCATGTCACAAAGCTCGAATCATTTCAAATTGGTTTCTTGAACATGACAATGAGTTCACTGTACTAAAATGGCCCCCACAGTCACCAGATCTCAACCCAATAGAGCATCTTTGGGATGTGGTGGAACGGGAGCTTCGTGCCCTGGATGTGCATCCCACAAATCTCCATCAACTGCATAATGCTATCCTATTAATATGGGCCAACATTTCTAAAGAATGCTTTCAGCTCCTTGTTGAATCAATGCCACGTAGAATTAAGGCAGTTCTGAAGGCAAAAGTGGATCAAACACAGTATTAGTATGGTGTTCCTAATAATCCTTTAGGTGAGTGTATATATTAGTATGGTTTATAATGTGGTTATCTTGATCTAAGTGTATGCTACCATGGAAGACCAATGGTTAATTAAAATAAAACTCAGTCAGAATATTTAAATTTTACCATATAAGGTTACCATATGAGGTTTTTACCATATGAGGTTGTTACAACTTTGAGATGTTTCTGTTTTTGTTAATCAACATACATTTACATCTGCATCCTAACTCAAGCTACTACTACTGTCAACTCAAGCTACTGTCAAATGAGACAAAACATGTCATATTATTAATATTGCAGCATGCACTGCAAACTGTGCTGAAGATACACACCATCAAAGTCAGGCAACACAAACATGTTTCATGACTTGAAACAATATCAGCCGTTAGCATATGCAGAAATTAATTTTTCTATTAAGAAATGCATTTTGGAAAAGTGTAAAGAATTCAAAAACGTGAAGCGTTTGTCATGTTCTGACAATAAAGAGTAGTTTAAAACTTCAACTAACGGTCTGGTTTCTACAACTTTCACTTGGGAGCAAAACATGTGCTTTAACCTCGAAAGAAACAAAGATTTGACATTTACCGTGGTGATTATCGGTATCGACTGATGAAACATTTTATTGTGATTATTTTTTTACAGACCTATTTACAAAATACAATTAAATTGGTCAATGAAAACATTTGAAATCTTTGTACTTTTGTCAGTTAAATTTAGGTTCAAGAGAATTAACAAATCAGATTCTTGATTTTATTGCATTTTACAAAAATGTCCCAACTTTTCTGGAAATAGGGTTTCAACAAACTTGACAAAGTTTTTAAACATTCCTTGTACTTTTTAATAACACTTTGAATATTTCCATAGACATGTGATGCGTGTTTTGAAAGGAACATAACGTCAGTGGACTGACTCAACCCTTAAAACCTCCCAGAAGTTAGCGAAATCTCAAATAACGCTGCTTTAGGCCTCGGATCCTCCTGTGTGCTCGTCACAGTCTGTCTGCATTGGTAATTCCTTTTGAAAAGTGAAAGCATGTGGGGATGTATGGAAACAGTAGACACAGTCTCTCCTCTGGGACTCTGATGTTCCTGAATTACATCCCTGTGTGTCATCTGCCCTGTTATCAGGTCTGAGACCTGCCGCTTGCCGCCTGCCGTACATTCCACACGCTATCATTAACCCCTCGAACCCCGCCTCGAGGAAACCTCAGTGCTTCTTTCCTCCATCCACCCTCTCACTAGGTGCCTCTTCATGTCTGATCTCGGAGGGAGTTGCAGAAGTGTGGTCATCTCCTCAGAGCGCCTGCTTTAGCTCAGGGCTAATGAGAGGGGACAGTGGGAGAGGACCTCAGGCCCCTGGGGCCCCACCACTGCACGAGCAAAGACTTTACAGTCTCATGTTTCCTGGAACAATAATTACACAAAGTGTCGTTTTCCCCATCAGTGAGATGGAGGGAAAGAGAGTTTGGCTCTGCATTAGGTGTCTGAGGAACGAGATGTATTGTACCTAGTGGAAATTTTGTAAAATTATCAGGCATGGTTAAACTGCACTTTTCCACAATGTAGAAAGAAATTTAAAAATTATTATTTGTTTTTGTTATTTTTGTAATTACATGACTGACTGGTAAAGGCTGTCAGAGGAGTACGAAATCAATGTCAGTAGCCTTGAAGAAAAGCCGATATGTTTTTAGTTCCCCAGATGCAGAAGAAGCAGCTTTCCACACAGCCTGTGCAAAGGTGTTGCATTTCTAATTGTTTAGGTTTAGATGGAAATAGAATCTGAAAGTATGTGCTGCTCCCGGGCAGACGTACTGTCCCACTGTGTGCTGTTTTTGGCGTCTGTATAGCAGCTCTTGAGTTCAGCTCCTACCTAATGCCGGCACGACCCAATCGCGTGGATCGCTCAGGCCTACTGCAGACAACCTCTTCTATCTGGCACTTTCCATAATACGGACACAGAATTTTGGTAACACTTTAATCTATTAACATTAGTCAACTACATTAGTTAACATGAACTAACAAAGAACAATACTTTTACAGCATTTATTAAAATACTAAAACACTTTAGTTTAGGATTCAATTCTCACTATTAACTAACTACTAACTATGACTTTTGCCTCAATAAACTCCTAATTACTGCTTGTTAATAGTTAGTAAGGTAGTTAAGTTGAGGTTTTGGATACACTATAAAAAATATTGTTGGTTTAACTTAAAAAGTAAGTTACCTGGTTGCCTTCATTTTGAGTTCATTTAAAATTAAAACATTTGAATTAATACAACAAAGGAGACAAGTAAACATAAACTCAAAATATTATGTTATCTGAACCACATTAATTATCTAAGTTGATTTGATAAATTATAAAAAGTTGTGATTAAATGATGAAAGTATTTGTTACAGTGTAGGATTAAGGGATGTTGAATATGGTCATGCAGAATAAGGCATTCATATGTGTTTTATAAGTACTAATAAACTGCAAATATCCTAGTAATATGCATGCTAATAAGCAAATAGTTAATAGTGAGAATTGGACCCTAAACTGAAGTGTTACCATTTAAAATGAGTTCATGTTAATCTCAACATTTACTAATACATTTTAAATATCAAAAGTTGTATTTGTTAACATTAGGTAATGCAGTGTTAACTAACTTTTTTTTGTTTAACTAACATTAACAAAAGTTAATAAATGCTGTAAAATGTATTGGTCAATGTCAGTTAATGCATTACTAATATTAACAAATGAAACGTTGCTGTAAAATGTTACCTGTTTTTTTTTTTTTTTACTTCTGTTCAACAAATGCATTAATATTTTGGAAAAAGACCTTAGATATCTTAGATAAAATGTCTAATATTTAGAAGAATACAAATGTGCATCACAAATCAGTACAGAAATTCACAATTAACATAACATTTTCTGGAAACTCTTTCCCATCTTAAGAAGTCTTGCTCTTTCTTTGTTCATTTAACAGTTAAAATAAACAGACTTAATTGTATGTAATTTGTTGAATTGACATTGTGCATGTTAGAAAATACATTTTATCCATTATTGTTGCATACTTCAATCCTGTTGCAATGTTACTGTAAGAACAAATACAACTAGAATATCAAAGACCAAAAATATTTTTATAAAAATACATTATGTATGTTTATAAATTCAACAGTAATAAAGCAACATTGTTTCCCAAACTAGCTTGTCACTACCGAGTGATAGCTTAAAGGTCCCGTTCTTCGTGTTTTTTTGAAGCTTTGATTGTGTTTACAGTGTGCAATATAACACGTGTTCATGTTTCGCAAGTAAAAAAACACAGTATTTTTCACACAATTTACTCATCTTGACTTCGTGAGATGGATGAACATTTTCTAAAATTGAATTACCTCTTTTCACAAACCCATTGTTGAAACAGTTTCTATTTTGTACCCTTGTCATGCAGTGCCATTTATGCGGCACTAAGGCATGAAACAATGGAGGATCTCCAGGATCTCTAGGCTAAATGTTGGTCAGTCTATCCAAATGTCTAATTTTCAAGGGCCAGTTGGTGTGTCTGCCTATTTTGCAGCTCTCTGGAGAGGTTGTGATATTTTTGATCTATTCACAACATGTACAAACCAGGATCTTTGTTTTTGTTTGGAAGAATGGCCTTTGGCTGACTCACAAGCTCTTTCAAATGTAGATCCTGAAGTGGTGTTGACCTTAGCAGACTTATTCTACTGAATTCTGTTCCACCGTGACCTTTTAGCATCATACAAACTGACTGCTCTGATTGTACTGGATTCTTGGAGATAAGAAAAGAGCAAGTGGGTACAGGAAGTGATGGAATGATGTCAGTACACCCACAGGAAAGCACGTAGTGGAAGATTGTGGTGTGCTTTTATCTACCAACTCAATGTCTTCATGCCCTCCTCTGCATTATTCTATTCTATTCTATTATAAATTATACTATATTATATTATTAAACCTTTCAAAGGTTTGGGGGTTGGGTTAGGGTTAGGGTCTTTGAAAAGTCTCTTCTGCTTACAAAAGCTGCACTTATTTGATCAAAAATACAGTATAACTGTAATATTGTGAAATATTACAATTTAAAATAACAGTTTACTGCTTTAAAATATTTTAAAACAAAATGTATTCTTGTGATGGCAGAGCATTATTACTCCAGTCTTCAGTGTCACATGATCATTCAGAAATCATTCTAATATGTGACCCTTGACCACAAAACCAGTCATAAGCCGCACAGGTATATATTGTGGCAATAGCTAACGAAACATTGTATGGGTCAAAATTATTGATTTGTCTTTTTATGCCAAAAATCATTAGGATTCTAAGTAAAGATCATTTTCCATAAAGATATTTTGTAAAAGTCCTACCTTAAATATATTAAAAATGTATTAGTAGTAGTAATATGCATTGCTAGGACTTCATTTCGCACCCTCAGATTCCAGATTTTCAAAATATTGTCATATCCTAACAAACCATACATCAATGGAAAGCTTATTTATTCAGCTTTCAGATGATGTATTAATCTATTTTTTCCAATTTTATTTATTTATTTTTTATTTATAAAAAAAAAAAAAATCTATTATTTTTAATTAATTAATTTGATATTTTATACCTTTTTGTCAAAATACATGTATATATTTACACTGTTCCGGTTGCTTTCTTACTGCAAATGAAGGCCCTCTACATCCTTTAACAGTATTTAATGTGTCCAGTGTAGCATGGCGAGTGATCAACATTTGAAAACAGTTCCGACCAGCTCTGGGCCATGTTAGCATGAACTAAATTAGGCTCAGCATTACTGTCGATGAACGGCAGGTCATTGTGATGTGTCTTCTGCCAGCCTGGCCCATGTTCAAAGCCTGTGGGTTTACTTGAAATGAGAATGGGCAACAGTATTAATTCATAGGGTGTTGCATTATGTCTCTGTGGATGAACACAGACCCCCCCCCTGCTGTGTGTAAATGGAGTCTCAGCTGGACTGTCCTGCACCAGAATTGTCATCTATAATTTTATTCACTGTCAACTGCGGAAACCCCTATTTCTCCCTACTCATTAAATTTAATGGTAGCATCAGCTAGACTGTCTCTGTACCATCACTGAATTAGGGACCCTCATTTTTCTAAGTGCCCCAAGGCAGACAGTGTTGCCCCCTTTTATCCCAGCTAGAGTTTATGCCTTAGCCGTATCCCAGAGGTTAAATATATGGCCTTGACATTAGTGAGGCTTTACTATGGCCTTGGTATGGCTCCTCTTTCACTTTGTGTTGGGCAATTTGTGACTTTTTAGCTAGTGAACCTAAGAGGATGACTTCCTGTGTTTCCGTATGGTGAGATTTGAAGCACTTGTTTTGTATTTCTTGTGCAGGTGTGACCCTGTTACTGTGCAGCTGGGATTGAAAAACTGGAGCATCTGTGCTGGTTGTGACGTCTGGGGAATCGTCAATATGTGTCGTTGGCAGACGCCACACCCTTCTGGGCCTTGAGATGTATAAAGGGGCTTTTAGAGCGTAGACCTATGAGGCTGCATGTCTTGCATAATGCTTGCACAAAGAGTTAGATTTGCATTTAATATTTCAATTTGCATCCTTTCCAAAGATCTTACTTGGTGCTTTTTAGCAAGCAACAGTCAGTCTGATAAGTTGAACTGAGCTTGCATGTGCATCTAACCCCTCTATATCGGGATTGCAGAAAGGCTAATTTGTTAATTTGGAGTTTGTTTTGGATCCTCTGCTCTTTCCCCTCCTGCTTCTAATTGGCAGAGCTGTGTGTGAAGACTGTCCCATTGTGTGTGTTGCCAAGCCCGCATAGGGAATCTCTATGCACGTCTCGCGTTTACAGCACTCAGTTGTGCGTGAATGATGACATTAGTGATGCTTTGTCACTCCGTTGCAGGATTTTAGGACCTTTGAATCCTTCTTTTGCTTCCACATCTTCTTTTTGTCCCCTCCTCCTCTTAACCCGGAGCTCTCTCGCTAATGTGAACTGACCACGTGATTGACAAGACAAATGGTAGGAATACTTGGCCTAGCTTTGGTTCCAGTGTTTAATTTGGTCATGGGCAGGCAGCTGTTTTAGGGCTAGACACCACAAACTATCCCCAGTCCAGTGGATTCCCATATTTAGTATCTACACCATTTGTTTTACAGTATATATAATGGGGACCTTTTTCTATTAAATGGGTGGTTGTAGCTGTGAATATTGATTAGAATAGGTTCTGCCCATGTGTTTGTGGGTCCCAATGTGAGATCATGGGATCATTCATCAATGAATAGGATCATGAATAGAAAGTTCAAAAGAACTTTTGTAACAATAATTTCAGGTCAGTACCATTTTTTTTAATACTTACATTTTATTTAGCAAGGATGCATTAAATTGATCAAAATTGACAGTAAACACATTTATAATGTTACAACGGCTTTCTAGTCTTTCTATTAATCAAATAATCCTGAAAAAGAATTGTACACAACTGTTTTCAACATTGATGATAATAAATGTTTCTTGAGCAGCAAATCTACATGTTTGAATGATTTCTGGAGGATCATGTGACACTGAAGACTGGAGTAATGATGTTGAAAATTCAACTTTGCCAACAAAGGAATAAATTGCTATAGAAAACAGTTTTTTCAATTGTAAAAATGTTTCACAATATTACACACACACAAAAAACGGCCTTGGTGAGCAAAAAACATATCTTACAAAAAAAACTTTTGAAAAATAATTGGAAGTCACCCCCACCACCATAAACAAATATATTTTGTTCGTAATATAAATATATTGTTTAGTCATTCCTCATCTTTCACATTTTGTCTTGTTGTTTTTTTTGATACCATGAATTTACATTATATTAATATTTATGCAGTTTTCTTGTCTATATTTCATGATTTGAAGCATTAGGAACATATTTCTTCAAAAATCCCCGCATAGCTATTATTGTATTGATTTTCTGGTGAAGTAAAATTGTTCTTGGTACTGGAAAAGAAAAAAAGCTATTGAGACTATCTACAAATCAGTAAATGACACACACACACACACACACACACACACACACACACACACACACACACACACACACACACACACACACACACACACACACACACACACACACACACACACACACACACACACACACACACACACACACACACACACAATTGATTAATGACCTGCATCCTGCTTGTGGAGACACGGGGAAACAACCTCTTTTCATCTCTCTATAGCTTCTGTTTAAAAGAATCGTCCTCTTTTCATTGTTTTCATCTTTTCTTGGCCAATGAAACACTTGTATAAGCTCCCACCCTAACAAACCAACTTAGTGGACATTTGTCATCTGTAAAATATCATAGATCTATTGTTTTTTAAACCAAATTATAGCCTAATGTCAAATTGAAGTTTTGTTTCTGTTGGTTGCGTGTGAAGATGCTGTTAAATGATTTGCGTGTGTTTTTGACTTCATGAGGTTTGCCCATTTTCTCCCATGAGCCTCGCAGAGGCGTTTGACCAGGGAGAGTATTGGATGGCTCTTTGTTTATCCTGGTCTGGGTTGTGGAAATGACAGGCAACAGAAGCATGGCACATCTGACTGAATAAATACACGTCTCCTACTATTAACTCACAAGGTTATTTTAGTACAGACTCTGGAGCTCTGCAGTGGCATCAAGTTGGGAAACATTGACGAAAGTTTCACAATAATGAGAGCAGTGAGAAGGGAACTGAACGGAGGATTTAATGTTCTTCATTCCACGAAAAGGAGCACTGAAATTCTTGCTTTTATGTAGCAAATAGTGCAGTATGTGCAAGTCTGCAGCAAATTTAAACCTGCAACTTGTTAAGAGTCAAAGTCCTGGTCCAAATTAATTGACATATGGGTTTCTTTATGCCTTCGTTGTGGAAGCGGGGATATCACAGATTTCTGCTTTGTACTGCAAGTTTTGCACTTAGCGGAAAGACATTTTAACATGGATTGTGTGACAAATTGAATGATTTGTTCACGTTCTTCCTGGTCAGCTCCACTGTCTGTCTGGTCACTTCAAGGTTTTGTGTTGAGCTCTAGATGTTGCTTTGTGATTTTGGACTTGGTTCTGGAGGTAATAAACAATGGAGACTTTGTGGTGCCGCTGAGATATTATTTGACTCTGACTTTAATTTTATAAACATTTAATCCAGTGCATTCCTTAGGGAAAAAAAACCTCTTCAAACATCTTCAAAGAGGAATATGTTTTTTTTATACTGAATCCTGATTAACATACTGAATCAATGTATGATCAAAGAGTTTGGTTGATTTGACACATCATTTTGTTTACAAATATTGAGCTTGTGTGTGCATTTATTAAAATAATGTATTATTCCTGTGTTGATATATTTCCAATTGGAACAAAAGTTTTGAGCAGGGCATATTGAATGCCTAAGCTATTGATTTGATTGATTGATTGATTGGTTGATTGCTTGCTCAATTGACTGACTGACTGACTGACAATACTGTGTTCACAGTTATAATGTCATTGTAGTAAAGTTTGTTCATACGGGAAGGAGGCGGGAACCGGCGAACGTTGAAAAACTTTAATCAAAAATAAACACAAAATAAAATGGCGGCGGCAGCCCCTCACGGACGACTGCAGCTGATAACAAAACTAAAATAAAACACAACACAAAATCCAGGCCTGGTCCTCTCTCGTCCCTCACTGTCGTCGCTCCTCCTTTATACTCCCTCACTCCTCCGCGAGGGCCGAGATCGCTGCGACTCGCAGCTGGCGCTCATCCCCACTGATGAGCGCCGCCTCGTCCCGCCCTCACGGTCCCTCGGCCTCGCTGCTCGCCACAGTCATATATAGAAGTCATCAATATTTTTGGTCTGTTTTCCTGAAATAGAAAATATTGCTAAACTTTAAATTGGCAAACAACTTTAAGGGGTACACAAGCATGCATATGACCTCAAAGCTAGCACATATGGACTAAAAGCCACAAAACATTGATTCCATGTGGTCTTTTAAAACATCCTCCATATACTGTATAGTAGCCATAAATAATCACACAACCCTTTGAACCGTTTTCCAGAATTTCTCAGTCCTCAATGTACTTTTGTCCAGGAACTAAAAGGAACGATTTAATGGAAAAGTGCGGTCCAGTGACAGATGTGTCATGGGTGTATCTCGGGTGGGAGCGAGACCGTTTTCTTGTTCTGTCTTTAGCTCTGAAAGGTCATGTAAACTGGCTGCTGTTTTTACACAGGGCTGGTACATTACACAGCAATTGAACACAGCAATTACAGCGCATGGTTACGTAACGGCACGAGTGTGACTTCAGAGCCTCCCAGAGCAATGGCCAATTTTATATATATAAATATCTGTCTAACTACAGTAATTTGTTCATAAAATAACAACCAAAGTAAAAAACTTTGGTTGTTATTTTATGAACAAATCTTTTCAATTCCTGAAATGTTTGCCCAAATCAAAAGAACTGAGGAAGAAAGTCCACTAGCTTCCTCTGACTAGCAGTAGCAGATAGCGAATCATTAGTTCAACCATTTGTTTGTGCCATTTTTCATGAAATATGAATAGCCACAATTGAACCCAGTGAAAAAGTTTGTACACTTGGATTTCATGTCCAGATTTGGGCCTTGCGCCCTTGATAAGAGTCTTTAAAGGGGTCATGAACTGCATTGTTTTATTGTTTTATAATGTTTCCTGGGGTGCACTTATAATGTTAATATGATTTGTACATCAAAAATTGTCATAATTTAGAAATAAAAGGCATTTTTCCTACCCTAATTTTAGCCCTCTGATTTGAACGCTGTTTGAAGGGGTGTGTATGCTGTGAGATGCCAATGTAAACACCCACTGCTATGATTGGCTAACATCTTTTCATATGAAATAGTTAAGTTTTACATCTACTTTTAAACTTTTAGCACGATTTTACAGCTCTCATGGTTAACTAATCGTGAAAAGTGTCGATTTATAGCATTATATTTAGAACTTAGAACCTATGGCATTATATTTAGATTATGGCATGAAAGGTTGCACGATTTCTGCACACTTTCATAATAACTAACAGTGCAAACACAATGTAAATAAGAGATTTGTTGATTATTACGGGAGTTTTAGTGGGAGAACTAAGTCACTGATAAACTTGTGCTGTTTGACAGCTCCAGTGATTGCAAAGGGAGCGTCCTTTAATCACTTTCTATATGTAATTTAAACACAGTTTAAATGACAGATTATTTTCATCCTACTAAGAGAAACAATGTGAAGTTTACCATTTAGTCACTGGTTTGATTTACTGACACATAGACCAAGAAATCTGACTACATGAATCGTTACATATCAGAAATCACTGGTCACAGATGAGGCATTAGAATTAAGTTACTTGCATGTTGTGGCAGTACTGTCGAGTCCATATAATAAAAGTCTGTTTGCAAAGCCTGCACCAAAATTGCAACTGATTTACCAAAGAAGCCACAGTGAAATGTACAGAATATAAATAAATATTGCTCGACTGAGACATTCACATTGTTGAAAATAAATAACTAGCTTTAGGATCCGTTGGAAAGTAATGTTATCTTTAGCCCAGTCAGTGATGTCTGTTTTGCTTTTCTCTCTAACACACCAGTGGGCGGGGACTGGGACCAAAGTTGCGTTGAGTTGATGAAGTAGGCATTTATTTTCTTCTTCTTTCACCTATAGATAGGCACATTCCACAACGAGTCATTTGCTGGGCTTAGTTGAAATAAAAGCTGTTTTTGGACTAACAATGAAGTTTTCAGTTCTGAAACTTACAGGATATTCCTATAGTATGATGACCTCTGATATGTCAAAAGCTCAAGGAAAATTTGATTTCTCAGTTCATGACCCTGTTAAAATCACTTTTTCAAATCTTTCCTGAAAAAAAAAAAACATTTTCCACTTCAAGGCTCTTAATAACCATTCAGGGTTGATTTGATTGAATTTTAGTAGTAACTTTCACAGGCATTCGTTTTGCATCCAAAATAATCCAATTGAGAATGAAATTGAATATTTCATTTGAAAAATAAATAAATGTAGGGCTCATATGTAGTATGTAGTTCACTCATCCGGAATTGATTGAATCATGAAAAGTGGATGTTCCATACTCGAATAGAGCCAGATCTGAATGAGAAAAGTCTTTCCGCAGACCATGGAAGCTAGAAGTCAGATTCATTGGGCTTTTTGTCTTGTTCTTAAAATGCAAGTTATTACATTTGATGACAAATTTGACACTCTATTGGTGGCTTTTGAAAAAGAACATCATATGTTACCAAAGACACACTGCAGTTAGGTGTCTAGCGAGATAGTGAAACTTAGAGCAGCTAATCTCATGGACTGGAATGTAGCACTCACAAGAACGAGGCATCAAATGTAAACTTTTGCTGAGAGTGAAAAAACATGTAGTGGAAAAAAAAGACCATTCAGGCCTCGTGCAGTGAATGGAAAGGCAATCATGACTTTGTTTGTCAGACCTGTTCAGTAGGACATATTCCATCAGTCTTGGACAAAATGCTCCCGCTGGATAGGTCTTAAACATTTCCACCACAGTCTCTTCTTTCACATTTTCAATCTGTTTTTCCCCGAACACAACGTGGCACTCAGTCACATGCATACTTTTGTGTTTTTCAGTCTGTCTTGGAGATAAATGGCTGCTTTAATAATGCTTAAGGATCTCAGTGCCATAGTGCTAATCAGTGGGAATAGGGCCTATGATCGCTCTCATATGTAGGGATCGTGCCAGGAAGTGACATTAGCTGAGCACCAGCATCCTTGCAACTCAGTGTCTGTTGTGTGTGGTTTCTTACAACCTGCACTGACTTGATTTAGATGATTTATGTTTGACTGTGCCATCTGTTGAGCAGGAGACTGATTTTCACACTGCCAGGACACCATGTGTCATGCACTTTATGCAACTTACCATTTGAAAGCTGTTACGTCTGGTCTCATTTTGTCATGTGCTGTTGTTTTTCTAAATCTATTAATTTTCAAAAATACCATAAAATCCATTTCATACATACAATGACTTGAATACAGCTCTTCTATGATGAAAGAACATTTAAAATGATACATTTTAATGAAGGAAAGAAGGCTTGCCAAATAATTAAATTCTTAAAAAGAAAGCCGTTTTATAGAAGTCTAGCATAACGATTGCATAGTCTTTTTTTTATTATTATTTCTTAGGGGAAATAATACATTTTAAGAAAACTGCTTTACAGACTATCAATATGAAGATTTTTGTCCACCAAATCAAAGTCATGTGGTGTGACCAACATGCAAAAACCTAAAACAGGAAGTGGCATCATAAAGAGGACCCCCTGCATGACTGTGTCGAGGTCAGTGTTATTTTATATTTTCTTTTTTTAGTCATTAGTTTGTAGTTATTTTGTTTATATGCGTTTATTTCACTTTCATATTTTTAGTTAGTTGCCAAGGAAACATTCCTAATTTTCTTTTAATTTTCTCTTTAATTTAATTTAATTTATTTTTATTTTTTATTTAATTATTTCATTTAAATTCACTTCATTAAGTTCATTAACCCTCAGAGCCCGACGGCATCGCCCACGACGTCACACGGCACCTCCGATAAATATCTATTATTTCATGAAACTTTTATCGATTTTCTTACCGTTTTTTCCAGCAGAAAGCTAATGAGCTAGCCATCACGGGGGTGTCTTTGGTGTCTTTGTAGCCTTTACAGAAGGTTTTCTATCCAGCCTGGAACATGTGCATCTTTTTGGAGTTGTTCAGCAATAAATCAAAACGCTTACATCCAAGATATATCCACTTGATGTCCATAATTTATACATTTTCCGTCATTTTTGCCGCTAGCGCGATGCTAGCTGCCATTTTGGATGAGGGTTTGACCAATGACAGGCTGATCCGTCATCCACGTTGGTGTGCGTCATTACGCATGAACCACAGCTCTGTTATTGTGGAGAGATAGAGATGCACGCTAGTATTGAGGAGATAGAGAGAGAGACGTGCTGCAGTTTTGAGTAGTTTTGTGGACAAAGTTTGAGGAAAAAGTTTGAGGAGAAAGTTGGAGGAGAAGTTCCTGATAGGAACTGTTTTGAGGCTTGGCACCAGTAAATATCCAAAATCCAAAGAGGCCAAAAGCGCCTGGACTTTTTTTGGAAAAATGTAAATAGTTTTGGTTCTGTATAAGTTATCATGTTTATTCCTGAGTTCCAGGACTCCAAAGACTTGAACAAACAGTTTTCCAGAGGAAATATGCTTAGCTTTTATTTATTTGTGTGTGTTTTCAATAAATATTTGAGGGATTCAATTTCCGTTTTATGTTTTCATTTGTCTTTATGGTCCCATAACTTATTTTACATTCAGGTGACATCAATGCAACACAAATATACTGACAGTGCAACTTGTCTTGAAAAAAAAGAGGTGTGTCAATTGTCTGTGCACAACAGGGTTGATGTTTTACAAGCTTTTTTAGTAAATAACACCAGGCGGAAAATGTATTGTAAAAATACCCTTAGGTCTCTGAGGGTTAAGTTGGTTTAACTTGAAGTACATTTACATTTATGCATTTAGCAGACGCTTTTATCCAAAGCGACTTACAACTTGGACGGGTACATGAAGCGATTGGTCAAGAAGAGTCGAGAAGCGCAATAAGAGCCTGAAATCCTGAGACCGTGTACATTGCTCAGTGTAGCACAGGCTAGAGTAGGGAGGGACCTTTTATGAGGTTAAGTGCTCACGGAAGAGTTTTAAGTTGACTTTTGAATGATGTCAATGATCCTGCGTTTCGGATGGCGTTGGGAAGATCGTTCCACCAGCTGGGAACGTTGAATGAAAATGTTCTGGACCTGGTAGTAACCTGGTTGCCTTAAAATTTTAAGTCCATTGAAATAATTAATACAATGGAGATTGGTTTAATCAACAGAAACTCAAAATATTGTTATCTGAACCACATAAATTATCTAATCTGATTTGATAAAAGAAAAAATGTTGTGATAAATCATGAGAATATGTTTTACAGTGTATGAACACTCGTGTCATTGACGCAGCTACAATCTTTCTTATAAATTTGTCAATGTTCTCCAATGTTTATTTAGTCAACATATCCTTGATCTCTGGTGATGACCTTTTATAGTGCTGCCACTTGCTTTTATTTGTCCGTGAGAACCACAAACCTCTCTTAAGATTTGCTTTCTATTTTGGTCTCCATCTAGATGCGCGTGTGTGTGGTGTCCACACACGGTGGCTCGCCAGGGGACCTTCCTTTTTATACTGAAAAGAGATAAAACTCCTCTCTTTTCCCCGTATTCTCTCTCCCCCATGTCTTTCTTTCTTTTATTGTTTTGAACGTTTATAAAGAGCCTACTCGCAGACAGTTTAATCGCAAAACCACTGTGCCCTGAACTTCAGTCTAAACATCGCCCTGGTACTGTTTATGTTGACTATGTGGAAGATAGTCTAGAGCTCTCTGCCTTTGACACTCCTCACTTTCTCTCGGGAGTAATCGCAATCAAACGGCAAGAAGAACGGAGATGAACAGGGAGGAAATGAGAGGTATGCAGGGAGGAAAAGCTTAATATTTTCAAACTTTGAATGTGTACCCAATAACCTCGCTTGTCAACCATTTTGCCCCCCAGTTTGATGTTTTTTGGTCTATTTTTGAGTGTGGTTTTGTACGCAAGCGAGAGAATGTGTTGTGTTTGTGTTTCCATGCTCCCTCGCTCACATCTGGAATACTAAGCTGAGAGTTGGACTCTCTTGTTGATTCATTTTCATTTTTTCCTACGATGACTGAGGCCAGCTCGTCCTCACCACGAGTACATTTGTTTTTCTCTTCACGATGAAGGCTGAGGGAATGAAGGAAAATCTGGATCTTATTTGAAGCAGTTTCTTTCTGCCTTGACGTTCTACTTGTATCCTCACCACAGCTGGAATCTGCCTCGTGCAAAGAGCTTACTGCGGTCGTATCCCGAGTCACCCATCCCGGAGGATGACAGCTGTGCCGTAGTCGTGGGAAAATGCTCATCTATGTTTTACTGAGAGTCATTGACTAGAGTTGGTGGTGTGGTTGGAGGAACATTTCCACTCATGCTCCACAAGGAAGGTGGATGCTTCATTGTAATTATGCCCAGGCATCATAGAGTTACTGTACTTTAGGCCAACAACAAACCAAATCCACCTCTGTATCTTTATTGCTCCTGAAGTTGGGGTGAATAAACCAGAGATCTGCAAACTGAGGCCTCCAAGGACACATAGCTCTGAGCTTTTGGAATAAACCACGTCTGTATCAGATGAATGCAGGACTTATGAATGGAAAATACTCTCTAAATGCACTGATTATTGGTTTTTCTCCTCCCATAACGTTTATGACGGAGTTTAAGAACAGAAAAGTAAAGGAACCATCAGTTTGGCTCATGAATATGAATTAGGTGATGTAAAGTTATCCTGAAAGTCCTAACTGATCTGCTGAAAGCCAGGTAAGTGGGAACTAGCCACTTTAGCATTAGCCTTTACCGCTTGTGCGTTTGTTCTGTCCAGAAGCTTTATAGGTCTTAAAGGTAGGGTAAGCAATTTTCAGAGAGGCTAGCAATAGCGAGCTAGCTTTAAAAGCATTTGATCCCACCCTCCCTTCAGCCACTACTCATTCAAAACACATGAACATACACATCAGAGTCTGCAAAGCGTCAAGAGATGGGAGACGGCTTCAAACTACCTCATGTCTCAAAGCACATAACATTACAATAATAATGAATGTAAAAAACTTAAAGGGATTCCATGGTGTTATGACTTGTATGGCTTAATATAACATTAATGATGTCTCTTACTGAAATATGTAGTAGAACACCCATGAAAGATCCACGTTGTTTAAAAAATCCATTACATATTTGGACAATGGGCGGCGCCATTTTGTTTGCATTCTATGTCGATGAATGGCTGCACTCTGCAATCAACTGGCGCTACCCGTAGCTATTTTTCCCACAACACAACTCGAAAAATGTTTCAGAGTTAAACAAAACCAATTAATTGCTTTGTAATTGCATTTATAACACACATGTGCACACAAACTCTCTCTCTCAGACACACACATCAACAGAGTTGTGTTGTGGTAAAAATAGCTACGGGTAGTGCCAGTTGATTGCAGAGTGCAGCCATTCTACGTTATCGACATGGAACGCAAACTAAATGGCGCCGCCCATTGTCCAAATATGTAATGGATTTTTTAAATAACGTGGATCTTTCATGGGTTTTCTACTACATATTTCAGTAAGAGACATCATTTATGTTATATTAAGCCATAAAAGTCTTAACACCATGGGATCCCTTTAAAGAACACTGACCTGTACCACCTGACTGCTGCAGATTAATTTCACTGTTGATAGTGTTGACATTGACACATAAATTCATGTCACAAACCACTCTGAGTATAACGTCACAGGTTTCCATCTCTTCCAAATTATAGTAGTTATGGCACGAACGCAGCATAAGCTCATTGTTTTGGTTCAGGAGGAACTGTAATAGGTGACTGACATCTGTCTAACTTTGCATGGCATGAAACACGCTGATGATGTATGATGTCTGTGCGAGCAGGAGGTATGGAAATGCATAGGTTGACAGGCAGGTAGGACATCGTATCAGTGTATTCAGACCGACTGCAATGATTGGACAAACATCTTATGGTCCTACGCCTTCCACAGACAATATATACCGGTATACATATAAATACATTTAGACCACTTACCTTAGTGATTGCTATAAGGATGTGAAGAGACTTTCAACCAGAGGTGGACAAAGTACTCAACTCCATTACTTGAGTAAAAGTAAAAATACTATTGGTTAAATATTACTCCATTACAAGTGAAAGTTGTAAAGATAGATTTTTACTTAAGTAGAAGTACAGAAGTACTTGCTTTTAAAAGTACTTAAGTATCAAATGTAAACGCATTATTTTATTGTTGTATGAATGCACGCTGTTCCATCATGATGGTTTTTTAAAAATTGCAAAGCTCTTATCATATTAGCCCAACTACATTTTTGCATGCTAACTAACATCATTGTCGAATGATACCTATGCGTTAGCGCTGTATCCACAAGGCTATGGCAACTTGACAGGTAAATCTATAAAAATCATTTGACCGACCATACTTCATACCAGTGTTAATTTTGACAGCAAATTTGGATTTAGTTTTAGTCAGTCTTTTGACTATAACATTTTAGGCATCTGAATTGTTTTAGTCTAGTTTTAATTGACTATAATAAGATTTTAGTTGATCCAATGGACTAAAATTCAGTACTAGTGGTCTGGCGTCTGAGAGGCAGCTTTCTGTGTGCACTTTCGTGTCGTCGCACTTTTTCAGAGATATCCACGTCTGCTCTTCTAAATTTTTACTTTTAAGTATGACTGTGATTGCGCGCACTGTGTCTGGGAACTGCCGCCTTCTATTTTGCCATCAATTGATTGGTGTTCAAAAAATACTTGGAAATCATTGAACTTCATGTGATCCTACAAGAGTGATTACTGATAGGCTGTCTGAAAAACAAAAACAAATCACGTTTTAAAGAAGAAAACAAATCATCCACTGACTTTCAAAGCAGCTACGACTTTTTACTTCGAGGGCCTTGATAGAAATGTAGTGGAGTAAAAAGTACGATATTTGTCTTTCAAATGTAGTGAAGTAAAAGTCATAAGTTTCCAGAAAAAATACTACTCAAGGAAAGTACAGATACTCAAAAAGTGTACTTAAGTAAAATACTCAAGTAAATGTACTTAGTTACTGTCCACCTCTGCTTTCAACCAGTATAACACAAACAAAAAAAGTAATTCTGGAACAAAACACCTACCATGCCTTTTAACATCAGCATTTTATTTTTGTACTTAAAAAATTATTTATTAAATAAATTATTTCAAAAAGAGAGAGGGGGGAAAACTATGACATTTCTAAATGCTGCTTTAATGGTTTCTAAAGAATTTAATCAGGCTTTACCATCATTACAGCAAAGAGTTCAAACTTGCTATACATACGTCAGTCTCCATGGTGAACTGTGTTTTTTTTTCAAAAGCACAATCTTATTAGCTTTTGGCAGTTCCTGTTCCAGTTCCTTCCTTTAGTTGTCTCCCTTAATGTTTTCTTTATTTTTTCCATTTGGCTTCTCATGTAAATTTCACCTCTGCTAGCTCATTGTTTCAGTCGTTGGGGTTGGATGAGGTTTGCATGGATGCAAAAGGGCAAGAATTGCTTGGATTGAGCCACGTGTCCACAGTTCCTTCCAAGACTGAATTTTCATACATCAGATCACATTTCAGGAAATAAATTGGATGTTGGCGTATAATTGGAAGCTTTGTGCACACTTGCTGTTGAAGCTGTTTGTTGCCACCAAATGTCACATTAGGTAATGATGAAGATTTTAGAGGAATGCTTTTAATCAAATAAACCCAAACTTTTTTGGGGAATTCCACTTGAAAGTGAGTATCCCTAAGCCAAACTCACTGAGAAACATTTGAAATTAGGGTAGTACTGACTAATTGGAATTGGTCACTTACAATTTATTTTAATATAGCAAAAAATGCTTGTAATGCTTATAATCATTTATTTAAATTCTAATTACAGATGTTCATTGTGTGATCTTTGGTACAAACTATAGCATCAATCATTAGTAATTCACCCTTTTTATTGATCTGTAGCTGTTTTTTATGTTTTGGTCATGGACCTGTAGGAAATGCCTTCAACATGATTGAAATGAGGAACTACCAGTTTGGTCTCTGTCAGATTTGTTAACATTTTTGAAAGTCGTCTCTTATGCTCACCAAGGCTGCATTTATTTGATCAAAAATACAGTAAAAACTGTTAAATATTATTACAATTTAAAATAACTATTTTCTATTTGAATATATTTTATATTGTAATTTATTCCTGTGATGGCAAAGCTGAATTTTCAGCATCATTACTCCAGTCTTCAGTGTCACGATTTAAAGAAAATCATTCTAATATGCTTATTGTTGAAAAGGCTTGTGTTGCTTAATATTTTGTAGAAACCATGATGCATTTTTTTCGTTATTTTACTATTCAGTTCTTTAAAAAAAAATCTTACTGACCCCAAATTTTTGATTGGTATCATCTTATTGTTGATTTATGTCTATTTAATAGAAACCGTTTGTGGACTCATGTTTGGAACTTTGATTATGTATGGTACGGTCATTTTATGCACTCACAGCTGATGAATGTGGTGATGCGTTGCTTTCTGTAGAGGAGCTGCGGTCTGTGGTTTGTGTTTTTCACAAGGCTTTACCATACTCCCATTAATAACACACACACACACACACACACACACACATTTTATTTCTATGAGACCCACCATGTGTTGTGTGAAGAATGTACAGGGGTCACAACCCCACTTCAAAGCCTCGTTGCATCCAATTTTAACAGGCTGCTTAAGAGCAGACTAACTCTGAGCTTAAAGCCTCTGATAGGCCCACACACCCCGGCAATGCACTTTAAATTACATTATTACGCTTTCACTGTTGGGCTTGATAATGGCATAAATTGATGCTTAGTGTTTAGCATTCCCAGTTTAAAAGTTATACCAGACTCCAGGGTTTCATGGACTGATTTTATCGCACATACTAACCTCTGACCCAGAGATCAAAGATTATAAGGTCAGGCAGTGGGAAGCACAATTCACACAGTTGTTGTCCATTTGCAAACAGCATGAAGTTAGGATCATGGGAAAGACACGTCATCTGAGAATACAAGCATATAAGGTTATGAATCTACATTGTAACATTGAGCAGTGTTTAGAAATGCTCGTTTTAAAAATACAATATAACTTTACTCATTATGAAAAATAAATGCATTGTGTAAGTTACTTTCCAAGATTATTTTCATTATTTTCCGAGATGAACATAACAGCAATGCTTGTGGTGACGACAATATGCAGTATATGACTGTTTTAGTTCTGTTTTTCGTTTGAAAGCCACCTTTCTAGCATCTATAAAACTGCATTCTACCATCTTAAAAATATATCTAAATTACGGCACATGCTCTCAATGCAAAATGCTGAACAGTTAGTTCATGCGTTCATGACCTCAAGGTTAGATTATTGTAATGCTCTACTGGGTGGTTGCCCTGCTCGCTTAATAAATAAACTCCAGCTGGTCCAAAACGCAGCAGCTCGAGTTCTTACTAGAACCAGGAAGTATGACCATATTAGCCCAGTTCTGTCAACATTGCACTGGCTCCCTATTAAACATCGCATACATTTTAAAATCTTGCTTATTACTTACAAAGCACTAAATGGTTTAGCTCCCCAATACTTGATACGTGACTCCATCACGTCTACTGCGCTCTCTAAACTCTGGCCAGTTGATAATACCGAGAATATCCAAATCAACTGCAGGCGGTCGATCCTTTTCCTATTTAGCTCCTAAACTCTGGAACAGTCTTCCTAGCATTGTTCGGGAAGCAGACACACTCTGTCAGTTTAAATCTAGACTAAAAACATATCTCTTTACTGTGGCATACACATAAAACACTTTTTCAATTAAATGATTGTTAGGCTGCATTAACTAGGTCAGCCGGAACCGGGAACACTTCCCATAACACCTGATGTACTCATTACATCATCAGAAGAATGGCATCTACGCTAATGATAGTCTCTCTGTTTTATCCCGAGGTTTACTGCAGTCAGCCGGATCCGGGCCGTATCCAGATCAGATGCTGGACCTGCGCCCAGAGAAGACCAACACATGACCCTGAAGTGTCTTCAGAGACCGTGATTAGACTCCCCCTAAAACTGCCTCATCGACACGGCATCCTCAATAAACCCGTCTCCAGCGTGATGACTCCAATTGTTTGAATATTACAATTTAATAATACTTAAATCAATATGTCATCCGTAATAAACCCGTCTCCAGCGCGTTGCCTCCGATCATTCGAATATTGCACTTTAATAATTATTTAATCAACATCATCCTCAATAAACCCGTCTCCAGCGTGATGACTCCGCTTGTTCGAATATTACAATTTAATAATACTTAAATCGATATGTCATCCGCAATAAACCCGTCTCTAGCGTGTTGCCTCCGGTCCTTCGAATATTCTGATCTTTTATGACCTCTGACCTGTACATTTGCCAGAATAATAATAATAATAATAATCATATGCTGTTTGTTAATTGGCCAGAGGAGAACTGGCACCCCGACTGAGCCTGGTTTCTCCCAAGGTTTATTTTTCTCCATTAGGTCATCTGATGGGGTTTTGGTTTCCTTGCCACTGTTGCCTCTGGCTTGGCTTGCTCAGTTGGGGACACTCATTTTTTCAACTAAATATCTAAATAAATCGAATTATTAAACTAAATTAACCATATAAACTAAATTACTGATCTAAAGCCTACACTGCCACTGTATGATAATTGAAATGAACTGATGACATCACCATTTTCTCCAAAATGGCTATACGGCTGAATAAAATTATGTTGCATTATTTTCCTGTTTAACACTGTAAAGCTGCTTTGAAACAATCTGCATTGTTAAAAGCGCTATATAAATAAAGTTCACTTTACTTGACTTGACTTGACTTGACTTGACTTGACTTGACTTGTTAATATTATGTTATAGGGCCTTCAAATATTGTGTTGGACAGTGGGCAGCCTTTGAGTAAAAAAAAACAAACAACTGTGATTTGGTCTGTCGAGAGGTCATGCGATTTTCCTTTGGTGTCAGACTGCATCAATGAGTAAATACACTGGTATTTCCAGCGGGTTACAGCACATCTTTTGGAGCTGCCCAACAGTAATCATCATTAAATTCATCCTTCAGGATTTAGCTAATCATTTATCAGGGTTCTTAGCAAATCCACATCTCAGATAGATGCTGGATTCCTCTGGCACTCCTCTGGCAGGTTGGTTGATTATGAAATGGCAGCTTTGGGTGGAGATTTGAGCTTGTTCTTGATTATGACGCTGTTTTCTGACCTAGGATCAGTTAAGGATTTGATGGGTCGTTTGTTACATATTCTAAAATGCAATTGAGCACAATGAATCACATCTTTTGATTAACTGCTTTAGGGAGTGTGTGTTTGTTGTGACATGGTATAAGTTTGGCGTGGCTCTCATCTTGAGGGATGGCTTACACAACAAGCCGCGAGGGGGATGAGGAATCCATTACATCCTGCACACTTCCTGTTCACATTAGACTGTCCTCCTACACACATGCACAGCTACATGCCCTCAGATATTTCCATTGCTGTTTATGATTTGTTATCAGTCAAAATTGAAATGATGTGTAACTTCTAAACTGCCGTTCATTAATTATAATTGCCTATTTAATTTTTTTCCGCTTAAAGAAACATACTAGCTGAGCTAAATATGTTTGCTAACCTGATAACATTAATTTTAGTGCTAATGTAGTGCTAATGTTTTTGTTTTATTCCAAAAACTTATTGTGGTGCTTCACTGAACATCATAGAGAATCCTTGCACTCATTGCACATCTATAGACACGCTAATAGCGCTGTGTTGTTTGGTGATGTGAAGAGCTAAAATTAGACAATGTAAAACGCTTATTATAGAGCTTTACCAATGGGAAATCAGTGCCTGTATGGCAGAGGAAACAAAAAATATATGAAGCCAGACAGAAAGACCAACAATGACAAAAAACAAGAGTAAACATTGGTGTGACATGCATAAGATCCCTAAGAGATGCATAAGAGAGTAGTGATGCCCAAGTTGCTTCTTTTTTGTTGGCGAGTTAAAGGAGAACTCTGGGGAATTTTTAAGTTAATCTTGATCGTTATACCTTTGTGAGTACTGTCTATAGAAGAAAAAAAATATACCCGATTGGTGCTTTCAACATGGAGCTGTTACAGTTAATGCCCAGAGCTCCCACTCAGCTAAAACGGGAGTTATGGGGGCATATACATAAAGAGTGTTTTTGTGCCACAAAGACACAGACACAAAATGCTATTTAAATGTCCAACATGAACAAGGCCCTTACATGACAACGAGATGCGTTTAGCCAGTTCGTTTAAAATAGTCCAGGTGTTTTAAACGAACTTAAAATAGTTTGTTTAAAATAGTCCAGGGGGGAGGAGCGTTGTGTGTGTGAAGAGTGTTGATCGGCTCACAAGTGAAGAAGAAATGGTTTGCGTTTGTGTCGTTCCGAATTGTGGCAACAGAATGTGAAAATACAAGAATTTACATTTTCATCGTCTTCCTTTTCATGACCTTGAGTTTCCGCAGCTCCTCCCCCCTGGACTATTTGCCTTTTTCCAGCTACAACTGAGTTCCCACGGGACTTCAGCGCGAGACTACTGCTTGCCGTCTAAAACACTATTTAGGTGAATTTAAACAATGGCTAAGTGGCTAAACGCATCTCGTTGTTATGTAAGGGCCCTGTTCATATTGGACAGACATTTTAATAGCATTTTGTGTCTGTTAAGAGGCACAAAGAAACTCTTTATGTATATGCCCCCATAACTCCCGTTTTAGCTGAGAGGGAGCTCTGAGCATTAACTGTAACAGCTCCGTGTTGCAAGCACCAATCCGGTTCGGTTTTTTTTCTATAGACATTACTCACAAAGGTATAACGATCAAGATTAACTTAAAAATTCCCCAGAGTTCTCCTTTAAGGGGATTAATTATTGTGTAGACACTCTCTAAAACTCACTAGTATCAGTGTAATTTACATTAAACTCATAGACAATCATGCTGATCCATGCCAGTAGTCTGACTCTATTGTGGTATTGGTAGCCCTCTTCAGTAACTTAACTAGGGGTGTCGACTGTCGATTCCTACTCCTGGAGGGCCACTATGCTACATAGTTTAACTCCAACCCCAATTAATTGCACTTGAACCAGCAGCTAAATGTTTTCAGGATTACTAGAAACCTTCAGGCAGGTGTGTTGGGACAAGTTGGAGCTCAACTCTACTAAACTCTAAACTAATCCAGTGCCAGGATTGGACACCCCTGAACTAGATACTCATCGACAGTAATCGATCAAGTACAGTCAATTTGAAACGTGCTGCAACTTACATTCTAAAGCGATTTATATAGTGCAATTAAGCATCTAAAACGTGTGCAAAGCTTTGGATTCATGCCGGATGAGCCCAAGATATTTTCCCACACACTAGTAGTTTCAGTTTAGGTTTGGTGTTTTATAATAAATGTTATTTATGATCAATGCCACTATTATTTGAATTTGTTTTATTTTATGTTTTTCTGCCTTTCTGTTCTGAATACTGTTAAATTTATTTTGTTTTGAAGTGAGAGGAACTAAAATACACGTTTGTAGTGTTTTATTTACTGGTGTTTTATGAATGTAATGTGACTTATGCTTTTTTCTCTTAACATTTTGACCCAGTGTGGCTTATTTTCCGGAAAATACGGCAGCAACCTGAAATCATCATTGCTTCTTGTTGACGCATCAAGGTAATGGTGCACTTGCAGTAGCTTGTTTTAAAGTATCTTTTGATGGTAATTATGTTGAAGGCATCTGAAATGGGAAGCAAAAAGCTCACAGAATGTGAACCCAGCAAGAGTGTGGCAGTGTTGGTAGGACGCATGTTGCTGTTTTTAATAAGTATTAACACTGCTAGCTCTCCCGTGTAGGAGGCAACAGGAGCGCCTGGTTTACTCCATCAGAGCGAAGAGCTTGCTGTGTGTGGAATGTTTAAGGCAGTGATGTGAAACAGATGCCTCCTCTGCAGGCTTGACACTACACGTGGCCGCTGTCTCTCCAGACGGGATCTGTATAAAACGGACAAGGTGCGAGCCAAGCAATCCGGTCCAACATCTAATAGACTAGACTACCGTGGCATAACTTCGCAACACGTGCGATCACAGACCTTCTGGTGATGATGATGTTGTTGTCACATGCACACACACACATACTCGCTCGCTCTTCTTCCAGTATGTCTCAGTAGGGACCACAGTTTGAGGGACTGTACCGTACACAGAGCGGCCCACACCCCAGGCCTGCCAGTCCAGGCCCAAATCACAGGGCTGCTAACCGCAGGGAGCTAATTGTAGCACAGCTCCGTGAGGCGCTTCCCTTTAATTCTCTCCCTGGTTTCACTCACTCTCTCTCCACAGATTAAACATAAACAATCGCTGATATAGCTCGGAAGATCTGGGCCGCGGAAATGAGCCAAGAGGACATGTGAGAAGTGGAATGTGAATCCGAAAACTTTCCAGAAACTTGAGGCTGACGTGTTTAGAATCTTGCATGAACCAGTTACTCTATAGTTGAGGCTTTTAGGGGGGGTTTTAGACTATGTTCACAGAAAAGTAGAGACTGAGCGAGAGGAGGAATGGGGTAGTGATTTGACCCAGGCCGGATTCAAACTCCTATCCCCATGAGCTGACAACTCTTATACTGTATAATAATAACGTATACCTTAACTTTTTGGACTTTTAGATTTCTTTTTTTAATGGAGATGTACCATGACATTCTTCAAAGTGATTTGGATTACCTCATAAATCATAGAATGTGAATATATGTATATCATTCAGTACCATCATATACAGTGCATCCGGAAAGTATTCACAGCGCTTCACTTTTTCCACATTTTATGTTACAGCCTTATTCCAAAATGGATTAAATTCATTATTTTCCTCAAAATTCTATAACCAATACCCCATAATGACAACGTGAAAGAAATTTGTTTGAAATCTTTGCAAATTTATTAAAAATAAAAAACAAAAAAATCACATGTACCTAAGTATTCACTGCCTTTGGTCAATAATTTGTTGAAGCACCTTTGGCAACAATTACAGCCTCAAGTCTTTTAAAGTATGATGCTACAAGCTTGGCACACCTATTTTTGGGAAGTTTCTCCCATTCTTCATTGCAGGACCATTCAAGCTCCATTAGGTTGGATCGGGAGCATCACTGCACAGCCATTTTCAAATCTCTCCAGAGATGTTCAATCGGGTTCAAGTCTGGGCTCTGGCTGGGCCACTCAAGGACATTCACAGATTTGTCCCGTAGCGACTCTTTGTTATCTTGGCTGTGTGCTTAGGGCCGTTGTTCTATTGGAAGATGAACCTTCGACCCAGTCTGAGGTCCAGAGCGCTCTGGAGCAGGTTTTCATCAAGGATGTCTCTGTACATTGCTGCATTCACCTTTCCTTCGATCCTGACTAGTCTCCCAGTTCCTGCCGCTGAAAAACATCCCCACAGCACAATGCTGCCACCACTGTAGGGATGGTTATTGGCCAGGTGATGAGCGGTGCCTGGTTTCCTCCAGACATGAAGCTTGCCATTCAGGCCAAAGAGTTCAATCTTTGTTTCATCAGACCAGAGAATTTTGTTTCTCATGATCTGAGTGTCCTTTAGGTGCCTTTTGGCAAACTCCAGGCGAGCTGTCATGTGCCGTTTGACCATGCTACCATACAGGCCTGATTGGTGGGGTGCTGCAAAGATGGTTGTTCTTCTGGAAGGTTCTCCTCTCTCAACAGAGAAACACTGGAGCTCTGTCAGAGTGACCATCGGGTTCTTGGTCACCTCCCTGACTAAGGCCCTTCTCCCCCGATCGCTCAGTTTGGCCGGGCGGCCAGCTCTAGGAAGAGTCCTGGTGATTCCAAACTTCTTTATGGAGACCACTGTGATCATTGAGACCTTCAATGCTGCAGAAATTGTTCTGTACTCTTCTCCAGATCTGTTCATCGATACAATCCTGTCTCCGAGGTCTACAGACAATTCCTTGGACTTCATGGCTTGGTTGGTGCTCTGACATGCACTGTTAACTGAGGGACCTTATATAGACAGGTGTGTGCCTTTCCAAATCATGTCCAATCAACTGAATTTACCACAGGTGGACTCCAGTCAAGTTGTAGAAACATACTGGGAGGGGATTAAGTAATACTTTTTTTCAGCATGGGTGCATTATATTACCTTATATATTATATACATTGTTTATTTATATTGAACAAAAATAATAGTAAAGACATTTATGAAATATATATATGAAAATATATGAAATATATTTTCAAAATATTTATATTTCAAATAAATGTTGTTCTATTGGAAACAAAAATATTAAGCAGCACAAATGTTTTCAACATTGATAATAATTAAAAGAAATGTTTCAAATGAGCATCAAATCAGCATATTAGAATGATTTCTGAAGGATCATGTGACACTGAAGACTGGAGTAATGATGCTGAAAATTCAGCTTTACCATCACAGGAATAAATTCCATAATATATATATATATATATATATATATATATATATATATATATATATATATATATATATATATATATATATATATATATATATATATATTAGAATAGACAACAGTTCTTATAAATTGTAATAAATTTTCACAATATTACTATTTTAACTGTATTTTCGATCAAATAAATGCATAAGAAACGTCATTAAAAAACATCTACCCCAAACATTTGAACCATGATGTATAGCAAACTACCATGGTATTTTGATTCATGATACCATTACTGTACGATGATAGCACCATAATATAGTAGATGTTTTTGTAAAGGTGGCCAATGGACATGAACTGTAGTGATGTTGATAATTCTTCAGCTGTGCTAGTGTGTTTAAGACATTTGTGGTGGTCTCTGGTCTCCATCTCTAATGATCTTGCCGGCTGTTCTGATGAAGATCTAAACTCTGGAACATCTGGCTAGCACTTTATCATCCCACTGGCCAGTTTCCTACTGCATGTTTGAGAAGGATTGACCCACAATTACAGGGTTGCCAAACTGCAAATGACCCCCCTGCATATCGTACATGCTTGGAAACTGTTCCAACAAAACTACTGTAAATAGTCCATATCTTTTTTTTCTTCTTTCCGTAACACGGTTACGTTGGAGATTTCTGTGGCCTGGTACAGTCGGTCCACGAGGTTTCCTCACCAGTGATGGGAAATTTTCAGACCAAAGTACCTTTAGAAGAATTTTAATAACGTAAGAGGATTACTTTCTGTTACACACAGTGCTTATTTTGTTCATTGAGAGATAAACTTGAAACTACTTATTAAAGTGTGTTATGAGGGTTGATGTGTGGTACAGAAACATTAGACACTGGAGAGTGTTAATGGCTCTGTGTTATAACAGCCATTGAAATGTGTTGCTGCTAAGCTTGCCAAAACCATTTACAACGGGAGAGGATTATTTCCAAACCATCTGATATAAACATGATGATTAGACACTGATGTATTCAGATGTGTACATCACACACACACCAGATCTCCATCTGTCCTTCTTGGTGTTAGATTCTACAGGATGGGATTCTTGTTATCGATAAATCTTTCATACTTTGAGCGCTGAGTTCAAAGAAAAACCAGGCTTGTGATGCTACAAAAGAACTTCATAATTTACAATAGTGACAACATTGGCATTGAGTAAGATTATTTCATGCAGTCTGTCATGCGTTATCAGGCTTTATGTATCCCCATGACCAGCAGAGGGCAGTGTGTGATTTCAAATTTTAGTCCAGTGGCAGATCATGAAATCTGAGGCTTTAGGAAGGCATGTGCAGAGCCCAACAAAAGCAGCATGTTTTAGGTTCATATGTCAAATTTACGAGTGTTCATTGAAAGACAGTGCTTTTATTTTATTCTCTGCTAACACATGTACAACTTTCACCAAGCTGATAGCTCACTATAAACCCCAACAGTCATCATGTTTTCAGGCCATTTCAAGTTTGATTTTGATGTGACATAAAGCTGATATCTAAGTGGCTGAGTTTACTTACTTTTTATTTAGTCCTCCCATTAATGCCATAATTTTGTTCATTCAGACCGATTTGCTAACACGCACGAAAACAAGAGGCAGGATTTATCACACAAACCAGTCGTATCCATATCCTTCTCCTCTCACATGATTTTACCCCCCTCCCCACCAAACCCATTGCATGCTTTAGTGTATCTGTTAAAACTCAATGGGCTCAGGGGAGGCAAGAGAGACGCGGACTCCTGCTGTAACTGTACCTGCTGGTGTAGCTGTTGGACAGTGTTACTTCACATTTTGTAATATTTGCATCTATTTATTTTTTAAATATGGATTATTTTCTCATCCAATTTTTTGAGGAGGCACTGAGGGCCTCCCTTGCCTCCTCGGAGGAAACACCCCTGATGTATAGCTATGAAACGGCTTCACAAAAAGTCTTTTCAACATCACAGTATCGGGGTTACAAATACTCATATTATCACAGAAGAACTGGGATAAAAGTTTATAGTTTGGATATAAACACTGATGTCTACGGAAGTGATCAATATCAAACAAATCTCCTTTTGAAAGTAACTTGGCGCTTCAAAAAATGGTTGTATCGATTACATTGTTAAGTCACCAGGTGGAGACAAGTGTCTGGATTTGTCATTGACTTATTCATTCAAGAGATTTGTTCAAAAACAATGATTCATCCAGTAATGAAACAAGTGAAGTAGTTCAATCATTCATTCAAACCTTTTTCTTTTCTTTTTTTATTATAAATAATTCATTAAGATTAATTAAACATTTTAAATTGACTGCAGCTATTAACATTTTGTCAGAACCTCTAGTAAATTACATGTTATTTTGTTAAGTTCTCTGTTCAGAATTGTGGGAGAATTGTAATCTCTGTTTTGAAAAAAAAAAATAAGAATTTGATTCTCAATTTATCCAGAATTGTGCAGGGATTTTTTTTCCCAAGGAATTTTTTTTTTAAATATGTCATTTTGGTGATCAAAGATGAGTTTTAAAGGATTAAAATGATTGACTACAGGGGGACGATTGATTAAAAAGCTGAAAAGGTCTTATTTCCCATGAATTCTGAGCAGTCCTGTGCTCTGTTTCAGATGGAGCAGTTTTCAGATGATGAGCTGGATCACGCTGCAGAGGAGGACAGCGATAAAGAGGACCAGGACCTGGACAAAATGTTTGGAGCATGGCTCGGAGAGCTTGACAAACTCACAAAGGTGAGGATGAGAGATGATAACCTGCAAATTTGTACCTTGTAGGTGCATTGATGGTGATCATTTAAATAATAATGTCATGATTGTCAGTATAGTCATGTTTACTTATGCATCTTGCACTACCATACCTTAACTGGATTATGCTCATTTGCACTGCCGACTGTATTCACAGTACCAACTGTTTACATTTGCATTTTGCACCGTACTTCTAACTGTAATATGCAATCACTTCCACCGCACTTTACACTTTTTTTTGGATAGCTTCTGTCCATACTTCATTGCACTACCTTAATCCACTGCTATATTCCTCATTTTAGCCTAACATATCATTGTATACCTCTATCTGTAAAATTCTGTTTATAGTAATAGCCATCTGTATATTATATTATACTCATAGTACATATTCACCTGTAAATTCTGTTTATATTAATAACCATCTCTCTATCTCTCTCTCCCTCTCTCCCTCTCTCCCTCTCTCTCTCTCTCTCTCTCTCTCTCTCTCTCTCTCTCTCTCTCTCTCTCTCTCTCTCTCTCTCTCTCTCTCTCTCTCTCTCTCTCTATATATATATATATATATATATATATATATATATATATATATATATATATATATATATATATATATATATATATATATATATATATATATATATATATATATATATATATATATATATATATATATATATATATATATTCAGTACATATCCATGTCCTGCACTTATTCATCCTTTGTACATCATGCACTTATGCAACCGTTGTATATCCTGCACTTGCTGCTATTGCACTTCTGGTTAGACCTAAACTGCATTTCGTTGCCTTGTACTTGTGTAATGACAATAAAGTTGAATCTAATCTAATCTAATCTATAGATTAGGTCTGTGATGTCACAACTCATGAGGCTTTAAGCAGCGTGAAAAATCGGTCAATCTTTCAATTACCTTTTTTTGTGCAGTATATATGCATTTTAGTTTACTATTTAAGATTTTTTTATTAGTTTTAATACTATGCAACACAATGTATTAAGAATGAATGACATCAGTAATCTGTATTTTTCTGAATTACATCAGTGATAATCTGTATTTTTCTAAATGAATCAGACAATCCTGAAATCCCTCCACAGTGTTATTAACAGTACTGCCACAGGTGAAACTACTGTATATGTGAAGGCTCATCACTCTTTGTTTCTCTGTCTTTAGAGTCTAGATGATGGGAGACCAGAGAAGATGCAGAAAGCACCTCTCAGACAAGAGTCAAACATGGCCAACATGGCCTACCGCTTTTCCATTTATAACATCAATGGTATACACAGTATACACTCTACATTACAAAATTCTATTCTATTATTATTGACAGTGTTATATTGTTAATATTCTAATATCATTATGATCTTGGGCAGGGACTATAGATTCCAAAATGATTGATGTCATTCTTGACTACACATTTCAAGTCATTATAACACCATAAGGATCATTATGGTGTCTCCCTAAAACTCAATGGGTCTCATTCACTAAGCATGCGTACGCACAATTTGTGCGTGAAATGTGCGTACGAGCGATATTAAGAACAAATCACAATTCACCAAAGATTTCATAATATTTTTTTTTCTATATGTATGAAAAAATATAGGAATAACTGAAACCACACGTACGCATAAAGAACTCACTCTGTATGGATTTATAATTGTGTTAAGAAGTTACATTTCATCCTAGCATGACTATAAATACATTGAAGTATATTGCATTAATTGCATTATATAGCCTAATCCATATATAAAATTATGTAATGAAATTATTAAATAATCAAATTTTATTTAATCTTAAATGTTACTGTATATTCGATTATATGCAGCCCTTATATGGAGATTTTATATGGAGGTTTGGGTGTGTGTTTTACGCTCATTTAGAATACTCCAAATTCACTAACATCAGAACGAGGTTAAGAACAAATTCTATTTCATCATGTGCGTACAAACGTTTTGTGAATCAGGTGAATAATTTTTTGTAGGAAGTTCTCCTGTGCTTACAAATACGAAAGAATCCACGCAATTATTAGTGAATGAGACCCTTTGTCACATGATTCTTCAGCAATCAGTCTAATATGCTGATTTGAACATTTATTATTATTATCAATGTTGAATACTAGGGGTGTAACGGTACACAAAACTGACGGTTCGGTACGTACCTTGGTTTTGAAGTCACGTTTCGGTACGGGTTCGGTACAGCAGTTTTACAAAATTGTTTTTTATTTATTTTTATTGGTTTATTGAAAAATAAAAAAATGTCTGTCCTTAAATTAATTAAATTATAACTAAAAGTTTATTGAAGATATTGCTGTAAACTATATAGGGAGCTCTTACTTGCACATTAATATTAAAGGTTAACAACAGAGCCCAAACTATTAGCCTAAATTCAGTTGCTGTTTATTTTTAGGTATAATAATCAACACTCAAATAACACATTATATGTGCAAACATGTAAACTTCACATAAGGCAGATTTTTGCAATAACTTCTAAATCTAATTATAAAATAGTTTTTTCTCCAATTCGTTGTTTAAATATAATCATTTATACACAGTGGCTGTCATTTTCATGACAGGTTTATTTAAACATGTAAATAGTTGATTTCTCTTGTGAATAAAATTATGTGGACATGAAATTATGTTGTTTAGTTTACAAGCAGTTATATTGACATCTTTCCACGGTTGAATCAGTGATCAGTCACGCCACATTAAAAAACGGCATTTATCGTTTGAATTTCGTCATAAAATGCACTGAATACTTAATATGTTTGTGTGGGAACTAGGATTGAAGTGTGTTCCGCGCTTAAAACAAGCCGACTGTTAACTGTTAAAGATTGCAGTCGGAAACCGTTCCGAACACGCGTGCACCGAACCGAAAGCCCTGTACCAAACGGTTCGCTATGAATACGTGTACCATTACATCCCTATTGAATACAGCTGTGCTGCTGCTTAATATTGTAATGGTTTAATGGCTGCTTTATTTTTTCATGCATAGCCCACACTGAAGTAATAATTTCTTCAGAATAGATACTCCCCTCTAGAAGTCCTGATGATTTTGAAAAGTTCCCAAAGGAATATATAAAATGGTCACAGAACTCTGCATCCGCCCAAAACAGACAGGATTTGCTAAGGAGGTTACTCACTTGCACAGATTCTGCCAGTTTGGCTGGGCTGTTGGCATATACAAGGAACTCAATGCCCTTGAGACATAAACATCTTACTTAGTCATAATAAATATTGGCATGTTTAAATTAGCTGGTTTGTTTACATGTTTGTGTGTGTGTGTGTGTGTTTGTTTACTTACAGAGGCACTGAACCAGGGTGACGCAGTGGATCTGGATGCTCTGATGGCGGACCTCTGTTCCATCGAGCAGGAGCTCAGCACCATCGGAAAGCCCAGCATCGCTTCATCTCGTCTCGGAATGGCCAGTGACCCCAAAGTTCGTCAGAAGCCACCGGCCGGCCGCAGTCACAGCACTAAGCACACGGGCAGCAGCAGTGGAGGGGCGAGTAGCAGTGGCGGCAGCACCAGCAGCAGTACCCGCGCCTCGCCCGCATCTACGGTCAGAGTGGGCAGCACCACCAGCAGACCCTCGCTGGCATCCAACTTCTCTCTGGATGATATCACAGCCCAGCTGGAAAAAGCCTCCCAAAGCATGGACGAAGCAGCCAGGCAGAGCTCCACATCCTTCAGCTCTACGATCTCAGCACCGTACTCTTCCTCCACTGTCCGGCGGCCGACCTCCCATCATCATCATCGCAGGACAGGGTCCGTGGGTACAGTCACCGAGCATGAGGTGCGGTCCTTTGTCCATTCCTCTCGCTCTAGCATTAACTCTGCTTCTGCGTCCAGCATGGACTCGCTGGACATCGATAAATCCAAGTCTGATCAGGACGGGTTGCAGGACGGACAGGACCAGCCAAGTTCAGAGGTAAACAATGCTTTGTATTATTCTCAAATGGAGTTTTTCCACTGAGCTTGAAGCAAAGCATTATCGGATCTCTTTGAAGGATACATGCAATGACTTAAAATAAGACAAAAGTATTAAAATAAGCCAACTAAAATCTAAAAATCAAGATATTTCTTCATTGTTCCTTCAAAGAAAAGAAACTGTTGAGGTGGTAGTGTCCCCACTGTTTTGAAAAACCTTTATATATAGTAGCTTTATTTTTAAAAGTGTAATTTCTAGACTTAGAAAAGTCAAGCAAATTAATAAAATATTATTGTATTAAAATTCTGTGGGCATTTGTATAATGAATGAAATTTCTCTAGTTATGCTAAGCTCTAAAATATTTTATGGGGTAGAAATAGAGGGGGATTTTTTTTTTTTTAAATATTTAATCCTTATCCAGTAAATGACGAAAAACTGGAAAAAGTTTTTGAAAATCGCTGTGTACAGTAGGGGCCTTTTGAGTCCAAAAGGTTGAGAATATTGATAATTATTGGCATATATTAGGCTATCTACCTGTTGCAACAGCCTCTGGAGCGCTTAAAAAAGTGTCTATGTTGGCAGCTCACTAGGTTTTGGAATGGAGCCGAGTTTGTCAGGCCTCTAGCAGAGCAGATTAAGCATTAAAATGAGAGCAGTTTCTATCCCTGACTGAAAAACCGAATAAAAGCGGCTTTTACCCTCACTGCAGATTTAATTACACAAATAAGTGATTTTGCAGCAGTTTGGGGTTGTATTTAGTTGTTGTACTGAGACATAGTCTAACCCAAATATTTAAAGGTTTAAATTTCAACCCATTGTGGGTATGGTTAAAAAAGCAGACTTCTCAGATGCATCAGTTATAAATTAAATTTTCTTTCATAAATTAAGTGAAAGCCATCATGCACCATTTCTTTTCCTGAAAGGATTAGTTCACTTCAGAATAAAAATGTCCTGATAATTTTCTCACCCCCATGTCATTCAAGATGTTTATGTCTTTCTTTCTTCAGTCGAAAAGAAATTAAGGTTTTTGAGGAAAACATTCCAGGATTTTTCTCTATGTAGTGGACTTCAATGGGGTACAAAGGGTTGAAGGTCCAAATTGCCGTTTCAATGCAGCTTCAAAGGGCTCGACATGATCCCAGCCGAGGAACCCGAGGAAGGATCCCAGTCCTATCTACGACTGGTCATTTTCTAAAAATAATCTATATATTTATTTACTTTTTAAATACTTTTTATATACTCTGCGATGTGCCACGCTTTACTTAATTAGTTGGAAAGGTAGGCAGAAGTATCGACCCAGTGTTTACAAAGAGAACGTGCAAAGACTAAGTCAAACGGCCTCTACAAAAAGCCCTTTAAAGCTGCATTGAAGCGGCAATTTGGACCTTCAACCCGTTGGACCCCGTTGAAGTCCACTATATGGAGAAAAATCCTGGAATGTTTTCCTCAAAAACCTTAATTTCTTTTCGACCGAAGAAAGAAAGTCAAGTCACCTTTATTTAATTAGCGCTTTTTACAATGCCGATTGTTTCAAAGCAGCATCACAGTGTTAATAGGAAAATAATGCAACAGAGCCAGATTATCATATAGTCAGTAATACAGGATCGGTAATATAGTTGAATATTTAGTGTCCCTGACTAAGCAAGCCAAAAGCCAAAGGCAACAGAGCCGACGGTGAAAAGGAACCAAAACTCCATCCGGTGACAGAATGGAGAAAAAAAAACCTTGGGAGAAACCAGGCTCAGTCGGGATGCCAGTTCTCAACAAACAGAGTATGATTATGATTTAGGCAACATTACAAGTCAGAAGTCATATTAGATCGGATTCAGAGTATTTGTCCAGTTCCATCTGGTTGAAGATAGGAGTCATCACGCCGGAGACGGGTTTGTTGAGGATCAGTGCCACTGGATGTCGTTTCAGTGAGGCCGTCACAGAGGAGAGTCTAGTTGACACGGTCTCTGCTGACACTTCAGGGATGCGTCTGTCGCGTCTAGGCGCAGGTCCAGCATCTGATCTGGATACGGCCCGGATCCGGATGTCTACAGTAAACCTTGGGATAAACAGAGAGACTAACATTAGCGTAGATGCCATTCTTTTTATGATGTAACGAGTACATCAGGTGTTATGGGAAGTGTTCCCGGTTCCGGCAGATCTAGTTAATGCAGCCTAAAACAATAATTTAACTGATTTTAATAATATAAATTGATAATGTTCTATGTGTATGCCATAGTAAAGAGATGCGTTTTTAGTCTAGACTTAAACTGACAGAGTGTGTCTGCTTCCCGAACAATGCTAGGAAGACTGTTCCACAATTTAGGTGCTAAATAGGAAAAGAAAGACATGTGAGTAAATTGTCAATGCAAGGCAAGTTTATTTAAATAGCACATGTCATACACTATGGTAATTCAAAGTGCTTTACACAGAAAAGGGAATTCAAATAATCACAAAATAAAAGCATGGAAAATTAAAACAGTTAAAAGAAAAAAGCATATGATACAGTTATAAGAGGAATTAAAAGAGTAAAAAGATGATACATCGATAAACTGCTCATCTGGCAAAACACCAGTGTATCATATTTTTCACAGCTGCTTGTTTTACTGTGAGATTTTCCCATGTTGATTGTACTGTGTCTGTGGTGTTCTTTCGGCGTGCCTAAGTAATCTATTGGACGTCTCCAATAGATCTGATTTTTCTCTTAAAATCGGACAGGAAGACCAGATTTGGTCCCCGACCTCGAGTTTCACATTATACCCACTACTCTACCACAGACTCAGACCATCAACATGGTTTCATCTCTCAATTTCCCAATTAACATTTCAGAATAATTTATGTTTGTCTCTTATATTTAATCAGGACATTTTCATTCTGAAGTCAACTAGTCCTTTAAGGCTAGTTCACATTGCCAACAATCTCCAACTTCTTGTTGGGCGATTAGTATTTTGACCCTGTTGTTGTTTGTCTGGCAGCTTGTGTGAATTAGTCCGTTGAACAGAATGAGTGTGTGGTCACAGATGAAATGATTTAGGAAGGCACAGATCACTGCTATTTAAAGCTGTCTGAAATGCAGTCAATGAGCTGCATGCTTCCTTTGCCTCTGTGGTGGAAAAGTCTCACAGAGCAGATTGATTTGGAGGGATTTCACTAATCTATCCTTCTATCCCACAGATTTTTACTGACAAACATGATTGACCTACAGATGATTGATGATAGATAAACAATGATAGATAAGTGATTCAGCCGTTTGCAAACTTTTGCCAAACCTGGACCCACCGCCCCATCCCTTCAACCACATATATTTTTCCCAAACCCAAACCCTCCAAAGTCACATAAACAAACCTGAACATGTAAAATGTAGTGTTTTGTGACTGGTTTAACTTCTCTGAAGTTGTCTGATTGGCTAAAACAGACCAGCCAATTAGTCTTTTTTAAAGATCAACTGAAATGAGATACCTATAAAGTTTATCAATTGATATATGCATATATATATATGCATTCATTGATATACAGAAAAACAATTTTGTAACAATAATTCCATAAAATGCATTATAAATGTGTTTTTTTTAATTGGGGTTTTTATTATATTTTAATCATTTAGTAGATGCTTTTGATATTAATTTTAATGTATTATTATTATATTTTATTCATTTTATAGCATTGAATTTAATTATTCACACTATTCTAAATAAAAATAAGCAAGAAAAAAAAATGCTTTTAGCACATAATACCACATGCATCTTGTATCAAACCACAGTGCTTTTTGTGATTGTAAAAATAGAAAAAATAATCTTATGTTATTTGAAATGAAACAGTGTTTCGATAGGACCATTTTCTTACTAGTTGCAGTGATTATTGCTCACAATTTTCCCCTATGCTTTCACACTATGGAAAATCGTTAATGTTTATTAATCAAAGCACTAATGACTCTTGTCTCTCCTCTCTCTCTGCACAAAGCACTCGTATCTGGACAGGGAGACCTCTCTCATTCTGCAAAGCATTGCAGGAAAGCCCTCTCACTTGCTGACCAAGGTGACGCCCTCTTTCCACCTCTGGATGTATTGAATTTCCTCCTAGTGGCTTCCTAACCCCTCTATGCATGCCAGCATGATTCATTTTCATTTTCCCATTTTTCTTCCAACATTTGTCTTTGTTTGAAGACATAAGGATGCTATTCTAATGAAACAAATCTTTGAAACCTCATTCCTAATATCGCTGTGTTATTTTGGTTAATTACATATAGTAAATCAAAAGTAAATTCAGTAAATCAAAGCACATTAGAGGAATCAGTATAAATGGTTGATGCAAAATTATGTGCATGGATACTTAACATCACACACAATATTTGTGGTGTCCTATAACAAAACAGGAATGTTCAAGGCCTCTATTAACTCAAACTCTCCATTTTTGTATTGTTGATCATAGTGCACTACAGGCCTATTCACACTAAGCCTGATAAGAAGAAAAAAAAAACACAAATGGTAAAATATTCATGAATATTTTTTTTTGTTGCACAAAATTCTCAAAAAAAAGTTTGGATGTGAATAAATACCAAAGTTACACATTTAATTACAGCCAAAATAAGCAATATTCTCGAATGTACTATAATCTGTGGATAAAGGCGTCTGCCAAATGCATAAATACTAATTAAAGGGATAATTCACCCAAAAATGAAAATTACCCCATGATTTACTCACCCTCAAGCTATCATAGGTGTATATGACATTCTTCTTTCAGACGAATACAATTGGAGTTGTATTGGAGTATGGATTATAATAGCATATATAACGTAAATGGGAACCTACATTTTTTTTTTAAAAAGTGCATCCATCCATTTATAAAAGTAATCCACACGCCTCTGGGGGTTAATAAAGGCCTTCTGAAGTGAATTGTAAAATATACATATTTAAAAAAGTAAAATATCTAGCTCAGACCACCTTCTGTATTTAACTTGTGAAAAAAGCATAACTGCACGACAATGACATGGGACTTAGCGTAAGCATTTTGAACTGCAAGATGCGTTACACTTTCTTTGTAAGTCGAATACGGAAGACGGTCTGGCGGAAGCTAGATATTTTACTTTATAAAGTTTTAAATATGGATATTTCTTTTACACAAACCCATCGATTCACTTCAGAAGGCCTTTATTAACCCCCTGGAGCTGTGGATTACTTTTATAATGGATGGGTGCACTTTTTTGGGCTTCCATTCACTGCCATCATAAAGCTTGGATTAGCCAGGATATTTTTTTTTAAAAATAACTCCGATTGTATTCGTCTGAAAGAAGAATGTCATATACACCTAGAATGGCTTGAGTGTGAGTACATTATGGGACAGTTTTAATTTTTGGGTGAAATATCCCTTTAATTGTATTGAATTTGGTGTAAAGAGTATCATGGAGTTTTATAGTTTAATTTGAAAATCTTGTTGTGCATGTTCTTCTTAGTGTGAATAGACCTTTAGCTTTCATCATGTTCATTTATTTGGGTATTTATGATCATTTACTCTATCAATCCACTTGTTTAAATCACATAATGATACATCTGTACTGAGCCCCTAAAGGGCTTGGAGGGAAGCTGTGAAGATAAAATGTTATGCTTTTGCGTTTATTTTAAAAATTGGTGATTGGAATTACATGAAATGGGAGGAAAAATTGTGTTTTAATGCTTTTGTGAGTAAACACAAAATGTATTGAGGAAACACTATACTTTTGCGAGAGAATGATATAGTTTTAACAATCAAATCACAAATGTTCGGGGTGCAAAAGCTTTGCAATAGAATTTTTCCTCCCATCAATTTTGTTTTTCTTCCTCACCATGTTCTCCTTAGGGGCTCCGTAGCATCGGAGATGTTCTCTTGAAAACAAATGGTTTTGCGCTATGACTGTTAACTTACTTTAGGTATATCTGGAGAGCATGCATGCATGTCTTGAAAAAGTTTTGAGCTGTGCGTTATCTTCAGCTCTGTGTCCAAATCAAATAATTAAATATGGGATTTTGTGGAGCTCATTCCATTTAGAGGTTAAACATTTGGACATCTGAGAAAAGTATTATACATGAGAATGAAAACTGGAAATGGATCATTTATAATTGCAGTTAGATCAGCATCATTGCTTCTGTTATTATGGAAGGAAACTTTGTTTCGTCACTGCTTGTGTAACACAACATCTGTGATAATGACTTTAAGTGATGACTGTGTGCTCCCTCAGGGTTTGTATGAACCTGTTTTTTTAGATAGGTACACCCTTGGATCGTTTAGCTGTGGACAGGTGGCAGACGGACCCGCAAGGTAGCGAGTGACATAATGATCAGCACAACAGATGGATTCTTGGAAGAGATTGAGTTTCTTCAGACACAGCAGGCTACAGTCCCATCACAACAAAAGTGTTTGGCTCCCACAAGCAACCAGTGTTTGTTTGCTCTTTTTTGAGGATTTACCTGCTCAACAACAGCAGTTTGTAAACCAATCCTCCATTAAAAAGTGTTCAAGATTAAGCTTTCTTAACTCAGATCTGCTCATCCTGTTAAACTATACTGTGGACTATAGACCCATGGAAGCCTGTCCAGTGCCGTCCACTCCTGATAACCAAATTCAGTGCGTTAAACCCAACACAAACTCATGGTAGCTATTGTATATTTTGGCAATCTGCTGACACCCCACTGACGGTTATGTTAGGTGGACCGTCATGCTTTTTTTCTACTAAAAACCATATGTGAAAATTCATACAAAATCGGCACCTCATAAAAATACATTTTCCTATAAGATCGGGTTGATTAAACCATTCACTAAGGATGGTCATGCTGACTTTCTATCAGGTTGGAAATCTCTGATTTCTGTGGGAAATCTGTTTACGAATGTGCTGACAGTGAAATTGCTCTGTCATTTCTTGTGTTGTTATTTGCTGTTTTGTTGTGGACACTGTCTGAAGTGTGCGTCAGCTTTGTAGTGGCGGCATTAGCAAGGCTTGGAGTCAGTTGAGGAGATCTGATTGGTTGCAGGAGTTGAGTGAACGTGCTGTTAATCCTCTTTGCACTCGGGAGGTTTCATCACCTAGATTTTCATTCCTTATTCTGACACTGTTCATCACTGCCCTTGTGAAAAAGTACACTTTAGCATACTTTTAAAAAGAGTTCTAATTATGGATATAATATACTTGAATGCCAACTGAATGTCCTGTTTTCGGACACTTAATTACAGTCATTAACTACAATTAACTAAATGTAGTATTATTTCAATTTATATTTAATGCAGTTAGTTGAACTTGAGTGCCTTTTTGGACCACTTATGTAGGATTTAAATACATTTTCTATTGTCTTTGAAATATGGTTATTGTGTACTGTTGAATATACTGACAAACATTTATGGTAAACTAAAAAATACTTTAATGTCAATTAAAAAAAAATACATTAATGTCTATTGAAACATATGGTACCGGTCCAAAGTTTGGAAACATCACTATTTGTAATGTTTTTTTTTTTATTTTTTATCTTTTTATCAGTTAAACACATCCTTGATGAATAAAATTATTAATTTATTTTTAAAAACAGAAGAAAAAAAATACTTTTGAATGGTAGTGTATATTGTTACAAAATATTTCTATTTTAAATAAATGCTTTTGTAACTTTTTTATCCATCAAAGAATCCTGAAAAAAAGTATTACAGGTTATAATAAATATTAAGCAGCTGTTTTCAACATTGATAATAAGAGAGTATCAAATCAGCATATTCGAATGATTTCTGAAGAAGCATGTGACACTGAAGACTGGAGTAATGATGCTGTACTGTATGTCATGTGTTTTTTTTAGATATATTTGTAATTGCAAATTTGTAATGAAGTTGCAATTTAGTACAATTAAAATATATATCTAGTTCAGTCACATAACTCTAGAAGGCACAGGCTGATATGTAATTTTTACGTGCAATCTGCAAGCAGTAACATCATTACCACACATGGCACAAACTGATTAGCCTCTGCTGATCTTTCAGCCAATGAGATTGCTTGCTCAACATTTTTTAATAGTCTGGTTCTGTATTTGCTGTAGGCTAGTCCTGCAGTGTGCTATCAGTTCCTTTGAACCCCTCCACCTCCCTAGAACAGGATTCATGTATGTCAGTTCATGCAGCAGCAGCATATCTTACATGCTCACAGCAGAGTGTCTGTGTATCTATTAGCAGCAAGTCCATATTTGTTTTTGCAGCAGTGTAATTGCCATATTTAATAACATGCTAAATCTATTTAGAGAGTTGTCATGATTGAACTTTAATATCAAATAACACTTCATGTATTAAGAAACATTGTCATGAAAGTGGCCTTTTATTTCATTAATATTATATGTAAATATAAATACTTTTAAGATTTGAAGCACACTACAAGTGCACATTAAGCACACTTCTTTTTCACAACAGGGTGCAAATTAAAGTTAATCAAATGAATCAGTTCTTGTCACATTAATTGCTTTATCCTTAAGTAAACAAACTTCACAGTCTTGTGAAAATGTATTCAAATTCAGCTGTTGTTTGTGACACACTATGCTGACGTTCATAATGTGAGGTTCTAACACCTACAGTTATTTGAGTCACTGATAACCGTAAGTCTGTCCTCAGGGGACACACCTGCTCACAGAGATGTCTTTCTCTCTCCTCTCTCTGCACAAGTTGCACTTTTCTCCTAATTTACGAAAAACCTTGGCTCCTGTACAAGCCTTGATATCGGAGTAATATAGATAATTGTAGTTTCTGCAGCCAGGTGGTTTGTGATGTAGAATTATCGGTCAGGAGAACAGCTGCTAGGCAGTTTCTGCTGCTGCTTTAGCACCAGTTTATTTCCTTCTTAAACAAAGGGTCATTTAGGGTTTGGCATTGAGGCCTTGAAATTCAATAGTAGTATCACCATTATAAGCTACTAATAATATCTGGATTCAGATCAGGCCATTCTTATAGAAGAATATGTGGTGACATGCTTCGTGTTAATATGTGTGTTTCTGTGTCAGTTACCCGTTTCCACATGATTCGGTGAGCTCATGCCACAGAAACATGAATGATACACTTCCACACATGCATATTAGTCAGAATTTATTTTAATAGTTCAGCTTGTTGTTAATTAGACATTTTCTTTTAACCTTTACAAAAATGTACCATTTAAATTAAAATAGACCATAAACCTTATTTAAATGCTTAAGAATAGGGGTGGGAATCACAGAGTACCTCACGATACAATACATGGCTCACGATACCGGTTGGACTTAAAGGTGCACTGTAAATTTTAGCGACATCTAGTGGTGAGGTTGTTGCAAATTGCAATTGAACCCACTCACCCCTCCCTTTCGAACCACATAGAGAAGCTAGACAAAAATGTCGTCGTCGAAGAGAGTAGAGAGTGACAAGCGCTCTGTAGAGAAGTTTGTCCATTTAGAGCTACTGTAGAAACATGATGGCGCAAAATGGCGGTTTCACTGTAAGGGGACCTGCAGTGTATGTAGATAGAAATGGCTCGTTCTAAGGTAATAAAAACAAAACGGTTCATTATGTAAGGTCTTTATACACCACTTAAAACATAGCTGTGTATATTATATTTCATTTCTGTTAATAGATCCTCATAAAAATTACGCAATGCACCTTTAAAAGTGGCTGTGGCATCTATTTTACTCACACTGCTGTCCGCTGTCCTGTTAAAAACTATGGTTAAAAACCTCTTTTTCTTAGGCTAGTTAACTTATGTTCATGTTTCCCTTATTCATGTGTTGAGCGCTACCTCGAGGAGCCAGGAAGTAGCAAGCAGGGAAATCTATTTAGAGCGCCTTATTTTATTAATTAAAATATTGATTTTTTGCACCAGCTTATCGATTCTCATACCGCACAGAGAAGGACAATGATATATTGCCCTATCGATATTTTGTCCCACCCCTACTCAAGAGTAGTCTATATTTGGAATGTCATATTTTGATTGTTTTACACCATGTAAATATGTTAATATGATTGCTATTACCAAATTAAAGGGATAGTTCATCTTAAAATGAAAATTCTGTAACTCACCCTCATGTTGCTTGTTCATCTTCGAAACACAAATGAAGAGATTGTTAATCAAACCTGAGAGATTTCCCTCATTGAAGGTCCATTACACCAAAATGTGATGCTTGAAAAAGTCATAAAAGAATCAAGAAATTGCTGTTGAGCTTCCGTTTACCAAATCCTATGTGCTTTATGTACGTGTTGATGTAAATAAAGGCCTAAATGAAATCTATTCAATTTATAAAGCGATTGTGTCTCTTCAGAAGACTTGATTAAACTGCTTGATTCATATGGATTACTTTTATAATCTCTTTATGAACTTTTTGAAGCTTTGGTGAAATGTACTTTCAGTGGAGGGACAGAAATCTCGTAATCTGATGAATATAAGCAAGGGTAAATGTATGGCTCTGATTATGAGTTTGATGCTATTTGTATGTTTAATATTACTGTAGTCGCTGTGCTCAGCATTTGTCAGGGGAGGACTTTTAAGAGGCTTGAGCTGGAATTTCCTCATTTACCATTTTGTTAGTCAAAATGAGGAGGCATGTGTGTCCAGATTTTCGGATGATTCTGTAGCTGCAGTCAGTCTTTCTGTGCCCTTTTATGACTGTTTTCTTGTGTGTATTTGTGTGTTATTCACTGCCGTGTGAGAGGATAATACACTGTGATTCGGCACAATTCCAAGCCCAGACTAAAGCATTTCACACAAATACACACACGCAGAAACCGAGGAGAGGAGGGCTTGACAGAAGTGTATCTGACAGAAAAAGGGGAGGGATCATCTCTTTGTTTTAGAGAGAGAGAGAGAGAGAGAGAGAGAGAGAGAGAGAGAGAGAGAGAGATAGCTTAGCCAGTAGACGAGAGGTAGTAGAGTGTAGCTAGCTCTGCCCATCCTCCACCTCTCCGCTGGTTGTAGTAGATGCGTTTTACGCTCTTGGGCAGAAGAGCTTCTCTCTGGGAATCATTTATGCTGTTGGAAAAAGATTCCAGTCATTTCAGTAATCTCACAGCTGACCATTACGGATTTACATGGACATTAAACTGCTCTGAGCATGGATCTGCACACCTCAGCAATGGCCAGAACAGTCATGAATAGATGTGGACCAGCTTCAGACGTGCTACAATGGGATATTTTTCTGTTTGACTGGACCTATAATTCTAAATGTGACTATTGAAAAGCAGCTTTCTGTAATCTGTGGTGAATCTGTATTAGGGATTGCTAAAGGGCTACCAGGTGCAAATGGGGCAAACGCCAGGAGAAGAGCGCTCAGATTGTATTTACCAACAGATGTCTTAGTACTGCTTGTTTTTACGCCTGTATTTTCCTCTTTATTCTTTGTACCAAATAACCATAGGCTACCGTTCTTCTCGGTCAAAATAACCCTTTTTACAATGGCATCTTGCTGGAAAAGTCAGGTAAATGTGAGGATTGCTCATCAAATGTCCAAATGTTTAACCATAGGAAGTAGTGAGGAACCCCATTCCCAGCATAACAGTAATTCTGGGAATGGGGTTCACAATAATTCACAATGTATTTCCATGTGGTGACTGTGTTTGTATGTGTATTTAGGAGGAACAAGCTGCCAAACAAAAAGCTGAGAAGATCCGAGTAGCTCTGGAGAAGATAAAGGAAGCACAGGTTAAAAAGGTGAGATGATCAGCAGATTTTTGTTTACATATACATAGAGCTTAACTGAACTGACACAAGCCCGCTCACAAATATTTCCAGTTTAACAACCTGTACTGTTTATACTTCTGTGCTCTACAGTCGTTTTTCATATCAGCTTCAGCATGTGCAGTGGTGTAGTGTAGAAGTGGGTCATCGCAGTGTAATGCAGCACACTTACACAGCGGAATCAAGCCCTCGTGGGACCTGGGAGATTTTATAGTACATATTCACAGAATTAAAGTAATTTGGCTCTAGAGGAACTGTGTTGACTTTAGTAGAGATTAACCTTCTTTTTTATGTATTTTTATATTTTACCAAAAGTCACATTCTTATAGCCTGACAAGCCAGGCTCAATCCGAGGGGCGGGACAAACGGTTGTCTTTCAAATTCCCTCTGCACGCAATTGGATAGCGCTACAACCAATCAGAGAGCAACGTGAAGTGGAGCTAGTTGATGGATTAAACTTTCGCCGTATCCGGACGGCAAAACTCAGAACACATCTTCCTTTCTTAAGAATGACTTCAGTGCCGTTCTTTTCTCAAAGAAAAGCTTAACTCAAAGTCTTCCAGAGTCGCGGCCAAAGCCGATTCAAAACACCGTCGTTCGCCACGGAAAAATCATGAAGGGTCTGAAATTGTCATCGTAGGTGCATGTCCACTGTGAGACATAATCTAAAAAGAAAAATCCAGAAATCACAATGTATGATTTTTTAACTATTTATTTGTATGATACAGCTGCAAATAAGTATTTGAACACCTGAGAAAATCAATGTTAATATCTGGTACAGTAGCCTTTGTTTGCAATTACAGAGGGCAAACGTTTCCTGTAGTTTTTCACCAGGTTTTCACACACTGCAGGAGGGATTTTGGCCCACTCCTCCACACAGGTTTTCTCTAGATCAGTCAGGTTTCTGGCCTGTCGCTGAGAAACACGGAGTTTGAGCTCCCTCCTAAGATTCTCTATTGGGTTTAGGTCTGGAGACTGGCTAGGCCGCGCCAGAACCATGATATGCTTCTTACAGAGCCACTCCTTGGTTGTCCTGGCTGTGTGCTTCGACCCATCTTCAATGCTCTAACTGAGGGAAGGAGGCTGTTCCCCAAAATCTCGCAATACATGGCCCCAGTCATCCTCTCCTTAATACAGTGTAGTCGCCCTGTCCCATGTGCAGAAAAACCCAAAGCATGATGCTACCACCCCCATGCTTCACAGTAGGGATGGTGTTCTTGGGATGGTACTCATTCTTCTTCCTCCAAACACGTTTAGTGGAATTATGACCAAAAAGTTATATTTTGGTCTCATCTGACCACATGACTTTCTCCCATGATTCCTCTGGATCATCCAAATGGTCATTAGCAAACTTAAGACGGGCCTTGACATGTGCTGGTTTAAGCAGGGGAACCTTCCGTGCCATGCATGATTTCATACCATGACATCTTAGTGCATTACCAACAGTAACCTTGGAAACGGTGGTCCCAGCTCTTCAGGTCATTGACCAGCTCCTCCCGTGTAGTTCTGGGCTTATTTCTCACCTTTCTTAGGATCATTGAGACCCCACGAGGTGAGATCTTGCATGGAGCCCCAGTCCAAGGGAGATTGACAGTCATGTTTAGCTTCTTCCATTTTCTAATGATTGCTCCAACAGTGGACCTTTTTTCACCAAGCTGCTTGGCAATTTCCCCGTAGCCCTTTCCAGCCTTGTGGAGGTGTACAATTTTGTCTCTAGTGTCTTTGGACAGCTCTTTGGTCTTGGCCATGTTAGTAGTTGGATTCTTACTGATTGTATGGGGTGGACAGGTGTCTTTATGCAGCTAACGACCTCAAACAGGTGCATCTAATTTAGGATAATAAATGGAGTGGAGGTGGACATTTTAAAGGCAGACTAACAGGTCTTTGAGGGTCAGAATTCTAGCTGATAGACAGGTGTTCAAATACTTATTTACAGCTGTATCATACAAATAAATAGTTAAAAAATCATATATTATGATTTCTGGATTTTTTTTTAGATTATGTCTCTCACAGTGGACATGCACCTACGATGACAATTTCAGACCCCTCCATGATTTCCAAGTGGGAGAACTTGCAAAATATCAGGGTGTTCAAATACTTATTTTCCTCACTGTACATTGTTCATCATTTTTATTCTGCATATAATTTATTGGACACTATAATCAATAATAATCAGTAGGCATTGGTTGTTAAAAATAATATTGGACTTTAGACTTTATTGGATGTGTCTGTCTATGTTGGCAAGTATAAATGTATACACGTCGATATATGTGCAGTCATAAATTGATGTCCTGTGTCAGGACTTCCTGAGAGTTCTGTGCTGTTATCTGAGGAGGTCAAACAGGGCTGTGTTGATACAAACAGCCAAGACAGGATGATCAAGACAACTTAAACACATTGAGGGGATTAGATCTGTGCACGTGCGCCCACGTGGCCTTACTGTCCCTCAGTGTGTGTGTGGGTCAGCAGCCCTGATGGAATGTTTTCTGGGTCAGGTCACTGTCACAGTACAAAATCTGAGCTTGTGTCTCTTTAAATGCTGCTCCCTCAAAGTGAAATCACTATAAATACGCTCCTAAAGGCCATCGTTAATCCGAAATAAAAGCTTGTAGAAACTAACAAGCTACTGAATTTGCAGTGGTGCTCAGGGAGGAAGCTGTCACTTTTAGATATGACAGCTATTTTTGTGCAATGTCGGAAATTGATTGTTAAATCAGGTCTGCTGAAATGACAGTTATAAAGAACTGATTGGTATAAATAAATCAAATGTATCAACAATATCAGCATATACATTCATGTGAAAAAGAAAGTATACACCCTTTTGAAATCTATGGTTTTACGTATCAGGACATCATAAAAATAATCTGGTCCTTAGCAGGTCTTAAAATTAGCGTGTCATTTACCAAAAACTAGGCCAAAATGAAGAAGCCATGTGTCTTACTGCTTCCATAGGAATAAAGAGGGTAAGTAGCAGTTAGGTGCTGTTCATCAAATGCCTTTGATTAACTGATCATCAGCAAGTGTGACCACCTCTATAAAAGCAGAAGTTTGCTGGTCTGGAGAATTCAGGTGTGTGTTAATCAGACATCAGCAATGATCTTAGAGAAGCAAATGTTGCTGCCCATCAATCTAGGAAGGGTAATATGGCCATTTCTAAACAATTTGAAGTCCCTCAATTCTAGAATGCAAAACATTCAAGACAGTTGCCCATGACTGGATGTCCCACCAAATTCAACTCAATGTCAGGCCGTGCAATGCTCAGAGAAATCGCAAAACACCCAAGAGATACACCTCAGGCTTCAGTTTGCATGTTAAATGTGCATCTGAACAAACCACAAGACTTCTGGATCAATGTCCTTTGGACAGACGAGACCAAAGTGGAGATGTTTGGCCATAATGCACAGTGCCATGTTTGGAAAAAACCAAAGCACAAACACCTCATACCAACTATCAAGCACGGTGATGGAGGGGTGATGATTTGGGCATGTTTTGCAGCCACAGGACCTGGGCACCAAAGTAGTCTAGAGTCAAATGTGACGCCATCTGTCCGACAGCTAAAGTCTGGCCGAAATTGGGTCATGCAACCTGACAGTGATCCCAAGCACACCAGCAAATCTACACCAGAATGGCAGTAAATTTAAAAGAATCAAGGTGTTGCACTGGCCCAGTCAAGGTCCAGACCTCAACCCAGTTGAAATAATGTGGCAGGACCTTAAGAGAGCTGTGTATAAACAGATGTCTTCAAATCTCAAAAACCTGAAACAACAAGCAATTAAATCATAGGGTGTACTTGGTTAGTCACTCATGGCTTCTCCCTAGATTTTTGTTAAATAAACCATGACACGGTGTAATATGTTGTTGTTGTTCACCTGAGGTTGTATTTTCTTAATTTTAAGACCTGCTAAAGTCCAGATATTTTTTTAAAGTCCACGTAAAACCATAGAATTCAAAAGGGTGTACTTTCTTTTTCACATGAATGTATATGTGGCTTAGTTGCAATAGATTAGAGTAGATTCTGGCATTTTCACTGGATTGGTCTTTAGTGGCCTTTGACCAAAAATGTAAAATGTAGGTCAGTGTGTGTGATGCCATAGAGAGAGCGAGGATCTTATTTGGTTTATATATTCACAGGCTTTTTGTTGTTGCTGAGACTTTTTTTTTTTTTACTAAAATGGGAATATGTATGTGGAAGGGTTATTTCATTTAATTTTGTTTGTGATCAGGGGGGTATTCCAGAAAGTAGGTTATGTGACATACCCGGGTATGTTTAGGAGTAAGTAAGCGGATAACCTCAAATTTTGGTTCCAAAAACGCAGGTAACGTGGTATGTAAGTAGCCATAGAAAATCACTCTCTTAACATAACCTGCTCCGAGGCATAATAATAGGAAGAGGTATTCAGATGCGTGTAATATAATGAATAGAGTTATATTAATATAACTAAATGTGTTATATAGTTACAGTTATAATATACAATATTATATATTAATTCTAAAGCACTATTATAACAAGGTAATGTTTAAATGTTAATTCAATTCAAATATATTTATATTCTTTATTTTATTGTCATCTCACACATGGATCTGCATTCAATTCATTAGAATCAAACAAACATTATAATCCTTATTCTCAGTGAATAAAGATTACTTATTAAACGAAAAGATTGGCAAAATTATTGCACAGCCACCAAATAGGTGGTGATGTGCATTAAGTAGGTTATGTAAATCGCTATTAAACAAAAGAAGAAGGAGGAAGTAGTATGGCGCACTTGTCCATTTCCATGGTGACTCGTCAATTCGTCGCTCTGTTGAGAATGTCTTGTGGGTCCACTTGGATCCGAGAACCCGAGGTCCGACCCGAGAATTGAGCGGCTTCAGGTGCAAAACTTAGATGAGTGCACAGGACACTGGTCTGGTATTTTATTAGCAGCCTTAGGTCTCGGATTTAAAAAAAATTTAACAAATGGACCCAAGAAGACCCGAATTGAATTATGTAGATAATTACCTTGAATATTTAGGAAAATAAACTGTAATCATCTTATGGTCAGGTAAATAAGTATTTTTTGTCATTACTCTAAAAGTTATAGAACATAATGAGGTTTCAGTGCTAAGTGATTGACATTTCAGCACTTCATGAACAATATTGTTTGTGTGAAGTGCATTTTTGGAAAACGTGTGTAGAAAAGGAACAAATGTTTGTAACCTCGCACACAACGTTAGCTAGGGGGCTCAGAAACCCCAGCGGCTCCCCTTAACATAACTTGTTGTCATGTCCTGTCTCTCCCCTCAGTTGGTAATCCGAGTGCACCTATCAGATGAAAGCTCAAAAACTATGATGGTGGATGAGAGACAGACTGTGCGTCAGGTGCTGGACAACCTGCTGGACAAATCTCACTGCGGGTATAGCCTGGACTGGTCTCTGGTGGAAATCATCTCTGAACTCCAGATGGGTAAGAGCCAGAGGACAGACCCATCTCTGGTCCTTATTGTGACTAGTTCTGGCCGACTGACATGTAAAAAACAAACAAAAAAAAACACATCCCATGGTTGGTCCATTTTCATGTTTAAAGTACATTTGGAATTGGTACCACAGTAATAGACCAACATAGAGTAAACTAGTCTTTCTTTCAAATAGTGGCACAAAACATCTTTGCTAAAGGTTTTATAGGCTACACCAAAGAAATTAGTGGACAATGTAAAGAAAAAGAATGTAATATTTTATAAAGAAATGTATACTTTTACTTAGCAATGTAATGACAGCTTTACCATAACAGGAATAAGTTACACTTTAAAATATGTTAAAATAGAAAACTATTACTGTTTTTACTGAATATTTGAGCAAAAGAGTCTTATCGACCCCAGACTTTTAAGCTAATTAACACAAATCTTCAAACAAAGCAGAATATACAGTTGTGTGCATGTAGATCTTGTTTACTTAATGCTCATTTGATGCTAATTGCTAAACAAAAACTGTTAAATATCATTATAAGACCCGGTATCATATATATATATATATATATATATATATATATATATATATATATATATATATATATATATATATATATATATATATATATATATATATATATATATAATATGTGTGTGTGCGTGTGTGCATGTGTGTGTGTGTGTGTATATATGTAAGAGTCTTGTAAACAAGGCAGACTGATAAAAACCTGTGTCATTGTATAAGTGGTCTGGCAGGTAGTGCATGCTACGTGGTAGACCATTCCTTCATTGACTAGCCTGAAGTATCATCCAAAAAGAGATTGAATCAATAAAGACAAATGAAAAAAGGGATTAAAGTCATGTGGTCAGGCTTGCCCCAGATCAAGCACAACGACAGCTGGATGATAATGCACATCTTTTTTCATTTTTCACTGGTCTTCAAAAACAGCAGCCCTATTTGATTTATTTGATCGCTGCAGATTAGCACCGAGTATAGATTAGCAACGTCTATGTCTGAAATTCCAATAGGATTATGCCATACAATCATGTGCGGTCTGAGGGAGGGGTAGCACTAGGCTAGGTAAAAATATTACTATAAATGGTTCCATTAATTTCATAATAGAAGTACTAGAAGTTGTACTAGAGTACATACTAGAAGTTGTTATTTGAGGCAGTAGAATTGACGGTCAGGGCAGTTGTGGAAGGCATAAGGAAATTTAGTTTTTTACTGATTATATGCAAAAAAATGTATATTGTATGAAAACCTGAATCCCACAACCCAGCAATTCATCCTCTAAAATGCTACTGTACACTACTGTTTAAAGGTTTCTTACAGTATTCTTACCAAGGCTGCTTTTATTTGATTAAAAATACAGTAAAGACATTAAAATTGTGAAATATTACTACAATTTTAAAAAACTTCAGGTCTTCAGGTGGTCTTTAGTGTCACATGATTCAGTTACACTTTCTTTTAAAAGGTTACAGTTAAAGTGTAATTATACATATAAGTGCTGAATAATATTAATTAACAACATAGTTAATTAGGGTTAGGGTTATGATTAGGCTGTGGTTTAGGGTTAGTTGCAAGTAATTATGCACACTTTTTAGCAATTACTAGAGTAACTACATCTAACGTGTAAAAAGGACACTGTAAAATAATCCTTTAGAAATCATTCTGATATGCTGATTTACTGCTCAAGAAACATTTCTGTCACACTTTAGTTTGGGGAACGCATATTCACTATTAACTAAGACGCATAATTAAGACTTTTGCCTCAATAAACTCCTCATTTTCTGCTTATTAATAGTTAGTAAGGTTGTTGTTGTATTGTTTAAGTTTAGGTGTTGTGTAGAATTAAGGGATGTAGAATATGGTCATGCAGAATAAGACATTAATATGTGCTTTATAAGTACTAATAAACAGCCAATTTGCTAGTAACAAGCATGCTAATAAGCAACTAGTTAATAGAGAGAATTGGGCCCTAAACTAAAGAGTTACAAATATTGCTTATTATTATCAATGTTGAAAACGGCTGTGCTGCTTAATATGTTTGTGGAAACGATTCTTTGATTAATAGAAAGTTCAAAAGAACAGCATTTATTTTAAATATAAATATTTTATAACATTAACATAATGAGTTTTTTTTTTTTTTTTACATAATTTTTTTTAAATCTTACTGACTCCTAACTTTTAAACACACTGCCCCATACACTTCCATTGTAAAGACGTTACTGTAAACACTTTTTGTGGGGTTTTTTACGCTCTGAGTGATGAATCAAATTGATTTCCTGTGGTATGTTGTTGATTGAGTTGTACTGAACCTGGAACATGCCTTGAACTGAACTGCACCCTACTTTGCAGTGTCTGATATGTGTGTGTGATTCAGAGACCTCATGTGCTGGGCTGCTCTCTATGTAGTTCCTGAGCGATCATGCGTGTGGCCATAGCCTACATCTCCAGGGCTTCTGTTTTTCCACTCTCTGCTCTTTCAGTGGAGGGCAAAAAAGGCAGAGTGGGGAAGACAAGGAGATACAGTGGTTGTGTGTAGAATATCCACCAGATGGTCTATCCTAAATCCCTTTAATAGAAAGAGCAGCGGAGGTCTTTTGTAGGAGGTATTTTGTGAGTGAGAGTATGTGCACACTCATATATTCATGAGAAAAGAAATATGTCTTGACGTATTCTCATGTATTAAACAACGTGTTGTATTTAATTTTGGCATTGTTCTTGAATAATTTTTTCGTCTTGCTGTCAGCTTATAGTCAAACTCTTTATTTATTGCCTCGATGCTTTTGTGCATTGAGCATGTTGAGGTTAAAGGTCACTTAATTAGTTTAAAAAGATTTGTTCATCCAAAAAATTTAAATCCTGTTCTTAATTACCCACCCTCATGCCGTTCCAAACCCTCAAGACCCCCGTTCATCTTCGGAACACAAATGAAGATATTTTTGATGAAATCCGAGAGGTTTCTGATCCCACATAGGCAGCAACACAATGCCTATGGTTAAAATAGTCCATGTGACTACAGTGGTTCAAACTTAATATTATGAAGCGACGAGAATACTGACAAAATGCGCAAAAAACTAACAAAAATAACGACTTTATTCAACAATATCTTCTCTTCCATGTTACTCTCCTACGTGATTCAAATAAGCACCACAACGCATGCATGCGATCGTGCTCGTCCAATAGTGAGCTGCCGTTCTGCCGTAGAACTCGGAACTGCTGCACTGTGCATAGCCCAACAATGTGAATAGTGTAAGGGAGTGACAGGGAAGAGAAGACATTGTTTAATAAAGTCGTTATCATTGTTCGTTTTTTTTGCGTACAAAAAGTATTCTCGTCACTTCATAACATTTAAAGACTATTTTAGAAATCTCTGTTTTGTTTTTGGGTCTTGAAAGTGGTTGTTGTGTTGCTGTCTATGTGGGAAAAAAAGAAAGCTCTTGGATTTCATCAAAAATATCTTAATTTGTGTTCCGAAGATGAACGAAGGTCTTTGGAATGGCATGTTAATGACAGAAATTTTTGGGTGAACTAACCCTTTAAGGTGTGATGGAATCTGGCTTAATCCTGGTATTAGGATTAAGAGGAATAGAAGTGATCATTAATTCCTCAAGTAGCTTTAATTTCCTAATGGACAGACCTCTAATCTGTCAGATTAGTGGTTTCACTCTTTTCATTTTTTATCATCTTTTAATGAACTGTGTTAGCTAATCTTTTGTTAAGGGACTGTCTTAAGGATCTCATGTCTGGCAGGATACTTTTCAATGACCAAGGCAAACGTTAGGCTCAGCATAACGGCCTATATATAAAACACTTATATATTGTGAAGTTTTGTTTAAATAATACGTTTGATTTCATGGAACTTGCAGCACCAATGTAGAAATTGTTAATGTATCGATTTGATTTACCTCAGTGGGTTTTAAGTTTTGACCTATTTTAAATGTGTCTAGTGCATGAAATTTGTTACATATTTCTTGTCCTAAATGTCTTCAAGAAAGAGTAAAGAGAGGCGGACAGAGGCAGCAAGGCTTATAGTAATTTGGATAAATGTCACTTCCTTACTGACTATCAGATCTCTTGTTGGCCTGGTAACTGATATTTAGAGTAGACCTGTCAACTATACCTATCTTTGGAATACAATCACCTTTTTCCCCACATCAAGATAATTTTTCAAGGAGAAGTGAAAGTACTTGCAGCTGTAAAAGTTGTTCCCATTGATTTATGAACAGCAAGTCACATATTTTTATTATACTGTCGCTAATAATTTTTCATATTCATCTTTGTTTTTCCAGAGAGAATTTTTGAGGATCATGAGAACCTGGTGGAGAACTTGCTAAACTGGACCAGGGACAGCACCAACAGACTGATGTTCATCGAACGCATTGAGAAATACGCGCTTTTCAAGAACCCTCAGGTAATGCTACGTCTATCAATAGTGGCCACATCTGTTTAGCTCTAAAAATCACAACAACAAAAAAAAGGGTCCTTGTGCACTACATTTTAAGTCTTCTAAAGCATACAGTAGCATTGTGAATTATACACTACTGTTCAAAAGTTATTGAAAATAGTCTCTTATACTAATTCCTATCATATTTTAAAATATGATGGTTTCATTATAAGTATGGGTATTATCTCTCTAAGGTGTACACCCAACTTAATATATGATATTTAACATCTGAATCAAACCATATCATGTCAACAAATGGAAAAGTCAGCCAACTATATTTATCATGCTAATTATTGTGCCTTTAACCCCAACAGCAGGGGTGCCGTTTACAAATACCATACTTTACCATATTCTTCTGTTATTGAAAACTGTTGCTTTAATTACCTTGAACAACACTGAAAATCATTAACAAGACATTTGTCTCAAAATATAGTCAATATTTGTATTTATTCCCCATTGCTATGTAAATCTACAACATTTTTACAAACATTAAATATTAAAATTTGCGCAGAATAAACTTTGCCTTGCTGTCCGTCAATTAAGTCAAATGCGCCTTTTACCTAGGTGTGCCTTTAGCCCTGTTGTGCCCTACATTTTAGAATAAATTAAATATACATTTGTATATATTTTAAAATGTGATGGCAAAGCTGAATTTTCAATGTCATTACTTATTTGTTTTTATTATCAATGTTGATAATAGTTCTGCCTAATATTTTTTTGTGGAAAATGTGATGCATGATGAACAGAATGTTCAAAAGAACAGCATTTATTTGAAATAGAAATCTTTTGTAAAATTATGTATTTTACTGTCACTTTTGATGATTTTAATGCATCCTTGCTGAATAAAAGTTTTAATAATAAAAAAAAAAAACGTATTAACCCCAAACTTTGAAATCACTGGTGTTGTGCATGTAATTGTTTAATATGAAGGCTTCAGTGAAAGTACATTTTCATTTTTGAGCGAATTGCCCCTTAATGTCCATGCAATGAAGTAGTGTGATGTTCAAAGTAATTCTTGAAATTGATTTGTGCAGTTCTGTCACCAAAGAGTGTATTAGTAATATAGAGTGACAGTAAAAGAGGTTAGTTCATCAGTGCACTATGGATCAGTTGTTTTATCGGCATATGTGGCTGATGTAGGTCAATGTCATGTAAATGCTAAGCTGTAATGAATAATTGATCTCAGCAGAGGCTGGTTAAAGTGTGTTCACTGCCCAGTCTCCCGCTGCGACCCCGAACACAAGATGTTAATCCATGCGTTTAACCGCTTTGTTTTCTTATGTTGCACTTTGTTGAATGCCTTTTAAAATAACACATTCAAATATATAAATATTTGTTTTGGCTAATGCTTTGGTATATGTACCTGTAAATCACAGATAATGTTCTTAGCCACTTTATTAATATCTCCCTGAATCATCCGTTTCCTCAGAACTATTTGCTGGGGCGTAAGGAGACGTGTGAAATGGCAGACAGAAATAAAGAGGCTCTGTTGGAGGTGAGGCAGACCGTGAACCTACTTGTACACTTTCTCTCTTGTGCTTTAAAAAGCATGACTTATTTAGGTCATGTCAGACATGTTGTACTCACTGATAAAGGTGTGTGTGCAGGAGTGTTTTTGTGGAAGCTCCATCAGTGTGCCTGAGATGGAAGGGGTGCTCTGGCTCAAAGACGACGGCAAGAAATCCTGGAAGAAGCGCTACTTCTTGTTACGAGCCTCTGGGTTATATTACGTGCCAAAGGGTAAAGCGAAGGTCAGTTGTGAGTCTGTCTCTCTTTTTCTGCTCTGAAATTCATTATCTTTTCGCTTTCACACACTCCCTGTGGACTCTCTTACACTATGGCCCTGCTTCCAACTGGGGGTCATGAATTGAGAAATCCAATTTTCCTTGATCTTTTGACATGTGAGAGGTCATTGTACTATTAAAACATCATGTACGTTTCAGAACTCACAACTTCCTTGCCCAGGTTTTTTCAAAGGTCCCTTTAGGGGCTCCGTACATATACTTACACTGACTAGTATAGAGCCAAATACAGGCAGCACTAATCATTTCTCTGAGAACGCGCTTGATTTTAGATTAACATTAACTACATTTACATGCAACCAAATCATTCGTTAATAATCTGATTGAGCTCGATCCAAATGAAATTTAGAATTTTCAGATTGAAAGGGGTGATTTATTCCTTTTCTAATCTGACCGAGAGAACAATCCAGGAGAAGTGTCCATACAAGCAATTCCGCCCTTTTTGAAGTCATACATGGCCATACTCTGAAAAAAAATTCTGAAACTCCCGAAGGAGTGTATTTGGCACAGAAATAATAAATACATTTTGGCCATGTTTAGCATGAGAATCCAACTCTTTATGTAAATCAGTCAGAATGCATGAAATAGCATTAGAATGAGATTTGAGCGTTGAAGCATGAACACACTTGCTGTCATTCACACTTCATAATTCCTGTGCTTTTCAGGAGATAAAGGGCTCATCGACTGTCTCTGCTTAACTCTTACATCTTTAGCGATGAGCTAATGAGGTCAAGTTCAGAGTAGACATGGGCCAGTGACTGCTCATTATCCACAAACCACAGGGAGGCGGAGGGTGATAGAGAGAGAGAGATAAAAGAGCAGCTGCTGTACATCCTCAGGTCATCACTCTGGGTTTGACAACTGCTGCCCATCTGCATCACTAACATACTCATCCTGTTTCAGACTCAACATTGATGCTTAACACAAATGACTGTCTGACTCCACATGAGACTGAGTACAGAATCTCCATGACATTCAGGACCCCCTGTTTCATGCAATTCACCCTGTCTTTCCTATTTTTATGCACTAATTCAATGTAACTTTCTGCAAATGGAGTGCTCCCTCTAGTGGATTTAACAGTGAAGTAACATTCAGGTCAATTTAGGTCTTCTTTTATTTATTTATTTTTGCTTAAAAGCTAATATTCATTGGCACAAAAGAAACAAAGGAATGATTTACACAGCAGGTCAACTGTGTGACATTTTTTAAATAATTTTGATAATAGTAAGAGCAAAAGATACAAGTATATGAATGTAGACAGTACATTTATTTATAATCCGGAGTAGGGCTATTACCTGCACTCCCTACTACAGGTTCATTTACACCAAAAAAACATCCTTTATGTTCTAACATGCAGTTTTTTGCCTGTTTTCCGGTGTCACCTGTAGGCCTCTAGAGACCTGGTTTGCTTCCTGCAGCTGGATCATGTTAATATTTACTTGGGTCAGGACTACCGCAGCAAGTATAAAGCCCCAACTGACTACTGCATGGTCCTGAAGGTGAGTTATCTTTGTGCCTTGTATAAGATATTCTATTTTAAGCAGTCTAAAAAGCATGACAGTTATCTTTCCTCATAGACCATTTGAGAGCAGACGTTACAGTTACGTCACTGCAGTTGTGTGCACAGAAAAACAGTGGTAACAAGTGAAGGAAAATGGGAAAAATCCAAAGAATAAGAGAAAAATAAAGTCTTGTTGTGCCTTTGGATGTCAGAATCAGAATGATATTTTTATAGAATACTGTGGTCGAAGACACCCTTTGAAACTCAAACTGGACTGATGAAACCTGCGATGATTAGTCTACTATTAAATCTTGAATTAGATGTAAACAATTGGTCTACATAATATTCCCGTATGCTGTTCTTCGGGGACGTAATGTATTAGCTCTACAGTTACTGCATGAAATAATATTTAAACCTATAATATATTTCACATAGACAACATTTAAAACGCAGAACATTTATATCTCCCAATTCGGACTATATAACTCGCAATTGCGAGTTTATATCACAGTTCTGAGGGGGGAAAGCTCAGAATTGTGGTATATAAACTAGCAATTCTGAGGAAAAAAGATGCAAAAAAGTTTATATGTTGCAATTCTGATTTTTATTCTCAGAACTGTGAGATGTAAACTCAGAGTTGCGAGGGAAAAAGTCAGAATTGTGAGATATAAACTTGAAATTACCTTTATTATTCTTTTATTCCATGGCTTCCATAGATTGCTACTGCAGAACTGTCATTTTCTGTCACCAGGTAGGCTTCGCCCACAAAAAAAACTCATCACTGTAAACACCCAAATGGGGACACATTTTAGACACTGAGGAAGAGGATCTTTTAAAGCCATGAGTCCTAAAAAAATCAATTTACTTAAATGACTACAGAGTGATTTGTAAGTAGTGAAAGTGGTTAAAAAAAAAAAAAAAAAACCTTTTTCATAAGCTATTTGAATTGTCCAGATTTCCATTTGTCTGTATGGTTAAAGCAGACAGCGATAAGAGGTTTTTGTCAGAAGACATTTAAAGTGCTGGGATCTGTAAAAGCCAGATCTCAGTCTGCATTACAATTTACAATTCTGGGCTGAACAACATGTTTTTTCAGTTTGTGCAGACGCCCTCAGAGGGAGATCAGCCACAGAAGTGAGATAAACAAATATAGACTGTTTTCGGTTAGTGTTCGGCTTTCTCTTGATGTAACATTTATCCACTATAACTTGTCTGACCTCATGTAGGTCTCATGTAGCCAGATTTTTGAGTAGCATGAAGGGTTTACCACATTGCCATTTATTCTTGTGAAGAGCCACCTATTTAGACAGGAAAAGTCTGTCTGACAAATGACCAAACACATTTTGGTTGTTTTTAACTTGTATTTAGAGATGAGTTTATCTAAAATGCTTGATACCACAATAATATACCAGCAGGGAAAATCTAATTCAAAATATGATGCCATATCATTCGTTTGATGCCAGTTTGGCAAAGAAGCATTTACTGTGTCAAACTGATAGTTTGTAAACTGGCACACCCCGACTGTAGCAAATTGCATAAAAGCCTATCAATCAGTTTGAAACATTTTAGGTAATCCTGCCAGTTTTGTGTAATAGACTGTAGGCGGTCTGTCGGTGAGCCAGCTGATTGTAGTTTGATACATTGAAATGCGCAAATATGTCTTTAACTGATATGAGGATATGAAACTATTGCTATATGCTTTCCAGAAAGACAATAAAATGCATCAGTATAGGTAATGTCTCCGATTTCCTCACACAGCACCCTCAGATTCAGAAGAAATCACAGTACATCAAGTATCTGTGCTGTGACGATGTCAGAACACTGCATCAGTGGGTCAACGGAATACGCATTGCCAAGGTAATATCTTGTTATAATGACATCCCCCTGCTTGGTGTATAATCTAATATGTATGTGTGTATAAAATGTGTATAATGCTAGGTTTTGTGGCTGAATCTGTGTGATTTCTAATGCAGTATGGGAAGCAGCTATATGTGAACTACCAGGAAGCTATGAGACGCACAGAGGCTGCTCATGATTGGTCCTCCCTGTCCAGCTCCAGTATCAAGTCTGGCTCCAGCTCCTCCAGTCTACCAGGTGAGTTTAGCAGTGCACCAGCAGAAATACAGGTAACCTGAGATATGAGGCAGTACTTGATGTGTATTGTCTATAAGACACATTATCAGGTTTCTATGTTCGCCTCTTTACTCAACTTTTGATTAATTTAATCTTTCATGCCTACAGAATCTCAATCCAACCATTCCAGCCAATCAGACAGTGGCGTGTCAGAGACTACATCCTCTGGTCATGTGCGCTCTCAGAGCGTGGTCAGCTCCATCTTCTCTGAGGCCTGGAAGAGAGGCAATCAGTCAGATGAACCCAAGGTGACCATTGAAGAACTTTATTTTAAATCTTTACTTGCTCTGCTTCGTTCCACTTCTGTTTCTTCATCGTGGTGTCATTGTTATATCCTAATTCATTATTTAAAAATCTGTTGTTTCCATTATTATACATTATGTAAGCTATACAAGAGGTACAAGAGGCCATTGTGCATTGCTGCATCGTGAATTCAGCCATGGCTGAATGGCATTGTTAGGAACGACGCAAAGTACGTTAGTTTATATGTATAACAACATTGAAAACCTGAAAGAACAAACACATACTCCAAACAAAAAGAAAACAAGATGGTTTGATGGTGTCATTGTTTTAATTATAGGTCCAATTTACTTACATTTTATTGCTCAGAGGACGAGGACAATCTGAGTCAATGAATAAAGACCCTTTGCTCGATTATGGAACATCAAACTCATGTCGCACTGTCCCCAGTTATATTCCTTTATAATTGGTCCCCTCTCTGTTTGTCTACCCAGGATGAGAATGTCAAGTCTGGAAAGGCTATACACTGGTGGGGATTGAGGTTAGGAGTGTGGTAACCTCACACTCTAGCCATTTATATTTGATTTAATCCTCACATGTGAACCTTAACTAACCACTGATATGATGTGTGTGGCGGGCGGTTCATCTTAGTTGTTTTTGTGAATGTTGGGTAATTGGGGACTGGTGTAAGACACCTACTGTAATAGTTTGTGTTAACTCTTAACTGACAGTGCACTGGTGTTGTATTTTGAATAACCTGTTACATAATGGTTGGAGTGTTTTGGTTTGGTGTGTGTTGTCAATGGGAAATATTCTCAGAGAAGGTAAGCACAACAGAAAAATGGATAAACTCCTGCTTTGCGATGCACACACTGAATTGCTGTTGTCATTATTGGTGATTTTTAGATCTACATCTCCTCTACATCTCAAAGAACTGATTTTGTAAGAACAAAAGTGTCTGAGTTTGGAAGAACAGATCTCAATACTAACAGTTCTTGGTTCCTCCCATAAGACTTTATAACATTTCCTGTAACATTTCATGTCATTTCACTCTTTTAATTGCACTGTCTGCTGAATATCTTCTTGCACACTACTAATAAATGTGTATCATTAAAAAATGTTTTATCAATGTAAAACTAATCTCATTCATACGCCTGTTCTAATTAAATGATTTTTGTCATATCCACAGATGAGAATGGATGGCCCACCAACACACCCTGCTAGAGCCTCTTACCCTCTACAACTTCCCCAGTCTATCCCGTCTCGTAGCAGCTATAGCGGTGTGTCCCCAGTGTCCCCTTCCTCACCCCCATCTCCACCACCACCACCTCCGCCACCTCCCCCACTCCCCAACCCCACGCACCACTCGACCCCGATTAAGTTCACTAAATACAGCACCCTTGCTAGGCTGCAAAACATCTCCCAGGCTTCAAATCATTACAAACAGACCCCCTTATTGGTAGTACAGCAGCAAACTATTCCCCCTATACCACCTGCACAGTGTCTCAAACCTGTTCTGAATAATTTGGCAGAAACTGCCAGCAGTCCTCCTCCGCCCCCACCACCACCTCCTCCTCCAGAGATGCCAGTGCCAGGGTCAGCCATGGCGGTGTTGAAACATGCCCCTCTCAGCCCCCACTACGGTCCCCCTCCACCTCTAGAGGAAGACCAGCTGCCACCACCATCTCACTTACACAGTAATGGCTACTTGCCTCCACCACCACCTCCAGAACAGTTAAAATACCCGCCTCCCCTCAGCACCAATGGGCTCCAGCAGTTCTTAGCTCAGAAGTTCCCTAATATGGCCTATGACTTCTCATCTGTTGAACAAGATGAAGAGCCCCCTCCACCTCCTCCAATGTGTTTCTCTCTGCCGTCTTATCAGTCAGGTCCACTTGCCCCACCTAAAACCTTCACTGGTGGGTTTCCACCCCAAACAGCTCCAAAACCTGGCCATGGCATTTCCCCCGTTTCCCCTGTGCCACCTTCTCTGTCTCCAACTCCTTCGGCCACCATGAAGAAACAGCAGAGCCTGTCCAGTGGTCACAGTCCCAATCAACCTCCACCGACCCTTCCCAAGCAATATAGCCTTTCTTCCAAAGCTCAATCTGTATCTGCCCCCATCTCTCCCACCCAATCACTTGTAAAACAGATTGTTAACCAGTTCCCTGACACTCTTGATGGATCCAAATGTCCCATATCTCCTCCTGTGGTAAAAACCAAACCAAAATGGCAGCCAGGAGGGCAGGCTCAACCACAGTCTCCTGAATTTCCTCCACCTCCACCAGAGAGTACCCTTGAATTCCCTCCACCTCCTGCTCCAAGCCCACCTCCTGCCCCACAGCCTTCTAGCAAGGTGGGGTCACCAATTAAAAAGTCCCCATCAACATCATCAAATTCTTCTACTGGTTCAGGAGGGAAGAAGCCCCCTCCGACCCCACAGCGCAACTCCAGCGTGAAATCCACCTCTTCTGTTGAGTACCAGGAGTCCAAGAAAGTGGAGGATCTGGTCAGCATGTTTGCCCAAACTAGTCAAGCCCCACCCAGTTCCTTTTCAACTCCATCCTCTACAACAGGATCACCTTCCAAGGAGTCTTCTGCAGGACCTCGGGCACCACCAAAACCAGGCAAGATCAACTTGGCTAATCTGCCTCTGGCTCTCCAGGGAAAGCAAGGTCAATATCACCAGTCACCAGACTTCCCCTCTCCTCCTCTGGAGTGTGAATTTCCCCCTCCGCCACCAGATTCGGAACTCCTGCCTCCTCCACCTCTCCCATCAGAACTGCACACTGGGGCTCCCAAAGTGGCCGTGGTGAACCCTCAACCCCAACACTCCTCCAGCTCCACATCCTCATGGAAACAGAGCTCCTTGAAGAAAGCACCGCCTCTGTCTATGCACCGCCGCAGCAGTGGCCCACCCGAGCCACTTGCCCTTTCTCCACCTCCTCAACAGATGCCTCTGTCCTCTTTTAACTCTCAGATCCCACCAACATCCCCCAAGGCCAATCTGTCCATCCAGCCCAACTTCCTGGAAGACCTCAACAGAACTCTCAAAAGGAAGTCCATGACTCGACATGGCTCCCTTACCTCCTCACGAATCTCAGCCAAGCTGGAGCCAGTAGCCACCATGGACGATATGGCCCTTCCACCCCCTCCTCCAGAGCTGCTGCTGGGCCAGCAGAAAAAGGGCGGATACATGAGCGGCAACATCTCAGGCTATGCAACATTACGGCGGGGTCCTCCGCCGGCTCCACCCAAACGGGACCAAAACACTAAACTGACAAGTGATTGGTAGTTGGGACATGTGCCGAGTTTGGATATGCTACTCTCCTTTTCCACTCTGTTTATCTTCAACGGCTGAAACGTCTGCATTCAAATATTCATTTTAACCCCAGATTATAACCACAATATGAAAAAGCCAAACCATCTATAACATAAGCTTCTCTGCGTGTTTGTGTCGCTTTGCTATTAAGTGTAGCAGATATACAAAAATTCTGAGAAAAAGAGACTGACGTTATTATAGGTACTGCATGGACACTGCTGTGAGGAAAGGGGATGATGTATATGTATAAAAATATATGTGAAACTCTGGGGTGGGAGGGAACTTGTACTTTTTTTATATGAAATTATTTAATACCTGAAATATATTCTTATTTTAAAGTTTAGTTTTGAAACCCTTGACTGTAAACGTTAAACGGGAATAGAAAATCAGGGTTGTTGAACCGATGCTTGTGTGTGTGTGCGTGCGCGCACTTTGTCTGAGTGATTTGGTTGATCCACTCTCAGAAAAATAGCGAGGGCCTGGTAATGATGCCACCCTTGCTTGTCATTAGATGTGCAAATCCCGATGTGGGAATTGCATTGGTGTAGCATACATTCTAAATTAAGTATTCTACCAAATTTTCCACATTTAATTTAAATGGTTTTGAACCTTCCACTAAAATGTCAAGAAAGAAAAAACATTGTTATTGATAAATCTGTTATGTTGTGTCGCTGTGGACCCTTACTTTTCATGAAGATGTCCAAATGTTAGACGAGGATGAAAATGAGCCTGTTACCACTTGAGTACATCTTGGTGTGAAACTGGTCTGTGTCTGGAATCGGATGTGATGTCTGTTTATATTGGTTACATTGCTATCTATCTGTACATACAGCTGCAGTTCCTGACTTTATCAATGTGCGTTAGCTCTGCATGGGTGAACACACAGTAGGAAGTGATGTTGTTCTCCTTATTTTGACCTATGTCTACACACAGTGCTGTATTAATGTGTCACATATCTGGAACATCTATCTCTCATGTCACGGCAATGTCAAAATGTACTGACATTAATTTAGCATGCATGCTTCCATTGTATGGTTGCCTAAGATTGCACTTTGTTGGGTTTTAGGATCATAGCCACAAAATAAAAGGTGTCATGTCAAGTTTGCTTGACTTACAATGCAAAAAAAATCACTGTGTGCCTACTCTCATTGTCATCCATCTAGCAAACTTGAATGCGTAGGTTGAGAAAATGTGTACCTGTTGGTTTTGCGTCATAAAAAAAGGAGAAAAAAAATCTTCAGTTTTCAAAGGCCGAGCAGAGCAATGAAATGCTGGAACAGATCTTTTTTTAAAGGGAGGAATACAGAGCTAATGCTGTTTCTTAAAGTCAGGAACCTTTAGTTAAATAAATGGGGAAGTAAATGTCTGTTACATTTAAACTGAACAATATAAATGTGTAAATCACACAGAATGTTGTCCAAGTTCTTGTTATTTTGATGGTTCTTTATCATACAATTAAAAGCTTTTTATGGTAAACCCTCTGATTTACAATGAATAACAATGATAGTCCTTTAAGGACTATGGAATAACTCTTTATAATACATACGGTTTTAAAATGTACAGTGTTGCACAAGTTTATGTGAGTGATTTAACTGTAAAAGAATGTTCCTTGTAGAACATTACTCAAGAGATTACGGATATACCACAGCAATTAACTACTAAACATTTAATTGCATAACAGGTAGTCCATGTATCTTTACCACAGAAATCTGCACCGAGAAATAAGGAGTTGATTATATAATTTTCTTGGTTGAAAATGCATCTTGTTTAAAGCTACACTGTGTAACTTTTTTAGTTTATTCTTAGTTAAAAACACTTAGTTCTTTCAAAAATATATGTGCTCATTAATGTATATTTACTTCTTTCAAGTAATAAAGTATTCTCGTAAGTTTATAATATGCCATTGAAAATACATACAGGTAAGGGGTTCGAATGGGGGTCGCCATGTTGCCCCTCCATCTTGAAAGTACATTAGCCAAAGAGGGACATACCCGTAAATTCAAGCTTCGCCTTTCGCGTTTTAACACTCGATGGCACCGTGTCGAATGTGAAGAGGCGGATTGCTGGACTGAACTGGAAGCCATGTTAATTTTGGACTAACTCGGCCACCGTAGGAGTTAAAACGAAATCGGAATTGGAAGGAACAGAAACTAATATTTACTGGATGGTCATATACCTTTTCACCGCTAGATGGGGGAAAATATCACAGTGTAGCTTTAAAGCACAACAGGTTATTGGTTTATTTGAAGCAACAACTAGAGTCTGGACTGTCTGTTTTAATCACATTTTATGAAATCAAAGCAGTAATCTGGAACAGTCCAACTCTCCTTGACATAGAATGACTCCTGGAGAGATAGAGCCCAGTGGAGCCCGTCCTGTGCCCCGGATAATGACCTCTTCACTGCTGGACTCTGAGCTGGACCCAAGTGCAGCTGTTTCAGCAATACAACTGATGCTCAGAGGAGCTACAGACATGCTGCCAACACGCACAAGACTCGAGCACAATTCCTTAGACTTGAGAAAGAGAAGAAAAGGTGAGAAATACCATAGTAAGCTAGTGAAGGGTATGTCTGACCTGCTGCAACCACCACAGGGAGTCAGTAAAGACTTGTAATGTTTGTCTTACCGCGAAACGTCCGCGTTTGAAAAGGCAACTGTCCGTGTATGTTCTCCTGGTGTATTTCTGACAGACTGTCTCCTTTATTCCGAAGTCAAGCAGGACATCATACGTATTATCACGTACCAGTGTGATCTTAGAGGACAAAAATCAAAACTCCAATACGTTTATGTTTGGTTGTACAGAGCTCAACACTTAACAATTATATACCCTACATTAGCAAACATTATTAGACTAGCCTAATTTTGTTTTATTGATATGTAGGCTAATTATTATTATCAAACATATCTCTGCAGTACCTTTCAAATAAATTATGGTTAATTAGTCATTAACGCAATCAACGCAAACTAAAACAAAAAATAACTAGGTTACTCGTCGTGAAATCTTTTGTCAAAAGTGACCAACTCAAACTGTGGGCTACATGTTTAAGTGTACATGTGGCCTACGCCTTGCCAGATATAGGCCTTTACTTTGTGTAAAATGATAATAATAGGCTTTAATATTATAAATTGGTGCCAATAAATAATGTTGGAGCTTGACAGAGGTCAATAAGAGCTGTTGAGTGTGCGAAAAGGAAAAGTGTGTGACGAAAACTAACCTTTTAAATTAGCAGCACGCTGTTATGGCTTTGCTGGCTTTAATTATATTCATAACCACTAGAGGGCGGTAGGCTACTATGTGAAACTGCTTGAGTACTTTTTCTGAGAGGATTCCTGAGGCTGCAAATTAGCCTACACACAAATATACTTTTTTCTTTAAAAAGAAAAGTTTATATTATTACCTGACGGACCACTCTGTTATCTGGCCTGTGCAGATTGAAATTGCTGGACTGCCTGTTGACTTCATCAACAGAAACCTTCAATGCCAGATCAGCCAGAGGACTGAAGTTATATCTCAACAAAAGCTGTCCTGTTTAATAAAAGTAAATGATGACACTCCATCATAACATTCACCAATGCAATGTTTGTTAATGACGTACGTACTCTGCTGTTCAAACTTTGGCGTTGGTATGATTTATTTTTTAATGTTTTTGAAAGAAGGCTACATTTATTTAATACAAATTCAGTAAAAAACATTAGACGTTAAATATAATTAAAATTCAAATAATGATTTTATATTTTAATATATTTTAAAATGTAATTTATTCTGTGATGGCAAAGCTGAATTCTCAGCATCATTACTCCAGTCTTCAGTGTCACATGATCATCCAGAAATCATTTTAATATTTTGATTTTGTACTCAAGAAACATTTATTTTATTAATAATGTTAAAACGATCAATGAGCTTAATATTTTAGAGGAAACCATGATACATTTTTCAGGATTCTTTGATAAATATAGGCTAGTTCAAAATAACGTTATTTATTTGAAATAGAAATCTTTTGTAACATTTTTCTCACTTATTTTGATCAATGTAATGCTTCTATGCGAAAAGTATTAACTTCTTATTCCAAAAATATAGGTTACTAACCCCAAACTTTTGAACAGTAGCTGGTGGAACACTGCACATATCAAAATATCTGTATATTATATTTTCAAGACTAATGTTTGAATGTGCAATAATCTGTTAAGCACTGTTTGTTCATGAGTAAGTGTTGCTTAACAACTGAGATCATGACTACATGGCTACATTACAGTGATTCTGTATTTAGATCCTCATCTTATGAACTTGAATCACTTAAATGATTTTTCTTACCTGAGACACAGCAGCACTGAATGAAGAGCAGCAGAATGAAGGTTGTTGTCATTTTTCTTTCTTTATATCTCTATTTCTATGGTAACTCGCTACTGTTCTTTCTATGTGAATATATTTTCCTTCACTGCAGTTTTCAGTAAACAATCTTCCAGAGATGCGATGTTACAAGCCCTGCCTTGGATTTAACCACAAATGAAATGCTTTTGCAGTTTTAATTGAGCTCTTCATAGTGCCTGAGGACATTGTGGCTTACAGTATGAAAATGCTCGATGATTATTTCACAATGTCTGTAATCTATGTGGGGGTAAATATGGCACAGGTTGTAAGGAGCAGAAGTTTCTCAATGCAGAGCCAGTAGGTGTGTTCAACTTAAAACAGCGCTGTCGCAGACCGATCGGTGTATGACATCAAAATAAAGCGAGAGTAGGCATACTTTGATGTCATAGCCTACACCGATCGGTCTGCGTAGCGCCGTCAAATGAACACACTGAGGCTGAAATCGAAATTGCCCCCTATACCCTCAAATAACTTGACAAATATGCATTATTTGAAGGGACAGCCATTTGTAGTGTCCGAAACCATAGTGGACATTATCGAAACTCATTCTATCCCACATTGCACCGCATGACGAGTGTGCAGCTGTTGTACACTCAACAGCTGTCTGAATTCCCTCACACGTTTTCATTCACTTCAAGTGAATGAAAGATTCAGCCCTACAGTATTCGGATTCAGCCCTACAGTATGCTGTCCCAAAAGACACCATAGTTCAGGTATGACGTGACTCCAGGGGCGTAAATCGCGGGGGGGACAGGGGGGACAGGACCCCCCCAATCTGAGGGCTGCCCCCCCTAAAAACCATGCTGAGTATTGTAAATAATATAACAATATATACTTAAAATAAAAGTGTAAGTAGTAAAACAATACAAACGCAAACGGGACAAAAAATGCGTTTTAAGTTTAGAAACATTTTGAGTCGCAACCCCCTCCCCCCCCTTGCCTCACATTGGTTTGATCCACCGTGCACCTCAACTAACGTAGAAAACTACCACACAAGTTTGGGGAGAGAACAAGGCTCTTCGGAAAGCAGTTGTGAAACACCAGTAGCTGCTGTCAAGGCTATTTTATTCACTTTAAACGTCAGATGAAGTGATTCTTTTCTCTTTAATACAGATTAGGCAAAACACTGTTAACATCACTTGCCCACCGCCGCCCCGCCCCGCTCCGCTGTACAGTAATAACATCATTTAGTTCAGTTAGAGAACTGACAAAACAATTAAAAACTGAATGTGTCTGGTCAATACAGCACGAGCCGAACGAGCAAACATCTGACAGACAAGATTATTGAAGATTTGGTTTCAAAGCGTAAAAGCGCCTATTTAAGGGAGTGTGTCATTGTGCTGTTTAGTTGTTGTGTTTTTCATTACGAATAATCGGCTAATGAACCCAAAATTCAAGCAACCCGCCCCCAAATTCTAAAAATTGGCTGATTCTAAACCGAAAGTTCAGTCAGATCTGTGTAGGGTTGTGTAGGGCTGTATTATTTGAGTCCCCTTCAAAAATTGCTCTTGAGAAATTTCATGTTTATTGTCCCCCCCAACTTTTAGATGAAATTTACGCCCCTGCGTGACTCTATAGGCCAACCGGCAGTTAGCATCAAACTGGTTCCCTCGACAAAAAGGATTTTTCCATAGGCTTTTGGATTATCGCAAAAAACAATTAAGCTCTGTGATCAACAAACGTTTATGATATTTGTTTTGTCCATCAAGATAATATCCACAGATGAACACAACTTGTATGAATTTTGAAACCTAAATGCAGTTGCCAGAAGTGAAAAGCTAAAGGTAGGCTATTAATGAACTGCACCACGCAGTGACGGCGCTACACCGGGGCTAGGGGGGGGCTATAGCCCCGTCAGAATTTTGAATAGCTCCGGTTTAGCCCCCCCCAAGCAGTTGAGAATCAGATGGACTGTTTTTTGATAAAGAATACAGAGAGCAGGTAGGAAACTCTGTCTCTGATGGGGTCCAAAAGGAGAAAAGAAAGAGGAGTCAAAGAGAGAAATGCCCTTATCGAAGGCCATTAGGCTAAAGACATGTAGCTACACACAGTGCAGTTCTTTAACAGGGTTAAAGAAAACGTATAGCCTATTTAGTTTCATATTTATGTTTAAATAGTAGCCTATATATTATAATTTTTTTTAATTATTTCATCTATGTTAAAAAGTGAACAGCTTGAGCAAGATCACTACATAATAAGACATATCATAAGATGCCAAATATGTCGGGGGACATGGATCAGACATGATTTTGTTTTGCAGAAAGCATTTCTTTAAAGTGAATTTTGTTTTGTTTAAATTGTATCTTTACTTTAATCAATAAAGAAGCAAACCAACCAAGAACGTCAGGAATGGATTGACGTGCGTAACGAAACCTGCCTGTTTCCGCGGCCTTTAAGACTGAAACGATAGGTGACGTCTTTCTGTTTTTAATAGCCTACATTTCTTATAGATCATATTTGTTGTGTTTTTTTTAATAAGTGCGCAGCACATATTCACATAGGCTATTCACCTAAACGCAATTGCACTGCAAAAAATTTTCTTCTTACTTAGTATTTTTGTCTTGTTTCTAGTCTAAATATCTAAACATTCTTAAAGGTCCCGTTCTTCGTGATCCCATTGTTCAAACTTTAGTTAGTGTGTAATGTTGCTGTTAGAGCATAAATAATACCTGTAAAATTATAAAGCTCAAAGTTCAATGCCAAGCGAGATATTTTATTTAACAGAAGTTACTACAGTTACTATGCAACTGTAATTGTACTGTAACCTACACACCTAAATAATATTAGTTTAGGCTACTATTGGCCTATAATAATAGTGAGACTGGTTATTTATTTTATGGACCATAAAAGCATGTTCAGTGTTGCATTGTTTTGCTTGTTGTTGCCTGTTCTTATGAATATGTATAAGTGGAGTTCCTTAACGCAATTTCGAGAGGAGTGAACCCATCTAATTTTTCAATTATTTGCCGGAGCAAACAGCCACATTACAGTATACTAACTTAATTTTGTATGTGTGTGTAATTTTATAATAATTATGAAAGGGATGCCTTTTTGAGCACCTGCCCAACCAAAATGTGTGCATGGCCCTGTTGAGTATATTGCTTTTTTTTTTTTTTTTAAACACTATTATAGTCAGTGTTGGGGAAAGTTACTTTTTAAGAAAAGTAATTCATCACGTTACTTTTTCTCACCAGGGTTGGGCTTGGTTTTTTTGTTTTTATAACAAAAAGGTTGTATTTTTTGAGAAATTGTAAAGGCCCTTTGCCCCTTTTACACCAAAATGTAAACAATACGGCTGAAGGAAATGCAAATTCTTTAACACTTACTTCACCAATAAAAAAAATAAAAACTAGTTTAACTAAATCATCAAAGGTCAGCAGTAAGTACATTGATCAATAAAGTGAGATTAAATGCATACGAATATTAGTTTTATTTAACATTTAATTATTAGAGGTTTGCATAGTTTTCTGATTTTGCATTTCACTGATTTTATTCATTTTGAGGAATACTAAATCTTATTTGTGCAAGTGAGATTAGTAAATATGCTCACATTTAGTCTAGAACTACTATAACCATCATGTTCACACAGCGCACATCATGCATCTACCCTTACTCAGGATTCTCTCAACATGAGGACAGGAGCGCTGTCAGTCAATAAAGGGGAAAACAAAGTAACTTGCATTACTTATTTGAAAAAGTAACTCAAATATTTTAGTTACTTTACTAGTTACTTGAAAAAAGTAATCTGATTACGCAACTCAAGTTACTTGTAATGCGTACCCCCAACAACACTGATTATATGTGAGATAATTTCACTCCTTGGTTCTCCGTGATATTTAAAAGATACACTCCTAATTTCTCTAATTTAATGTTAACACTAACAGTAATTAATTTTTTACTCCAAGGATTATTTCTCAGAGTGTTTGTTTTTGAGTGTAAATTTCAGTTTTACCATTCACATTCTTTAATATCTTTGATACAAAAAAAGCTATTGTGAATTTTTATCTTCATTGCCCACACAAAAGGACACCGTTCTTATTTGAACAGACATTTAATAACATGCCTCAGTAGCAAGGCATGTTTTCACACTATAGGGTGATTTTGTCACAGTGAACCTACCATTACAATTCAATGTTTATTTGTTTTTACAATTGCTAGGACAGATTTCTCAATACTTCGGTCACTTTTTGCAAAACTCTTAACACAGTTCTTCTTACCAACGTTCAACTTGTCACAGCAATACATTTCACATCAAAAATTCACTAAAACTACATAAACTTAATTTGCGTCTCAAATCATCAACTCACTCTTCCATAACAAGCGTAAAAAGTGTCACTCATAAAACAGTCACCTAAAAACATTAACTGGTAGCATTATACAATTATTTCTTCTGTAACATTTCTTTACAAAAAGGAAATGATTGCTCTCTACTGTTTATAATTCAATGCCATATACACTGATTAGGCATAACATTAAGACCACTTTTCCTACTTTTGTGTTGGTCCCCCTTTTGCTGCCAAAACAGCCCTGACCCGTCAAGGTATCTGGCACCAAAATGTTAGCAGCAGATCCTTTAAGTCCTGTTAGTTGCGAGGTGGGGCCTCCATGGATCGGACTTGTTTGTTCAACACATCCCACAGATGCTCGCTTGGATTGAGATCTGGGGAAATTAGAGGCCAAATCAAAACCTCAAATTTGTTGTGCTCCTCAAACCATTGCTGAACCCTTTTTGCTTTGTGGCAGGGCACATTACCTTGCGCATTACACAAGGGATTACCGTTTCCATGAAAGGAACAATGCTTAGGTAGGTGGTAAGTGTCAAAGTAACATCCACATGGATGGGAGGACCCAAGCTTTCCCAGCGGAACATTGCCCAAAGCATCACACTGCCTCCGTTGGCTTGCCTTCTTCTCATAGTGCATCCTGGTGCCATGTGTTCCCCAGGTAAGCAACGCACACGCACCTGACCATCCACGTGATGTAAAAGAAAACGTGAATTATCAAACCAGGCCACCTTCTTCCATTGCTCCTGTGGTCCAGTTCTGATGCTCACGTGCCACTGTTGGCTCTTTCGGTGGTGGACAGGGGTCAGCATGGGCACCCTGACTGGTCTGTGGCTATGCAGCCCCATACGCAACAAACTGCGATGCACTGTGTATTCTGACACCTTTCTATCAGAACCAGCATTAACTTCTAGAGCAATTTGAGCTACAGTAGTTCGCCACATGGGCCAGCCGCATCAATGAGCCTTGGCCGCCCATGACCCTATTACGCAGCGCCTGAAAAGTCCCCAGCACGCTCTCTGTGCAAGCAGGTTGTCACGTTGGTTATGTTGACGGAAGTAAGCCTATTTTCAGACGCTGTGTACAATCATTGCGCCGCTGCACCCATGGTACGGCAGCAAAGTTCCTTGATCATTACGCAGGAATGAGAGAATAGTTCCTAGGGGCAGCAGTGGCTCAGTGGTTCATGTAGGTTGTCTACAAACCGGAAGGTTGGTGGTTCGATCCCCGGTTCCACCTGACCAAGTGTCGAGGTGTCCATGAGCAAGACACCTAACCCCAGCTGCTCCCGATGAGCTGGATGGCGCCTTACATGGCAGACACCGACCTCGGTGTGTGAATGTGAGGCAATGTGTAAAGTGCTTTGGATGGCCATTGGTCTGTTAAAAGCGCTATATAAATGCAGTCAATTTACCATATTGGCCTAGAAAATCACAACTTTTCATTTTCCGTCGGCACACTTAGTACACGATGTAACTATACACATAACAACATGTAAATAGGAAAATGTTGGTGTTATTTTGTAACTTATTGAGCAGTAGGCTAGATGGAGTCTTTACCTCCAGTCTTTGTGCTAAGCTAGGCGAGCGGTGGGTGCGTCAGACAAAAAGAAGGCTGAAGTCCCAAAAAGTCGGCGTGTTCCTTTAAGTAGTAATGACTAAAAAAAGTAAATAGACTAGCATATTCTATTATATAATTAAATGTATAAAACAAATCATAAAATGAACGAAAATGTTAAAGGTAACAATTGTTTTGGTCTACTAATCACTTAATCACAACATAATACACATGACAGCATGCCCCAACCTGTTTATGATCAAAAACTGTATTCTGGGAACTGCTTTTCTAGTATAGTATAGTAAACTAATGTATATAGTATAGTTAACTAATGCATTAACTAATGTTAACTAAAACAACCTTATTGTAAAGTGCTACCAACTTATCTAAATGCATGTTAGTGTGGTTAATGTTTCCACTTGTTAATACTTTAATGTTTGGACATTGTCCATGTCATATGAAAGTCTGTAACTGGGTATAAGAGGGATCAAGAACAAAAGCAGAATGAGGACCTAAGTACAGTGTTCCCACACTTTTTAATAGAGATGCACCGATTGCAATTTTCTTGGCTGATTCCGATTTCCGATTTTTTGTTAGTGAGATCGACCGATGCCGATTTTTGCCGATTCCGATTTTATTTCTAAGAACTATAATTGACAGCATACAAACAAAAATCCACTTTTTCTTCAAAGCAACATTTTATTTATTCTAAAATAAATTATTAAACATTACAACAGGATCTTCTCTCACTTAAACAACTCTCAAAAAATAAGTGTTCTGTGCCTGGAAAGAAGTAGAAATAACAAATAACTGAAAATCAGTTGCTTTATGAAACAAAACATTATAAATTGACCTTTTTACTAAAGTACAAAAGATCCTATGAATAAACAAACCTGAAGTGTACAATACTCTTCCAAATAATAGTTCATAATTTGGGTGATAAATGTTGCCAGCTAGGGATGTCACGGTACCAAAATTCCAGTAGTTGGTACCCATACCATAAAAAATGCTTTGGTACCACAGCTAAATGTTTTATTTATTTATTTATATTATATATATAATATAATATAATAAATATATAATTTATTTATTTTATTTATTTAACCATTTAAATGTTTTTATTAAATGTATTAAGTGTATTATTTATGATGATAATCATTATAAGTAAATAATACATAAACATTTAAAGGCTGTATGCTGTTTAAAAGTAAACATTGTTTATAAAAAAAAAAGATCAAGTGAAAAATAATCAACCATTTAAGCATAATGATTATTATTAGTAGAGACGTATTATTATTACATAGAGCCGGCGCTAAATCTACAGTAGGCTACAACAGTAGCCCAATATAAACGGCCCGCAGCGTGTCTATTAAAATACACTCACCTAAAAGATTATTAGGAACACCTGTTCTATTTTTCATTAATGCAATTATCTAATCAACCAATCACATGGTAGTTGCTTCAATGCATTTAGGGGTGTGGTCCTGGTCAAGACAATCTCCTAAACTCCAAACTGAATGTCAGAATGGGACAGAATTTTGAGCGTGGCATGGTTGTTGGTCTGAGTATTTCACAATCTGCTCAGTTACTGGGATTTTCACGCACAACCATTTCTAGGGTTTACAAATAATGGTGTGAAAAGGGAAAAACATCCAGTATGCAGCAGTCCTGTGGGTGAAAATGCCTTGTTGATGCTAGAGGTCAGAGGAGAATGGGCCGACTGATTCAAGCTGATAGAAGAGCAACTTTGACTGAAATAACCACTCGTTACAACCGAGGTATGCAGCAAAGCATTTGTGAAGCCACAACACGCACAACCTTGAGGCTACAACAGTAGAAGACCCCACCGGGTACCACTCATCTCCACTACAAATAGGAAAAAGAGGCTACAATTTGCACAAGCTCACCAAAAATTGTACAGTTGAAGACTGGAAAAATGTTGCCTGGTCTGATGAGTCTTGATTTCTGTTGAGACATTCAGATGGTAGAGTCAGAATTTGGCGTAAACAGAATGAGAACATGGATCCATCATGCCTTGTTACCACTGTGCAGGCTGGTGGTGGTGGTGTAAGGGTGTGGGGGATGTTTTCGTGGCACACTTTAGGCCCCTTAGTGCCAATTGGGCATTGTTTAAATGCCACGGCCTACCTGAACATTGTTTCTGACCATGTCCATCCCTTTATGACCACCATGTACCCATCCTCTGATGGCTACTTCCAGCAGGATAATGCACCATGTCACAAAGCTCGAATCATTTCAAATTGGTTTCTTGAACATGACAATGAGTTCACTGTACTAAAATGGCCCCCACAGTCACCAGATCTCAACCCAATAGAGCATCTTTGGGATGTGGTGGAACGGGAGCTTCGTGCCCTGGATGTGCATCCCACAAATCTCCATCAACTGCAAGATGCTTTCTTATCAAGAATGCTTTCAGCACCTTGTTGAATCAATGCCACATATAATTAAGGCAGTTCTGTAGGCGAAAGGGGGCCAAACACAGTATTAGTACACTCAAACTCAGTATTAGAGCTCTGACTCTGAACAAAATGTGTTTACTTGCTGAGTGTCTCGCTCACGCGACCACTAAACAGCCCGTAAGAAGTGTTCGAGTTAGGCGCAGATGTCTCCGGTACGAGCTGCGAATCTCTCTGTGATTTGATTTAAAGCCAGTTAAACAGCACTGACTTAATCAACAACACTAACGTGCAAATCAGCTGAGCCGATTCAGTTAAAATACTTTTCAAACAACAATTCACCAACATTTATCATGGATTTACTGTGGTAATACTAACTGGAACCAACTGGTAATTTGTCAGAAATATAGGTTAATATCTAATTCTATTTAATTTGTAATGTAGACATGTATTAAATGAGTAATAAAGGCCAAATTGCAAACTATTTTTGTCATAAACTTGCAGTTTTGTGCATTTGTATATATATATATATATATATATATATATACAGGTCCTTCTCAATAAATTAGCATATTGTGATAAAGTTCATTATTTTCCATAATGTAATGATAAAAATTAAACTTTCATATATTTTAGATTCATTGCACACCAACTGAAATATTTCAGGTCTTTTATTGTTTTAATACTGATGATTTTGGCATACAGCTCATGAAAACCCAAAATTAAATCTCAATAAATTAGCATATTTTATCCGACCAATAAAAGAAAAGTGTTTTTAATACAAAAAAAGTCAACCTTCAAATAATTATGTTCAGTTATGCACTCAATACTTGGTCGGGAATCCTTTTGCAGAAATGACTGCTTCAATGAAATAAAGCTTTCCATAAAGCTTTTCAGCAGATGGAAGCATGAAGTGCTCCAAATTCTCCTGATAGCTAGCTGCATTGACCCTGCCCTTGATCAAACACAGTGGACCAACACCAGCAGCTGACATGGCACCCCAGACCATCACTGACTGTGGGTACTTGACACTGGACTTCAGGCATTTTGGCATTTCCTTCTCCCCAGTCTTCCTCCAGACTCTGACTCCTTGATTTCCGAATGACATGCAAAATTTGCTTTCATCCGAAAAAAGTACTTTGGACCACTGAGCAACAGTCCAGTGCTGCTTCTCTGTTGTCTAGGTCATGCGCTTCTGCCGCTGTTTCTGGGTCAAAACTGGCTTGACCTGTTGAATGCGGCACCTGTAGCCCATTTCCTTGCACGGTGGCTCTGGATGTTTCTACTCCAGACTCAGTCCGCTGCTTCCGCAGGTCCCCCAAGGTCTGGAATCGGTCCTTCTCCACAATCTTCCTCAGGGTCCGGTCACCTCTTCTCGTTGTGCAGCGTTTTTTGCCACACTTTTTCCTTCCCACAGAGGTGCCTTGATACAGCACTCTGGGAACAGCCTATTCGTTCAGAAATTTCTTTCTGTGTCTTACCCTCTTGCTTGAGGGTGTCAATGATGGCCTTCTGGACAGCAGTCAGGTCGGCAGTCTTACCCATGATTGCGGTTTTGAGTAATGAACCAGGCTGGGAGTTTTTAAAAGCCTCAGGAATCTTTTGCAGGTGTAATTTTCGATTCAGATGATTAGGTTAATAGCTCGTTTAGAGAACCTTTTCATGATATGCAAATTTTTTGAGATAGGAATTTTGGGTTTTCATGAGCTGTATGCCAAAATCATCAGTATTAAAACAATAAAAGACCTGAAATATTTCATTTGGTGTGCAATGAATCTAAAATATATGAAAGTTTAATTTTTATCATTACATTATGGAAAATAATGAACTTTATCACAATATGCTAATTTATTGAGAAGGACCTGTATATATATATATATATATATATATATATATATATATATATATATATATATATATATATATATATATATTAAACTTCATGCCTTTTGTGCACTGCAAAAAATGCTGTTATTTAGTATTTTTGTCTCTTTTCTACTATAAGTATATCTAAAAATTCTTAAATCAAGATTCATTTACGAGAAGTTAAATGACATTAGATATTTTTTCTGGAAAATAAAATGAAATTGAAGTGAGTTTTTGGTTAAAACAAGCTAATTATCTGCCAATGGGGTAAGAAAAATAATGTTTCTGTTTGGAATCTTGTTTCTGTCCCAAACAGAAACATTATTATTTTTCTAATCCATTGGAAAATAATTTAGTTTGTTTCAAGCAAAAACTCAATTCATTTGGATTTTTTCCCTCAGGAATCAAGAAAAAAATATATAATTTTCCTTAGTAAAAGCATCTTGATTTAAGAATTTTTAGATATTTGGACTGGAAAAAAGACAAGTAAGAAAAGACAAAAAGAATAGAGTTCTAAATCAGTAATAATATTTAAATTTCACCCATTAAAGCTTTTTGGTTGATGAAAGTTTTACAGATATTGTTAAATATCTATACATTTCCTGTGTCCTGTCTCAAGCTACTCTATTGTCAGCTCAAGCTTTTGTCAAATCTGTCATGTTTCCAAGAAACAAAAAAAAAAAAAAAAAAAAATATATATTATATATATATATATATATATATATATATATATATATATATATATATATATATATATATATATATATATATATAATAGAAAAGGGATCGGCCCCGGGTATGTCCACAACATCGAATCTGGCCCCCTTTAAAAAAAGTTTGGACACCCCTGCCCTTGAGTGTCTGTGTTCATGATATGACAGTTCTCTCAAATGAAATGGTAAATTCTCATGAAGTGACGGTTTATGCGTTCAGCTGATCATCCAGCGCTATGAAGTCCATATTTCTTTGTAATTGCTTTGGTCTTTTCACTGCTTATACCAAAGAAAGATAGGAGAGGCTGCAGACCTGTGGCTGGCTCTGAGCTCTGGCCAGCTTTAGCCGGTTTACCTTTACTAACATTACCTTCTTCAAACTGGGCATGTTCCGCGGGGTGATGGAGTTTTAAGTGTCTAATTAGGTTTGTCGCGTTGTGCGCTTTCCTGGTGGTTCCCCCGCGGTTTAGTTTAACCTTACAAGTTTTACAAATGGCATAATTAGTGTCTTCTGGTGTTTGCATGCGGCTGTGAGCGCGAGTGTGGCTCTGACGTCAACGTCGCGGCTGTGTGGGTCCTAACGCCCCAGTATAGTGATGGCGACACTATACTGTAACAAGCACCGTCCTTCGGATGGGATGTTAAACCAAGGTCCTGATTCTCTGTGGCCATTAAAAATCCCAGGATGTCCTTCGGAAAGAGAGTAGGGGCTATTTGCCCAGTCGCCTCTGTCCATCATGGCCTCCTAATCATCCCCATATACTGATTGGCTTCATCACTCTGTCTCCTCTCCACCAATAAGCTGGTGTGTGGTGGTGGGCTTTCTGGCACAATATGGCTGGCGTTGCATCATCCAGAAAAGCGCTACATAAATGTAACCATTTATTATTATTAATTATAAGTATTCACAGCCTTTGCTCAGTACTTTGTTGAAGCACCTTTGGCACCAATTACAGCCTCAAGTCTTTTGAGTATAGTGCTACAAGCTTGGCGCACATATTTTTTTGGCAGTTTATCCCATTCTTCTTTGCAGGACCTCCATCAGGTTGGATGGGGAGGGTCGGTGCACAGCCATTTTCAGATCGCAGAGATGTTCGACCTTCGACCCAGTCTGAGGTCCAGAGCGCTCTGGAGCAGGTTTTCATCAAGGATGTCTCTGTACATTGCTGAATTCACCTTTCCTTCGATCCTGAGTAGTCTCCCAGTTCCTGCCGCTGAAAAACATCCCCACAGCATGATGCTGCCACCACCATGCTTCACAGGCGGGCTGCCATGTGCCGTCTGGCCATGCTACCATACAGGCCTGATTGGTGGAGTGTTGCAGAGATGGTTGTTCTTCTGGAAGGTTCTCCTCTCTCCACAGAGAAACACTGGAGCTCTGTCAGAGTGACCATCGGGTTCTTTGTCACCTGTCTGACTAAGGCCCTTCTCCCCCGATCGCTTGGTTGGTTTGGTTGGGCGGCCAGCGCTAGGAAGAGTCCTGGTAATTCCAAACTTCCTTTTACGGATGATGATCCACTGTGATCATTGGGACCTTCGATGCTGCAGAAATTGTTCTGTACTCTTCTCCAGATCTGTGCCTCGATACAATCCTGTCTCCAAGGTCTACAGACAATTCCTTGGACTTCATGGCTTGGTTGGGGCTCTGACATGCACTGTTAACTGTTGGACCTTATAGACAGGTGTGTGCTTTTCCAAATCATGTCCAATCAACTGAATTTACCACAGGTGGACTCCAGTCAAGTTGTAGAAACATCTCAAGGATGATCAGTGGAAACAAGATGCACCTGAGCTCAATTTTGAGTGTCATGGCAAAGACTGTGAATACCTATGTACTTTTTTTTTTGTGCAAATATTTCAAACAAACTTCTTTCACACTGTAATTATTGAGTATTGTTTGTAGAATTTTGAGGAAAATAATTAATTTCATCCATTTTGGAATAAAGCTATACTGGTCAAAATGTGGAAAAAGTGAAGCGCTGTGAATACTTTCCAGATGCACTGTACACTAAGCATTTTCTCCCCAAAATGCTGATTAACAGCGCTGCTCATTCGATATCTTGTTCTCACAACAGGGACACTTTTCACAGAACTACACTATGATTTGCACAGTTCTCACTCAAACATTAATTTTTTGTGTAGTTGCAATTTTTGCTTCAAGGATAGCTATAGTATGCTTACAGCAAAATACAAAAAAAATCCTAATAATGGTATAACAGTATATAAAGATGCAGCGTAAATGCATAGAAGATATAGCCTAAATGTGTTGAAGATAGTGGTTGGAGCGTCACAGCAGAATAACTGCTCTTCTTCTCTGTCTCTGCAGCTAACAGCCTGTGGGCGTCTGAGTGTGCAAACCTCCAGCAATCTTACGTACGTCTCAAGCCATCTGGACCCCTGCTCACTGCCAAGTTACGTAAGTCTGAAAAAGAACATGGGCGTGTATCCCAAACACTGAGCTCAACTCCATCTGAGATGACATTTCACTATAAACTCCACTTAAAACACATTCATCAGTACACAGTATGGAAAGAAGTCAAAAACAGAAAGCCTATGGTCAACACAATTTTTCACTTTTGTATCTGGACACATCTCTGATGCATAAACATGGGCAATTTACATGAAAATGACTAATAATGAGAAAATGATTTTGCACATTTAGTTTTATCGTCACACATGGAACTACTGATTTCCATACTTTTATTTAATTATATACACATATATTGGCACACAAGAATGAGTTAACTGGCTTTAATTGATTACAAAAATCACTATTTATGTTAAAATAGAAATATTTGTCATCTCTCTATGGTTGTCAGTGATGTGCTTTCAGACAGAGGTAAACGAAACCCTCTGAACGTCACATTTTGTCAGGTATTATTGTAGGGTAGAGTGGAAGGATTCACCCACTTGGCTCTACCCTGCTTTAGAGAACCTCCATCTGTTCTTTACATAATATTCAGATTCAGTTTCGGGATGGAGGTAACAATGAAGTTAATGATTTTAGGCAAAATGGAAAACGTTTTTAGTAGCTGGAGAAGGGGGAAAAAAAAGATCAGTGATTGTCAAAGTAGCTTATACACGTTTCAATAACATTACAACATGACAATATATTTAGCATCAACATTTATCGAGCACCCATATTAATACTGTAATGTTTGGACATTGTCATATGCAAGTCTTAAACTGGGTATAAGAGGGATCAAGAACAAAAGCAAAACAAGGAACTCATTAAGTACAGGGTTCCCACATTTTTTGGATGTCAGGTACTAACATATTCTTAAACTACCAATAGACTTAAAGGGATGGTTCACCCAAAAATGAAAATTCTGTCATTTACTCGCCCTCATGTTGTTTCTTTCTTCTGTTAAACACAAAAGGAGATATTTTGAAGAATGTTGGTAACCAAACAGTGGACTGTAGCCATCGACTTCCATAGTAGGAAAAAGTACTATGGATGTTAATGGGGTCCATCAACTGTTTGGTTACCAACATTCTTCAAAATATCTCCTTTTGTGTTTAAAAGAAAAAAAAGGTTTGGGTGAAACCTTTAAATGAAACTTTAATTTGTGCAACTCAATATCCCTCAACCAGAATGTTTCTTCATTTTTAGCTGGTGAAATATTTCATGTGACTAAATTTTCCACATTGCCATATTTTTCAGGACTGGAAATCACAACTTTAAAATGTCCTGATATTTCAGGTTTTCCATTATTGTGGGAACCTTGTAAATAAAATAAGAAAAATTAAATGTAATTTTTTTTTTATTAAGCATGCAGTCTATGATGCACTACATACACTTAAATAATAACCAATTGGTTAGCATCACTACACAATATTTAAATGTAAAACAAACAAAAAAGCGTTCAAAATTCATGAGGTTATTAGATATGTGTGTCGGGGCTGACTGATTCTCACATAGGGAAAAAGTATAAACAACAAACTGGATCCGTAAATGTAGGAAATATATTTAATGATAAAAAAAAAAAGTTAAGGTGAGACCTTTGTGCAAACGAGTCAGACCCTGCAAAGACACCATGAATTCTACTTTGGTCTACAAATATTTAATATTTCAACAAATGGGCTGATGAAGATTCTCTTGAAGATACAACTCAAACTATTAAAACAAACACTTTACAGAGACAAATGTAACTGTCACATGAAATAAATACAAAGCAACTTCTCAATATTCACTCTTTCTGTTCAGTTCCACACTTTCCTTTTTCCTCAAAATACAATTCCCTTTTTGAACATGACCTCACAGTAAAACACACCATGAACCCACCTCAGGCCGTTCAAAAAAAAAAAGGAAAAATCAGTCAGCCCCAGTGCTGCCTTCCAAAACACTGCAATGCTGTGGAACAGGCAAGGTTATGAAATATGGAAAAAAAAAAAAAAAAAAAGTACCCACTCCAAATCTAGCTTATGCATATCCTTAACTTCAAACACTGTATCCTTCATTCAAGGTAAAAGTAAACATGTTATTGGCTTTAATTAATATTTCATCTAATAGTTTTCTCAGTCCTTGGTGCAAAAGTCTGGTCTGTAACATCTGGATGTTCAGCTTCATTGCATTTCCTCTTTTCAGTCACACCACTCGCCTCTGAACACGGCCTGTTATTAGCATGGTTTGTATGCACACATGCACTCTTCTGCAGTGTAAGATTAGCGCTGGTGGGCATTGAGGGGTGGAGGAGAGACCGAGGACACGCTCACTCCGTGTAGTGCATGATGGACTCGACGTAGTTTCCAGGGAAGAGTCCTGTAGTGCCGCACATCACGCCTTCGTACCAGCCGTCATCATTCTTTTTAATGACATAGATGATGGCCCCCTCCTGGAAAGACAATTCATCTTCCTTGTCTTGCGCGTAGTCATAGATCGCCACCACTGAAAGAACGAAAAACAAAGAGACCGTCACGTTACCAATGACCCATGCAGAAATCTTAGTGCCCATCATTCACAGTTCTACACATTCCCACCACTTGTGTGTTTGTGTTAGTTTTATCAGCTTTTTAGTCAACGTTGTCCTGTTTTTGTTTAGACAAGTAAATATCTGAGCATTTCAGTCTAACTTTAGTCAGTGAAAATGTCACTTTTCATCATGCTGCGTAATGGTTAAATTGATAATCCTGTTTATTTTGCTCATTTATAAATCACATCGATTATTGTCATTTGATATCTGTTTTTATGAGTCATCATATCACCTATAAGTACAAATGAAGAGAATGTCAACCCATACTATAGGCTATTTATTGGTCATGTTAATTAACACACTCTGTCTACATTACGAAAACTAGTCAAATAAGAAACTTCTCAAATATTAAAATAACAGCAAAAGACTTTATATTGTCACACAGAGGTGCAGTTATTCGGGAAACACAATCGCAAATATAGTCGAGAGATCCATGTTTGATCGCAGCAAACAGCACAAGTGGCTTGTGAAGAAACACAGACTGGCTGTATGACAGAATATCTCAAATGGAGATCGCCGAAACTCCAGCTTACTCGTTTGTTGGTGTTTTCAGATCATCCACGCTTCTTCCGCAGTCTTAGTCATGGAAAAAAAGGTCATCAACAAGCTTTTTTTTTCATCATAGATTTCATTAACGAAATTAACACTAGTGTGTTTATCATATTTTTTGGATCATTTGATGAAGCTTTCAGTTGTGAATAAGATAAGTCCCATTTAACACCCGCTTCAAGCTGCAAAAACTGGCCTTTTACAAATCACAGTAATGATGTCACTGAGCACATGGTCCAAACTTTATAACAAGCATCTTTAAAATACTAACACTTGCATTAATCATTTATTATAATGCACATATTTTGTATGATAAACAAAATACTTATATTTTGTATAAAAATACTTAAAAATTATAAAAATACTTATATTTTAAAAAGAAAAATGCATATTTATCTTTAATGCAGGTACATAGTGAAGACACCTAATAGTAAGTTTGACACATTAAAATGTTCTGATGAACATCACTGTGAGCTTAATCTAACCAGTATCTTTAAAATATTTTCACTGTACCTTTCTCCAGGTAAGTTTGTGGAGCCCAGGGTGGGTCTTCTTCAGCGTAAGGGTCACTGTACTCCACCACAGAAGACTCCTCCTCCTCACAGTCTTCAGGAGGAGGAGCCGGATTTTGAGTCTCCTCAAACACCGGCTCTTCTGAAGGGGGAGGTGGGGGAGGCGCATCTGAAACTGAGACAGAGTAGAGAAATTAACAGGAGACACACAAGACTCCAGATGGGAAGGCCATGCAAGCTCATGGATCCATGCAGAGAGAGCAAGAAGTCAATTATGATATGGATGGTTTATTGTGAAAAAGAAACAGTGATAAAAGTTACACTCCTAATATTCTCAGATAGACGGATGCATGAATGCACCTTTATTCAGTGATTTACTTAACTGCCTTGATAAAGTTGTCAGTTGTAAATGTCAGCTTGAGGGCTTTTCTTAGGAAATATTAATTTGATTAATAAAAAGTCAATTTTCACTATATTGATAAGTATTATAGTTCTATTTCCATGCTTTCAACAGCATGTCTTGCGCTTGTTGACAAGCCGCTTTGAGCTGAATGTGTGTATGTCTGTGTCTCTGAATGATGGAGGGTCTCATTAGAGAAGCTCAAAGCCACTTACTGGTTTCCTGTACGCGAGCCACAAAACCCGTCAGTGGAAGCTGGGGTGTGATCTGCAGTATGGTGGGGGGAGGGGGGGCCACTGAGGCTAGTCCACAAGACCACAAAAAAGCACAGAGGAGGGGAGGAGTGTGTGAGCAATGAACCAAGATAAAGAAAGTGCACGTGAAAGGGAAAAACAGAAGACAGTAGGCAGTTAGTTTAGTGTGACAAACACCGTCTGACAAACAGGAAGTGGTTACCTCATAGTAGAAAGGATGAAGGATGGATCTACACCAGCTAGAGAGGTTCAAAGCCTAACCCATTTATACATCAAAGTACCACTTTAACTATGTTAATATCATTAAAGGTATGTTGTTGTAAAAGTATGTTGTTTCAGCGACACTAGTGGCACCTAGCGGAATTGCACAAATAAAGCATCGTTTCAAACAAACTTTCAAACGCCTCTTTCGCCCCTTGCGCCTCCCCCAACTCAAATCACAAATACAACATGATGGCATGTCTCAACAGATAAATGTAGGCTACTAGGAATACTTTTAGCTGTGTTGCTGCATGTCACGAGTAAGCAATTTAGACTAACACACTGTCTAGAGTAAACGCAAGCTTATAATAAACTCATCCAATGTATCTACACTGGTTGCATGATGATGATGTGGTATTGAAGTACGTTGCATCACAATGCTCTGTTCATTTTATTTTATTTGTTCATGACCTGTTTTTAAAGGTCTAAATGCAGCGAATTTTGGCAGTGAACTTCTATAACCAAAGCTAAATATCTTCTCATGTAACGCGTCAGCTATGGTCCCAAACCGGCTAAAACCCCGCTGGCTCCGCCTGCTACAGTAGTCATGCCCCAAACTCTCGCTATTGGTTGAACTGGAAAGAGATTGACAGATCTGAGTGGATCGCTTTTGATGGTGCCTGAAAGGCTCAATGTTTACACTTTTGAAGGAGATAAACCCATGTTTGGCATACAAATAGTAGTCAGTGAACAATAAACTGGATTATGAGAATGTAATTTAACATAGAAAACCTTTCGCCTTTAAGAACATAATGAGAAATATTACTACAGAAACAAAAATTAATGTGCAGAGATGTGTCTCAAATAAAAATGTTTAAAAAGTAAAATGCGGCCTATGAGGCATTCATAATCTTAAAGAACTAATTAAACTGCCTTTGGCAAATAAGTAGAACATAAACAGAACTGGATGTTTTGACATCCTTTTTGGGATGAGAGTGGTACCTTGGTTCTGATTGTAATACGGCCCTCCGTTCTGCTGGCTGGAGGGCATGGAAGTCTGACCCATGGTTGACAGTGGCCGGCGATACGGCAGCGAACCTCCCACTGTGGGTGTGATCTGTCTGGGGACGGGCCTGTTCATGCTGTAGAACTGAGGAACACCTACATGAACAACACACAGCCATGAGAGACAAAAGAATGACTGCAGACTGAACACAATTTCTGAGAAACATAACCACTTTTACGGAGTTAAAAATAAAGGAGAAGAGTGGTCTAGAGTCAGACCATTAAAGGACAAGCATTTTTCCATAAAGATCAAATGGATCAATGGTCAAAGCAAGCGTGAATGTCATCATCTAAACTGATCTGGACTAAGGAGGTTTTCACACTAGCCCCCGGTTTCACAAGCAAGGCTTAAGCCTAGTCTCAGACTAATGCATGTTTGAACCATTTTAACTGAAAGCAATTTGTACTGACATAGCCATTTTGTCTCAAGATGCACACCATCTTTCTGTGAAAGGATGTTTTACATAGAATAGTTTTTTTCTAAGATACTTAAATATCCTAATTGAACTAGGGCCTAATCCTGACTTAATCTAAGCCGTTTGTGTAACGAGGAGATCTTAGTTTGGACCAAAATTGAATTCATTTGGTGAGTGTGAAAGACATTTTCTGCTCAACAATGGGCCCTGGAGTATAGTTTCACAAGGGCATTTCACAATCATTATTTATACGTTCTGGAAATGCTGTACAAGTTTTGGTTACACTGATTGCGTTAGGGGTCAAATTGACCCCCTATTGAGAGCAAGGTAAAAAACAAAACATTTATTGTAGCTTGACAAACACTAAAATATGAAACTAGAAGAAAAATGTAAGACTCAAAAGTTTACTCAACTGAAATCTGAAAAGGTTTTTTTTTTTGTCTTGTTACTTTTTACTACTATTTTTTAGCCTGACAAGCCAGACCCACATCAAGATGTTGGGTCTGGAAATTCACCATTGACAGGGCTCAATCCGAAGGGCGGGATAAATGGTTGTCTATCAAATTACCTCTGCACACAATTGGATAGCGCCATGAGCACCACAACCAACCAGAGCAAAGGTAAATCTGAGTTAACGTTAGTTGATAGACTTTCGCCGTATCCGGTAGGCAAAACTTCAACATCATCTTTTCTCAAAGAAAAGCTCAACTTCAAGTCTTCCAGAGTTGCGGCCGAAGCCGATTCAAAAGACAGCCGTTTGCCCGCTTTTTTGTTTACGCAACTCTGCCGTGATGTGCCGTCATTATGTTAAGCCCGCCCACCGACTCTACACACGCTGTGATTGGCCTGACCAGAGTTTGGTTTTTCCAGCTCTCAGGTCTACCGAGAGTTGCTAGACTACACTCGCGGCAAAATCAAATTTCTGCCTCTAGGGTGCGTCTAGATTTCTAGGCTAACTACATGGAAACCAATGAGGGTCAATTTGACCTCCATCACAACAGAGTTTCCAGATTTTTTACACAAAAGGAGAACTGTTAAAAAACTGTGGTATCAAATACAATTAATTTTTTTTGTTTTTCTCTGTCAGCGAAAATAGTTGCAAAAAAGATCCCACAGCCTTTAGCTTAGTGGGTCAAGCAACACATGCTTCTAGAAAGAGTCACATTGGTACTTTTGTTGATGACACAGTTGGAACAAACAATGAAAACAGTTTTCTCACGAGAAACTTGTGAGAAAACAATATGAGGATGACACAAAGACCAAAAATTCACCACAGAAAAACATGATGTCTCAGCAGGTGTGGAATGACTCAAGGGTAGAAAGTGTGACTGATGGACTGGAGATGATTCGGACAGTGGCGGACTCACCTGTCCCAGGGTCGGTGTTGGATGTAGCACTAGGTGGAGCTGTAGTGAGGGGTGGCTGGGAGGTAGGAGAGTCTTTCTCTGGGGTGAGAGAGCTCTCAGTGCAGTCGAGAGATTCAGGGACTAAGGTGGGGTTGACTGAGGGTTGTGTAGGGGTTAAATTAAAGGAAATGATAGAAGGCTGAGTGGAGTTAGTTGGAGCTGAGGGTGTGCTGGCACTAGCAGCAGCTTGAGGGTAAAACGAGGAGAGAGGAAGGAAACCAAATGAGAAATGCTTTTGCATTTCGCATAAAGGGAGGTAATGTGGAACATGTGTAGTCTCAAAGAGAACTGATTACATGACCGAAGAAGCGGATCATAAAACCGCAAATCTGCTTTTGAAGACCATGTATATCAGGGATGTCCGAAACTGCTCTTTAAGGGACACCATTTTAGCTCTAGACCAAATTGAACACTTAACAGTCCTTCCAGAAAAATGCGGCTTTTTTTGTAATTGTTGCGGCCAAAAATCCTTGATTATGCGACACGTTTTCTTAAAAAATGCGGAATATTTATGCTTTTTTTTGCGACAAAACTTGCAAAAACTGCAGTTTGATGAATAAGAGAAAAAAAGCTAATTTTTAATTGAATATTTAAGTTCTCATCTTGTTTTATTGAAGACCTTAATAAACACATGGCTGATTTTGGACCGATTTCAAAACAATGCATCATGAAGCTTCGAAGCGTTATGAATCAGTGAGTCGATTTATGATTCGTGACTTTGGCGATCCGAACCGCTGAATCGACTCACTGATTTATAACGCTTCGAAGCTTCATGATGCTGTTTTTTGAAATTGGTCAGCACACCGGGAAACTGCTTTGGGCGGTCTTTTGCTGTTATTTTTGTTGGCAAATGGGAATTTGCATTCTTCATCATGGTTTCACTGATATCTATGGTTTCAACACAGGGTTTGCAGCTTTTCGATGACGTTCACGTCAGGTAATTACGTCCTTCAAAACGTTCCCATGGCAATAGGGGGAAATGGCGGCTCTTGTGTGAAGTAAACAAACTTTCTGCTAATATATACTTATATTATATATAAATACTTTTTTGCAACGAAAATGCGGGGATTATGAAATCATGCTAGCCCCGCATATTTTGCACGCGGAAATAGCCAATTTCCGCGGCGAAAGTGCGGTGTATTTGAAAAAATGCGGTCCCTGCATAAATATGCGGACTTTGGCTGATTATGCATTAAATCATGCGATCACATAATCGCGTATTTTTGGAGGTACTGACTTAACCAGTTAATATTGGGCTTTGTTCCACTCAACTTTTAGACACGCATTTGCGAACTGCCCCAAGCACTTGCCCTCGAGGGAATCCCTGCTGCCATTTTGAAGTGCGTTCCACTTCGTGAAGTGGATGAGGGACGTTTATACAGGGAGTGCAGAATTATTAGGCAAATGAGTATTTTGACCACATCATCCTCGTTATGCATGTTGTCTTACTCCAAGCTGTATAGGCTGGAAAGCCTACTACCAATTAAGCATATTAGGTGATGTGCATCTCTGTAATGAGAAGGGGTGTGGTCTAATGACATCAACACCCTATATCAGGTGTGCATAATTATTAGGCAACTTCCTTTCCTTTGGCAAAATGGGTCAAAAGAAGGACTTGACAGGCTCAGAAAAGTCAAAAACAGTGAGATATATTGCAGAGGGATGCAGCAGTCTTAAAATAGCCAAGCTTCTGAAGCGTGATCATCGAACAATCAAGCGTTTCATTCAAAATAGTCAACAGGGCCGCAAGAAGCATGTGGAAAAACCAAGGCGCAAAATAACTGCCCGTGAACTGAGAAAAGTCAAGCGTGCAGCTGCCAAGATGCCACTTGCCACCAGTTTGGCCATATTTCAGAGCTGCAACATCACTGGAGTGCCCAAAAGCACAAGGTGTGCAATACTCAGAGACATGGCCAAGGTAAGAAAGGCAGAAAGTCGACCACCACTGAACAAGACACACAAGCTGAAACGTCAAGACTGGGCCAAGAAATATCTCAAGACTGATTTTTCTAAGGTTTTATGGACTGATGAAATGAGAGTGAGTCTTGATGGGCCAGATGGATGGGCCCGTGGCTGGATTGGTAAAGGGCAGAGAGCTCCAGTCCGACTCAGACGCCAGCAAGGTGGAGGTGGAGTACTGGTTTGGGCTGGTATCATCAAAGATGAGCTTGTGGGGCCTTTTCGGGTTGAGGATGGAGTCAAGCTCAACTCCCAGTCCTACTGCCAGTTTCTGGAAGACACCTTCTTCAAGCAGTGGTACAGGAAGAAGTCTGCATCCTTCAAGAAAAACATGATTTTCATGCAGGACAATGCTCCATCACACACGTCCAAGTACTCCACAGCGTGGCTGGCAAGAAAGGGTATAAAAGAAGAAAATCTAATGATATGGCCTCCTTGTTCACCTGATCTGAACCCCATTGAGAACCTATGGTCCATCATCAAATGTGCGATTTACAAGGAGGGAAAACAGTACACCTCTCTGAACAGTGTCTGGGAGGCTGTGGTTGCTGCTGCACGCAATGTTGATGGTGAACAGATCAAAACACTGACAGAATCCATGGATGGCAGGCTTTTGAGTGTCCTTGCAAAGAAAGGTGGCTATATTGGTCACTGATTTGTTTTTGTTTGGTTTTTGAATGTCAGAAATGTATATTTGTGAATGTTGAGATGTTATATTGGTTTCACTGGTAAAAATAAATAATTGAAATGGGTATAAATTTGTTTTTTGTTAAGTTGCCTAATAATTATGCACAGTAATAGTCACCTGCACACACAGATATCCCCCTAAAATAGCTAAAACTAAAAACCACTTCCAAAAATATTCAGCTTTGATATTAATGAGTTTTTTGTGTTCATTGACAACATGGTTGTTGTTTAATTATTAATGTTGTAAAATTAATCCTCAAAAATACAACTTGCCTAATAATTCTGCACTCCCTGTATGAACAGACCCTCGTTCCATCAATTCTGAGGCAGCGAGTCTACTTCATGTGTACACTTCAGTCTCCATATACCACAAATATGCTGTCACCACATATCGCGTTTAATTTACCCCACCACAAACAACTCTGATATATTAATTATTTTTAAAAATATTTAAAACAACCCAAACACACCTATATACATATATAATGCTTCATAAAAAAAATTGTAAGGAAAAAATAAATAAATCAACGCCATAGTGGATTCGAAGTGATCAAGGGCTTAGGACATCCCAATTCAGCCCATTGCAAAGGTTCTGCCAGTTGTGGGCACTCATGCAACGTAAGCAATGACGCACATCCGAGTGAACGAGAAGGGAAGTTAGCGAGTGAAGGGCATAATAAAAACGAACTGGAACGCAGCCACGGTCTTCATGATCACTGTGGCCCTTCAGGAGCAGGAATGAACAACCCTGGTGTACTGTATATGCAAATATACAGTTGAATTTAGTCTCATTCAAAACAATTAATTGTTTTAGTCATTTGAAGGGAAATACAATAAAAATGGAGGTATTGCTGAAATTCACCAATTCAGAATTCAACCTCATGTCATCCATACATGGAAGTGAACAGTAAAGTGAAAAAAGTACTATAAAAGTAGTTATTCTACCAACATGCTATATTCAAAATCTTCTGAAGATATCAGTTTTGTGATATGACCAATATTTCAAACATTCACTGATAATATTGACTTTAACGATTGCAATTCACAATACATGTCAACATCTATCAATCGACACATAGGTGACAAGAACTGCACATTTCATTAGTTATTGCTTGTATCGTCAACACACTAGGTTTTGTATGTTTTTCAGTGGAAATATAAATAAACTCCTTTTGTATTCCACAAAAAAGTCAGATGTTAGCAAGATCATATCACACTTCTTAATCAAGAACGTATTATAAATTATCAAAAAAAGAAACGATTGCAGCCAGAGAATGTGTGAGGCACATCTGTTGTTAAGTGTGCTGTCTGTGAAGTCAGGGAGGAGATGAAGATATCACCTGGGAAGGCGCTGGGTGGAGAGGGTGTGGGCACAGCGATGGGAACACCCACACTGCCGCTCCCGCTGTTTTCACGACTGCTGCTGCGGCTGCTGGGATGGCTGCCACCACTGCTCCCACTGCTGAACACATGCTACAGATTACACACCACGTGTACATGTGCCTCATGTTATACCTACTCAGTACTCACACAAACCTCATGTCATGCAAGCGCTCAAATACACACACACACACACACACACAGTGTAAATACATGGACCAACAACTCACACATGAGAAAAACACACTTAGCAACACAGCAGCAAGGGCTGGTTCAGTGCCTGACATAAAGAGCATGAGATGGCAGCATTTGTGAAACACAGAATGTACAGAGAGGAGCAGAGACTTTGTGGCTAGATGAAAGCACACTCACTAGCCTGAGCTCATACAGAAAAGTATAACTACTTAAACAGTCTATCAATCAGCAATGAGGTCTTTGAGTAATGAAGGTCTTTGAGTGAGATACTTTTTGTTGTAAGAGATGAAAAGCGAAAGAGATGCACAGCAACGCCAGGCAGATATAGAGCTGAAGAAAAGAAGCAACACACATTACATGACTGAAGAGAAGAAAGAATTGTCAGTGTCTTTAGAGCTAGCTTTGATAATTATTTTGTTCAAGTTGCCATTAAAATAATTGATTAAAATGTCACGACTCGATCTTCCGGTGAAACAACAGACTTTTCTCTGGTGACGCATGTCGACCTTCTCTAATCTTTGGTCCTCTTAAGAAACCCTTTTTTGAGGCCCAGAGGAACTTACGGCAAAGTTCCTTTTTCCTTCTATTAGGGATGCACCGATACCAGTACTCGGGTGCCCGATACTGTTGTCAAGTACTCGTACTCGTACTCCTCCCCCGATACAACCGCACCCGATACCACTTTATGGCAACGCATCTTCGGATGCGGAGCCGCGCGGAAAGTTACATAATTCGGCGTGCACACCGCGGCGCCAAGTGCAATGAGGTCTCGCGCTCTCAAAGCGCACGACTGCCATAGTATGGCGTCATTTTTGCCGCGCGCACCCGAGCGCTAGTGCGGACGCGGCGAGTATATACCAAGCTTAACCGCTCGTGAGGCAGATACCGCTCGGTAGTGAGTGCTGAAAGTGAAAGGCTGTTTAGTAAGGGTTGTGCGCAAAGACTGGCCTAACCCCGGTAGTATAACAAGCCTAAGCAAGCTTAAAGGTCCCGTTCTTCGTGATCCCATTGTTCAAACTTTAGTTAGTGTGTAATGTTGCTGTTAGAGGCAAGGCAAGTTTATTTGTATAGCACATTTCATACACAGTGGCAATTCAAAGTGCTTTACACAGAAATGAAGTTAAAATATTCATAAGTGAATAAAATAAAAATATATATAGAGTAACAGTTATAATAGGAATTAAAAGAAGAAAAAAAAAGATATATATATATATATTTTTTTTTTATAATATATATAAATAAAAAGTATAATTAACACTAAAAATAAAAACCGGGTTAAATTGAAACATAATTAAAGTGCAAGCAGTTCGGACAGAGCACAGAGCTCATTCAGTAAATGCACAGCTGAACAGATGTGTTTTGAGTCTGGATTTGAAAGTGGCTACTGTTGGAGCACATCTGATCTGTTCAGGAAGCTGGTTCCAGCTGCGGCTGGCATAATAGCTAAAAGCAGACTCTCCTTGCTTTGAGTGAACCCTTGGTATTTCTAACTGACTTGATCCTGATGATCTGAGTGATCTGTTGGGTTTGTATTTAATCAGCATATCTGCAATGTATTGAGGTCCTAGGTCATTGAGTGACTTATATACAAGTAATAGTACTTTAAAATCGATCTTAAATGTAACTGGAAGCCAGTGTAAAGACCTGAGGACTGGTGTGATATGGTCATATATTCTGGTTCTGCTAAGGATCCTGGCAGCAGCGTTCTGTATGAGCTGCAGCTGTCTAATGGTCTTTTTGGGAAGGCCGGTGAGAAGACCATTACAATAGTCCACCCTACTGGTGATAAAAGCATGAACAAGTTTCTCTAAGTCTTGCCTGGAAACAAAGCATCTAATTCTTGCAATATTTTTGAGATGATAGTAAGCTGATTTTGTTATTGCTTTGACATGACAACTGAAACTCAGGTCTGACTCCAAAATCACACCAAGATTCCTGACTTGATTTTTTGATTTTAGACCTTTAGCCTCAAGATATGCGTTCACCTTGAGAATTTCATCTTTGTTTCCAAATGTAGTGATTTCAGTTGTCTTGGTTTAACTGAAGAAAGTTTTGGCACATCCAACTGTTTACTTCTTCAATGCATTTGCACAGAGAGTCAATGGGGCTGTAGTCATTACGTGATAGGGGTGATAAGGCTAAGTAGATCTGGGTGTTGGTCACCTATACTCACATAATAACCTCTCCCTTCTAAGTATGACCTGAACCATTTGAGGACCATTCCGGAAAGCCCAACCCAATTTTCTAGCCTGTCAAGAAGTATGTTGTGGTCAACAGTGTCGAATGCAGCACTGAGGTCGAGTAGTACCAGAATTGATGTTTTGCCTGTATCTGTATTGAGGCGAATATCATTTATTATCTTTATGAGCGCTGTCTCTGTGCTGTGATGCGGTCGGAAACCAGATTGAAAATTGTCAAAGTATCCGTTTGAGTTCAAAAATTTGTTCAGCTGACTGAAAACAACTTTTTCAATGATCTTGCCTATGAAGGGGAAATTTGAGATTGGTCTGTAGTTGCTCAGTATGGAGTTATCCAGATTTTTCTTTTTCAGGAGAGGCTTAACTACTGCGGTTTTAAGGGAGTTTGGAAAAGTCCCAGAAAGAAGTGAGGCATTTACCACTTCTAGGAGATCTGCTTCTAAACAGTTAAACACACTTTTGAAAAAAGAAGTGGGGAGAGTGTCAAGGGCGCAGGTTGATGTTTTTAGGTGCTGTACCGTTTCTTCTAAAAATTTACCATCAATTGCTTCGAAATCAGTCATAGTAACTTTCTGACGTTGTGGTCTGATCTGACTCACCCCAGAGCAACTCAAGGATGTGCTGATCGCATTTCTGATATTATTGATTTTCTCGGAGAAGGCAAACTCACTACATTTGCTGTCTGAGAGCATTTCATTGGGAATGTGACCCGGAGGGTTTGTTAGTCTCTCTACAGTCGCAAAAAGAGTGCGCGTGTTGTTTATGTTTCTGTTTATAATATTTGAAAAGAAGGTCTGTCTAGCTTTGCCTAGTTCCACATTGTCTTTATAGATGTTGTAATGGACTACAAGTTTTGTCTTTCGCCACATGCGCTCATCTTTCCTGCATTGTCTTTTCATTAATTGCACTGCTGTTGAGTTTCTCCAAGGTGCTTTTTGTTTGCCACTCTTTTTTCTGACTTTCACAGGAGCAATATCATCAATTACACTCTTAACTTTTGAGTTAAAAGAGTCAAGGAGAAAATCTACAGAGTCTGCAGATATGCTTGGTGTTAAAGATATAGCCTACATAAACAGCACACTAGTGTTCTCATTTAAGCATCTCTTTTTGACAGAGACAGATCTAGTTTCAATGGCAGGAGAGATTGATATATCAAAGAAAATACAGAAATGATCAGACAGTGCCACATCCTTCTATCAATTAAATGTTTAGACCCTTACTGATAAGTAAATCTAGAGTGTGTCCACGATCATGTGTGGGTCCGTGTACATGTTGTGTCAAATCAAAAGTGTTAAGAAAAGTCATGAGATCTTTTGTTGTACTGGACTCCTCATTGTCAATGTGAATGTTAAAATCCCCAGCAATAGCAAAACAGTCATACTCAGATGCTGATAACAGCTCTGAGCAGCTAAACCTCCACCCCTCCTGACTGCTCTGCAGACACTCATAAAAGTAAAGTTAGGAGGGGCTGTTTCATTGAGGACTGTTGCACTGCAGCTGTCTTCTAGCCACATTTCATTGAGAAGCAAAAAATCTAGGTTGTTTGTGGTTAAGTCGTTGACTAGAAATGATTTATTTTTAAGTGAACGGATGTTTAAAACTGCTAATTTAACAGTATTCATTTTAATTTCTTCCCCCACACTAATCTTAGTTTGACAAGTAACAGGCCGCAGATTAGATGGGTTTGCCATACGGCCTGAGAAGGCCTCAGACTTTCTATCACGTAACAGAACAGAAATAGAGAATAAATAATACCTGTAAAATTATAAAGCTCAAAGTTCAATCCCAAGCAAGATATTTTATTTAACAGAAGTTCCCTTTCAAAGCCTACAGCGAACGGCTGGCTTGGACTACATCCTGGTACAGCCTGCTTTAATTACGTCAGTAGAACAGTAGAACAGACTAACCTCCGCCCACAAGAATACACGAAAAAGGGGGCGTGGTCTTGTTGCTCTCCCACGTGGAGAAGACGAAGTGTTGCGTGGAGAAGACGAAGAAGTGTTGCGTTTGATTGTGTTTGTCGCCATGTCGTCGAGACACTGTTATTTTCATCCCGGAGTCAAAATCACCTTTGTTTGGCTTTCACAGGGACGCTGTAGAGATCATTGAGCACATACATCACCCCATTAAGAGGCGTGACCTTTCCGTGCAACGTGCACTAAGCTGCTGTCGAATCACAACACAGGAACTGTGCAACGTGCGCTAAGCTGCGGTCAAATCACAACACGGGAACACTGGCACAATCAGAACTCGTTACGTTTTCTGAAGGAGGGACTTCATAGAATAAAGGAAGTCATCAGCCGTTTTTAGGAGAGTGAAAACAGCGGTGTACAGATAAGTAAATTGTGTGAAAAATACTGTGTTTTTTTACACGCGAAACATGAACACATGTTATATTGCACACTGTAAACACAATCAAAGCTTCAAAAAAACACGAAGAACGGGACCTTTAATTGTTATACTAGTTTGACATGACAAATGGAAAAGTTTTGTGAAAGCTTTCAAAATCCTACTTCACCCGAGTGGAGATTTATCTGAAGCCTCCGCGAGCGCCAGAGAAAACCAACGCATGCAAAACCTGAAGTAAAATTAAATGATTTTGTTTTGCTGCAGATATACACTTTTCAAAACAATATATTCCTTTCAAGATATAACATTAACACAACAGTAATTTAAACATAGCCTTTGTAAAAAAAAATATATATATGTAAAGCTAAACCTTAAATGTGCCAAAGAAATGTAAACGACTAGTATTTTCCAAGTCGTCTTGCAGCAGCACTAACGTTTAATCGACTAGTCTCGCACATCCCTAACTCAGTGTCACACATTGTAGATGAAAACAGAAACAGGCTCATAGCTGATAACGCAGAGAAGCTTCTTTTCATCTCCAAAAAGGGCTGTATAGCTATGATAACATATAATAATTGAATTCAGTTGTTCTGCTACTATGTTGTGTGGTACTGGAATCTGTTACAGGTTACATTTATGTGAAATGGGCAGCAGTGCCATGTTTGTTTAGGAAAACACCAAGTTGAATGTTAAAATGTCAGCAACAGCATCAATTTGTGTATTTACTTTGTTACAGTCAGAAAGTGAAAAACATCTGATGAAAATAAAACATTGTTAGAAGAACTGTAATGGTATTAAGTACTCGGTATCGGCAAGTACCCAAATATAAGTACTTGTACTTGGTCTGAAAAAAAGTGGTATCGGTGCATCCCTACCTTCTATGCTTAGAGCAGTGGTTTTCAATCCTGGTCCTGGGAACCCACTGTCTCTTATCTGACACACATAGTTGAGTTCATGGAGCTGTGGTAAATAAGGGAAGCATACAAAATGTGTAGAGCGGTGGATCCCCAGGACCAGGATTGAAAAACCACTGGCTTAGAGGAAAAAAGCAGCTTGAAATACCTGGTATACTGTTAGCGAACATCCCGACACCACCCACACTGCTGAGAGCGCAATATGTGCTGCATGCAGTGTTGGGTGTAACTGGTTACTAAGTAATTAGTTACTGATGTATCCTTTGCATCCTGTAGCATTTGTCATAGTTTGGTCTGTTAATAATATTGATTTATGTACTTCAATATTATTGATTTGATTTAATTAAAAGAGCCGTTTCATGTCTATCCTTGAATCACCTAACTAGTCAAGGTTGATATAGGATTTAGAAAGTAATTAGTAATAAGTAATTAATTACTTTTTGAAGAGAGTAATTTATACAGTAATCTAATTACACTATTTAAGATGTAATTAGTAACTAGTACCCAACACTGGCTGCATGTTTACTCGTTTAGTTTTTTTGTAGTTTTGTTCACGCATCAATAGAAAACGGCACATACTAAAAGGTTTTAGATTTAGGAAACCATATTACCAATTAAAATCGATAAATGAATATTGTCAATCCAGAGCTAGTATCCACACAGCTGACATGTTTAAGTCAGCTGCAAAAAGAAAAGTGAAATATGTTCTGCAATAATACTGGTATATTATGCAATTCATCCTCATAAATAATATGGTAAACAGAACGAAATGGCTAATGTACAAGTGTTGTAGCTTATCCATGTTATGTGCATCAAATAGACGCTGAACGCAGTCAAATCGTGGCACCAGAGGAGCGCTAATCACGGATTTTGGCCCCAAATTTTCGATAGCCCAAAAGTTCGGTGCATACCTATAATTATGAGGGGAAATTGGATTTGTACACAACATAGGCTGGATTCAAAACCTCTTTTGAAGTGCTACAGCTCTAATGTGTCAAGAGCATGTGTGTTACCATTGTGCCAAGGCTCTGACGACTCCAACTGTCTGTAGCCTCTGCAAGATTAAGGTTGAACTATAAATGTTTATCAAAGACTTTATAAAATGTTTATAAAATGTTCTCAAATATTAATATAAATGTGTAAGATTCAAATGACCAGCCCCTCTGAACTTTAGGAGGGCACAACCATTGTTATTTGTATCATTGTAAAGATGTTCGATAACATTTCTAATAAGCAGACAGATGGGAGAAGGCTGGGAAAAACAGCACCAAATGCTTTTTTTCTGATGCTGCACTGAGTGACAAGAGGCAGTCATCCAGAGCACGTGGGAGGACTTTAGTCAATGCTCAGGACAAAAACCTGAGAAATGCTTAGGAGTGTATTAAAGGGGACCTATTATGCTTCTTTTTACAAGAGGTAATATAAATCTCAGGTGTTCCAGCAGCGATCTGCAGTGCAAAACAAACAAAATCAAACGAAAAACACATATTTGCAAAAAGAAAAGTGAAATATGTCCTGCAATAATATTGGCATATGCAATTTATCCTCATAAATAATATGGTAAACAGAACGAAATAGCTAATGTACAAAACTGATATTCTCGTCAATGTGTCCGTCTGGCGGAGCAGATATAGATGCAATTAGACAGAAGGACGGACGGATTAATTGTCCACTGGTGAAGGTTGTTTTCATAGTAAAATTTCTTCATCAGCTACGGAATCATGGTATTCATGCATATGCCTTTAGTTTTATTTTTGATAAAATAACATATGACGTATGTCTCAACCATTCAGAAAGCTGCAAGACATTACATTTGCACTGAACTATTTCCCATTTCCACGTAGATTATAACCGACATCTGTAGCTTGTCAGATGCAATTAAATGGATGGAAATAAAATGCCCTATCACAATGCGTAATGACGCACAATGGCTGATCTTGCGCTCTTAGATGTGGCAAATGGAAGGATTCGGAGTGAACGCATCTTCACACAGAAAGAAGACTTGCTGGCAAACGAGGACACACTCTGGCGATGGAGCGCTAGATGCTTTTTTTGCCTCGACTTTGATGTCCGACCATTTCTTTTTTATTTCGGCCATGGTCCGAGGTTGTGAGGCTACAGCATTTATGGCGTCTGCAACCTTTTGCCACTCAAGTGCCTTTTTGGCATTAGTAATGCCCACACTGTGCCCTCCACAACAACATTGTTATCCTCTTTTCAACCTTGCCAACGATAACTTCTACTTCACATTGAGTGAAGTTACGTTTTTTTTATTTCCTCTGCGTTTGCCATGATTTCGCAATCGATGAATATTAACTTGTGGGCGTTTCACAGACTATTTATGGGCAACTATGGGCGTGACATGAAGCCGCAAAAGCTGCGCTACATTTAGAATTGATTGTGATTTATTAAGGGAAAACTGTGAGAGTTCTGTTGCGTGCGCACGGTTTTATAAATCTGAATACTTCTGTGCGTACGCAAGTCCTATGTTTCATCCATACGCCACTTCTGATGTAAATCCTACGCAAAGTTTTATAAATGAGGCCCCAGGTGTGCATTATTCCCTCACTATCCCATTTACAAGGAGCAGATAAAAGGTTCAGAGTTAATTTCAAGTGTGCTATTTGCATTTGGAAACTGTTGCTGTCAACTCTCAATATGAGATCCAAAGAGCTGTCACTATCAGTGAAGCAAGCCATCATTAGACTGAAAAAAACTAAACAAACCCATCAGAGAGATAGGAAAAACTTTAGGTGTGGCCTAATCAACTGTTTGGAACATCCTTAAAAAGAAAGAACGCATCGGTGAGCTCAGCGACACCAAAAGACCAGGAAGACCACGGAAAACAACTGTGGTGGATGACCGAAGAATTCTTTCCCTGGTGAAGAAAACACCCTTCACAACAGTTGGCCAGATCAAGAACACTCTCCAGAAGGTAGGTGTATGTGTGTCAAAGTCAACAATCAAGAGAAGACTTCACCAGAGAGAATACAGAGGGTTCACCACAAGATGTAAACCATTGGTGAACTTAAAAAACAGGAAGGCCAGATTAGAGCTTGCCAAACAACATCTAAAAAAGCCTTCACAGTTCTGTAACAACATCCTATGGACCGATGAGACCAAGATCAACTTGTACCAGAGTGATGGGAAGAGAAGAGTATGGAGAAGGAAAGGAACTGCTCATGATCCAAAGCATACCACCTCATCAGTGAAGCATGGTGGTGGTAGTGTCATGGCATGGGCATGTATGGCTGCCAATGGAACCGGTTCTCTTGTATTTATTGATGATGTGACTGCTGACAAAAGCAGCAGGATGAATTCTGAAGTGTTTCGGGCAATATTATCTGCTCATATTGAGCCAAATGCTTCAAAACTCATTGGACGGCGCTTCACAGTGCAGATGGACAATGACCCGAAGCATACTGCGAAAGCAACCAAAGAGTTTTTTAAGGGAAAGAAGTGGAATGTTATGCAATGGCCAAGTCAATCACCAGACCTGAATCCGGTTGAGCATGCATTTCACTTGCTGAAGACAAGACTGAAGAGAAAATGCCCCAAGAACAAGCAGGAACTGAAGACAGTTGCAGTAAAGGCCTGGCAGAGCATCACCAGGGATGAAACCCAGTCTGGTGACGTCTATGCGTTCCAGACTTCAGGCTGTAATTGACTGCAAAGGATTTGCAACCAAATATTTAAAAGTGAAAATTTGATTTATGATTGTTAATCTGTCCCATTACATTTGGTCCCTTAAAAAGTGGGAGGCACATATACAAACTGTTGTAATTCCTACACTGTTCACCTGATTTGGATGTAAATACCCTCAAATTGAAGCTAAAAGTCTGCAGTTAAAGCACATCTTGTTCGTTTAATTTCAAATCCATTGTGGTGGTGTATAGAGCCAAAAAGATTAGAAGTGTGTCGATGTCCCAATATTTATGGACCTGACTGTATCTTGTGCGCAAGATATACAAATGAGTTGCTGCTCCCCAGCCCCTATCAAGAATAACGCTTTACAGCTCGTGCCTGAGATACTCTGCCAAAAACTAACAAAACATCTGTTTGGTTTGGATTATAATCTCTATCGCGGTCACACTCTCATGACATTGCAGTTCTTTGTCGTCATAAAAGTTTATTAAAGCCAAAACAAACATCTAAAATATGGTTTTCTGAATGTGCACATCCGAAACATGCACAGAAAGCTGTCAGAAGGCACGTCGCGCATTAAACTACTTTCTCTTTTGTGTTTTATTGCTAGGGCTAGTCCGAATACCATTTTTTGAGCTTCGAAGTTTTGGTAGTAATCAACATCAAATATTCGAAGTTGCAGAGGGAGGGGGCTGAAACACATTCTTCTCTCTAATAAAAGGCAGGACTCTCGAGAAGCGGCGCGCCTCACACGGGCCGGGCTTACATCCCCTGAAAACTGCATTAGTGATACAAAACACGCAGGTCTGTTACGTCCCAGTTTTGGTATATTATAGTAGTAAAAATAATTTTGTTCAGTTAGAGAACCGATGAACTACAATTAAAAACTTGAGCCGAACAAACTGACTGACTGAGCGCGGAAGATTTGGGTTCAAAGCAAAATGTAAAAGCGCCTATTTAAGGGAGTTTGTCATAGTACTGTTTGTAGTTGTGTTTTCCATTAAGAATAATAGGCTAATGAACCAACAATTCAAGCAAACCGCCCCCGAATTGGCAAACAAGCACTGCAATGTGACGGTGAGGGAAAAAAATTTCAGTCACATCCTTAACGGGTAAAAAGGCTAATATATTTGTATTCTATTATTCTATTTTCCACAATGTCAAACGAACACAGATTAACCCAAAATGCAAGCTCAGGCATGCGCTTCTTCCATATAAGCTCATGCAGTTGTGTGCTCAAGACAGAGAATACTCTGTTGCAGGGAACGCTAAGAAGAAGCAAATATATTTATTAATTATAACGAGGTTAGGTTCCTATTCAACTGTCCATCCTATTAAAAACTGCTAGGCTATAAAATAATTGTAAAAAAAAAGAAAAAAAAAGAATTGTATTTCGCCAGATTTTATAGTGTAAACTTATGCAAGCATGAATGAGAACCGTTTCGAGGGGGTGCGCAAAAAAAAAAAAACTGGTTGTGTGCACACTGCGGACACATAATTATGTAAAAAAAAAAAAAAAAACATATAAAAGTGAATTTTGCATAATAGGTCCCCTTTAAAAGTGTGTTCCTGTAACAAATTGCAAAAAATGGGCCGTTAAAAACAAGGTCAGGGGTTCGATTCCCAGAAAACAGACTATAAAAAAAAATGCTTTGGCTAAAAGTATCAGCCAAATACATAAATGAAGATTTTACAGGCATCCCTGCAGATGGCACAGAGATCAAAAGAGAACAAGTGAGAGCGGTTATATAATTTCAGACACACAAGAAAAGGTCGGAGCTTCAAAGGAAAGACCAAGAGAGAAATATCTTGTTCTGCAATGTACTGGATTGATCTGGGAAAATCCTCAAGAAAAATAAAACGAGAAATGGAAAGTTTAAGATGGGAGACATCTCAAAGAAAGAGAGGCTCTGCAGTCATTTGAGAGCATCTTCAGGCGTCTTTATCCTCCATGACTGATGATACGTTTATGTGAGCACTGCTAACGTCACTCGCAACTGGTTGCCAAGGTTTCAGATTATGCAATTGTGCAGACAATCAGCGATGCTTGTTTTAGAAGTACTGGGGAGAAGGAAAGTCTGTGTAAAAGAGATTTGCAGCGAAACCAACTAATTAATGTTAGCTAATACATGTAAAAGTCAGTAAATGCAGAGACATGCCTGCACATGGAGAGCAGTGCGAGAGCGGCATGAGATGTGCTTTGACAGAGAAAAGAGGAAGTTGGTAATGGTACCTGTAAGTGCGGTTCCTCTGATTAACAGATGCCGTGCGTACAGGGCTTTGCTGCAGGATGGGCGCCATAGTGCGTGTGGGGCTTGGGACATAGTCATTGGGCACCACAGGAGGCCGCACTGGCTCAAGTGTTCTGTAGGGAGAGTGTCTCCTGTCAAGAGGGACAGCAGTTTATTAACCTTAAGGAAACTTTATCAGACAATTACTAGCTTAGAAAACGTAGATATCTGCTGCCATGTTATACGTATATAAAACTATTTTGGCTGACTTAATGGTTGTTATTCTCAAAATATACATTCAATATATATTACAAAGCAAAACATTTAATATTCATCAACAGCAAGATTTCCAGATGGTTCCAGAAATGTACAGGTAGTTCAACAACACAAATAACTAAAAACAAAGCGTGTTGGATTTGAGGTCAGGTAAGTGCAAATTCAAATAAAATGTAAAGTCAGTTTGAGGCAACCAGACAAAATACACGTACATAATTCAATAATACCACTTAAAACTACTAAATTGTCTTTTTAAAATCACAGGAAAAACTGAATCTTTGACCTGAAAGGAACAAAAAAATCTATTAAAAGCATTTTTAATTTTGCCACAGATTTCAAATTTAACAAGAATGAAACAGAGGCAAAGCAAGACAGTATACAGTGAGGAAAATAAGTATTTGAACACCCTGCTATTTTGCAAGTTCTCCCACTTGGATATCATGGAGTGGTCTGAAATTGTCATCGTAGGTGCATGTCCACTGTGAGAGACATAATCTAAAAAAAAATCCAGAAATCACAATATATGATTTTTTAACTATTTATTTGTATGATACAGCTGCAAATAAGTATTTGAACACCTGTCTATCAGCTAGAATTCCAGACCTGTTAGTCTGCCTTTAAAATGTCCACCTCCACTCCATTTATTATCCTAAATTAGATGCACCTGTTTGAGGTCGTTAGCTGCATAAGGATTCAAGGAGCTTTATTGCCAAGTACATTTTTACACATACACGGAATTTGTTTTGGTGTTGTGCGAGTCACACCGAGTCGCCATTCTGCGGCGCCTCCTTTAGTTGGACAGAAAAAATACAGCATAACATGAGGAGAGGTAAGGAGGGGTGAGGAGATGAAAAAAAAAAAAACAACCCCCAGACTATGCTCCTTTCGGGAGCGAAGTTTGGGAACAGTAAAAAAACATCTCAGCAACATGAGCGCATACACATTACAACATGAAACACGACTTGCAACAGGTGAGAGGAATGGGGGGTTGAGGTTCCCAGCACAGCCAGGCGGCCCGTCCTGCAGCCTTTTCAGGCGCTGGTCACAGTCCCGCTTGTCATACTGGGGGTACAAAGTGGCGAAGGTGAGAGATGGGTGTGTGCATAAATGTGTGTGTGTCTGTAGAGTTCATGTGCATGTTTGTGTAGGCCTGGAGAGTCACGCCTGGCACCATAATCTCGGTGCTCCAGTCCGCAAGTTGCTATGGAGACAGCCTTGATCAGATCTCAGTCCGAGTCAGCAGGTGATTGGGGGATGAATGCAAGAGCGTCTTCCCCAGGTGCATAAAGACACCTGTCCACCCCATACAATCAGTAGGAATCCAACTACTAACATGGCCAAGACCAAAGAGTTGTCCAAAGACACTAGAGATAAAATTGTACACCTCCACAAGGCTGGAAAGGGCTACGTGGAAATTGCCAAGCAGCTTGGTGAAAAAAGGTCCACTGTTGGAGCAATCATTAGAAAATGGAAGAAGCTAAACATGACTGTCAATCTCCCTCGGACTGGGGCTCCATGCAAGATCTCACCTTGTGGGGTCTCAATGATCCTAAGAAAGGTGAGAAATCAGCCCAGAACTACACGGGAGGAGCTGGTTAATGACCTGAAAAGAGCTGGGACCACCGTTTCCAAGGTTACTGTTGGTAATACACTAAGACGTCATGGTTTGAAATCATGCATGGCACGGAAGGTTCCCCTGCTTAAACCAGCACATGTCAAGGCCCGTCTTAAGTTTGCCAATGACCATTTGGATGATCCAGAGGAGTCATGGGAGAAAGTCATGTGGTCAGATGAGACCAAAATAGAACTTTTTGGTCATAATTCCACTAAACGTGTTTGGAGGAAGAAGAATGATGAGTACCATCCCAAGAACACCATCCCTACTGTGAAGCATGGGGGTGGTAGCATCATGCTTTGGGGGAGTTTTTTCTGCACATGGGACAGGGCGACTGCACTGTATTAAGGAGAGGATGACTGGGGCCATGTATTGCGAGATTTTGGGGAACAACCTCCTTCCCTCAGTTAGAGCATTGAAGATGGGTCGAGGCTGGGTCTTCCAACATGACAATGACCCGAAGCACACAGCCAGGATAACCAAGGAGTGGCTCTGTAAGAAGCATATCAAGGTTCTGGCGTGGCCTAGCCAGTCTCCAGACCTAAACCCAATAGAGAATCTTTGGAGGGAGCTCAAACTCCGTGTTTCTCAGCGACAGGCCAAAAACCTGACTGATCTAGAGAAGATCTGTGTGGAGGAGTGGGCCAAAATCCCTCCTGCAGTGTGTGCAAACCTGGTGAAAAACTACAGGAGACGTTTGACCTCTGTAATTGCAAACAAAGGCTACTGAACCAAATATTAACATTGATTTTCTCAGGTGTTCAAATACTTATTTGCAGCTGTATCATACAAATAAATAGTTTTAAAAAATCATACATTGTGATTTCTGGATTTATTTTTTTTAGATTATGTCTCTCACAGTGGACATGCATCTACGCATCTGACAATTTCAGACCCCTCCATGATTTCTAAGTGGGAGAACTTGAAAAATAGCAGGGTGTTCAAATACTTATTTTCCTCACTGTACATACATACATACATACATACAAAGTAAAGCAACAGGAGTGTATAAAATATACTAAATGTATACTGTAGTCTATATAAATAAAATATGTATTTTTGCATAGCATCATTTTCATGATAAAGGTCATTTCACCACTAGATTCTAATTACCATTATGTGTGCATGTGTTTTAGTGTAATCATAATTCTCAATATTTACACAGCGGTAATAATTTAGTTTACTGTAATATTTTAATCAGCATAAATTGTAAGTACAACCAATACTCTCCCCAGTCTTAATTGTCATGTCACAATGCAACAAAAAACAAAACATATGGCATTTTTAAATCCTTATTTTTTTAGAAATGAGTAAATGAGTTTTAGTTGTGTTATGTTATGTTGCGGACCTGTCCATTAAAGGGACAGTTCACCCAAAAATGAAAATTCTGTCATCATTTACTCACCCTCAAGTTGTTCCAAACCTGTATGAGTATCTTTGTTCTGCTGAACACAAAAAAAAGATATTTAGAAGAATGCTTGTAACCAAGCAGAGAGGGCAACCATTGACTACCATAGTAGGGGGATAAAATACTATGGTAGTCAATGGTTGCTCTATCAGCTTTGTTACAAACATTCTTCTAAATAGGGCTGGGCGATATATCGTATGACATTGTTAAGCGCATCTCGTCAGTAAAGCCGGTTCCTAAATCGCCATTCCTAAATCAGTAAATCGCCATCACCTGCTTTCAGATGGAGTGGCATTTACTACACAGAGCCGTAGTTCACTGACAAGCTGAGCCATATCGCATTAATTATCACGGACATATCGCCTGCGATAATTAATGCGATATGGCTCCACATGTCACTGAACTACGTGAATTTTCATTTTTGGGTGAACTATCCCTTTAAGCAGAACACAATCTGGCCCGCAATGACCAGCCATCATGGGGCAACACAGGGAACCAAAAGAGCGCCAATCTGCACAGCTAGTTTTCAGAAAACAGGGCAGGACACACCCTCTGTCCTCAGTGCTCATAAATATCAAGCTCCAGCACACTTTAAAGATTAAGCATATCTGATCTGCTTCATAATCACAGTTTCACGCTTTCTCAATTTTAGATGCCAAAGCACATTTAACACCCAAATATAAATCGGGCTCTTCACTGGCATAAAAGTAAACAAGGGATGAAGGATAATGTCAACGGTGGAGCTGAGGCTGAATTCTCCCCGAGGACAAAACAAAAAGACATGACCTACACAACTCAACTAGAGACACGTCATATCATGCTGTGTGTGACCTACACTGAAAAACAGGCTTTTAACAGGAAATGAAAACCTCACTGATTCTGCTTTACAAAAATCATTATAAAAAAAACACAAAATGATCTGATCAGATGAATGGTCCTCAGAGATCTGAGTATAAATTATAATGACCAAATGAGTGGTTCACCACCACACAGATTCTTTGAGTCGAGAGCTTCAAGGTCTGTATACATACCCTATGGTGCCTTTGCCTGGCATTGGTGGGCTGGGTGGTTTCTGTGTGGGAGGTGTGGTGCGAAGAAGGCTGCCCATCTTCATGTTCTGAGTGTTGACCTATGACAAAATCAACATCATAAACAGCCTTTAGCTGTGAACAATAATAACATCTCAGTTTCACAGTAGAGGAGAAAAAAGGCATCAAAGTTGACAATGGCCTAGAACAGCCTTAAAAAAAAACAGAGCTACAGAGAGAAAGAGTTAGAGAGAGTTCTCTCATTTAGTTTTTAGAGAAAACTAAGAAATGCCCAAACAACCAGACAGATACACACCAACTTCTGAGCCACATGCAACAATTATAAAATGCAAATGTGATATGGTAAGGATGAAAGAAGAAACAGGGATGATTGCCAAATGGTTGATCAATTTCGGACCTGCAAAATTGGCTAAATCAAATATGATTTACTCCACATCGATTTCTCATTAATGCATCTATAAAGAGCATTACCGAATCTCCAAAACAGCATTGACTAGAATTTTTGCATTTCATGATAAGGCTTAATACCCAAAACAAATTAAATACAGAATGTTAGTATTCTCAGTCTGTATTAAGTATGAACTAAGGAATCAAACCTTATTCCTTCTCCATTCATGTCACCTGATCGTAGGACAGCTGTAAAAGCCCTTACCTTGAACTTAAGCAACCACTTAAACCAAGAGCGAAGCAGAGAACAGAGGTGAGAGGAAGTACAGAGAGGTTAGTGACACATCTCGGACACAAAGAATACCCACGTCAGATTTGTTAGTTTGAAACAAAAATGTTAGTCAGAAATAATCCCTCCAGAAGCTGTTGAGCTTGTGTCCTACCTTCACACCGTGACCAATATCGTCCAGCGTGCTGTAATCGATAGGTTTGCGAATGTACCGCACCGGCCTCTCGGGATTGGCTGGAGCAATGATTTTATGCGTGCGGGAGGTGTTCTTATTGGTGGTGAGGATGCCGATCTCCCGCCTCGCCACCTTTTCTTTATGGATGTCCACCGTCTAAATTGGAGAATTAAAGAAGAAAGAAAAAAGTTTGAAGAAATTTGAGATGGACTTAAAACTATACTGGGTCATTCAGAAATCAGCTTACTATAACCATATTTGTATTCACATGCCAATGCCAATCACACATAGAAGTCTTAAAGCTACAGTGGCAAGAATTACATTTCTGTATTGGAGCAAAAAACAACTTCAGACAAAAGGATGGCATCTTTAAACTTCATATTTGTGGAAGCAGTATGTAAGGCGGAGTATTAAAGTGTGTGGTTGTGAGAGGCCTGAAATCCCTGTCGGCGCTGTTCTGTTTCATTTCACACGGCAATTTGGGAGAGGATCGTGTTGAAAGCACTTCACGAGAAGAGCTGCATTAGATGATGTGGCACTGTGTTTAATCGCTTTAGAGCCCATGCTGTTGACAGCTGTTAAATAAAAAAATAAGATGAAACACAGAGGGGGATAAGCCTCTGCTGCTGGCATCTCAAACACAGCTAAATGATTTTCAGAATTAAGTGACAGTGATACGGTAAATAGGGCTCAAGTCCAGAGCAGCAGATGAGTCCAGTGGAGAGAAGACAGATCAGAGAAACGAGACAAAGAATGAAAAGTGGAAGAGAGAAATCATCCGTGAGAAATGGACAAATTGCATTGGGAACTTTGACTAGCCATTGGGCTACTTTTGTGGCACAGACTTGGCAACCCAAGTTACATTGTTACCAACATAGTTCAATGATTCACTTTTTCCCGTGACACTTTATATAAAGAGGGTGCATATACAAATGTGCTCTAGAAGAATATTATGGAAACATCTATAAATACTAAAGAAAAAGATGGGGTTAGAATACTCTGACATTAGTTCCAGAAGTTACTCAACCACCTGCATGATGTTATTAACAGTGTTATATTGTTTAACCAATGTGGTATGAATGACAGATGTGTGACAAAGTTAGTACGGTTTTAGGAAACAGTCATGACTAGTTAATTTAATTAACAATGCATTGTACATTGGTAGTTAAGCTGCGAGTTGCGTCGTTGTATGGGAAATTAACCCCCAGTCAACACAAGATGGCAGATGTGGGTGATATCAAATAATCTCATATTTCCAATGAATGCACTGGTCGTATTAAACAGACTAAAGCCGGGTGCACACTGTGCGATTTTGGCCATGATTTGGCCGTCTGAGACAAATTTTGAAATCCTAAAAGATTTCTCTGATCCTAGGCTAAAATCTGAAGTGTTTGATCCTTAGTTTGACATGTGCACCGACAACCGATTAATGACCGTTGCGATCAAATTTTACCTCGGACAAAATTCTGGCAGTGTCAGAAGATTTGAGGCGCAATCCTGCAGTGTGACTTCTCCTAGGACGACCGTCAAATCAAGAACCAATAGGAGCGCAGAACCTGATGACGCATTTCGTGTGACAACATCAAATCACAACAGGGAACGTGTCGAAAAGAGTCAAGTGAATGAAAAATGGCACCGCATGTTTTTGTTGTTTGCTAAACGCTACCATTGTGTCTGTGAATGCGGCTCACCGTTACCGAACGTCTCACGGATTGATGACGTAAAACTCAGTCCGTACGAGTCTCTTGCTTGCGTCCGTTTTTCACGTCTGACTGTCGTACAGTCTGACATAATGACAACTGAGATCCTACATAGAGATGGGCGTATCGATATATTGATACTGATGTGAGCATCGAAAAGAATCGATACTCAAATAAAAATATTGATATTAAAGTGTTTTTTTTTCTTGGTAATTTTGTTTATTTAAAGAGATTATTTTATGCATACAATACGAATAACCTATATTACTGAACAGTTGTGTAGTATAGGACTATTTTCCTGCTCATCTGAACACATGCAAATGCTGCAAGACAGAACCAGTCAATCACAGAGAGAGCGTTCGTCACTTATGACACTGTATTTAAACAGTCTACCACTGTTATCTATCTTAAGAAACCATTGATGCTTTTAGAAACGCAGCCCAGAACAATGCTCACCAGAAGACAAAAAACATATGTTTGAGTTATTTCCCAGTAAACAAATAGAAAATAGAAATTGTAGCCTACATAGTGCAATTACACTCTTTAAATTTAAATGTTAAAAGTTGATATTGATCATGTTCTATTCTATAATTAATTTTAATAAAAATTATGTTAAATGATTTTTTACTATAGTGACCATAGTTCAACTAGTATTTGTAAATGTCCATGGTTACCACTACAAGTAAACATATTTTAACCATGTGTAAACAAAAATATGATCTAATAAGTTGCAATTAAAGCAGATTGAATGTTAAAATACTTTTCAAATATGATGTTAAGTGGGTATCTTTACCCATTTTACTCTTAGTAATGTTAATAATTTAATACATTTAATAATTAAAAAGTTTAGAAGTATCGTATCGATATCTTTGATACTGGCCTTGAAAGTATCGGTATTGTATCGAAAACAAAATAAGTGGTATCGCCCATCCCTAATCCTACAGTGTGACATGAATTACATCGGGGATCATGTTCGTACAGTCTGACAAGCAACATTCGCAGAGGATTTAGAACAATTGCAGTGTGCAGGACCCTTTAGTAAGTGTAACAGTAACAGTTTATGTGAACGGATTCAAAAATATTAATTTGCCGCTTCACTCAAAGTTCCCGGAAGTCTCAGTGTGGCATTTACGTATTAAAATATTTTAATACAAAAAAAATACAATACTGCTGTTGGTTATTTGTATTGTTATATTTTTTATTACATTCATTTATTTATTTAAATCATGACAGAAAAAAAATACACTAATGTTCAAAGGTTTGGATCAATAAGACTTTAATGTTTTTAAAAGAAGTCTCTTTTAAAATTATTCCTTGGCATCCTCACGTACTAAACAGCATTTTTTTTTGTATAGGTATGTTATTACGTTGTGTGCAGAGTGATGTTGACATTTAAGCCGGTGAGAGAAAATGCCACTATCAAAGATGCTAAAGAGGCAAGTCGACAGCGAAAATAGGGCATGCAAAGAAGAATGGAAAAACAACTAACGTAATGCGTTCATCCTACCTGGTTTTGTGAATGCAAAGCCGGTGTGTCTTATCTGCAACAAAGTTGTCGCTGTTTGTAAAGAATATAATATCAGACGTCACCACGAGACGAAGCATGGCACCTTTTTTTTTTGCTGATTGTCTTGTCAATATTTTTGATAAAAAGGAAGTTGAGGGACCCACGTTATAAGCAATCGTTTCAATGGTTCACTGTTCGTTTTATCATACCACACATTTCATGATTTTTTAGAGGTGCGTCTTGCGATCCATTCCACGGACTCTTTGGAAAAATAAAAAACATTCTCGTACTTTTTTTAAAGGCAAAATCACTAAAGACAAATTGTTTATGAGTAACTGTTGTTGTTGTAATCTCTCTGGTTCGCACCGCCCGCTCCAAGCGGTGCCTGAACCCGGGTCTTTCCGCACGGGAGTCGATGCTCTAACAATGAGGCTAGAGGCTGAAACCTCTAACGTCGTTCACTAGAGTGTAAAGCGTCTCTTGACAATCAGGGGAGGGAGATTTACCTGCACAGCTCTCACTAGCTGGCCTCCATTACACCATCATGACAGATCAATTTCAGAACCAGCCGCTATCAAAATAATCTGGCTGCGGGCGCGGGCAAATTTTTTTCCCCCTTTAAGTGGCAGATTTAGGTGTTTAAAAAAAAAAAAATTATCACCTAAATGTTTGATTACACAATGCATATTTGTTTTTACAAAGCAATTTTGTTGCACAATAGTTTACAAATAGAACAAGCATGATTTCAAACACTGAATTTACACAAAAAAAGACAAGTAAACAGTCAGTAATAAAATAAGAACAAATAACAAATCATAATCAATAGCACAAATAAACAGCGCTTTAAGGGGCATTCCGTGTCAACTCAACCAGAGTTCCCCAGCTAAAAATGTGGATCTTTTTTTTCTGGTGAAAGAAATACATACAGTACTGTGCAAAAGTCTTAGGCACGTTAGTATTTACACCCCCAAAAATGGTTAAGCCAGTTATTTATACATTTTGTAATAGTGTGTCAGTAGGTAATATCAGTTTACATTTTCAAACATTCATTTAGCCATTATTTGTAATAATCCATTCCATTGAGATTTTTGTATGCAGAATGAGTCTGACAACAGAGCTATGATCCACACAGAGATCTGATCTCACCATCATCGAGTCCGTCTGGGATTACATGAAGAAACAGAAAAAACTGAGACTAAATCCAGAAGAACTGTGGCAGCGTCTCCAAGACGCTTGAAGAAACCTTCCTGTAAAGCTACAGTACTTAGACACTTGGGTAAAAATGCTGTAAAGTCAAGTCTACTTATGACATTCAAAAATAATGTCATAAGTAGACTGTTAATTTTTTTGATCAATTAACTTCTATTAACTAAATCAAATCAGTTTGTGTGACCACCCTTTGCGTTGAAAACAGCTTTTGTTTTGGGACACTTGCTCATAGTTTTTTATGCAGGAAGGTTTCTTCAAGCGTCTTGGAGACGCTGCCACAGTTCTTCTGGATTTAGTCTCAGTTTTTTCTGTTTCTTCATGTAATCCCAGACGGACTCGATGATGGTGAGATCAGATCTCTGTGTGGACCATAGCTCTGTTGTCAGACTCATTCTGCATACAAAAATCTCAATGGAATGGATTATTACAATTAATGGCAAAATTAATGTTTGAAAATTTAAACTGATATAACCTACTGACACACTATTACAAAAGTTATAAATAACTGGCTTAAAACCATTTTTGGGGGTGAAAATACTAACGTGCCTAAGACTTTTGCACAGTACTGTACATGAAGAAGAAAACCAAAATATTAAATCTCATGAATGTATATTTACGGAGTAAACCACTTTTTTGTTATTTTTTTTTATTATTATTACAATTTTCACCTGAGATTTGAAGCAGGGGGGCTAAAATTACTTGAGAAAGATGGCAGCATCATTATTTAATTTTTCATGTAGATTGGTAGGTCTGTTAGTAAAATCTGTTGACTTTAGCAATCTTTGTTGGATTTTTTGCCACCGGTGCCAGTTCAAAAATGGGGAAAAATACTTTTTAATTGCAATCAGCTATGAAAAGAACTCAATTTGGCACTCAAGCTTTTTGTGAGGCAGCTTTATCTGTGCGCAATCTGAGAGTGTGCGAATGCTGAATGGTTTAATGCTTGAATGTTTCAATTGACAAAACTTGAAAAGATGTGCAAATTGTAAACTATGCAACACTGTCCCCAAATTACAATTCAGTTACAACTCACGGCGTTTGTATAATCACTAGTTCTCACAAAGTTTTCAAATTACTGATTTGTCAAAAGTTATTTAATAAAGATTTAAGTATGAATGTACTTCACCTTCAGCATTATAATTATTTTACCCGTGCCGATTGAGACCGCGCCGCTGCAAGTATGTCATGCCATACTTCTCATGCCATCAGCATGAGATCTGTTTCTGAGATCAGCAAATTGAGAGATTACCATTCGAGTATTTATAAGCGAGTATCAGCCGATAGCAATTCGTAGCTGTCGGAGCACCCCTATCTATAAACAGGGCTCGAAATTAACTTTTTTACTTGGTAGCACTGTGTGTGTGTGTGTGTGTGTGTGTGTGTGTGTGTGTGTGTGTGTGTGTGTGTGTGTGTGTGTGTGTGTGTGTGTGTGTGTGTGTGTGTGTGTGTGTGTGTGTGTGTGTGTGTGTAAATTAGTCATTCAATTGTCAGAAGAAAAAAAGTTGCTTGTCTGGAAAAAATAGGTTTTTTGTGTTATAAATATAATTTATTCTGAAGCAAAAATTTTCATTAGTGTTCTAGCATAGCCTATTTAAAGCTGCATATTTGTGATATTTTCCCTGTGGGTATTTCTTTTCTTGGATACAATCTTTTTAAATGTATGCTTAATTTTCATTTTTCAGTGTATCAATAAATTAAATTAGAATAAGACACTATAGGGCTGTTGGCAATCAAATTATATAATGTACACTGACAAATTACAATTGCATTGAATACATGGGTAACACTTTACAATAAGGTTGTATTAGTTAACGTGAACTAACCATCAACAACACCTCTGTTCAGCATTAGTTAATCTTTGTTAACGTTAGTTCATAAAAATCCAACTTATGTTAGCAAGATTTTAATACTAATGCATTAGTAAATGTTGAAATGAACATGAACAAAGATAAATAAATGCTTTATAAGTGCAGTTCATTATTAGTTCATGTTAACTAATGTAGTTAACTAATGAACCTTATTGTAAAGTGTTACCAATACATGTTATGAGATCGTTTTAAATATGTTTTGAATATACAAATAAGAAATGTTGGAAAGAACATGCCTGCAAATGTTTTGTAGAGAAAGGAAAACCGGTCGCACCTCAACAAATATTTGTACTCGAACAAATCGCACAGATCAAATTTCGGGCGCATATGTGATTTCGAGCCTGTACATCAAGTGTACAAAATAGAGAGAGAGAGAAAGAGAGAGAGAGAGAGAGAGAGAGAGAGGACATGAGCACATACATTAGAGTATTTGTGACTAACTCTAACATTCGCTCGTATCTTTGGTAGGCACAAAACACTACAGCAGTCGCACTAGAGGCCTGCAGTTACACTGAATTACAGTTCCATACAGACTGTGACTCTGTGGGATATTGTTTAATTACAGAATCAATGAGATTGACTGAAAACTGACTGGACACGGGTGCTATCTGATCAGCAAAGTAAAGATTTTAACATTTACAAACAAAAGCACGACAATCGTTATTAACTGTACATTAAATGCGTGCCCAGTCATGAAAGCATAATGTTTGATTAAAACAATAAGCCCCAATACAATGATTTTACTATGGTTAACAGGTGTGAATTGCACAACATGACGCAGATTTACCACAGTCTAAATATCTCTACACTTATTTTAGTGTCAGAACCATTTATAACAGAGTTTTATAATTTACCTTTTACCTAGTCTAGCATAGCCAGACCTTCAGGCTGACTGCAGAAGGTCTGGACTCCATAACAGCTTTCATTGGCCAAGGACCGCCCAAGAAGTCTGACGACATGTAAAGCAACCAATCACAGAGTGTGAGACTGTAAGAAGGGGTGTGGCGTGTTGCTAGGTCACCTGAGAGATGTGGTTGATGGAGGATTCCATGCGGCGCAGCTGGGACGCTTGAATGTCGAGCATTTGGAGCACATTGTTGGCGAGCGTGTTGATCAGGTAGGCTACGCTGGCCAGGGACTGAGTGGTGTAGTTCTTGGTTTCCTCTAGAGCGACATGCTTGTCTGGAGACTGATGGAGACACAAAAGAGTAACAGTCAGTGTGCCATTAAATTTGTTCAGCCATTAAAACTGCATCAAACTGTGCCATTGGAAAACCCTGAGTGATTTGTGCTGGTTAAAAGAATATGCATTGTTCCATTAAATGCAGTCTTTATCTGAACAATCTCTCTGAAATCTCTCTCACTCACTAAATACTTGTAGCATAGCATGACTCCGTTCCTGTGGATTAACTTCAACTGAACTTTTGCTGAAGCTTTTCTTTTGAACAATGAACAAATGGCAAGAAAACTGTTCACAACATAGTTGTCCAAAAACCTGTCAAAGAAAAACTGCCATTGCATCTAAAATATTCTTCACTGAACTGATGTTCAATTAAACCAAATCAGAATCAAATTAGGATCTTGTCACCAAAAAAAAAAGCTTTTTGCAAACCATTTCAACAATTACATCAAATATCAATTTACAAATGTTGCAATACTGGTTCTAATTCTAAAGCAGCGGATAGAAAACACACGAGATGACTGCAGAAATATTATCAGGGAAAATATCAGTTTTAAAATATAATATATCAGTCAGTATAAAGTAACCTCCATCATCAGACAAGGATTTATCAGTAATATTTCACTGAGGCACAGTGGTATGTTACTGGGACTCATGCCCCAGTAAAAAGGGTATAGCGACGCCACTGGTGTGGAATGTCAGGATCTAAGCAATTCTTCTGTGACATCAAGCTGCACAGTCACATGACCTGGGCTTTGATCCCAAGCCTGACAGAGAGAAAGCGTACGCGTGTGAGTCTGTACACAATTCCTGTCTTTGTCCTACGATGGTACCAGGAGGGAACAGTCACCACACATACTTTTGACTGTGCTCTATTATAGAAACCACTGTAATTAGGGATGCTCCGATCTGCCTTTATCGCCTCCGATACCTGGGATTCAGTATTGGCTGTTACCGACTAACAATCCAATATTAAAATGATAATTAAAAAAGTGCTGAATTACCCAATAAACTGTATGCCTCACTGTGTGGAAGAGACTGGGACACAAATGTAGCGAATTAAGCCGCGTTCCCACCACAGCAACTTTCCCCAGGAACAAGGGACTTTGGGGATGTATTCAGTGTTTCTCGACCGCAGGAACCGGGGTCTAAAAGTTCCGGGTAAAATTTTTCCCCTCAGAACAGCCCTGCTTGCGAGGTAGTACTTTTTCCAAAGTTCAGGAACTTTTGGGGGTGGGACTTGGGAGCTGAACGTGCTGATTGGTTGAGCTCACAAAGCATTATATTTCAACCTAAAAGTCTGTTGCAGTTCCTGCAGTAAGAGTTGTTTACTATTCAAATCAACAATGGAGTTTAAAAAATAAGACCGATGGACTGACGGCGAGGTTCAGGCTTTATTAAGTTTATTTGCGGAGGATGAAATCCAGTGGGCTCTGGAAAGTTGCGCACAATCCTACGTTACCAGACTAATCTTTACAATACTTTATTGAAACGCAGACAGCAGCAGGTCTGAGGGAAAAAGAGTTCCTGGGACAAATTGTTCTGGGTAATTTCGGTGGAAACAGGGATTTATATGTAAATAAACCAATAGCTTCACTAGTAGACATTAAAAATAAACAGTCAGACTGACTCCATTTATGACAACAATTAAATTATATTCACTATATTGCCAAAAGTTTTGGGATACCTGCCTTTACGTGCACATGAATTTTAATGACATCCAATTCTTAATCCATAGGGTTTAATATGGAGTTGCCCCATCCTTTGCAGCTATAAACAGCTTCAACTCTTCTGGGGAGGCTTTCCACAAGGTTTAGGAGTGTGTTTGTGGGAATTTTCTTCTAGAAGCGCATTTGTGAGGTCAGGCACTGATGTTGGACGAGAAGGCCTGGCTCGCAGTCTCCGCTCTAATTCATCCCAAAGGTGTTCTATCGGGTTGAGGTCAGGACTCTGTGCAGGCCAGTCAAATTCCTCCACAATCCATGCTAATCCATGTCTTTATGGACCTTGCTTTGTGCACTAGTCTAGTGCAGTCATAACAGGAAGGGGCCATCCCCAAATTTTTACCACAAATTTGGGAGCATGAAATTGTCCAAAATGTCTTGGTATGGTGAAGAGTTATTGTCACTGGAACGAAGGGGCCAAGCCCAACCCCTGAAACCCCCAAAATCAAAATCTCAGAAAATTTGAATATTGTGAAAAGGAAAGTGTCACACTCTAAATCAGCTAATAATCCAAAACATCTGCAAAGGGTTCCTGAGCCTTTAACCCTCTGGAGTCTGAGCTCTTTTGGGACCCTTTAGAAGTAGTGACATGCTAATAGCCTGCATTAATGAGCTGCATAATGAATGAGCTTCAGGTAGGCCTATGTGACAGAGAGCAACAGAGCAAAGGAAATATTTTTTGGTAGTTTATTTTATTTGGAATGTAATCAACAAAGGCATATTATATTTTAAATGATCAGAAGATTTGACTACACTGCAAAACATGCTCTTCTTATTTGGTATTTTTTCTTGTTTCCAGTCCAAATATTTAAAATTCTTAAATCAAGATTAATTTACTAGATAAGTAAACATTTCTGGGGGGAAAATCAAAATGAAGTGAGTTTTTGCTTAGTTAAGTTAGTTAAGGGGAAATTCTTCTTAGGCACAGTGCAGAGTTGCCATAAAGGTAGACCAGATAATTTAAACAATCTATATTATCTGCCACAACAATTTATTATTTATTAAACTATAATTTATGATTTATTACACCAATTTATTAAAACACAACAATTAGCTAATGAGATTAAAACCATGTTTTTACTCCAAACATACTTTATATCACAAGTAAAATGTTTTAAATAACCTTGTGTGATCTCATTTGACTTTGGATCAAAAAATCAGACAGAAAATATATTTTACAATATTCTGCATAATTATAAAAGCTCGAGTAGCATTGCATTATAAATATAATCTATTATGAAAACACCCAACATGGTATAAATAACACAGATAAGCCATATATTGTTGCGATTGTGTGTTTATCTTCAAACGTGTCTATCTGCATGTTATATCGATTTCTGGAAGCTGTTTATGTCAATGTCACATGGTATCTTCTTCATGCATGCTATATATGGACTACATGTGCACTGCCAGTATGAAGTATGAAGAGTTTTTTTATGAATGAGATCAGCTGACGCTCCTATTACAATCTTTAGAAGGAACCGATGGTTTTCATATTCATAACTCCTGACACATATTAACAATTTATATGACTTTGAGAATAAAACAAGAGGTCAAAAATGGAAGCTTGAGTCTTAGATCTTTTAAATGATGTATAGTTTGTCTAGGTAATTACTTACATCTGAGTAATTTTGAGCTAATTTAAACAAAGAAAGCTTCAGTGCGTCCTCGTTGTTTGCATGTGACGTCACTGCTGTACCGCAAAATGCAGATGGAGGGCAGGAAGTGATTTTCTACATAGGAATCACTATATGAATCACTAACACACACTCAAAATGCTTATGTTTTGCATCGTTTATTGTTGCTCAAATCGATCAAACCAGAGCTTTTATCCTTTACGTAACTTCTATCATTTTACTTTAAAAGTTGTCGCCTTTAATGTCGTTTTGCATCTGCTGATACTGAACTTAATACGGACACAGGCTTACCTTGGTTTTTGACTTGGTTAAATATTCACATTCTTCTTGGTACCGTTTGCAGTTTAGAAAATATATTTCATTTCATTGCATGTCCATTTGATGTTTTCACTGAAGTTTTGAAGAATTTGGTTCACAATGTTGATCTGGTTAGTTACTGTAAAAAACGTGTCATACGCCGCTGCTTCAGCATCATTATATGGTAAATGTGTCCAAATAAAAATGTGTTAAACAAGCTGACAGAAGTCAATCTATTTCTTTGTTGGAAAGACGTAAATGTACTGAAACTTCACGCAGGAGAGTCGGAGATGGTCACATTCAGCAGACAGACACCGACACAGTGTATTTTTAAAAAAATATATATTTTCTTCAACAAATGACAATCAAAGTCACATCAATGGAAGCTTGTGAATAGTTTTGAAGTAGCTGCGTGCAAGTTAAGTGAGAATCATACTCGCAAATGTAATGTCACTTATTAAACCAAACAAAATACAGAACCTTAAAAAGCAATGTGATTATTTTATTGAGTGATAGGCAGTAGGTTTAATCAGACATTATTACTAGATTTGCTATTGTCTTACCGTCACCTCCTCAACCTGTGTTTTTACACCTAGAAAAGCTGAAAAATGTATTACATTGTCCAGTTTTCCACCTGAAAGATTGAGTGAGTTCATATGGCAATTCTCGATGCAACATGAATGACCTACAATGGTGAAATTTTTCACAATTACGAGTCGACAGAAAATCAAAATAACCTAAATTCACTAGCAGAAAGGCAGCGCGATATAAACAAACCAGACCAGAACTGAACAGCGTGACGGCATGTTCACATTCTCTAACTTAGTTATATAAACCGTCTAGATGGCAGGCAAGTCTTGCAATTCAGTAGAAAAATCGCTCCTCTTCATAACATAAGGATCACGTCCAACATATGTTGTGATTTTTCTGTTTATAGCTTTCTAAACCAGCACTTTACGGACTTTCCTCCATTTCGCCCATTCTGTTTCCCACTTCCTGCCCTCCATCTGAATATCGCGCGTCATCAGAACCACGTGATTGCAAACAAGCTATTCACAGATGCTTACAGAGTAAACTTATACTTACACACAGCGGGGGATCGTTGCTTCCAGAAATTAACAGCTTTTCATGGAGAATTATTCCAGTATTAAACGCGTCTCAAAACGATGTAGTTGAAGTAGGAATGCAGTACTAGATGTGTTTGTTTGAGCTGATGTGTGTGTGGGCGTCGCCTCCGGAGCCTCAGTATTTGAATCTCAATAGAGCGCGCACTTTGTGGGCGTGGTCACAGTGTATAATGAGCCGCTCAGGAACAACTAACATCTTTCAACCAGCTTTCAACCAGATATCATTGACACCATTCCACAAGGAGGGAAAGCCTCAAAATGTAATTGCTGTTGAAAGTTGGATGTTCGCAAAATGCTGTATCAAAGCACATTAATAGAAAGTTAAGTGGAAGGGAAAAGTGTGGAAGAAAAAGGTGCACAAGCTTCAGGGATGACAGCAGCCTGGAGAGGATTGTCTGGAAAAGGCCATTCAAATGTGTGGGGGAGCTTCACAAGGGGTGGACTGAGGCTAGAGTTACTGCATCAAGAGCCAGTACACACAGACGGATCCTGGACATGGGCTTCAAATGTCATCAGAAGCATCTTTCCTGGGCTAAAGAAATAAAGAATGTCTCTCATTTTGGTCTGTTGCTCAGTGGTCCAGCCCTCTTCTGATGAGAGCAAATTTTGCATCTCATTTGGAAACCAAGGTTCCAGAGTCTGGAGGAAAAAGGGCCACCTCAGCAGTGCCACAGGCTGAAAGCATCCATGCCACACCGCATTGAAGCAGTAATTCAAGCAAAAGGAGCCCAAACCAAGTACTGAGTACATATGCATGATTATACTTTTCAGAGGGCCGACATTTCTGTATTTAAAATCCTTTTTTTTTTTTTTTAAATGATTTCATGTAATATAAAAATTTTCTGAGATTTTGAATTTGGGGTTTTCACAGGGTCCGAAATTAACACCCGTCAAGCACCAAATGCAGGTAGATTTTCAGTTTGGCGACTAAATTCAAGAGGCTATCCGCCACACTGGCGGGTGATTTTCATACTAAAATAGTAATGCAATATAATGTGTTTGCCAGTAACTAATCTGGGGACGAGGTGAGCTAGCCACAGAACGTCTCTAGTGCTTCAAGTCTTGCGACACTGTCTCGGGGGCCGGAAGGTAACAGTGCCGCGAGACTTGAAGCACAAGAGACGGTCTGTTGCTAGCTAGTACTGCAGCTAACTTGCAGTCTGCAGCTATCTGCTGCATATTAGCTGATATGTGCCGACATTTACCGGGAGTGAGCCAACCTTTGAAACGAAAACTCACAGACGAAAAGGGGGATGAGTTAAATAAAAAAAGAAAGTTTTGTGAGAAATGGAGGTCTAGAGAAAATGGAGTTTCAAGAGGCTGGCAACAATATGATGCTGACGCTGTCGTGATGAGTTGTTCGGTGTGTCGCCAGTATGCTAAAGAAACAACTAATTTGTCATCGTAAATAAAACGATGAAACTTGAGAACATTCGTGACCATGAACACAGCAAATGTCAGTTTTACAAAACCTTCAAATGTACTGTTATGAGCACTAGTTTCATGTTCACATCTATATCTTACCATTTGTTACTCTGTTTTTACTTCTATGTACAGAACTTTTGGTCAACTACAGTTTCTATAAGTGCTTTACAAATAAAGTTGATTACATTTTGATCAATATATAGATTTTTTTATTATACATTTCAAATTTTGCTCTGGACAATTTTTTATGTTTGTATTCAACATAATACCTTATCTCAATTAAATGAAATTAATGTATATGTGGCAAAAAAGGCTGTTTGTTATTCTGGCCGGTAAAAAATATGCTTGGCTGGTGGATTTTTTTCATCTACCAGTCCCCGTGGCAGGTGAGCCAAAAAGTTAATTTCGGACCCTGGGTTTTCATAAGCTGTAAGAAATAATCATCAAAATTATAACAAATAAAGGCTTGAAATATCTCACTCTCCATGCAATGAGCCATATATACATATATATATATATATATATATATATATATAAAATATATTAGTTTCACCTTGTAAGTTTAATTGCTGAAATAAATGAACTTTTCCACAACATTCTAATTTATTGAGATGCACCTGTATTATTTATACACTACATATACACTATTACCAATCTTTCATTGAGCAAAAGTATTATAATATAAAAGGCTCAAGAGTGTCACAAAGCGCTTTAGAGCATCCCGTGCGCAGAATGATGCGCTGGAAAAAACAGCGCAGTGCTTCGCATTGAAAAGTTCAAAGCACAAATGGAAGACATATTTATGTGTAGTGTACCGTAATGTAACTACGCAATAGTTTATTGAGCCTTTTCTTTTAACAGTTTTACATTTCAGTTACTGTGCACGTGAAGAACAATGCATAGTGCTCTACCCCAGTGATCTAACAAACACCTGGGAGAAAGTAACATGATTTAGAAACCGCAATAAACTTCAGCAAGATAACGTCCTTTTATGCAAAACTTTATCTACAAATCAAGGATAATAGAAACAATTAAACATCTTGGAGAGTTTTTCCATGTGTGAGCTGATGAATGTTTATGTGAATAAAAGCCTAAATTCAATCTGTTCATCATATAAAGAGATCGTGTCTCTTCATAAAATTTTGGACTAAACCCCTCTATTCATATGGATTAGTTTTACGATCTCTTTATGATCTTTTTGAAGCGTCAAAGTGATAGTTGCGTAGCTGTCAATGGAGGGTCAGAAAGTTAATTTGTGTTCCGAAGATGAACGAAAGTGGGTTTGTAAGGGCGACTACAGCTTTAAGGGCCATTCACACAGAACACGTTTTTCCATTCCACTGCGCTACTTTTCCATTGTTTTCAATGTAAAAGCCCACTAGACGGAGATCTTCATCCATTGCGCTTGTGTCTTTTGCAGCATCTTGCGAAGTTAATTGTTCAACTTTTAAAAAACGCGTCTCTAGACCTTGTGCTTTTTCCATTCCACTGACCTGCATCTCACTTTTTTAACAGCAAAAACACATTCTGTGTGAATCGGCTCTTACATTAATCTCTTGTGCTACACTAAAACAGAACAGTTAACAAGCAGCCAAACACTTGACACAAAAAAGAAATAATTGATTCGCATGGATTAACTTATTTTCACAAAGATTTGCACCACTGCATGCATTTACTGCACTGAAACACTGCAGGCCCTGAAGCTGTGGGTTTTCAGTGGGCAGGCATGTAGGCCAGGAAGGCCCGTTCTCCCCCAGGACACACAACGACACACTGACACTAATATGCAGACACAGTGCGCTGACCCACGCTGATGACATCACAGCTGCATCTGAGCAAAGGGAGCGGGGGAAGAGAGACCCTCCTACACAGAGCTTGAACCTTCAAGACTACGAGAAGCCGCGTCTGGAGAGGAATCACATCCCTCATAAACACTGTGATGCACCACTCATATAGAGATGCTCAGGTGAACGAAGTAACAGAGAAACTAGGGACAACAACTGAATATATTACCACACCTATCGATTTCTGTAGATATCTGCGAACTGATTAAAAACACACTAAAAGAAGAATCAAAACATCTCAGAACAAGCTCCAACCACAACCATTTTTCACCAAAGTGGGGTCGGGTTGGCAGCCATAATATCTAGAAAAAGAATGAATAAAGTTGCATATAGTTTCCAAATCCCAATATATATTTGCACAGAACTATTTACAATACAAATTGTTCTCAAAATCTTTTTTTCCTTCATACAAACAGCATTAGACGTCAATAACTAAGGTCTTCATTCATGTATTATATGTGAATCTGGACGACTAGACTAGAAGTAAATGACTATGCCCTAGCTATTAATTATCCATGATTCCATGAAAGTAAAATTCTGTAAATAGATAAAAACAGTGCTCTGTCAGCAGGTACTTCATAGACAAACAAAAACATTTTTAATTCTGATAACAAGCTAGAAGAGATGCACTCTGTATTTGCGAGAATGTATTCGCCGTTTTGTTCATTTTTCTGACAATTTTTGCATATTCCACCGTATGCAATTCATGCGTAATGCATGTGTATTACATAGAATATTCCAGCATATATAATTCTTTTCATACTTTAGCCTATTAAACACATTAACCTGTAAGCCTGCAAAAATCTCGTTCCAAGGAAGGTAATGAACTGTGGTTGAAGGTCGCTGCGCGTTCAGTGTTTCAGCTGGGCAAAATGGATTTGATTATAATATTCTTTATCTGAATCCATTTTATCATATTGTCGAATTTAGGATAGAATGCCAATTGGTTGTTCGGTCATTTATATTTACCCTAGCGGCAGAAAATTTATTTTGTAGTCTAACAACTCTCGGTAGACCTGAGAGCTGGAAAAACCAAACTCTGGTCAGGCCAATCACAGTGTGTGTAGAGTCGGTGGGCGCCTGGGCGGGTTAGGAACCTACATCCAAATAATTGCACACCTTCATAATAATTGAACGTTCATCAGCCAATCAGATTCAAGCATTCAACGGCCCTGTAGCATAAGTGTATTTAAACTGAAAAAAAAAAAAAAAAAAAATTTTAAATCACAGAATAGTTGTCATATGTCAAGCACTGAGAACGTCCGTCTCTGGCTCAGTGTCAGCCAAAGCGCGAAAGCACATTTTGAATTTAGCAGCTGATCACGTGATGCACTAAACGGTCTAATTACACAGGTGTGATCGTACACTCCAGGGATCAGCCTAGACTGATCACACCGGTGTGACTGTACAACCAAAGGGTTAACAGAGTACACGTGCCAGCCAGGTATCAAAACAACCTGAACATTATGCTCTCGCACCAATGCGACCGTGCAAAATTTTAATTCACACATTATCAGAAGCTTATCACATGATAGATGGGAATGGAAGCTTGTTTCCACCACAGAATACATTTTTTTTTAAAGACAATGGCAACTTTTTCTCTTACAATTGTGTTTACATCTCGCAATTCTGACTTTTTTTCTGAGAATTGGGAATTTTAGAGTCATAATTGCGTGTCAAAGTCAGAATTACGCGATATAAAGTCAGAATTGTGTGAAACTCAACAATTTTTCTTGCAATTGCAACTTTATAACTCGCAAATCTTTTTTTTCTTCTTTATATCACAATTGTGAGTGAGTCAGAAGTAGGGATGAACCGATCCGATACTCGGTATCGGCTCCGATCCGCCATTATTTGCCGGATCGGGTATCGATCAGACAGGACCGATCCAAATACGATACTGTGCGTATAATATTCTGTGTTATTGTTAAGCCCCAGTGCCCCACAAAAACATTATAAAGCATCATCAACTCTTCTTCGTGCACCATATAAAGTGTTCTGAAGCCATTCCATAGTTCAATGTGATGTACAGATGAATAATGAATCATTAAATTCAAGTTCACGCGAATGCTTCCCTCCGCTGCGTCTGTCAGACATTCTCCATTCAGCTTTAAACTGAGTCGCGTTTGGTTACGCTAGTCAACACGATGACACTCTCTCCAAGATGATTCAGTGTTCCTGTTATTATGCTCGATCTGTATAAAACACTTTCGTATGACTTGACTTTATCTTGCTGGAGTTTAATGCTGTAAATCGTGCTAACATTACTTTCTACCGGGTGTCTGTTAGATTACAACACTGTACTAGAGATTGTGTTGTTCTTCACACGGTAACTGAAGTGTTACGCCTCAGTAAAATATTGCATAGACAGATACACTACGCATAGATTTATCTTCCCTTTGTGTTTTAAAGTTGAACTTTTCAATGCGGACGGAGCATCCTGTGCACGGGATGCGCATACGCGACGCTCTCTATTGGAGCTGTTAGTATTATAATACCTTTACACTATGAAAGATTATTAATAGCCTTTCTTGTTCTGCCCCATCTATGTTGCTGCCTCATTAAAAAGCTGCGTTATACATTTAAAATAAATGTCTTTTAATTTCTTAGTATAGGCCATATATCTATAAATATATTTACTTGTTTTTCATGAATGTATTTTACAACATTTTACCAGATTTAGAGCTACACTTATTCACTTTTATTTTAAATATCGGATCAAATCAGTTCTGAAAAAATGGTATCAGTGCATCTCTAGTCAGAAGTCAGAATAGCAAGAGAAAAAAAGTTAAAAAGTTACAATTACCTTTTTTATTTTTTATTATGTGGTGGAAACAAGCTTCCATAGATTGTCAAAAACAGAAATAAAACAAATATTGGTTCTCGGGCACAGACATGCAAATAATTGTTATCCTTTCAGTAATATAAAAAATCTATATCGATCTGTCTCTATAAAAAATATGTGACCCCTGCACTGACGTGGGTCTTAAGGGCAGGTCTGGGAGAGGTGAACGTCTGCTCATTGTTTCAGCTGCTTTGATTTGAAATTAACAGCACTGGAAAAGAGAGCAGGTACAAGAGTCATGTTGCTGCTCAGCCCTCCAACAAACTTAATCTCTGCTCCAATCGCAAACAAATGGAGGCAGGGCTCATGGGTAATTACACGGTAGTGTGCTCATTAATGACTGCTCAGCTCAGGGTTCTTGCAAGTTTCAGTAAGTCAAAATTAAGACCTTTTTGAGACATTTTAAGACCATAAAGATTGAAAATTGAAATGTAAGACCTATACGACGCATTACCAAAATTATTTAAATCAAAGAAAAAGATTTTTAAAAAAAACATTTCAATGAATTCAGTCATTGAAAAAGCATTTATTTAATTGACAGAAAAAGCAATGACATTAGTAACTCTCCACAGCCAACAAGGTGCCAAATGCCCAAAACCTTAGGGGCAAAATGAAAATAGGCTAAAACAAACTTGCCCTCAAATAGAATAGATTACAAAACAGCATATTAATTGCCTAATAGAGATTGAACAGGCTACTCCAAACTAGGGATGCACGATTTGAGAAGATATCTAATTGCGATTATTCTGGTTAAAATGCTCTTTTTTTTTTTTTTTTTTACAAATGAAAAGTGTATGCATCTAACATTTTATATATTAAATGTTTATATATTAATGAGACTAATAATAATTATTACATTCGATAAATACAAATATTTAACAAAATTAGAAATATTACTATTACAATAACATTTTAGAGTTTAAATAGAGTATTTAAGAATAAATATAACAATATAATAATAATACTAATAATAACATTTATACTTTAGAGAAAACTTATTTTACAAAAAAAACTGCTGGGTTACCTGTTAATATGCAGACAGCCTCTAAAAATCATTAGAAAGGTCTAAGGATTTATTGTAAAAAAAAAATCAAAAAAATGTGCTTTTGATCTGTGATATCAATTTCTTAAAGTCTATGTATTTAATATGAAATATGAGCCTCTTATGCATCGACTGTGGGGGAAAAACTGTACATTGAGAAAAACATATGGATTGTCATACATTTATTTAGAGAGAAGTATTATTTTTCATATTTGTTACCCAAACGTTTCATTCATACTGGAAGCCAGAGGGCGCCCTCGAGCAGAAACTCCACATTTGCCTCAGAAAAGTAATCGTTAGCCCTAATGTGAAGCTAGCGATGTAGGATAAACAGAAGATAGAAACACTTTGATTGATGAAACGAAGACAATAAACACGACTGCATCAACATATGGTGTATTTGATTTCTTCAAGCTTTAACTATTTTCATAATAATAAGGTATGCAGTGCTGATTGAATGCAGACTTCATCACTGTATAGAATAATATAAAACAAAGCCTGTCTGCCTCATTCTGTCCAACAAAATACAACGTTATTGAAATACGTAGACGTATTTCGTGAGCAGGTAACTGCATTTATCACGGGATTTGTAGTTTTATCACCGCCTACGTGTACCAACACCAATATATCCCCCAGAAAGAACTACTACACACCGAACCAACATTCTGAGGGCAGCGTAGCAAAGACGCTAGAGCGCCGCTTTGTAGTATACGATTCAATACCATTTTGCGACTGTATAACGTTAATAACTTTCTGCGGCCAGCGTTTCTGGAAATGAACGAGGATAAAACCTTTTTTTAGACCTAACTAAATTAAATGTAAGACCTCGGATGAAAATATGGCCGTTTTTAAGACGTTTTAAGGCCTAAAATAAAAAAAAAACAATTGAATTTTAGACATTTTAAGACCCCACGGGAACCCTGCAGCTGTATGCTCACCGCATTGACCACAGCAGAAGCACACTGATTTTTCAGTGATGACTCAAATATTCACACTCTGAAAATGAATAGGTGGATAGAACAAGAGATGCTGATGACACTTTTGTTCCTAAGCTCTTTTCACCTCACCAGAGACCTCTTTCAACAGCTTTTCAAACAGGGAGTCAGACTGCTGGTGACGTTACAGAAGCGTGACTGTAGCTCAGCTCAAATGAAAGCAATAAACCTTTCAAATGAGCTGAAGCAATAATCACACTGTCAGAGGATGTCTCAAGCTGTACAATTCAACCTTTCATTCGGAGCGTTCAACAAGACACATTTCAGCAAGATATGTCTTAGTGAATTACACTGCATCCACCCCCTGCTTTTTATATATTGCTACCAGCCATTCAAAAATGTGTTTTGGTTGACCACAAGTCATTCCTCAATAGTGCACCTAGGGTGGGCGACCATCCCAAAACTTCATATCACGATCTTATAACAATCAATCATGATCAATGATCTGATTCACGATCTTCCCAATTTTGATATGTACCATCGAGAATATCCAGACTGGAACACTCCTATGGACACAATTTAAAACACAGCATTAATCAATCAATTGTCAAAATATTCATTAAACCCTTAGTTTAAACTTTAAAACACTGCATAGTAACTGAACATAACTGACTGTCTTTATGTAAATATTCACGGACGTTTGACATATTTTTGTGTATAGCTATTTGACCGTTTAGGTGCCCCCCAAGTATACTTTGCTCGACCATGTTCCACTCATTCCACACATCACGGAGAACACGCACAGAAAACGCGTGGGGATCTGACTATTTCACAGTTTAGTGCGCTTTTAATAAAAACATTTTTTGAACTATTCCCCAAGTAGACTGCATTTTACGACAGTCACGTTACATGATTTGACTGATTTGGATGTTAAGTTTAGGCTTTTAGGAGGGGGCGAAAGCACACCGCTTTAAAGGGAAAGGAACTGCATGTGCCACAATGATCATTTTATCGTGATTATCACCTTTTCATAACCATTGAAAGCCAAAATCTAAACAGAAACTAAAATTTGATTCATTCCAAATTATTGGAATAATAGCAGCAGCCCAGCCCTACTGCTGTTGAATTGTTTTTCAAACATGATAGAGGCTAGGGGTGGGAATCTTTAGGCACCTCATGATCCGATTCCGGGAGTCACAATCAGATTCCAAAACTTTTCTTGATCTACTTTTTTTCTTGATTAATTAGTTTCTTAATCTTAAAAAAAAAAAAACAGTAAATTCAATCAATACAATTGAATGTTAAGAATTTTCTCTGAATCGATTGTGAAATTCTTAGAATCTTGGCTCCATTTTTTTTCTCCCACTCCTAATGTCTGGCTCATACTACAGGAGTTTTAAAATCCTATCCGATTGTAAAATCTGGTTGCAGCACACAATTCAGGAGAATCTTTGCAGATTTTCTTCCCTCAAATCTTGAACATGCTCACACTACAAGATTATCGTGCCAGAGGAAGCGCGTCACGTGGTCGACGCAGCAGATCGGAATCGGGAAAAATGGATACTGTAAACTGAAGTTTAGTTACTGCTGAAATTGTAAAAATGTGTGTGTGTGTGGTTGGGGGAAGGTGACTTGAATTAATATATTTAGAAATTCAGCACAATGCTTTTGTATTTGCAGACACCAAAATCAGAGGAAGAATGGCGTGCAATTGCCAAGAACTTTATGGTGAAATGGCAGTTTCCACATTGTCTAGGTGCCCTTGATGGCAAACACATTTACATCCAGCCCCCAGCCCACAGTGGGAGCGTGTGGCACAACTATAAAGGCAGATTTTCTGTTCTCCTGATGGCAGCTGTAAATGCCAATTATACATTTATTTACATTAGTGTTGGTACTCAGGGCAGGGTCTCGGATGCTGGGCTTTTTGCCCATTCTGACCTGAAGAAAGCACTGGACCAGGGTCTCCTGAATGTTCCTCCTCCAGAAAAGCTTCCCGGTTCTGATGTTGTGCTACCCTATAAGTTTGTGGCGGATGAGGCGTATCCTCTGAGAACAGACCTGATGAAACCCTACCCTTTCAGGCAGCTGGACCACAACCAGAGGGTCTACAACTACCGGCTCTCACGGGCATGCAGAGTTGTCGAATATGCCTTTGGCATTCTCTGCAATAAGCTTAGAGTGTTCTGCTCCACAATCCTCCTACACCCAGAGAGTGTCACTAAGATCACCCTTGCTTCAGAATGCCTCCACAACTTCCTCTGTGATCGCCGTTCAGAGGCCTACATGACTTCAACACTGGCAGACTGGGAGGATGCAGACCACAGAGTCAACGAGGGGGCCTGGAGGAGAGATGGTCTGGGATCCATGCAATGTGTGCCAGCTGACCTCCTTAAAGATTACTTTGTCTCACCTGCTGGCCAGGTGCCATGGCAAGAAAAATATATTTAGTCAATGGACAAAAAGAAGTATCTGCTAGTTGTAGTTTAGTGACTTGTGTAATGTACATAGTTAACAGATTACATTATTTTTGTTTTATTTTCCTGTGTTGATTGATTTGTTGGTTGTGATCTAAAACACTAATAATTAATTCTGCTGTCCTTTATTTTGATGATATATTATATTTTATTATTTATTTATAATTTAATCTCTCATATCTTTTTTTTTATTTTTTATGTTTGAAATAAAGACAGCATTCATGATCACATTTCAGTTGTTTACTCAAGTATTTTCAACAAAGGATTAAAGTGCCAAATGAACATTCATACAAATCAACTTTCATTTTGACTCTAACAGCAGTTTTAACAGCAACGTATAATGACATATTATACATTACAAGAGTTAACGGGATAGTTCACCCAAAAAATAAAATTTGATGTTTATCTGCTTACCCCAAAGTGCATCCAACATGTAGGTGTCTTTGTTTCTTCAGTAGAACACAAGTGAAGAATTTTAACTCCAACCGTTGTGGCCTGCCAGTCATATAATGCATGCCTACGGGTAACAATTTTATGAGAGTTAAAAAAAACATGCTTATGAAGGTCAATATACACGATCTGGTGTTGTTTACGGGTAAAGACATCACTTCCGGTATGCATGATCTGGCGTAGTTTACGCCAATGCCAACACCAGATAGTGTTCATGTTGTCTAAGCATGTTTTTTTTACTCTCAAAAATTGTTACCCGTAGGCATGCATTATATGACTGGCAGGCCACAACAGTTGGAGTTGAAAATCTTCATTTGTGTTCTACTGAAGAAACAAAGTCACCTACATATTGGATGCACTGGGGGTAAGCAGATAAACGTCACATTTTAATCTTTGGGTGAACTTTCCCTTTAAGTAACCAATAAATAAATAATGTGCATGTGAAAATGTGTTTAATGAACCACATTTTTATATGCATCTACTCTTCCAAATCTAGCATCCTCAAAAATGTTTGAGGCTGAAGGAGGCTTGTGCTGATGGTAGTGTTGAGGTATTTGTGTGTATACAGGGGTTGAGGAGGCCATTTGTGCAGGTGTAAGAGGTGGGTATATGGCTGGTGGCATGTGTGAGGAACTAGATTGGTCAGCCTCCTGGGCCTCATACAAAGCATTCATAATTTGTCTTTTTACCTTAGGTTGATAACAAACATAAGTATACAGACCGGGTTCAACAGCAACCTGCCTTCCAAAGGAATGGCATGCATTTGGAGGGGCAAGAACAGAAGCAGACATCTGCTGTAACAGGTTGAGTTTTTGTTGCTCAAAAGTATCTATGTCACTTTTGCAGCGTTTTTTTGCAGGCCTGGGAGTGGGAAAAGATTATGTTTGGTCTTCACCCCCTTGTTGGGTAGAGGGACATTGTCCTATGGTTGATGAGATAAAAGATTAAAATATAACATTATTAGAAGAACTTCAAAGTAAGTTTTTGCATACAGTCAAAAGTATTTGTATACTGTTACAAACTTTTGCAAATACTTTAAAGACAGAAATATAGAAAAGCAAAAAAAAAACATGAAAAAATAGATTCAATTTATGAATATCATATGAAGCCAATTTGACTATTGAGGAAATTAGAGTTCTTCAAAAAGCATGTTGCCCAACACCCCAGTGAGTGATGTATGAGTGACATAGAATAGAATAACTTCATTATTTGAAATGCATAAAAAGTCAATTCTAGATTTGTGAACTTTACACCCTAAATGACAAAACAAGTAACTAGTCATTGCGGTTTCCATTTTTCATGGTCTTGTACATCTACAGTTATGATTTTACCTAGTGCCTCAGACTGGTCTGCAATTATGTCTTCATCACTGGTGGGATCATCCATGTCCTGTCCGTGACTGATCAAGTCTTTCATAGATTGATCAAGCTTAAAAAAAAAAGAATAAAGTTTTTTTTACAGGGTTTGCAAACGTTTATCCATCCATCAACAAAGTACTGCCAATTTCACTGTATTGTTTTACATTATTAAATACAATATAACACGTATTGCAATTTTCCACCTTTTATCAAACTTGCCTAATGTATTTTTATTTATTGTTTTGCACTTCTGTGAAGTAGAACAAATAATCTCAAATAATAAGGTAGTGTTACCAATAATGTGTATCCATAGTGAAAAATGCTCGTTGCCTTTGTTACACTTGTTATTTTAATATGACAGTCTCACAAAACAAAAAATCTTTTCATTAAAGATACAATATCACACGTCATGTCTGTAAAATAATAGTACATGCTTACACTGGTCTCACTTGGGCGTTGGGCAACATGTTTCTTCAGAAAGTCCAAGTTAATTAATAGCCATCTCTGTTTCTCTGTGAGGCCTTTCTCCCCACTGCCACTAGATTTGGGTTTGAGAAGTTTTGTAAATTGAGTCCTTAATGTGGTTACTCTGGTCTTCAACTCTTCCACTGAAAATACACAACATACACTGGTACTCAGTACCCTCTCTACATTCAGCTGAATTAACATTATTAAAATATAAGCGGGCTATAATAATCCTTTAATGTCCCTCGATTGACTTTTTTTCTCAAACATGTACAAACAATTCTAAAGGTTGGTGCCTCTGTTTAAAAGTTTTTTCGTTTTGTTTTGTACAGTATATGGTTGTTCTGTTGAGAGAGGAGTGTGTGTGTGTGTGTGTGTGTGTGTGTGTGTGTGTGTGTGTGTGTGTGTGTGTGTGTGCGTGCGTGTGAGCGAGAGAGAGAGACATGCATGTAGATGGTAAGGTACATTCCAACAGTTAATGTTTACGTTACATGTGCTAGCCTAGCGCAAACAACTATACTCACCTGGTACGTTTAAAACCGATGCGATTTCTCCCCAGCTCTTCTCTTTATCGGTGCGGTTATGGTACACTTTTGAAGACACGTTGTATAGACAGTCATATTGTTGCCACATTTCAACAAGTCACTCCATCTCCGAGGTCCAACGAATCCGTGTTGTTGGTTTCGCGGTCGCCATTTCGAAATGTCCGTCACTTCAGTCTAGTCATAGACTTGTTTCCTATTGGCTATTGTGACAGTACTGACGTTATTACAATCTTGCTCATCTCGATAAATATCAAACATGTTTGATATGATCGGGGCGAGCCCGATTTGTGTGAGAGCAGATCGGGAGGGGCAAGAGTTTATCTGTGAACGTCTCACATTACCAGATAATCTGCGCCGAACATCGTAACCGATCAAGGTCGTGGACAAGATTTTTTATCCGAATCGGCCTCCGGTAACTCCTGTAGTGTGAACCAGACATAATAGACGTCATTGCTGTATTTTGACATTATTGTGAGGCCATAAAAGATCATGATATGACTTGCTTGACAAGTAGACTGTGAAGGTCTTCAAGATCGATCAACGATATATAAAAATAGATAAATAAAATAAATCACCAGATTGCCCACCCATATACCCAGAAGTCTCTGCAAAGCACTGTACATCTCTTTTACACATCATTATAGCTCAATGGGCTGGGTAAACATTACATTTGAAAAGAATGTTCCTTAAAATCATTGTAAATAACCTGGGTGCATTCACACCTGGCAGGTTTGGTTCAATTAAAGGTCCCGTTCTTCGTGATCCCATTGTTCAAACTTTAGTTAGTGTGTAATGTTGCTGTTAGAGCATAAATAATACCTATAAAATTATAAAGCTCAAAGTTCAATGCCAAGCGAGATATTTTATTTAACAGAAGTTCCCTTTCAAAGCCTACAGCGAACGGCTGGCTTGGACTACATCCTGGTACTTCCTTCATAAATGATGTCAGCAGAACAGACTAACCTCTGCCCACAAGAATACGCGAAAAAGGGGGTGTGGTCTTGTTGCTGTCCCACGTGGAGAAGAGGACGGTCGCGTGGAGAAAAGGAAGTGTTGCGTTTGAGTGTGTTTGTCGCCATGTCGTCGAGACGCTGTTATTTTCATCCCGGAGTCAAATCACCTTTGTTTGGCTTTCCCAGGGACGCTGTAGAGATCATTAAGCGCATATATATCTCCCGTTAAGAGGCGTGACCTTACCACGTGCGCTAAGCTGCTGTCGAATCACAACACAGGAACCGTGCCACGTTTGCTAAGCTGCGGTCAAATCACAACACGGGAACCGTGCCACGTTTGCTAAGATGCGGTCAAATCACAACACCGGAACCGTGCCACGTTTGCTAAGATGCGGTCAAATCACAACACGGGAACCGCTGGCACAATCAGAACTCGTTACGTATTTCTGAAGGAGGGACTTCATAGAACAAGGAAGTCATCAGCCGTTTTTAGGACAGTGAAAACAGCGGTACACAGAGAAGTACATTGTGTGAAAAATACTGTTTTTTTTTTACACGCGAAACATGAACACATGTTATATTGCACACTGTAAAAACAATCAAAGCTTCAAAAGAACACGAAGAACGGGACCTTTAAAACAAACTCTGGTGCGATTGCTCTGTTAGTGCAGTTTCTTAACTTCTTTCTCAAGTAACCCATAGACATACATTGAATCATATCTAGAATCAGTGTGTGTGTGTGTTACGAAGACTTGGAGTGAGCTCTAGATTTGGGCCAGTAAGAATCTAGCAACCGACTAGAACATCATAGCAATAACCCAACAAATGTGTAGCATGAATCATGCAAAAAAAAACACTCAGAATACCTTAGTGATCGATCACAAAACAATGCCCATACAACCAGCCATAGCAACCCAGCATTGTGGTGGTGAGTTTTGCACATGCAAGTTTGATGTGGTCATCCTAACTGAGATCACAGTTTTGTGCCAGATGAATACTAATCTTAGGGCAGCCCAGTGGCTCAGTGGAGAGCAGTGTCACCTCGCAGCAAGGATGTCCTCAGTTTGAGTACCGACTGAGCCATGAGGCCTTTCTGTGTGGAGTTTGCTTGTGTCCAAGTGCTCTGGTTTCCCCACAATCTAAAAACATGCAGAATATGTGAATTGGAGATGCAAAAAAAATTATAAAATGTGTACGTGTGAGAGTCCCAAGCCATGTTCTAACGAGGGTTGGGGAAAGACCTACTCTGGAAAAATAATTCCCAAGAAAATTCATGGACAGTGTCTTGTGTATTGTAGATATGACTGAAATGGTTATGAATGAATACTAATCTTAATAACTTAGATGTATGTCAAGATAACCGATTCAATATAATCGATAGCTAGACTACTTAAATTGTGAGTTTGATGTGAACATGCAATCAAGGAAGACTAAACCGAGACTCGAAGCAGCCCACACGTCTCTCCTCCTACACACACACACAGACTCATCTCTTTCATCTTCATCAGCATATGAATGCAACACTGGCCAAGAAATGATCAGCATCTGTCTCCCAGTACCAGGTTCTCCGTGTTCTCCGAGAGAATTATGGCCTGTCAGTACGTCAGCCACATACAAGACTAGAACCAGTCTGATGACAGACTCACACAGAGAGAGAGAGAGAGGGAGAGAGAGAGAGAGAAACAGCAACCAAATGTGGAAAGCAAGTGCATGGCTTCAGCAGAGTTTATAGGTGATCTGTTTTAAATGACTGTAAAACTAAGCATGAGAGTTCAGAGACAGACAAGAGAAATGAACAGCACAAGGATTTGAATATATGTATAGTACTACAGGTTGTTTGGTATATGGTTTCAATGCCACAAATTGTTTGAGGTGTGAATGGCCGTCTGAGTGTAATTACTGCATCTGTTGTCTGGGAAACAAAGATTTAATGAAACCAACATTAAGCACAGATAATGAACCTGGAACACAGTGACCTGTGCTACACAATGGCAGTGACAATTTCCAATATGGCCATGCTGAAAGTAAATTATATACATGGCGCTGCACACACCATTACCATTTTTTTTTTTTTAAGAGATAAAGCTAGACAAACATTTTAACAAAAACAATTATTTTGTATGCATGCATGTATGTATGTATGTATGCATGTATGTATGCATGTATGCATGTGTGAATGTTTGTATAGGGTAATCGTACCTATTAAGCTCACCAAAACTACATTGAGCCATTTTAGTGCACAGGGTATTGGTTTGAGTACAAGTAGTTAAAATAAAATACTAAACTCTCACACAATATTTAATTTTATTTTAAATGACAAAAGCATTTAAATGAAGATATACATCATTAAATGTAAAAAGTCTGGCTGTGCTTAATGGGTACATGTTTGTACCCTTTAAGCACACCCCTGTTGCCATTAAGCTCACAACATGTTTTTTGGGGAAAATTCAAGTGTATTTTAAACAACATTTTTAAAGAATAATTTTATAAAGATTTACTTGAAGTGACAACAATTGAGTTAATATTTAAAGTCTGTTTATTAAGTATTTACACAGATGTTTAATGTGGATGAGCTTAAAAGGCAGCACACTGAGCTTTATTGGAACAGCAAACCCTTTTTTTAAATTAATAAATATTATTAAATTCAATTTAAAAGGACAATTTTGCTAAATACATAATCCAGGTTATAATATGCAAAAGTCTAAACATGAATCTCTTAATTTTTCAGTAAGAAGTTATGCTTATCGAAAATAAAGGCTTAAACATATTTTTTAAAAATGCACATTTAAGGGGCTACTCTTTTGGTGAGAGTTTTCAGACAGCTTTCAAAATGGCTACCGGGCAGTGTGAACACATGAATACCCATATCTCAGTGTGCAATGGTCTGATTAGCTTGAAATTACAGGAGGTATATATAGTAAAAAAAAAAAAAAAAAACACAAGTTAAGACATCAAGTAGGATGATAAATCATTTTTTTATTTTTATAATCTGAGCTCAAAGATAGTAGTGTGCTTAACAGGTACCCAATATATATTATATTCCAGTGATAGCAAAGCTGAATTTTCAGCATCATTACTCCAATTTTCAGTCACATGATCCTTCAGAAATCATACTGATATCGTATTGTAACAAGTATCACATCGCCAGATTCTTGGTAATACACAGCATTAATGGATCAACTACGATTGTGTAAAATTGTACTCTATAAATAGTTTGGCTTGACTTGACAAACTCCCTCCATCCCCATCTCTTTCTCTCCTTCTTACCATCTCTGTCAGTTTCTTTCTTTCTCTGTGTGTGTGTGTGTGTGTGTGTGTGTGTGTCTCTTGCTCTCTATAGCCAGTGTTTGCCTGCCTGTTTCTGACACTCTGACCTAGTTGGTCGTCTGGTTTCTCTGGCCTGGGGAGAGGGCAGCACTGCAGCATGAAGCTGGAGGACAATTCACTAAGAAACGCCTGCTTGCCTCTTTTACATCTCAATAAATTCGCAAGAGGGGTGAAGGAGGACAAGACAGAAAAGCCTGACTGCAGAGTCTGGACCCAGCAGCTACATCTCCTATGCTGTAATCACTCTCAGATGGTGGATTATTGCACAGTGAAATGTGAAACATGGGCCTCGCTGTCCTTTTTCCAAATGGCAACATGTACCTGGTTAACACTCTAAATGTCTCATTGCCATTATGCAATCATAATGACTGAGCACTAAAAAGCATGTCTGAGAAGCTATTTAAAAAATTAAAAAATAAACTATGATAAACAAATTACTCTAGTATGTGTTTACTGCTAAAACAATCTAGTGTGAATTATAATCTGCTCAGAGTAATAATTACTTAAATAACAACCAAAGTGAGGCAGCATTACTAAAAAAAAAAATTATAATTCAGAAACACACAGCATGAAGACAAAATGAGCTGTGACTTAAAAAAAGGGGTGTTTAGGAGCCATTAAACATCACTTTAATATTCAGTGTTCACTTCACTGTCAATATTAGTTATTTTTGCACAATAATCACATCCTGCCCAATGTTGCCCTACAAACAATGTTCATATTGAAGGCTATGAAAACAAATAAAGTGAATGTAACCATGCAGGCTATGCTATGTCCAAAAAAGGGTTAATACAAATCACATTACAATCTGAAAACAAAAATAATGCTTTTTTTTTTTTATTCACTAAACTAAAATGAAATAAATAAATAAAAAGTACAGATTAATTTTATTAGCCAGTGCCACCTTTTGATTACCCCATTGTAATAGTCACTTCTGCTACTGCTTTCATAAAAATACACTTAGGTTTAAAATTCTACATATGGCACATTTATTGTCCAACCACAAATATTTTTTAGCAATATATTTTAGTCAGAATTATTACCATTTATTTTGAAGCACTTAATATAAAGCATGTCTCATGTTTAGGACAAAGTGGATTATGCCGTTTCCCTGCAGGTGCTAATTTTTCAGATGCACTCGTATCAAACTATAATCGATATTGCCTCATTTTATATAGTTTATAAAAAAATATCTTGATATATCATACAAACTCAATATACCACCAGCCCTAGTCTTTCTTATATAAATATTGTAACAATAGTGTCATTTTAAGTCTTTAAAAAAATAAAATACATAAAATTGATTGATTTGACACGGAATGACCAAATAGTTATTGGATCAATATTATCCCTTACATAATATATAGACTGACTTCAATGCACTCTTGTCCCCAACAGCCCACATAGACACACAAACAATACACAGAAAGAAAAGAAAGCAGAGCAACAAAGCAAATATTTATTCGCCAGTAGTCTCAGAGTTTGCCCTCATAGAAAAGAGTCCTGTGCCAGGAGATGAAAGAAACCAACTGCCATCCTGTCCATAAAAGGAGAAACATTCTTCACGAAGACTCACACTGACATCAACTTGACAAACTTTCCTCTGGGATAATGTCCTGGTCAGAGTACAGCCATTGCAGTGCAACACATACAATCCCATTCTTTGAATAATAACAATTCAATCACACACTGTGAGAAGATAAACCCAGGGGTTCATTACAGTTTCAACTTGTCCACCCCTTGAGCGAGCATGGGCAGAAATCCACTTTTAGCACACTTCATTTTGACATGCGTTTCATTCATTAATGTTCAGTTGTCAGGCAGCACCATCAGGTTTACAGTCTAATAATGGCTTCTTCTGGAAGGACTGTCCCTGCTGTTAGCGAACTCCGCATGATACGCCGTACAAAACACTCTGAGAAGAAAAGAACTGACAATTATTGGCTATAGCCAATTACTGATACATCAATGGCCAGTTTCCTTTGTTTCCTCTTTTTCCTTAGTGTAAAAAGGGACTACTAAGGCTCCATTGGTAGGACTTTTATTATGGAGATCAAGGACAGAGTATGGTTTAAACCTTTAACTGTCACCCCCCTTTTTGAGAATACACATGAAAATGCACTATCCAAACGTAAAGGGCTGTAATTCAAGAATGCTTCGGAATATAGACCAACGTTTGGACCAACGACACTCTGCAGATTATTGCTGAAGTGAATTCAAGCAATTCAAAATATGAAAATATGAAAAAGTGATGGAAGTTTAAATTTACATGTAAATGAAAAAAAAACATTTATTTAAAAAAATATATATTTTACAAAAAATGTTTTACTCTAAAATTACTATAAAATCAAAGCCATATGTCTAACTAAGTTGTGTTCCAAATCTGAAGTTGATATCACAAAAATGTAATTTCCCATGAGATTTTGTTTAGGCGCTATGCCAAAAATAGCCACCGGGTGTTTTTGTTGCATTTTCCTGTAAATTTCTGTCCAAATATCACTTCCATCACAAAACAGTCACCAAATATGGACCCTTGAGACTCAGACCTTTCCAACAATATGCGTTTTGTCAAGATTGGAAAAGATTTTGATTATAAAGTAGTATAATCCACTAGGGGAGGAGCTAGAATAATTTAGAGTAACGTTTCCATGGTAACACAATGTCCGATTTCAAAACGGTTTTCACAGGATGAATTTTGAGTTAGTAAGCTTTCAAATGATACCTAATTTATGATAAAAAGGCGATAAAAAAAGAGAGCACCAGGCGTCCCACCTGTGGGACAGTGACAGTTAAGGCATAAACAAATAAAAGTAATACTTTGTTCATACAGAACAAAAGTACAATCTGAAAATAAATCACAAGTAAACAGGCTGGGACAAACGTTCAACTGCGAAACAGCAAGTTTAAAATACTCCAGATGTGTTGTCTTTTTAATAAACACAGCTGTATTGAAATTTGTTTCATGTACCAATATATCAATGAGAATATATCATCATACACATCTAATCAAAGAAATGCAATAATCTACTGAATCTATGAATGTGTTAATGTTTTTCTTTCCTGTAATAGACCCTTTTACTGTTTGTACACAATGATGACGTAGCAACGTATGCGCGCGCATTTTGGCAACAAACTATGGCGAGAATCAGCAGCTTGTCAAGCTACGCGAGCGGATTAAGCAACACAGACAGAGAAAGTTATTTTAAAAAGTTGATTTTATCAAATGGTATTCAGCTACCAGATCCGTGTACTATAGTGGAGTGGATAGAAGACGTCAGCAGATGGCCAAATATACAGTGGCCGGATATATATATACGCATTTAGTTGAGAAACCGAACGTGTACACCCGAGAGAAATCACGAGCATATAAATCACTGGATGCTTATGAATATGTTGTCTGTGGGCATGTACAGAACGTCAAATACCATGACATAGACTCAGAGTTTTGTGTCAGAAATTCTCCCTAGTCAAAGACAAGGACACAAGACAACGATGTATGAGGCTTGGGTTATTTACAATAACAACCCCAATAATATATATATATAAATAGGCCCCAAATATTATCCTTGTGGGATTAAACAATAATTCACACACGCATTTACACACTCAAATAAAATCACAGATGCAGATGTCACGGCATAAGACAGACGCAAATCCAGTGTTGCCATGTCCTCAGTTTTCCCACGGTATTGGGCTACTTCATCACTGTTGCCGCGAGCTGTTTTTCATGTCCGCGGGATGAAGCGACCCCAATTATATGATATTTAGCCCCGGGAATAAAATATTTTATTAAATATATAAAATATACGGTGGTACCGATGGTACCAGTCTTTCTGCAGTACCGGTAGTATCGAGTACCAGGTCAATCTGTTACATCGCAGCCATGGAATGAAAGATGTACGGGAGCCCATAAATTTAAGCTTTGTTGGCTTTGTATTCGCTTTTGCAATCTGGTCACCCGATTATCAAATTTAACAACATTCCATAACAATATTCTACTGTACATGAAGCTCTTGTTTCTTTTCCCAAATCCTCACTCACATCTCACTCATTTTCACAGGGGACTATAAACGTTTCTTCCTTTGGTTTGCTTTTAATTAGGCCTATTATATTCACATTCTTTACTGTGGTAAAGTAGAAAAACGTAGGACAAATACCTTTTGCTTGCAAGTCAAATTCTATTTAACATTTTGTGCTTGTTATTAGACTTGGTAAGGCACATCAAGTAGATACAATTTGCTCTTTAGATGTGTCAGTTGTTTGGAACATCAGAAGAAACCATGAAGATATTAGAAAAGAGATGGTCGAGTTGTACACGTTCCGCTGATGCTTGCGATGTGTAAAACAGGTGTAATAGGATTTAGGATTGCGTGGGTGTTTGAATGGAGATCACAATCTTTTAACAATTAATCGTGCAGCTCTAGGGAACAGCCATGTAAAGTTGCTACTACTTACAGGTTGGTCGATGGATGATAGGCGAATACCTAAAAAATAAGTAAATAAGCTGTCCCTTATGGACTGCGTGACTTTCGCCACTTCCTGAGGAGTTTTTTTCTCTTTCTGTGACTAACTGACTAATAGAATCTTGCTCGACTAAGCCTCTTCTCTTCGATTAACGTTTAGTCGTTCTACCAGGGGGCAGCCCTAGTTGAGTCACTGTGCTCTTTAGCCTAATTAATCAAAATCAAAATCTCATGAGTTCCTCCAAATAAATTAATTCATTTGCTAACCCTTCTCCTTAGGGGAACCTCCTGCTATTTTTCCAGCGCCTTCTCAACCAGGAAAAGAAGCCCAAGAAAAGTGTGTTACATTATCTCCATGGCTGCCATTAAAACAAACATTTTGGAAGGGCGTCCCCACCTTCCAAGATTCCATTAGGATTCAGAACGGACCATTGAGCCATCTTACATCATCTAAACATGGATCCAATTAAAAATGGGACTCTTGATAATCGAAACAAGCTGGAACAACTTGGAATGGATACCACACCCAACCACAAACACCTTAAAATGTGTAAAAATTTGCGCACAGGCCTTTTATCTCCATCTTTCTCTGATAATCCATGTACTGAAACTTAACACTACAGCCAACGGCTGATGTTCACAGACATGCAGGCCCAGAAAGCTTCATTGAGGGAATGAAATCAAGCATATGATTTGTCTAATAACGATAAGCAGCTGATGTGATGAAGCCAAACAGTCTGACATCTCTTTAATTAACAGAGCTAATAAGCTCTACAAGCATGTAACCATGACTCCTTATATTTATTTATGCATTTGGCAGACGCTTTTATCCAAAACGACTTACAGTGCCCTTATTACAGGGACAATCCCCCTGGAGCAACATGGAGTAAAGTACACGGTTTACACCTGGCTGGTATTAAGATGCGTTTTGGTCGATCAGATCACAAGTAGACAAGGAGGACACATTCCCGTTTACACCTGGTGTTTTAATCCGTCTCTTTTGTCCACGTTCAAACACTTCTGTGAGGGTCTATGGGCAGGAAAATGTATGTGTTTTTTCTAGTGCTGTCAAAATTAATGTGAATAGCAGGGCAGCCAAGAGCCGTGAGAGAGTGACGCGAGGCTGGTGCGTGATTGAAGATGAGCGCCAGCTGCACGTCACATTGGTCTCGAATCCTCTGCAAAAGCTTTTAAACCATTCAAGCGCAACAAGCCAAAATACGCTGTCTGTGAATGTCCTGTCTGTGTGACACACACGACGCAGAGAAAGATGCGTGTCAGCAACGCGCAAACAGACGGCGTGCCAGAATCCTCTTTTGCACTTGAACGAACAATAACATCATGCCAAAATACACGTTTTGTCGATTCTCATAAGAGCAGTCTCAAATGAGTTAAATAATGTGTGGAATTGTGGAGAAAATGAGAGCATGACAGCGCGTCAAATCCGTGTCATGATCAGCAGCGGCAGATCTTAAAAGACACGGCAGCCTGACATGACATGTCTGTCATTAATGTTAATCAAAGAACAAAGGTAACAGAAAATTGTAGCTTTAATAAGGATTAATCTATATCTAATTTATTATTTTTGCAGTGCAGACTGTTTGAACTTTACTCAATTTCTGCACATTTGACATTTATTATAATGTGTTTATGTGAAGATTATTTTGAGATTGTTTTAAATTGACTTCGATTAAAACTTTTTTTTTTAAAGCCTTTTTAAAAATACAAAAATTGATAGCTTTCAATTATCCTGTAAATACTGAATGTATATCATTTATGTAAAAAAAATCTATTTCATCTAGACAGTACAAGTATTAGCATCAGTGATACTAGCCTTCACTCATAAAAAGATGCTATTACAACAAATATTTAAAATATACTGTCCAAGTTGTTTCTACATTCATTTGGGGAGTAACTGTGAAATTACTACAATATAAAAATATGAAAAACTGTGTTCTTAATTGCGATTACAGAAAAAAATGTGTGATTAATTAGTTCATTTTTTAATCGATTGACAGCACTGTTTTTTTCAGAACTTTTTATCTAATGGACAAAATAACCTCACACAATTTACATATGAACGCTACCAGAGACGACAGAAAAACAAACAGAGCAGCAGTTTTCGTTTCTGCTCTGACATATAGTTTTATGCTGCAAGATCACAGCAAACACTGTGAGTGTGTTAGAAATCAGGAATAGTGAGAGATTGTGCCAGTCTAGCGTGCTTCCCGTAATGTTTACGCGTTAAGTCGGTAGGTGGAGAGCATGTCTTTTGCGTCTGTTCAAACGCATTCGACCACATGAGCGTCTACACTATGAAAGCAATCCAGTCGAATGCATTTTCGACTACCTCTGGAAGTGGTTGAAAGTGGACAAAACATTTTAGACCCTGTTTACTCCTGTATTTAGTGTTGTCCAGTTGTGATTCGATTGACCACAACTCATCTTAACACGAGGTGTAAACAGGGCCTAAGACTGGTTACAAAGACATATGTTCAATGTTCAAGTTTAATTTACATGTAAGGACCAATTTGTCAATTTCTTCACTCTAACCTTTCTAAGTCATGGACATACTTTTCCATTATGACTACATGAAGATGGCATAAAAAACAAGGGCAAGATCAGAGCATTACAAAAGTGATTTGTTGCCTGCTCTAATAGGCATCATTAGGATCAAGCCCATCATAAAGGCAGTAAATTTATGCTGCTTTGTTTGGCCAAATTCAAAGACACCACTGCATGTCGTTTAGAAAGAAGACAGTTCCAGAATATTATAAATGTCTACACTATTTAAAATAAATGCTGTTCTTTTTAACTTTCTATTCGTCAAATGGAAATGCATCACATTTTCCAAAATTTTCTAAAATATTAAGCAGCACAAATGTTTCTTGAGCAGCAAATCAATCATCATATTAGAATGATTTCTGAAGGATCATGTGACACTGAAGACTGGCGTAATGACTGCTAAAAATTTAACTTTACCATCACAGGAATAAATTACATTTTAAAATCTTCTTTTTCTGTGTGGGCTGGAGTGTCATATGTATGACACACGGAATTGCCCCAAATGGTCACTTAAGTTGAGGCTTTCAGTTCAGTTACCCATGTAGACGTTCACTGATCACTAATAACATGTAGCCTAATTCATCCAAAAGCAGAGTTAGTTTACAAGAGCAGAGAGTAAAATGGAAAATACAACAGCAGGTCCACTCAACCGACCTTCAGGAACATTACTCTTGTTTCATTCACGTCTGTTCTAAAAGCCAATAATCTAAATATTTAAAACTGGACCTCGCTACTAAAAAAATATTGCCATGAACTGCTAAGTGATATATCAGTACTGAGAATCAGTGCTCAAATTGAGGGGGGGCTGGGGGGATCCTTAAGGCATAAGGCTTTTTTTTATTTTTTATTTACCATTCAAACCCAATAATCCGCGAAACTGGCGTCGCGATCTGTCCGAGTGAAAGGGGTGTGCGCGGCTGCGCGCGCTTCAGGTCAGAGTCAGGCCACAACGCACTTTTCTGTTGCGTCCTTTTTTCTGAGCTGCGCGTATATATTTGACTGTTCTGCTTCCATTGTTTAGTGAACGGTGGAAGCAGAGCTCACATACCCATTTTCCACCAAGGCAGTGCTGGTGCTAATTCGGAGCCAGAGCCTAGTTTCAAATCGGTTCTTTGTCTTTCCACACCCAAAGCACCAGCTCCGAGCCAGAAAAAGTGGTTCTTAAGTAGCACCAAAACATTGCTGGGCTAGAAGTAAGAACCGGTTACGTCAGGCGCTGGGGGCGGAGTCAACAAGATGAACACAAACTTGAGATCCATTTTTTAAATAGCAGCTAATGGAGCTAACAGCTGCTGCTCGTTTGTAATCTCTGTCTATACAAATTACAGCGAACTGCATGAATGCGTTGTATTCGCTGTGTTTTGATGCCGATGTAGGATCGTAAAGCCATGTCAATCTATAGTAGCGCAACGTTTGCATTGTTGATGGAAAGCTTGTTCGCAGCGGTGCTGTGCAGACCGATCGCCGTATGATAACGAGTCCAGCGAGAGCATATGACTCCTTATGCTTTTGAATCACTCATGCGTTTTTTCCATATATCATACGTGGATCGGTCTGCGCAGCGCTGATGCATCTCGAACAAGCCTGGTGTGTTTGTATTTCGCTGCCTCGCTAGCATTGCGGAGAAAGATGAGACGTATACAGTGACGTAAGACATGGCTCTGTTGTGGCTCTCAGCATGTGGAAAAGCAAACGGTTCTTAGAAGGCTCCTCAGTCGAACCAACTATGAACTGGGACTAGCACTGGCTCTGAACTAGCACCCGGTTCATTATGGTGGAAAAGGGGTAACACACACGTCCTCACTCCTGCTGTCACACATCAACGCAAATTAAGAAATACTGCTCTTATTAGAGTCATTGTTAAAGTACCTGTAATAATACAATTTCATATCGTACCCAACTTACCCAGTCGACTAAAAATATTGACGTCGACTAATTAACAGCGTTGACGCAGTCTATTGTATCGACCAATCGCGACTGGCCTACTTTGTGCGAATGCTCATGGTCTTGCAGTCATGTGATTTAGTCAGCTTGTGAAATTACTTTTATGCAAATAAATAAATAAATAAACTGGGGCAAATATAGCGTGATAGAATGCAGAAAACTCAAAACGGTGTTTACAGAAAGCACCCCCCCCCCTCCTCTTGATATACGTTCTTCGATAATTATAAAACGAAGTTCAATTTAACAACAAAAGCACCTATTAAATATATAGCTATAATAGTATTATTGTATAAATATATATATTTGTATTGTCCTCGAATGTGTTCAATATCTCACCAGTGTCCGTACTGGGACTCACTCAGCTTGTCTGTGTTTGCACAACTTGCATCATTAAGCCAGTAGGTGGCGACAAGTGACTGTCTTTATAAGTGAGAAATTGAACCATGAATTAGTAAACATTGATTAGTCCAAAAACATTGATTACTTCAGGAAAGAAACAAGTTGCTGAAACCGATGTTTGATGCTCATATCTGCTTGACAAATCATTTATGCCACTGCCATGCTTTTAAAGCTAATGTAATCAGATTTTTTTGGTCCTTCAAACGCCTTAAAATGCACATGAAATCAAAATTTTCTAAGGGGTGCATGCCCCCAACCCCCCTAGGAAGATCACTTTTGTGCTTCATGTATTTACAAAATCCTACATATGGCCCTGTTGCATGATTTACCCCATCTCAATTTTTTTTATTTTTATAGCGGTGACCCCCCATAGCACTTCATTCAATTCGAGCACTGCTGAGAATCACAAAACCGCTTTAGGTTATCGAGCATAAGTGGTCAAACGCTTCAGAAATGTACTCAGCAGCTGGAATGGGACAGAGACAGTGCTTCACGTTTGTCAGTACAGTTGGGTTAACACTTCAGAACCTAACAAGATTTCTGGGGGAAATCAGTCTGCTGGAAAGTGAACATACATCAGGCAACATAATATTTAGTTTTGCTGAGGAAACAATGTGCACATAGGTCACATTTTAAATCAATGGATTGATTAAACATTTTGAACACCATCCCTTTAAACACGTTTTGAAGTCTTTAGATTTTACAATTCTTCTGTCCTATTTGAACAGTGGAAAGAAACTATGCAAATCGCCTTTCCTAAGCAAATACACTGATTACATGCAATTTTATCAAGGCGTGAACAACCAAAATACCTGAACCAAAATATTACACTCACAAAAATTAATTTACAGCAGAAGTAATAATGCAGCTCTAAACATAATATTTATTTTATATTTTCTTTTTCTTCACTTCAATGCCTAGATAACACGTTTCCCTAATATTTCCAGGGTTACCTGGTCTCTATTTGAGAAATATTATTTCCAGCGCACAAAGCCTAGCCAGATTGCAGAGTGCGTTGTTTGTTGCAGTGTTTGCTTCCTTTTTATTGATGACAATTTCTGACTTTGTGAAAAATACTATAATAGGATTACAGAATCAAGAGGTTGATATCTAAAGTATTTTACAGGGGTTTTTTTTGTCAAGTACAAAAAAAATGGTTAATTTTAAAATGACATGTCTAATTTAGCAAATATTATTTAAAATAAATGCAGCATGTGTTACTTAGCCCAAACATTTTTTAATTAAATAAACTTTATATCAGCCATCGGCCATCTAAAAAAAAAAATCCATATTTGTCGACGACCAAAACTGACCTAGTAAGCAGCACTGACACTAAAACATGACACTACGTCAATGACATCCTTACAGTAACATTTAATGCACCAATACAGATATGCCTAGTGTGCCCATACATAATAAAAATCCTATAATGGCATAAATCACATCAGTAAGCATCTAGCAGTCTGTCAGATTCCTCCACGCTCCACCACTTGTTCGTCCTATCAGCTATAATCATTCATGACTAACATTAAGTGTCACCTGTCTATAAGGACAAAAGGTAGGTGACAAACTCCATTTGAGTTGTTCGGGACTGTATTTGTCAGCATGTTTTACTCGCATGGAGAGACAGAAAGTTTGTTCCCAGTGCGTGAGATCATCATGTAATCATTACTGCCAGCGCGCTGCAATCACTGCACATCTGAGCGCAACCCGCTTGGTTTACAGCCTCAGCTTCGAGTGCTATAAACTTTTATGGCGTTTCTCAAACAGGGGAAGCTGCAGTTGCGTGCACGCATTTAGTAGTTGGTACTCAGCTTCAACAGATGACCAACAGCCACCGCATAGACACTTCAGCACACATCAACTCCAAAAACAGCGCGTATGTGCGTTGCTTCATAACGGTTCGCCCGCTCACCTGTACGTAGTTACTTTCGCAGTATTCGGCGACTCTTTCGAGGTTGGTGAAACTGTCCAGTAACGCTCTGCGACCCGCTGGAATTTCCTCCTCCAGCAGCATCTGCAGCTCCGCCATCTTTACATCTCTCGCTCACTCCACGCGCCCGCCTCGCACAACTACTAGCGACAGGAAGTACAGCGGCTACACCTCCCGCTGAGTTTTAGGAAAAGCAGGGAAGCGCGTTTACGAATCCTACTATGGTAAAGAGTTTGCGTATTTATGTTAGCATAATACGTATGATCTAGCGTATAATATAATATAATATAATATAATATAATATAATATAATATAATATAATATAATATAATATAATATAATATAAATAGCAGGGATGGGCAACTCCAGTCCTCGAGGGCCACTGTCCTGCAGAGTTTAGCTCCAACCCTAATCAAACACACCTGAACCAGCTAATCAATGTCTTCAGGATTACTAGAAGGCTACAGGCAGGTGAGTTTTATCAGGGTTGGAGCTAAACTTTGCAGGACAGTGGCCCTCAAGGACTGGAGTTGCCCATCCCTGACTGCATGTTCAATAACTATTTCATTTACATTTAAACGTGAGAAAATATATGAATATATGACATATATGAATCAAGAATTTCCCTATATTTCTATTTTGATAGGCCTAAATTAACCAATATTATGATAACAATGTTTGTTTATGTTATTCGTGAATTTTTTTAACAAAATGTTATCTTTAATTTAACTAAGCATGAAACTGCTGATCTATTATTTTTCTTGTTTTACTGGGGGGTTTTATGTTATTTTATTGGAGCCAATGAAAAAAAAGATCTTAAAATTCTTATTGAACATATAAAAAAATTACCTCAGGCTTTTTTTTTTTTTGTCAAAAAAAATGTTTTATCTAAAAGATATAAAACTACCATACGATTGAGATGTCAGTTTATGGTAAATCTTTCTTTACATTTGCAGTAATTTATGAGGTTTCTTGAATAATAAACATACCTGTAACATTGTTAGTACAGTACACATTTACTGTACTGTACTATATAGCCAAAACAGCCCTGACCCGTCATGCCATGGACTCCACTAGACCCCTGAAGGTGTGCTGTGGTATCTGGCACCAAGATGTTAGCAGCACATCCTTTAAGTCCTGTAAGTTGCGAGGTGGGGCCTCCATGGATCGGACTTGTTTGTTCAGCACCTCCCACAGATGCTCGATTGGATTGAGATCTGGGGAATTTGAAGGCAAATTCAACACCTCAAACTCATTGTTGTGCTCCTCAAACCATTCATGAACCATTTTTTCTTTGTGGCAGGGCAGAGGATCCTGCTGAAAGAGGTCACAGCCGGGAATACCGTTTCCATTAAATGGTGAACATGGTCTGCAACAATGCTTAGGTAGGTGGTACGTGTCAAAGTAACATCCACATGGATGGCAGGACCCAAGGTTACCCAGCAGAACAGTGTAATGCCTCCACCGGCTTGCCTTCTTCCCATAGTGCATCCTGGTACCATGTGTTCCCTAGGTAAGCGACACACACGCAGCCGGCCATCCATGTGATGTAAAAGAAAACGTGATTCATCAGACCAGGCCACCTTCTTCCATTGCTCCATGGTCCAGTTATGATGCTCATGTGCCACTGTTGGCGCTTTCGGCGGTGGACAGGGGTCAGCATGGGCACCCTGACTGGTCTGTGGCTATGCAGCCCCATACGCAACAAACTGTGTATTCTGACACCTTTCTATCAGAACCAGCATTAGTTCAGTTACAGTATGGAGTACCGCAGGGCTCAGTGCTAGGACCGTTGCTCTTCACCCTGTACATGCTACCACTGGGAGATATCATTAGGAAGCACGGCGTTAGTTTCATTGTTATGCTGACGATACTCAGCTCTATATTTCTTCACGCCCGGACGAAACTTACCAATTCGCAAGATTAACGGAATGCATAGCTGATATAAAACATTGGATGACCGGTAATTTCCTGCAACTCAATTCAGAAAAAAATGAATTTTTAATTATTGGACAAAAAAAGCTCCACAAGTAGTAACCTAGAATACTGTCTAACACTTGATGGCTGCTCTGTCAAGTCCTCATCGTCAGTGAGGAACCTGGGTGTGCTCTTTGATACCAATCTTTCTTTTGAAAGCCACGTTTCTAGCATCTGTAAAATTGCATTCTACATCTTAAAAATATATCTAAATTACGGCACATGCTCTCAATGCAAAATGCTGAACAGTTAGTTCATGCGTTCATGACCTCAAGGCTAGATTATTGTAATGCTCTACTGGGTGGTTGCCCTGCTCGCTTAATAAACAAACTCCAGCTGGTCCAAAACGCAGCAGCTCGAGTTCTTACTAGAACCAGGAGGTATGACCATATTAGCCCAGTTCTGTCAACACTGCACTGGCTGCCTATTCGATTTTAAAATCTTGCTTATTACTTACAAAGCACTAAATGGTTTAGCTCCCCAATACTTGAGCGAGCTCTTAACATATTATACTCCATCACGTCTACTGCGGTCTCAAAATTCTGGCCAGTTGATAATACTGAGAATATCCAAATCAACTGCAGGCGGTCGATCCTTTTCCTATTTAGCACCTAAATTCTGGAACAGTCGTCCTAACATTGTACAGGAAGCAGACACACTCTGTCAGTTTAAATCTAGACTAAAAACATATCCCTTTACCATGGCATACACATAAAACACTTTTTCAATTAAATGATTGTTAGGCTGCATTAACTAGGTCAGCCGGAACCGGGAACACTTCCCATAACACTTGATGTACTCGTGACATCATCAGAAGAATGGCATCTACGCTAATGATAGTCTCTCTGTTTTATCCCGAGGTTTACTGCAGTCAGCCGGATCCGGGCCGTATCCAGATCAGATGCTGGACCTGCGCCCAGAGAAGACCAACGCATGACCCTGAAGTGTCTGCAGAGACCGTGTCAATTAGACTCCCTGAAATTGCCTCGTTGACACGGCATCCTCAATAAACCCGTCTCCGATTGTTCGAACATTACAATTTAATAATTGTCAAATCTATATGTCATTCTCAATAAACCCGTCTCCGGCGTGTTGCCTCTGATCTTTCAAATATTCCGATCTATTATGACCTCTGACCTGTAAAGTTGCCAGAATAATAATCATACGCTGTTTGTTAATTGGCCAGAGGAGAACTGGCACCCCGACTGAGCCTGGTTTCTCCCTAGGTTTATTTTTCTCCATTAGGTCACCTGATGGGGTTTTGGTTTCCTTGCCACTGTTGCCTCTGGCTCGGCATGCTCAGTTGGGGACACTAAATTTTTCTTAATTTTTTCAACTAAATATCCAAATAAATCTAATTATTAAACTAAATTAACCATATAAACTAAATTACTGATCTAAAGCCCACACTGTCACTGTATGATAATTGAAATTAACTGATGACATCACCGTTTTCTCCGGAATGGCTATACGGCTGAATAAAATTATGTTGCATTATTTTCCTGTTTAACACTGTAAAGCTGCTTTGAAACAATCTGCATTGTTAAAAGCGCTTTATAAATAAACTTGACTTGACTTGACATTAACTTCTTGAGCAATTTGAGCTACAGTAGCTCGTCTGTTTGATCGGACCACACATGCCAGCCTTCGCTCCCCACATGCATCAATGCGCCTGGGCTGCCCATGACCCTGTTGCTGGTTCACCACTGTTCCTTCCTTGGACCAATTTTGATAGATACTGACCACTACAGACTGGGAACACCCCACAAGAGCTACAGTTTTGGAAATGCTCTGACCCAGTCGTCTAGCCATCACAATTTGGCCTATCAAACTCGCTCAAATCCTTATGCTTGCTATATATGCCCATTTTTCTTTTTAGGACAAAATGTTCTCTTGTTGCCTAATATATCCCACCCACTAATTGGTGCCATGATGAAGATATAATCAATGTTATTAATTTCACCATAATGTTATGCCTGATCGGTGGATGTGTGAGTAACATTATTGAAATTGTAGCCTATTTTAAATCCCTTTTTCATTTTTTTTACTGTCAGCTTGATGAAAAAAATCAAATATCCCCATGGATGTCCTCATAATCCACTCTCAGAAGGCCTATTGTCACACTTCAGCCTGTCCTACTATCTGGCTATTTTAAAGAGATAGTTTAAAAAAATTCTGTTGAACACAAATGAAGATATTTTGAGAATGTTTGCAACCTGTTGATGGACCCCATTGACTTCTATAGTATTTTTTTCCCCACACTATGGAAGTCAATTGTTTGGTTACTGACATTTTTCAAAATATCCTCTTTTGTGTTCAGCAGAAGAAAGAAATTCATACAGGTTTGGAACAACTTGACGGTGATTAAATGATGAACTATCCCTTTGAATAATGCCAACTGTAACATTTCTTATTTTAAATGACTTATCACACTTAATATACCACTTTAAGACTGCATGATCACTCTTCATCAACTGAATGAAATGTATACAAGATTGTTTAGCCTATAGGCATCTATGATTAGCCTACATGAAGAATCTTTAACATCCACGGACAAAAAAATGTTTTGTGTGTTTTTTTGTTTTGTTCTTCATACACACATAAAAATGGTTCTTTTAAGAAGTGTTCACAGGGAGCCCGAAATGGTTCCTCTGGCACTGCTGCGAAAACCGTCTTTTGAAACCTTTATTTTTAAGAGAATAGATGCAGTTTATGCTCACATTCCTTTGGAAATTGCGCCCCCTGTTTTGTTATAAAGCCACAGTTATCATCAAGAATTCACTGGACCTCTTCCATCTCTAGTTGAAGATGACGGCAGACATAATAAAATGGCCATGACTAACAAAAATCAGTTCATGCCCATATATTAATTATCATTTAGGCTACTTTATGATAATATTTCTAAAGCATTGGTTAATAGGCTACATTTTGTTGCGTGTGAGTGTCTCTCCAATACATATTTCTCATATAGGTTCCATTTTTATGTAAACTTTGCTCTTTTAGTGACAAAGTCAACAATGTGTTTTGTTCGTTTGATTTAGGCTACATGGCTTTTCTTTGTTGCCACTACTGGCTTCTTCTTGTTAATATGTTCAGTATACTCTCAGTACTATATACAGTTGCCTATAAAATACTGACCTTTTGTTAACATAGATTCTGTTTTAATTGTGTGTAGGCTTAAAGAGTTGAAAAAAAATGCTAATAAAGTGTGGTAGCTATCCTCTGTGGGAAATGTAGCCGCTCATTAATCATGTTAATCTGCATCAGAGGTGGATGGTGGTTTCAGCTGCTTTGACAGAAATGAGGGAAAGGTTCCTTTGTCCCATAGACTCCCATTTTAAGTTCATTCCAGACACCTTTTGTCTTTTAAATCATACCTAATATATTTAATTTTTAATAGGCATGCTCATCATAAACCAACAGATGGAGCAAGATGGAAATTGAGACGAAAGATGAAAAACAGTAACAGGGGGAGCAAAAAATAAGTAAATAGAAACAGTTATTTTGCTGATACCTGTTATTTTGCTGATATATTATACATACTATGTATACTAATATATGTATATATATTATACTATAGTATGCTTTTTTTTTTTTTTTTGCAGACATGGAATATTGGTGTTATAAAAATGTAATAATTAATCACACCATGGCATTATTTAAGTGGACTGCAAAAAAGCTAAAGGGTGATTAAAATGGTGATCAGTTACATCTAAAATATACACTAAGATCCAAAGCAAAGTGAAACAGGAAACTTAAGAAAAAAGTTTATTTATATATGTTTAGACAGTTATTAGCTATGTAACAAGCAACAATTAGCACAAAACAATGTTTACTGTTAATTTCTGATGATTGATAAAGCAAGTCATGCATCAGTGTCAGGCTGCCAGATCAGTTTTGTCATCATGATGACGTGGATACTCCTCCACCTCCATCGCCATTAAAAACTCTGATAGTAAAGACAGATATTAGGACATGTTAGGATGTGTAGGGGAATAAGATAATTGACAATAGACACATGAAGAGGATAACACACACACACACACACACACACACACACACACACACACACAGGTATACTACCTTCAGTGTAGTCCATGTCTGGTCGTGTGGCAACAAACACCCAGGCCAGTCCAACCAGAAGAGCTACGACCAGGTTTACCACGATCCAGGGCTGTAGAATCTGATGCTCTGAACCTGGGGGCCTAAACATCAATCACTGCATGTGATTTAGTGAAGTATGACAAATCAATTCCACTTAAAGAATGATATGGTGATTGTTTTAATCATTTTTCTAAGGACATTATGTTGGATTACGTTAAGATTGGCAAACTCACCAAAGTGTTTCATTGGCTGTGGGGTAGAGATGTATACGATCACTGGTCATCTGCTGGCTCAGAGACAAAATGAGAGCAGCAAAGTATACTGGGACCAAAAAAAAAAAGACAGTAGGGTTTACTTTAAAAAAAAAGTTTAATAGCCCATTCAGTTTTAGTTCTTTTAATGCATCAATTTAAACTAAACGAAAATGAGAAATGTTGCCTTGGCAACTACATGAAATATATTTTATTTTATAACATGGTCTGTCTGAATATTCAATTCTGATCGGCTGGAAGGTGTGCAATAAAACCGTTTAATGCACAGGTAGTCAGTTTAATCACTATTTTATCTCTCTCTCTGGTTTAAAGCAGGCAGAATGCTAGCCGTAACTGATGTAAATAACCGTAATTCCGGTCAAATATTGCGCTGCAAACATCAATAATATTAATTTAAGTTTTAAATCGAGCTTTAAGTTGTCAATGCTGGCAAATGACCATGGTATAAGCGAGATGATCCATGGCTAGCTGTGCATTAAACTATTTCAATGTACTCCGCTTTGTGTCGGGTGGTTCTTTGACTCCACGTCTAGCATTAAAATACACTAGCCGTGGATTATCCCTTACTGACGTGTATGGTAACATTTTATATTAAGGTCTCATTTGTTAGCATTAACTAATTATTTAACTAACATGAGCTAACAATGAGCAAAGTTTATTGATTTTTACTCACAGAAGGAAGCAAGAGCCGCTGGATCAAGAGTCAGAAATCCTCGTAGAGCCATAGAGGCTTTGGCCAGATTCACCCTGATGTGAAGATAGTACAGACAACTTACTTTCACAACTTAAATGGCATAAGCGATAGTTTTGACATATTCTTTTATCAGTTGTCTTGTATGTCAAGGATTGTATCTAAATGGATTTAAATCATTCAATAATGAAAATGTAAAATTAAAACAAAAAAAGTAATATTATATTTGTTTACCTGCACGCCATGTGACCATTAACCATCATCAGAGAACCATGAAATGTGTTGTTAAAGTATTGAAATATTACTATGGGTGTATAAATAAATAAATCAATATTTTAGATCAAAAGGGCTTGGCTGACAAAAAATGTTAAGGAATCGCTGGTGGAAGGACACATTTAGTAGATTGGAATAAATACATTTGCTCAATGAAATATAATGTTAAATTGCTTAGAGTTTGATTATATATTGTACGTACTGTTGCCAGTTATATTCGCACTTCTCTTACTACACGTCCACACACCTGTCGAAGGCAGACACGGTGCTGATGGCCAGCAGGAGGTAGAGCAGAGACTGGGCTGGGTAAGCCAGACTGTGGTACTGCTGGAGAAGGTTGGGTAGTGTGGTCATCTGCTCTCCAGCTAACACATACACAACAATGATATTCCACACCGCATATCCAGCCAGAAATCCATGAGAGAAGAGTCCAATAATCCTACAGCAACCACAGAAAGAACAGCTGAGCTCCGATTTGGAATGAACTAAAGGGTTTGTACATTACATTTTATTAAAGAGACCATATTATGCACTTTTACAGTCTTGATTTTGGTTTTCGTGGTCTACTACAAAAGGTTATCATGCTTTAAAATGTCCAAAAACATTATTCACTATTTCACATATTTTAAATTGTTGCAGCACCTCTTTTCCCAGTCTTTCAGTAACGCTTTGTTTAGTTCCGGTCTGCATCCGAAATCGCATACTTCCCTACTATATAGTAGGCGAAAAACAGTACGTGAAGAAAAAAAAGAATGTCAGAATTCACAGTACTCATAAAAGAGTAGACAAAAGGTACTCGGATGACCTACTTCTTCTTTTGAGATTCTGAAGTGTGCATACGATGGACACTTTACTATCCCATGATGCCACGGATGAGGATTTGTGAATGACAGTGAAGTAGACTGACGCTGGTAGGTCACGTGATAATGACAACATGGCGAATGTAGTGCGTCCAGATTACATTCATATTACACACATTCATACTATATAGATTATAGAACATATTTTTTAACGGTTGTGAAGTAATTACTTCTATAAAATAAGTACCAACTCAAGAGAGTATGTGATTTCAAGAGCAGCCCCAGTCTCTATGTAGCCCATCCTTCCAAAAAGCAGTGTGCTCTAATTGGTCAGCTGGACAAGTGTGTTGTGATTGGTCAGCCTATTTGAACATGTTTCAGAAATGTCACAGCCCTTACCACAACCGTGAGTTTCATCACACTACTAACGCAACTCAACCAGGCCTCTTCCCATTTATTTTGTGTATGCCTTGGGCAGGAATTTGCAAAAGGAAAAATACTCTGACATGTTCGTTCCCGGAAGAAGACTCAAGACTACAATCAAGGCATTTCATGGAGTTCAGAAACAAACAGTGCTTACTGGTATAGAGAATAACTCATTTTGGAGAATTATTTCATGGTCAAACAGCAACATTACACACTAAAGAAAGTTGAATATATAAAAAAAACACCTGAAGCATTAAGCTGCACTAAATGAAGAGTCAGGGTCAAGATGAATACTGGACAAACTAACTTAAACTCAAACTGTAACTAAAGAGTTCAAATAAAAGGCTGTTTGGGAACTGAAACACATTTGGTGGAATTAGCGTCGACAAGAGCTATTAGACCTCTCAACCGAACTCACCTGAAGCCGCTGTGGACCCTCATGGCCACATCTCGTGTATTCCACATGGGTCTGACCTCCATGTACTCCTCCAGATGGTCACGGGATAAGTCCAAACGATCAGTCGCCTGGAAGCGGCCTAGGTTACATGTCATATTTTATTGGTTATATATATATATATATATATATTATAGTATTTATCTGCAATAATAAAGATATATATATATATATATATATATTATAGTATTTATCTGCAATAATAAAGAATATAATTTTTTTTTCTTCTAGAAAGTATCTTAATTAATGTAAAAACTAAGTATTGTTAGCAAATTATATTATTAGCATATATTAATGATAGTATACACTCCCGGACAAAAAAAAAGGGCCAAAAAAAACTAAGGCTTTTTTTTTCTTAACCACTATTATTGCTCAGGAAATTAGCAAAATGTAAGCAAATGCACTACTTAAAAAGCCATCGCTGTCTCAGAAAAACATCAAAGACGGAATTAAGTTTTTGGCAGAATATGGGAAGTTATGTGTGGAGTGATGAATCACAATGAAACATGAGTTGCATGGTGATGCTCCAGAGCGGTGCCTTTGAATATTTGCTGAGAAATATAATAATAAATGCATCTCTAGCACAGTGAAGCAAGAAGATGTCATTGTGTGGGGAGCCTTTTTAGCTGCTGGGATTGGTGAGTAACTTCACTGTGAAAAGTAATTCATGCTTTGGTGTGCTATTGCAGAAAGTCTGGCTTCCGACAAATGAAAAGCTGTTACAGGAATGATCAGGTGTTATTTTTCAACAAGATAATGCTGCTGCCCAAACTACAAAGACAGCCAAGAAGTGGCTTGAGAACAAGTCATGTTTTGGCCTAGTCAGAGTCCAGATTTGAACCCTATAGTGAATATTTGGTCTCATATTAAACTCATGAAATGGTAGAAGCCAGAGCCGGCCCAAGGCATAAGCGAACTAAGCGGCTGCTTAGGGCCCCTTGGCCACCAGGGGGCCCCCAAGAGCACATTAAATGACTTTTTGCTGTATGTTAAATGGCCTTAAACAATTACTAAATAACTGCAAAATGTTAAGTTTTCTAATATATACACGGATTGATTCTGACAGCACTGCAGTCCAAAGTGCGAGAAAATCGGATAGATTTAGTAAACACGGACTGTAGTAAACAAACACGGACGTTCAAATGAATGAGTAACGCACGAAAACAACATGAGAGGGAGTAAATGCAGAATTAAAATTCTTGGATGAGCTACACATTTACAGTTTTAGTGGTCATTTTGACACGCTTTCTTGTGATGAGAACTGTGACTGATTGCATTGATCATCTGAAGTGCACGCGCTGCCGGAACGCCACTCTACAAAGTGAGAACGCAAACATTATTTAAAGCGGAAACACCATTTAAAGCGGCACTCCTTAGTGAAAGCGCAAACATCATTTAACTCACTAGATCACATTTATTTTTACTAGCATGATTATTCTAATTTTAGATGATTTGTTCTATATGTATAGTGCATTAATAGCGGGAGAGGCGGGACATAGCGAGCACCGGGAGAGATGCTGCCTGCATTGAAAGTTTTGTGACTAATTAGTGATTAGATTCAGTGACATTATTACATCAAACAACTATATATAATGTTGAACATAATGTATAACAATGCAATGGGGAAATATTTGTTGGGTCCTGATAATAATAGGTTAGATTAGATTAGATTAGATTCAACTTTATTGTCATTACAAGTACAAGGCTACGAAATGCAGTTTAGGTCTAACCAGAAGTGCAATAGCAGCAAGTGCAGGATATACAGTGGTTGCGTAAGTGCAGGACATGAAAATGTACTGAATATATATATATATATATATGTATAAATATAGAGTCGGTTATTACTATAAACCTTTTTATTTTCTAAATAAAAACATCCAAAATGTAGGCTACACAATTTATAATTCCAAGGGGACTATATAGCACTTGCAGAAAAACATCTACTGAGAAACTGTAAGCTATACTGTAGCCTACTCCAAGGTTACACTAATAATAATATTATTATTTTAATAATAATATAAAAGTACAAAATAAAAAAAACACTCTTGATTTTGGCTACATATCAGGATACATATCGTATCAGTTCAGTATCGAGATACATATCGAATCGTGACACTAGTGTATCGTTACACCCCTAGGGCGAATATCTCTGATGTTCTGAACGCATGTCTTGGAGTAGGCTACAGCATAGATTACAGTTTCTCAGTAGATGTTCTCCTGCAAGTGCTATATCGTCCCCTTGGAATTATAAGTTGTGTAGCCTACATTTTGGATGTTTTTATTTAGAAAATAAAAAGGTTCTTTCTGCACAGTCGAATGGAATGCAAAAAATAACATTTTATTTCCGCCAAAATAAAAGCTGTGTTTAATGTTTGAAAGAAATCATAATTTCTTGTTTTTAGTCGTTGTTCAGTCTCTTCTGCTAATCAAGGCTGCATTCATTTGATCAAAAAACAGTAATATTGTGAAATATTATTAAAATGTAAAACAGCTGTTTTCTATATATATAGTAAAGTGTAATGTATTCCTGTGATCAAAGCTGAATTTATCATCATCAATGATCACAAATCATTCTCATATGAGGATTTGATGCTCAAGACACATTTATGATGATCAGTTTTTATATTACAATATTTTTAGGATTCTTTGAAAGCTTTCTATTTAAGAGAAATTCTGTCCTTTTTAATCTTCTTTTTATGAATATCAAAGAATCCTGGGGAAAAGTGAGCATATTCAGCATAAGAGACTAGGCTACTTAAATAAAAGAAAAGGGAAAAAAAGTACATATCCCAGTCTGAACTGTAGTACTGTAAGGCTTTGAATATTAACATCTGATCACTCTTGTGGGTTTGCTACTGTCACAATTAAAAACTGTGTAAGGGTAAAAACATGACAGGCAGACATGATGTAAGCAACACAGCGACAACTTAACATTGATACTGGGTGTGTGAATTATCAAGATTTGACAATAGTCAATCGTATTGGTGGCACAGAGGGGCCCCCAAATAAAATTCTGCTTAGGGCCCCATAAGGGCTTGGGCTGGCCCTGGTAGAAGCCATTAACATTGAGTGGAACAACACTGGCTCTTCTTCCTGTAAAAAGTTGTCTGCAAGTTGCACGGAAGGCTGCTCCGTGCTAAGTTATTTTATCTTCAGTATTTGTGCAATCGGTTATTAAGATGGTTAAGACCATTAAAAGACCACTAAATATCTTGCCATTTTTGGCTTGGCCCTTTTTTTTGCCCGGAAGTATATTTCAGATGTTTCCCCCATCTCAAAATGAAACTCACGGTTCTTTTCGACAAACACTTTTCCCATAGGATGACTGTGACCCAGAGGGGCCGAGAATAGAGAGCGTTGAGATATGGGTGCGTGCACATCAGTGATGATGTCATCTTCCTCCACACCTAGCTCGTTATGCGGCTGGTTTTCCATCATCTTAGCCTTCCTTCAAAAACAAAAAAAAAGTGGACATTACTCCAACTAGAAAACGTAATACAATCACAAGTCCTATGAAACTACTGCTTTTATATCTATTCACTTTCTTTCCTATTCAAAGTTTTTGCCTCTCACTTTTTTCTCTTGCTTTTTTTGGTGACTTCCTCACCATCTGTATGGGGCTCTTGAACATCTCCATTTGGATGGTCTTGCTGTTCACCCTCATGATCTTTTAAAACAATGAAATCAAGAACAATCCATCTAAAAAATAAAAGAACACCCATCCCTTAAACGAAATGTGAATATCATTAACATGAATTAGTTACCCAAAGCATGTGCCTTCTTTTTCTTCTTCTTCTTCTGTGGTGGAACGTCATGAGGCTCAGGGGTCAGCGGCTCTCTACTTTCAGACTGTCTGCGGCTCTCCAGACCCTCCATTTCTATAGCCGCCTCGGGCCCTGCTGTTGTTTATTGGGCATTATACAAATATAAAGGACAGATGCTGTAAGGAAACAACTCAATTTTATACTAAAAAGAAAATTACTAATTACAAAATTGGTCTCACTTTACATTAGGTGTCTTTAACTATTACCTACAGAAAAAGTGTTAGGTACAATGTACTTACTTATTGAGATCATGTTGTATTGCAAAACACTTTTGCTGCTATTGAGGTGGGATACTGGTAAGGTTAGGGACAGGTTTGGTGGTATTGGTAGGTTTAACAGTGGGTTAAAGGGTTAGTTCACCCAAAAATTAAAATTAGCCCATGATTTAATTACCCTTGAGTAATCCGAGGTGTATATGAATTTCTTTTTTCAGACGGACACAATTGGAGTTATAATAAAATATGTCCTGGCTCTTCCAAGCTTTATATTTGCAGTGAATGTTGCTCTGTTTTTGAAGTCCATAAAAGTGCATCTATATCCATCATAACTGCTCCACACGGCTCCAGGGGGTTAATAAAGGCCTTCTGAAGCGAATCGATCGCCTTCCGTATTCAACTTAGGGAAAAAGTGTAGCGCCCGTGCCTCTCACAGTTCAAAATGCTTACGCTACGTCTGATGAGTCAACATTGCACACCAGCCCTTTTTCACTAAGTTAAATACAGAAGGCGATCGATTCGCCGTGTGGAGCAGTTATGATGGATATAGATGCACTTTTATGGACTTCAAAAACAGAGCAACATTCACTGCCATTATAAAGCTTGGAAGAGCCAGGACATTTTTTATTATAACTCCAATTGTGTTCGTCTGAAAAAAGAATGTCATATACACCTAGGATTACTTAAGGGTGATTAAATCATGGGCTAATTTTCATTTTTGGGTGAACTAACCCTTTAAGGTGTCATCAGCGTAATAATAGAAGTAATTACAGAAATTAATAATGGAATGCAGGCATTTTTTCAATATAAGTACAATGTAAAAACATACCCAATAAGTGCATTGTATCGAATTATTAATTTAAATGTTAATACACAGTAGTTGAACACACTTAATATTAAGTGGGACCACAAAATGTACTAACAACACTTAAGCCTGTGTGTTTTGAACTATTCCACTGCCTACCTGTAGAGGTCGATGTTACACCAATGGACTACACTTAAATTGCTTTTATAAGAATGTATTTACCCAGCAGTAAAGTATGATACGATATCACTCACGATAAGAAATGCCATCTTGTTATGATAGAATAAGGAGTTTATAATTACCTTCAGGTTCCTCGACTTCATTGACCTCCTTCTTGATTTTCTTTTTCTTGGCTTTGACACTTGGCATTTTGTCTATGTAAAGGGAAGAAATAGGACAGTCTGCTTAGTCTACAACAATTACTCTAGTCCTATATAGGTATTAGATTTGAAATATATATGACTCAAGTACAATAGACACTGCTGACGACAAATATTTACTAAGGCTAAACCAAATGAATGAATGAATTTTATTAAAACTATTAAACTGTTCGCATGTTCAGATGTTCAACAAGGATAACTGACCTCTGGTGTCTCGACGTGACAGAGCCGAAAATCAGGACTGGAAGGAAACAAAACGAAGAATATGAGACTCATTTCACTTCTTCCAATTGAAGTCAATATGTAGTGTTGTGTGAGCATACAGTGAGCACGTTCCTTTAAATTAGCCTCATGCTGGATATAGCTCTTTACCAAGAGAAGATTATGAGGCCAATTAGGTAAACAACACTGAACTGCTTCTTTCTGAGACTTAAGGTCTCACTTTTAGCCAGTTAGGAAATCAATGACACTAAAGCTCGCTGATAGCACACGTACAACTTGGAGACGGTAATTTGATGTGCATGTTTTCATCTCCGAGATGTATTTTTTAGAGTGTTTGCTCATCTGCAATATGTCTTTAAGACATTTCCTGTCGCACATATTAAATAGACGCTTAGAAAACGTCTTATGATTTAGATTAGAATATGTTTAGAAGATGTTTATCAGATGTTTGTACACAGCACACTGCTCTTTAACAGACGTACATGTGCTATAAATCACAATAAAATATTATAATCCAAATAATAAAAATATATATATATATTATATATATATATATAATATTATAATCTAAAATAATTATAAAAAACTATAGGCCTCTCTTTCTCGCTCTCTATAGGTTACACACACACACACTTTATTACAGTAAGTCACCAACACGTTTAAGTAAAATACAACATTCAGACAATGCAAGTTCAACCGGTGATTTGTGATCACAAATCAGCACAGTGTCTAATTATAACACATTATAAGCAGGTCACATGGTCACACGATAAGTATGTAAACATATCAGCCACATAATGAGCCCAGTAAACAAATAACTAAGACATGAGACTGTAGTTGAAGTCCATGTGTGAAAGAAAACAGACCAGCCAACTAATGACAGATTTATATTTACTATTAAAACCACTAATATAAATTAACAAATAAATCCTATACAGGTCGCTTTAATAATCAAAATAAAGAGACATGAATTTTACACACTAGGTAGGTTTAGTAGGCTATATGGCTAAATATGGAGCACACGATACGTTATCCATTACTTTATCATGTCCACATATCAATCAAAGCTCACGTTGCTTATCTTTAATGACTGATAGGATCTGCTATGATCCTCTGTGGCATAACTTACTGTTTGTTTTCTTCCCATTCTTCTCTGGCTGGAGTCGTGGTGCAGGAGCTGTTGGTGTGAGAGGAGGAGAGTCTTGGTTGTGCCGTCAGGCTGTCTAATCCTGGGCTTAATCCTCACAGACGTGCATTAGCCAAGAAGGGAATTAGTGTGGCATAGATCGGTGAGTGAGTGAGGACACCCTGAGAGAACCACACAAACACACACCATGACAAAACCCCTTATCTACACACCATTAACTACAGCTCTTACATCATGCATATTTATCCAGCATGTTCAATTCATTTGTACAATAAAACACATACACAAACAAACAAGTACACTCACTGTTACATTTTAAAACCAATTTATTTTGAAATGGGATCCATTTTCTCAGTGTTTGATATGATACAATATGATAAGAAATGATTAATGAATGACGGGAAGAGCAGATTCATAAGTATCTCTGAGATGTGTTAAAATTACTTTGGTATATTCTTTAAAACATCAAAAACTAAATCTTTTTCTTCATCCATTAGTTTTAAACATTAAAAAAATTGAAAATCAAGGCTTCCGATAATAAATAAATCTATAATCTAGCACACCACAAAAATGTTTATTGGAAAAGGTTTAACGATTAATGTAGATTTTTTTTTAAAGTTGGAGAAACACACACTACCGGTCAAAAGTTTGAGAACGTTAAGATTTTTAAATGTTTTTAAAGATGTTTAAATGTTTTTAAAAATACAAAAAAGCTGTAATATTGTGAAATATTATTAAAATGTAAAATAACAGTTTTCTGTTTGAATATATTTTAAAATGTAATTTATTCCTGTGATGCAAAGCTGAATTTTCAGCATCACTACTTCAGTCTTCAGTGTCACATGATCCTTCAGAAATCATTCTGATGTGATGATTTGCTGCTTAAGAAACATTTATGATTATTATCAATGTTGAAAGCAGTTGTGTAAAACATTTCTTTTAGGATTCTTTGATGAATAGAAAGTTCAAAAGAACAGTATTTTATCTGAAATAGAAAACTTTTGTAACATTGTAACAAAAGTTTTGGGTCGTAAGAATTTATTTTTTTCATTTTTTGGGGGGAAAGATCTTAAAGAAATGAATACATTTATTCAGCAAGGATGCATTAAGTTGATCAAGTGACAGTATAGACATTTATAATGTTGCAAAAGCTTTATATTTCAGATAAATGCTGTTGTTTTGAACTTTCTATTCATTAAATAATCCTGAAAAAAAAAATTGTACACAACTGTTTTCAACATTGATAATAATAATAATAATAATAATAAATGTTTCTTGAGCAGCAAATCGGCATATTAGAATGATTTCTGAAGGATCATGTGACTCTAAAGACTGAAGCATTGATGCTGAAAATGCAGCTTTGAATCACAGAAATAAATAGCATTTTAAAATATATTAAAAAGTTATTTTAAATTGTAAAAATATTTGACAATATTACTGTTTTTGCTGTATTTTGGATCAAATAAATGCAGCCTTGGTGAGCAGAAGAGACTTCTTCAAAACATTTAAAAAAATCGTACTGTTCTCAAACCTTTGACTGTTCTTGTTAGACAAAAAAAATTACATTTACATTTCCTCATGTAGCTTACAGTTTTTTTTAAGTTCTTCTATGCCAGTGTAAACAGTTTAAATCACCAGAAATAGATTTAGATATAGTGAAACCATTAAGGCCTAAATGTGTGTTTACCATGATAATCCAAATTATCACTGGTGACAAATAGGATTTTACTCAAGGACTCACTTGCAAGTTAATTTGCCCTAAACTACACACAAAAGGCATTTATTTATTTGAAATTCACTTATTTTACATTTGTTACATGTGTGTCATGGATGATCAGGAACAAACCAGCTGGCAGGAACCCACTGTGGTTCTTCTTGAGCATGTTGTATAGCTGTAAACAGATCCATGCACGAATCTTGCAGATCATCGTTCACAATCACGCAGTCAAAGAACTGACGGTACTTGCCCTCCATGGCCCTGCTTGCTTCCTCGATCTCCTCAAAGTCTTTATCCTGAGAAAAACAATGGGAAAATGTTGCATTACAGTCCAAATGCATAAACACACTCTTTCCTTGTGTTCGTAGCAGCTTATCGATCGATTATCAGAAAGAAATGTACCACAAGAAATATCAAATGCATATCTTACATGAAAGTATCTCTTAATGTAGCTATTGGCAAGAAAATGTGGGTCTTTCCTTGTTTGCTTCATGCATTCGGGGGACGGAGGCCGCACAAATATGATGTAAGGCTTCAGCTTCTTGGTTCTGACTGAATGAATGCACTGGAATAAACAGATACGTGCATGTGCATCACTGTTTGCAACCTTACTAAATGATAAGAAGTTGGTTTTGATAAACATAATGACACTTACATGAGGTTCAAGGTCAATAACACATATCTTCCCATTGTCCAAAACATCTTTGACGGAGTCTAAGCTGGTGCCATACATGTGTCTGTTATGCTCTCCATACTCGAGGAATCTTGACATTGTTAAAAACACAAAAAAACACAGCAAGTTAAATCAGAAGACCAGATGGTCAATTACATATGGGTTTTAAAGTATTTAAAACATAAAAGATAAGATTACTTGTGATTAACCACCATGTACGCAAACATTTCCTTGGTCACAAAGTGATATTCACGGCCATTCTTCTCACCCATATTTTGGGGCCGTGTTGTGTCTGGAGAATAACAAGAGACATGTTGTGACTTGTTAAACTGTTTTGTGGTTGATTGCCCCTTTTTACAAGATGTAAAACAAGTCCCTAAATTCCCCAGAGTGTGTATGTGAAGTTTTAGCTCAAAACACCCCACAGATACCCCACATGGTCACTTTTTGAGGGTGAGCAAAAACGTGACGTTTTTGTCTGTCCCTTTAAATGCAAATGAGCTGCTGCTCATGGGGCGGAGCTTCAAGAGCTCCAGTTAGCAGCTCTGACTACCTCATGCAGACAGGCAAAGAAACTGTCGGGCCTTTTATGTTCAAACATAAGGTTTGTCGGACAATGATGGAGAGACTCAAGAAGAAGTGACAACATGTAGAATGCGACAGGACGTTTCTGAATGGTTGATGAATTTATGTAGCTGATGTGGAGTTAACTAACTTCAAGTCATTGATTAGCATATTCTGTCATGACAATCTCACCCCCTTTGTTGCATGTTCCCGGGGACAGGGTTTATGTAAATGTCAGGGTTAGTGATGTCACTAACCCGGGATGAAGCTTGTGTAGTCCCTACCAGCCGTTTGTTGTAGTCCTTAAAAAGCAATTTCTTTAAAAGGAAATATCTCCCTTTGCATTGAACTTTGAGCGTTGTAACTTTGCAGAGGTTGTTTATGCTTAAACAGCAACATTACACACTAACTAAAGTTTAAAAAGTGAAATCATAATCAACCACCCCTTTAAATAATGTAAGGTGCTGTAAGATATTTCAGGTGACCACGAGGCCTCTCTCCAAAATCAGCCCTCCAAACCCAATTTCGACACCTACTGAATGTTTGAAATAGCATAGTACTCTTTGTATTTCTGCAGTATATAGTATGCAAACAGTATGCAAACTGTCCATATGGGTGATTCTATAATTGCAGGTACATTTGGTGTCCAAAGTCATTAATTGTTCCTGCTTTTTTTAAACGGTTATATTTTTAATTATTCTAATAATGTGTTACTCATTGTCATGGATCACAGGAGGTTACAGGCTATAACAATATCACATTTCCTTTAAAAAGTGCCTTACATAGCTGAAAATCATGATTTCTTGTTGTCCGAATTAGTGTTTTTTTCACGATCATGCATCATCATGTAATCAAAATATTTTAATTTACTTTTATTTTGGTAATATTTCATTTATTTTATTTATAAAACCTTTAAATAGTAATTTTCAGAATTCTCCAACAATAAATAGTTTAAAAATAACTTTTATCTTATAAAATCGTGCGTCAATTCTGTTACCGTACCATACTTTCCCTTTAAATTGGTGGAATTATCTCCCACAACAATGTAAGACACAGGAAATGATGTCACTTTCCCTCACAGATAAGATATGAAGCACTGAAAGGAATGTCTAAAAAGTTTATTTTGTAAAACGTCAAAATTGTTACGACAATATCAAAAGGAAAACAGAATTTATCACTGATCACAGAGTTGGTTGTTAAAAAGTATTTTAATCATTTCATTAGTGCCATGTGCTCTTAGCATTTATGCTAGCAAGTGGAGTTTTTGGCTAAAAAGTTTAAAATTGTCAATCCTGTTAGCGTCAAACTCTGTTACCAATGTTATTTCTACACATTGCCTAATTTGTCTCTAACAGAGTTGACAAACCATACTATAAAGAAATAACTTTTTAGTTTTTTCGTAAAAAAAGAAAAGATAAAAGAAGTAACTTGTGATTAGCAAGCACTGAGTTTTTAAAATGTACTATGTTTTCAATAAGATACTGGAAAGAACAACTTTTTGAAATGCAAATATCTCCAATTATAGAATCACTCATGCATGGAATACCCGGATGACCTACCAAAACCCTTTTACCAAAATGTGATGTATACGACGTGTAGTGTGATGAATAAACTTTGCCGAGACTAACTAATCATGAAAAGTGTTTATATTTAGATCTATTCCCATTGCATATAAGGTTGCAGATCCAAGCATTGTAACCGATCACAGTCAAGTCTGTTGATAACATGAATACAATGATCTTCTTTAACGGTGGTTGGCATCCAGCTTTTGGTGCATTACCGCCACCTTCTACACCGGAGTGTGAATCAGATTTCAGGTTTACAATCTAACTTCCGAATGCAATGATCTTGCCATTGCAACTCAATTTCTGTTTATCACGAATGCTTTCGTCATAACCAGCACAGCGCAAGCGCAGATGTAAATGAGAGCTCCACTGTGTGGCGTAGACAGTGTCAATGATTGATACAGGAGGAGTTTTTGACTCTAAATAAACGTCTCAGTGATATCTGGGACATTTCTTGCATGACATTCCCAAAAACTAGATCTTTAAGTCATGATTAAATGGATCAAATAGGCCACATACGAGCTATTGGTCCCTGGTACGTATTAGGGTTGATTTTGATTAGCCTCCTGCGTAATTCATTTACACCAACTCCTGATGGACCTGTGGAAAACATGGAAAAAAAAACATTAAAGCATTATTGGGTCAAACTCTAATCAACCAATGCCATATTCTCAGTTCATCAATGGATATGACTATCAAGAGGTGTATAACTTATGGGACCATACCAATGAGCACAATGAGACGAGGGGGATCGTCTATGTGGTGCTGGTAGTGGACCACCTCTTCATAGATGTTGGCTGAGGTGTTATGGCAGATGCCGACTCCGCAGGAATAACATGACGGCTTTCGTTTTTGGTGCGTTTTCCTCCTCCACAAGCGCAGACTGTGCCGGAACCCCGCTGATTCAAATAATTCACTTTTCATACATGTGTCATTATATTTGATACAATGGAAATTTACTTTGTAATTTAATTTAGATTTCATACCTATGTATAAGCCCTGCATGTGTTCACCATTCTCACCCTCCTCTGAAACTGGACAAAACATATAGTTGCAACTACATGTCAACTAGCAGCCATTAGAGTATTAGTAGACTGTCTGCTTTATAGCTGCTAACATTTTGATTCTACTGACTAAGTAACTCTGCAAGTACAGTTCAACTTATTCTACTAACCCTAACTTAACAGTCTACTAAAACTCTAATGACAGTTAGTTGACATGTAGTTGCAAAGTTACTTATAGATAGTAGAGAGTCTAAAGTGGACCAAAATAAAGATTAGCCATCTCATTCAATGAGAAATCTTTCCTCAGAAAAGACTTACCTACCGAACTCAAAATCTTCATCTGTAAAAAATAAAATAAAAATAATTAAATATTGTGCTGCAAAGTTCACAAAACCCATACTATTTACTATGGCAGCCTGTTTCTCGCAATTCTAACTTTATTAACATTTCTAACTTTAGTTAATATATCGCAATTCTTATTTTTCTCTTAGAATTGCAAGTTTATATCTCACAATTCAACTTTGTGCTCAGAATTGTAAAAATGTAAACTAAATCAGATGTCAACTCAAAATTGTGAAATAGAAACTCGGAATGGCAAGAAAGAAAGTCAGAATTGTGGGACTAAAGTCTTTCAAAAAAATGAAAGTTTTAGTTTTTTAATCCAAGGCAGAAACGGGCTTTCATCTATTTCCACACAGCATAAGGAGTTAAATAAAGGAAGACATGGATTGGTGCATAATCACCTGTTTCAATGCATTTGATCTCACCCTCCTCTTCTCCTTTAAAACAAAGAGAGTTACATTCAACACTCACACTCAAGAATGTAGCAATAACAGTGAAAAATGCACCACATTTAGTTGACATGCAGTTGCAAAGTTGCAGACTGCGGAGAGGATTATTGGTGCTCCCCTGCCAACCCTCCAGGACCTGTACTCTTCCAGAGTGAGGAAGAGAGCAGGGAAAATCATCACAGACTCCGCTCACCCTGGACACCTCCTGTTTGAACTGTTACCATCAGGACGGCGACTCCGATCACTGGCCACTAGAACATCTAGGCACAGGAACAGTTTCTTCCCACAGGCCATTTCCCTCTTGAACAGTTAAATCCCCAAAGTGCAATACTCTGATTGTTTAGTCCAATCTTTGAAACTCAGGAGATTATTTATGTTTATATATTCATACTACTCAAATACTGTAAATATGTTCATAATCTGTAAATGTTTATTCTGATAAACGTAACTGTGACCTTATATTTTTTTATACTACTTTTCATATTTTTATTCTTAGAATTTGTATTACTATGTTATGTTGTGTTTGTATTGTATATGTGCACTGGAAGCTTCAGCACCAAGAAAAATTCCTTGTGTGTGCAAGCACACTTGGCAATAAAGCTCTTTCTGATTCTGATTCTGATTTCAAAGAACTTCAAGTCCCTGTAAAGGCAATTCTAAGATTTGTTTCTAAACACATAAATGTTAGAAATGTATTGCAGAAACACGTTACAAAGACATTTAATTTTGACTTTACAGGAACTTTAATATAAACAGAGCATACTGTAAACATAAAGAGCATAATCTAAGAATAAGCTAACACAAAAAACAAAGAGAAAGTAAGAAAAAGATACATACCAACATCAGCTGCACTCACTTTAGATGTCAAAGCAAAAAAAAAAAAAAAAAACATTAAAAAGATTGTTTATCATAATATTAATGCAACATGGTGGGTAATCATATGAAAAGACCATACCATGCATCATAGCATTCTTTCATACAATTTTTCCTCTAGGGTCAAACACGACTCTCTCTTTCCATTAGATAATATAAAAAGGCTGTTTTTGCTACTGTGCATTAAAGGATTAGTTCACTTCAAAATGAAAATTTCCTGATAATTTACTCACCCCTATCTCATCCAAGATGTTCATGTCTTTCTTTCTTCAGTCGAAAATAAATAAATGACATGAAAACATTCCAGGATTTTTCTCCACATAATGCACTTTTATGGCAACCAACGAGTTGAAGGTCCAAATCAATGCAGTTTCAAATGGCTTTTAATGGCTTCAAAGGGCTCTGCACAATCCCAGATGAGGAATAGGGTCTTATCTAGCGAAACCACCTGTCATTTTCAAAATAAAATTAAAATGTATATACTTTTTATCCTAAATTGCTCATCTTGCGCTGCTCTGCGGCTCGCCACGGATTATGTAGTCATGTTGGAAAGGTCACACTAGACGTACCACCCCCGTGTTTACAAAGCACACGTGCGAAGACTAATACAAACATCCTTTAGCAAAAAAAGATAAAACAATGATGTCGGACGATTTTGAAGTTGGAGATGGAGGTTTTTTTGGTAAAGGGAGCTAGTATTAGTCTTTGCACGTTTGCTTGGGGTGGTACTTCCGCCTACGTCTAGCGTGACCTTTCCGACGTGATTGCGCAATCAGTGGCACGTTGAGCAATTTAGGTTAAAAAGTATATACATTTTTAAGACCCTATTCCTCAGCTGGGATCATGCAGAGCCTCTGAAGCCCTTCAACGCCCTTTGAAACTGCATTGATTTGGACCTTTAACCGGTTGGTTGCCATAGATTTGGAGATTTGAAATCCTGGAATTTTTCCTCAAAAAAAGTAATTTATTTTCGACTGAAGAAAGAAAGACACAAACAGGCGGTGAGGGGGTGAGTAAAATATCAGGAAATTTTCGTTTTGAAGTGAACTAATTATTTAAAAACATCTGTTTAAACATCATCTGTCTGAGCTGCAGGATTATAAAGCCTGCATTACACTGAGCAATCTGTGTTGAAATGTGCCTGAAATGGCCTAAAATTAGCTGGGAATTGTAGACTTCAGACACTTGTTTCATCAGAATGATATGCAGAAGAATCCTAACATCTGGTGTTTAGAATTAATAGTATCTATACTCCTTAATGCTCCTTAATTGTTAAGCGTAAGGTGGACAGGACTAGTCAATCGTCAAGAAGGAAGGATCATGCCAAGAACAGCTCACTTTCAAGCTTCTTTACAGTTATTAGATCAGGGTGGAGAGAGGGCAGGGATAAGAGGCTTATGATGCCAACCAACATCTTAAAGAGAGCACAGAAGTTCATCTGTTTGTTTGTGTGTGTCTGTGTGTGTTATTAGCGTACAGGCTCTGATGCAGGTGTGAGCTTGATAAGGTTGGGACCACCACAACTCCCTTTGCTTACTGCAAAAAAAGAAAAGAAAAGAAAACATTAATCTTGCTTAAAAATTGATCAATGACATAATTTTGAAAGAACTTTAGCAAAATTCAAAACTGACGATCTGAACTGGTTAGTGGAGGGGATGAGGCCACAACACAATGAGGCACTGTGGAGTTTCCTGGCCTGCCACCATCGGATGTCCCTCTGGTCTACAATCTCCAGCATGTCTCCTTTACTGAAGGCCATTCCTGCATCTGGGCAGGGGATCGCAGGGTCCTGCAGAGGACTGTAATCCACCATGGCTCTCACATACAGCTAATGGGAGACAGAGACAATCACTTCTTCATTTTTTTTTTGACCTTTTTAAAAAGTCATATTTTAACACAGAAAGGGAACTCACTATACTGTATATAGTGAGTATTATTAAAAGCATTAGACTGCCAGTCAAAAGTTAATTAAGATTTTATTTTTGAAGAAAGTCTCATGCTCATCAAGGCTGCATTTATTTGATTAAAAATACAGTAAAAACAGCAATATTGTGAATATTATTAAAATTTAAAAGAACTTTTATATTTGAGTATATTCCTGTGATGGAAAAGCTACATTTTCAGCATTACTACTCCAGTCTTTAGTGTCACATGATCCTTCAGATATCAATCTAATATGCTGATTTGGTGCTAAATTGTTAATAATTGTTCCTATTATTATCATCAATGTTGAAAACCATTTTTGCTGCTTGATATTTTTGTGGAAACAGTAATGCATTTTTGCAGGATTCTTAGATGAATAGAAAGTCCAATGAACAACATGTATTTGAAATAGGAATCATTTGTTTACATTATATATGCATTTACTTCTTTTTATGTCTTTTGATGAATTTAATGCATCCTTGCTAAAAAAGGTATTAATTAAAATTTTTGTATTATATATTTAAAATATATTAAAACAGAAAAGTTATTTTAAATTGTAATAATATTTCACAATATTACTGTCTTTCCTGTATCAAATAAATGCAGCCTTGGTGAGCCAAATATATATATTTGTTTAATATTATGAATATATCTATTAAATCTAATACAGATATTTTGGGGGGTTCCTGTTTTATGTAAATATTCACAGTGCACTTACTGTTGCTCGGCTGTTGATGGGTTGTGGTGAATTAGGGATCACTTTAAAAAGAATATTTCCCTGAGATCTCACCTGTGAAAGTGTGGGACACTGCATGAATGGATACGATCATTATAAGAGTAGGAATGGTTGAAAAAGTTGAAAAATATTCTGGAATGGGAGGAGAGTGGGGAAGGTTATAAGAAGCACAAAAGAAGATTTGAGTTTACCAGAATCTGAATGACGTGCTCGGGCTGCAGTCCCTTCACTTTCTGTCCATTCACTTCCACCAGCTTGTCACCAGGATGTAGAAGTCCTAAAAGACAAGTGCGCACACGCACACGCGCGCGCACACACACACACACACACACACACACACACACACACACACACACACGAGACTATTATTGTTAGTCTAATACTTTCATACAACATCAAAATGATCCCTTTCTCTACCGTTTAGTTTCACTAATGGCTAAGAAATACACACTTCACCTTTAAAGTTGTGTAAAATTAGTATTTTTTTTAAATTCATGTTATTGATCTTATTGTAAACAAATCATCCATACATATGTTTAAATAAATAAAAAAATTCTGACCTCAATTCTTCAACAACATGATCTTCCGGTGAAATGAAGGGTGACCTATGCAGGACTTTGTCAATCATTTAGTCAACTTAAAATCCACCCCTCTCTTACAATCGACTGTAAGCTTGCATTCAGAATTGCCTCCATCCAATCAACACCAAATCCTCGCCATACTTTTTTCTTTTTTGATAATCCATTTCACTCAGATCTATGTCTCAATAAGGAAGACATTGTCTGACACTACTTCGTTTCATCTCGACTTTAGCTTTCTCCATCATTGTTTGAACCAATCAATGATTGAACCAATCGTAACTCTTGCTAAGCATGAGCTCAAAGAACAAAAAGTGTATGACTACCAACAGGTTACTCACCACTGCGATCCGCCAGTCCTCCATGTATCACCCTTGCAATAAAGATGTTCCCCGTTTTCTCATTCTTCCTAATAGTTGCCCCCTAAAAATGGGAAAACAAACAAGAATGGTCAACCAGTTTGTTGTCAATAACTGCAGGCGTCACATGGTGATTCCCACAGAGGATCTTACTGCTGCATATGAGTGGAGGGAGGATGTGGGTGCAATGGAAGTCCTGCCATGATGAAATATTAAGAAGACAGAACAGAAACATGCCTGACTTGACCTAAACTAAAAAGTCTGAGGTCAAACAGGAACTTGAGAGTTTCAAAAGATTAGAGGAAGACACATATGACTGATAAATGGGTTGATGAGCTTCAGATGAAGAATGACGTGAGAATAAAGTGCTTTACTTTGAAGGCAAGGAATATTGGTACTCTTGAACAGTGTTAACAAACAAAAACAGATGAATCATTGTGGGTCTTGAATGTGGATGGGATGAACGAGATACAAATGAGAAAAAGATCAAGTAATTGCCTGTTTTTTGCGTAGTTCCATTGTAGTGAACAATTTCATTGCCCCATTCAGTAATATCAAAGCCAGCAAGTTCAGAAAAGAGTAACGTTGGGAGAGAGAAGCGGGAACAATCACTGTTATTTCCTCATCTTTGACTTTTTCTTCTTGCTAGAGAGGCAAAGTATTGTATCACAGTCATCGTTCGGACTGGAGGCCGTCAAACCATTAGATAGGGAAGTCTGTCTGTTTTTACTTCCTGGTGTTAAAGACCTGTTTCTGGTCTGGTTTGATGAAGACTTGCAAGATGAGTTGCATTGTGGTGCTACATGAGGAACATCAATGCTACAGCTGAGAGAAGAGGAGGAAAACGATGATGCTGTTGAGGAGGAAGATGATGAGAGAGAGGATGAGACATGAGCAGTGTTGCTGAAAGATTTCTTGGCTGGTACTATCGGCTGGCCGGGCGAGTAGGTGGACGTTTTTAAGACATGTTGAGGTCTGGAAGCATGTGTCACCTCTGGAGACTTGCTGGTGATAATAAGACCCTGTAGTTTGTCCACCACTTCCACCAACAGACTCAACGCTTGGGCGTTTTCCTCCACGCTGTCCGTCATTCGCTCTGTTACCTCCACCATCTTTTGCCTGAGATCTCGAGCGTCACTAGTACTAGGGTCCATACTTCTGGCAGCAGTATGGACGGTGGACCTCAGCTCATCCACGCTGTGTTGCTTCGTGAACAGCGAAGCTGGATGAGAAGGGCAGTTGGCATCTATAGTGTTGTGGCTTTGAAGCAGAGGGCTGGAGGGGGCTGTCTGGGAATGGAGGCCACATCCAGATGGGCAGCATGAGCCCGGGTACACAGGAGATGAGGTGTTGCAAGCTGTGCATGTAAGGTGTTGATCTCCAACTAGAGTTTCTACACCATCTGTAGAGCTCTCTTCAAATTATGAAGGACAAAACAGGGTGGATTAATTTGGTTTCAGATTTAAAGACAAAACACAGTGTTTGGCCTCGTCGGGCCAACAGTATATGTCTCTGGGACATGATGACCCTTACCCATAATCACAGAGTCATAAATGGCCGGAGCTGACAGGTTCAGACCTCCTCCCGAGAGATGGGCGGTTTGGAAGCACAGGTTGCAGCTCCCGGTGGACTGATACCTGGGCAATGAGTGTGGCTGTCGTGGGGGTGTGGAGGATAGAAGACCTGTGGAGGACGACAGACCGCCAGCTGACCCCAGGAGACTCTGTTCTCCTGAGCCGAAACGCCTGGCTAAAGCCAATTTCTCCACTGTAAGTCGCCTAAGGCTGTTCCAGTAACTCGGTTTCCCCTCTCTGACACACTTATAAGTGAGAGAACAGGATGGAAGTGTTAACCGACAAACATTAGACCAGGAAAAGCTTGTGGATCTTACAATATAGCAAAATAATGCCGCGTTCCAGGCAACCCGTGTTTTTCCAACCTTCTACCCGTGAAAGTGCACTGGAACGGCAGTCAAACCCGTGACTTCCCACCCGTGAACTCGTACTAGATCGATGTACTCCCAGTTACGAGCTCTGACGTCACATAGCCTGTGAAGCAACAATGGCAGCCCCCATGGACGCTGTGTTTATGAAAGTCGTACATTAAAAAACAAATATAAGGTATTGCTCTAACGTTATTTATCCGCAAATGTTATGCATTATCAGCAGCTTTTCTAGTGTTAGCTAGTTTTCAGGCCATTGAGTGCAAGAATAAATGAATACCAAATACATTTACAAATATACAAATAATGTAAAATAAAAAGTATAACAGCTTCTCTTGCCTTGTGCGCAGTTTTTTCTCCTCTGTTTCCCTCAAATAAGCAAGGAGTAAGCACCTTTGGCGATAGAAATGATTAATGAGCATAAGCCCCGTACGGTTCGCCATTCTTTGTTTACATCTAGCTACCGCTCAGGCAGTTTGGCGTGACTTTGCCTGGAACGCTACAAAGTTGTAGTTTGAAGTCGTAACTTACGGGCTCAAAAACCTGCCTGGAACGCAGCATTAAAGTCAAGTAAAACCCCATTGGGGTGTGAATCGAAGCCATTATCTGTATATGTATCTGTATCTGTTAGTATATTGATATGAGTTGAAATACCCTAAAGTGCCCCTATTATGCTATTTTAAAGTTTCCAAATTTTGTTTTGGAGGTCTCCAACAACAGGTTTACATGCATCAAAGGTCAAAAAACAATTTGATTTTCTCATAGTATACATTGAAAATCACCACATTGTTCAATGATTTTCAAACACCTCATTGGATGAATCAGTCTCTCTAAATCCCTCCTTTCCGTGAGTCTGCTCTGCTTTGATTGGCCTACCGCTTACAGCACCTGTCGGAAACAAAATGACCATAACTGAACTTCAGCTCCTTCCGGAGGCTTCCTAAAGCTCAGCGATTGTAACAGGGATGAAAATTAGCACCCGCCACCAGCCAAATGCGGGTGATTTTGTGTTGTGGCGGGTAGATTCGCTTCACCTACCGGCCACCGTGGCGGGTAAATAAAAATAGCATAGCCGACTGTTTCAGCTGGACGGCGGACACTTTTAGAGGAGTCACACCTTCAAAAAGAAATGTGCCGTTACAAATCAAATTCACAATATGCAGTAGAGAAGTTAATTTGCGCGTGGTTGCGTTAAGCGGCTTTATTGCCATAGCGGCGGAGTCTCGAGAACATGCGCTGGAAACGTGCGCGGTTTTTAAAGACATATCGAGCTCGCGTCGCATCCACCGTTTGAACGCAAGAGGATCTCCAGATATAGAGCTGAATAGAAAAAAAGGTATCAATGGGTCTGTCCAGTAACTCGTGATGAACCTCAGGCGAACTGCACACTTTATGAGAAGCATTTCAGTTGCTCAGACTGACTGACTTAAAGCAGCAGCAGTGACGCAGAGAGAGACCGGATAGCTGGACCGAATGGCTTCAGCCAAGTGCAAGCAAAACTCACGTAGGCAGGCTATCTGACGTTTCACATGGGGTTTATTATCAGCGCCATTCCCATGCACTAATGGGGTAACGTTAGTTTGCAACACTTCACTGACAACAGCGTTATTGAATAGAAAAATAAACGATAAAGAGCAACAGAAATATATAAAGCATACATGCAGCTCACAGCTCGTGCTCCATCTAAGGACTGCCCACTCAGCGAGTGAGTAAAATAAGTGCCTTCCCCCTTAAAGGAGCAGCACCGAATTGTACTTGTTACAAGGTATAGGTCTATTGTTTTTTTAAATGGATAATATATTTATATAATATTCCATACATTATCAGAGCTTGGCAGACAGAATTATTATATATTTTTAGACAGGTTAATTAATAGATTATAGCCTAATTAATGTTATTATTAATGTATAATTTTAATCATACATAATAAATAATCCTGCCATATAAAGTTTGCACTTTATTAAAATAATATTTAGATAAAAATTGGACAAATAATTACATAATAACAGTCAAAATTTAAGTAAATTAATACAAAATTTAACAATTTTGAATTTCAGAATTGTCAAAAAAGTGATTAGTGGTTCAGAATGACTGCTTAAAGGGACAGTTCACCCAAAAATGAAAATTCTGTCATCATTTACTCACCCTCAAGTTGTTCCAAACATGTACACATTTCTTTATGTTGAACACATTGGAAGATTCATTCCTACTATGGAAGTCATTGGTGCCCCCAAAGCAGCCTGGGTACAAACTTTCAGCAAAATATCTTCTTTTGTGTTCAGCAGAACAAAGAAACTCATACAGGTTTGGAACATCATGAGGGAGAGTAAATGATGACAGAATGTTTTAGTTTTGGGTGAACTATCCCTTTAAAGTGCACCAAATAGGCTTTAGAAATAAATTAAATAATCAAATGTAAAATAATATAAAAATGTTACATTGTCGTGAATGGGTGTCCCTTATTTTGCCACACTGAAGGTGGCAACCCTAGTATGTCGTCAACACGCTTCAGAAGATGCCAAAACTAATAGTTTCATTGTTGGGACTAAAAACCTAAAACTGGAAGCCATAAAAGACCACGAATCATCCAAATGCCACATCCATTAATCTGCCCTACTCATTTAATGAAATTAATATCAGTTCATGGTTTGTGTGTGTATAAGAGAGAAAGAGAAAATGCCAGTATTTCATTGAGACTTGAGATTAAATAAACTGCTGAAGTATTGTAGAGCTTGTAGTATTAATTTTCACATGCAGTTACACATTGTCGGTTAAAAACAAGAAATGGCTGGTAAAAACATTGAGTGGCTGGTAGATTTTGAAATCCACCAGCCACAGTGGCCGGTGGACAAAAAATTTAATTTCCATCCCTGGATTGTAACAATGACGTCGATTTTATCTTAATATCATTCCGAGCACAAGTCCGATGATGAAACATTGGAAGAACTTATTCAACCCGAACCTCCATTGTGGTGCACATGCGGGAACTGTATCACTTAATGTATACTGTATAACTTGAATGACTGATGTAACATTAAAGTTTGCTAAACAAATCTGGCTCCATCCTTTATCTTTACTCAAAGTAGTAAGAACAACAGACAATCTGCATTAATTGACAGTTTAGGCACAGCTGATTTGCAGTAGTATTTCAGTAAGGCAGTAATAATCTGAGTTAGCTGGTTAGCCAGAGACCTACACAATATAAAACACAAAACTACGTATTTTGAACACCCGGTAAAAAATATATACGTCAATAATTAATCTGTAAATTGTAATTCTGATGAGCAAGCTGGTCCAAATAAACAGAGGACTGACCCATCTTTCAAGAGCAAGCGTTTTGCAAATCCCGTTGGCGTTGAACACCGAGATTTGATAATGTGGGGGCGTGTCAAGTTGTTCACAGGTGGACAACATACAACATAGTGATGTAGAACCGTCACGCAGTGGGATTCGAAACAAACGACTCTCGCAGGCGGTTCAGAGTTTATTCTTTCTTTTGGGAGTGCACTTTCGACTTTACAACTTTGCAGAACGTTTACATTCACAAAAAAGCTATATTACACACTGCATGAAAGGGAATATTCGATAAACCATAATAGGGGCACGTTACAATACCTGACTATAAACTAACAATCCACAACAGTCCAAATTCAGGGTCTGGTAAGATTTGTATTTATGTGCTAAAATAAAACTCAAACATCTGAGTTTAATAGGTTTCAAAAACCCATTATTACGTAACGATACAGCACTTAGATAGACTACACCATAGATGAGGCAAAATACTTAAATGCCACGTACACTTTACATGAAACTGCATTATAGTACAACGTGGGACATTTAAGTGGGATTACAGCTAAACTGTTCGCTAACATATCTAAAATTGCATTGCTATTTATGATCTGATCCTCACCAGATGTTGTTTGTTCTTCACAAGGCAAACAATCCTCATGGCTTCTTTATTGTCAGGCAGTTTGTCAGGAAGGGGCGGCAACACTGGACCGTAGTCCCTCTGAGCCACAGAATCATGGGCAGAGAGCAAAGCCTTGGGAGAAATACATAACAAATGGTCAAAAAGAGTGGCCTAACAATAATAAATGAATGCAACTTGAATTATACTCTAACCTGCATATGAGGGCATTTCAGCAAAATATAAAGTTCTTGTGCCTCAGAGGAGGGAGCAGCCAGTCCTCGCACACTGGCCATAATCTGTGGGACAGGAGAATAGAGGATGATAGGATTACTTCACCCGGAAATTGAAATACTTTCATCATTTACTCACACTCATATATGGATTTAGAAGACTTTTAATATACTCTAGTGTTCCAATCATCATCTACTCAACCTCATGAACAGCTTTAGCATACCTTTAATATAGTGAAGCACTCAAATCATCATTTACTCTTGATGTATCATGTACATTCTTACCCTCATGTATGGCTTTAAAAGACTTAAAGTCAAGTTTTTAATGTCTATTGCATGTCTATGTGGTGTTTTTAATCTGCTTTCAGACAAACCATGTGCAAATTCATAAGTCAACATCATTGTTGAGTATTTTCTCCATAAAAGTCAATCTCAAAAACGCATTTTGAAATCGCTGGTGTTTTCGACGTCACAAACTACCTTGTAACCAATCACGTCAACGTGTGAGCGGGCTTTAGCATATCATTAACTATGCAGTGAACCAGGGGAGTCTCAAGAGAAGTCATACCAGTATATGTTTCTGTTGATATGAAAAACGGTGTACATTTAGCAATATAGCAGGTGATGTATATGATGATATTATTATGAACTATATGCCGTTCTCCACTGACGTTATATGATGTTCAAAGCATTTCTAAGGATGCAGATTTTTAGAAGGCAGACTGAGATGGCGAACGGGAACATGGTTTGTGTAATATTAGCAATACATAACATAGATAACGTAGTCAAGCAAAAGGCTAATCATATTAATTATGATTATTAATTATAATATAATTATGTGTCCGACGTTGTCACAAGCTATACCCTTGCAGTGTTTACTACAGTAACTTGAGTAAAAGTTGAGCGGGTGGGTCTCTGAGATTATGTGAGTGAGTAGAGGCGGGGCTCATTTGCATATTCATGAGTCTGTGTTTACTAAATGAAGCAAGGGTGTATAGTTACATTCAAACTATTTTAAGGCATTAAGGCATTTTTTTCACAGGAATATGTCATTTGTGATCACAGATGATTTAAGGGATAAAGTTAAGGGATACAATTATTGACTATAGGAGACTAAGCGCTCAAATCCTCATCTATGGCTTTAGAAGACATAATATACTGTAGCGCTCAAATCAATGGTTTCTCAATAAATTATAGAAGGTTTAATATGACACAGGGGTAACTGAAGGATCATAGATTTTCACATCTCTATGAAAAATCCCTCTAAAGCAGGGTTCCTCAAACTCGGTCATGGAGGGCCACTGTCCTGATCAAACACACCTACCTGTGATTTTCTAGTGATCATGAAGACTTTGATTAGCTTGATCAGGGTTGGAGCTAGGACTCTGCAGGACAGTGGCCCTCCAGGGCCGAGTTTGAGGAACCCTGCTCTAAAGCAAAGTCAGTAATAAAAGGTAGACACTGACCTCCTGAGATAGTCTTGAGGAATAAGGAATGTACGGTATTGGGGCATCTTGACTGTGCTGCACCAGACACTCATATACCTATGGGAATAAAAAGTTGCAAAATCTGCAAACTCTATAGATACATCATTTCAGAGTCCAGTGATTTGTCTGGTATAATGTTAGAACTGGAAATTAGGGAAATCTAGGGTAAAACTGGATAGTCATGGGTGTATTGAATGAGCATGTCTGACCCTGAGAAGAGAGTAGAGCCAGGGAGCACTGAGGAGACTGTGCAGAAGATCAGCACCATTAATATCTCTGTCTATGGACAGTCTCACTTCCTCTACCACTTCAGCCAAGATCTGAGACAGACCAACATCTGAGAAAGAAAACAAGCCTGAACTAAGAATGGAAAATGTATACGAAGCGTGCAGTGGCGTTCAAAATTCTGTAGTATTTGATTGGTTGCTATAATTTGTGCATGCAAATACTCTCATCTAGTTAATGTTGTGCAATACCATTGTCATCATGTCCAGGTTGTGTCATTGGCTCCTCCTCCATTGATTCCCGCATGACAAGCTTCTCAGTTCATCAGATCACTGCTGCCCTATGAAACAAACCAATGTCTAGAATATAAGAGCATAATCCACATCTCTGCAGCAGAATCATAAATCATGAATTGAGTGCAAAACTGACAGAATCATCACACATTGGCTACAATGTTTAAAGAAACTAAATTATTAAAAACATTATAGGTTATAGTTTCTAACCTGTCATTTGAATCACTTATTCATAACTCCTACAAGTGCCCCTAACTGAAAAAATACCTATGTACAGAAATATTTGAATAAATAAGTAAGAACAACTTTATTTGTCTTAAATACTGCTTCCTTCACATTATGTTAGAATGAATAATTCACCCAGGTAGTGTCATTTGTAACAAAGATTATCCACAACAATACAATTAAAACATCTCAAATCGGAGTCTTGCTTAATTTAGTTAAAGAATGACATATCACATTGATTGTGATCTCTGAACTGGAATGACTCGGTATTACGAAAGCAGGTCAAGAGGCCGTCATGTGAAGATTAGAGTATGATGCCACACTTACCTTCTTACACTCCTCTCACAGTCTTTGTCCAAATCGCAGTCACTTCTACATTCCACGTTTAGACCAGGAGGCTTTGGAGCATCTTGTCAGTCAGAGCTTTATATCAAGCCAAGGTGATCTGCTTCTGGCCTGCCAACATGCATGTGATTTTTCAATAAAATGTCTCTAGAAACTCAGATTGTAATCCTTTTCTATCTCACTTAATCCTGCGAGGGGCCGGCCTCTCTCGGTGAGCACTTCAATAGGACCGCCTGCCACTCAAAGCTTCTTACCTCCATCTGCTTTCAGAGCTCGATAGACACACTCACACACTTATACAATACGACCCTACCAACTTTACAGCTAAAATGGAAAATAAGACTCATAAAAAACATCACCTAAATCCAAGACTTATTTTAGCCGGTGCCACAGATTTTCTACGGACATTATCGTTACATAATAGATAAATATAAACACATGCCAGAACATTTAAAAATTGCAATCAACTAAATACATTTCAAATAAATCAAAGCAAATCATATTTAATGAAGAAATGTGATTTTTTAAAAACTGTAATAATAATGTCAGAGTTAAACAGCCAGAACATCACATTGCTGATGGTCACCGACTAACCAATAATAATAGTTTTAAATTGAAACATCAACTTTTCTATATTATCTATATTATAATCAATGTATAACTATATAAGCTAGGTAACAGAGAAAAAAAAAAAAAAAATTCACAAAATAAGTTATCTCCCAGTTATGCAACATTTATTGAAGTAGTAGTCTGTCAGAAAATTATTTAAAAATATATTTTTCCCCATATTACCTCAATACATGTGTTGAACAAATTAATTTTCAAGTTGATGGTAATAATTAGATCAACAATGACAATGCAAGCGATTTATCAAAACCAGTAACCTTCTGAAAACAAAAATAAAATCAGCCTTTATATATATTATAAAGTCGCATTTATGATCTTCATAAGCAGTGTCTTATTAACCAGCCTAGTGAATGACAATGACCTAACTAGTGACAGACCGAAATATTGGGTTAAACCGATTAATCAGACAATATTTAGCCAATTTGTGATTAACGGCACAAGGCAAAAATTGGTTGGTTTTCAATATTTGCCCAATGTTAGATCTTCAATGATTTTTTGGGACCCACTTTATATTAGGTGGCCTTAACTACTATGTACTAACATTTTAATTAATCATTTGATACAATGCACTTATTGTGTACATACACGTTTTTACATTGTACTTACATTTAAAAAAATACCTGCATGTAATTACATATGCAATTAATTTATGTAGTTACATTTGTAATTACATAGTTGACACTTCCATTACACCTAACCATACCCTTAAACCTACCCATACCACCACACCTGTCCCTAACCCTACCCTTATCCCACCTCAATATCAGCAAAGGTGTTTTGCAATACAATTTGAACACAGTAAGTACATTGTACTTATTTTTTTATGTAAGTACATAGTAGTTTAGGCCACCTAATATAAAGTGGGGCCATTTTTTGTGTAAAGTAATCGCTTCATTTCTTAGCATATCATACTATGTATACTGTATATAAATCCTGCAATCTGTCATTAAAAACCCATATCGGTTGATCACTAGATCTCACATTAAGGCTGTGTGACATGTCAGCAAAACTCTTTCAGTGCATGCTCAAATGTACAAAAGATGCATATAGAGGAAAACACACACGCACAGTACTTTCACACAAGTGCTTGATCTGTTTGTTCTTGAAACAAGTTTAAAAAGTAAAACGTATTGCTAGATTTGCCAGTGAAAATTGCTCCATTCTGAGGTACTTCAGGGGCACTGCCTTTTTAAATATTATTCTCTTATTGCATAGTGTTGCTTAGTGCATCCAGTGTATATAAGCTCTAAATATATATTCAACTCATTCTTGTACACTTTGATGAGATTAGATCTAATTACAACTACATCAAAATCTCATATAGTGTTTTATGTCAGTGTGCTGTCATGTGCTGAAATGGAAATCATTTCTTTCAAAATATACATGTTGTTTCAGAGTTGCACAGATTATACAGTTAAAATACATAACATTATCTGACTTCGATTATTTCTTCACTACTGCAAGCCATCTTTACATGTTGGTGCTTCAATTTCATTGTTCAGTCTATACTTGCGATTTATAATACCTACTTCACAAGACTTTAAGTGTATTTAAAAACACAGCAACCCTGTGTAATATGCAAAATCACAACAAACCCAGTAACCCAAACAGAAGCTGGTTATTAATAGGATGCATCTATTGAATTTTATAGGATTGTTTAAAAATTAAAAGTAGCGATACTATTCATTTGTCTACATTTTTCAGTAACGTGACAGTAACTCTGTTTTCGCAGTTTTTGCAGTAACAAGCTTTTTTCCCCAGAAAACAAATAGCACTCCTTTGCAACCATGCAAGGTATTAAAATAATCATAAACATTCTCCTTGAATGTCCTCTTTCTCTTAAAGGATTAGTTCACCCCCAAAATGAAATTACCTGATAATTTACTCACCCCCATCTCATCCAAGATGTTCATGTCCTTCTTTCTTCAGTCGAAAAGAAATTAAGTTTTCTGAAGAAAACATTCCAGGATTTTTCATCATATAATGGTTTTCAATTGCAACCAAAATGTTGAAGGTCCAAATCAATGCAGTTTCAACGCGCTTCGATGGGCTTCAGAGGCTCTGCGTGATCCCAGATGAGGAATAGGGTCTTATCTTCCGAAAACTTAATTTCTTTTCGACTGAAGAAAGAAAGACATGAACATCTTGGATGAGATGGGGGTGAGTAAATTATCAGGAAATTTTCATTTTGGGGTGAACTAATCCTTTAAGAAGCATTGGAAAGTCTGATGTATTTTAGTGAAGTTCCTAAAGCCAGTGATAATGAAGTTCCTTCAGCTGAATAATTTATATACACTACTGTTCAAAAGTTTGTGGTCAGTAAGGTTTTTATTTTTTTATTAATAGTTTTATCCAGCTAGGATGCATTAAAAAATATAAATGTTACAATAGATTTTGATTTCAAATAAATGCCGTTTTCTTTACACTTTATATTAATCAGAGAATCCTGGAGCACAAATGTTTTCAATTAATTAATAATAATAATAATAATAAGAAGAAGAAGAAGAAGAAGAAGAAGAAGAAGAAATGTTTCTTGAGCTGCAAATCAGCATATTAGAATGATTTCTAAAGGATCATGTGACACTGAAGACTAGAGTAGTGATGCTGAATAAATAACATTTTAAAATATACTGAAATATAGTTTTTTTATTATACAAATATTAAGATTACTGTATTTTACTGCTCACCAAGGTTTACGTTAACCTTGGTCAGCAGAAGGGACATTTGTCAAAAACATCAAAAATCTTACTGACCTCAAACTTTTCATCAGTAGTTTATGTATGCGTTTTCTATAGTAAAATATTATAAATGCTGCTGTTCATCGCTATGTTCCTTCCGTCAAAACCCCATGACATGGGTACTGCTTTGATACGATTATATAGTTTCATCTGATTATAATAAAATCAGAGCATTATCATTAGTTTGAGTATCAGTACATAAGTCAGTAACAGACTGATACCAAATAATACAGTAATGAGTGTCAGTTATTACCAAAACTGGTATAAAATATTGGCACATGGTGAGTGCTTGAATAAAATAGTATAAAACAGAGGACGTCTCTTTTCTGCCCAGTTAATATGGATGTTGAAATGTACATTTTTCTTCAAGGTGTAACTTTACTGTCAGTCGAATGATCAGTGTGAGAGTATCAAAACATAAAAAATCGAAGTCATCTCTGTAGCACAGTGCTTGAGTGGAATGTGAGCCTCTTCTTGAGGCCTGAAATAAATGAGCACATCTTGACTTGACCTGTAATCCGTGTCTATTTAAACGGCACCTACTCCATAAGAATGTGCACAAGTTGGCGAAGCTGAGGCTGCACTGCTCACAAACCAACCCATCCTATGTAGTCTTCTCAAGCTGAATCTGGTTGTAGCAGGCCTAAAGGCAGAGATAATCAGAGAGAAAGAGATTAAAATAAAAGATGGAAAACAATGAAAGGGGACTAGTGATTGTGTGTGATGAGATTATCCTTAAAATTCATACACATTTAATAGCTTTCCAAATAAAACATTTGGTTCATAAAACCAGTCATTAATCTCAAAAGGGCTCATATGAATCATAGAAAATGTAATTTCGTTCTCACTTTGAGAGTTGTCAACATGAACCCAAGCTGTCCCAGCTGTAGACTGGAGTCTGTGAGGTCCTCTATCAGACTGACTTCAGAGCCCAGGTTTCTGATCCTACACGTTCAAAAGCAAAAGATTACGTAGATTTACGTGGGCAGACAAGCTGAATGTTTCAACAGATAACTTCATTGCCATAAGGTCCATATTTAATGAAAGGTTTGGAAAAGTACCGTGCGCGGAGCACCACATAGAGGAATATTGGAAAGAGGTCATCCATGGACCACAGAAACTCCTGTCCAAGCAGAGCCTGCACGTCCTGGGTGACCTCCTCAAAGGTCAGCTGTATCACCTGCAACTTCTCTGAGGGAGTGAATGCTGTGCTGTAAAAGCAAAGACAACAATGAAAATATAAGAACACTGATAATAAATTATATGTCAAATAAACCTATGTCACACACAGACTGTCTTTACCTAATCTGTTGCAGGGTTTCAACAGCAGTAGCAAAGCAGGCGTCTTTAGTACTAGGCAAGACCTGTCCGATAAATCCAATTGAACCATTTAAGTTATTTATTTTACTAACAGTTTCATCACTGATTATTTTCCTAGAAATGACAGAAAGGTTCACCTGCTTTATCTCTCCCAATACAGAAATAGAAACTGGCCAGAACTTTCTGAAAAACAAAGAGACATTCATCTCAAAATTGCAAAAGCCACCATCCTGGACTTTGATTAGCTCATTACACTGTATAGAGACAACAGAAAGTATTTAAAAGTGCATTACACTTATATAAATATTTCATTGCATTAGAAACAAAATATTAAATATATCAAATATAATATTACATTTATAGGGTAGACTTAAAGGGTTAGTTCACCTAAGAATGATAATTATACCATACATTACTCATCCGCAAGCCATCCTAGGTCTATATGACTTTCTTCTTTCAGCCAAACACAATCGGAGTTATATTAAAGGTCCCGTTCTTCGTGTTCTTTTGAAGCTTTGATTGTGTTTACAGTGTGCAATATAACATGTGTTCATGTTTCGAGTGTAAAAAAAAACAGTATTTTTAACACAATGTACTTATCTGTATACCTCTGTTTTCACTCTCCTAAAAACGGCTGATGACTTCCTTTATTCTATGAAGTCCCTCCTTCAGAAATACGTAACGAGTTCTGATTGTGCCAGCGGTTCCCGTGTTGTGATTTGACCGCATCTTAGCAAACGTGGCACGGTTCCTGTGTTGTGATTCGACAGCAGCTTAGCGCACGTGGAAAGGTCACGCCTCTTAACGGGAGATGTATGCGCTCAATGATCTCTACAGCGTCCCTGGGAAAGCCAAACAAAGGTGATTTGACTCCGGGATGAAAATAACAGCGTCTCGACGACATGGCGACAAACACACTCAAACGCAACACTTCCTTTTCTCCACGTGACCGTCCTCTTCTCCACGTGGGACAGCAACAAGACCACGCCCCTTTTTTCGCGTATTCTTGTGGGCGGAGGTTAGTCTGTTCTACTGTTCTACTGACGTCATTTATGAAGGAAGTACCAGGATGTAGTCCAAGCCAGCCGTTCGCTGTAGGCTTTGAAAGGGAACTTCTGTTAAATAAAATATCTCGCTTGGCATTGAACTTTGAGCTTTATGATTTTACAGGTATTATTTATGCTCTAACAGCAACATTACACACTAACTAAAGTTTGAACAATGGGATCACGAAGAACGGGACCTTTAAAAATATTCTAGGTCTTCCAAGCTTTATAAATGGAGTGAATGGTACCTTTTTTTAAGCCCAAAAAAGCGCATCCATCCATCATAAAAGTAATCCATACGGCTCCAGGGGGTTAATAAAGGCCTACTGAAGCAAAGCGATGCATTTAAGTAATAAGAATATCCATATTTATAACTTAAATAGTTCTTTATAGTTCAAAAATATAACTTTATAGTTCATATCGCCGGAACTCATCTCGCGTACGGCCGTTACTGAAAGCAAGTGATTACAGTTTATAAAGTTATAAGTATGGATATCTTCCTTACAAAAATGCATTGCTTCGCTTCACAAGGCCTTTATTAACCTCCTGGAGGCTTATGGATTACTTTCATGATGGATGGATGCGCATATTTGGGCTTTAAAAAAAATGGTAGCATTCACTCCCATTATAAAGCTTGGAAGAGCCAGGATATGTTTTAATATAACTTCATAGAAAGTCATATATACCTAGGATGGCTTGAGGGTGAGTAAATTATGGGATAATTAGAATTTTTGGGTCAACTAACCCTTTAAGTTTAAAGCCACTTCATAATATCTCATGGCTGTTTAAGAGGAGACCTTGTCTTTTTTACTTTACTGAAAGCAGAAAAGGAGCACTTTTAAATGATTATGACCAGATTATAAAGCCAGTATTATAAGGTGTTATAGCTTACAATTTTTTATTGGAAAAGATAATACAACATATAAGATTTATGCATTATAAATATAGGATTCATAGAGAAAGTTACCGAACTGACTACTACTGATGCATTTTTGCATTGTCTTTGAATTAATTACCAAGGACACCTGTCCAAATACAGTACGTCTTGTCTTAAACTAAAGGATTAGTTCACTTCAAAATTAAAATTTCCTGATATTTAACTCATCCCCATCTTATCAAAGATGTTAATGTCTTTCTTTCTTCAGTCGAAAAGAAAATACGTTTTTTAAGGAAAACATTCCAGGATTTTTCTCCACACCATTGACTTCTATGATAACCAAAATGTTGAAGGTCCAAATCAGTGCAGTTTCAAAGCGCTTCAGAGGCTCTGCTCGATCCCAGATGAGGAAAAGGGTCTTATCTAGAGAAACGATCAGTCATTTTCAAAGAAAATTAAAAATGAATATACTTTTTAACCTAAATTGCTCATCTTGCACTGCTTTGCAGTGCACTAGTGATTGCGCAATCCCGTCAAAAATGTCACACTAGACGTAGGCGGAAGTACCGTCCCAAGCGACAAATGCCCTTTACCATAAAACACTCAATTTTCAACTTCAAAATCATCCGACATCGTTGTTTTACCTTTTTTTTTTGCTAAAGGGTGTTTGTATTAGTCTTCGCATGTGCGCTTTGTAAACACGAGCGCGGTACTTCTGCCTACGTCTAGTGTGACGTTTTAGACGTGATTGCGCAATCACTAGTGAGCCGCAGAGCAGCGCAAGATGAGCAATTTAGGTCAAAAAGTATATTCATTTTTATTTTTTTCGTTTCGCTGGATAAGAACCTTTTCCTCGTCTGGGATCGCGCAGAGCCTCTGAAGCCCTTCGAAGCCCTTCGAAACTGCATTGATTTGGACGTTCAACAGTTTGGTTGCCAAATCCTGGAATGTTTTCCAAAAAAAAAAACCCTTAATTTCTTTTCGACTGAAGAAAAAAGACATGAACATCTTGGATGAGATGGGGGTGAGTTAAATATCAGGAAATTTTCATTTTGAAGTGAACTAATCCTTTACTATAAAACTATAAAACTGTCAACGAACTGTCTCTTGGCATAGTGTGAATTGGCCTTTGAGCATCCAAACAGTTTTTAGAGCCACTATAATTGTATCATACACACTGTAATAAAGAAATATTTTATATGGTACTGTAACTTTTGTCACTTACTGTTGTACTCCAAGGAAGGCTAAGAGGGCGAGATCAGGCTGTTTGTTGAGTCTTAACACACAGTTCCAGTACACTTCCTCCTCTCTCTCTTTCTCTAGTGTGTAGAGGGTGAAGAGAGGAGGGTAAAGCCGCGGCAGCAACACCGGCAGGAGAAGACTTGAGCTGCTCACTATCCAACTGCAAAACACACCACACACACAAGCCTGTTTAATTGTTATGACAGTATATATCAATATATAAGTATCTAACTATCTACACACAAACAGATGTTAGGTACTCCACTAGGTTTGGGACAGATCCACTATTCTATTTCTGAGGGCATCTAGTGATGCAAAACTGTAGTTCAGTCATAGTGGTGCTGTCTTACCCATGCTGTGGAGACTCGGAGTGAGTACTGCTGTTAAGAGAGTCTGAGCCCTCATCTGAGGAACTGGAGGAATCCAGAATAAAACCTCCGTCCTCAGGGAGACCAGGAAACAGAAACCTAAGGCAAATATGTATATCACTTGAAAAACGACAGCTTTGTCAGGGAAATCTATTAATATACAGTGGTCTGTGAGAATTGTAATGAAATTAATGGTATGCCTCATTATTACATTTAGCAGAGCTTATTATGTAATAAAGCAGTAATAATGAAAGAAGAACAGAGCCTTCACTACAAGGAAAACGAACTTTGCAAAATGCTTCACTGGCTTTTGAAGAACTGGGTTATGTGGGAGCTCATCGTGAAGCAATCACAGAAAAGCCTGAACTTGTTACCTGACTATTTGGAATATGCATGTTAGGTATGACTGTATCTCCTCCACTGCCTGCTGTAGGAGGCGTCTATTGGCGCCCACGCCAACGTAGGTCATCCTGTACACAGTGACAAGGGTCTCCAGAAGCCAGCCCAGAGGGTGCAGAGGGGTATCGCAGGCCTAAAGAGAGTTATTACACCCCAAAAAGGGTACTCAGACATTTAAAAATGTATAAATGTACACTACTGTTCAAAAGATTGGAGTAATATTTTTGAAAGAAATTAATACTTATAATCAGCAAGGATGCATTCAATTATTCAAAAGTGACAGTAAATACATTTAAAATGTTACAAAAGATTTATATTTCAAATAAATGCTGTTCCTTTGAACTTTCCATTTATCAAAGAATCTTGAAAAAAAAAAGATAATTTCTACAAAATATTAAGCAGTACAAATGTTTTCAACATTGATAATAATAATGTTTCTTGAGCAACAAATCAGCATTTTAGAATGATTTCTGAAGGATAATGTGACCCTGAAGACTGCTGAAAATACAGCTTTGCCATCACTGGAATAAATTCCATTTAAATTGTAATAATATTTCACAATATTACTGTTTTTACTTGGTAAGCATAGGAGACTTAGAAACATAACAAAAAAAAAAACATTAATAACAGTAACAGTAGTGTACGTGCATTATATAACAAAATATTTAACTAAATTGCATTATGTTAAAGACAAATATCACAAGCACACATTTTAAAACATCAAAAAGTATTTGGACACTTTATAGCTTTAAAATGATAGTGGAACATGTCTACCTGTGGTTGCCCTGCTTGGACACCTGTGAGAACTTCATGGACTCAGTTCTCCTCCACTAAATATCACCTTGTCACCAGTTAGTTCAAAGTCATTGCAAAAATGGCTCAGAAAAGTACATTAGTTTCGAAGAAAAAAACTCTAGCATAATCTGTTTCCACTTGGTTTGATATTTTGTATCTATTGCAGTGACATGTCCAAATGTCCAGTGAGTGTCCAAATGCTTTTTTGAGACATCTGTACAGTTTTGCAGACCTGGGGCCCTATTTTAACGATTTGTATCTATTGCAGGTGCACTTAGAGTGTGTCTGAATCCACTAGTTTAACGACCGAAAAAACAGTCAGTGCACCAGGTGCATGGTCCTTAATGAGTCATGGGTGTGTTTTGGACGTAATGTGTATTAAACCAATCAAAGTCTCATCTCCCATTCCCTTTTAAAGTCAGTTTCGCTTGCTGAAACTCCATAACACTTGTGTCGCCCCTGGTGTCACATTGCACCACGTGTAAGATAGGGCCCTTGGTGTTAATAAGCCTTTGCAAGTCTCACCTTCATGAGATACCGACGGATGTTGTTGTAGGAGTCTGCAGTAACAGGGCCCACATGTTGAGGAATCACTTCAAGACTCTCCAGCATCTTAGTTTGAGATCGGCTCAGCTCCTCTGGACTACAGACATACATACATTTGTCACTAGTGATTTCTTCACACATTAAGATAACCCATACACTTAAATTCATGGGCGTATGTACAAAGAAGGCGTACCACTTTTGCGTACCAAAGTTCAAGTGAACTATTGAATCAGTATTTGTTATTTCGTATTTATTAAAAAGAAAAAAGAGGATGGCATCTTATCATTCATTATTTGTTGAAGGGTACAAAGCATTGTTGTGTGTTGTGTGCATCTTTACTCATTCATTGTGTGTGTACATACGAATCTCTTTGTTGTCTGCGTCTAGCAGTGAGGGAGATGGCGATGCTCTCCCAGGCTCTCTTACACACTCCCTGACCAGGAGTTTCACAACCTAGTCGATCCCAGCCCTCCTCAAACACGGCTTTCCACTTTTCTTCTGCAGGCACTGCGTGTTGACCAGACACACTACACACACACACACACACACACACACACACACACACAGAGTAAAAATACTGTACAAATAATACAGTAGGCCAAAGCATACACACTTACGGCATCTTGCTTTCTCTCCTCAAAGTTTCAAAGGGTTTTGTAAAAGTTCCAGCCACTCTCAGACCGCTTCCCCAGTGACCATCAAAGACCCCATCCAAAGAGTCACCATTAGGCATGAACAGAACGCCCTTCACATCCAGAAAACCACAGGAGATTCAAACACAGAAGCATTTAGACGCACAAATATGGTTTCTACAGATTTGCTGTCACAAGAAACTGACACATTATTTCAAGGTCACCTTTCCGCACAGAGTCCAGTCTTCTGAAAACTCGCCCTCAAAGACTGTGTCATCATCACAGAGAAGAATCCCATTGCCCTGTATCAGAAAAAAAACATACTGTAGTAAGTTGCTTAAATAATATAAAATAATAATAAGTATAGTCAATATTAGCTAATTATAGGCACTTTGTTCATTGCAGGCATTCATATAATAATGCTCAACTGACCATCATCTTGTTATTAGAGAAGTTTCCTTCATAATACAATCCAAACTGAGTGATAACGACCCCGTCTCCATGTCGCTGGTCATCAAGCCATATTCCCATGTATTTCTCTCCTCTGGGAGATATAGAAAGAACTTCATGAATTGTTTATAGCAGGAGGATGTTTAAAGTCTCAAATTTGGTAACTACATGGTGCATACTTGCTGAAGTCATCGCACACCCCATAGCCTGTTCTTTTCCCCTGAACCCACTGGCCCACAAACACACTACTGGAGGAAGGAGAGGCCAACTTCCCACTTCGTAACATGCCGTGACCATGACGCATGTTGTCCCTGAATGAGCCCTCATATACCTCACCTGAAGCATGCCTGCAAAGATAAAGCAGTCAGAACATAGGCTAGGTACTAAATGGCAATTCTAGCAATTTGAGATGTTCGGGGTCCCTGATGAAATGATAATGGCTCAAAGATATGATTTAAAGCACACACATTTATATAATTATTACCAGTATGTGCCAAAGCCATGCATTTTCCCCTCCTTCCAGTGACCTTGGTAACGCTCAAACTTGTTGAAGGTTGTGTTGGGCATCATATAATCTCCAAATCTACACAGAAAAGAGTATAAAATAAATATACTTTACTGTTCAAAAGTTTGGAGTTGGTAAGATTTTTAATTGTTTTTGAAAGAAGTCTCTTATACTGACCAAAGCTGCATTTATTTGATCAAAAATACAGTAAAAACAGTAATATTGAAAAATTGTATTACAATTTATAATAACCGTTTTAATATATTTTAAAATGTAATTTATTCCTGTGATGGTAAAGCAAAATTTTCAGCAGTTATCACTTCAGTCTTCAGTGTCACATGATCCTTCAGAAATCATTCTAAGGCTACGTCTACGGCTACATTTGAAAACTGTGTTTTCATTTCAAAATGCTAAACAGACATAATAAAGTTATCACACAATTCTTCTGGCAAGATCATTTTATTTAGCAAAATCGCAACTGCTAAATAATCATGTTTTGGGTGGGCCAACTCCATTGTAAACTCTACGGATTAAGAATGGGATGCCATTAAGGTTCATGTGCATGTAAAGGCAGACATGAGACATCCCAAAACTTTTGGCAATCTAGTGTATTTTAGCAACAGTGTGAAAGTGAAGATCACATAACAGGCACAATACCGTTATAAACATGAATCGGTACAATATTTGCCACATGACTAAACATGCCTCATCGTTTTCAAATACCTTGTTTTCACAGTCCACACTACAATGCGAAAATGGCGTTTTCAAATTAATAAATTTTGGAGAGCGTTTTCAAAAAGATTTGTTTTTGTTAAAGGTCCCGTTCTTCGTGTTTTTTGAAGCTTTGATTGTGTTTACAGTGTGCAATATAACATGTGTTCATGTTTCGTGTGTAAAAAAACCCCAGTATTTTTAACACAATGTACTTATCTGTACACCGCTGTTTTCACTGTCCTAAAAATGGGCTGATGACTTCCTTGTTCTATGAAGTCCCTCCTTCAGAAATGCGTAACGAGTTCTGATTGTGCCAGCGGTTCCCGTGTTGGGATTTGACCGCACCTTAGCGAACGTGTCACGGTTCCTGTGTTGTGATTCGACAGCAACTTAGCGCACGTGGAAAGGTCACGCCTCTTAACGGGGTGATGTATGCGCTCAATGATCTCTACAGCGTCCCTGGGAAAGCCAAACAAAGGTGATTTGACTCCGGGATGAAAATAACAGCGTCTCGACGACATGGCGACAAACACACTCAAACGCAACACTTCCTTTTCTCCACACAACACTTCCTCTTCTCCACGTGGGACAGCAACAAGACCACGCCCCCTTTTTGCACGTATTCTTGTGGGCAGAGGTTAGTCTGTTCTGCTGACATCATTTATGAAGGAAGTACCAGGATGTAGTCCAAGCCGGCCGTTCGCTGTAGGCTTTGAAAGGGAACTTCTGTTAAATAAAATATCTCGCTTGGCATTGAACTTTGAGCTTTATAATTTTACAGGTATTATTTATGCTCTAACAGCAACATTACACACTAACTAAAGTTTGAACAGTGGGATCACGAAGAACGGGACCTTTAATAAAAACACCATTTCAGGCCAAAACGGAGAGAAAAATATGCATTTTCAAACGAAAAAGTATTAGGGTGGACAAAGACTAATATGCTGATTTGGTGCTCAGGAAACATTTCTTATTATCATCAATATTAAAAACATGTGTGCTGCTTAATATTATTGTATAAACCATGATACACTTTTTCAGGATTCTTTGACACACAGAATGTTCAAAACAACAGCCTTTATTTAAAAAATATTTTTGTAACATTATAAATGTCTTTACTGTAACTTTTGATCAATTTAATGTGTACTTGCTGAATAAAAGCATTAATTTCTTTTTTTTTTTACAAACCCCATCTTTTGAATGGTATTGTACATACCAAAGAATCGGCAAGCACAAGTATGTTCATCTTTAACAGTGTGTGTACTGACCCATCCTCCAACCCATTCTTGAATGTGCCACAGTAAACTGTCCCATCTGGCCACTTCAGAATCCCTCTATTTAAGGAAAAGGAGAACAGAAGGCACATGTATCACACATAAACCGCAGTAACATTCAAGATCCACTTTCATTTGAGCTACAACATGTATCACAGTGAATTCACAGTGGATTCAAATATTTCAGAGAGAGAAAAAAAACCTTAGAAAGGACTGCCAATGTTGTTTACTCAAAAAAACATGCATGACAGCCCTGCTTAAGTGGTTAAGAGCAATTATTGGAAGAATATTTTTATTGTATAGAGAGTGAATGCAAACAGTCATCATGGGCATGCACTCACTTGCCGTGAGGTTTGCCTGATAGCCAGCGGCCCTCGTACGAAGCATCCTTGAGTCGGCCCTCTTTGCTGAAAGTGTGGGTGGAAGAACGTGACACAGGAGGATCTCCATTCTGGCTGCTTCTAGACACATGTGTCCTTCTGTTCAGGCCTGCAGCAAGCACATCCTCAATGGCCTGGTTAATGGCTCTCAGCCACTTCCCCTAACAGATAGGAAGAGGGTGGCAGAATTAACGCAAAGCAGAGAAACTTCTCAATCAAATGCTGACTGCATCCGTGCATTACCTTTTCCAGAGGGGAAGATGCCAAAACAACAAAGCTATCTTCAGGTGTGGTCAGCTTAAGGGCAAGTCTAGCAATGACAGTTATAGGTTAAACTGGGGGAGAAAGTTTTTTTTGTTTTTTTTTGGCACAACAGTGTCCTTGAAACTTCCCTTTAGTAAGTGCGAGAGCATTCCTAACAGCTAAATATATAATGAAATGTCATGTGGTTTAAATTAAACTACAGTAAAATGAACTAGAACTGTTCAAATTAAAGATAAAAGATGTCTTACAGGCCCACGCTTTCATCTGAAATGGGCTCCACCCAGAGTGTAGCAAGTGGGTATATGAAGTGAGATGAGAACTGTTGGAAAAAAAGAGAGTTTATTCAGTTACACAAGCAAACCACTCCCTCCTCTATAGGAATAAAACTAAAGCAAGTGTATGCTGTGCTGCTGTTACAGAGTCAGGAAAGGACATTTAAACAGGAAATGTATGTGATTTGTGAATAAATCGAGTTTGCCTGAAAGAAGAAACACATTAGCTTTCTCAAAGAAGCTTTACTCAGCCATTCACTCACACACACACACACACACACCCGTGTACCTACACCAGAAAAATGACATGCTCTCTTGCACAATGGAAACCACACCCAATACCCAAACATTTCACAACAACTGAAGCATTAATCAACAAAGTTGGGGGAAAAAAGTATGCAATGGCACAATATAATATGATGTGATATGGTATATGATGTGCTATGACTTGATATGATAGTATGTGCGTCTTTGTCTAACTTAATTAATAAATCACTCACACTGCTCAGAAGGGTACTACTTATGGACTTTGTAAAAAAACTGTTATTAAAAGCTTGTGCAGACAAAGAAGGAATCAAAACATTTAAATGTTTGATGTTTTCAAACCACTGGCATAGGACCAAGAAGAAATACAGACCAACCAAGCGAAATACACAGTTCAAGTTTCAAAAACCACAAAGCAATATGCCAGCATACTTGAAAACAAAAAACCCCACACACGCACGCACGCACGCACGCACGCACGTGCTCTCTCTCACACACACACACACACACACACACACACACACACACACACACACACACACACACACACACACACACACACACACACACACACACACACACACACACACACACACACACACACACACACACACACACACACACACACACACACACACACACACACACACACTTCTTTTTTTAGCCTTCTTTTAAAGTGTGAAGTATATAAAAAAGTTAGAGCAAAGTTTCACATTCACCAAATTATTTCTGTAACCTGTACATCAGATTACATCATAGCATAACTGTACATTAGGGGTGGGCGATATTGCCTCAAAATTATATCACGATATTTCAAGAATATTTGCGATAACGATATTTATGACGATATAGAAAATAAAATTATGTTTAAAAAATTGTTTTATTTTAATTTCAGGTGTGTTTAGATGGAGCACTGTAATCGGTCTAAAAGTCTGAAAGTCCGGATGAATATGCTACTTATAAACACTGCTTTCATACGGACACACTAATATTTCTGAAGTGTAAAACTTTTTATTTTGTAACAAGTTATGAAGATGAAGAAGTTATGTTGAAATAATGACACAGACATAGCCTGGCTACGCCATCTCATCTGACAGCGTTTGTCCCAGGCACTTTCTACTTCAACTGCGTCTGACAGAAGAATTCATTTTTCTGAGATGTTTCTTACAGCAACACCAGATCGGTTTAGATAACGTCTCGTGTAAACTGTCCACAGAATCGTTCAATCAGAATGATTTTAATCGGAATGACATAAAAGTGTGCATGTAAACGGGGCTATTGAAGCGCAAACACACACACGCGCGCGCCACTCGTAGTCAGAGAGCAGAGATCGCGCTGCACATTCATGAGCACAGAAACTATTAACACCGCCCTGTGACTTTTAGCAATAAAATAGCTAAGTTACTGGATCACTACATTATATTTCTCAGCAACGATGGGGTTACCTCGCTATTTTTCCAGTAATAAACCCACATCTTCGTTAAGAGAGACGCTGAACATACGCAGTCACACAGGTACTCTCTCTCATTAATCCAAATAAATGCTATAATCAATTCATTCAAATAAATGTAATCTTACGCACAACTTTATCTATGTGTCTGATTCAAAGAAGGCAGAATGCTAGATCTAACGAGCCGTAACTGACGAAAATAACTGTCAATGTTACCCTTCCGGTCAAATATTGCGCTGCAAACATCAATATAGCAGCTTTAAGTTGTCAATGTTTAGTCAGTTGTCAAGAGGGCTGACCTCTTGTAACCAAGTAGCTCCCTTTTTAGGTACTATGTCGTTATTGGAGGCTGACATGCTGCTCTTCGTGTATACTCTGACAGGTGTTGTTGTTGTGCGCGCTAGGGAACGTAAATGCGCCATTACGCCATCCCTACTGTAAATACATTTATTTAAATACATTTATGCATTTGGCAGATGCTTTTATCCAAAGCGACTTACAGTGCCCTTATTACAGGGACAATCCCCCTGGAGCAACATGGAGTAAAGTGCCTTGCTCAAGGACACACTGGTGGTCGAACCAGCAACCTTCTGCGTATTGGCTCCATGGTTTAACCCACTGGACCACCATTTCACATGTACTGTACATGTTTTTTTTTCAGCAGATTAATGCACTTCAGTTAAAAGTAAAAACAGTAAAAGATGCCAGCGGATAACTAGCTTGGGACACTTATTTCAGCATATTTTTTAAATATGCAACAATTTCCATTTCAGGCTTATAAAGCGCCTAAAGTCAAGCCCTAAAGTATACACCGATTCTGTGCAGGCAGGAACATAAACACACAATACTCACAAGCTTCTTTGATGGAATAGTGCCCTGAATGAATGAAGAAAATAAAAAAAGAACATGAATAACATGAATAAATGAGTGTAATGAAAATCACAGGGTGGAAAATGTTGTGTTAAAACTTTATTAACCTGTGCATGAACCAGGACATCACTGAAGAGGATGAACCAGCTGGCAGAGAATCTTCCAGCATTCTGTAACGTCAGAGTTTTATTGCTGCTCTCACAAACCAGACGACGAGACGGCTTACGCAGGGATTCCTGAGAAAGAAAAGATCACGTAAAAAAGAGAACTGCACAGAACACACATCACATGTGCACATGCATCCGCCCAGCCACCAACAGGTTTGCACATAAACTAACCACAAAAACGTATCTGAAATTTATGTGGTCATATCTGCTGGCATTTAGCCCTGCAGCTTGCCGAGCTATTACATTTAATTTAAGGAAATAGTAAGTAAATCAACTTAACCACATTATACAGGGGAAGTAATATATATTTCACAAGTTCTGCTTCCAGGGTGCAAAATTAACACCAGCCAACAAGATGGTGGATTGTTTAGCATTATGTGCTAGCTACTATAGCAGGCCAACATTTCTTCTTCTCATTTGTTTTTGAAAACCATTCTCAGATTGATCTTTGACAAGAAATACTGTTAGTAATGATGACACATTTGGTAATAAAGAAAAAATTATCTTATTTGCTATTTGTTTGGATCTTAGTAGATCGTTGCAGCTCAAATGCACAATGCAAGTCTTCACACACACTCATGCTAATGAGGGTGTGTTCACATTTGCTATATTTATCAGAGCAAGAATTTGGTTATATAAATTACAGTTTGCGAACACATGATGCACCAGCTGTCAGAACTTCATGCTTTGTGTGTTTCATTCACAGTTTAATTGAAACATTTAAAATAGCTGCTGGGCAAATAAGCTAAACCAGAACGGTTTGTAATGAATTAATATGTGAGGCAGTGCTACAATGGGAATCCATCTAAAGGGCTAGACGTGCGGCAGGAATTTTATAAAGCAAGTTCATTAGGTTCATCTTATTGAATTTGAATTAAGAACCAAATTCACTTCAGCTAGAAGATAAACACTACCGTTCAAAAGTTCGGGGTCAGTACGTTTTTTTCTTTTCTTTTACTTAGCAAGGATGCATTCAATTCATAGATAATATTATAACAGATTTATACTTAACATAAATGCTCTATTTATCAACCAATCCTGAAAAAAAGAATGCATCACAATTTCCACAAAAACACAAAGCAGCAGGAACTGTTTTCAAAATTGATAATAATAATAATAAGAAATGTTTCATGAGCAGAAAATCAGCATATTAGAATGATTTCTGAAGGATCATGTGACTCTGAAGACTGGAGTAATGATGCTGAAAATTCAGCTTTGCCATCACAGGAATAAAATGATTTTAAAAAAGAAGAGGCTCATTTTAAATTCTAATTATATTTCACAATATCACTGTTTAATTATATTTTTGATCAAATAAATGCCTCTTTGGTGAGAGGTTTCTTCCAAAAACATTTTCAAAAATCTTACCAACACCAAAATTTGGTAGTGTACATAGTCTTTGCTATATAAGAATGTTGCTATACAATAAAAATAGCAGCTATGGGAGCTGTGGAGTGACAGGCGGACAGGTACTATTGTGCATCATAGCCGTTTCCACACAGAAGCCAGGGCTGCAGCTATCTGCTTTATAATTACATTCAGTTAAGTGACTGCAACATAAGTCCATATTGATATTCTGTGCCATACCGAATTCTTTCCTTTGAAGTTCTTCCAGAAATTGAAAGTGAGCTCAGCATCTTTTCTCTGCTTGCTGACAAGGCGAGCTAAAGCTTCATATTTGGAGCAGCCATTTTGAATCCACTGGTATTCCTCTGTGTTCTAAACAAAAAAAGAGGAATGTCATGTATTTTCATTCCATTTAAGAGCATAATGAGAAATGGATAATTTTCTTACCACTTCAAAGCAGTTGGCTAGTTTCAGAAGTAATCTGTTATACCCATGCATGTGCTGCATGGGCATATAAAACAAGTTGACTAAGAGATCACAGGGTGATGGGTTCTTCTCTTTGGACTCTAGCAGAGACTGTATCAACTCCAGTTTCTTCCCAAATAATTCTCTGAAGAAACAGATCATGCATGAACAAAGAGTGATTGTACAACTAGAACCTTTTGTTATATTATCATGATATATTAATGAGTACACTGGCTCAGGTATGACAACGCACTGTGAGGGTTTCAGCAATGACTGGAATCCTCCCATTACAAGAAAGTTTCCCACTGGATTGCTGTACCTGAGGATAATTGGTGTTATTATATATAGAGATTTTAAAATATAAAAACATCTGTTTTTGAGTATGAATAGTATACTTGCTCTTTATAGGTGTCAATGAAAATGGCTGTGTTCTTGATTAAGACCAGTGTTTTGATCGCTTTGCCTCTCTGCAGGAAGTTGGTGAGGGATACTGAGTGCTGTCCTGTCAGATGGCAAAGCTTGCTGAAACTACCAGCCATCTCTTGAAACAGCAACATGGAGGACTGACCCAGAGACGAGGCCAAACGTGCTACATTACGACAGAGCAGATCATTATTATAAAACCCAATAACAATCCACAGGATCAAAATGCAAAGAGTAAAAAGAATCCGTTACATACCATGACCTAGCAGGGGGCTCAGGATTTGCCTCTTCACCTTGCTGAGGGTGCAGTAAAATTTCCTCTCTGTCGAAGCAAGCTCGTGAACTGTCGCTATGAAACCCATTGCGTTCTGATCGGCCAAAGCCAAACAATTCAGTCCTCCCCCAAACACTTTGCTCACATAACCAATCTTCACAAAGGATACAGCAAAATTAGAATAAATTGCTGCTTTACATAAAACAATTAAAGGGTTAGTTCACCCAAAAATGAAAATTTTGTCATTGATTACTCGCCCTCGTGTCGTTCCAAACACGTAAGACATTCGTTCATCTTCGGAACAAAAATGAAGATATTTTTGATGAAATCCGAGAGCTTTGACCTCTCCATTGACAGCTATTTAATTACCACTTTCAAGTCCCAGAAAGATGGTAAAGACATAGTTAAAATCATCCATGTGACTCCAGTGGTTCAACCTTCATTTTATGAAGAGACGAGAACAACAAAAACAAACAAAATTTATTCAACAATTTCTTCTAGCCTGTGTCAGTGCAGCACTTCCTAGTTCTACAGCAGTACGACTTGTGCGCATGCGTCGTGGTGCTCACGTGAACCGCGTTGGCCAATGTTAAGCCGGCGTTCTGGAAGTGCTGCACTGTTTACACTGCGTCAACAGAGTAAGAGTCTGATACAGGCTAGACGAAATTGTTAAATAAAGTCATTATTTTTGTTCGTTTTTCACGCACAAAAAGTATTCTCGATGCTTCATAAAAGTACGTTTGAACCACTGTCGTGGAGTCACATGGACTATTTTAACGATGTCTTTTTTCCTACCTGTCTGGCCTTGAAAGTGATAATAATATTGCTGTCTATGGAGAGGTCAGAGAGCTCTCGAATTTCATCAAAAATATCTAAATTCCCATTCTGTCATATTTTAAAAATCTGAAAGAATTACCCAGTTGTTAACTTTTACTTTCCATATATGTATCTTTCTTTTTACCCATTTACCTAAATGTTTTTATACTGTAATATTATTACAGTAACAATAATAATATTATCATTATTTATGTATTGGTATGCATGGGTCCATGCCATGAAAAGTTGTAATGACATAATTGTACTATTTTGCCTTGGTAACCACCAGACATTGTTACTTTGTTGTACTTATGCTGCCTAGGGAATGTTTGGGACATGGGGTGGGGGCCTGTTATAGCTAAAATATAAGGAAGAAAATTGTAACTTTCATTGCTTTACTGTAAGTTGTCTCACAATCTAAATTTGTGTTCCAAAGATGAATTTTCATTTTTGGGTGAACTAACCCTTTAAAACTAACACAATTACCTTCCAGTATATTATACATATACCAACCAATCACTGATATTTGCAAGCAAAATTATGTATTCAAGTGCAATTTATAAGTTTTTTATAATATATATAGTGTCTTGTGGTATGACACTATATATATTCTGGTTGCATATTTTCTTTGTCACTGATTTTGTGGTATGTATTGTAATGATGTACTGTATATATAACAATCTTCAATGAAGAAGAATGGCAATTTAAGTGTTTATTGTTATTTTACTAACAGCCTACCTGCAGTAATTGTAAAAAATAATTAATTGTTATAACAGTGTATACGAACATTCATGCAGAAGGGCAGAAGGGTGGGCGTCTGGGTGTAGGTCCCAGAGAGGGGATGAGCGCTGTCAGCGTTCTCCAGCACCTGCTCTCCACTGTAGTAGAGAATGGGCTGATAACAGTCTCCATCAGACAGCAGCAAAGTGTGCGTTTGCCCTGCTGCCATGTCCCACACACGGATACCGTCAGAGATCTACGGATACATGCCCAACTGCACATTCATTTTTATACGAGGAAATGTATGGAGGAGGTTTTCAGAAAAGGTGACTGCACATCATGAAAAAAATGAAAGGATGTATACCGTGGTGAGATTAGGAACTGTGCAGGGGGCATTCATATGACCCAGCTGCCCAAATTTGTCACTTCCCCAGGAATAAACCTGTGAGAGAGGAGAAATACACACTGATTGTTATGAAGAAAAGGTGACAGTAGAAAACTAACTGTGTAGGGATCCAGAAGAAAAAATCCTAATACAAATATAAACAAAGAATGAACTATTAATAATAATTTAAACCAGTGCTGTTATTGTTAACTTAAACTTAAACTATTACGACTCATTTTCAGTCATTTAAATAAAAATTAAATGAAATGAAGTATAAACATTAGATTAAACTTAAAAAGTTTCAAATGAAAATTTGAAATGTTGCATTGGAAAGTAACAAATACAGTAAGTACTCAAATTTCTAAAACTAAAACCTAAACAAATTAAAGCTATATTTAAATATGAAAAAAAAAAAAAAATACAAAAGCACATAAAATTACTAAAAATAAAATATCAATATAAAAACTAATTCAAAATACAAAAAAAATACTTAGGCATATGCAACTTCATTGTATTTCTACACTGCTCACAATACTGAGGTAAAAGCCACCAATAACAGAAGTCACTATTATTATAACAATGGCAATCATGATAAGCAGGATTCTGTTGACGTTCTGAAATCTGGTAAGGAAACGTTAGCTAGCTACCTACTTAAATTTTGTATAAAGCTAACAATCCCATTCAGGTTTTTTGATAAGGAACTTGCATAACATACATTACAATTAAAGAAGCAAAAACCCAGGCTGCTGTTACGTAATTTTCAATGCTTTATGGGATAAATCGTAATATACTCATAAATATGCAGTCTTGTAACTTGCATCTTTTGTACGTTTTTGCTATGAATCAAACATTAGGTTCGGTTCAAGGCTTAAAACTCTTTGAAAACAATTCTGCACACAGTTGCAGCCTATAGTAAAATGGAGACATATTCTGAATTCCCTCTTTACCTGACACTGAGCTGTCAGTGCCAAGGAGTGATTTGCTCCAGCAGTGATCTTGACAACTTCCTTTTTACTTAAACTCTTAATGCAGAGAGGCTGTAACCTGCAAGGAGAAAACAAAAATGTTTCCAGTCACGCGCTGTGGTCAAAGAAACCAACAGTTAAACATAAACAAAACACTTATGTGTTTATGAGCACTCTATGTACCTGGGCAAATAATCTCCATGACCTAGCTGACCTTCCTGGCCCCTCCCCCAACTCCACACCTCAGTGTAGAGGGAAGGAAGGAGATTTCTCGATTCTGAGGTAGAAGAAGTTGTCACGGCACCAACTATAGCTCTCAAATTGTTGGTTCGATGACTGTCAGAAGGCGACACTGTAATTCAACAAGACAGTGTAATAAAAATGTTCTTCATGCATATAACCAATCTATATAAGTAGAAGTTCTACAACAAGAAGTTCTTTAAGAGTTAGTTCACTAAAAATGAAAATTTTGACGCTGTTCACATGAGCACCACGACACATATATGTGGTGCTGACGTAGGAGCTATCCAATAGTGAGCCGGCGCTCGGACGTAGAACCTGGAAGCGCTGCACTGTGTTTACAATGAGAACAACGTCAAGAGGGAAAGAAGAAATAGTTGATTAAAGTTGTTATTTTTGTGGGGTTTTTTGCGCACAAAAAGTATTCTCTTCGCTTCATAACATTATGGTTGAACCACTGGAGTCACATGGTCTATTTTAATGATGTCTTTACTACCTTTCTAGGCCTTGAAAGTGGTTATAACATTGCAGTTTATGGGGAGGTCAGAGAGCTCTCAGATTTCATCAAAAATATCTTAATTTGTGTTCCGTAGATGAACAAAGGTGTTACGGGTTTTAAACGACATGAGGGTGAGTAACTAATGACAGATTTTTCATTTTTGGGTGAAATATCCCTTTAAAAAAATTTGTTGTTTCAACCGTGGTCTTGGTACTATGATTAATGTGGATGCAGCAACATGAAAATAAAAGCTTTCAGTAAACGTCCGATGCAATAGAAATACCCTGTGTACAGTCAGCCATGATTCATTTCTTTTGCAAGCGAAAGTGTCCCATAAAAGGGGGCTTCCATAAAGTAGTATTCAACAGGACATGCTTTACAGTTGGCTGGCCTCAACAATAAATTTGGCTCACTGACAGAGAGTTTCAGGCCTTTTTAGCTCTCCATTGCAACTGAAAAGTTTACATTAATTTTTATGCCTTTTGTTTTTGTTACACTTTACAATAAGGTTTAATTAGTTAACTACATTAGCTATCACGAACTAAGAATGAATAATACTTTTTTTATTAATTTTAGTTTATTTTAATTTCAACATTTACTAATACATTATTAAAATCAAATATTGTATTTGTTAAAATTAGTTAATGAACTGTGAAGTAACATGAACTAACAATGAATGACTGTACTTTTATTAACTACATTAACAATGATCTTAGTTAGTTCATGTTAGTTAATGAGACCTTATTGTAGACTTTATTGTAAAAATGTGATGCATTTCTGTGATTTCTAACAAATATTTAAATAAAAAAAACTTCACTACAACAACTGATTATGTGGACAATAATTATTAGCTAGCAAAAATGTTGGCTGGTAAAATTCGGAATGAAAAGTGAAAATCTAAACTACTGGCCCTGATTGGTTGATTAAGACAACAAACTAACAGATTATTGAGTTATTTTAATTAATAACTAAAGGCTCAATCAAACAGAAAAGCCTTCAAATTAATACCTCAATCGATCCGAAAATTTGATCAGATTCAAAGGGGTGGTACAGACCTGAAATAATCTGATCAATAGAAAAAAAGCAAGCATGTAAACGCTTGAATCTGAATGTTTGGATTCAAAAATACTGTAAACATGCACAGTGATGTGTATGTTTTCATATATTTTATGAACATGAGTATGTTTATTTACATCTTACAAACTGGTCAGTGGAGGAGACTGAATATTTACTAAATATTTGATAAAAAGCTCTTCTGACATATTGGAATACATACAGTATAATGTACATGAAAACTCGTATGTGAATGTAATGTTTAGGGTTTATATAAACAGAACTTTCAGAATCTGAAATCAGATTTGATTAATTTGGATTGACAAAAATTAGTACACGTAAACATACTTGGTTTACAAAGGTAAATAAAATAGTATAGCCAGTGATAAAACATTTTATAAAAAAGCCATGAGGTTAACAATACCTGGAGAGAAGCCAGGTAAAGACCCTCTGTGATCATGTGCTTCAGCGTCTTCTAATGTGATGTCCATCAGACTTGTGCTCTTCTTACTTTGCAGAGAATCGGCTGGACAGAAGTCCATTCCAGCAGTCTCTCCGCCCCCCTCACAGGACTCAAATAAACATCCATTGCTGATTAAAAGGTCACTGATGCAAATGCCTCCATCCACACTTGAGTGCTGTGAAGAGTCATCCGAAGTGGAATCCAGTATTGGCAATAATTGGAGCGAGTGTTTCCGCTCTGTGAGAGTATCTGATGCACTGCGTTGTCTGGTAGAAGCTGTGATCCTATCTGGTCTGCTCGGTGTCGGTGAAGAGGGACGTAGTGTAAGCTCATCACTTTGGCCTGATCGGAAAGGACACGTGAGAGATGACTGGCGGCTCGGAGGATGGGAACCTCCCATTGAGGTGGCCTCGGCCTGCTCAGCGAGGGTCTGGTCCGAAATCCTTTTGAGGTAGTCTTTCAGAGCCTGCTCATCAGGGTAGGGAGTGCTTTTGGTTCGTCGTAGACGTGCATGCCCAGCCTCAGATACAGCAAGGTCTAGTTGAGTCTCCTGGCTTGTGGTATTTTGCTGAGATCCGAATGAGGATCCCTGGCCTTCACAAATGATCTTCGAGGTCAATGGGGATACACAGGAGTTGGGCGAGGAGTTTTTGGTTTGTGGTGTCTGCGCTGGAGAATTTTGTCCTGACCTTCGACCTTGTTTAGTATCAGCCAGTTCCACTCCAAGTGGACAGTAATGCTCATCGGAAATAATAACATGGTCATCCTTTTCCGTCATGGTGTAAATGCTCTGCTTACACTGCCCACATTTATCCCGAGCTTGCTGACTCGCCTCAGGGGAAGGAAGAAACTGAACCAGAGCCAGGCTGTGAAACCCACCACAAGCGATCTGAATCACATATCTTCCCACTAAATGCTCCACCTTCTGGGGTGTCCATACCGGGAATACGCTGGTAACCAGTCCCAGCTGGCAGCCACTACCCCAGGCCCACACCTCATGCTTTCTTGACAGGGCCAGAGTGTGATGCGCACCGCAGGCCACATTAAGGACTTGGACCAGTTGTGGAGGATGGGTCTCACCATCCACCACACTAACGGGAGTGGGATTGGGTACCTGGTCCATTCCAGAGATGCCACACTGTCCTTGGGAGTTCTCCCCCCACATGTGGACGATGCCATCCTCTGTAACAGCAGAAGAGTGATAGCTGCCCGCCGACACAGAGATCACATGCTGTTCCTTCAGTGTGCTCTCCAAAACAGGGCCGGCAGGCTGAGAACTGACTCGTTTCCACGGCTGCTCGCCAAAACTATACACATGCCCATCTGAGAGAGGAATATGTTCGACAATTAGACAATTTGTTCAAAAGTCTTCTAAATTCATTAGAAATTGCTTCATCTCTATCCATCCATACATTTTTTAGGCATAGGTCAGTAGTTCTCAAAGGGTGAAGCACAGGTACACCAGGGGGGGCATGGAAGAAAACAGCTGCTGCAACAGCATTCAAGTGCGTAAATAGTAGCAGTTGGTGCTCTGCCTTTATAAAGCAGCACAGAAAGTCGATTCCACTGAATCGTTCTACTTCGTTGACGTGTCACCGTCTGAACAAGCCCGACAAGAGGTTTGTGAGGCGCTGTCAAAAGAGCTCACTGCAGCCACTAATTATATATTGTTCATTCAAAACATCACTGAAATATACAAAAATGTTGTACAATTAATCCATTTAAATAAAAAAAAATATGTTTTGCTCTATTATTCTCATTTACTGTGATATGTTTCAATTATTCAATGGCATTACAAAGCGAAACTATCGCAGGTGTTTTTCCATTGCACGTTTTTATTTATTTATTTAAATAATCTTTCCGTTTTTATAATTTTTAGTGAAATCATTTGGTAGTCAGAGAGGGGGGATTTGGAGGGGGGCGGCAGATTGTTTAAACGTTTAAAGGGGGGAGTGACCAAAAAAGTTTGAGAACCACTGGCATAGGTATTTAAGAATACTTTTGAAATAACAGTTCTAACTTTCAAAAAGTTAGAACAAAGCCCTGATTTCATTAGATGTTTAAGGGATCAGAGAGAGGGTCATGAAATGTTAAAATATTACTGATATATCACAAACAAAACCTTGACTAGTACTGTATATACATACACATTTTTCATTTTTTACACTGTCCTTCAGAATCTAAATTAAAATACTTAAAGTATTTCCCAGTAAACAAAATAAGTACAATTTACTCTATTATTTAAACTATAATTTATTTGTAATTAAAAAGTTTTCACTAATTGCATTGTGTTGCTTTATTGAGCATCAGTCAGAATGTTTGTCCCTTTTGTAATATGTATAAGTCCATAAATTATCCTCCTCGGTGTGAAAAGATCAATCTCAAAATCATACAGCCACTGCTGAAAAGGGTTTAAATGCAGAACATGCAGAAAAAGGCTAAGAATGTGCAGGACCTGGAGAATATTTCTGAAGAATAGTGAGCAAACATTTAAAGTCAGCATGAAAAGGACAATAGTCTTTTTTTCCCTTATTGAAAGGTATATCTGAGTGAAACGGCTTCTCAAACAAGAAAATGTAGAGAGGGACTTGATTTTGGAAAATAATTGGATGGTTGTGGTTTGCTATTGCTGTGATCTCAAAATCTCAATCACAAAACATGTGAAGAGTCATGGATCACCCAGGTAATGACATAGTTAGTTCACCCATAAAACATTAATTACTCACCCTCATGTCGTTCCAAACCAGCAAGACTTTCGTTCATCTTCGGAACACAAATTAAGATATTTTTTTAATAAACTCTAAGGGCTCTCTGTCCCTCCATTGATAGCTACACCACTACAACTTTGATGCTTCAAAAAGTTCATAAAGAGATCATACAACTATTCAATATGAATGGAGCTGTTTAATCCAAATTCTCTGAAAATTCATGATCACCTTATGAACAGATTGAATTTTGGTTTTATTCACTGGTGTGAGAACCAATAAGGTTCATTCTCGTGTTAGCTTCTATTGATGTTTTCTGACCAATGTGAAAGCCTAAATTCAATCTGTTCATGAAGTGATCGTGAATTTTCAGAGAATTTGAAACAAAAAGTTCAATTCATATGGATTCGTTTTACAATCTCTTTATAGACTTTTTGAAGTGTCAAAGTGGTAGTTGTGTAGCTGTCAACAGAGGGACAGAAATCTCTCAGATTTTATTAAAAATATCTTAATCTGTGTTCCAAAGATAAACGAAAGTCTTACAGGTTTGAAACAACATGATGGTGAGTAAATGATGACAGAATTTTTATTTTTGGGAGAACTACTCCTTTAAGAATCATGTTTAAATGTTTTAAATGTTAAATGTTAAATGTTTAAATGTTTTTATAGATTTTTATGTATCCGTTATGTGAAATAGCTTTTATTTTTTATGATCCCTCTTGTTTTGTTAAAAGGATTAACATTTAGCAGATTCTGCAAAGTGTGTGTAAACTCATGACCACAACTGTGTGTAACTGGTCGTTTCATCCTCATTTACAGCGTACTTTACTTTTCAAAGAGATCTGACCTTCTGTCAGCAGAAGTCCATGTAAAGTCCCCAGTGCAGCATGAAGCACAGGCCTGGTCAGAAGCAGTCTCTCTGGGGTCACACCGCACAAATAGCCCTGCCATCTGTGGAGCACACCTTTCCCTCTAGAGCCCTCGTCTTCTCCAGAGCTGGAACAAACGCATTCATTTTTCAATGTGCATGAACAACTGGTGTAAACAGGTCAACATCCTCCATAATACATTTTAAGTTCAACTGGGTGGAAAATAATAGCATAAATGTATACTTATTAATAGCACAAACGAAACGAGGGACTTTTCAAATAGTGACACTTTATAGCAGAAATGAGTAGCCTACGCACCTGCTCTGTTCCTCCATCAGCATTATTTAATCCATTTTAGACGGTGTGACAGCCACTCCAGCGACTATTTGAGATCAAATGCTGAATTAAACGGACTTCTCAAGCGAAAGTAGCTGACACACAAACGCCCTCACTCGCACATTTACTAGATCCGTATCAAAATCAAGCTTGTCACACATTAAAACCGCCCTATAGAGCACACAAAAAGTAGTTACGCACGATTCAGTTCAATAAGTGTATTTACAAAACTTTGCGCTTTGTTTTTCGTTAAATGTGTGACATTCTGCAGTAGTTTAAGGGAGAATCGCTGTCCGCTTCTGGTGTTTTGTAATAATATGTGAAAGCTCGCGACTGAACTTGACAGCAGAATAAGTTTGTTTTGGGAGCTATGGAAAGCGCGGAGGGTCAAAATAGTTTCAACTCAGATTTACGTAACGCGGATGTTTGCTAAAAATCCTCTAAATCTAAAAACTCTATTACAGTTTTTCTCGATTGCTAAGACACATTTCTTGAAAGCTGCTCTCCTTTTCTCTAAACTGTGAACACAAAACCCAATTTTCAAGCTACATTCACAAAACCTCAGACTCTTCTTGCAAAACCAAACTTTCACCTCAAAACAGTTCAATCTGTGCTCAAAACTGAACTATGTTGTCAAATCGTGCCCCGAGTCAATCAAAATTAAAAACACTACTGAACAGTCACTAAACACTACGTAGAAAAATAGAAAACACAATGCTCAGGACATGAATCTGGAGAAATAAATGTTTATTGTTCACTGCAGGCTAAATGCATGTTGCAAAACAAAAAAAACCTGTGCATTTAGCACTTGTACAAAAATACAAAACAGAAATCTTATGCGTTTGCCACTTGTGTACAGTAAGCCCATGTAAAAATAAAGTACAAAAATATACATGGAATACTAGGCCTACAAACAGTTAGACCAACCCGCCATTACAATACTACAGTATATTGGTACAGTGATGTACTGAAACATATATTTACTTACAGTATACTGTGGTACAGTATATAGTATGTCATACAGTAATTGCTGTCAACATTTGCATACTGTACTATAATGTCAAAAAAAGGTAATTACCTGTTCTCTTCTCTAAATCTTGGGATTATGGTGGACACAGTGAATCTGTTTGGTTGCACCCTTTGTCCAGCCTCCCTCATGCTCATACCATGGACAAGAACATGGTCAATCACAGTAGCTCTGATTTCATCAGATATTACTGTTCTTTGTCTTCGCTGACCACCTCGACCACCATGACCTCCTCTCACACAAACTCTTCCTCTCAGATTTCTATCCATTGTAGGGCCTCAAAAACCAGTGCTCTCTGAACTGGCTTACTGTATATGTTCCCTCACATCATTAGCCACAAGTGTGATCAATTTTGAGTTGTTGTGTTCAAGTGGTGACATTTGTGCTTTAATTGTGTTTGACTTTTGTCACCTGTGCTCACCATTATGCAGCACGGGTGCATCACAATGAAAATGTGTTGGCAAGTTGTGTCTAAACAGGTGAAAAGTGCTTATGGTTTTGCCAAAAGAGTGATTGATTCAATCAGTGGGTTCAGGCAACTGTGCATTTGGTTCAGACAATAGGGTTTAGTGTTTTAGCAATTGAGAAAAACTGTAAAATGTCTTTTACTTTAGTGATGTAACTGTTGCACTGGGAATCTGTTGCAGCAAAGCTCATTTGGGCTGCCCGGCAGCCACTTGATTGATCACTATCATTTCAAAGAAGTGTCTATTTGTAATAGTATGTTTAATGACTTGTTGAATGTATATGTAATTGTATTTTTTTTATTGGTTTTGTATGAATTCAATCCTACCAATAAAGTGATAATTTTATAATCGTGATTCTATCGTTTCAGGTAGCTACATTTGGTGTCCAAATTCATTATTTTTGTCAGGTTTTTTCCCCTTCAAATTGTTATATTTTTTTATTTTAATAATATTTTACTTATTGTCATGGATCACAAGATGATACAGGCCATAACAATATCATATTTTCTGTAATAAGTGTCCTATATAGCTGAAAATCATGATTTCATTTTTTCCATCATGCATCGTGTAGGCCTAATCAAAATATTTTAATTTACTTTTCATTTGGTAATATTTAATTTATTTTATTTATAAAAGCCCTGAACAGTAATTTTCCTAATTCTACATTAAATTGTTTAAAAATAACTTTTATCTTATAAAAAAAAAATGTGTGTCCATAAATTGTGCGTCAATTCTGTTACGTACCATACTTTCCCACAACTATATAAGATATAGGAAATTATGTCACTTTCCCTCACGGATAAGATATGAAGCAATGAAAGGAATGTCTAAAAAGTTTATTTTGTAAAATGTCAAAATTGTTACCACAATATCAAAAGGAAAACAGAATGTATCAGTGATCACACAGTGGGATGTTTTAAAGTCTTTTAATCATGATTTCATTAGTGCCATGTGCTCTTAGCATTTATGCTAGCAAGTGGAGTTTTTGGCAAAAAAGTGTAAGATTGTCAATCCTGTTACTGTCATACTCCGTTATCAATGTTATTTCTACACATTGCCTAAATTGCATGTAACAGAGTTGACAACCAATACTAGTAAATTACTATTTCATTAAAAGTAAAAAAGGAAATAACTTGCGTTTGGCAAGCACTGAATTATTAAAATTGAATATGTTTTTGAACTTTTTGAAATGAAAAATGTATCTCCAATTATAGAATCACTCATAAATTTGATATATTGCATTTAGATGTAGCTACATGATACTGTATGGGGGAGACCGGGTATGGTTGTAAAACTTTTTGTTTCAGCATCTGTAAAAGTGGATTTTTGAGCTAGAAAGTACCCAAAATACCCACATTTGTTTACTACAAAAGACACAGATTCAAACCTCTGCAATTTCAGAGCCCTTATGAGTTGATGGCAAATACATGTTGTGCCTTTGTTACAATCTACCTAATTACCGGGGTAGGTTGTAACACATGCTGGGGGTAAGTTGTAACAATTAAACAAAGATGCAAAAATCGAGGCCACATTAGGCCTATGCAATGTACTTCAAAAACAGGTTTATTGAAACAATCAAAAAGGACAATACAAAACAGCGTCTCTCTTTCTGTGACTGACCACAGCAAATTAGTCTACTAGAACAAACTTCCCTAACGACATTGATGTTTAATGAACTCTCAACTCCAGTGTACCTGTGTAAAGAACATGTAGGTCTAACAACAGTGTAAATGTGTCTCATTTGGGGGGTTTTTTGCGAGTAAAAACAGGTGCAATGTGCAATGATTGTTTATGATTCATTGAACAAGCATGAAAAACATTGTTTAAACCCTTTCCAATAAAGATCTATAAAGCCCATTTAGATTTTTACAAAATTGTCTTTTAAATACACTGTCCCGAAAATGGAATGTTTCTTTGTTTGCTGAGTTTATAGAATCCATAGCATGACACTACCATTTGTTTCACTAACCAGCAGAGGGCACAACAATACTACTGGTAAATTCACATCCACATCAAAGTTGATCATGAAGTATCCTGTAATGGCTTCATGGCTAATAAAGTTATCTGTGTTTTGTTGGTCAAAAGGCAATGCACCTCACTTGAAATAGTGATATGGTGACACACAAAGCTAAAACCTACTTTGTCTCATGACTTCTAAATGACCTCAGTTTTTGCTTAAAAAACCAAAACAACAACAACAAAAAAGTAACAATCTGTCTCATAGAACAAGACAACCACAATGTGAAAAACCATAATGTCACATAAAAGTTGGCTTGGAGGAGGAAAAAAAGTCAACAGCAAGTAACATAAAATAGAAAACAGTAAAATGTCTTGGGTTTGGGCAGGAAAAACCACGAGTAGTAAAAAAGCCAACGAAGGATTGGCAGGTATAAGATATCTCTGCAGGACACCCGCAGGAGCCCAGACTCTCTCACGCACACCCTCCACATCTCCTCCACGAAGCTCTCCTTCGTGATCTCAGCTTGTTTTCGCTTTTAGTGTTTTCTATATAAAACACACAGCTTTGCCCTGTGGAACTTGGCCCTACATTTTAGTACGTGTGGTCATAAACACTAACACGAAATGGTGGGAGAAGAAAGAAGTGTGTGTAAGAGAAAGAGAGAGAGAGAGAGAGAGAGAGAGAGAGAGAGAGAGAGAGAGAGAGAGAGAGAGAGAGAGAGAGAGAGAGAGAGAGAGAGAGAGAGAGAGAGAGAGAGAGAGAGAGAGAGAGAGAGATAGAGGGGGCATTAGGTTGAACTTCGCAACACATTCATCCTGGTTCTGTAAGTGAACCCATCAGGCTGTGTGAAGGCTCATGCATGTGAAATGGTCACCTTCTCTGTTTGGACCAATTAGTTAAGTCTGTCTGTCACTCTCAGCATGTGTCAGGCCTTGTTTGACCTCTGAATCTGTTCTCTTTCAAGCTGTGGAGATATGAGGGGAATTAATTAATTCAGAATTGATTTAACTAGACAAGCATTGGATGGAAATTTTAGGAATGTTTCACACTCATTGCCAAAGTTTCTAATATACAAGTCTTTTATAAAACCCATTTTAAGTCACCATATCAAAATGGACTACAATCGTTTAGTTTTTTTTATGGAACATTTCAGTATTTATTATAAATGCTTGATCCGTGCATATAAAAAAACATGTGCCCTTGTAATCTTTAATCAAAATAACTTCCCCTCCCTCTTGCAACGACATCTTCTCTCCTCTGATGACGTGTTTACTTTATTAACCTGCCACTCACATGACATCACAGAATAGCAAACCACAACCATCCAATCTGTCACATTTTGAGTCAGTTCCACGTCATATTATGTTGGTTGTTCTTTTCATGTTCTTTTTTATTCTGAGTGTTTTGTGAAGATTTGAGTTTGTTCTCGAGATTAAAGTTAAATCTGCTGTAATTAGATCCTGCTTCATCTCTGCTGCAACCAATGGTGACAGAAGGACTGACCTTTTCAAATTGGATCTAGCAGTACTAAAGATGGATTCTGGTCATGCCGTCACCCATACTGTGCCCATCTACAAGGGTTACACCCTGCCCCATGTCATCCTCTGTCTGGACTTGGCTGATCCTGACCGAGAGAGGCTACAGTTTCACACACAGCCACCTTTCCAGTGAGTGAAATCCCCCAGTCCGTTTCTGTGAGTGAACATTCTCAGTCCGTTCCCGTGAGTGAAATTCCTGAGTCTGTTCCAGTGAGAGAAGTTCCCGAGCCTGTTCCTGTGAGACACACACACATCGGCTCCAGCCCCTGACCAGAGTCCAGTGATAGCTCCAGCACCTGAGCCCAGTCCAGAATCCATTCCCAAGAGCCCGTTCCAGAGTCTGTTACAGCCCAAGAAAGAGCCCACTCCAGTTCACAGCCCCATAGCTCCTCCCTATAATTTTTTTTCTGGGCGGACTATACGTCCTCGACCATAGGCCGAGCTACAGGGGCAAAGACATGGAACTCTAACCCTAACCCTAGGGCAGCTAACCCTAACCCAACCCTACCCTCCCTGATCCCCTGAATTGCCGGCACCTCCCAGGTCCACTGAACTGCCGGCACCGCCCTAAAGGCTTCCTGTTTCGCTAAGCCACATCCTTGTCAGCCTCCAGGGCGCCCACCCCTGTGAATGTAATATGGCGCGAGGATGTGGGTACTGTCATCTCTGCTGCAACCAACGGTGACAATCAATTTTCAATACATAAAATCAAGTCCTGCTCTACTTTTTTTTTCTAGTTCGAGAAGCCTTTCACTCGAAAGAAAAGACTATCAGTGTCGTACCAACTTTAAAAATATATATTAACTAATACAATTTCAAAAAAAATTTTAAATCAGTTTTGATCAGTATTTTTTATTTTGTTTTCCAGTTAAAATGCAGAAGATATTAAGACATATTTTCAGAGAATAAATGTTTTAATTGATCTTGAATAAAGTTTGTTTTGAGAAAATACAAACAATGACTTCTTTTAACTTGAAAAAATTATCTAAACATTACTAATCTTAACATTTACTCAGGAGGAACACTGGATAAGATATTAAGACTTTTTGTTCAGAGTTATACTTGTTTACACTTATACAATAATGGTTATAATATATAACTTTATACAATTATTTATTAATAAAATAAAAGTTATTGAAGATATATTGAAAACAGGTCTTATTATTTTACATATTTGCTCAAGTAAAATATTTTTTACTGTAAATCTAGACATAAATTCTGATTAAGAAAATTATTTTCACATTGTAAAAATGACTGTTGCGTTGTCTTACAGATGTGGATAGTATATCCCTCCTGATTTTAACTGTTGCTCTATGCTGTGGGTGTGGCGACTCTTCTGCCATAATTCATCAGCCATATTAAGTCACTTAAGTGTCTGTCGTCATGCTCTCCCACAGCCCTTTGCTGTCCTTTATTCCATCAGCATGTGGTTCTAATAAAGCCCCTGTAACAGGGCTTATCAGCAGCTGGTCTCCTGTGCTGTGTGATCATCTGTGTGGAAACAGAATGTGTGTTCAATGTGTTTCAGCATTAATGACCGAGTGTGAGCTGCAATAAACTCATGCACTGACTGTGGTCCAATCTAACAAAGACCTGAGCCAGTGACCTTGCATGAGCCAAAATAAAGCACTTAACCATCACTGAAGCCCACCTGCACTGTTTCGTGTGTATTTACTGGTACTCTTTTGAAGAGACCTCAGTTTCGCTACATTTCCAGTTTTAGAGAGCTAGATGAAATGGCCCACTGAGGAGAAGAGTGATATAAGCACAACACAGGAGAAACTTCACATTCTCGCTAACAGGAAGCAGCTGTGGTTTATCAAGGAGGTTTTGACAACAGAAATGTGACATGACAGCGGTGACCAAGAGACTTGCTCTCAAAAAAACCTGGACTTCCCCCCCCAAGACCTGCTGCTGTCTGCGTTTCCACTGCGGTCTAAAGTACCGAGAAGATTAGGCAAATTAGTCCGGTGATGTAGGACTGCGACTGCTCCTCCCAGTCACCGACGGACAGTAATAATTTTTGTGCGATACTGTCTGCAACAATAACAAGTGGAGGAGATGCAAGCAGCGCTGCTTTTGCTGGTTATGTATCGGTTTACTAAAGCGGTAATTAACAAAACGGCGAAAAAGAGACGAGCACTGATACTAAAGTGTATTCTGAAAGCTCGTAAAGCTAGATTTAAAATGTGACAAAGTATGTTATCATCTGTTACGGACATTGACTGTGCGATTGCTGAAATGAACGCGCGCCATCGGACAGAAAGAGCAAGACTGATATTTACTGAACGATGAAGATCCTCGCAAAAATCCTTTTAAAAATGCCGGTTGAAATAAAATGCTGCGTGAGCTCAACCAATCAGCATGTTCAGCGCCCAAGTCCCACCCCCGAAAGTTCCCGAACTTTGAAAAAGTACCACCTCAGGAGCAGCGCCGCTCGGAGGGGGAATTATTTACCCGGAACTTCATTTAGACCAGGGGTGGCGAACTCCGGTCCTGGAGGGCCACTGTCCTGCAGAGTTTAGCTCCAACCCTGATAAAACTCACCTGCCTTTAGCTTTCTAGTAACCCTTCAGACCATGATTAGCTTGTTCAGGTGTGTTTGATTAGGGTTGAAGCAAAACTATGCAGGACAGTGGCCCTCCAGGACCAGAGTTCGCCACCCCTGATTTAGACCCTGGTTCCTGCGGTCGAAACACACCGAGTACCACCCCAAAGTTCCTAGTTCCTGGGGAAAGTTCCTGCGGTGGAAATGCGGCTTTAGTTCACATTTAACACTGCTCTACTGAACAGACTCTCAAACCAATATAATTCTCCATGCCGGATATTGCTCGTTTAAGAGGTAAAACTAAAAAAATTCACCAGCAAAAAAAAAATTATGAAATCAGGTTAGCAAAAAAAAACTATATATATATTATTATTATTATTATTTGTACTATTTTCATTTAAAGTGTTTAAAGTCACCATGATATCAAAACTGACATTTCTTATTTTTTATGGAATATTGCAGTATTTCTTATAAATGATTTATGCACATAATTTTTTTAAAATTCATGTGTCCTCATAATCTTTAATCTTATCCTCCATCTTTCACTGACATCTCTTTGATGATGTGCTTTTGCATGTTGTGCAAAAACTGATAAAAAAAAGTATAAAACAGATTTTAAAAAGTGTTATAATCATCCCCCGATCACCAGGTGATCACCAAAGTGTTGAAATTTGCTGCTTGCACTCGTTTTCAAAAAATTTGGCCTTTGCATGACACAGACAAATATTTCACATTACATGACAGACCATAATCATTTGAAAAACGACTAAAATACAGGCTTATTTACAAGAATGAAAACATGGCATATTTATCACTACACTTGATTCCATTTCACATTCTCTTGTGTGCAAAGCGTTTAACGGCTGCATGATGCAATAACCACGGGAGACATCATTTCAACAAACGCTGCTCTAAGCAAATGGTGAGTGATGCGTTGAACGCTCTGATCCTGCTCGTTTCCATCATTCTGCAGGCAGAGGAAGCAGCTGGGATGAGGTCTCTTTGGGGAACCAGAGGGAAAGATCCAGGCCTCTACGCCCATCTCCCACAGCGGCGGATCAGTGATCAAAGCCAGACATGTGGAGTGGGTGTGATGGGCAGAGGGAAATGAGGTGGGTTGCACGGTGCGGATGGGGGTGTATGATGTACCGCGTCAGGCTTTGGATGGAGAGGGGGTTTGTGGGGGTGTAGGAGAGCCAGTTGAGGCATGAGAGCATACGGGTGGAGGGTGAAACAGGGGCCTCAGTGCAACACTGAGGGGACAAATGTGAGGACACGGCTGTAGTATTAATTGCTTTAACATGTGTTAAGACAAAGGGAAGAGGCAGGTCTTTGTGCATATGTGGGACTTCAACCTGAATGCACACTGACTCATGGGGACTTGTGTCACTGTGGGGACCCAAATTGAGGTCCCCATGAGGAAACAAGCTTATAATCATACAGATTGAGTTTTTTTTGAAAATGTCAAAATGCAAGAAGTTTTCTGTGATGGGTGTTTAGGCGTAGGGTTAGAGTGAGGGGATAAAATATACAGTTTGTACAGTATAAAAAACATTATGTCTATGGAGAGTCCCCACAAAGACTTATTACATTATTTAATAGTTATCAATGAACTCAAAACAAACAACAGGACTTTTCTATTTATGTTACTTTATAAATATACTATTGTTGATTCATAACACATTAACTAAAGTTAATTTATATAACCTAAAATATTAAAATGTCATTTAAAAAAAAAAAAACACTTTTCAATGAGGTTCCATTTGTTAACATTAGTGAACATGAATTAACGAAAATACTTCTGAAGCATTTATTAATCTTAGTTAATGTTGAGTTCAATCCTTACTAATGCATTATTGAAATCAAAAGTTATCTGTTAACATTTAATGGACCTGAGCTTGCATGAACTAACAATGAACAGTCAACAAAGATTAATAAATACTGTTACTACAATGTTAATTAATGGAACCTTATTGTAAAGCGTTACCAATAAAATGCATATAGAAATTAACATGGTAACACTTTAGGGTCCTGTTCTCTCTATTAACTAGTTGCTTATTAGCACGCTTATTACTAGGATATTGGCTGTTTATTAGTACTTATAAAGCACATATTAATGCCTTTTTCTGCATGACTATATTCTACATCCCTTAATCCTATCCAATACATAAACTTAACAACTAACTATTAATAAGCAGTAAATAGGAGTTTTACCTTTAAGTAACACTACCGGCTTTTACTAATGTAATTGCTGTGTGTTTGTCCAAACAGTGGAAGTCGGATTGTCCAAACAGTGGAAGACTTGTTTGAAAGCATTATTTGTTGCTATTCTTTTTGGTGCCATTAATGTGCGTGGAAATGACACACTTTACCTTTAAGAGTATATTGGGCACTCTTGGAGGAAGGCAGAGGGATTTTCTCCTGACGAATTCTGACAGCCGTGCTAGACGTCTCTGACTGTGCAGCCCTCACATGCCTGACCAGGAAATAAGAAACAGGTGCACAGATGAAAGAAGAGAATCTACAGAGGGGCCCTGAAAAGAGGAGGCCTCAACCCTACCTCTCCTCCGCTATTTCCCCCACATACACACAGAGCCTGTCTCTCTAAAACACGGCTGTGTGAAATCACCTGTCATACATACTATGTCTCTCTCGCTGAGCTGACATGCAACCCGAGAACACAGAACGATGCCCCATATTTTGGTCTTTTTTTATTGAAAGTTATTGAACTTCTCACCAAGAGAGAAGAACTTCCTGTCTCCTGTTGCCTTCTTCTCTACCTGCTTTGGGTATATTACTTTCTGTTTGATTCATGCCATATGTCCTCTAATTTCAACTGCTTGAGGCACAGTCGTACTTCAGAGTTTAAATGATCCGTCCTAAATCAGCACTTCCTGTACGTTTCTGTCAGTTTCCTACCATACAGTCGTTAGTATGTTGGTCAGGCTTTAGCCTTATCTCATCGGCCAGCTGTCGTGAATCACTGCCAGGAGTTCAATACGTCACCTTTTTAGTTCTGGTTGTGATATCACACAATCATAAATTGAATGTTGATTCTATTACCAGTGGGTGAACCTCACAAAACCTGTCAAGCACATGCACAGTTCATATTTCACTATAATATTAATAATTTGTTACATTTATGTAGCGTTTTTCTAGGCACTTTACATATAGAAGGGGGGAATCTCCTCAACCACCACCAATGTGCAGCATCCACCTGGATGATGTGACGGCAGCCATATTGCGCCAGAACGCCCACCACACACCAGCTGATTGGTGGAGAGGAGACAGAGTGATGAAGCCAATCAGTATATGGGGATGATTAGGAGGCCATGATGGACAGAGGCCAATGGGCAAATTTGGCCAGGATGCTGGGGTTACACCCCTACTCTTTATCGAAGGACATCCTGGGATTTTTAATGACCACAAAGAGTCAGGACCTCGTTTAACGCCTCATCCGAAGGAGGGTGCTTGTTACAGTATAGTGTCCTCATTACTATACTGGGGTGTTAGGACCCACACAGACCACAGGGTTAGCACCCCCTGCTGGCCAGCTACATGGCGTGCTCGTTTATGTGACTCTATTTACTCTTAAACGCATAGCTGGGGTCTTTAGTGACCCGGGACGTGATTCACTACCCTCCTCCTCATTCATTTTTTTAAAGTTAGACATCATCCTTCTTATTATTCCTCAATATAACTAGGAAAAAAACAATACAATTATTAAATAATTTCTATTATGTTTTGTAAAAATTGTATAGGGTCACTAAAGACCCGAAGTGTGTAACAGTGTAAGTATATTTTTTTCTGCACAACAATAATTGAAATGTTTGATGACTGAATAAGTGCATTTCACCTTTATTCCACAAGGTGTCTGATACACAATGATGAAGTGGCATTTCACTCATAGTTACCGCAGGCAGAAAACAAAAGAAAAGGATCATCAGCAAAACTTGAAATGGCTCAGTGATTTACAGAAGAGCAAGTACTGAACGCAATCAGATATTAGTGTCACTGTCACTTGATGGTGGATCTGGTGAAGAAGCTGTCAGCGATCAAATTATTGATTTTGAAGATGTTAAAAATGATCGTTTTGAGAATATGTTTGAAATGGAAAATATGAGCCAGATGCTGAATGTACTGGGAAATGAGCTCTGACGAGGACAGTGATGATGGTATAAAACATCTGCTCAATCTGAAGCCTTCCAAGCTCCAAAATGTAACACAATATACTTTATTTTATTCTTCTGTAATTGTTACTCTAATACCAGGAGAGACCCATGGTAGAGATCCATCTGTGTTAGATATAGATCTGGGTCGATAAAGACCTGAATATGTAATAATGATTGGCGAAACATTCATGCATTTAATGAATTTTAATGTTCACTTTGTCTCGCCCAGAAAAAGTTATAAAAAAATCAAGATTAACAAAAATGTGACCCGAATTACAATCCTTGTACCTTTATCATTAAGGTGAATATATCCGATGTGTTCATCGTAACAAGAAGTTATCACGTTCGCATTTGTCAACTGTCCTTATTACTATCAGATGGAGGTCCGGAGATATTTAACTCAGTGAATAAAGTACATGGATACTTTTTTGGGATGTCTTGTATTTGTTGAAATACTGAAATACTGTCCAGTGTCAGCCCTTTTGAATGTGCTGTAATAAATTATGATGAGATGTAAATGATTTTGAGCAATGTAAGGTCTGTATGGTCTAAGTGTAAACCAGTAAAACACACCAAGATTCCCTCAGAGAGGTTAAAAAAGGGTTTCTGTTCCGTCCACCTCATTATTTTCACATTTGGAATGCACATCTGTGGTTTTTGTGACTTTTAGACCTGATTAAAGCTGAGGTGGTATGAGCAGTACTTCCCTCATGCTCCAGTGACCCGCAATGTTCGAGAATTCCATCCAAACTTGTAAACCTCCAGTCCAAACCCTATTTTGCCTGAGTGCAGCGGCTTTACAAGGTTGTCAGGTGGTGTGTGCGCTGTGTGAGAGAATGTGCCAGCAGGGATTGAACCAAGCCCATCGAGGAACGGTCTTCCTAAGGCCAGGCACAGGGCAGGCGATGCGTCATGAATAGGGGACTCAGCCAGGCTGACGATGCCCTCCGAATAAAGACAAATTGGCCTATCAGAGAAATGAATATCTCAATGCCAAGCATTCAGTCATTAGTGCCATTTTTTCCTCTTTGTATTATCCTGTGAACCTCTCAGTCTAATTCAAATATTATACTAATTATAATAGTTTTCTGAGAAATAAACAGCATGGTAAATGTACCTCAGCAGTAGCTAATAATTAATTCTAAATCCTTAGTCAATCAAAGTTTGCTTAAAAATGGTATCAGCCCAAACACGATGACTGAACGAACACTGTTCACAGGATCAAAAACTAAATCAATCAATTTATTGAACTTAAGGTAAAAGTAGCCCTTTTGTTACAGACAGTCTTGCTGCTCAAATAAAAAGGCTGCTTTTGGCAAAAGTACACATGTACTCTCTTCTTTCAAGTACATTGAAAACACATGTCTGGAAGCTGATGAAAGGCACACTTTTCCTCCATAAATTGGCAGAGACGTACATTCACACACATATATAAATTAATGGACTAAGCATTGCAGTAATGTCATCAAGCACATTACTCTTATTTGGATAGCTGTATCATGACCTCTCCAGCAACTGCGTATTTATGGGCCCTTCAAAATCCCTGGCTGTCGCGAGAACAAATGATGAAGATAAGCAAATGCATGGCGTGCGTTCAATTCATTCCTCCGGCAATCCTATATATGTTTACGAGTGTCCAATCTAATGACAGCTACGCTGTTAACCAAGTGCATCTTTGCACACCATAAATCATCAAGAAATTTGGTGCTTGGAAAAACTCCTCTAGTCATTTTCTAACAGCAAAGTATACTGCTTTCATAACCTACTTTAAATACTGTATACTTTTACTGCTGGATTCACATCAGTTGAATTTTATTCCATATTAGTCCAATAACACCAGCATAGAATAAAAGCTGTCTCTCTTTACCCTAGAGCAAAGTATATCTGTAAAGTATATAAAAGCAGTGTACTTTATATTTTCTAATCACAACTGATGCTTCTAGGTTTTGATGATCTATTTCAGTTATATCTCATACTGCAGATTTATCAATTACCAAATGTAATTTTCATAAACAATTCTTGAAAAGAATTTCATAAAGAATAAAGTTTTGTCAATTTACAAAGACAACAAGCTTATCCCGCTCCATCTCAACCTGAAAAATGAAGGTAATTTTTGCAAACTTAAGAAAACGTCTCGGTTACGTATGGTAACCCTCGCTCCCTGAAGGAGGGAACGGAGACGGACGTCGGACGTCACCGACGAATTGGGATCAGCTATATAGAACCAGCCAATGAACAATTGCCGTGCGAGATTTGCATCTCGCGCTCCACCCCGCACCGCGGGTATAAACAGGAAGCGAGAGCGAATGCACGCTGTTTTTGACTGTGGAGCCGAACTGAGTGGCTAGGCCCTGCCGTGATGGTACAGAAACTGTGGCGACGGGACGTACGTCTCCATTCCCTCCTTCAGGGAACGAGGGTTACCATACGTAACCGAGACGTTCCCTTTCAGTTGGTCATGTTCGAAGTACGTTGGACGTCACCGACGAATTTGGATCCCTTTGGAAAACGCCATAGTTACTACCACTTCCAGCGCCCAGCGATGAGCCCCTCAGACCCCGATTTGATGCGGGTGGGGAAATTCACGCAAGGAGAGTCAAAAAGCTGCTGTTCCGCAAGACCCATTCAGCTGACTTTATTGGATAACGCTGGGAAAGCGTGCCCGTGAGAGCCGCTGCGGAAGCCACACCATGCCCGGAGGGAGTTACCATGTGGAGATTACACGTATGGGCTGGCCGTGGGCAGCACAACATACGGAAGTCCCAGGGGTGGCCCCGGCCATTTAGAGGCGGGGGACAACACCTTCCTGAGACGGCAGAGGAAACTCTGCAGAGGGAAAGACATGGGCTCGCCGTACCGTGGAGAATACACACATGGGACCGCCGTGGGGGTCACAACATATGGAACCCAGCCTAACACTCCTTCCACCAAAGCATACGAGTGTCAGACCTGGCATCGGATGCTCCGCCACATCCGACTGCTGAGGGTAATGGAGGACTCGACAGGGTTCGCCATTCTGGGGAACTCAACTGGAGCGATTAGCGCACGTATCCGCTCCATATGAAGGGGAATGGCGCAGCAAGCCGACACAAGAACGGGCACTTCAGTGTTACCGGCTATAGGAAGTGAGCACACAGGAAGATACCGCTCTACACGGAGGCTATAGAATCTAGCGAACGTGTTAGGTGTCGCCCAGCCCGCAGCTCTGCAAATATCTGTCAGCGAGGTGCCACGAGACAGCGCCCAGGAAGAAGCAACACCCCTAGTGGAGTGGGCTCTTAACCCGAGCGGGCAAGGCACGTCTTGGGATTCATATGCCAAGACGATGGCATCCACTATCCAGTGGGCCATCCTCTGCTTGGAGACAGCCTTTCCCTTCTGCTGTCCTCCGTAACAGACGAAGAGTTGCTCTGAGGTCCTGAAGCTTTGCGTTCTGTCCACGTAAGTCCAGAGAGCACGGACGGGACAGAGAAAAGCTAGGGCTGGGTCTGCCTCCTCCGAAGGCACGATTCGTCGACCGAAAATGCCTGCAGGTCCCCAACCCTCTTGATGGAGGCCAACGCAGTCAGGAGTATTGTCTTTAACGACAAGATTTTCAATTCTGCTGACTGCAAAGGCTCTCTGCAGTGCGATTAGCACCAGAGACAAGTCCCAAGAGGGTACAGAGGGAGGGCGAGGTAGATTTAGTCTCCTCGCCCCCCTCAGGAACCTGACGATCAGATCGTGCTTACCTAGAGATTTTCCATTTACTAGCTCATGATTAGCGGCGATAGCGGCAACATAGACTTTGAGGGTGGAGGGAGACAGCCTTCGCTCCAATCCATCTTGTAGAAAGGAAAGCACGGACCTGATCGAACATCTTCGGGGGTCTTCTCGGCGAGAAGAGCACCAACCGACGAACAGGTTCCACTTCAACGCATAGAGGCGCCTCGTAGAGGGGGGCGAGTTGTGACATGCGACGGGATCATAGACCACCCTGGTTGTTGCTGTACGCAACGGCCGCAGTGTTGTCCGTACGGACCAGAACGCGCTTGCCTCTGAGCGGAACTTTGAAGCGGCTGAGTGCAAGACGAACTGCTAACAACTCAAGGCAAATGATATGCCATTGCAGTTGAGGCCCCATCCACAGACCCGAAACTGCAAGCCCATTGTACGTGGCACCCCAGCCCGTGGATGAGGCATCCGTGGAGACAACAGAATGCCTGGACACTTGTTCTAGGGGAACTCCCGCCCGTAGAAACGAAGGGTCCGACCACGGGCTGAAGGTTTGACGGCACCTCTGAGACGGCACCTCTGAGATCGGCCGTAACCCGCCGCCTTTCTTGGGTACAATGAAGTACGGGCTGTAGAACCCGGACCTCATATCGGCTGGAGGGACCGGCTCTATCGCGTCCTTCGCCAGTAGGACTGCGATCTCCGCCCGGAGATTGGGGGCGTTCGCCTCCACTACTGTCGTGAAGTGAACGCCCCTGAACTTGGGGGGATGCCGGGCGAACTGAATCGCATAGCCGAGTCTGATGGTACGGAGGAGCCACCGAGACGGGCTGGGAAGCGCTAGCCAGGCTCCCAGACTCCGAGCAAGGGGGATCAAGTGGGATCTGCTTTGCATGGGGCCGGGGGAGAAGGTCCGTCGCCGTCCGGAGCTCCCGGAGGAGCTCTGGGTCGAGCCTACCCTTGTGCATATCCATGCTTGGGCCTGATGCACCTGAAGCAACGGCATGGCATGCAAAGCAGACGCAGCCTGTCCGCAAGCCTTGTAAGCCTTCCCAGTCAGACTGGAGGAGAACTTACAGGCTCGGGATGGGAGACGCGGGTCACCACAGTTGTATCGCGACACGGTTGCATCGCGACACGGTTGCATCGCGACGGCGCGCTCCACTGGCGGGATTCCCGCATACCCCTTGGCTGGTCCACCGTCGAGAGTAGTGAGGGGGGAGGAGTCACTCGGCCGTTTTCTGGCAGAAAAAGGTGCCGTCCACGACCTTGTGAGCTCCTTATGCACCTCCGGGAAGAATGGTGTCGGGGCGGGATGCTGAGAACCAGCGCAGCCCTCCCCGAGGAACCAATCATCCAACCTAGAAGGTTCGGGACATGGTGGAGGGTTCCACACAAGCCCAACCCTTTCGGCGGCCCGGGAAAGCATAGCAGCCATCTTGGGGTCTGGTGCGGCCGTTGCCCCTCTCCCAGAGGGAGGCAGTACAGCCAAACCTTCATTCTCCGAGGACTGAAACTCCCCCTCCGATGCAGCGAACGACATCTGCTTGTCTGCCGGAGCTCCGAAAGTCACCGCTGGCCGCCCGTGGGAGCTCTACCAGTTGCAGAACTGAGGGAATAGGGGCCTGCGGAGATTGACACGGCGGGTGTGCCCTAACCATAATCCTCAGATCACCCTGGCCATCCGAAGAAGTAGGTCTATTCTGGTTAGGAATAGAACTAGATCGTGGGATGGGTAAGGGGACTCCACCTTCCCGAAGGTAGGTGAGTCTCGATCTTAGTTCCGAGATAGTCATGTTCCCGCAGTGAGAACATGAACTATCCACAAATGCCGCCTCAGCGTGCTGTTTGCCCAAACACGTGAGACAGCGATAGTGACCGTCAGCTGGCGCCAGGGAACGACCGCATCCAGAAACGCACGGGTGGAATGACATCTTGAAAAAGACGCAGCGTCACCCGTGTACTCTTTTTGTGAGGAAACGCTCTCTGTGCTGAAACACGCAGCGCACAGGGTTTAGTTTGACGTACGTCGAACGTGACCGACTGAAAGGGAACTCATTATATTAAACCATCTGCCATAGCACATACCCATACAAGTTTTTGTACATGACAGTCTTGATCAAAACTGTGATTTGATCTTTATGCCAGGACTCACAATTCACAGTTAAAGACTGAAAGACAGAAGTAAATAAGGGCCAAAATGTTTGGTGAAAGATCAATGCACCTTTTGGCCATCAGATTTCCGAGTTCCTACAAAGACGCTGCCATGGTATCCTGATCCCCAGTTTATTTCCCACTTCATGCAGAGATTTCAATAGATTCTAGAAGAAGGAAAAACACAACAAACAATGAGACTGAGCAGACTTATGCAAAGTATTTGATAATACTTATTTTATTTTACACTACAAATTACAATACATAATTATATCTTACATTCTTCACTTTCAAAGATTCAAACCTTTTAGCTTTTAACATTTTTAATCCTCAAGTTGTTATGTTTTTGTGGAATACACTCTAAAAAAAAATAGGTTCTTTATGGCACCAAAAATGGTTCTTGGCTCGTAATCATAGGGGAACCTTTTTTAGTGCTATATAGCACCAATTTTGGTGCTTCAGTGGTTCTTCAGAGGTTCTTCACCGGTTCTTTGACTAAGGTGCTATATAGCACCTCTGAAGAACCGCTGAAGAACCACTGAAGCACCAAAATTGGAGCTATATAGCACTAAAAAAGGTTCCCCTATGATTACGAGCCAAGAACCATTTTTGGTGCCATATAGAACCCTTTTTTTTTTAGAGTGTACTGGTCAGGTGCTGTAAACTTCTGTCTGTGACGTTCACAAACTCACAGAACTTGAAGAGATGGAGTTTGTGTGGAGCAGCATTTACTGTGAACTGAGCTGCTCCGAGACACTGAATACATTGGATCGTGAGCTGCTCGCGTGTAAATAAACACAGTGCCTCGCTTCACTCTGAAACACACATCGCCTGTTTGAGAAACCCAGAGAAAATATATTATTGGAGATTTTTAAAAACACTGATAACGAATAAAAATCCTTTTTTCTTTTTAAAGTGTGCGCTGCAATGATGCTCACAGAACAACTGAGGCCTGTGCTTAGAATAAATATTATCTACTGGTGTGGACAGTTATGTAGTTATCATTATAGTTCTCATTCTTGGTGTGAACTTTAATCTTTAATTTCCCGCTCTTTAGGAGATCTGAATATCAATAAACTCCTAAAGAATTAAGATAATTAAAAGTAACCAAATAACTTTTTGTCAACTTTTCTTTTGCTTTAGCAAGGGTATGAAGAACCTCTGAGAGAAGAGGTAGCTGTGATGTTGCAAAAACCTGGCTTGTGACCAGGTTTAACAAGGCAGATCGATGCATATAAATTCTGGAATATGAGCATCCCTACGTGACTTTGTTTGATTTAATCTTACAAAACAGAGGTCATCCGTCTGAAACATAGCAAAAGACAACATAGATTTCACAATGTCCTACATAATTACCTGATCAACACAAAGCCCATGCAGCTGAAGTTAACAGATTTTGGCGATAGTGAGATCATTCCCATCTCTCCCTGTGGCTTTGGTACAAGCGATACACGTGACGTGAGTTGGCTTTAAAAAAAATACAGTTCATTAATGATTTTTGCAAATTAATTGAAAAAGAGAGCTGTTTGCTGAAAACTGATGACTAAAGAAAAGTGCCTTGCCCGATACAGTATTGCAACTAGGCAATTTGCTGTCTATGATGGTGGAGGGACTTGGTCTTAAGAAATCAACAATACATATTTCCAATGGTGAGCCAAAGTGTTTAATAATAAGAACGGTCATGTGTTAAGGGATTGCATATAAATTATTACTAACAAGTTCAGTCATCAGAACTATGTGATGAGAGAAATATTGCACTTTTTATGACCTAATCATGATGACCAGTAGGACACTGATGTGTCCTGAATGTCATTTTATTTGCAATGGGACACAAATACAATGTGCTTCTGAACATTACATTACCTTCATGTCAAAGAAGCTGTCATCTCTCTTTTGGAAACTTTTACAGAATGCCTGGATGTTATAAGGGTGTGTGAAGTACAAAATCTAAGACAATGAGTGGTTCACAAAAGAGAATCCGATTGTTTTACACAAACATTGCAGATATTGTAGGAACTCTGCGTACTGAACCCTGAAGATCACGGCCTGTTCAGAGAGAGGAAACTTTTTCAGAATGCCAAGTACACAATACCAAGAAGAAATACCAAATACAAAATAAAAGACCTAGCAACATCTTATAACATGACCGGTTCACAAAAAAAGAATTGCCCCTTTTTAAGGGATAGTTCACCCAAAAATGAAAATTCTGTCATCATTTACTCACTGGTTACCAACATTCTTCCAAATATCTGCTTTTGTGTTGAAAAGAAGAAAGAAACTCATACAGGTTTGGAACATCTTGAGGATGAGGACAATTTTTGGGTGAACTATAAAGGAAGCAACGAGAGATGGCTGAGAAACTCATATTGATGACAAAAACCACACAGACAATCAGATTGAACACTGAAGATGACAGGCCATTCAGAGATGCTCCTGTCAGAAGAAACAGTCAGACACGATGCAAGGAACATAAAGTATACAATAATGTCCAGAGGCGTATACCATTAACTGTGGAGCCAAAAAATGCTGGGTACAATGACCCAGGTGAGATACATAAATTCAGGTCAGGCTGTTACCAATCAAATAAAATCAGTATCAACAAAATCCATTTTTTTGCACTGCCGAAGTGGCATAAAATCTGCACAGCAAAGATGCATTTACACTGCTATTACAATTGCAAAAATAATGCTATGATATTAATGTTCTAAAAATATTTTAAATACTGAAATATATTAAAGGTCCCTTTCTTCGTGATCCCATTGTTCAAACTTTAGTTAGTGTGTAATGTTGCTGTTAGAGCATAAATAATACCTGTAAAATTATAAAGCTCAAAGTTCAATGCCAAGCGAGATATTTTATTTAACAGAAGTTCCCTTTCAAAGCCTACAGCGAACGGCCGGCTTGGACTACATCCTGGTACTTCCTTCATTAATTACGTCAGTAGAACAGACTAACCTCCGCCCACAAGAATACGCGAAAAAAGGGGGCGTGGTCTTGTTGCTGTCCCACGTGGAGAAGAGGACGTGTCGCGTGGAGAAAAGGAATTGTTGCGTTTGAGTGTGTTTGTCGCCATGTCGTCGAGACGCTGTTATTTTCATCACCTTTGTTTGGCTTTCCCAGGGACGCTGTAGAGATCATTAAGCGCATATATCTCCCGTTAAGAGGCGTGACCTTTCCACGTGCGCTAAGCTGCTGTCGAATCACAACACAGGAACCGTGACACGTTTGCTAAGGTGCGGTCAAATCCCAACACGGGAACCGCTGGCACAATCAGAACTCGTTACGTATTTCTGAAGGAGGGACTTCATAGAATAAAGGAACTCATCAGCCGTTTTTAGGACAGTGAAAACAGCGGTACACAGATGAGTAAATTGTGTTAAAAATACAGTTTTTTTTACACACGAAACATGAACACATGTTATATTGCACACTGTAAACACAATCAAAGCTTCAAAAAACACGAAGAACGGGACCTTTAAATGCTTTTTTAAAGGAAACAATACTTTAAATATGAAACTAAAACCACCAATATTGTGTCTAAAACCCTGGCATGTGCACAGATAGACCCCAAGTGATGGGCTATCCTGCCCTTTTGGCTTCTGACTAGATAAGTTTCCTTTTTGCAAGACATTTTTTAATTTCATATTTTAGATTTTATTTAACTGTATGACTTTGTGTGTGTGTGTTTATAAACACTATATTTAACGCACAATCAAGAGTTCTCTTTTCCCGAATATAAGCATGATTGCAAATGTGATATTCATTTTATACAACAGTTCAATAATTATATTAATTGACCCTTTTTAGACACAACTTTATCAATATTGACTGTTTTTGCTCTATTTCACCGATGACAAAAGTCCCAAAATAAAGCAGGACAGTTGCGTTTCCCAGCAACACAAAATGAATGATTCAGCATTTTTGAAAGAATTGGGTCAAAGAATTAGTGTAAATATTGTCATATATAGTAATAAAATACTTCATACAGGGGCCTTTTGCCCCCATATATTGAATTTTGTGGACATTCTAACTGCATTCTATGGGCTGCATCACACAGTGAAAGCATGCAATCTCAACACGGAATTAAGAGAGCAGGATTACATCATATTATAGAAGCATAAAAATAAGAATTGTCCATTTTGATTTCATGGTGACTTTAAAGGGATAGTTTACCCAGTCATCATTTACTTACTTTAATGTCATTGGAAACCTTGCTGACTTTATGACCCCCAGGGCCCGCTAAAATAAGATATGAATTAAGCAGTTTAGTTCACGTCTTCTAAAAAAAAAAACATGGGGCCGTATGTATGAAGCCGCTCAGAGTAAAATATGTGTGTCAAAATTCTAAGAATGACGTAATTTTACTCTTACTCCTAGACTTAAGAATAAATGTGATTCATAAAGGTTCATAAGTGTTAAGACTAGGTTTCAGCTCCTAAATGATTTAAGAGAGCTGCAGAGGTATCCTAACCTAGCTAAGGGTAGCAAGATGGCAGCAGAGAGGAGGAGATCACACACTTTCCTACGAAAATATAATGTTGATTATAATGAGTTAAATGATGACAGTTGATCATCAAGATATTCTTTTTGCAACTGACATAGTAGGACATTTTATTCTTCCACTCTACAAATCAATGCTGTAATTGCAGAATTTAAAGTAGAACATAGTCTTAAATAGCAATATTGTGTCATTCACACAGAGAAAGAGGGTGTCAAAATTGTACCTTTAGGCGTACAACAGCTTGTCGCTGGAGCAGTACCCTTAAAAGGACACGTTTGTACCTTTTTTACCACAAAAAGTTTCATAGTAGGACCTTAAGGTACGTATTTGTACTCTAAGGTACTAATATGCACCTTTTAGGAGTAAAACAGGTACAAATATGTCCTTTTAAGGGTACTGCCCCAGCGACAAGCTGTTGTACCCCTAAAGGTACAATTTTGACACCCTTTTTCTCTGTGTGTTGACCACACCAAAAGTGGCCAAAAGTGATATGCAGAGTTTTTTAATGGCCTTACAAGTTTGTTTAAATATGAGGAAAATATTTTTACATTATATATTTTTAAACATTTTAAAATATGAAAGAAGAACAAATAACACTAAACTTAGTTAAGGTAGCCTATATCTGAAAAAAAAAGAAGAAGTATTTACTGCAACATAATCAGTTATTAATAGTTAATTGGTCCTCTCTTGTTTTTGCATGTGTTCATACTTTCTTTGTATGACAGCCTGGACAAAAATTATGTCCACACAATTTGGCATGTTTCATTGTGTTATCACAACTAAAACAATTGACTTCAATCACAACTACGCAATATGCTTAAAACAATCATTAACAATTTTTTATAATATTAGAATAAAGAGTGAATATGACAAAATCAAGCCACTTTTAGGAGGCATCATTGCTCCAACTGTAAACGAGGAGACCAATAGAAAAGGATTCCATAGCATCAATCATTTGTGATAATTTTGCACAGTGCAATGCATGTTTTAAAATAAATTTAAATATTAAACTTTCAGTGTCCTAATTAAATGATTTTATTGTAATTACATTACATGATTGGCGTCATTATTGTAACCCCTCTACGTTTTGCACTTTGGACCAATGTAGTCAGGGTACGTTTTTATATGAGACTGGGTTGCATGCAGCGTGTGACTTCACCCTTGCAGGCTCAATGTTGGCTGATTCAGTGGTTGAGGACAGCCATTTTGGGTCATGTCATTGTAGTTCTTAGTTTGCAACATTAAGTGTCACTTCAGTCAGCACTTAAGAATCAGTCTTACACTTTGCTGAAAGCTTCTTTATAAAAGTCCTATTTTATACTAAGATTTTTTGGCACTTAACCCAGCAAGCAATTTTGTAAAAGATAAAAGATGTCTAAAAGCTAAAACAAGGCAAAATTTGGGCTGTCAGTGAAAACTGAATAGATTTCAAATCATAAAGCCCATGAATAGACTAGTCATCTAAAACATTAACATGTCAAAGAAATCAAACCAAACACCTTGTAATCACTGTTGAATTTTCTTACATGATGGACTATCATACATCTCACAAGTTAATTTGGCAAAAACGACCAAATTCAAGGTTATTTTGGCTAGAAGTGGGTTACTCATAGCTGGACTATATCGGGTTTTTAATTAACCAAGATGGTGAAATGATGTCTTGGAAGTGCGAAGTCAAAGTTTAAGACTGTTTAAAAGTTTAAGAGCATTTCTGAGAAGTTTTATACAGACGGGCCATAATCTCTTTATGTATTAACAGGTACAAATTCTGTGTTTATGTAGCCTAAACATATGCACATCTATGGTAAACGAAAGCTCAAATGTGTCTTCATTCCATCCTAAAATTTGCCTCTTTGCACTCTATATCCAGAACCTTGGGATTGTGATATGAAAAAATACTGCTAAAATGAAAGCGTTCAAAACAGTGCGTGTAATTGTGCAGTTCAACAGCAGAGGGCAGAGTATATGTCCACTGGTACACTGAGAAGCTGCAGACTTCAGTTTTAGGAGGGAGGAAGCTGTGATTGAGCCCCCTGCTGTGCACCAGTGGAATATGAATATATGACAGTTAAACTCAAGCGGTTCAACTGAAGATCAGCCGCAGCTCAGTACAGTACACTAATACAGATGTCCATTTAACTTGTTGAAATGAAAGCATGCTGGTAAAGCAGTGTTTTCTCTTTGTTTTCAAGTTCAGAGAACTTGTGTTAGCTTGTTCTCTTTCTCTACGCCCTTCTGTCATTCTCGAATCTGTCTCTCGAATTTACATTGCTGTGTGTGAGCACAACACATTAATCATACAGTATGCTTTTCTGCTGTTTAAAATTCTAGGTGATGACAAGAACAACCCTCGACAATACAGAGACTTTCAGCTTAGGGGTGGATTTTTCTCTCATTCCTCCTCTTACCATTCATATGCTTATGTTTTTTCTTAATGATAGAGGAAACAAACAAGGACTGATTTCACTGTATTCCCTCGCCAGATCACCGTCTTGTGTTTTACTGTTGCTGCAATCACAGATGATGGGTAAGTCGACTGTACATTCATATATAATGAAACACCTACTGAAGTACACAAAGGAAAAACACTGTGAGAGCACACAGAGAAAATACAGCTTTCTCAATAATTGATGACAAGAATCAAATGTTAAGTCATGCATTTGACAGATCGCATTGTTCAAAATATAAACATGATGAAAACAAGCATATTATTTATAAATGTGTAGCTAGACTATGAGTGTTTTTGCAGGAAACAGGACCGAAGTGATCCATTTGTCGAGTACAGACGTGTTTGTACAATATGATAGCCAAGCTACATTTCAGATAGCACAAATTTCAGATAACACAACAGTTAAAAAAAAAAAAAACAGTTAAAATTATGTAACTTACATTTGGGACACAATATTGCCAGTTATATCTAACTGCCCTTTAGTTCAAGCCTGGATCATAATCTTACAGTTCAATCAAAGTACCATATTTACTTCATTACTATCATTTCATTTTGAGCGTAAAGCCAACAAGTTTTTCATTCACAATAGGGGACTAAAGATATTTTGTATTATCTCTATTATGTATAAGTATTATGCCATGACGTTCAATTAACTTTTCAGTTAAACTGCTTAAGGGTGGGTGTGGGTGATACAACCAAAATATTAAACGACGTCATTCACTACCTTCCTCCTCATTCATTTTAAAATTCCCATTCTTTTTGTAAAAAATTGTATAGGGTCACTAATGACCCGAGATGTGTAACAGTGTAAGAATATTTTTTTCTGCACAACAATAATTGAAACGTTTGATGACTGAATAAGTGCATTTCACCTTCATTCCACATGGTGTCTGATACACAATTAAGTGGCATTTCACTCATAGTTACCACAGGCAGAAAATAAAAGAATAGGAAGTATCATCAGCAAAACTTGAAATGGCTCAGCGATTTACTGCAGAATGCGTATTTGGTGTGCTGTCCGGGGGGAGGGCTCCGAGTTCGGAATTTGGCCCGAACCCAGAGAAACCAACGCACGTATGACTCACTCATAAAGACATTAATTTGTTTCTTTCTTAAAGGATTAATGCTTTGAAAAAAACTGTTGAATGAATGATTAAATGAAAAACTAATAAAGACATGTGTCACACCTACCTGAGAATCAATGTAACCCACAGAAAGAGTCACTGTAAAATCCTCACCACTAATGCACAGATTGACAGTCAATCTGAAACAAACAGACATGCATAGTGACACAACCTGCCAATCATTCATATATTTATAATCTTATAAACTTTGTGTTTAGATTTGGCATGTTTAAAATGCTGCTTTCCTTGTGATCTCCACATTGTAGATGACTTCAGGTTTTACTGTACATTTGATCCTCACTATATAGGTAAAACCTGACCTAGGCTGCACACACACATACACACACACACACACACTAGCCTCTCTGTGCCCCGTCTCTTATAGGGTGCCTGGCACGGCTGCGGAGAATCTCAGCACAGCCACAAGCATGTGTGTAATTTTATACACCCGGTCCGTTCTCATTGCATGCCAGTTCACACATCCGCCATTTCAAACTGCTTGCCCTGTAAAACTGCATACGGACTCTGCATACCACAAAACACAAAGAGTTCACTTGGCACGCAAACCTCCGACACAGTGCGCACACATACGCCTGTCTGTATCTTGCCCCTGTGTTGTCTCACTTACAGTAGGCTTGATCTGGGCCAGACATGCTTTCCATTTCATCCGCCATGACATCACAATTGCCAAATGAGCAGATGATGTTTGGGGAGGAGAGGTGAATGAAGAGCAACTGGGTTAGACATATAATGATATCCTGTTGAAATGAAATTCATCAAATGGTAATTACACTCTTTCAAAAACAGACCAAACATTGAACAGAAATTGGAGGACTGAAATTAAAACTGATTGAAAATACAGAAGCTTAGGAAAGAAAAACACTGCACATTCATTTAATCATGCAGATTTTTGAAACAAACTATATAGCTAGCTGCGTGCTAGAAGTTTGTCTGCTCTATGTAGTTAGATATCAAATCCAAATTCCCTCAAGAATCCCTGCAGTCTTGGGGGAGAAGATATCAGACGAGTTTATTTTTATAGCTCAAGTATGATTGAGCGAATAGTGAAGCTCAATGCTCCTCTCATCTTTTCAGCCGTTCGTAAAGAGTTTTGACTTTCTCAGAGGTATCTTAAACACAAACTAACAGCATTTGTGCTTGGGGTCGTGAGGAGTGTGTCTATAATCATACAGTGTGATCAGGTCACAGAGATGTTGGAGTGTGTGGCGAGGAGCCAGGGAGGACAGAAACTGCTCAGCACACAATACAGGAAGTTGTTTTACTCACAGCTGGTCTTGGGAATGTGAAGCTCGTGAGATGGAAAGAAGAGAAAATGCATGGCATGCCGTACAGAAATAAATGTACACCAACAAATACATCTTCACTGAGAGTCATTAAACGGTTAGTTCACCCAAAAATAAAAATTACCCTCACCCTCAAGACATCATAGGTGTATATGACTTTCTTCTTTCAGACGAATGCAATAGGAGATATAATAAATAATGTCCTGCTCTTCCAAGCTTTATAATGGCAGTGAATAGCCCTTTTGAAGTGCAAAAAAAGTGCATCCATCGATCATTAAAGTAATCCACATGGCTCCGGGGGATTAATAAAGGCCTTCTGAAGCGAAGCGATGCGATTTTACAAAGTGTCTATTTTAGTAAATGACAATCATTTTATTCATCCATATATTTCTAAAAGCGTAGGAACATGATACATTCTGTCACTGAAAATCATGTCCTTAAGTGTGACACCATATCTTGATTTTAAATCGGGCAATTCCACTGACAAGTTTAATTACTTGAAGGACCCCATTCAAGGTCATATTACTGTGAAGCCCAATATGTGCACATGGTAAGTTTTTGTTTCAGCATTGTTCAAATATTACACTTTTTATTGGAACCACTATAAAAGTGTTAAGTTTTGTTGTCCTTTGGTGTGACACCCCTATTCTTAATTCTTGCTACAGTATGTCACACCATAGGACACATTTTTATTAAAATGTTCAAATAACAGTGTAAGAATTGACAAAGTTAGCGACCCCTATTTTCCCAAACATCAGATGTCACACTGCATAATAATATGCAATTTTTTCAAAATTTTTTACAATTTTTTTTTTTTTTACTGCATATTAGTCGACCCTAATGCATTACAGTATGCATCTTTGCACATTATTCTAAAGATTAAAAAAGGTTTGATCTTTCATTACATTACGTTCACATATGTAACTAAAATTTAACTAAAAAGAAAGTAAATAATTTATTTAGCCTATATATATGTATATATATGTATCTATATATATATATTAAAGCTGCACTACAAATTATTTTCTTATAGTTTTAGGTAAACGCCATTATTAAGTAAGAAAAAAATGCATTTTCTTACTGCATTCAATTTATATTTTAGGTGGTCATCGATTTGGCAGGAAATTTCAGGTTTACGTTTACATTCATTCTTGTGTGTTTACATCTGTACTATGGTGTATGTAAGTCCTACGTGTTGTAGGACTTCCATCTTATTGTCAGTGGGTCTCATTATGTTGAATGACAGATCTACTCTGATACGGTGACAAAAGGCAGCCATAGGCACACCTCAAACTATCTGAATCATTACTGCTGAAAAGCAGTGGCAAGCAGATAGAGCAACCATTGACTACCATAGTATTTTTTTCCCTACTATGGTAGTCAATGGTTGCTCTATATGCTTTGTTACAAACATTCTTCAAAATATCTTCTTTTGTGTACAGCAGAACAAAGAAACTCATACAGGTTTGGAACAACTTGAGGGTGAGTAAATGACAGAATTTTCATTTTTGGGTGAACTATCCTTTTAAGTTTTAAAAAAAAACTTTGTAAGCAACTTGCAGTTTTATATTTCAACCACAGATGGCGATAGAGATGCCAACTGTCAGAACAAGCAGCAGAAGTTAAAGTAATAGTTATAGTTTACTCACCATGTCATTCTCACCCTGTATTATTTTCTTCCTTCTATGAAACAGAAAAATAAACGTTACGCAGAATGTCCAAGTTGCCCTTTTCCATATAAAAGTATTTATGCAGCCAGACAAGCTCTAAAACAGAAAAAGTCCATTAAAGTATCATACAAGCTTGTATATATGCTCGTGTTTTATGTTTCAATTCTTCTGAAGCTTTGTTAAATTAAATGTAAGTTCAATTAAAAAATGGTGCCTTTGGATGCGTTATTTTCAACAAACACAACTTGTTCCAACATGTCACTTGACCAAAAAAAAACCCAACTGCAAATGAGGACACCCTTATGATACTTGTATAGTGCTTTTGGTCCTTTTTGGAGCTTGTCTGTGTAAAGCCATTCCATGTTTCTCTGAGCTACAGAGGATTTGTCGTTCATTGCACATGTGTGAAGTGTTGCCTACAGAAAGTCCAAACTTTCTCTGATGCTCATATAAACACACACAAAGAAAACAATGCATGACTTACTGACCAGAGGGTCAGTAATCAAACATTTAACAATAAATTCTGTAAAAAGCATCTGGACTGTGTTTTTCCTCAACATATATGTGTATATTTCATACAGATCGTGCAAAGGTAAAATGGAGTGTGTGTGAATGATACAAGGGCGTTTGGGCTGTACAGCTGGAGTCCTGGTGTAGACGCCTCAGAGTTCCTGTCCAGCTGAGCAGAGGGTGGAGAAGACTTTACACCTCTCTGACACACACAAACAAACCAGCCCTCTAATGCTCTCAGACAAACAAACACAGAGGGCTCAGGATATCATCCAGAAAAAGAAAACTGAACCGATAGTTTTCAAGGGTTATCTCACTGTCTCTTACGTCTTCCTGTCTCTGTATATATCACTCACTCCATCTGCCCACATGATCTGAATTAAGTTCAGACTGACCACCTCTCATCGGATGAGGCCGGCTGGCCATTCGATGGAAAAGTTCACACACTGAGTGACTGTGTAAATAAGAGACTGAAAGTATTTAGATGTTTGTGAGTGTGGCTGGACGGAATGTGTGAACAAGTGTGTGAATATTAATAAGAGAATATTTTTAATAAGAGAATATTTGTGTGTTGGAAATGGTGGAAAATGTGGTGCAGAAAAAAAAGTTAGCAAACTAAATCATTTGCTGAATTATATATGAGTTTTCCAACATCTGCTAGAACACCAGATCAGAACACAGTGCCGCTTCCCTCTGAATTGTGCAGCACATATATTTATTTGAATAAATATCAACCAAGCCATATCATAATGTCTGTTACTCAGTTGTATAAGATAAAACCGTACAAGATGAGCAAACTGAGCCAAAGGTGCAGGAGCCAAACGCATATTTTTATGGGCAAGGAGACGTTAGTCAACATATGAAATCAAAATTCACCCTATATACATACTACTATAAATATTGTGCACAATTTATTTGTGCATGCTTTTATAAAAGAACAAAAAAGGAGTTGCCATAGTATAAATAGTGGCTTCTTCTTCACCATTCCACTCCCCTTCAACCACCAAAATCATTCTGGTATGTAGAGGCCATTTTCACAACGATTGAAGTAAGTCCCACACAGTGTTGAGAAAGTTACTTGTAATGTAATAGGTTACAGATTACAAGTTACCATATTTAAAATGTAATAAGTAGTGTAACTATTTCAATTACTTTATTAAAGCTGATTACATTTGATTACTTTTCAGTTTTTTTTCTCTTAACTGTTAATCATTTTCAAACATTTAACCTCTAAAAAACTGAGATAGTTGTATTTAGTTATATTTAAGAGAGAAAACGCAATTCTAGGTCATTATACTGTAGTAAAAACATGTTTTTCTGCATACTATTCTTTTTACCACTATGGGCCCTATCTTGCACCCAGCGCAATTGACTTTGTACACCGACGCATGTGTCATTCCTATTTTGCACCCGCGCAAAGCGCGCTTTTCCCTCCACAGAAGCACGTCGCTAAACTAGTGAATGAACTTGCGCTCCCTGGGCGGTTCAGCGCAAAAAAGGAGGCGTGTTCCGGCGCAAACAATCCCTGGTGCTATTTTGCTGTTCCATTAAACAATTGCGCCACTGACCAGAAAAAACCTAGTCTAAAGTCAGTGGCGCGTTGCGCGTTGTTCATTATGCTATTTTAAGGGCGCATGCTTGACCATAGCGTGCACAACGCGCATACACTTTGCTCATGTAATCTACACAGATGCAACAGTTATTTTTGCAAATCATAAATTGTTACACTAAAAAAATATTAACACATGAGATGACGGAAATCATTGTGGTGTGCCACGAAGATGTGAAAAGAGCCATTGCCAAATGGCAAGAGCCATTTATCCCGCCGGGAAAATAGCAACAGCGCCGAGACCCGCCCACAAAGTTACTTGCGCTTTGCGCTTTGACACTTGCGTTTCAGATCGTTAAAATAGGGCCCTATACATTATATGGTTTTCTTTTTAAATAAAGTTATATTCCACCTAAAATATTGTTTAGACTCAATGACCAATCGTTGTGTTAAATAGCTGTATTTTGTCAAAACGTGACAAAATAATATAGGTTAACATTCATGATAGGAGATGCTTCCCCTGGTTCGACATTGATTTGTCGATATCGTTTTAATAGTTGGCAAACATATTTTGCAGTGAACTGTTATATTTGCGCCATTTTCTGATTTGTGGATGAAATGATTTTCAAATTTACAGCACTGAAACGCATTTTTATCACTTGCCATGGTGGCAACAGACAAGTTGCAGCCTAAAGCTTTCAGTGGCGATGTGGATTGATGTAATTGGCAGACGCTGCAAATTCAATCAAGAGAGCCAATCAAAAGCATCAGAATAGCATCGCTTTACTAAACGGCCTTTAAATAGCAGGATAGCATTGTGCACATCAAAAACGGGCAAAGCAAATATTATCCAACATATTTTGCAGAAAATATTCAGATGTACAGTAACTGTAATTTATTTACACATTTTTGTCAGTAACTGTAACAGATTACAATTACATTTATTTTGTAATTAAATTAGTAACTCTGTTACATGTAAGTTACTCCCAAACACTGGTCCCACATTATATTTTGTCCCATTTCACGCTGACATGCTGAAGTAAAATGGCCTGCAAATGCTATTTCATGTTCAACCATGATACACAAATTCCTCCTATGTGTTCAACCTGTGGTTTCACACCTGGTCCATGGAAACAGAAGGACTGTGCAAATGCTTCTCTGGTGTATATAATTCTGTAGTATAGTATAGACAGTAAAACTCAGAGTACGTGAACAAAAGTTCAAGTGGAGGATAACCACAGAGACATTACAGAAAACCAACCTCTTGTGTCTCCCGCTGACTCATTGATATAGGGTAGCATAGCTATGACATTAACCATCAAACAAAGGGTGTTTTTGCTCTCTTGTTTGGTGTCTAGTGGTTCACCACAGTTTGGTGGGATTAACTTGATTAATGGCATAAAAATTCTCTGCACTGTACGTCGGAGTTCTGCGATGCAGCATTTCTCACCATTATCTTGACCAAGTTATTTTGAAATGATTAAACACAGCCCTTCATGCCAAACACATATGAATCTGTCTTCTCAATAATGTTCTGGTTTTATTCAAGGGTTACATTATATTTTATTGTATAGGCTAGAAAAATCTGAAATTCAATCCCTTTACATTCATATTTATTTAGTTATTTTGTTGACTTTTTATCCAAAAGGTACTAACTAAAGAGAATAATACAAGCAGGAGCTACAAATAAAAGTCCTGAAAACTCATGTGTCTCCTCTAGAGTTTTAGAAGTGATATAAACAATGATTCAAACTGTGCTTTGATTTGCTAAGACACCAATGCTGCAATCAAAAGTCAGAAATCTCAATATGAACTTTCGGTAGCACTTTATTTTACAGTCCTGTTCCCCATGTACTATGTGCTTATTATAGCAATTACAATAACTTGATAATTACAAAACTAGGTACTAAACCTGAACTGTATGTCAATAATTCTCTCATTTGTGTCCATTTTGATTTCATTTAAAGGGATGGGTACCTCAAAATTAACATTCTGTCATCATTTATTCACCCTCATGTTGTTCAAAACATGAATGAGGGTACGTTTGCACAACATCAAAAAGTTTTATGTTTTTTGTGTACAGACAAAAACATTGTCAAAATGATTCACACAGATCCACGAAAACAATTAAAAACAGTACTTGCCGATGTCAGTTTATAAAGAAACACTACACGCCTATAGACTGAACATTTAATACTTATGCGCATGAAGTCACTGTTTTCACAAATTCACGTTTTGTAGTTTACATAGAGTGGTATCAGTATCATTTTCGAAAATGTACACTTTGAAACCGGTTTTCAAAAGTTTGCATTTTCAGGCCCCCAAAACACTTTTGTCATGTAAATGAATGGCCATAACGCATAAAAAGTTTAAAATTTTTAGTCGAAAATGGCATTGTGTAAACTGCCCCTGAGTTTCATTCTTCTGCAAAAGAATATATTTTGAAGAATGTTACTAACCAAACAGTTTTGTTGCGCATTGACTTCCATTGTATGGACAAAATAAAATACACCAAACCAGTGAGACATTCCTCTAAATATACTCTTTTATGTTCCACAGAAGAAAGAAAACCATGAAGGATTGGAATGACATGAGGGTAAATTACAAAATTTTCTTTTTTGCGTGAACAATCCCTTTAAGCAATTTGAGCAAAAACATGATATTTAATGATATCTCAATGAAACAGACCATTAAGTCTATACTAAGACTACTACTCTACTACCAAAATGTCCTTTGGGCATGCATATGTTCTAGTTTGTATGTGTGGATGTATATGAACTTCCTCTTTCCCAAGTTCTCTTTGTCTTTGGGAATGTGCTGTACTGCTGGAATCAGAGGGGATGGAGTGTGCTGTGGATCATGTAACAGAGCACATCTATCACTTAGCCTGTATTTGTGCAGGCCTCGGCTCTGAGCACATGGAGAGGGAAGGGGAGCACGAGGGAAGGTGGGAGAGAGGAAAAAAGGGGGGTCGGAATGAACAGGAGCGTCTTTGTAAAGCACCCGGGCATTCCGTGCTCCGAGTGCTGTGACATCCAACCCCTCACAATGGGGCTCCTTTAAGACTCCAGGAGCGGAGCTTGGGGAACACGGAGGGGAAATGAGTTAGTACAACACTACAATCCCACATCAAATTCACTGTCATGGCCTCCGCAGGGAGCCACGCAGCAGGGCCCGGGCCCGAACGTCACCCCAAATTCACCCAAATCTATTTTCACATACCATTAAAGGCAGTGGCCTGTGACTCTATAAACTCATCTGATGTAAACTCACGTCCAGCGCTCAGAGGGTGGTAATGGAAACTTTATTAGAAAGTTCAAGACATGAAATTTCCGATCATTTACTTCATCTTGACCCTCCTGTAACTAAGAATTACCACATGTATTTTTTGGCAGATGGCGATTTCAAAAGTGTCTGATTTTGACCTTGTAGAATGACTTCGTATTCAGAGCTCATGTTAACCCACTCACTGATCCAAGACTAATAAATGCAATACCCACCTTATAAAGAAACATTAGCTGAACTCTGTCCCGACCACCAGATTGAGTAAGTTACATGAACTAAATCTTGTTATTTCTCGCTCATCCTTCTATGAAAATGGGTTAAAGTTGAAGTATGTCTCTTATAAACGTTCTCTTAACCCATTTTATTGTTCATTTACTATTTGTATGCCAATCATAGGTTTATCTTCCCCAAAAGTGTAAACATTGAGCCTCTCAGGCACCATCTAAACATTGAGAGCGATCCACTCAGATCTGTCAATCTCTTTCCAGTTCAACCTATAGTAAGAGTTTGGGGCGTGGCTACTGCAGCAGGCGGAGCCAGAGGGGTTTTAGCCATTGTGGGACCAGCTGACACATTACATGGGAAAAGACATTCAGCTTCAGTCACATAAAAATGTGTTGCATTTAGACATTCAAATATTAAACAGGTCATGAACACTTCAAAGTGAATAGGGCATTGCGATGCAGCGTACTACAATGGACACTTCAATACAGCATGCACCCATTCAGAATGACAAATGTTCCAGTTTATAATGGTATAATTGGGGCAAATTTTGTTTTGTAACCCATTGAATGCCATTGTATGAACACAAACAGTTGAACCCCCCCCCCCCCCCCCCCCCCCCAAAAAAATCAACTTTGTGTTCAAAAGATGAAAGTAAAATATAATATAATGTATTAAAATGTACTTGCTGACATTTCTTTTGTCATATTAAATATTTTTAGCATCAGTCCTGTTTTTGCTTCATTGGCGTGATATTTAAACATATTTGATTTGGATAACTCAAGCTCAGTGTTCAAGTCTCTGACCAGACCATAGAATTATGGAATGTTAAAGGTCCCAAATTGTGGATTTAAATTTTATTTTATGTTTCCTGAGGTGTACTTATGTTAGTATGATTTTTACACATGATAATAATCTCATAATTTAAAAATAAAAGGCATTTTTCTATCCTGATTTTAGCCCTCTGGCTTGAAGGCTCTGTTTGAAGGGGTGTGTCTGCTGTGAGACTTTAGTGTAACTGCTGTGATTGGCTGACATCTTTGCATTTGAAATGTGTATTACATGTGGAACCCCTCTTGAATACTTTTACTAAGTTTTTTTTTTTTTTTTTACTATTATAGCTGTCGAGATGAACGAAAAGTGAAGTGTTGATTATAGCATTGTGGTGAGGTGGGCGTGGTTTTCGCGAGGTCTGCGGGCGGAGAGAGGGAAAGGATCCGAGCGGTGAGTAAGCGGCTTGAGCATTATTTTTTAGATCTTTTCCCATCACATGAAAGGTTGCAGTGATGTGCATTTAGTCTGTTTATTGCGTGAATGCAATTAATTCTCTCTCACGAAATGCTTTCACCACAACTAACAGAAAACATGATATCGATATGAATACAGTAAGAGCTTTATTGTGCAGCATAACAGCGTCATTCATTATAACGGCAGTTTGGGCAAGTGTGCAGATACACTCGCGACGTGTGATTGGCAGATTCAGTCATTATAAAGAGAGTGTTCTTTGATCGGTTTCTGTAGTTTAATCACAATTTAAATAACAGATTATTTTCATGCTACTAAGAGAAACAATGTTGATCGTTTAGTCACTGATGCATAAACAGTATTAAACGATTTATAAAGAAAATCTGTCTGAATGATCTGAAACTTGAATGATTAGCTACACTCAAAAAAATAATTTGTTGAATTTACTTAAAAAAGCTGCATCAAGTGGTTTCACACAACTATATTGAGTCGTTTTTACAAATAACAATTTAGTTATATGAACAAAAGAAAGTCAGGTAAAGCTAACAAAATTTCTTTAAGTAAATACAAACCATTTGAATTTATCACTGTTACATAATATTTATATGTGCTAGGGGTGTAACGGTACACGTATTCGTATTGAACCATTTCGGTACAGGGCTTTCGGTACGGTGCACGCGTGTACCGAACAGTTATGAATGTAATCTTTAACAGTTAACAGTCGGCTTGTTGTAAACGCGGAACACACTTCAATCCGAGTTCCCACACGAACATATTAAGTATTCAGTCCATTTTATCACGAAATTCAAACTATAAATGCCGTTTTAACGCTCTTTAATGTGATGTGACTGATAGACGCGTATCAGTTCAACTTAAAGCGGCAGCGCACGGCGCGCGAGTCAATGCGATCATAGACGCGTATCAGTTCAACTTGCAGGCAGCGCGCGGCGCGCGAGTCAATGCGATCATCTCTTCCTAAAGAATAAACATAAATTAATACATCTTAAGGTATGTTGAGGATACATTACAACTTACTGAAATGTATCATATGTCGTGTAATCGCTCCATCTGTGTTTCAACCGTGGAAAGACAATAAAACTGCTTGTAAACAATGTCATGCAGAATCACGTTTACTCAGAAGTCATTCAGTGTCCACAGCTGTTAGCTCACTAGAGAAATCAACTCTTTCACTGAATACATGCACTATATTAGCCGTTATATTCATTATATTAGCCTATATATATATATATTCATTATATACTACTAAGCCTGTTAGTGATGTCTTGTTTATTTAATGTATGTTTAAATAAACCTGTCATGAAAATGACAGCCACTAAATTATTATATTTCAACAAGAATAAAAATAATTAGATTTAGAAGTTAATGCAAAAACTGCCTTATGTGAAGCTTATGAGTGTTGATCATTATATCTAAAAATAAATAGCAACTGAATTTAGGCTAATAGTTTGGGCTCTGTTGTTAATCTTTAATAGCTATATGTAAGTAAGGGCTCCCTATATAGTTTACAGCATTATCTTTAAGAAACTTTTAGTTATAATTTAATTCATTTAAGGACAGACACAATTTTTTTCATTAAACCACTAAATAAAAAAAATGAATAAAAAGCAATTTTGTAAAACTGCTGTACCGAATCCATACCGAACCGGGACTTCAAAACCAAGGTACGTACTGAACCGTCAGTTTTGTGTACCGTTACACCCCTAATATGTGCAGTTTAATGTTATGTTAAATTTATAAAAGTTTATTATGTTAGGTGAACACATTTATTGATTTAATTTACCTTGTTAAATTGCTCTACAAGTGTAAGTGGAAAACTATTAAATATAACAAAAAGCATATTTTTAGAAACAATTCAAAAATAACTTAATTGAGAACAGGAAGTCCATCCAATAAATGAGTGTATGAGTGGCCACAGCCTAAACACAGGCACCACTCTTCTGCATAATGGCAACCACACAATTACAGAAACTCCTCTAAATGTCCAACATAACTGCACATAACACTAACATAAACTAACAACATCTTTCCCTTTACTGAAAAAGATAAAATAACACTTTAATCCCTAAATTTACTCTCCTAATGCAGTCCCTTGCAAAGCATGCACACATCACCAGAGAGAAAATATTGTAGTTATTTTGTATTAAATAATGATGTGCACGGATGAATAAATTATAATAAACAATTTTCTGACTTTAAAGGTGCACACATGTACGATGTTTACTTGCTTGTTTTGGTAATTACGTTGTTACGAACTGCTCTGAGACAGAAGGGTTGAGAATCCAAATGCAGCTTTATTTGAGGGCAATCCAGAGGCGTAATCCAATGTACAGGCAAGAGTCATACACAGGCAGGCAGTCCAAACAAAGAAACAAAGAAACAAACAAAACAGGCAGGGACCAGAGGCAAGAGAGTAATCCAAGGAACAGGGCAAGATATCCAAAAACCAGAAGACAAGAAAACCAAGAGAATGCTCAGAAATGCAGTGTAACACTATAACAAGACTTTGCGGTGAGTGAATGAATGACCATGGTATAAATAGACAGAGACTAACAGGATGGTGAGACACAGGTGAATGCAATCAGTGAATGAGGTACAGGTGAATGTGATCAGTGATAAGTGATGATGAGTCCGTGCAGTGAGTTATGGGAAATGTAGTTTGAGAGTGATCATAGTCTTATGTGGAGTGCCCTCTGGCGGCTCTCAAGGGCACTCCAGCTGGTGACCGTTACATACGTGAATTGGGCTTTGGCTCAGCTCTTCAGTGTGGATGAATATGATGGTTCGAGGCATAATTGTGTACCTGTGATTACAGCAGATCAGAGTGAATGTCACCAACGACTGATGTGAAAAATGCAAATATGTACTTACCCAATAATTGAGTTTTGCTCATTTAAAACCCAAAAAGTCTTCGGAAGTGCACCTTTTAAAAAACATGACTTCAATACTGGCAATTTTACTTGACTGGTTGAATGAGTTGTCCAGAGGGCAGAGACACTCACAAACATGCTGCTGGTGTTTGAAATGCTGTGTTAACATTCACAGCTCCATCGTGACTGTCCTTTGGGGCAGAGAAATTCAAATTACTTTCATTTTAGTTTCTACAGTGGCAGCTGGAGCCGAGAGTCAAATCCCAATACAACCAGATGGCACGGCGCTTGACAGTACGTGCATGTGTGTTCGTATTTGTATGTGTGTGCAGCATAATGTGTGGCCTTCAAAGCTCTTCTGACTGCTCAGAGGCAGCAAGAGATGGAGGGCAGAAGAAGTAAATGAAGGGATAAATAGGGCAGAGGACGAGAGGAGGGAGACGGATTGTTTTGGGTTTTGAACACAGGTCTGTTTGAGTTTGATTAATAGGACTCTTTCTCCCTGTTTTTGTATCCACAGTTTTAATTAAAGGGACCCCCTGGAGAAAGGGAACACTGCATACCCTGACAGAAATGACTGGTGAGAAAAGAAAGGCAGTCGGTTACAGAAATGTAAATATAACAGGGCTCACAAAGGAATATGCAGAGACACTTATCCTGCCCAATTAATGAGCCCTAACTATGATTTTGAGCTTCTTCTTTTTGCTTCCATTACTCTATCCATGGGTCAGTCCAGTGTAAACAACAGCAACTAGCATGGTACTAAAAAACTATATACCTATATACATATTGAATATATATTAAATGGGATAGTTACCTCAGAAATGACAATTATTTCACAGTTTACACACCTTAATGAGTAAATATGGAAAGGAGCTGAGATCCATATGCTCACAGTTGTGTAAAGTGACCAAGCATAAACTTCTTTGTTTTATTACATTACTGGCAAGATCATTAGTACTGATCAGTAGTAGTAGGGTTATGGTCATGTGGCCATGTTAACATCAGAAGCGGCATGTACAGTTCTGATACCAGAAAAATGCCAATTAAAGTACACTTGGTTTTCTTTCCCGCATGCCTTATTTATCTATTTAGCTCCTTATTATTATCATCTTTCTCCTGCTCTAACAAGATGAGAAAATACTTGCTCAGTACGTGATCCTTTGGGAGAGCAGAGCAGAGAAGAAAAAGCGGAATGGAAGCAGGAGTGATGGATAAGCATAGGTGAAACGAGATGAAAACAGTAGAGGTGAAAGCTCAGATTCACAGTGAATTCGAGAGCTGTGAACTGTGCTCTATATTTTTTTTATTCTGGAGACGAGAGAAAGCAAGGAACAGACTGCACTGCTCACACATTAGTCATATCTCATAGGGCTGATTATTTGATTAGGACTCCAGTCTTTGTAGAATGTTTCTCAAGCAGCTGAACCATATTTCAAAAACTTGCAAAGATGTAAATTCCATCATGAGCGATTCACATTTCAAAGGATCTTTCCCTTTATGACCGCAACATTAATCATCGGTGGCCTGGCTGAGGGTCAGGACCACAAAATTGTAAGAACAAGCAAGCAGACAAGGAAATTCTGATTCAGATTTTCATAATGCAGACTTCTGAACTGCACTAGCTTTCGAAAATCTTACCATTGTAGTGTATTATATGGAAGATTGTTTACACCAAAGAGGAGAACATAAAAATAAAAAAAGGAAATAAATTCACACTGTGAATTATACAATTACAATAAATAAAGTTGCAGGTGTGAGACACATTAGGCATGTTAACATGAACTAATTTAAGGAATATATAGTTATAGAATATACAGTATAGTTATGTAGTACAAGGATCATTAAAGGGGGGGGTGAAACACTCAGTCAATCTCATGTCAATCTTGAGTACCTATAGAGTAGTATTGCATCCTTCATATCTCCGAAAAGTCTTTAGTTTTATTATATTTATAAAAGAAAGATATACTGTACAGAGTCTTTCTGAAAAAAAAAACCCCGAGCTGCTGGGGGCGTATCGTGTGGGCGGAGCTAAAGAATGATAAGCGTGTGCAGCTATCAGTGTTAATTTTGACAGCATATTTTGATTTAGTTTTAGTCATAGTCTTTTGACTAAAATGCCATTTAGTTTTAGTCATATTTTAGTCACCTGAATTGTTTTTAGTTTTAGTGGACTAAATATCATAAGATTTTAGTCGACTAAATCTACTGTAGATTTAGTCTCCTAAAATCTAATGAGTTTAGTTAAATTTTAATACATTAAGCATTTGAGCTCCATTTAATTTTGACATCATTTTGTTTTTGACATTAAAAATACACGAAAGAGAGCTCAATTCACTTTTTTGTTTGTTTTTAAAAACATATATATAGCTTTTATAACTTTGTATTTCTGTTTTAGTTAGTAGGCCATATCAGGTAAAGCTGAAGCTTCAAATATTTTAATTTTAATTTTATTTCAGTTAACATTTATTTAATTTCAAGTAATTTTTTTTTAATGGTTTTAGTGAACTATTATAACCCTGATACTTTATTGATTATGTGTCAAATACTGGTCTTTTCTCCTGACTATGAATTAAATGGGAATTAAATTAAATACAGTTTATTGTGTAACCAAAAACGAATATATAATGCATGACTTTTAAATTATAAACAAGCTCGAAATACACATTGACTCTTATTTTGAAACGTCTGTGCCTTACTATTGCAGTTGCAGGAGCTCATTCAAGTTCAGGAGATAAAATATGCATTGTTACAACCGTCTAAAACATATTACTATATAAACATCGTAAAGTAAACATTGTCCTTATTCATCAGCATTAGTTCATAAACAATTGCCTGGCATAAATGTGCGCTATTCATTGATTGTGAACCGCTCTGGAGTGCTGTATTGGGGATGCATGAGCCTGTAGAAGCGCAACAGCACCGTGTTCTCCAGCGGTAGATCAGCACGTTCAACTCAAATGTGCACATCTGTTACACAGAACATCAGTTCTGACTGGATCTCTTCCCTAATCGACCCTCCCTAACATTTTCATCTCGTTTTTGAGAGTAAATGAGAGTAAGTTTTCGTCATAGTTTTAGTCATCCAACATTAGTTTTTATTTAGTTATTGTCTCGTTTTCGTCAGTGAAAAAAGGTCGTTGACGTCAACGAAATTAGCACTGGCAGCTATAGCGTTGAGAGCGTCTGAAAGCGCTGACATCCTTAAACGTGGAGAAAAAAAACGTTATCCTTTAAGATCAATAGGATATATATACGATCCAGAATCAGATCTAGAGGCGGAAATTGAACAGGAGAAGCAGCAACGGCGACTACAGCAGGACGTCTCAATGGTATGTACTGTAACTTATATACTTGCTTAGAGGCTTGTCATGCTCGCGAGTTTTACAACATTTTTGTGTGTTTATTTATGGTTTATGAGGATTTAATGTTAGCAGTAGCAAGCGGAATGGCTTTGCACGTCAGACTAGTGCGTGTTTACATAGAAAAACAATGGAATAGTAGCGCATTTGAATGAACGAGTCGATTGCTAACAACACAAAGACATTTGAAGCAGTTTTACTCACTGCCTACTTCCAACATGCGACTGTGAACCTTAATCGCTGGGACCGCTCCATCTTTCAGCATTAGACGAGCTACAAATCCGGAGTTGAACTGTACCTTGTTTAAAACCATCGTCGCCGAAATTCAGGGAACAAACCAAAACACTTGCACAACTCCGTTGCCGCTCCAGAAAAACAAACTCCATCCACTGTCCCATTAACGCTGGGTTCTTTGGGAAGCTGTGCAGGGTTGTCTTGCCCTGACAACCAAAAACACACTTCTTTGGTGACATTGTTGATTTCGTGAAGTCCTGTGACTGCAGCACAGCCAGCTTCCCTAAGGTGTTTGCTCTCTCGCTCTAGTCGCACGCGCGCCTCAGATAGGCCGTGTCCCAAATGGCACACTTCATGTCCGCTTTCGGTTTTGTGGACTTACAATGGCCGATGTGTGCACGTGTCCGTTAAGTCCACGAGACCGCAAGGTGTCCCATTTGTCATTTTAGGTCTCAGAAGGGTGCTCGCGAGCGCCCCCTTTGAGGTCGATATGCGCCCTCGATGCGCACTTCTGCCGAGCCCGCACTGGTGCAGGTTACGCAGCAGACGTCTTCCCGGCAGTCAAAGCGGCATTACGTCGTGAAAGTGCAGACTCAGACTGTGAGGGTTTAGGGTGCCATTTGGGACAGGGCCATCGACCCATGCACAGAAATACTCCATCAAACGTCCAACTTTTTTTATTTTTTTACTTTGTCCATGTTAAGGATGAATACAAGTCTTTAACAGTGTAAAAAGCTCAGTATGCATGAAACAGCATTTCACTCCCCCCCCCACCCCCCCCCCCCACTTTCGCAAATTTCACACACAGATTTTTAAAGTAAATTTCACCTATGGAATTAAATAAACTCTACTTAATTAAGTAAAATTAACAAAGAAAATAATTAACTTTAAAACTTGAGGTTGAGTAATTTCTATTTAGTTGAATTGTCCTTCACAATATATTTTACTTAAACAATATAATTTTAAATATTAAACCACGCTTTTAAAGTGTATGCTTTACTTAGAAACAAGTAAATAGATAATGTGTAGACCAGCCATTCCGAAACTGTGGTCCGTGAGGGTACTGCAGGTGGTCCGTGGAAAGGCAAAATAAAATAATATTTTCTTTACAATTTAATTCAAATTTTGAAAAAATTTCAAAATGAAGGTAAAGTTATTGTGTGATTACTAAAATAGGCTAGTGGCGCTCGGCCGTGACGTTCAAGTTCAGTGCCTCACTTTTTGAGGACTTGTAAACTTTAAATAATAACTTTAATAATCCCCTAAATTTGCCAAAGGTTTTGAAATGTTGACTATATCCAAGTGTTCTTATTACTGTATAGATTTCATACTCGATTGCAAAATAAGTCCGTTGTTTAAATGAACCTGATTATGCACTTGAGTAAATAAATAAAATAAATATGTGGCAGCCGTTGTATACAGTAAACTTTCTTTTAACAAGCCTGTTGTACTGATGTGATGACCAGTTATAGTTTTAGTGCTAGTAAACCTATTTAGAGGTGCGGATTACTTCAGGTAGGTCTGTGTGTAGACATATATTTTATTATGTGTATTATGAGGTGGTCCGCAAAATTTCTTAATTACAACTAGTGGTCCACACACAAAAAGTTTGAAAACCCCTGGTGTAGACAACATATCTACATAATAGAGGAAATGCGGCAGCTGAACAATACACAGTGACACAATGGTAACATTCGATGGATTGTTTTTGAGTGAATGTGTCATTTTGAGTAGAAAATGAACGTATCATTTCAACATACTTGAATTGAGTACTAATATAGAATTTACTTGTTTTTTTAATTCTTCGCTAAATTAACTTTTTGAAGTATAAATTACATTTGTTTTTTCTGTAGTATTTACTGAGTAGTAGTAGGGTTATGGTCACGTGACCATGTTATCTTCAGAAGTGTCATGTACCAGACTGCATGTAGCAGATCTGATACCAGACAACTATAAAAACCCTCCTCACACGCCAATTAAAGCACATTTATATGCAGGTTTGTTCCTTTTTTCCCATGGTTTAATTCCTGAATGCTTTAATTTTAATGTATTATTTAGCTCCTTATTATTGGATTTCTACCAAGATGAGAAAATACTTGCTCAGTACATGCTCCTTTGGGAGAGCAGAAAAGAAACAGCGGACTGAAGAAGTAATGGAAAACTTTTTGAAAACAGTCATTATTTTTTCAAATCCATTTTGAGGAATATGTCTCCACTATATGATTGTGTTTGTATTCTCATGCACCACTGACAACAATGATCTCAGGTCTTCTGAGGCAAGCAGTGTCCGTATCAATGACCAGCTGAACATAATCCAATGATGACAGCGCAACTTGCATCAAACCTGGCACCCTGCTGCAAAGTGCATCTGTCTGGTACACATCCTCACACACTTGCTACAGCTGGGTATACACGCTTGCTCTGCTTTGATGTTCACGGCCTCTGCTTCAGTGCTCCAAAAATAAATGCAAGAGCAGTTTGCCACTCTAGACACACATATTCCAATGAGTCACCCTGTCAATCCCCAAAAGAATGTACGGCACAAAAGAGAAATAAGGCGAAGAGTGCGGAGAACCTAAGCGACAACTGACAGAGGCATGCATATGTATAGGGGAGCGCGGGGCACAACCTAACGCGGGGTTAGTTGGTTTAAAACACATGCCAGGATGACGAAACTTAATGTATTTACTAGTTGCCATATCAACATTATTTAGAAAAAAAATTGCGCCATAGCAAAAGTAAATTTCTTACTTAAAGGTCCAATGGCATGGATTTTTTTTATTATTTTATAATGTTTCCTGAGGTGTACTTATATTGTTAGTATGGTTTTTACATAAAAAATATCATAATTTAGAAATAAAAGGCATTTTGTTCTATACTGATATTAGCCCTCTGGCTTGAATGCTCTGTTTGAAGGGGCGTGTCTGCTGTGAGACTTCAGTAAAAACGCCCACTGCTGTGATTGGCTGACATTCTTTGCATTTAAAATGAGTATTAGATTATGTGGCGGAGGGGGCGTGGTTTAGCGAGGTCTGCGAGTCTGCCAGAAAGAGACGGACTGTGCACTCGTGGAGCAGAGAGACGGAGAGCTGGGGAAAGATAGCTGAGAAAGTTTTATTGTACCGAGGTGTTGAGAGCGCAAGTTTATTTTGTATCTGAGAGCTCAGAATAAACACGAGTCCCAGTCACGCGACCCTGACGTCTTCCTCCTTATTCTAAAAACTTTGTAACATGTGGAACTCCTCTAAACCCACTAAACTACGTTTTTTTTACCATCACAGCCGTCGAGATGAACGAATCGTCAAAGTGTTGATTATAGCATTATTTTTAGATCTTTTCCCATCACATGAAAGTCTGCAGTGATGAGCATTGAGTACACAGACAGTCTGTTGATCGCGTGAATGCAGTGATCTCGTCATTGCAACGCTATTTCTCTCACAAAATGCTTTCACCACAACTAACAGCAAACACGACATCGATATGAATACAGTAAGAGCTTCGTTGTGCAGCATCACAGTGTCATTCGTTATTATGGCAGCTTGGACAAGTGTGCAGATACACTCATGACTAGTATTCTTTGATTGCTTTCTGTAGTTTAATCATTTAAATAACGGATTTGTTTCATGATACTAACAGAAATTATGTGAAGTTTATCGTTTTAGTCACTGGCTTGAATCACTGATGCAGTATGCTTAGGGCATCAAGACGGCCAGCGGCGGGACTGAGAGTATTTAACGATTTAGAAAGAAAGTCACTTCAGAAACCACTGATCACAGATCAGGCATTAGTGAACACTGTTACTCACTGTTTGTGGTGGTGCTGTTGAATCCATATGGTAAAAGTCTGTTTGTAAAGCCTGTGCTGACATCGCGACTGATAAACTGAATCCATTTTCTCCAAATTCTCTGGGTGGGCAAAGCAGAGGAAGGGGAGGTAACCTTTCCCCGTATGACGACATACAGAGAAGATTTCAGATCGGCTCGTTTGAGCTTTCATTTTCTCAAAGGCAGAGCAGGACACCCAGAACTTGGATTACACCTATCGAAATTTCTAGCCACTTGGGGACCATAGACAGGCTAGGGGAACTCATGATAATGTTAAAAAACCTCATAAAATGAAAATTTCATGCCATGGGACCTTTAAGTTTATTTTTCATCTCTGTTTTTTGTGTTTATTTAAAATAAGACAAATCTGATATTATTTTAATCTTATATCTGTTATTTAACAGTTGAGATCATTCTTTAATGCTGATCTAACCAGCAGAAGACACAAGCCACGGTTTAAATCCCAGTCGCGCAGGTGGAGTGCATTTTTAACACTGCGTTACAATGAGCCCCTATTAGAAATATGCTATTATATTCTATACTATTATATTTTTTATATTCTATTATATTCTATACTTATGAATTCTTTTGAGAAACCATGAGAAAAGGGTGAATAATGACAGAGAGTCAATGTTCAGAAATGATTCATTATTATTATTATGTTTTTAACTATGCTGTATAGCTGTATTTAGTGATGTGTTTGTTGTCAAACTCAAATATTTTTATATTTTTAATGATTAAAAAATGCCATTATTTTATTTTAAAAAGTGAATAATTGTATTTTATTGACAAAATATTTTAGTTTGTCTTGGCTAATTTTTTTTTATTATATCAGGTAACATTTTAAGCTGTTATTTGGTCATGTTACATTGTGCCCCTCACATGTTACAATGTACCCCATCTACGGGGCATGTTGTCACATTTCACTTCCATTCTTTCGGGGTAAATCAAGAAAAAAGTATACACTGTATTAATGAAACAAAACCACATAATATATATACTCTGAACCAAAAGTGGATTTACACAAATTGAAACTTTATATATATGCATGCAAAATCCTTTTGTGTTTATGGCCACGGTTTGATCCCATAGAACTTGCTGCTTAAAGGAATTTTTCAAGGGTAAAGTGTCCACAGAATACAATTCAAACACTGATAATTTCAACATGCTATGTCAAATTAATTCATACATTAAACATTAACAACATTTCCAATGTTTAGGTTTGGTAAGATTTTTGAAATGTTTTTGAAAGTCTTTTATGTTCATCAACGATGCATTTATTTGATTAAAAATATAGCAAAAACTGTAATATTGTGAAAAATCTTAAAATGTAATTGTGATGTGATGGTAAATGTGAATTTTCAACAGTCATTATTCCAGTCTTCAGTGTCACATGATCCTGATTTAGTGTTCAGGATTATTTGATAATTATAGAAATGTCAAATAAACAACATTTATTTGAAATACAATTTCTTTTTAAATACAATTATAAATGTATTTACTTTTGATCAATTCGGCACACAATTTCTTTCAGATAAAGAAAACAAAGGGGAAAGATGACCGAAATTTTTGAAAATTAGTGTGTATACACTCAAAAAATGGTGCTATATAGCAATAAAAGTGTTTTTTTGGCTCGTAATCAGGGAACCACTTTTGGTGCTATATAGCACCATATCTTAACAGGTTCTGTATATGGTAGCGGTGCTTTATAGCACCTCAGTCATCCCAAAGAACCGGTGAAAAACCGCTGAAGAACAACTGAAGCACCAAGATTTGGTGCTATACAGCACTTAAAGTGGTTCCCCTATGATTACAAGCCAAAGAACCACTTTTAGTGCTATATAGCACCTTTTTTTTAGAGTGTATGTGTGTCCGCATTTCTGCTTTTGAACCATCCAGAGTAGACATTCTATTGTATTTTTTTAAGTTGTTATAATTTATTAATTTGTACAAAATTAGGGCACATTTGTTTTGAACCTGGAGGATCATGTGTTATTACTGTTTCTTTATAGTTTTAATAATGTTCCTGACCTTTAAAGAAGTGCAGCAGGACTGTGTTCTGAATCCAGAGAGGATATTTCAATTTTTCAGGCTTTTTGCACACATGGACCTCCTTTCTCTTTAAAAACACAGTGGACTGAATTACAAATACATTACATGGCAAAATATTTAATTAGCTGTTCCAACACATGCACTCCTCTGTAAGAAATAGGATATTTAAATAACATCAAGCACTTTGTTCAAACATGCACTGAGAATGACTGCAATGAAAGCTAAGGATAATATTGGTGAAATGGTTGGCTAGATGCCTCTCCTAAATATGAATTGCTCATTATTTGAGCGCCTGCAAACATTTCAATAGTCTATAATTCTAACTGATTTTACTGTTATTCACTGGAATTTTCAAATGGAGCAGCAAATCAGGATTATTTTACTGAATTGGGAATAAAATTCTTTCCACTGCAATCAGCACCACTGTCATTTTGCCGTCTGCTCTGTTCTCATGTGGTTTTTAGCAGCGTGCTGGTGTCCTTGTTGTGCTATCCTTGTGATAACACTCCCAGCGGTTTCAGTTGCCCCAAAATGTTCGAGTTGACTCATCTTAATTAATGTGTGTGGTTTGTGTGTAGACAGTCACACACACACACACACACACACACACACACACACACACACACACACACACACACACACACACACACACACACACACACACACACACACACACACACACACAGATGTGGCTAAATGACAGCAGCTTGTTTCATATACGCCAGGCCTCATCAGACACTGTGGACTGCATCTCTCAGGAAAAGGAACTATCATTACAGAGAGAGAGAGAGAGAGAGAGAGAGAGAGAGAGAGAGAGAGAGAGAGAGAGAGAGAGAGAGAGAGAGAGAGAGAGAGAGAGAGAGAGAGAGAGAGAGAGAGAGAGAGAGAGAGAGAGAGAGAGAGAGAGAGAGAGAGAGAGAGAGAGAGAGAGAGAGGAGAGAGAGAGAGAGAGAGAGAGAGAGAGAGAGAGAGAGAGAGAGAGAGAGAGAGAGAGAGAGAGAGAGAGAGAGAGAGAGAGAGAGAGAGAGAGAGAGAGAGAAAAAAGTCTGGTATTGGTATGTCGGTGGATGGGAGAAATAAGTGCAAGAATAATTATGATAATGAGAGGAGAACAGCAGGGAGAAGGTAGATATTAATGACAGCTCATTATCGCAGTCAGAGACATCAAGCACATCTCTCTCTCTCCTTGTCTGCGTGTAAGAATCAGAACTTTGGCAGTGTATCAGAAAGCAGTCACTCGCCTCTATTTCTGATTTTGTCGTTTTCTTCATCCTCATGTTCACTAAATCCTTTTCGCCAGCAGGCTTAACTTAACTTATTCTTTTCGTCTTTTTCTCTTATACACACACAAAGCATGCCTTTACTGTAAAAAAAGAGAGGTTACATTTTATTTTAAGGTGTCATTGTTACAGTGTAATTCTATATTTGAGTAATATTAAGTAACACCATGTGCTTACTATAGGGTTAGGGTAGGATTAGGATTTGGTTTAGGGTTAGTTGCATGTAATTATGCAATTTACTGTTATTACTATGATTCGTGTAACATATGTAACAAGGAAACTGTAAAATAAAGTGTTTCCAAATTAGATATTATATTTATAGCTTTTATATTATATATACAATTATGATTAGCTGAGGGTCAAGGGCAAATACAATTCAAAGACTGACTTATTATCTCAGTCATATCAACCTAACAGTATTCCCACGTTTCTGCTATATTTACAGTATATTTTATATTATATTATATATATAATGTGATCCAAACGATAGTGCTGTCAAACGATATATATATATATATATATATATATATATATATATATATATATATATATATATATACACACACACACACACACTCACCTAAAGGATTATTAGGAACACCATACTAATACTGTGTTTGACCCCCTTTCGCCTTCAGAACTGCCTTAATTCTATGTGGCATTGATTCAACAAGGTTGAAAGCATTCTTGGCCCATATTGATAAGATAGCATCTTGCAGATGATGGAGATTTGTGGGATGCACATCCAGGGCACGAAGCTCCCGTTCCACCACATCCCAAAGATGCTCTATTGGGTTGAGATCTGGTGACCGTGGGGGCCATTTTAGTACAGTGAACTCATTGTCATGTTCAAGAAACCAATTTGAAATGATTCGAGCTTTGTGACATGGTGCATTATCCTGCTGGAAGTAGCCATCAGAGGATGGGTACATGGTGGTCATAAAGGGATGGACATGGTCAGAAACAATGCTCAGCTAGGCCGTGGCATTTAAACGATGCCCAATTGGCACTAAGGGGCCTAAAGTGTGCCAAGAAAACATCCCCCACACCATTACACCACCACCACCAGCCTGCACAGTGGTAACAAGGCATGATGGATCCATGTTCTCATTCTGTTTATGCCAAATTCTGACTCTACCATCTGAATGTCTTAACAGAAATCGAGAATTCAATTTTGGTGAGCTTGTGCAAATTGTAGCCTCTTTTTCCTATTTGTAGTGGAGATGAGTGGTACCCGGTGGGGTCTTCTGCTGTTGTAGCCCATCCGCCTCAAGGTTGTGCGTGTTGTGGCTTCACAAATGCTTTGCTGCATACCTCGGTTGTAACAAGTGGTTATTTCAGTCAAAGTTGCTCTTCTATCAGCTTGAATCAGTCGGCCCATTCTCCTCTGACCTCTAGCATCAACAAGGCATTTTCACCCACAGGACTGCCGCATACTGGATGTTTTTCCCTTTTCACACCACTCTTTGTAAACCCTAGAAATGGTTGTGCGTGAAAATCCCAGTAACTGAGCAGATTGTGAAATACTCAGACCGGCCCGTTTGGCACCAACAACCATGCCACGCTCAAAATTGCTTAAATCACCTTTCTTTCCCATTCTGACATTCAGTTTGGAGTTCAGGAGATTGTCTTGACCAGGACCACACCCCTAAATGCATTGAAGCAACTGCCATGTGATTGATTGGTTGATTAGATAATTGCATTAATGAGAAATTGAACAGGTGTTCCTAATAATCCTTTAGGTGAGTGTATACATACACACACATATACATACTGTATAATATAAATTATATAAATATATATAGTATATACATTCAAATATTTCTCAATATTTTTGTGTATTCAAATATACATAATTATACACAGTACACATATATTATGTAAACAAAAACTTTTCTTTTGGATGCAATTAATCGCGATTAATCGTTATGTATATTACAACATTTCTCATTCTAGAGTTCTCAAATTATATTATTAAATTAATATGATTAATGTCGTAGTATTTGTTATGTACTCCTTTTACTGTAATGGATTTTCAAAAAAAAAAAAAATCACACAACTTTGTTTATTTACAGCTTTAAATTAGATTTTGAATGTGGTCTCCGACGTTTGGACCTCACTGTATACATTAAAGAACTGTGTTTGCGGCACAGAGGGGAAGGATGTGGAGGTGGATGTTTTTTTTTTTCCTTCTTAACAAGCATTTCATTCATTAGAACATGGGAACAGGAGGGATGCAGTTTATCCCATGTGCCTTTGTTCTGTGAAAATGAAACACTCAGTGAAACATAACTGGGAACAGCCTCAGAGGAAAACACACATATGCACACACTGAGAAAATACTCTGCTGGACACCTAAATATCAGTTCAATTTCGGGGGTAGGACTGGTCTAGTATTGCTTTTTTCCAGGTGTTTTGTGTATCTATATCTGTGTAATGTCAGATTAGAGACCCAAAACATTTCTGAGGATGAGAGAGAGGGAGGAAGAGGAGATCCGGCTCATAAGCAGCTCAGTAGTTCTGGAGAACATCCAGGGGCAGAAAGACTCAGAGGGTACATGGTCTCCTCACCGTCTTGGAATGCTTGAAGCCCAAGAGGGGAGGAGGGTCACGCCTGTGTTAAATTCAGACCCAAGGCCTCATTTTGGATGGAAGCCATCGAGCATGTGCAATCATCCAACCTGCACGCACCCCAGTGGTCTGCATGAGCTCTTACTTTAGCTAATTAGCAAGCCCACTGCTTTCTGTCATGGCTGCTTTTCAGGCACTCTCCCTATTCCATGACTTTTTCCAGCCTGAAGGGCTTTCAGGGACGACACAAACAGACTCGGCTAATGAAGAAAAGCGCAGAGCCTGGTTGACCATGGGGGGCACATGAATTATATTATATATCCTTTGTTTGAGATCATTTTGTTTGGTTTCTTTACTGTCCTCTGATAATCACTGATGTTTTCCTTGAGCCTGGAATTTGTGGACAAGATGAATCACAGTCTTAGGAAAAGGACTAAGGCAGATACCACTCAGTCCCAGTAAGAGCTCACTGTGAAAAGTGTTTAGTTCTAATGTTCAGAACTGCTTACTGCACACTTACACCTGGTCACTTCATGCGTTTTTACTGCTCAGAAAGCTATCTGATCTATCAAAACGATTCCATTTACACTTAGTCACATAAATGTGTCTACGCAAAACAGATATAAATCCGATCTTCAATTTCCGCACTATATGCAGATTTGGAGTTCATGTCACCGAAAACAACAGATATGAGCTGCATTTTATTGATCATCAGCTAATTTCAAGATCAAAGACCGCAATAGGAGAAAGCACGTCAACAGCACTGGTAAGATCATTCAGTTTCTTTACTTTTAATGAAGATGATTTTATGTTGAGCATCTGCGACTTACTTTTGGTTTTATTTGCGCGTTGGCTTTGATGAAGAGATGCGGCGGCGATGTGTGCTGCAGTAGCGCTGTCATATCTGGATATAACATGTCATATAGCCTATAACACGCTCTCATACGTTTAATTTTTAGCTAAGTTTACATATGTGGTTTCAACAACCAGAAGCATTTAGACTTGTGCATCTGGAATGCGGCCCAGACCACCTCCTGAAGTGGTTTGAGCAATCAGATTTAAATCCGTCTCGAATGCATTTCGGAGGGCATTTACACAGATTGGTCATATAGATTAGGGTCTAATTCTCACTACTATTAACTATGACTTTTGCCTCAGTAAACTCCTAATTAATGCTTATTAATAGTTAGTAAGGTATTTGTTAAATTAAGGTAGAATTAAGGGATGTAGATTATTGTCATGCAGAATAAGGCTTAATATGTGCCTTACAAGTACTAAAAAACAAACATTGTTAACAACATTTCAAACATTAGCTATTTTGTTTTGTTCAAGACCTTGTTACATTGCACATTTTAGAGAGTGCCATATATAGTTATTATATAAAATATAAAACTTTTAGCAATATGATCAACTTGTCAAGAACAACATGTTAGGATTATGGCAGACATACTTGCGGTTTATTGCGTTGGTACATTTGCTGATCAAGTCAAACACATTGCAATGTAAAGGGAGACTGCTGAATCCTTTTACAACAGTTCATTAACAAGAAGTGAATATTAAATAACTTTATTTTTAGACATAATATTTCTAGTTATATTCAATGCAGAATTTTAGTGGTGTTTCGTTTCTCACTGATTCAGTGTTATAGAGCAAGTTCATTCAGTTGAGTTAGTGATTCAATGACTCTCTCATAAACAAAGTCAATTGTTTCGTTCCTGAATGAATAAATTAATTTGAAAAAATCAATTTGGTTAAGTAAATGATTCAACGATTCATTTATAAAGACCTACAAGCATAACAATGTAATCTGCAGAACAAGTACACTAATGCACAGAGAGACGGTCGGTCTGAAACAAACACAAAAATGCGATCAACCCGATCAACCATAATTAATTCGCTTCTTTTTTTAAATGACATTTAAGGAGAGGGTAAATCACTAATACTGTACTTCAATAATAGACTGTAATGCAGCAAAATAGTAGCTCTAATAATGGCACAGCAGTTGAACAGTTGTACAAATAATACCAAAGAAATTATTGGAAAATGTGTGTTGGCTCTGTAGTCAGAATTTCCTTCTGTATTAAAGTAATAAACACTGATTATTTGAATAAGTACCAATTATTTGTGCAAAGCCAGCCAATCAGATTGGAACTAGTTTGATCCTCATTCAAGTTTCACTTTAGATTTACAAATTTATTCAGATTCGTTTTAGTTTACTTAACATCAAGCTATCTTGGCAGCACATCACATTAACAGTTTGAATCAAACTATATCACTCTTTCTCCACTGCTTTGAGTATAGAGGGGTATCACACTGTAGCATGGGGGAGAACTGCCATGTTAAAACCACAAGTGCTAGTTTCCTTTGTTGCGGAAACTGTAGACAGGACTACGAAAGTCAGCATCAGGGAGAAACCTCTCTTCTGTACACTGATCTGAGGAGCTGTGCTAAAACACTTAAACTGCATTCTCTATATTTTCACTGCAATGACAGATAAATATACATAAACACACACACATATATTCCTGCAAACATAAGTTTGACAGACTTACTGCAACATCATCCCAGGTGTCACATGTTCCGTGCCACAAATTGCTGTTTTTCTACTGCTTTTTTACCTTGTTTGTATGAAATAGTTGATGTCCCATGACTTCAAACGATGTGGCATTTTTGGATAATTGTGCTTTGCGCTTTGAGTAGAGATGATATCTTGCCAATCGACATCCGCCGCCTGCCTTCATTTACCACCCGTGACTTACAGGCCAGCCTGTATTTCCCTGCTTTCTGACAATCCTTCTTCATTAGATCAGTGTGTGGGTGGCCTGGGAGTCAAACAGCTGAGTCTGCTCTGTTGTCTGAGAAATCGCAAGGGCAATTCCTTTCACACATACAATTTTTGGCCCAAGGGAACGATGCTGGTCCTGTAGGGCCAACTATGATCCATAGACACCACCAGACAGTTTCCAGTAAAAAAGTTTTTTTTAAAGTTACTGATTTGCACGTTTCTTTTTGTCCCCTTCATTGAGTATTCACTGCTCTGTGTCACTAAATCATTCTGCATATCTGCAAGTCCCAGTGCTGACCTTAAGCTCAGAGGTCCGAGAAATATGAACAAGGGTGGATTATTCCAACAGGACCAGTGTCCCGGGGCCTCTCATTGCCTGTGATCTCAAGCTGAGAAGTGGCTGAACACTCTAAATGAACAATTGATATAAACAGACAAACAAATGTGTGCAGAAATGAGAAATTGTCCAGAATATCTCCTCAATGCTTCCTTGTCACACGTGCGTGGACTGCTTTGTGTGTGGTATTTTTGAGACTGTCCTGGCAGGTTAAGATTCATAAATATCTTTTTTTGGAGGATGCTATTTAGCCAATCTTGGTGATCGTTAATCCACCAATCAAAACGCTCCTTACTGAACAGACTCAAAAAGCTCAACGCTATGCTTGTACTGTGCATTGTTTCATGATCGGGTCCTTTATGTAAAGATATTTTAATGGATACTCTTTTCTAGCACCTGATTACAATTTCTACAATTTATAGATTTATATTGTTCGCACAAAATACAGCTACCTGGTTAGCCTGCTAACTTTATACATCAAAGTTGGACATACCCTGTTTATTCAGATCAATCTGTAATGTTATTAAATAAGTGTTAAAAGTCCAGATATTTCATTTAATAACACAAATTATGTAATGTGTTCGAATTTACGAATCAGATTTTGTAAATGTGAATTATGCTGTGCATTTATGAATTTTGTTTAATAAATGCATTCTTTTTTAGGCTAATCCGGCTCCATAATTTTAAGGTAACGTAGATACACATTACTACATGTACTTACTATAGTAATAACAATAAATTGTGCATAATTACTAACCCTAAACCAAACCGAAACTCTAACTGTAACTCTATAGTAAGTACATGTAGTTAATTAATATTACTCAGTACTTATTTGAGTAAGTACAATGTAACTACGTCACCCTAAAATAAAGTGTAACCTTGAATTTTTAATGAAATTTAGGCCTATAAATATTTTAGACCTACTGTGAGGTACAAGTTTGTTAATCGATGATATACACTTTTGTCTGCCGTATTTTAACCTATTTTTAAAAATAATTATAGTTAACAGGCCTGGTGAAAAATACATTACTCATGATTCTGCAAAGACGTCAGAGAATTGCGACATGCAATTCCCATCAAAAGAACTCTTTAACGATCGCCAGCTCCAATGAAGCTAATCATATTTAAACTAATTATTTGTGTATATATGCATATTTTGCAATAAACATAGGCTCCAATATTTTGTTTCTGTATATATAATTAACATCTTTAAATAATTAGGTTTTTATTTCTCCATTGTTTTCCATTCAATTATGTAATTCGCAATGCTTTTTATATGCAAATACGTTTTTTGCTTCAAATCAAAGTTTGTAATGTTGCGATTTACCTCGTAGCTGGTTGGTTTGGTCATATACTATTATCTTTAACAGAGAATTTTTTAAACTCCCTATGGGAAAAATGCTTCCTGAACCAAGGCCACTGAAAATGTGAGCAGGCACTGTTGCAATCTCTTTGTGAATTATATCTCGCATCTAGAATATTTGTTACATTTAGATGTGTCAACTTTTTCCCTCCATAATTAACACATTGTCGAATAGACACTAGGAATAAACATAACTATGTCAACAAATGATCATAAATCATACAATTCATATAGTACTGTATGTGCTCTGTAACAAGCGTATGATGTAAGATACAGACCTTGAGTGTGATGACAGGAAGAGATCTCCAAAGAGGGTGGTGCTCAGGGGCTTCACAGGACCATACTCCATCCTTGCTTCGAAAAGACTTCATAAAAAAAAAGCCAAAACATAATTTTGGTTTAGGAAATGTATAAGATGTATACTTTCTGTTCTTCATTCCCTCCTGAATTTACCCACAGACCTTCACAGAAATGCAGCATTTTGAAGAAGTTTTGAGGATTTCTCATATTAATTTTCCTCAACACAATTCAATGAATCTGACACATTTAGATGAAACCCAGCAGCAGACTGAGCATCTGGAGCAGTGGGAAAATTCCACCTGTGGGCCCAGCAAAAAGAAATATATATGTACTGCATATATTTATTAAACCCTGGACCAGGTTGTTTGAGTTTGCCGGCCAAATGATTCAGTTTATGAGGGGAGGAGTGTGGGAGGGAACATCTATAAATCTGACTGATGTGGGCCAGATAACTGATCCAACTTTGATCCAAGAATCCAAGCTCACCCATTCCTCATTCCAGCTCGTGCGTCTGCCTCGCGCTTACTGCGTCACTCACATGTCATTGTTTCCAGAACTTCTGCAACAAAACCAGTGAAAATTTTTTTATCTCTGCAATTGGTTGGAAACACAGTTTCATCCCAAACCTATGGAATCTCACAATTCTGACTTTTTTTCCTCCGAATTTAGAGTTTATATCAGTGTTAATTTTGACAGCAGTCAAAGTAGTTTTAGTCATAGTCTTTTGACTAAAATGCCATTTAGTTTTAATCATATTTTAGTCACCAGAATTGTTTTAGTTTTAGTCGACTAAACTAGCGATTCTAGGATTTTCATTTTAGGGGGCTCAGCCCCCAGTGAGGGTATGAAAAAAAAAAGTAACACTTTTGTTTAGGGTCCAATTCTCACTATTAACTAGTAGCTTATTAGTATGCATATTAGGATATTGGCTGTTCATTATTACTTATAAAGCAAATATTAATGCCTTATTCTGCATGACCATATTGTACATCCCTTAATCATAACAATGTAGGCAGGTTTATAATCACTGAGATCCCAAATGCGAAGTAGTTAGGGGTTTCGGGGCTTGCTCCCCCGAGAAAATTTTTATTTCCATGATCTACATATGTGCATTTTAAGATATTCTGAACGCCAAAAATTAGATAACAATAGCTTGAAAACCATGTCAGTGAGCAGATATGACTGTGAAAGTTTGTCAGTGAAGACTAAACATATGTTTAATGGCTATTTATGTTTTTTAATCATTTTCATAATACATGTTAATTTACTGAAGGCTACCAGGAAAGGTAACTAAATTTATTAAATTAATTCACAATATGCACACATTCATTACTAATATTATGCCCTATACATGCTGAAAAAAACGGAGCTTTTTTATTTACTGAAAGCTACAAATGGAATTATTTTAATTTACAATATGCACACATTCATTACTATTATTCATTACTACACATACAATGCCTAATCTGAAGAAAATGGCTTTGTTAATATTTCTTGTTTGTTAATTATATTATTTAAATGACATTACATAGGCCTATTTCAATTTTATGACGACATTAGACAAGTCTATTAATTTGCCTGAATATGTGTTTAACATTTTTGACCTTAAGAAGCAGCTGTCAAATATGAAATGTTTAGTTTAGCTACATATCTCGCACTTGACGTTGAGTAGTGCTGCTAAAATTCGCGCTCAGCCTCAGCAGATTCTGTGCGTACATAAAGCCCGCCTACTCTGATTTGATTGGTTTTATCAAATATTTTGACATTGACAAGCGGTGACAGACCAATGAGGCTCAGATCAACGCACACACCTCTGCTTCTGACGTGCGCTCGGTTCGCCGCCACAGCGGATTGAAGAACACGCTGATTAACGCAGATTAAAAGACGGGACGAAGCCTCCCACCAGTTTCATATGTTATAAAGGTTAATCACACAATTTTTTTGTGGGGCTGGGCAGAAGTTTGAAGCCCCCCTAAAATGGGCCTAGTGACACCCATGTGACTAAATATCATAATAATAGTCCCTCCCTAATATTTTTGTCTGGTTTTTATTCGGTGACGAAAATGACAGTAGATTTTCATCATAGTTTTTGTCATCCAAAACTGTTTTTTTATTTAATTATCGTCTCGTTTTCATCGTTGACGATGTTGACGAAAATTATTTGTCAACGAAATTTTACTCTCGCAATTCTTTGTAAAATGCAATTGTGACTTTATACCACGCGATTCTGACTTTAGGCTATAACTCGCAATATGTAGATGTCCGAATTGTGAGATAAGTCGCAATTACCTTTTTTATTTTTTATTCTGTGGCAGATACAAGCTTCCATACAAACCAAACCACTCATTAGTTGAGTCAGTTTTGATCAGTTCGGTCCACAGGCAGTTCAAACCAAAACATCGCAATTTGGTTTGATGTGGCTAGTGGTACAGAAACACACTATGAAAAGAAAAAGAAAAAGCAAAAAAAAACATTTGAGTAAAGGCCAAAGATGCAGGTTATTACAAACCCCCATTACATCCATAGAAAAAGATGACATTTAACTTAAAGAGAAACAGGACATTCCACAGAATAAATCAAGTCATACATTCAATGACCGTTTGAAGACAGCACTCTCCTGTTTATTTAATGCACTTATTCCCAGTAGAGCTTTCATACATTGTCTTCTTAATCAAGACCTTATATGAAGACCTCACCATGCACCCCTGCAGGGGGGGCTGGGGTCCCAGGCGTGAGTAAGTGCGTGTATGTGTGTGTTTGCCTGCTCCTCTAACAGGATTATTAGCCAAATTGGTTCCAGTTGAAAGAGATTAGGAACGCAATTATTTAGGAGCAGGGATGTGTCTGTCTCTCTCTATCTGGCCCTCTTTTTATCTCCTTCACCGTTATCATCACCACAACCACTGGGAACCATATGGATGTTTGTGTATGTATCTAATACGTCAACCTTTCAGTGATTTCAGAGAGAAAATAATGAGATTTTAAGGCTGAAGCAAATCCAATCAGATTCCTCAGTGTATATCTTTTCTTCAGAGAACCGCCTGTCGCTTTTGATGCTGTAATTAGTGTATATATTTGACACCGATGTGGGACTTGTTCATTAATCAAAAATGAAAATTTAATATTTTAACAGTGCTGTAGAAATCAGAACGTCATCGCTTCTTAAATTAAATGAGCCTTTAAACACTGTTCATTTTGGTGTTGCGGCAAAAAACTGTTGACTATCAGACAACTGAAAAAGTGTTGGCGGGACTCTCCATAGACGTAATGGTTTTTATACTGTACAAACTTAATATTCTTTCCCCTTACACTAACTCTACCTCTAAACCTACCCATCACACAAAACTTTCTGCATTTATACATTTTCAAAAAAACTAATTCTGTATGATTTATACGCTTGTTTCCTCATGTGGACCTCTATTTAGGTCCTCACGGTGACACGAGTCCCTATGAGCCACTGTGCATTCAGGTTGAAGTCCACACTGGGATAGAAAAACTTGAACATACACACACACTGGGTTTCCATGTTTTGTGGAGGCATTCCATAGACTAGATTTTTAAAAATAGATTTATAAGCTTGTTTCCGGGGCCAAAAAATGTCCCCACAAGGTCCAAATTTACTAGTATTAGTATACTTCTGGTGACATTTGTCCCCATAATGTGGGGAATACCAGGACCACACACACACACACACACACACACACACACACACACACACACACACACACACACACACACACACACACACACACACACACACACACACACACACACACACACACACACACACACACACACACACACACACACACACACACACACACACACACACACACACACACACACACACACACACACACACACACACACACACACACACACACACACACACACACACACACACACACACACACACACACACACACACACACACACACACACACACACACACACACACACACACACACACACACACACACACACACACACACACACACACACACACACACACACAATCCATTTGTCTCTGTCTGCCTTTATACACACACACACACACAATCCATTTGTCTCTGTCTGCCTTTATACACAATACCTTATAAGGACCAGTTCTAGGGTAAGCTAATTCCAAACTACTTTACCAAGCCACATGCTTTTGCTAATCATAATTTAAAATATATAAACTAAAGTTATGCTACCCCTTGTGATAAAGAAGTGCACTAAACTACAAGTGTATTAAATGTGCACTTAAAATCTTAATTATATATATTTAAAAAACTTTATATAATACCGTATATTAATGAAATAAAATGCCACTTAAGTGTACTTATAGAGAGTACACATTCATAACATAACATCACACTTTAGGAACACATTTAAAAAGTGCACTTTTTAGTCAAATTAAAAGTTGTACTTAAAAGTACATTCTAAATAATTATTTTACAGTAATAATCTTTGGTCATGCTTTAAAGTACACTTATTTTGATGTGTTGATTAACAAACCAGCACAACAAATATACAAATATATATATATATATATATATGCAAAACAATATGACCGAACAAAGTTTTGCCAGGCCACTTGTGGGAACGTTTTTAAAATAGCTGAGTTACTGTCACGCTACTAAGAAATGCATTTAGAAGCATCACTACTTTCAGTTAGTTACTCTCTAACTGTGCATTTTTTGTAAAGAATCATTTTGGTGTTTGGTGTGCCTTTCTGGCGGTGCAGTTTGCAGTGTAAAATGAAATCTGAAATTAATAATGGCTCATAGCAGACGGCGGTTGAGAAGGAGGATGAGGAGAGATGTGAGCAAGTGTGAGAGGGAGGCAGAGATCCAGAGACCCAGACATTCATAAGTCAGTCATAACTCACAATGTGTCCAGAGCCCTCTTAACATGTCTTCACCCCTTCACTCATTATCACGTGGAGCTGAGCTCTGTAATCCTGGAGCTGTGCTGTGTTCCTGTCCAACTCTGGCACATTCATCACCTTTCATCACTTTGAGCTTTACATCCCTCTCTGGACCACATCTCCCAAGCATGTGTGTGTGCGCGCTACTGGTGGATTTGTGTTTTCAAAAAATAAAGGCAACTGCTTAGGCACAAGTAGGGCGAAGAGATTATCAGGAAGAACGATAGAAGCAGAAATAAAGAGCGTCTTATTGTGTAAAAATACACAGCGATACGACTCTGTCTGTTTATGGCGCAGGAGGAGATAGGTGGTAGAGATCATTAACTTTGGTGAACCAATCATTTGGTGATCCCAGTGCTTTTAAAAATAAATAAATAAAAATAGGCAAACATTATGTTTTGATTTGGAACATTTCCCCCAAAAATGAAATGTTGGTCACTATTTTAGCTAAATTTAATTTAAGATGTTAATTAGGTAATTTCTGGGAATATGTAATATTAAAGTTGGTTTTTCTTTCTTTTTTTAACTACATATAATTAATTTTCTAAATACCCCATATCATTAGACACTTAGACACATTAGACACAGCCCTTAACATGTCAGGTTGTAATCAAAAAGAAATGCCTTCATTTTTAATTGTATTCCTTTTCCACATTAAATATTAATGTGATAAGGTTGAGAATAGTGTGACAGGATTGAAGACTGTAACCATTTTGAAGGGACACATTTAGTCTCTCTCTCATATTGTGCCCTTCTTTCTGGGTCAACATACACTATATTTGCCAAAAGTTTTGGGATGCCTGCCTTTACATGCACATGAACTTTAACTACATCCTATTCTTAATCTTTAGGGTTTAATATGGAGTTGGCCCACTCTTTTCAGCTATAACAGCTTCAACTCTTCTGGGAAGGAGTTCCACAAGGTTTAGGAGTGTGTTTATGGGAATTTTTTACCATTCTTCTAGAAGCGCATTTGTGAGGTCAGGCACTGATGTTGGATGGGAAGGCCTGGCTCGAAGTCGCCGCTTTAATTCATCCCAAAGGTGTTCTATCAGATTGAGGTCAGAACTCTGTGCAGGCTAGTCAAGTTCCTCCACACCAAACTCGCTCATCCATGTCTTATTGGACCTTGCTTTGTGCACTGGTGCGCAGTCATCTTGGAACAGGAAGGGGCCATCCCCAAACTGTTCCCACAATTTGGGAGCATGAATTTGTACAAAATGTCTTGGTATGCTGAAGCATTAAGAGTTCCTTTCACTGGAACTAAGGGGCCAAGCCCAACCCCTGAAAAACAACCACACACCATAATCCTCCCTCCACCAAACTGTACACTTGGCACAATGCAGTCAGACAAGTACCGTTTTCCTGGCAACCGCCAAACCCAGACTCTTCCATCAGATTGCCAGACAGAGAAGCGTGATTCGTCACTCCAGAGAACACGTCTCCACGGAGTCCAGTGGTGGCTTGCTTTACACCACTGCATCTGACGCTTTGCATTGCACTTGGTGATATAAGGCTCGGATGCAGCTGCTCAGCCATAGAAACCCATTCCTTGAAACTCTCTATGCACTGTTCTTGAGCTAATCTGAAGGCCACATGAAGTTTGGAGGTCTGTAGACTGCGCCTCAGCATGCGCTGACCCCACTCTGTGATTTTAAGTGGCCTACCACTTCGTGGCTGAGTTGGTGTTGTCCCCAATTGCTTCCACTTTGTTATAATACCGCTAAAAGTTGACAGTGGAATATTTAGTAATGAGGAAATTTCACCGATGGACTTATTGCACAGATATTGATGGCAACCCATCACGATACCATGCTTGAATTCACTTAGCTCCTGAGAACGACCCATTCTTTCACAAATGTTTGTAGAAGCAGTCGGCATGCCTAGGTGCTTGATTTTATACACCTGTGGCCATGGAAGTGATTGGAACACCTGAATTCAATGATTTGGAGGGGTGTCCCGATACTTTTGGCAATATAGTGTATCTGCTTGCACAACACTGTCTTTCTGCTGCTGATGTGGCTGCCATTCCTGATATTGGATGCTTGTCAATGTTAAAGTGGACACATTACATAAAATATTCTTTTTATAACAAAAATTATGAGCTGTCAGTATATATATCTTTACGGAAACCATGACTATTTTATAATTTTTTATTAAAATTATTCATAAATGAAGTGAAAAACTTCAGATATGTGACGGGGGTTGAGGTTTTTTTTGCTCAAAATGGCGACTTCTCCTCGTGTAGTGTAGGGGAGAAGACCATATGGCAGTAATGAAACAAGTACATTGTATACTTATGGATTAAAGTAAAATTTACAAAAATAATAATTTTCCATTTAAATTTTATGTGATGAGGTTATTAAGCTTGACACTACCTAGAAAAGATTTGTCTTCATCACAGCTCGAAAGAACTGTGAACGGTTTCTAACAGTAAATAATGCTAGAAATATTCTATTAAAATCATGCAAAATTATTTGCAAGAAATACCAATTTAAATGGATCATTGGATTGCCTTAATCTACATAAAAATCTCTTTACATACTGACTTTTGGGGGCTATAATGTTATTCAATCAGTTCAAGTGCTCAATTGAACTTGAGGCAATCTGACACTATCAGTGATGAGATAACAGTTTGTTGGTCAACAAATAACAGTTTTGCTTCGAGTACAAGAGCTTTTGAGGGTCAACCCCAGCTATGTAAAGTTTTTTTAATAAACAAAAATACAGCTGCATTTGTTCTTATACTCAACATGGTGCTATCTAATACACCCATGACAGAGCTGTTGTCTCAAAGGGATCCAGGTTCAAGTCTGACCTAGATCACAACCAGATGCCATTTCCCCTCTCTCTACCCCATTCACTTCCCTGTCTGCTTCATATTGTCTATTAAGAAAAAGCAAAAAGGCCCAGAAAGAAAGAAAAAAACAAAACATACAATTTTAACCTTGAATACACTGTAAGTGGATTCAAAAGTGTGTGCTAGACATAAATATGCATTGGTTAGCATTTTATGTTGTGATTTCACTTTAACAGAGAGTGGATAAAGAAAATATTGTAGGGAAAGAACACTGCTGCTCTATAACAGGATCCGCCACTGGTGACAACCGCAGCGAGCACACAGCAAAACATTAAACACTTCACATTCCAGCACTGACATCGGCCTAATCAGACTAACACACACTAACTCCTGCTACTATTCCTCTGTATTAGATGCATCCCTGCAGTGTGCTAGTCTATTTTTATTTTCATTGTCAACGGAAAAAAGAATTTCATAAAGTGGTAGGGACAAAATCAGTCATGGGAAAGAGTGATGGGGACGTGTCCCGGTTGTTCCCACTGTAAATGATGCCTACGGCAATAATAATATCCAGATGTGCTTTTGTTAAAGCCTGTAAATCGTACCTTTCACAAGGTCTTATTATAATAATGACTGTAATTTTAAGGTAAATACTGTCTGCATTCACGTTTTTTAACAATGTACTATAGGCTGAATGCAGTTATACATGTGGGACTTTTGCTTTTACGCTACTGGCGGATGCTTTTATCCAAAGCGACTGACATTGCATTAAAGATATACATTTTATCATCTCATACATTCCCTCAGAATCAAACTCAAGACCTTACCATTGCTATGCGTCATACTAGTGTGATTTTTCATTGATAATAATTAGAAATGTTTCCGAGCATCAAATCAGCATATTAGAATGATTTCTGAAGGATCAAATGACTTGGTTGTTCTAATGCAGTCATGTTGGTTACTTGACACAATTTTACAGTACAGAAGAATGTGAATTTGCATGAAGTATAGACAAAACAAAATTGTAAACTCCATGAGCTCATATGGTACCCCTGCTCTATATTGCAGTCAAATATTAAAACATGAGAGTATAGGGAGGTAGAGAAAGTGAGAAAAACATATCAAATGAATAAGAAGGAGAAAGGAAACAAGAGAGGCATGATGTCATTGATATTCCAAAGTCTGGGATTTTTTGGCCCTTAGGAGAATCAGCTGCTGTTGTGGACTCTGCATTACAATAACCCAATGCTCAAATTCATTCAGTACTGTAATAATTAAATTATTTTCAATCCCTTTTTTACTGTCTTTGGGAAGGTTTTGTCACACAACAAAACTCGTTTTTTCCTGATCTTCTGAGATTATATGTTTGGGTCTGTTTGGCAGTCTGACAGAAAGAGAAGATGATGAAGAGGGAAGAGTACGGGATATTCGTTCAGTCTGACATGTCTTTGAACTGGGTGTCGTGACTCAGGCAGGGCCTGTCACCACTACATTACAGTCTGGCAAAAGTGCAAGCCCAATTAGTTTTCAGAAAAGCACTCATATAGAATCACTCTCAAAACACTCGTATACATTCTACTCTCTCACTGGCACATGCTCACTTCCTCTGCACACACATCCACAGATACTTACATGCATATACTACATTGCCATATTCATATCTGCTATCTACCTGCAGTGGACAAGACAGAAAATGCTTACATTCTTTCAATGACAATGAAAGATGAAGGGGGAAAGTTTAGATTATAGCCAGTTTGCTGGCACTTAGCTTACTTGCTCAGAGTTCACAGATTGAAAACATTAGACACTTAAGGCTGAGGTTTTTTTTGATGTCATGAACCTCACAGAGTTAACTTTTAACCAGTACATCAAGGCTGAAGGGGATCATATTGGCCAACCTGGTCTCACATAATTCCGTGAAATGAACACAGGCCCCTTAACTCAAAATCCGTGGCAGTTTCATGAAATCGCTGAATATTTTGTGATGGGTCCACGGAAGTGATTCCTATGTAAGTCAATGACAGTAAAAAGTAGACATGATTTTATGAATATTTATAGGCTACTTTTATATTGGAGCAACTAACTCCACTCCTACCCTAAACCTACCCACTCTCAACAATATAAAACGCATAACAGGCAAATACAAGTACAGTCACAGGTATTTATTCCAAAAACAGTATAAAAGTATTAACTCATGTTGCAAGTCCTCTGAAGTCACACGATGTCTTCATTTAAAGAACAGAGTTGATCTTAATGTTTTAATCGCTAAAATGATGATCCCGCCGCTCCTTGAACACACTCATTCTCATTCAAATAATACACACGACTCTTTAGCATGATGCAATTTGTCACGAGACACACGAGAGCCAATGGCATTTTACAATCAAAGCCGACGTAATGACGCAATTGGTCACGAGACATATGACAGCCAATGCTGTCAAAGTTGACGAAACGTTTCTTTGGAGGTAAAATTTGAAATGTGTTCATGATCTTTGGAGGATGGACTCGACGCTGCTGATCGCTTTTGGAGGATTTTCTTCACACAAATCAAATGTTTGGCCTTGGAACACTTGGAATATTTGTACTTTTTGAATAAATTGCCTGTTATATCCTGTTTTTTTATAATACACAAATGGGTAGGTTTAGGTAAGGGATTGGGTTACTTGTTCAAAAGGTGTCTGAATACTGAAAAAAAAAGAAAATAATTGTAAATAAAATTATGCTGGCTGATTAAATCGAGAATCACACTCCATGACATAATGGCAAAATCATAGTTTCATGATGATAACCATGCCCAACGCGTCTGTATACTGTCATTGACTTACATAGGAATTACTTCCGTGGACCTATCACGGAATTTTCGCAATTCCATGAAACTGCCGCGGATTTTCAGTTAAGGGACCCGTGTTCATTTCATGGAATTCTGTGAGACCAGGTTGTATTGGCAGCCATCTACTACCAGAGAAGAACAACACTTCTTTTTATCTTTTTGTCTTACTCCTTATAAACGTTTACCTGTGATTCACAAGAAATGATGGTACAGAGGCTATTTTGAGAGTTTAGTCATTGTGAGCAATGATGTAAGCGTTAGGTTTGTTACAATATCACATTTTCACACAATATAACTTATCACAATGCAATTATCCAGGCCAAAATAATTCACAATAATGGCCCCGTCCCAAATGAAACCCTAAACCCTTGCGATCTTCCTCAGAGTCCAGAAATGGTCTTAATATTGGGAGATACAAGGCTGGAAAAAGTGTAACGGCTAACTTTGGATCACGTGTACCTTAATAACCAATCACATTAGAGCCTTGATGTCATTAAATTTTGTTCAGAGTTGTGCAACAGTCAATCATTGTTTGTGGATAACATAGAAATGAATGAGGAGTCCTGTAAACTTAATAATACCTGTCGTGCAATTGTCCATGATTTCTCTTATAAAACAGCATTTTTTTCTTAAAATGGATCAATCCCAAATTAATGTTTAAAAGCAAGCATTTTGTAAATTACAAAGAGAAGATTTTGTAGATTTTCCCCTGCGTACCTCAGTGTTTGCTGGCGCTACGCTTTTTTCGGGCTACGGTTGCAGGCTTGCCTTCAACTGGCTTTGTCTGAGTCCACACTTTCATGATGTAATACCGTTTTTACTGTTGGGTAGAACTCTTCTGCAAAGCTCGTTTTAATGCGGGCTCTACAAAAGTGCGCATCGAGGTCACATATCGGCCGCAAAAGGGGGCGTTTCGTGAGCACACTTCTGAAACCTAAAATGACAAATGGGACACACGCCACGTCCATTCTGAGTCCACAAGACTGCAAGTTCACATGAAGTGCGCCATTTGGGACAGGGCCATGTAATATTATTGCTACACACTTGTTGACTTCTTTTTTCCATTTTATGACAGATGGCAACCAGCGTTAAGGTGCAAAACCACCATCTCCTATTTTAGAGTCAAGTTACTGGCCATTACTGGCAATGGATTATTTACAATATTATCATATGTGCAGTATTAGCATGATATCACTATTTCATTCAGATTTGGGGGAGGAAAGCAGCTTGATAAACACACTAAATTATGCCCTAATAAAAATATAATTTCTGTGATGGTTACGTTTAGGGATATGGAAAATGATTACATTTATATTTGTATTATTTAATATTATTTTACTGAATATGCCAATACAAAAGTTAGGATTAATAATTTTAATGTAAGACAATATCTAAATAATTAAATGACAATACTGTTTGTTATCTGCTTGACATAAAATTAGTTTTACATTAATTAAATGTAGCTATTTTGTGACTTTGTGGGTGGCTTCAAAAGCCTAAATTAGATAAAACTCATATCAAGTCACTGGATACCCCGTGGTGATGAGATTCCCACTAATTTGGAAGGGCCACATTGTATGCTAACATTCTCTATTAGCAATTAAAAAGCCTGAAAACACATCAAACAGCTGTGAAACACAGCGAGTCCATTGGGGATATCCAATTAGTTTAAAGCTCCGTTGTTGCTTTAGTTGGTAAACATGCAGAAGCGTGCTATCAGCCATTATACATTGTACAGCAATTTATTTACAATTGACTTTTGAATGCAGCTTCAAGCAAATCGCGGCATATCTCAACGGCTGATCTTTGTGTGGTTAATTTAATTGTACTAACAGCTTCATTTGCATATTAATTTGATGAGGAGCTACACAGGTGCCCTCCCAGTAAAGCAGTTTGAGAGAGGGTGTGAAACAGCTTTGCACTGCATGTTTTGCCTTCGCAATCATCACGGGTGTGACGGAACCAATCAGAAGCGGAATATGACGAGATGGTGTGAGGGTGGGAGTGTGTTTGTGTGTGTTGGGGGTTTATAATGGGCACCGCTGGGACATGAAAGTGGCCCACCAGTTGGTCACATGATAACAGCGCTTGATGATTCTCTCCCCAGGGGTTCTGTCTATTCCTGGTTTCTAGTCCAGGGTACTCCCTTGATGGGTAAATAACAATACATTCACATTTTTGTTCTTAATTTAGGTTAGCAGTAATTTTCATCTGTATGCAAATGCAAGTGTGGAAATAGCTTTACAGGTTTCAGATTGGTGTGTGTGTGCGAGTACGAGATAGCAAGAAAGAGAGGCAGAGAGAGCAAACGAGGAGATCTTCTCCCTCCATAAGTATTCCGCGCTGCGCTCAGATGCAGATTGCTGTGGGATTCTGGTTTGACAGCCTGGCTCACATCAAATGCTGCCAGATAATGTTGTTTAAAGAGAGAATCAGCCGACACTCATCGCCAGCAGCCTCAGAGGAGAGAAGCACCTCATTAAACTGAGCTGCACGTCTGTGTGTCCTCACACAGCTAGAGAAGCGCAGATCTCGCTCTGTGATTAAAAGGAAAGGAGCAGAGATCTGCGCTCCCGTTTGGCAGGGCCATAATGGTGAACAAGTGCTGTGGAAATGTGCTCACTAGACTACAGCTTAACACATGATGAGTGCTATTGTCTTGAGACAATGACAAATCAGTTTCATCTGTGATTGTAATAGAGTGATGACACATTTAATAACACATGTATCTAGCGGGCTTCCGGATAGGCATATACAGTGAGGAAAATAAGTATTTGAACACCCTGCTATTTTGCAAGTTCTCCCACTTAGAAATCATGGAGGGGTCTGAAATTGTCATCGTAGGTGCATGTCCACTGTGAGAGACATAATACATTTTTTTTTTTAAAAATCCAGAAATCACAATATATGATTTATTTGTATGATACAGCTGCAAATAATTTGAACGCCTGAGAAAATCAATGTTAATATTTGGTACAGTAGCCTTTGCTTTCAATTACAGAGGTCAAACGTTTCCTGTAGTTTTTCACCAGGTTTGCACACACTGCAGGAGGGATTTTGGCCCACTCCTCCACACAGATCTTCTCTAGATCAGTCAGGTTTCTGGCCTGTCGCTGAGAAACACGGGTTTGAGCTCCCTCCAAAGATTCTCTATTGGGTTTAGGTCTGGAGACTGGCTAGGCCACGCCAGAACCTTGATATGCTTCTTACAGAGCCACTCCTTGGTTGTCTGTCGGTGTGTGCTCGACCCATCTTCAATGCTCTAACTGAGGGAAGGAGGTTGTTCCCCAAAATCTCGCAATACATGACCCCGGTCATCCTCTCCTTAATACAGTGCAGTCGCCCTGTCCCATGTACAGAAAAACACACCCAAAGCATGATGCTACCACCCCCATGCTTCACAGTAGGGATGGTTTTCTTGGGATGGTACTCATCATTCTTCTTCCTCCAAACACGTTTAGTGGAATTATGACCAAAAAGTTCTATTTTGGTCTCATCTGACCACATGACTTTCTCCCATGACTCCTCTGGATCATCCAAATGGTCATTGGCAAACTTAAGACGGGCCTTGACATGTGCTGGTTTAAGCAGGGGAACCTTCCGTGCCATGCATGATTTCAAACCATGACGTCTTAGTGTATTACCAACAGTAACCTTGGAAACGGTGGTCCCAGCTCTTTTCAGGTCATTGACCAGCTCCTCCCGTGTAGTTCTGGGCTAATTTCTCACCTTTCTTAGGATCATTGAGACCCCACGAGGTGAGATCTTGCATTGAGCCCCAGTCTGAGGGAGATTGACAGTCATGTTTAGCTTCTTCCATTTTCTAATGATTGCTCCAACAGTGGACCTTTTTTCTGAACCTGCTTGGCAATTTCCCCGTAGCCCTTTCCAGCCTTGTGGAGGTGTACAATTTTGTCTCTAGTGTCTTTGGACAGCTCTTTGGTCTTGGCCATGTTAGTAGTTGGATTCGTACTGATTGTATGGGGTGGACAGGTGTCTTTATGCAGCTAACGACCTCAAACAGGGGCATCTAATTTAGGATAATAAATGGAGTGGAGGTGGACATTTTAAAGGCAGACTAACAGGTCTGGAATTCTAGCTGATAGACAGGTGTTCAAATATTTATTTGTAGCTGTATCATACAAATAAATAGTTATAATAAATATAAATAAAAATACATTTCTGGATTTTTTTTTTTAGATTATGTCTCTCACAGTGGACATTTTCAGACCCCTCCATGATTTCCAAGTGGGAGAAGAGGGTGTTCAAATACTTATTTTCCTCACTGTAGATGCTCGACATACAACTGTTGATTCTGTTTTAGCTTTATTTAGAAGTAGGGGTGTCACAATATACCATTATTGATGATAACCGTGATATTTAAAAAAAATAAATATTGATATTGTTTTAATACACATATGATTGTATCATAAATAACCAGTAATCTGGTTCACACTCCAGCAAAGTAGGTGTCAGTATTGCACCTTAATGTAGGTTGCCACCCTGATCACGCCTCTGCAGTAGAAAATACAGAGCAGACTCCCCAGACTAATGTTCAATCTTAAAAGATTGAGCTTGGTCTGGTGATAGCCAGACAACATCTTAGGGGTCTAGCAGAACAATGATGGTGTAACAGACATGATACATACTCTGGAGCAAGACCAAGCAAACCTTTAAAAACCATAATCAAAATGTTATTTTGCCCTCTAAAATCGACAGGAAGCCAGTGCAGAGAGGTGCTAGACCATTTCCTTGTGCCTGTCAACAGTCTGGTTGCTTGTCTTCACTTTCCCTCTGTACAGATGAAAACGTTATCGGAATTATCGGAAACAACTAAAATGTTGTATTATGTAATGCGGTCAAGTCATTTTGTAAAGAAAAACAACGTGCCTGCGCACATACGTATTCAAACATTTTCCTATAGACTAAACGCGTAATGCTTACATGCATGCTGTCACCGTTCTCGTAAATTTGCCATTTTTGAAGTTTACATGAAGATGATAACTGTATCGTTTCAAAACTATTTTCCCCGTCAGTGTTCTCTAGCCGCCGGGCGCTGTTGCGGTGCGGATGAGCGGCCCGAACGTATTGAGAGTTGTTGTTTTTTAGGTTGAAAATGGTGTTGTGTAAGTGGCCCCAAAGTAAATAACTAATGATTATTTACAACGGAAATTAATCAATCAAAAACTTACTTTAGCCGAACAATAACTTTCTTGCTAATGTACAGCCAAACAATCTCTCTTCCATTAATTTCTTATAATCACTGTTAAGCTGCTTTGCAACAGTCTATTGTGAAAAGCGCTATATAAATGAAGGTGACTTGACTTGACATTCATACTGTATAGAGCGTACATTTTTAGTGGCTGTGAAGTTACTTATTTAAAATAAGTACCTACTCAAGAGAGTATGAGATTTCGGACACAGCCGATGATGTAGCGTGCAGCTACTCCTGCCACAAACAAATCACGTTGTTAAATGCCACAGTCAGCAAAAAGTATATTTATATTTATGCAGGGAGGCAAACTCTCTCTTTGCCTCCCTACACTCATATATTGAGTGTGATTCACAAAGTTAAAGATAAATTTGACTGATATTATTAATTTATTCAAGATTTCTAGACATTGCAATAATCATTATCATGAATTCTTTTCATTTGACCGTGATCATGTAGTCAAAATCTCAATCACAATAGCCATATTTAGTAGAATTTATATTGGTTGAACAAAAATAACTAGAAATATTGTGTAAGTCACGTAAGCACGTTTTCCGAATATCTGCACAGACTCACAAATTCAAGATTTCTTCAAAAACATTTGTTCAGTGTTTTCGAATTATTTGGCTGAGGGAATGATCTGACTATGTATAAGAGTAGTATGTTAGTACACTATTAAAAAATTCAGTTGGTCACTTGTTTCATACCAGAATAAACCAGTGGATTTGTGTGAACCATTAAAGACATGCACATGTTTTGTTCCTGACTGAATATGCATTTTTGAACAAATCGGTTGTACACTTGTCGCCACCTACAACTTAACCTGCAGAATGAGTCAGTGAAAAATCCCCACTACTAATACACAGACTGGCCGTTTGTCTGGAACAAACACAGGCAAGCAGAGCAATGCAAACAGTACAATTTATTTTCCAGCAATGTTGGCCAATCAAATTCGAGGACCAGAACTAACTGTTGTTAAACTGCTTAAACATTAGATTTAAAACCCTGGGTAGAGACACAAAACAAACCAGATTATACAAAGCAGCTTTCTGTCTGGGTAAAGAGTGCAGTGAATTTGCATCCTCATCACAGAGACGCTCTTTGCAGCCGTCTGCATGGTAAATTAATCAAAACTGTTTACCTCCAATTAAATCAGTTAGTTTATCATGTGTATTGTGAGTGTAATTGGTGGGCTGCCGCAGTCAGAGCTTCCTGCTTTCATCAGGCCAAATGAAAAGAAACACATATCAGTGTAGTGCTAACCCCATCTGTTGAACTGCGTAAATCTAACGGTCCTGGCCACCTGATCCATGTTCTCACCTCTTCTGTGGCCCATTTGGAGAGGTACCCAGGTGGCAACACACACACCTTTATCTGAGCCAAGTCTCATTCACATTTGGGGAGTTTGGTGTCAGGCCAGAGGTCATGCGTTACAAAACATGACTGCATTTCCCCTTTTGGCCTACAGAGGTCTCTCTGTTTCCTACTACGGACTTGCATCTCTCAACCTCTATAAGTAAATGTGTCATTTTAGCTTTTAATTATTTACAGCTCAGTCCAGTAATTAGGTTTGCATTCCTGTGCATTGTGTGGAGATACAGTGTAGCTGTTTTGAGTGAGTCACAAAGCCACAGAGAAGAAATCTAATCACAAGAGTGATTATCTGCTGTCTCTCGCACTGTGCTGTCGCGGGAGATGTGTATTGAGCTGGCTTTGATGAGAGAGCAAAGTTTTAACAGCAGTGCAGGCCTGGGCCTCTCTAGTATTCATTTACGTGCCAAAGGTGCTAATAGCATTTGGGAGTGAAATGAGTGATCACAGATATAGAGAATGAAGAGAGATCCCATCAGAAGGTGATAAGTTGGAGCACTGTTAGTGCATTTTGAAGAAGTAAAAACATTAACATCAAGATCTGCAGGTATGATTGAGCGTTCCCTTAGGGAGGAAGATGCTTTTGACATATCAACAGTACTACAGATCTCTCACTCTTATGAAATTCTGTACCTCCAGAAGCCAGGATATATAATATTTTAAAAAGGTGTTCAGAATGCCTTGTACTTCACAATCTTAAAACATGATTATCTAACAATCTAAACAAAGAGTTAAATAAGCAGGAACCATTTTAAAATGGTTTGTGTGAAATTGATTTTTCAAAAAATCTGGCTTTGTCAGATGTTGTTGAATCATTTCCACCACACCAAACAAAAGTGAGTGTGCTTGTTTTGCAAGGAGACAACAATGTCAGAGAACAGCAGCTTGAGATGAAATATGACACGAGTTACGTGAGGAAAACATTTTATGACTAAACAGACTATTTTTTATCATGCATCACTTCCAGTCAAGTATGCAAAAAGTGTGAAAACATTGTATTTAGGTAAATAAGTGTATTTAAGGCTAGCTGTTGCCTTAGCCAGACAGTATTCTGCTGTGAATCACACGCTGTTGTTGGGCAAATAAACTAGTGAGACGTGAAAAATGCCCATAGTTACATCCAACTACTATAAGATGTATTATAACTATGGAACATTTACATATGATTATAAAGTGCGTTAGAAAGTATACACTACCATTCAAAAGTTTGGTATAGATTTTTTATGTTTTAAAAATAAGTTGCTCACCAAGACTTATGAAATAATTACTAATTAAATGAACTTTTTTCTATTTGAATATATTTTAAAATGAAATTTATTCCAGTGATGTAAAAGCTGAATTTTCAGCATCATTACTCCAGTCTTTAGTGTCACATGATCCTTCGGAAATCATTCTAATATGATGATTTGCTGCTCAAGAAACATTTCTTATTATCAATGTTTCTTAATATTTTGTGGAAACCATTAAACTTTTCTGGTGAATATATAGAGGCACATGAAATGGCAGCAGGCTTATTTCTAGCTCTGGGTTCATGCGTCATGTTTTAAGCCTAACTGAGACTGATCACTCGAGCCCTGTGTGAACTTGACCCAGTGGAGCGGATCCCTGAGATGCTGGTCGAGTGTAACCGGATGATAAATCATAAAGGGATACGCTGATAGCCATATGGCCCCAGGCTGCTCTCTGCCCTCTCTCCCTGCAGGACCCACCACCACACAGCATGGACACACTGACCCTCACTCCAGAGGCCTGGTCTCTGCCTCGGCCACCATTAACTCACACAGACAAATGGCCACATCCCCCCCCCCCCCCCCCCCCAACACACACGGTCCCTGTTCTCCTCTTGTTATTTTGTCAGCACTCTGCCTCTCTTCTTATTATCTCATTGATACGATGCATTTTGCACAAATGCGGCACAGCGAGCGCCATCAGTTGATGACAGGTTTTGAAGTTCTGAATAGATGCTGTGTTTTTTTTATTATTATTATTCTGTCATACTGCGGAAAACGGTGTGATCAACAAAAAAAACTTCTCAGAGGTTAAAGGAAAAATCATGTCTCACTATTTTTTCCCCGTTTTTATTTTGTCAGTACATTCAGCTTTTAGACTCAAAGCTGTTTAAAATGGAAAAGTTGCTCTCTTTTATTTTATATAAAAAAAAGTTTGGACCAGTAAATGTAAATCACATTTATGTCAGGCCCATTGTAAACATTATCTTGGGGGAAACATGACTGAAGAAGTCTCTCATTGTGATGCATGCCTTCAAATTACTTTTTTCTGCAATTAGCATGTCAACTACAAGGCCTCTTTCTGATGGAGATGGCACAGCCCAGTGAGCTAACGTGAGTAAAAAACTCTTTTGTTGTCAGAATGGCTCAGATTGGAGTTGGTGGGGGGAGAGAGACCACCAAAAGCACCTGTTTCCCCTTCAGAAAACACTCCAAACACATCAACACGTTTTTTCCCCGTCAGCTTTCGGTCGCAGGTGAGAAGAAAATACAGGAATGAGCAGTGAGGTGGAGAGAGAACAGAAGAGTGGAAACAGAGGAAGCAGGTTTGAGTCGTGTCGTGTTTGGTGGGGTGTTTGTCTTTCACACTGAGTGCTGGCTCACAGCAGATGGGCTCCTCAGTGGGTGGAGCAGTGTCAAAGAGACTGAAGGATTCCCCCCTCCTGAGACCCTCCACCCTCGCTCGCACATTACCATACTCATCTCGAGGAGGGGTCGAATTCAGTCCTGCGAGCCTTCAGGGCCTAAGCGGTTTCCCACCCCCCAAACACTAATCTGTGAGGAGAAAAAGATGCCAACTGCATCTGTTTACAGGACTGTAAATAAACATAGCTAGATAAACAGGGATGCGGAGGAATAGCGCTTTATTAGGGAAGACTCCCAGGGACATTTCTTTACTTTTTAAAAGCAGATTAAGGTGTTTTCTGAGTGCAAATGTTACTCATCCCGCCCACACGGAATCTGCGGCGGAAAGCGCTCCACAGATTCCCACACAATTGGGAATGCTCTACACAGGCCATGTCCCTTGAGTGTTTGGTTATTAAATAATGTGGTTAATTTGATCAAATAAGAGTGCAGCACTATTAGGCCTAGGGCGAAAAAAAGCCAAGCGGCTTTTAAACACTTATAAAAGTGGATGCCGAGTCAGCAAAGTGCAACATATGCGATAAGTATTGCAACCAAAGGCGCAAAAGGAAAACTTTCTGTGAGACGTAAGTTCACAAACAAGCGCGAGTGAATCTCCGCGTGCGCTCTTTCTCTCCCTTTCATAATGCTCAAATGGCTTCACATCAGCGCATCACATCTGCACTAAAATCGAGCTGCACAGTTGACACAGGATTTGCCACTTTCACAATCGAGGCAGTGTCGCATCGTCACTAAAGTTTATCATTTGCATTGATTTTTAAGTCTTGCCAGTGTTCAAACCGCTCAGCACACACACACGCACGCACGCACGCACGCACGCACGCACACACACAGGCCATCTCACAAAAAGCTTGCGAGTACAAATTGCGCTGAAATGGTCAAATACACACAAATGTATGTACTAAATTACTGTCTTGACGAGTATGCACGTAAACCCTGTCGTGACTCGCGAGTGAACATTTGTGCAACTGCATTAGTGATGTGTCGTTCATGAACGATTCGTTCATTTTGAACGAATCCTTAATATGACTCGGGAATGACGAGTCGTCTCAGAGAGCGATTCGTTCATTTTGTATTGACCCGCGCATGCGCATTGCGCAACATCTCAGGCTACTACAGAAATCAGAAATGATTAGTTCATTTCTCGAGTCGTTCGTTCATGAAGTCCCAGCCCCATATTAGGGCACGGATATGCAGTCTGTACCGGCGGAAACAGATTTGATCAGTTCATCTTGAGTCTTTTGAGTCGTTCTTCGTTCAAGTCCCCATAGGCTGAATGCAGAAACAGAAATGATTAGTTCATCTCGAGTCAGTCTTCGGGTCCTAGTCTCGTTCTTTTGTCACGTGACATGTATTGCATGCAGAAATTAGTTAATAATTCACATATAACTTTGATGCGTTTCTGGCCTCAAATTGTACCTTTTTTTATTTCTTACACTTTATATATTTGTGAATATCTGTCATGATGGTTATTTTCTATAACAGAATTATATTATTAAAGAGTTGGTTAATGCTTTAAACTTTATGATGGGGAAATCACTTTGATAAAGCAAAGATTGAGACTTGTTTACAGTGGGTTCTAATCTTCAGTAAATAGCAAAGCCATATATATATATATATATATATATTTTTTTTTTTTTATAATAATTAAAAAAACACCACAGGGGCACAAGAAACATTTAACAATAAAAATAGACTGACAGGAACAATATGTCACTTTGTTATTTTTCAGATGTTTGTTGCAGATATCTTTTGATAATTGTATGAGAATTCCTAAACAAAAAATAATATACAGTCAATAATACGACTGTAATGTTGTATATGTTGCGAGACACTGAAACCGGGAAGCGGTCACGTGACAAAAGAACGAGACTAGGACCCGAAGACTGACTCGAGAGATGAACTGATCATTTTTGTTTCTGCATTCAGCCTATGGGGACTTGAAGGAACGACTCAAAGACTCGAAATGAACTGATCAAATCTGTTTCCGGTGACTGTGACTTGATGACTGGGACTTGATGAACGAACGACTCAAACCCGAGACTCGAGATGAACTGATCAAATCTGTTTCCGGACGCATGTGTATTACTCAGCTGTCACGGCCAGATCAAAGCATCAGACATGACGGAACTAACGGCTCGAACCTGAAGACAGACACGAGAGTAAACGATTTAAAAATAAAAAAAAAAGAAGAACGATTTGGATCGGGAGGTGAGGTGAACTAACAGACTGCATACATAGACTGAATCAAGCTAAGCAATTAATTAATCATTTATTTCTCAAAGTTTGGCCATGGCTGCATTAGCTTATAGTTCATTTTTTTTATTCCAAAAGTAGGCTACTAAATGTGCTGAAAAATGAAAAATGTAATATTTTAATTAGATTCTGCTGAAATGAACGAAATGAACGAAATGACTTGAAAAAAGATTTGTTCATTTTGCTGAACGAGATTCAAAGATCCGAGTCCGTAAAATGATCCGAACTTCCCATCACTAAACTGCATGTAACCGTATCCGTGTTCGCTCTTAAAGTGACAGCAGTCGAATAAACTGCTGCTGTCTCTGAGTTTCTCTGTCTTGTGTTGTTTAATTAACCTTTATGACACTCACTGCTCTTGAATGACTAACTTTTGCAACCTTAAGTATAAGGATTTTAATCTAATTTAATTTATTCAGGGAAGACCCATGTTAATTTACATTTGATTTCTTATTAAATGTCTTTAGTATTTCTTACCTCAATACTAATGTTAGACCTACCTGAAAATTTGTCTTTTAAAACAAAAATGCACTGCATGATCAAATATTTAGGTGTTATAATTATATACATTTATATGACAAGAGTCACCTAAGGGGGGGGGATTCCCCCACGGTCCGAAATAAAATTCAGGCCCTGAATGAATGTCTGTAAAATTCCCTATCAATAATTCTACATGATAATAAGAAGGCTTCAAATAGATCGGTATCGGTGATCGTATCGGCAGATACTACTTCCTGTGATCGGCTCCAAAAATCCTGATCGGAGCACCCTTACAAAAAGCACAACCAGTTTTATTAATAATGTTACCCTGAGTGAGAAGTGTTACCACAATTTGTTTTAATTAAGGTGAAAAATAAAAGTTTTTTGTTTAATGTATTTTTGTTGATGTTGAAATGGATTTTAAAACATATTGTATCGTTAGGAACCGGTATCGAAACTGAGGTATCGAAATTGGCACCGGATCGAAAGATTTTGAACAATACCCAGCCCTAATTAGGCCCCGTTTTTCACCTGGTGTAAACTGGTTAAAATTAGTTTTCGTCAATCCGATCACGAGTGGCTGACGCCAAGGCTACGTTCAGACTGTCAGTCCAAATCCAATTTTTGTGCATATCAGATTGAAATCCGATCAGATTTAGCAAGTGTGAACGGCAACAAAAAAAAAAAAACACATGAAATTTCAAGCTACATTCATATGTGGTTTGAAATCCTATTCAAATAGCATTTCTGGAAATCTGTTTCAGTCTGACTGCTCTGATCGCATTTCACATGGTTTATGTGACTTTCTCACGCCACGTAAAACATAAACGTCTGATGTTGTTATAAAATCCCAATAGGATTTTTCCAAGGGCTTTTGGATTATTGCAAAAAAAAAAAAAAAAAAAAAGATGTAACATTTTATGATACTTGCATAAAAGCATTTTGTCCATCAAGATAATGATCTTGATAATTACAGATGAACACACAACTTTTATGAATTTTGAAGTCTAAATGCAGTCACTAGAAGTAAAAAGCTAAAGGTAAGCTATAAACAAACTACACCACAGTTTCTAGACTTCAACGTCACCACCACTAAGCTTCCAACAACTCTTTCAGTTTTTATCTAAAAACATTTTCCCAGAAAGCTTGAGTTAGAATAGTTTATAGGAGCATAATTCTAAGCATACTGAGGCTGTAAAAGCGGACTGAGTTTACCTGCTCGGCGTGATGACGTCTAATCTCCTCGACAGCCTCTGCAGTCCTATTTAGCCACTTGTTAGCAACCGCCTTTTTCAAACTACAAAAATTCAAGAGGGGTAATACTGATGTATTCTATGTCGTAGAATAAAACGTGAAAGTGTCTGAGCTTGTGTTCACCACAGACCTTATTTCAGCCATTTAAACAAAAACCCATTGACTTCGGGACGAGGGCACCGGAAGTGCTAAAATGCTAACTCGCTTCCGCATTTTGGCCTACAAAGTGATGTCATACCTGCACTAGTCTATTCCGGAAAACGAAAGAGCAGCATATGGACACACAAATCAGATCTGAACAGTTGCGATACACAATGGCTACGTTGTGCAGTGTGTGCGTCAAAAAAATCGATTCCAATTTGAAGCTTGTGACATATTAACGCGCACATCAACCCGATCCCTTTTTATAGTGTTCATGTAAGCTCATGATTCAGCTCATGATTCAGATTCATCAATCGGAATGAATTCAGTACGATTGAAACAAAAGTTGTGCGTGTTAACATAGCCAATGTGAACACTTAATAATTTTAGATCAGATTCCAATCGGACACACAAATAATCGGATTTGGATACAGGCGTTGACGTGGTCTAAAATGTTTTGAGTTCATCCACTTTCGACCACTTCCAGAGGTAATCGAAAACGCATTCGACTGGATTGCTTTCGTTATGTAGACGCTCATGTGGTCGAATGGTTCTGAACAGCCTCAAAAGACCATCTACTCTCTGTATTACTGATCTAATGTGTAAACATTTATGGGAAGCGTGCTAGCCTTACATGATTAAAACTTTTTTGGCTGGAGACCCAAGTTTGGTTTGAAGATGAAAAACGTACCTAGCACAATGTTCTCACCATTCTTGATTTCTAACACACACATTCACAGTGTTAGGCGTCATCTTTTGGCTGTAGAAACGAAAGCTGCTCTCCGTATGTTTTTCCCATAGTCTCTGGTTGCGATAATATGTAAATTGTGTGAGATTATTTTATCCATTAGATCGAAAGATCTGAAAAAGTCCATACATTACTCACCCATAGACCCTCCCCTCGAAGAAATCAGGACAGAAGTGGTCGAAAGTGGGCAAAAGAGATGGATTAAAACCAGGGCTTAAAAACGGAAAAAAATATCAATCGGTTCACTCCGAGCAGAATCGATATTATAGCGTTTCGGTTTTTGCGTTCCTCAATAAACATTACTGTTCCGAAAACGGTTTGATATGAAAAAATACCGGTTAATAACGTTATTTAATTAAGCCTATACTTTAAACAAATATGTATACATTTTAAACAAATATGTATAGATAGACATATTTTCACCCAATAATAATATAACACATGGTAATTAAACTTGAATATTTATTTAATAACATTTTTAAACCCAGAAATACATGCATTAATTACAAGGCATAAACAGCGGACCTGTTTTTAATGGAGCGTTAGACAATCGAAAGTGGCCTCTAATGCCGAATTATTTTCAGAAGAGTGATAACATTCTTTGTACATAACTTTTTTTCAACACGACTTGTTTTAAAAAATGCATGAATAAAGAATAAATAAACTGGATAACCATTGCTCTTTTAATGCACCGTCAACTGCTAATTTCAAAGCAAACACTGCGCAACCCGTCCTTGCATCACATAATCAAATTCAGTCAGCTAATAAAGCTTGCATTTAATGCAATATAACATACCATTTAATACGAAGCATCAACCGTCTATATAGAAAACATTGACCTGTCCTGTATTGGCAATCTGAAAGACTATAGGAAAAATGTTTGATAGATGCTATAGCCTACTTGGATAGGCTTAAACGGAATCCATAAACTATCCTAAATCAGTCTATTTGAGCTTAAAGTCCGTAATGCTTATTTAAACGTTCGAAAAGAATGTCCTCCAATACCTGCACATTCATTGTAGACCTCAGCGGGGAAAGAAATGTACTTGAGGCATAAAATTGCGCGCTCACACTGACTTGCGTTACCGGTAGATTCATAAATGATGGTGCGCGGGCATTTCACTCACGCTTGATCCGTCAACGTCACATGCTGTACTACTCATTTCATGATTGGTCACTGCCAAATTAAAATATTAAAGAGAACGATAAAATAACGTTATTAACCGGTTAATGGTCATTTCAAATTAACGTTTCTGTTCAGAACGATTCAAATTGATTGTGATTTCGTTTCCGTTTTTGTTCCTCTTAAAATTTCGTTCGTTTCCGGTTTTCGTTTTCGTTCCTTGAACCGGTTCAGAGCCCTGATTAAAACACCAGGTGTAAACAGGGCTGAGTGTCCCTCATCTACTTGTGATATGATCAACCAAAAATCTTAATACCAGATGTAAACAGGGCCTTAAATAAATTTCCATCATAATCAGGGCAAAAAAGTCAGCATATTTCATCAAGACATACACAATTACACATGACGAATTGAAGAGATAACTGAAAGCTATTGCCAAATAGAGCAATGGGTTAGATAACGTCCATGTGGATCTTCAAAGGACAGTTCACTCAAAAATGAAAAATCTGTCACCATTTACTCACCCTCATCACTCTTAAAAATAAAGGTTCCTAAAGGGCGGTGTCACGGGTGGCTGTATAGAGAGCGCAGAAAGATGAAAAGTGCAAGGAAATAGTCTTTTTAACTCAATAGCCTAATCTACAGAATACAGGGCAGAAACACGGGGTAACACAACCACTACACAAAGATGAGACCGGACAAACTGATCAAAACAGGGAGTATATATGCACAGACTAAATGAGGTAATTAACGAACGACAGGTGAATGAAATCATTCATCTAATACACTAGGAAACTTGTTCTGAACAAAAACACAGATAAACTAATGCCGAGTTCAGACTGCACAACTTTCAAACTGGTTGGATCGCAGTTCTTTTCACACTGCATGACTATCTGGGGTAGCATTCAGTTGCTGCTGTGTTCACACTGCACGATGGATTGGTGACAGGGGGTTTCACACTGCATGGCTGTACAATAGGAAAAATCGCAGACAACTCTGTCTCGTCCACAAACTACTTTTCACACCCAAATACACGCAAGAAGTGACAAGGAAACAACGCGAGATCACACGTGCACCAGACGCGCAAGACTGGAATTGTTATTAAAAATACAAACTGCAGAAGGTCTGTGCACTGATTTGCAGCGAAAAGGAGAAAAAGAAAAAAAGATTATGAAGGAGGAAATGGTTGGGGAGATGCGGAAAGCAAGGATAGTGTTCTGCAAAGAGTTGGAGGTAAATAAATAATTTTGTAATGTGCTGCTGTTGCGGCTGGTCAAGCCTATGTTTGTGCTCTGTTTCTGTTTGATATAATTGTAAATATATCTATGAAAATACTGATATTCTGGTCCATAACTTCTGCATCCACTGTTTCCTTAACACTGGGTTATTATGGGAAGCTGAACAGGTTTATCTTTCCCTCACAACCAAAAACACACTTCTTTTGTGACATTGTTGATTTTGTGGTCTAAAACGAAGGCTCTTGCTAGTTCTGGTTGATGTGCGCACGCGCCGGGTTGATGTGCGCACGCGCCGGGCGACGGCGGCTCGTCTGTGATTCTTTCGGATCGCGTCTTTGATAATACACACTGCGTGATTGTCCCTCGTGTGAACGAGCACCGATTTGCCAATGATATCGGCATTTGTTGGCGAGTGAAAAACGGGCCTAAAACCTGAATATCAATCGCAATATTTGGTATATTACGATTGATATTCAGGTTTTAGGCCCGTTTTTCACTCGTTCTATAGATCATTCAATTACTTATATTACTGCTAAGAATATAATCTTCACCAAAAGTGAAATCTTCACTTTTTTGCTAATAATAAGCTAATTTCGGAAGAAACAGGAAAAGATGTCAACTACAGGAAGCTGCAGTTTTTTTAACAGACAATTGTCCGTCATATTAAGGACTTCCACATCCTTTATCAGAAGCTTGGAACATATCCAAGCTACAATACAAACAACAAATTAAAATGATTGAGCTGTTGATTCGAGATAGGTGGTCCCAGTGAACAGAGAAAGAGTTTAGTAAACTGGTTCAGACGGTTGGGGGAAATCTAGGAAGACAGTAATCTAGATTAGATTCCAATCTTCTGTGGAATCTCAAACTAGACACGCAGCACTTCATCCCTTAGTCATGGTTAAAAATGAACACATTTACAGCTGCAAAGAGTCTGAGCGTAAATAGCAAAGATAGATGGGCTGTGTGTGTGTACTGCAGGGTCAGCAGCTTTACATGGAAGAACACTGTTCACACACACACACACACACACACACACACACACACACACACACACACACACACACACACACACACACACACACACACACACACACACACACACACACACACACACACACACACACACACACACTGCCCATTCCGACATGGAGGGTTAGTATTTACGGCCAGGTTGTAAAGCACTTTGTCACATTTCAGCAGGAGGCTTTCAGAGCAGGAAGGAGCTCTCATTCACCTGAGAGAGAACAATACGGCACATAAATATTTTGGGGAGTAAAATTACAGAAGTACAGTAGCACATGTCATGCATAATGTAATTCATGTGTTTCACAAGGCTAAATGGTCACACCCTCAAAACACAGCAAAAAGGGGGAGGTAGCTGTGAAAATAGTATAAAAAAAATAAATAAATAAAAAAATCACAGCTCAGTAGATGTTTAACCAGTGAATCAAGCAAGATTCTACCTTTTCCTGATTCATAAAGCCTTGAAAAATGTATTATTGTTATACTGACTGAAATAAAGTACATAAAAGTTTTAGACTTTTCAGGTAACAAATTGTTTTATTGGAAAAAGTTGGTTATTTTATAATAAATATTATAGTTATTTTCAATTATTAGGAGGAATGAAAGGGGGTAGGAATAGTAAATTAAATAAAGTACATTATTTCACTTTAAAGTCTTAAAAAGTCCCTAAAATTCACTTTCTATATTTTAAATTCATGTTATTATTTATAAAATTTCAAAAAACAAGTTGGACTAATTTTTGTGCCAAATACACTCTTTCAGGATTTGTATAAGTTTTGGAAAGTTTTTTCCGAGTATGGCCCTGTATGACATCATAACGGGAGGAATTCCTTGTATGGGCACTTCCCCCGGATGAGCGCGTGCACACATCAACCAGAACTAGCGCAAGAGCAAGAGCCTTTGTTTTTAGACCACAAAATCAACAATGTCACAAAAGAAGTGTGTTTTTGGTTGTGAGGGAACACTGTAAAAAAAAAATTGGGGAAAAAATTGTGCAAATTGATCATTACATATTGGCCCAATAAATTACTTCCAAATAATTATCCCCATGCAAAAAGATGCATTGTACTAATCATAGCTTAAGGTCTTCACTCAAAATTAAAATTGTATATTCACAGAACATTTTTAATTGTGCTCAGTCAATCTATGAAGTGGAAGTGAAAAATCCATGTTGGCTGAACAAGTCCTACGTCCGAAAAACGGTATACGTACGCGCAAAATGCGCTTGAAGAAAACCGTTCGTGTGGAGATTTCAAATGCGGAGCACGGGAGCGGCAGCGCAAGCAGAGCCGAACCAGCAGGTGCTGAAGACCGAAAAGTATTTAGCACTGAAATTATTCTCCAGAGTTTTTCTTTATGATCCGGTATGAAGTTTAAAAGACATTTTGTAGAATCACGAATTCATGCATTCATTGGTTTCATGCGTGTGTTCTCGTTTACCTCGTTTACTCTAATGGTAGCCAATAGTTTTATTTTCCTCATGTCTTATATGTCTAAAACAATAGGTAATAAGTAAATTAAGTCATTTTTGTGATATGTGTGCCATGCGACCCGGTGCCGTTAGATTGCATTTGGAGTCGGCCTCTTTCAGGGCTTAAGTTATTGCCTTTTAATATCAAACAAGTCAAGCTCGTGATTTTCTTATTCATCCATTCATTCGTCTAATCCTCATTATATAATGAAGTAACTTCTGTTCTGTCATTTGCCAGATGTGATGCAGGGGAACTTTGTCATTAATGTTGGTTTTTATTTTTATTTGCAGGTTTTTAGCCTCTGCAGTGCTGCGTTTTCTTCACCACATTAAGACTGTTTTGCAGAAGACTTATTGAATGTATTCAGAGTTTTTCCTTATTGAAAATAAGGTATTTTCACCAAATATCCTGTGTTGGAATTTACTTTGTTAATAAAGTAATGTGATAAAATGTCAACCCTGTTGTCTGTGTTCTGTATTTTGCATAATATATTTAGGCTATGTTTTTAGTCATTTTTGTCTTTTGGGACAGTGAGAAATAAACAATTGTGACTACAATTTAAAACATTTAATTGGACCAATCTCACAGTTTCACTGTAAAACATTTCTCCAATTAAAAATATTCTAGTGACCGATCACATCTAAATTTTTTAGTTGGCCAAATTGAATTTCTGTGAATTAAATTTTATCAATTCACAGAAATTCAATTTGGCCAACTGAAAAATTTAGATGTGATCAGTCACTAGAAAATTTTAAATTGGAGAGGCCTGACATTTGTTACAGTGTTGGTAAATTACATTTTTCCATTGGCTCAACATATTATTTCTAATTGAGCCCATGTTAACAGACTGTTGCCACAATGGATAAAATTCAATTCACAGAAATTCAATTTGACCAATTGAAAAATTTAGATGTGATCGCTCACTAGAAAATTTTTAATTGGAGAGGCCTTACATTTTTTACAGTGAAAGATAAACTTGTTCAGCTTCCCATAATAACCCAGTGTTAAGGAAACAGTGGATGCAGTTTGTTTTTCCGGAGCAACAACAGAGTTCTGCAAGTGTGTTTGTTTGCTCCCGGTCATGAGTCGAATCCGCCGGCGGTGAGTGAAACTGCATCAAATGTCTGTGTTTTGTTGGCAATTGGCGCACAAGTGCATATAACGTAAATTTAAAAAAAGTATAGTAAATCGAAAGTTATCCAGGGATAATGGCGATGATGTAGTGTGTGTGTGCTCATGACTCTTTAGCCCCACCCACTGCACGCCTTCATGAGCTTGGCTGTTTTCGGAAAGAATCAGTTCAGCGTATCTGTCTTTTATAAATATGATAAAACTAAAGACTCTTTGGAGATATGAAGGATGCAATACTACTCTACAGGTACTCAAGATTAACATGAGACTGGCAGAAACTGTGTGTGTTATGTACTCTTTAAATCTGCAGTCCATAAGTTTTACTTCTTTGTCGCTCTGTTTGAACCCTGAAATTGTAGTTATTGGCGAAGTTATCTTCTTTGCGGGGGTTGTGCATTGGCACGGCTCCTCAACACGGAAGAATCTAATGTTTTGAGGTGTATGTGTGGGTTGTCTATCAACGCACCAGTTGTCAACGATGATTGTCATTTTGAACTTTCTGGATTACAAGCCGCCATCAAAATGACAAGTTTAATTACATTCCAGAGGCCACAAACGATCCACTACCTGCAGCATCCACACGCAATATAGCCTATGAGCCCAAACTCCTTTATGTATACAGGCCAAGCCTGTAGCACTCCTCTCAGAAAGTGAAGCCTCCACGCCTCAATCACCCCCAGGTGGTTGGTCCCAATATAGCTCATAACACCCGCCCCTACGTGTTTTCTAATGGACGCGAGACAAACTAAACAATCAAATTACACTTCAAATAATTTTTTCCAAAAGTTGGTTTTTGTCATTGTAGGCTGTTTTTATCACAATAATTTCATTTCAAGTGTTTGTTTTTTAAATAAGTTTAGTTTTGGTTAGTTATTTGATGCTATAAAAATAGTCATGATTGACAGCTGTGATTGACGGCTTCTCTGAGTGAAGTTGTCACTGAGGCACCAACAGACTTTTTTCTGGATTTTTGGGTGGAGATTGGAGCTTTAGCTTTAATTTCTACATTTCCATAACTGTTTATTTCACACCAACATAATGAATTCTTCTTCATCTGCGAGAGTGTGGGTGGGCTTTTGATGTCGCGGCTATACTTCCTGCTCTCGACTGCGCAGACTCCAGTCCCGAGATCGCTACTGCGGTCCCAAGATGTCAGCGCCATATTCGGACCTCTGGAGGCTTCAGTTACTTCAGCGGAAGCCAATGAAGTCGCGTCGTCCATATTTTTTTACGTTTTACGGTCTATGATACAGGCGTGATGTGATGACGCAAAGAAAAAACGGCGGAAGTTCGTATTTTCAGCGGAAAGCTATCATAACCACTCAAATTATAACACATTATTACAAGCTTACTGTTGTGAATTGGGCTAAGGTAATGAGAAACACTGTCTGGTTATGTACTTTCTCAAAAATGGATCATTTTAACCCAAAAAAGTTACAGAATGCAGCTTTAAAAGTTATTTATGTGCCAAATGAAATTGTAAATTGTTTTCCCAATCACTCCCCTGTCTTCCATTGGTCAGTCAGACAGATTTCCACATATTTTCAATCAAAAAAAAGAAGAAAAAAAAATATATTGAATATATGAATATATTTTGTGGAAACAGGACTTTATAGCATCGGATAGTTTCATGCTCCTGTATCCTATGCAAAAAAGTAAAATAGAGACTGAGAGCGAACGGGAATGGGATGCAAGAGAGAAATATATAAATAACATTTGAAATTGGTTAGCATATTATCTATTCTAGGTCCCAAACCACAATAATACTTCATTGATTATATAACCCCACTCACAGCCCATAATCTCCGCTGTGTGCTTCTAGGACCAGATCTAACTGTGTGATTAAGATGGCTTTATCACACTCAGGCTGGGATCATCCCCACATCTGACCTCTGACCTTTTATCCCATGTCCCTAATTCTGCAGAGAAAAGATCAGCTCCAGCTTTCACCCCACTACTGGAACTGTGCTGTGATCATTAATCAGATTAAATAGAAGCAGAGGCTAATCTATAGGGCTTTTTATGAATTATTTGCAGGAGGGATTAAACAATTTTTAACGGTAATGAAAACTTGATATTGTTATTTTATTGTTGGGCACAAAGGCACGGCTGCTATGATAATCTGGCTACCTCCGTACCATTGTGTGAGGAAGTGCTACCACCTCCCTTTCACTGTTTCACTGAAGCTGTTGCAGATACTTTGGTAGAGACTAGGGGTGGCACGGTACATGAAAAAAAACCGAACCGTTCGGTTCGCTTGTCTCGGTTCGGAGCGTGTGCGTCGCATGGTTTCGACGCATCCGCAATGTATCCTCATGCCCATATGTTACCTCAGACAGTGGGTGTCCTTTTCGCGTGAAATAAGAGGTGTGTATGTGTGTGTGTGGACATACAGTAAAATAAAGTAAAAGTGGAGTGCTGCAGGTCACGTCACTTGTAGAAATGCAAGTGGGAGAGATAAGGAAGGCTGCCCGGAGTTGGAGGATGTGCCAGCGACGTATAGCTGGCAGGGCAGATGCAGTGCGCATGCGCGCGTGCATTCACACACTGGCAGTGTTTGTCTCGTGCAGTTGAACCGCGGCTCGTGTATTGCAAATACAGACAAATATTGTCCATTCTGTCACATTTTCCGGTGTTCTCCTCCGACCCCTGTCTGTCTCGTGCTTTGATTTATAATGGGCAGCATATCTGCTGCAGATGCGACCGCGTTCCCCTCTGTCTCATACACACATGCATATAACATGCTGTATATAAGTAGTTCACATGATAAATGTAACATTTAAAAGTTAAGATGCTTCTAGTTTTAATAATTTAAACATGCCTTTGAAGTTTGGGCAAAAACTTCTGGCAGTGTTGTGTTTTCGTGTATTTTTTTTTTCTTTTCACAGCGCTGGATGGAACACACGGAACACTTCATGGTGAAATTTGTTAATCAGGTCAGCTGAATTAAAGCCACAGTGCATTGTTCTGATCAAAATTGACATGATTAACATGAAAAATGTTACGGCAATGTGTCGGACTCGGTAGACAGCCAGTTAAGAAACAACTTCTACATGATATAACAATTTTTTAATACTGTATCCTAATTGTGGATGATTAAGCTATATATCATATGCTGAAGTAAATTTCTTGAGTGTTAATGATAAAAAAACAACAACAACAAGAACCGTACAGAACCGAAAACCGTGACCCTAAAACCGTGATACGAACCGAACCGTGGGTTTTGTGAACCGTGCCACCCCTAGTAGAGACGATGCAGAAAGTCAAGATTGTTTTTTTATTTGATGCCAGAATTGAAAAAAAAAAAAAACAGCTCTTATTTTGTATTCAGGCAACAGTACACTGGCACTTGTTAGCCAAATGCTAGCCACATGATGAGGTCCAAGAGAAATTTAACTGGGTTAACTGATTTCTTCCACACTTTATGGAATGGAATGTAGGGTCAGGTGCAGTAAGCTCAAGATACCCTGGACAGGCTGAGCATAACCTGTTTGGAGATAAAGCAGTAGGCAGGATTACTGGAGAACAAGTACTGTCCCAGTGGCTATGCAGTGGCATTCCTCCAGTCTCACACACAATGCTCTGGCTTTACACAAACCTCTGAGGAATGCCTTTAAAGTGCCCTGCTCCGGTCCTGAACTCAGTCTGCGAAGAGCTCTTCTACAGCTCACCTCATATGGACCTATGCGGTCTCATCCATCATATCATATCTTATCTGTTAGCAGTGTGTGTAGCTATGTCTTTAGCTAGCATAGTAAAGTAAGACTTACTTTACCTGAACATTTCATCACTTGCAACTTTGGCATTATATTTTAAAACACTTCTCATGACAAATAATCAGAAAGTGTCCTACTTTACCCGTATTCACCAATTTGTATGCCAATAGTGAAGCACATCCCATCCGTGATTCATCTGTACCTATATATCCACCTGCATGTCAAGCATGTAAATTGCTTTGACCTATAAATAGTGCTGCTATGAGGGTTACAACATTGTATGAATAGACGGCAGAAAAACATCCTTAGAACTACTGCATTAAAAAACACCATAGCAAAACAAAATTGTATGATATATTAATGCACTGATGTCAGGGAGCAGAATTAAATCAGGTTTATGATATTCTATATTCAGTAAACAGCAAGAGTGGAATAATGAAAAGCATAAGGTGAAGTTATAGCAGCTTTTATTGTGACTGGTGTGAAAATTGCCGTGATCAGTTAAAGGTCTTGTTTATTCTCATTCTCAGCTCATGCGAGGACAATTTCAAGGGTGCTCTTCACACAAACACGATTTAACACCAACCTCTTTGTTTTCTTATAGTCTACACTTGTTAATCCTTCTTTTTCCCTCTTCCTTTCTCTATTACCCATATTTTCCATTTCCCTTCACTTGTATGAATATTAAAATTGTTCCAATGTGGATTTTTCTTTTTTGGTAAACTTTGCTAAAGGTTGAGACTACAGGATGTTAGGCTATTAAAGCTTAGTGTGAGATATGAAGACATGGGTTGTGGTAAAATGCATTTAAGTGTCTGGAAGATTGAGTGTATGAGTTTAGACTCTACGGAACCCCGCACATGACGTGCAAGAAAAAAAAAGTAAATTGTGCACACAATTTTCTAATTTGTTCCCTCGATTTATTAATCATGTGAACAATTTTCTATTTAGTCCCCTTGATTTATAAATTGGGCACACGATTTATAAATCGAGGGAACTAATTAATCATTGTGCACACGATTTTCCCATCTTTTCACAGAAACTACAGTTTTCAACCAAAATAGAAGCTCAACTGCAGGTTTCCGCCAAAATAAAAGCATTTATCTCTTGCAAATGAATAAATCAATTGTGTACTACAGTGATTTGACAACAATTACTATTTGCACTATTTTTGTTCAAAGAAATATATTTTTCCAATGACACAATAATTATACAACTGTTTTCCCATATTGCCGCAAACAGAGCATTCCAGCATTCACATACATATCAAATACCTATCAGGAAGTCTAGCTCTCATTAAAACGTTTATACACTCACTTAGGTGCTTATTGCGAGTAATTTATCTCATATACTATCATTCAAAGGTTTGAGTTGGTAAGATCTGCTCACCAAGGCTGCATTTGTTTGATCAATGATACAGTAAAAACATGGTCCGGTGCTCAAGAAACATTTCTTATTACTATCAATGTTGAAAACAGTTGTGCTGCATAATATATTTGTGGAAACTGTGATACTTTTTTTTTTTTTTTGCAGGATTCTTAGATGAATAGAACCACATTAAAACAGCAGAATTTATTTGAAACAGAAATCTTTTCTAACCTTATAAATGTCTTTACTGTCACTTTTGATCAATTTAATGCATCCTTGCTGAATAAAAATCGAAATCCTACTGACCCCAAACTTTTGACCAGTAGAGTGGTAGAAGCTCTGTCAGGAAAGATCAGAGGGGGGAAATTGTGCATTTATGGAAACACAAAAACTCCCAGCCATATTAGAGAGTCATCTTTGATTTCATTTGCTTACATTATTTATGCAGGATAACAACAAAGAGGGTTAAAACTATCATTGTTTCCATGTTGCAGTTTCTAATAGAGTTCTGATAAATGGCCAATGCCCCCATTTTTATTTACTCAGCAAAACAATTCGGCACTGTGTATTTTGGACTTTAACAACAATTCAGCAGTGGTCAAAACATATTGAGGCCTCTCTCTTCTCCTCATGGAGCATTAGGGATTTTTCAGCAGAAAGCAAGGCATGATGGGCCGTGGAGGGTGTGGGGCCAGCATTTCTTCAGAGGCCCGGCAGCAGGGAGAGCGGGGTCTCTTTGAGATGCAGAGGGGGTTAATTCGAAGCACAATGGAATGAGCTGACAGGGCCGGGGACTTGTTCCAAAAAGTGGAGCCCGATGCCCACTGAGGTAGTGAAGGGCCAGCGAGGTCGTGTTCAGCCTGTTGTGCCATTGAGCCAGGCGGGAGGGGGTTGCCGGGGGAGCGAGGAGGGGTCGGTGGAGGCCCAAGCTGTGAGGCAGTGGGGGGCATTTTAATCCCCTATTACTTGGACAAGAGATTAAAAGATTCCTGCTTTATTTCTCCACATGTCCCGCTGCTTCTAGCAGTGCCTGGATGACGGCAGTTTGAGCACAGGTTTTATTTTTAGCTTAAACACACTGAATGAAGCTAGAGCCTAAGGCACCTTTGATTTGGGCCACTTAGCTGAAATATTTATGTCATTGTTCTGAGGGCTTTTTGAGGATTGTTCACAAAAGCACGGTTAAAGTCAAGCTTAGGATTGAGGTGTTGATTTGACAAGCCTCTAAAATTGGGAGAACAGGGACAAAAGGTGCATGGCGACAGCGAGAGAACTCTATGTGTGACTGCGAGGAGGGCCGTGCGGTGCGAGAGAATCCGAGAAAATACAAGAGGGAGAGGGGGGTGGGCGTAGAACGGTCACAAAATAGAGGAAATTTGTAAGGAATTTGGCCATGATGAATGAACTCTGCTCAGTCCCCACAAAAATCACTCAACGGCAAATAAACATTCCCATAGTTGCTGCTGTGTCCCCTGGTGGAGGCCCGCATAACCTGAATGTCTCGGTCCCATTTCAAGCCTTATTTCAAATAACAGCCTGTCAGATAGTATCTCTCCGTCAGCTCAACCTACACACAGCCGTCCCGCTCTCAGCCACACAGGAGCCAGCATGGGGTCAAGAGCTGCTAGTCAGGGTCTTGTTTCTTTGTTGATCCAGAAGGGCACCTCGATGAGAGCTCTACAGCAATGCAAACAGTCTTGTGTTCCTTCTCTTGTAGATACCAAGGGTCTGTGTGCATTGTCAAAGGGCTGAGCTTCAGAATTTACCTGCTGACCCTGTATCTGTCAGCGAAATGAGTGATGAGGGACACAGACTTGTTAAATGCAAACACTGCAGGCTACGTTGAGAGCCAAGAGGAGCGCTTGTTCAAGACGCTCACGGACAGGCCAAGAGTCGCTTCACTGAACTCATCATTCAATCTGATTAAAATGACAAGTAAGGACAGCAGCATTTTAAACTCATGTTATGCCTACTTTACAGCATTAACCATAGAACGCCAGACACCAAATCTTACATGAATATACAAAGGTGGTCAAAATGACCTGCAATGGATTCAGAGTTTTCTTTTAAAAAAAAGGCAAGGCAAGACACAGAACACAACTAAACAAAACACACAAGACAAAAACATTACAACAACACAGGCATTCTGTTTTATCTCTATTTTCAGTGTAGTAAAATCAAATATAAAACTTAGCACAAACTAAGATTTGAAGTAATGAATAGTGTTAAGGAATATTATCGAAATTAACATTAACCTATGAAAAAACCTCAGAGAATAAATTTACATAAATGCATGAGGGGCATTATGACCTCCTTTATGAAGACTTGTGGAAGTCATGCAAAAATAAAAATGATAATGGCAACACTTTACATTAATGTATTAACTAACATTAACTAACCATGAGCGGTACATTTGTTACTGTATTTGTTAATCTTTGTTAACGTTAGTTAATAAAAATTCAGCTGATCATGGTTTGCTCATGTTAGTTCACACACAGTGCATTAACTAATGTAAACAAGATTTTAATAAAGTATTAGTAAATGTTGCAATTAACATGAACAAAGATAAATAAATGCTTTATAAGTGCAGTTCATTATTAGTTCATGTCAACTAATGTAGTTAACTAATGTTAACTACAATGAACCTCATTTTAAAATGTTACCATTATAATATATTATATATAATCACTTATTTTTGTAATGACTTCTAAACTTTAGAATTGACTGTTTTGTCCTACACAGTTCTAGTCTCATGCATCTCATAAGTAATCTCAAAGTAATAGTCTCAATTATCTCAAAGTAATTTCAAATTAAATCAATAGTTCAATTACGTTACTTTGTTGGTTGTGTAAAATGTGTAATAATGTATAATCAGCTATTCATTATCGCAAAAAACAAGGCCTGATCTGTCAATTTGTGTGTGTGTGTGTGTGTGTGTGTGTGTGTGTGTGTGTGTGTGTGTGTGTGTGTGTGTGTGTGTGTGTGTGTGTGTGTGTGTGATAATGGCCAGCTGACTGTACAGCATTCCTTACATAAGTTGATTTACTGAACTTGATGTTACATTACTGGTTCGGAATTGATGTTTTTAAAGAACTTGACAACAAAAGGTTTTTGGGGCTTAAAAGGGTTCATTTGAATAGATAAACTCTTTTTGTACTAACTGGACCATTTATTTTTAAGAGTGTTGGAACCCGTTTTATCTCCCCACATTCCAACAGCAGCAACTGCTCAAGAAACTGATCTCTGATCAGCTCTTCAAGGTTGCTCTTCGCCCTCATGCCGTCTGTCTGAATGACGGCTGATACAGCATAAGTGCGCGGGGGGTTCCCTTGGTCTGTCTCACTCACATGATGTGGTCAGGCATCTCTGCATTCCTGTAATAACACTCATTCCCCCCTCACCATGTGCTGGGCCTGCAACTCCCCCCACAGCAGCCTCAGACTGCCACTCAAGCCTGCTCTCAGGACTGGACCAAAATAACCCCAGCGGGAGCAGGTATCACTCATCTTAGTCAGCACAGAGTCATGATCCAAATGAAGACTTCATTAACCAGACAGTTTGAAATCCCCTACACGAACATGAAGATTTCCCCAAAAACTAGTGACTGATAGCAGGGCTCTGATAGAGATGTTAATGAGAAAATCTCAAAATATAGTGTTCTTGATCCTGAAAATAATTTTAGCCTTAAGAAGAGGCTTAAAATTGTCTGTATTAAGAAGACTTTTTGCACTGTGAAGACATGAGCTCTGTAACACAACCTAAAGTTGCAGTCACATTTACAGTTTCTTACAGAAATTCAATAATTTCAATAGAAATCCACACAAGAATTTCGAATGAGGGTGAAAGATATCTCTACGCAGATTTCACAACAGCTTCTGTTGGTCAAGAGAATTCGCTGTTAATCAGAAAGCTGCTTGGGTGAAATTGACTTCTGTTTCATACATTGCACATACCTTTTTCGCCTGTCAAATTTCACTAATGTGACCGCACCTTTAAGTCACCGTCTTGATCCTCATGGATCTTTGACCAATCTGTAAAGTTCTACATGGGAACCATCTTTGTGTTGCAACTTGCTGCTGCTTTCAACAGAGTTTGTCCAAAGTCCCTTTCAAGGAAAGTCAGTTCACTCGGCCGCCATATTTGCAAATGCAACACCTCCTGACAGCTGTTTTGGCCATGTAAGACCAACACCTATCTATGTATGTGAATCGGGGAATCCTGAAATCTCAAAAAACGCATTTCAAACTCACATTTAAGATATTTAAATTCAATAACAACATCTGAAATGTCCCATAAATGTTATTTCTTATGCACAAATAGCAATAAAAATGCATATATTTCAGGTTGGTCCAGCCAATACGCAAGTGCAGTCCTAAGAGTGTGTCTCAAGAAACTGCAAAGGAAGGCAAAGTTAACTAATTGGTGATTCCACCACAAATGTGCATTGCACATTTTCTCTTTTATAGTAATATGAGTGAACCGTCTTGGTATATATAGAGTCTTTGGTTTGACAATAGCATGTTGCTGAGCTAAAATAATGATACTCTCCATAAAAAACACATAACGGTTAACCAAATATTGGGATATTTCATTATTTTCAAGACTGAATTAAGTTTTATTTATACATGCATGTATAATTAGCATTGAAATGCTAATATTAGGTTTCAAAACATGTCTGATACTATCTCTATGAGTGGAAGTTTTCTCCCTTTAAAAAATGATTTGCCTCATCTGGAATTTGGTAAAGCCGCTTGTAAAAAGTAAGGAACAGGAAGTGTTTCCAAGGATGGTTAACTGTTCTTAGCATGTGAATGATAACACATTTTAGCACTCATAGATCTGTTCTCTATGAGAGCCTTAGGAATTTGTCCTGCCAGAATAGTTCACTTCCAAATCTGTGTGTGTGTGTGTGTGTGTGTGACTATGTGTAAGAAATAGCAAGAGAGGGAGAGAGAGGAAGAGACAAGGAAAAGACAGAGGGGTGGGTGGAGGAAGGGAAAGGAAGAGACAAACCTTGTCATGACCCCCAGCTGAGCGGAGAGGCTGCCCAGGATTTAGTGTTGTTTATGCAGCTGCCGAAAGCACCCAGGAGATCACGGCAGTGGAACAGACATATACACCCAAATTCCACACCTTCACAAGTCACAAAAACACATCTAAAAGTGTTCAACGATGAAACAACCTTTCGTATTCGGAAAGATTTGTTTACTTTGTTCGTTTTCCACTGTAGGACTGAGAAGGTGAATTCAGATCCTCACCACATCATCCTGCATTTCAAAACCTCCACCGCTGCCACTCCAACTTACAGGCCGTTACCTTTCGCTGACATCTGATTTTCTAAATCACACTCTTGGTCCGCAGACTCTTTGTATAACACTCTTTCCATTACACATTGGCTCTAAAGTGTAACAACAAGTCTGGAGTGGAACTGAGGAAACACAGGGGCTAAAACAAACACCATTTGTCTAAGTATTATAAATCTAAAAAAATTCGTCCCACATACTGAGCAGCCTCATCCCTCCCTGCTTATAGCAGAAACAACAGGTCACAGGTAATCAATAAGACATTAGTAATAGCCATTCACAGTTTTTCTAAAGTATATCTTTACAAACTGAAACAAAATAGGGATGATTCTCTATAAAACTATAGAGCTTCTTTGCGATCCACAACTAAATTAAAATAGCTTCTACTTTAATAGAGTCCTCATGTCTGGACTGAAAATCACTGTTGTCATTTAACTGTAACTTCAATATAAATCTCAATATGATCCCTATACTCTTTTTTTATTGTCAATTACACTATATTTGTGTTATTTTACCATTCAAAGTCTCTTACGTTCACCAAGGCTGCATTTATTTGCAAAATATTATTACAATTTCAAATAACTGTTTTCTGTTCTAATATATATTAAAATGTAATTTATTCATGATTGGAAAGAAGACATTTTCAGCATCATTACTCCAGTCTTCAGTGTCACATGATCCTTCAGAAATCATTCTAATATGCCGATTAGCTGCTCAAGAAATATTTCGGTAATGCTTTAGATTACGGCCCGGAAAGTACTGCGTAAGTAAAGTGAATTTACAGCATAATTTTCGGTAATTATAGTGTAACTATAAAGTAAGTACGTATAGGTATAAGGGAACAATATGTAATATTGAGGGAATAAAGGGGTAACTATCAGGAAAATTAACACATTATTTATACTGTAAGTATTTTTTAATTAAGGGGTAATTTTCCATGTAGTTACAGGGTAAGTATGAATCTGCGGGCTGTCAATTAAAGTGGTGTTTGTTCCCATCTTGTTTCGTGTAGTTACAGGGTAAGTATGAATCTGCCGGCTGTAAATTAAAGTGGTGTTTGTTCCCATCTTGTTTCATGTAGTTACAGGGTAAGTATGAATCTGCCGGCTGTAAATTAAAGTGGTGTTTGTTCCCCTCTTGTTTCGTGTAGTTACAGGGTAAGTATGAATCTGCCGGCTGTAAATTAAAGTGGTGTTTGTTCCCCTCTTGTTTCGTGTAGTTACAGGGTAAGTATGAATCTGCCGGCTGTAAATTAAAGTGGTGTTTGTTCCCTTCTTGTTTCGTGTAGTTACAGGGTAAGTACAATATAAACACGTACACAATCTGATATCACTCAGAAACCTTTATTTTAAAAAAAAGTTTTTTTCAAACAGATTTACAACACTTATTCATTTCTCTTGCTTGGCTTTATCCTCGTCTTGTTCCTCTACTTTTTCGTCCTTGCCACAGATGAAACTTAAGAAGGAATCCCATGTCTCTAGCTATCCTTTTATGTAACTACACTGAAAATACAGTGCACGCAGAAAATGTCCTCACCGCTTACTCGTCTTTCACCCTCATGCCATCCGAGATGTACATACAACTTTATTTCTTCATATGAACACAGAAAAATAAATAATCTCTGCTAATGAAAACTCATTTGGGTTCCTAATATTTCAAGCATCAAACAGCACATACAGCAATAACTACAGTAATCCATACGATCCCAATGGATGAATCAATGTCTTCTGAAGTGAAACGATAAGTGTTTGTAAGAAAAATTATAATATTTTACATTTTTTAAACGGTAGACTATCGCTTCCGATCAGCAGTCATCTGCGTGAATGAGAGGGTTGAGTTCATGCTTGACGTAACTTGAAGCGTGACGTGAGCGCGCCGAGAAACTCTGGTCATTCGGATGTTAGATGCTGTCGGTTTTTATTTTTTAATGCTCACAACAGTATACAAACAATAACACAATATATGTTAATAGCAATGAGAAACAAACAAGACTAGAAGACAGAGACACCAGTTCTCGTGTGTGTTTCAGATGAAACTTGCGTGAGAACGCCATGAAAGCTTGAAGCTTCTTTACTCATGCACGCGCTGGTAACAGCTGATCGGATGCGAAAAGATTAGTAAATTATGAGAGCATTTCTTGGTGTACTTTTTATTTTAATAAATAATAACACAAAATATCAAAAGACCTGGGATTCCTCTTAAGATCCATCAATGGAAATAACGATAAAGAAGAAGAGGAACATGAAGAGGAAGACAAGCAAGAGAAGCAAAAAAGGGACAAAACGTGCCTCTTAATGTCCGGATGTTATTATTTGAAATGAAAAGTTTATTTAAAAAAATGAATAAGTGTCAAATCTGTTTTGGATTTAGTTGTTTGTCAAATAAATATTTCCGAGTGATATCAGATTTTGTACGTGTTGTTTATTGTACTTAACCTGTAACTACACAAAACAAGAGGGGAACAAACACCACTTTAATTTACAGCCCGCAGATTCATACTTACCCTGTAACTACACAAAACAAGAGGGGAACAAGAACCACTTTAATTTACAGCCCGTCGATTCATACTTAACCTGTAACTACACAAAACAAGAGGGGAACAAACACCACTTTAATTTACAGCCCGCAGATTCATACTTACCCTGTAACTACACAAAACAAGAGGGGAACAAGAACCACTTTAATTTACAGCCCGTCGATTAAAAAATACTTACAGTAAAAATAATGTGTTAATTTTCCTGATACCCCTTTATTCCCCCAGTATTACATATTGTTCCTTTATACCTACACGTACTTACTTTATAGTTACACTATAATTACAGAAAGTTATGTAAATTCTCTTTACTTACGCAGTACTTTCCGGGCCGTAATCTAAAGCGTTACCAACATTTCTCATTATCAAATGTCAAAAGCAGCTGTGCTTATTAATATTCTTGTGACACATTTTCCACAGGATTTATTTGATAAATAGAAAGTTCAAAAGATTAGCATTTATTTTGTAACATTATAAAAGTCTTTATGGTCACTTTCGATAAATTTAAAGCACTCTTTCTGAATAAAAGTATTAATTTCTTTTCTTCTTATTTTTTTAAACCTACTGTCCCTAATCTTCTGAACGTAGCTGTTTTGCATATGCACATTTTTGTTTTCTATTTGCATATCCTTATGCAAGCTTTGGAAAATACCAAAATAATAGTTCAATATTTGCCATACCAATAAAGCTAGCTAAAATTGCAACTGAAATGGATATGGTAGTAACTGCTGCGGGTTACACAGTTGGTGAAAATCCGCAGCTAATTTCTCTTTTAATGCACTACCGTCTGTTACATCCATTCCTACTGCCACACACACACCTGCAGGAAAGACCTTGTAAACCACGTATTGAGAATCATGAAGATGGAAACAGAATCCCTGCTGGAGCTTAATGTAAATGATGCTGCTAAACATTCTTGACATCCTAATGCGTCCTAATTATCTAGTCTAAAGTGTCTTTCAGTATTTTGGAAAGTGCTGTATGGACTGAGAGCCAATCCAGAAGTCACAGCCTTAAATAGTAGATAGTCTCACTGCAGCGTGGACACTGAAAATGCTTGACATAGTGTCTAACAATGACGTCAGTGGCAAATGTTTATCTAAGTTATCTGAGGCATTTATTTTAGTCTACTGAATATGATACTGGCTGGCTGTCAATCCTTGAAAAGATGTGCCTATATGTATATGATCTCCTTAACAATTAATTCTGAGCATATTGCAGAAATATTCTATTCAGAGACATTTTAACCAGACCTGACATTGGTAAGCAACTATGCATATTGTGATTTGGAGCTGGTCTGATTTATTTGAGGGTAAATATAGTCATATTTCTGGTGCGGCAGGAGGGTTATGAGAGTGGGTGTGGAGATGAGACATCCCCGTTAGCAGAGCACTATTTTCAGGATCAGGCTGTCATGTGCCCAGGGGCTCAGAGTATCTCCATACAGTTTAGCTGTTTGAAGAGTCTGAGAGAGAAAAAGGGAGAGAGAGGCATGTCAGACATGGGCCCTGTCAGTTAACCTCAAAAAGACGAAAATAATGATATTCCAAAAAAGTCCCGGCCGCCAAGACCACAAATATAGCTTCGAATTAGACAACATGCCTTAGAGCATACTAAAAACTACCTCGGTCTAAACAACAGCATCGTGAAGCCTCAGCAAACCTGTGAACAACCTAAGAAACTAGACACAAAGAGTTTTGTTTTTATTTTTTGAAACCAAAATTTAGCAGACTTTTTTCTTTTTTTGCCATTTGGCAATACTAGTGAAATGACACCCTTCACCTTTAATGAAATCAATTTCCGCCCTATATTTTTTTCTCTTTCAAGAAGCCATTTCACTCGGATATATGACACAATAGGGAAGAAAGGACTATGGCAACTTCCGTTTCATGCCACCGTTAAATTCCCTAGTTCCCACCTAAACTAAAATGACACACAACCCCTTCATCAGACCACAGAGGAATTTTCTGCATTCAAAAACCCAAAACACATTCCTCAAAGCCTCAGGATATATACATTCAGACAGGCAAACGTGACAGACCTAGCAAAAGAAGACAGTTTGTGGTTTTACTACACATACACCACAACAGAAATGCAAATGCACTTCTTAACTTCATGCAGTAACTATGAACAAAATTCTTAACACTTTCTTTCCCCATTTTACAAGCACAAAGATGGTTAAATGAATATCTAACTGATCCAAGTTATTAGAAACCACAACTTAGCTAGTGTTTCCATAACAGGATGTACCTCACGAAACCTGTCAAGAACATTTCTGGGTCAAATTTCCACCTAAGAAAATTACATTTTGGGAAATGGAGCATTTTTAAAGGGTAAGACGTTTTTCTTCATGTAGTGATCGTTTTTGCATTTGAAAACTTGAGACGCAGGACATTGGAATAGAAAAACAATGCAAAACTTATTTTAACTTCAGTGCTATGTTTTCAGAATGTTTCACTCACAAGAGCACACGAGGTGTGAGCTAAACAGTAAAGCATCTCTATCAGCTCAAAGTTGCGCAGTAGAAAACAAAAACGCATTCTGTGTGAATGTCCTCTTGCACGCCTTACCGTAACACAAAAATCTTTGCTATTACTTGAATAAAAAAGTAAAATGCATACTTCTGGTATTTGTTTCCTTTGATTTATGATATAAAAATGATTGCCTTACATCATGACAGTAATGACAACAGACGAAAATGTGACAAAAACAAAAAACACCAAATTATGTTCTTCTTTTTTTTCTTCTTCAAAATAATACTTGCTTTTACATTTACTTGAATTTTTACTTTTCATTATCTGGACATGTTTTTGTGAGATTCACCCACCAAAATGCTCAGCATGTAAATTAAATATTAGCCTGATACAGCCTGAATACCAATAATCCATCCTCTTTTGAATTCGGAATCATAAGAGGGGAAACATTTAAAAGTGTCCTTGAAGGTTTTATGAAACCAAGACCAAGTTGCGACAGTGAGAGTTGAAAGGACATTGAGGAGCAGAGGGAGTAGAGTTGGAAAAACACATGAAAATGTTGAAAAGATGAAAAGTACTGAGGGAATGTGAGGAATGAGCTGGGTTTTGTCAGTCACTCACTCCAAACTCAAGCGAGAGCTCTTTAACCAGCAGCGGCACCCCTCCTCTTTTCTGTCCATCCACAACAGTCCCTCAGCCATTGACTCTCTTCTTTCACTCCTTCCTCAGCTCCTCTTCTAAAGAGCTAAAGCTCTCTCTTTTCTGCTTTTGGGATCTTGCGCACAAACACACACTGATTCATTTGACTTCAAAGCAGCACCACATCGACCTCTCTCTCCCCACAAATCACTTTCCTTTCTATCCGTACTCTCCACCCTTTTATTCTCTCTCCCCTCATTCTCTGGAGTCCCACAGCCCAGCAGCTGTAGAGTTACAAAGTGAGACGGTGAAGGAGGGAGCGATTTAAAGAGATTGCTGAAAGACAGCGCCGCTTCGAAATAAAAGACTTCACGGGTAAACAAATCTCCATACTGTCAACAGTTTTCATCCTCTAAGCTTAATTAGTCCTTTCTCTCGATCTCATCAGCCGTCTATCTTTCAGTCACCCTCACCTCCAGACATTCCTGCACTGTTAGTTGCTCTCTATCTCTCAAAGAAAGCAAAAAGCCCAACACGGCTCTGCTTTAGTGTCCTGCTGGGAAAGATCAGGTGGGGATGATGGGAAGACTTCCCCTGCTTAGCGTCTCATGCGTTTAACTTCCACATGCTGGCACAGTCGAGGATAAAACAGACATTTACGCACCATCAGGGAGCCGCCCGGTCGGCAGCACACCAGATAAATGCTATCTGAGAGATAGACATGTTAGGGTCAGTTTCTCATTGCGATTGACGTTATTTAAGCAATATATGGTCAATGATGATGTTATCAAAAAGTAGCCTTGTCAGTGTTGTCTGGCCAAACACCTAAAAACAATTAACAGATTCCAGGATTTCTGAAGGATCATGTGACACTGAAGACTGGAGTAATGATGCTGAAAATTCAGCTTTGCCATCATATGAATAAACACATTTTAAAATATATTAAAGTAGAAAACAGTTATTTGAAATTTTTATAATATTTCACAATATTACTGATATTAATGTATTTCTAGTCAAATAAATAAATGAATGAAAAAACTGACCCAAACTTTTGAACAGTAGTGTACAGTCAAACCCCTGCCATAGACATATTGAATCTAATGAGCAAGGAAATGATCATTGAAAAACAAACTCTTTACATTTCCACTCTTAAGTGAAGCCAAATGAACAGCAAGTCCCTTAATAGCCCCTTTCACACTTTCTTTACTGGTAAATTACCGGTAACAGATCACGTGTGAACAGGACCTTTTCAAAAATACTGGTAAATTGGTTCTGGCAATTTACCAGTAAGGGAAGTTGTAACATTACCAGTAAATTACCGGTAATGTGCTCTGTGTGAACACGGAATTAAGATTACCAGTATATTCATGTATGAAATCAGAACGCGTTGATGTAAGAAGTCTGCTTTGGGCCAATCATAAAGACTTATAAAGATGACATTATTGCTCTGCGCTGTTTACAGTAAGGTTTTTAATAATTATTCTATTTAAATATGCGCTAAATGATCATTTTTAACCGTTGCGCCACGTCTCACAGCTTTTTCAATGTGTCGCGCTCAAGACCCAGCCTTCTTTTCCATTCATCAGTGTTGTGCCTCTGCAGTTGGATACTATTAAGCGAGTGTTTTTAGGAGCAAACACGCGTTCTGTTTGATCATCCATTATGCTTATCACTCAGACGTCAAAAAGATGTTGTCAAATTGAATAGATAGTGAAACTAAAGAACTCATGCGGGCGGATGAAGACAACGGCACAGCGTTTATAGATCATTTACGATGACTGACATCACAGAATTTACTGGTATTTTGCTGCTGCTGTGTGAACGGTCTCTTACCGGTAAAAAGTCAGAATGCCATTGCTTGTGTGAACAGCATATTTGTGTATTTACCGGTAAAGCCATTCTGGTAATTTTACGGTAGTTTACCGGTATTGCTGTGTGAAAGGGGCTAGTGTCTTCTAAACAAACTGACTTTACTGACATTACAGTGCTAGTGTTTCTGTAGCTCAAATGGTAAAACATTGAAAGTATCAACGTCAAAATCATGATCCAACCTCCCGCAGTTTCTCTTGAAGCCAATATGGAAGTGACTTAAACTTCAATTCATCGACTGGCCGCTAGAGACAGGCTCCAAAAGGTAGCAGAATTGAGCTCCATGTTAAAATGTCCAACTTTACAGCAGAAAAAAAACATGTTTACAGCCTGGTACAAATTGTGGTTTTGGTCTATATATCTAATTTTGCCCTTCATGACAACTGTGAGGGGGTGATTTTTTTTATAACTCGTAAACTTCATTTACATTATATAAAGCCTTAAAGTTCTGCATAATTAAGGGCTTGGCCACTTTGAGTGACAGGTGGATTGCCGTTTGTCTGCTGTCTGTTAGTCATCACGTGACCTCAGTTCCACCCAGATCCCGCCTCTTTGCCAGTTTTCTGTTATCCGGGAGTGAAGCTAGACCCTACTTTACGCTTCAAAACTGCTCTTCAGAATCCTATGGGTTCCATCACGGACACTACATCCATATTTTTTACAGTCTATGGATCCAACAAATGAATAAATGTATCATCACATTGCTATTCCACCTAAAATAAACTGTTTAACGATGGAAAAAATTACAAATAAATATTTCTAGTTGAGATATTATAAACTTAATTTGCAGAACTTTTATCAAGCCAAAACCTCTGTGTAAGAAAAGATAAGACAATAGCATTCGCCTACCCATGATGTTTAATAAACAATTACCTTTGTAATTAGAGATGGGGTCATTAAGTATGATGATAGGAGAAGCTCTGAGTGTGGAGCCATGAGAAAAGCACAGCTTTCATCAGGTATATAACTGACACCACTTTCCTACCATTGATCCAACAGGCTCCTCCATATTGGAGTTCACACACTGTTTCTCAGGCTCAGACCACATGAATATGCCTTCACCAGATGCACTGAAGCATACACGGCCACACTGAGTACAGCAATGGAATTTGGGTCTCTAGACGGATGCTCACCACAGCAGGGTGGGCTCCAGATAAGGGCTGAATTGAGAAACAGGTATCAACTGCCACAGGGGCCTCTGTGATAACCTGATGGGACCTTAGATGGAGCAGAGGTCCTGAAAGAAAAGAGTTTGGCTTTTAGCAATGGATGAAGTTTCATCTTTGTCAATAGCTGATCTCACAATGGATAAAAAGTGGGCCAATGCTGCTGATAAGATATGTATCTTAAAGAGACAGTACTGCAAACAAACAGAAGAAAAACAGTGGCCACAAAAAAGAAGGACACTTAAGCAACACCTAAACATATCTTTACGTTATCATAATAAAAGATCTAACAAAGTATCATTCATTTAAAACTCTTACCAATCCAAACATTCCACAAAAAGTGGTGTTCAAATTATAAAACGATAAATAGCATTAAAAATTAAAGGATTAGTTCACTTTAAAATGAAAATTACCCCATGATTTACTCACCCTCAAGACATCCTAGGTGTATATGACATTCTTCTTTCAGCCAAACACAATCAGAGTTACATTAAAAATATCCTGGCTAATCCAAACTTTATAATGGGAGCCCAAAATTTGAAGCCCAGAAAAGTGCATCCATCCAATATACAAGTAATCCATACTGCTCCGGGGATGAATAAAGGCCTTCTTAAGCAAAGCCATGCGTTTGAGGGGAACTGACTTAGTAAACACTTTCATACTAGTTGGTCATTAAAAAAATGGCTTAGAAAAGTAAAGTTAGTTCTGAGAAAAAAACATATCCATGTTCCATTATCTGTTGTCATTATCCACCATTTTCTGTTTGCAGATGTTACTTACTTTGATATTTTAAAATGACATTCATATAGTTTCTAAGTGTGATGTAAGGCCCTGTTTACACCTGGCATTAAGATGCTTTTTGGTTGACCAGATCACAAGCGAACACATTTACACCTGGTGTTTTAATCCGTCTCTTTTGTCCACTTTCAACCACTTAAGTCCTTCAAGGTTTCTTCGAGGGGAGGGTCTATGGGTGAGTAATGTATGGGTTTTATCAGATCTTTCAATCTAATGGACAAAATAAGCGCAATTTACATATGAACGCGACTGGAGACGATGGAAAAAACAGTTTCTGCTCTGACAGCAGCAAGACCATGGGGAACACTGTGAGTGTGTGTTAAAAATCAGGAATGGTGTGAGAACATTGTGCTTGGTACGTATTTCGTTTTCAAACCAAACTTGGGTATTCAGCCGACAAAGTTTCAACCCTTTCTGTCTAGTGCACTTCCCATAATGTTTACGCATTAAGTCAGTAGGCGGAGAGTAGGTGGCTGTTCAAATGCGTTTTCAACTACCTCTGGAAGTGGTCAAAAGCTCAAAATGCTTTTACACCTGTAACTGCTTCTTAATACCAGGTGTAAACAGGGCCTAAGTGTCCAAAAGCTTCCAAAAATATTTTTAGTGCCAGAGTTTATCGACCATATGTTTAGGCTAATAGTTGGTGCCGCCATTTGTAAACTGAATGTGTCTGGCTTCTGGTGTCATCAGCTTCCAGTAATTTTAGCTTTACACAAACATATTGTTGTTATCATATTATTTAAATGTAATATTTACCCACATTTGTAGTGCACAGTTTTACAGTTTACTGCACTTTGGTATTCTTCTAATTATTTACACTGTAAAAAAAAAAAGGTTGCTGCCTTACATTTTTTTGTATAATCATCTTTTAATTTCAACTTAAATTACATTAAACTGATTTTTTTTTTTTTTAAGTTTAATCTTTTATAACTTGAAAATTGCTTTTTGATGAGTTAAAGCAATGTAAAAACATGTCATAAATTATTGATCATATAATTTTTTGTGTATGGCTAATGAATCTGCGGTATCGCACATTCAGAGAAAACAAGTTTACTTCCTTGTTGCAATATAAGGTGGATGCTTGAGAGAAAAATGTTATTGATGGAGAAGCATCTAAATGCTTTCCAAAATAAGTTTTTAAAAAAGAGAGAAAGGGGTTCTGAAACTGTTCTCTTCAAAGAAACATTACACAATTGAGTCAAAGTCTCTGTGCTGCAACCTATGACCTTACAACCCCCCAGGGTCATGACACAGAGAGGAGACGGCAACCACTCACTAGCCTGTTCCCAGAAAGAGAGAGAGAGAGAAACAGAGAGAGTGAGAGAGGAAGGAAGGAAAAATAGGGGCGAAAGAGGGAGGGGTGGCTCCCAGTTACCAGTTTAGTAGCAGTCTCTGAGTTTAATAGAAAGGGGTGTTGACTGATTAATATTTATGAATTTGGGAACAGTTGTGTTTTTGTGTGGGACTGTGCTTTTCTCACGCAAGGTGGGACGGCCAGGGGGAGGAATGCATTACCACTCTGAAGACCAGGGGAAGAAAGAGGAAGACAGAGCGCTGAAAGAGAGATGCTGGACAAAAGAGGGAGAGGGAGAGAGGGTCTTCTCTGCCTTTCCGTCAAACGAAATAAAGAAGGGCGACAAAAGAAAAGAAGTAGGTCCCTGAGAGGGGGTGATATCAGATTTCTCAGACGTTTGAGTGTTGAGAGGGCTGAACATGATCCAAACTCTCGCCTTAGTGACAATAAAAGTCAGCACTGGCTACAATCATTCAGACCATCAGTCATCTCATATAAGTGGTGACAGATATTAAATACAGGCAAACATACCATACTAGATATCTCATCTTGACGTGCTGGTCATTAATTATAAGAAAACAAAGGCTAACAATAGGTTGAGTATGGAAACTAATTTCTCTGACAACTCACTCCTGTCCAGATAGATGGCCTTTGTGACACACACACACACACACACACACACACACACACACACACACACACACACACACACACACACACACACACACACACACACACACACACACACACACACACACACACACACACACACACACACACACACACACACACACACACACACACACACACACAATCATTGGAAGACTTCCTTTAAGCTTGCATTAATAAGTAATTTGCAACACATTATATAATTAACAGAATATTAGTTCATGTTCATTCAAATAATAATAGCCAATGAAAATATATAAATAAAAATGTAAATATTCTATTTAAATAAGGAACTGTTAAGCAATATATTATGTAAACATTTTTATAATTAATGAACGTTACTACAAAGTGTGACTGCTTTAATCCAAAAACTTAGGCAAACTATTTGCAACTAATACAATTTATGCAGTTTTAATACTATTATATAATTATGACATGTCTGGTTAAATATTGGTTTAAGTGATAGTGTTGTTTTTGTATTGTTTATATACTATTATAGTATTTTTTTATATTTTAGTATTTATTTTGATTCCGTTTTAGTAATTGTATGTACTTTTGAAATGTATAAATTTATACTTTTTTTTTAGCTTTAATTTCAAGTTAAGTACTCAAATTGTTTCAGTGAGATCATTGTATATTTCATTGTAATCACTGTAATATATTTTTATTTGTAAAAATTAAACATCACAAGCATCACAAATATATTGTATGGCTTCAGACGACTTAGTGTATAAAGCACACTAGGCATCTGGACTACTTTGATGACACATTTATGGTGTCATTTTCAACTTGATAGCCCAGTCCTCATTCACTTACATTACTTTGGAGTGACCAGAAGACTCTTCAATTAACCCTTTGTGTTTCACAGAAGAGAGAATGTCTTATGGGTTCGAAACATGAAGGTGAGACAGAATTGTCATTTTTGGGTGATAAGTAAAAAACTTAAGACTAAAGAGTGCTAAATCTTCTCTTTTCTTCCTTTGTTGTTTCTCTCTCTGTACAGCCTGGGGCCTTGTGGCCTGGCTTGTCTTGTTAATGGCCCTGAATGATGCAGTAATGGGATGTAAATACCATTGTACTTTTTAACATACCACCAAAGCACACCCATTCAAAAGTAGCCTCTCCCTATCTATTCAGTATTTCTGTCCCCTCCCCATGGGCAACTCAAGGAGGAGAATGAAAGACTGAAACTTTTCCATAGGAGATGGTGGCACAGCTGAGGCGAGGAATGAGCTGGAGGACTGAGGAGGGTCACTGGTTTCTGTGACGCAAAAGAACTAGGATGAGGATCTCTTGTTTAGGAATGTCGGGTTTAAGGGGTAATGAGGGCTGAAGGGTTTTAGGCCAATCAGTGACACCACAGACAGCAGCTATTTCAGACGCTGTTATATGCCCGTAAAGCCATTACCCACAACTCCACTGTCATTAGGAGATTAGAGACTCTGCCATAACCCTGACAGGCATTTAACATAAAATGACACATATTAGAGGGAAACAGAGAAAATGCTAAGAATACAGTGACACAATTAAGGTGCAGTTAAATGGGTCATGTTTAGACCAAAATAAGCAGACACACCAGTCTTGCATGTTCTCTGAGCATCTTTAGCGCACATGAGTACACCAGTCTTTCTTCCAGCCAATTAGTGCGGTTTCTACTCATCTAATCCTCTGGAAAGCTGCCTATTGACACGCTTTTCAGAGCCTCTAAAATTCTAGAAAGTAAAAGAGCCAAACCTACATAGACAGCATCAAAACAGAAGTGCTTCAAGTAAAATTTAGGTAAAGACAAGACAGTGGATGTATATAAATATATAAAATACACACACACATTCCTGAATATGTGGTTTACAGGGACTCTCCATAGGCGTCATGGTTTTTATACTAGACCGTATACACTACACCCATCATAAAAAAACTTTCTGCATTTTTTGAATTTCCAAAAAACATAGTTTATTATGTTTTTAAGCCATTTGGTTTACAAGGACACAGGAAGTGTCCTCATAAACCATGTTTACGTTGTAATACCCGTGTCATTATACACATTTGTGTCCTCATAAACCACATATACCTGTACACACACACACATGCTGCTGCCATTAAAGCAAATGAATTTACATTTGACTTATGTTGATATTAAAATTTGTAATGAACAATATCGTATTCTTTTAGAAAAGAATGTCAAATAGAAGCTTTTCCACTATAGTGGCTTCTGCTGTATGTCCTCTTCGAAATATCTATGCTCATACTCATCATCATCAGTAATTCAAGATGTGACATATTCATCTTGCTTTCTGCATTTGTTAAAGGTCCTGAAGGGTTTATGATGGGCGTAGCTTGCAAGCCTTGAGGACAGGAAGCGTCTGGCCATGCACGCGAGACAGACCCACACCGACAATTCTCAGGGTATGACGGAAGTATGCCATCAACATGAGGGAGAAGAAGAGAATTTGAGGATGGCGTGAGGTTTAAGCACATGACGGAGGAAGGACATCCAAGATGGAGTGATAGGGAGGAGTAATAGAGATATGGATGGATATGGCTAATGAAAGGAAGAAAGGAAGGGGGTCAGTCTCCTGCTGGGGGCATCCTAGCTGATGGTCCCCACCATGGTTTTATCTGTCCTTTCTTCCTTTGTTTCACTCTCTTCCTCCCTTAATTCCCTTTATCTCTATGTCTTTCTTACTCTCCGATGACTCTTTCTCCCTCCCCCTTCTCCTAAAGCAGAGAGCCCTGTTCTGTCCAGGAGAGAGAGAGAGAGAGAAAGATAAACTCCTGGGGACTTAATCAGATGCTGTTTGAGGTGTTTGCTAAAGCATACACATGTGGTTTTAGCTATGTGAATAATTCTTTTCCATTGATTGAGATGTGATTATATCATGAAAGTACACAGAAAAAAAGCTCTGTTTCAGACGGTTGCATCAGACATGATGGCGAATGCACCTACCTAGCGCTGTCACAAAGCCATATCAGTAAATCTGATGAACAAGAGCCTCACACCCTTACAAATGTGAATAAGTGGATTAAATGTTAGTCTTCATGGATTGTCTCAAATCAGTTATATACAGAAACACAGCCATAACAGTTTTGATTTGCCATAAATCAGTTTGTGTGAATTATTTACAGCTGCAACATTTGGAAGGAGGGTGGTAAAGAAAATATATATAAAAAATGTATATATGAAGAGCTCAGATGCAAAGACCTCTAAGTCCATCTGACATGTTTACTTTTAAATTAGCTTTTTTTAGCAGGCTCCTTTGTTTAGGTTCAGTAATTTCACTTTAATGGCAATGAAAAGCTTATTAGTCAATTATTGAAATGCCTTATTTTCAAAAATGTCACTTTAGTCAATTCATGGGTATAACAAATGTAACTGTCTTTTGCTGCAAAACGAGCAAAGTCCATGTGTCCTTTTTAAAAAAAAAAAAAAACTCTAAGTCCACCTGTTTGGACAAAAATACATAGTAAACAGTTGCAAAATCACTAAAGATGCAACTGGAAACATTGCAAATGATGAAAGCAGAATTCAAAATGTATGAAGAAACTGATCCACACAGTAGGGGGAGATGTGATGCAAAGTGACTACCACATCCGTTTCTGTCAGATTTTTACCGAAGCACAAGGAACACTGTTGTGTTTACTTGCTTCTTGTGTTTATCCTGTCATTGCAACTGTAACGATGGAAGATTGGCAAATAAAAGACAGCTCTTTTGCACAGTGTCATTCATCTTGAAATCATATGATTCGATTCATGGTTTCTGTGGAATTAGAGGATTTTGCTGAAAAAGGGAAGTGGTTTATTGAGGTTTCTGCCAATAAACTGGTATTTCTGAATGGGCTGACGCTGGGATTTAGCAGATTTGAAATGAAAGTATTTGATATACGTATACTATGTGCGGAGAGCATTATCTAATTTTAGACGGAGGTGGCATTTAGCGGCTTTTGCATCTGAACTCTTCATACGCTTCATATATTTCCAGTTTAAAAATATTATTTAATAAGACTCAACTCACTACTAGTGATGTCAAAATTACAGACTTCGGTACCGACGTGAAATTTGAAATGCTTTGAGCATTCTTGAGCAGAATCGTAAACACTTCTGATTGGCCATTGTGTTCACACGCTCATCGGATATGCCTGTGATTGGATACAATGATCAACGCAGCGTTTGAAAGCACAAGCAGTCCAGGTACACGCAGATACACACGGAAGCTTTCAAACGCTTTCTGTGTAAGCACTCGGTGAAGAGCGTCATTGATGTATATTTACAGCATGTTTTTGAAGCGCTGAAGTAGCCAATCACAGACATATTTACATTTACATTTATGCATTTGGCAGACGCTTTTATCCAAAGCGACTTACATTGCATTCAAGGTACACATTTTACATTTTTTGTCAGTTCTTGCTTTCCCTGGGAATCGAACCCATGACCTTGGCGTTGCTAGCGCCATGCTCTACTGATTGAGCTACAGGAAAGCTAAAATGGACTGCATTTATATAGCGCTTTTAACAGACCAATGGCCATCCAAAGCGCTTTACATCTTGCCTCACATTCACCCATTCACACACCGACGGCGGTGTCAGCCATGCAAGGCGCCATCCAGCTCGTCGGGAGCAGCTGGGGTTAGGTGTCTTGCTCAAGGACACCTCGACACTTGGTCAGGTGGAACCGGGGAACCGTGGATCGAACCACCAACCTTCTGGTTTGTAGACAACCTACATGAACCACTGAGCCACTGCCGCCCACATATTTGATAAACGCGTGAGCACAATGGGCAATGAGAGGTGTTTACGATGGTGATGGTGGTCCAGTGGGTTAAACCATGGAACTGATCTGCAGAAGGTTGCTGGTTCGATCCCAGCGGTCACCACCAGTGTGTCCTTGAGCAAGGCACTTTACTCCATGTTGAGGCAGGGGGATTGTCCCTGTAATAAGGGCACCGTAAGTCGCTTTGGATAAAATCGTCTGCCAAATGCATAAATGTAAATGTTACGATTCCGCTCAACAGCACTCAAAGCATTTAAAATTTCAGTACCGACTTAGTACCAAAGTCAGAACTTTTGACAACACTAGTGAGGTCGAGTCTTATTAAATAATATTTTTAAAATGGAAATGTAATGGAAATTTTGGTTACATTTTCTTTGCCCCATCCTTAAGTCTGTACTTTTGACAACACAACTCACTACATTAGCTTATACACAAAAAATAAAATAATAAAATAAAATGAGCACAAAGAACTTCTTGAGACATCAACTGTTCGTATCCACACGCTTCTGACTGGTTTCTACTGCATTGCTATGCAGTTGAGTGTTCTTGGTGGTTCAGGAGTGCACCCAAAATTCTCTGTGATATTCATGTCGATAAATATGACTTATGTACCTCCTTTAATAAAAGTCACTGGGATTTTTTCAAACGATCTTTATCTTTTATTATATTTGTTCTCTACAGCGTCCAGATGCACCTACTCTGGTGGACACTGCAGAAATCTTTCAAGTGAACTGGAAAGTGAAGACAATGTGAAGTGATGTGCTCATTCAACCAGCTGCTAAAAACATACGGCCGGCTAATCGTGATAGATTCACCTAAACTGAGCTGCAGGCCAAGAACAAAGAGACAGAAAAGATAAAGCACTACAAATGATCTTCCTCACAAACAACTTGGTTAAAGACTTTAAAAGTGCATTTAGCAACAAAGATAGTCACAAAAGAAAGTACAATGAGTGGCATCTGATCATGTGACCCAAACTTTTCTATACATGTCAGAGATTCTCTAAAGCGATCTCTACTGTTTCGCTTCCTCTCTCTCTCTGGCCCAAAATCATCTCTCATACAACAGAGCCATCGGCCTCAGAGCCTGAAATGATAATATATTCCAGCCACAAAGCCATCTGAACAATGCTGCCTAAAGAAAAGGCTCTTGCTGCCTTCCTGAGCAGTGCCCAGCCTCAGCCCCGTGTTTTGAGTTTCCCCCCTTCTTTGAATGACAAAGTAAATCCTCCTGGCAACCCCCTCCGAGGGGCCCCCACCCCCCTTCCTTACCCCCCGAGCTCCTAAGCAGACCAACAAAAGGGCCCATTTGCACGGTGTGAAGGTATAATGCAGTTATTAGTGTGGAGAACTCCAGAGGGTCAGAGGAGGGGAACCACCCTCCTGCCCCGTGACAATGCAGGATAGTGGACAGAGCCAGGGGGCTTGGGTGCTGGTCATCTCAACTTTCTTCTGACTTTCATGGAAGCACTGTCTGAATTACGGCTTTACAATTATATTGATGCAAAATGAAAACTCTTTTTTCTGATCCATTTCAAACAAATAGAAATGGTAACGAAACTGCTTTCAACATTGAAAATAAAAAGAAATGATTCTTGATCATCAAATCAGCATAAGAATGATTTCCGACGGATCATGTGACACTGAAGACTGGAGTAATGACGCTAAAATTCAGCTTTGCCATCACAGGAATATATATTCAATATTCAAAAATATATTCAAGGGGAAAATGGTTATTTTACATTATAACAATGTGTCAAAGTAATGCAGCCTTGGCGAGCAGAGACTTTCAAAAACATTAAGAAATCTTACTGAACATTTGTACGGTAGTGTGGCTTATTGGAAACAACCAAATCAAATATTGAAAATGGTTAATAATTATTTACACCTGTACACCTGTATTAGTGCTGTTCACTGCCAACATGACGGAAACCAGCTCTTTTAGTCAATTTCCCATGGCTCTGGTCAGATTGAAGTTGTTGTGCAAGTCTTGAGACATCATCAGTCTTCATAAATATGGGCTAAAAGACTGGTTAAACCTCCATCCTCTGCCGAAGCTCATCCTGTCATTAACCCCCTTCTTTATCCTTCTTTCCGAGCGCAGAGACATCCCTTAGATCCACTTCTCTGATCTATTTCTATTTCACATTTGGTTAAGGTTCTTGTGACCTGAGAGGAGGCGCCAGGGCGATAAAGACTAAAGGCCGATCACACAGCACCTCATCAGTCTGACGCAGGGTCAGGTAATGTGAAAGAAACCTCAGATGCACATGGGGAACTCATCACTCGCTGCTCTCTACTTACAACATGGCAAACAAATGCAACTCAAGATCCACCACTTTTTCAATACAACAGTTATTCTGAAAGATGGTTTCGGTGCGAAGCAGGGTGTGGGACTATTTTGGCTGTAGTCTGCAGAATATTGCAAATTCCTGAGAAAAATGCAGCTTATATATCATCCATAAGGTATGCAAATAACAAAGTGAGCATTTAGCGTGTGGAATAAATCCAATGCACTCATCTGAACTGAGTAATGCTTTCAGCATTTGCAGAATAAATAAATTCTCTGGTGGTATTGCCTCTTCAATATGGATTTACAGAAAAAGCAATTACTGGTATGTTCCACTATCCAAAGTTATTGAAGAAACGACTTATTTATTGTAACATCGCGACAAAAAAACAGAATATAAATGTAGTTTTTTTTTAACTGCTTAGCATTGGGAAAATCAGTGCTAGACTCAAACATGGTGACAGAAAGGCCTTGTGAGCTCTTGACGAGATTCACACATGCCAGACGGAGCGTCTATAGGTCTGAGGCGTTCTGCTAGGGCCAGGACATATTAAGAGGCCTGGCCAGTGTCTGTTTACTGCAACAGAGCAGATTTACAATATCCAGCCTCCTATCTATCCTGGAATCCTTGGAATGCACTTTGGCCACCTTTACAGGCATAGCGCTATCAGGACAGGGGTTAAAACTCAGTTTATTGATAAAACAGACTCTCTCTCTTTCTCTCTCTCTCTCTCTCTCTCTCTCTCTCTCTCTCTCTCTCTCTCTCTCTCTCTCTCTCTCTCTCTCTCTCTCCCCCTCCACCATTCTTTTCTCTTTCTACTTTAAGATATACTCAAGAGTAGACTGGCCATTGGGACTTTCCTAGTGGGTCAGTCGTGTTGTGGGCTGGCTCTCAAATTAAAGGGATAGTTCACCACAAAAATGTAATCATTAAGGTAGGGCTGCTCAATTAATCGTATTTCGATTTCAATTTCGATATTGGCTTCCAACGATTATGAAAATAAGATAATCGAGGTAAAACGATTACTGTACCACTTCCCGCATTCAGTCAGCACACTCTCCTTTCCTTCACAGCAGAGAGCAGTGCACTTGCATTCCTCTCTAACCCAAAACTTAACATCCAAATCAGCTGAATAAGAGAGTGATGTAAAATGCAGTCTACTGTTGATAAACTGCGGGACGTGGTTGATACCAAACAATGCTATTAAAAGCGCATTAAGCTGCGAAAGAAATGCAGTTCCATAGGCGACCACCAGCGCGCGCGCGCTCCGAGACGGGGCGGAATGGGCGGAACGTGCATAAGCAAAGTATGCTATGGGCTTCAGATACACGCCTAAACGGTCAAATAGTCTAGTACACACAAATATATTGAAATGCCTTTTTGGTAAGTATCCTAGTAAAAACACAGTCGGTTATGTCTTAAATGAACACAGAGAAAGCGCGCGTGTATAACAGTGGGCCTATGGTACGCGCAGCTCTTAAAGGGACAGCAGCCGACATCAACGTCAGCAGCAGTCATTGTTAATCTAACAAAAAAAGACAAAGATAAAATCACTCACTGCTATTGAATGAATATCTTTTTATTCGTTTTAAATAAGAATTAGTCAATATTTCATTTATACAGCAGTTATTTTACTTTTTTTTTTTTTTACTTTATTCTATTTCTGCTGTGTATTACTCATCTAAATATCACTGTTAGTACATCTTCCTGGAAAACCTGTTCATTTTATTTTTATTTTCTGTTGTATTTTTTTGTTGGTTTTGTTAGTTTAACTAGTTTCTTTGTTTTTATTGAGGGCTGTTTACTTGTCCTCTGTAGCTGTTTTGAGGACATTTAGCCTACTTGCATTAATTAACCTAGTATTAGATTTTGCTAAAGTATGGATAATTGTGAAATTTCACTGACATTTAAAATTACTCATATCGTGAAATAAGATTTAGATCATATGACCCACCAATATAAAATCGTGTTAAATAATCGTGATTTCAATATTGACCAATATAATCGTGATTATGATTTTTGCCATAATTGAGCAGCCCTACATTAAGGGTGCTTTCACACTTGATTCAATTGCCTGGTCCGAAACTCAGTTCAATTGTGTTCACACATATTATTTGGGTCCAAAACGCAGTGCTCTGCATCATCAAAGCAGCAGCTGTTTACCCCTGTTGTTTGGTAAAGACGATGCAGGAGAATTGGACAAAATGCATAGCATTGCTCACCTCACTTTTGGTTTTGTTTCTAAAGCTTCAGCACATGACGGCACTTTTATATATCTGCCGTGTGCAAATGTTTTAAAGAATACGGGAGTGAACTTCTGCTTAAGGGATGAGCAGAAATGCAATTCAGTCTCTATTCTCAGGAAAGTGAGTGAGAACAAACACACAGTTTTATCGCATCCTACATCATCCATAACAGTTTACATCTGCGATTTAGTACAATTGCGTTCATATCAGCAGTGAACCGTACTGGAGTTTACATGAACATACCCCAGACCATCATTTTAGGCGGACTTGGCTTGGGTACTATTAACGGGTGCATGTCTGAGTTCGGACAGCATTCACATCATTCAAAGGAACTGAACTCTGACGTCAATAGACCTTATTCACAAAAGCACCATCTTTGATTTTTAGCGGGAATGAAAGTGAGGCTGTGAGGGATAGACATACATCTCTTCAGTGGGATTTTTGGATTGGTCTTCTGACGAAACACTGCAAAAAAAATCTTTCAGATAAATTTAAGTAGACAAAAAAAACCCAAACAATATGAGCTGTGGAAAATGATAAGCGATGTGGGAGCTGGGTGCGCACCAAATGTGCTGTTGTGAAATCACCCATAATTATCAAAATTTTGTTCCTGTATGACTTTCTTTCCCAAGTGTAACATAAAAACAAAGATATTTTGAGAAATGTCCAACAGGATTGCATGTGGTGGCGATTTCATATGATGTGATTCTTACGTAAACATGTTTTTGTTTTTTTTTACTTAAAGAGGTCCTATTATGCCCTTTTACAAAGTCTTTATTTTGTTTTTGGAGTGTACTAGAGTATTTTTCACATATTTTACATTATTACAGCACCTCTCTCCCCAGTCTGGCCCAAACGTGTTTTTCAGTTCCTGTTTCAATGAAGCCCTTACTTCCTCAAATGTAAATTTTAAGGATTGGGTCAATTTAAATTCAGCCTGATTCAGACTTAAGAATGATAATAAATAATTAGATCTCATGATTTCATGCACTGACTTTTCATGTACAGATTGTACAGGATTTCAAAATGGTATGTTTTTGTTGTAATTTTCTTATACATTTTAGATACGAAGTTATACACCATTTAATCATGATACTTGTTGAAAAACTATAGTAATACAAACAGTAAACAATCACAAAATTATGGCTAATTTTTACAGTACAGTCTTACAGTAAACACTATATAAATACTAATGTTGACTAGCAGATGAGTGGAGCCAAACAGCTTCGCTCTTTGTTTATATTGTAGCAATGCTAAATGTTGGTGTTATAATGTTTAGGGTTATAATGTTCTTCTCTAATGTGGCTCAACCAGGCCTCACCCCCTTTTTTTGCGTATTCTGATTATTTAAATTAGTAACATTGTGACTTCATAAGATCCGGAAAAAACGCGTTGTAGTCCAAACAAGTCATTCGTTGTAGTTCTTGGAAAGTGCATTATATTAAATAAAATAGATCTTTTATATGCTCACACAGCAACATTACACTAACTAAAGTTGAAAAAGTGAAAAAGCATTATAGGACCCCTTTAAGCACGAAGGTCCACCCCTAAATCTAACAGCCAGTGGGGTATAAGCAGGTTATACAAAAAAAAAAAAAAAAAAAACGTAAAATGAGATTGTACAAATAACTTGTCATAGTTTGTAAAAACGCAAAATAGTTACAAACTGCTATGAGACTGTTGGAAATGTCTCTGGGCTTTTCAAAATGTTTGGTTACCAACATACCTCAGGATATTTTCCTTTGCATTCATACAAGATTTATAATGACATGTGAGATTAATTAATTTAATACAATTAGTAATATAAAACACAGTACCGATTTTACACATTTCTCACAAATTCAACACAGTGCTCCTTGCTTTTTATATATTTTTGTGAGTAATTCGATTGTGCTGCTTATTTGATGATTTTAGACATGTTAAAATACAGTGAAAATCAATATACACTATAGGCGAAACATCAAGCAATATTTTGTACTACATGCGTGTGTGCTACATAGAGGATTATCTATCTGCTGTGGATTGTGATGGGCTGGCATTGGTCCTTGTCTGATTTTTACTACTCCCTGAGAAGCTGTCAGAAGTGTGGAATAGAAACAGGGCAAGAGACTGAAGTGCTGAGAGTAAGAATGGATTATAAAACTTTCAGTCACGGCAGTCAAACTTTCTTTCCAGAACAGTCCACATGTGAGTCAAACACCTCCTGCAGCAACACTAGTGCAGTCATCTTCTAATCTGGTTTGCAGAGTTCATCTCAATTTTGAGTTTCTTACAAAAACAGAATGGATGCAAAAAATAATAATTAAAAAAATAAGCCCTGATTGCTTTCGGTATTTAGGGGTAGATTAGTCGTCATGGAATTTTAGTTAGCTGCTCTGCGCTTCAAGTATAATCTGGGAGCAGCGGCGAATAAAAGGGGTTAAAACTGGAGCATCGGCAAACAGACAGAGACAGTGGCAGGCAAGAATCATTCCATTAGAGAACAACAACAAATCTTCGATGGTCGTCATGGAAACTGGAGACCTGTCGTATGTGTTTTGGAGTTGAGAACATGGGAAAATTATAATGAAACCACATGTGATCACAAACAAACCCACATGCAGATACACGGCACAAACAAAAGTTACACAAACCACAGGAACCAAACATAGCAGTGGCACACTTCTTGACTGGGTTATTCCTAAACTTCTAAAAATAAAGGTTCTTTGCAACAAAACAAAAAAAGAAGTTAGGAAAGTCAGCAAAGAAACCTGTGTGGGTTCTTATCTTGAGGGCTTTTTGGAGATGTAAAAAGTTGATGCTACATCAATTCCATCAGATGCATGTGCTTCTAATGAGCTCTATTATTTTTGCAGTCGTGATTGCGAGCTTGTCGCGTTCTTATTGAAGCCAAAATGATATTTAGCATCCCATTCATTGCCAACCACAAACTTCCTCTAGATATTCAGCTTGCTGACGATTTCGGAATTTCGGTGAAATACAGGCTATTTCCGCCGTTTATAAAACATACAATACGCTTCAAATAATGATTAATTTGCAGAAAATATGCACTACTTTAATGACAAGACAAAGCAATGTAGCTGTTGTCACAGCAGCAACAGTTTATGGCCTGTCCATCTCGGGAACTTGAGCCCAGTTGTTAAAAAGTAATCTGATCGGATCTCGGCTATGGGTTATTCAAAAGAAAAATAGGATTCTGAAATCGGATTAGATTACAAAATATAATCTTGGTTTTGATCTGGATCAAATCGTCAGTTTTTATTAGGATTGGGATTTGATCCAAAACATCTGGATTATCCTGATCCCAGCACAAGGGTGGCTTTCAGAAACAAAAATGGTCAAAAATGCAACATTTGTATCATGTAATATATGCACACATTTATAGTTTTATTTTGCTCTTGATTAGTTTAACTTTTAAAGTAATTAAGTAGAAGTAGACATAAGGCTATACCTATTAGGTCTTTCAGTACAGCAAAAGAAAAAAAATGCTTCTGCATTCTCTCAAGAAACTTTGCGTTCACTCTAACGTTTGTGTTCTTTGTGAATGAGCACAAAGTTTCTTGGGGGGGCGCAAAACTTTTGCGAGACAATGCAAAAACATTAAAATATACATGAAATATTTTTTTTTTCCCCCTCCCATTTCATTTTTTCCCATCAACATTCCATCACCCTTTAGTGCCTCCATAGGGGTCTAATTGTTGAAAATTGAAAAAGGAAGAGAAAATTTCTTCTTTATGTTGTGGTTGTTGTTGTTTTTTTTTAAATGGAAACACTTAAAGTGACCAACGCTGACTTTTCTACCTGTTGTTCTTTACAAGTAGCCTACATTGTGAAATGTAACCCCATTTAGATCACTGGTTATCCAGATTTGGTAATCTGAAAAGATGTATACCTGGATCAGGGTGATCCAATCTTATTTTGCTTTGAAAAACCAGCACAAAAGTAAAATGTATTACATAATCCTGGATAACAAAAATGGGATTTCCAAATCTAGATTATTCTGATCCAGATTAAACTTTTTAAACAACTGGGCCTAGGGTATCAACATGATCCCGGAGCATCCTATTGATAAATATGACTTGAGAGGGCATTTTGTCTCATTTTTTAACTAGGAAACTCGTATTTATGATCATTCTGATAGCATGTGAAGGCAGCATTAGTGGCCACCACAACTTCACGTGCAGAGCAGTGTATAGAATTGGTGAGAACATTAATCAAATAATTAAATCTTGAGGAAGTGTTCGTAACACGACAGGACAAAGCAATGTTAATACAATCCACCTTTACTATAACGATTTTTAAAACGTCTGGCTCTCATAACTAAAATGTTATGTTTCAATAATATACTAAAATGTTATATTTACTATAGGCTATTTAATAATATATAGAATATACCTACTACAATATAATAGGTTGTGATATACAGTAATTAGACATATGACAGAGAGTTTGCTATAGAGTTTGTCACAGTTTCAGTCACAACACCGGGAACTCTGAAAATACTGAAATAGCAGCAGGAGGCCAAGTGGGCTACAATTCAAGCACTTAAACAGTAATGCCTTTCAACAACAAAACCTGCTGTAATCGATGGTAGCCATTCTAGCACTTCGAAACTTTAGGCAAACAAATAAACACGTCCCCTTTTTCTACAAACCGCACGCGCCGCTTTGGCATCACCACGTTATTAACTTTGCCTTTTTAAGCGGATGCCAAGTAAGTGCGGCACCTGTTTTCAAACGCGTTGAAGCTCTCAGCTCCCTGCAAAGATTAAACACTTCTCCTCTTGTTTCTGTCCTCTGTCTCTCTATTGCGTTTAGGATGTTTAGCTGTGTTCGCCGTTGTTGACAAGAGAAATCCAGCTTCGCATATGGACTGATTCCTGAGCGTGCAAAATGATTGACAAGCAGACAAGCGTATATATATCAGGGAGTAGAATCATTTAAGGTAACACTTTATTTTACAGTGTACTTACATAGCTATGTGCCTACATACTACTAACCAATAACAGTAAATTATGCACAATTACATGCAACTAACCCTCAACCAAACCCCAATCCTCCTACACTAACCCTATAGTACTTAGGCTACATGTAGTTAATTATTATTCCTCAGTAATTAAATATAATAGATTTGTGATTTGATTCATCCGTCATTCAGCCCTAAATCCACTTACACCATCCCATGGACGCACAGAGAAAAACAAACCCACATGACAGAGGAAAGTGTGGAATGCTCAAAAGTGGAGAGTTAGAACAGAAGAAAGAGTAAAACAGAGACGATTTGAAAATAAATAAAACATGAACAGAGAGGGAACCTGTCCAGAATATAGATGTCTTTGCCTTGTCTTTTTCCTGTTAGAAGGACTAAAAAGCTTATTGAGGTTATAAGCCCCCTCTCTCGCAGGGGTCTGGCCCTCCCTGATCCACTATCCCGTGATACAAACCATTCTCTCATCCATCTACATCACTCAACCTATCTTTTATACCTTTCCTGTGACATCGTTCATTTGAAAGGTCAGTTCATTTGAAAGGTCAGGTGTCTGAACAGTGAACAAAGTGGATGTTTGGAATGAAAGGAATAACAAAGTCATACTGTGTACCATAGAGAGGCTTATAAATTCCAGAAGCATTCATAACTTTTGAAAGTTTGAAATTGTGATAGTATTTGACCCCATTTCTGTGCAGCTTCAAGGGTTGTGCACTATTACTGGGTTCTGTCACAGTCAGCATAGAAGATACACATACTATGTTTGTCACAGCCAGAGGGGTCGTAGCAGCACCCCAGCTCTCCTGAGGCTAATTACCATTACTTCAGCCTCAGGGGACTATTTAGCTCAAATAATACTCCATATAAACACAGCCATCTATCGTTCTCCCACACTTATACAACATTCAAACTCCATATTCTGCCATGTTGAAAATCCACACACATGCACAACTCAGGAGATATTACAAAAGCATCTCCCAAGCTGCTTAAGCTGCACGAAACAGCATCCATGTGGAGAGTAATGAATGCAGCAGTGAATGAAACAACCCCATGCTCACCAGCTCATCCCACAGGCCTCATCCCTTTATCCTACTTGTAGCTGCTGTCTTTTGTCTAGAAGTGTTAATATCCCTGACTGTGTAGCTCTAACCTCAGTAGTCCAGCTGTGAGGGGATCAATACCGTACCCCAGTTCTGCTCTAGGTTATGTAAACGCCTCTTGAACTTTACAGTAAAAACACCAGGCTCCATCCCTTAGCTCCACTAAATGTTTTTCTTTTTTCTTAAAAGCTAAAAACTATCTGACAAGGTGAGGCGGCATCCAAAAGTCTGGGTCGACTCTGCTGTGATCAGCTGGGAATATTGATTTTATGTCAAGCTAAGAGCCAAACCTGCCAGGCACAGCTGGACTGGCTGCCTCCTTCAAGTTGAACTCTTCTAGCTGCCCACTTAGCTGTTTGTTTAAAGAGGCTGATCAATACAGACACCCCTTGGCATTACCACAACACAAACAGCATCATAGCAAACACATAACTCTTTCACAAGGGCTCCACATCTCCTCGAAATGTGAGTTACAGAGTAATCTCAATAAAATCCATATTGTAGATATTCATGTAATGTTTACATTTTTTGGTTACACTTTATTTTAAGGTGTCACTGTTACATAAGTACTGAGAAATATTAATAAGCAACATGTACTTACTATAGGGGTTAGGGTTTGGTCGAAGGTTAGTTGCATGTAATTATGCATAACTTACTGTTATTACTAGGGTAAGTACATGTAACATATGTAACAAGGACACTATACAATAAAGTGTTACCCTTTTTTTTGGATAGACACACTCTAAAAAAATGGTGCTATATAGCACTAAAAGTGGTTCCCCCTATGATTACGAGACAAGAACCACTTTTAGTGCCACATAGCACCATTTTTTTTGCACTAAAACTATAAATCACCTAATTTTATGAACGAGTCAGGCACAATCTAATCGCAGAACATTCATTTATTTATTTACTCAATAAATTATGGAGAAACATTATCCATGAAATTATTTAATTTTGAAATTAAATGCAGATGTGTCTAATAAAAATGGGATTTGCTTAATATTTTAAGTATTATTAAATACATTTACTTTTTATATGTCTGAATGTAGTTATTATAATTTAGTCCATTATAAAGCCAAAATTAGATAAGTCATCATTCTCTCACCCTCATGTCTTTTCAAACCTGTAAGACTTTTGTTCATCTTTTTCATAGAAACTGAAATGTATAGAATAAACATATTTACAACATATATTTACAACAAAGCATAAATTATTTGTATAAACACCTTTAGATACATTAAGATCTGTGTTATTTTGAATTCATGGCATAATTGATCTTTTCATCATGATTTAAATAAATAATAAATTAAAAATGTAAATTATCACCCTCATGTCGTTCCAAACCCGCAAGACATTTGTTCATCTTTTTTGAGAGATTGAGAGATTTCTGTCCCTCCGTTGACACTGCACACCATTTTGACACTTCAAAAAGTTCATAAAAGAGATCATAAAACGAATCCATATGAATTGAGTGGTTTAGTCCTAATTTTCTGATCCTTTTTGAAGCGTCAAAAGTGATAGTTGCGTAGACTGTCGAAGGAGGGACAGAAACCCGCTCAGATTTAATTACAAATATCTTCATACGTATCTTCAATACATTTGAAGGTCCCATTTTATATTAGGTGTCTTTATGTACTAACATTTAAATTAATAATTTGATACAATGCACTTATTGTGTACATTTTTTACATTGTACTTATATTATTATAATTACATCTGTAATCACTTCTACAATTACACTGTTTACCCTTCCCTTACCTTTTAACTCACCCTTAAACCTACCCATACCACCAAACCTGTTCCTAACCTTACCCGCCATATCCCACCTCAGTAGCAGCAAACGTGTTCTGCAATACAACATGAACACAATAAATACATTGTTCTTTGATGTAAGTACATAGTAGTCATTTCATTGTGTGATCAATTCAGATACTAATGAGATCACATTGGCTATACGTGTGAATAATCATAGGGAAAGACAGCAGCACACACAATGCGGTTTGAAATATGATTGTGATAAGTTCTCCTCTACAACCCCCCTCCACAGTTGAAAAATGTTTGGAGCAGCTGTTTCCTTCAGACCTTTGATTCAACTTGGCTTCTGCAGCTGTCAGGGTGCAAGGAATGATATTCACCCTTATAGAAGTATAGGACAGGCAATTCATTGTTTCATCACATGTTCTTCTGCACTGAAAGACTCTCTCCAGAGACCTGCTCGAGTGAAATGAATTTAAAAATCCAGGTGCTTCAATAAGACAGCATCAAGACCAAACAGTAACACACAGCACATACACGCTCTTTTTCCTGAAGAAGTCATAAACAGAGGAAGGCCCCCTCCTGCTAAAGTAGAGCACATATTGAGAGCCTGTACTCCCAGCCATCCAATGGGTCGCCTTGTTTATTAATCCTGTGTAAGAATGCCACTTTCAAACAGCACAGAGCTCCCAGAGGTGCCCTGGCCTTACTTTTTTTCTGACATGTGATAAACACAAGATGGCCGCCCCCACCCCAGTTGGTTTACATAAGACTGTTAAAACATCCCTCCGCCTCTTGCCCCCTATACCGGCAGCATACCCTTTGCAGCACAACCCCAGCAGCCAGAAACAGCCTACCCGCTCGTTTGCCAGCAGACCATACATGCGGCATATTTGTGCTGCATAAATCATCCTTTCATCGCACGGTTTCTCCTGGCGGCCATGTTTTTTTTCCAGGTTTGTGGAGGTAGCATACCTCTGCCCTGTACTGTAGCGGCTCTGTAAACCATTGACGGATCCAGTCCAGCTGGCTGGGTGAGGAGCCTTCTCCCTGACATTCTCTCCCTCTTCTAGTCCACTCCAGGCAGGCTGACGGGTCATCTACCACCTCCGCTGGCCAAAACAGCCTCTTTTTTATTCATCTCCTTTTTCACTCACTGACTCTGTGAGATTAAAACCTCTGTGGAAGAAAAAATGAAGACTTGCTGTAAATTAAAGTAGCAAAACATGGCTCATGATGAAGAACACCCTTGTGAAAAAGGAAGTGCGCATAAGTGTATTGAATGTGTACTTAATGACAATTAACATACTAAAGCATGAGTAAGATACTTACCATTATAATTTTAACATTATATTCGTTTTCATTTTAACTTGAAATGTAAGGCTTATAGTTTCACAAACAGGGTTTAGATTAAGCCAAGATTAGGCCTTAGTAGTTTTTATAAACGTGCCTTGGCATTGACATATTTTAAGACATGTCAGTGCAAGTTCAGTTAAAACAGCTCAAACATACATTTTAGTCTAGAACTAGCTTAAGCCTTGTCTGTGAAACCGGAGGAATAAGTAATAATGAAATTCCATATAAATATTTATTTACGTAAGTGGGTCAAAATAGCACTCTAAAGGTAAACTAATTGCATTTAATATAAATGTTAACTATAATACATGTTCATGTAATTGTAAATGTAAATACAATTATGTGTCTGGAAACATTAGCCTACATTAAATTTGTATTAAGTAGTCCATATTAAGTATATTCTTTTAAAGTATATTATTTCTGTAAAAGTACTTTTTTCACAAGTGTAATGGCACAGCTATGTCAAAGGACACAATAAGATGAGATTTATTATAATACACTTAACTTTTATACTGAGAAAATAACTGGATAAACTGGAAAAATGTACTACTAAATCTACTATATATATGTTATTTGAAATAAATTTGGGGTGATCCACATAAATATGTATGAAAATTTGTGCCCAGAAGGCACTAACCCTGTTAGATTTTAAAGGGGGTTTCTGCTGGTCAAACTGGGAAACCAGTTGGCCACCCAGCTAAACTACACTCTAAGAAAAGCTGTCTCAAACCATGTTTTGGTCGAATATGGACAAACCCAACCCTTAATTTTTTCATTACATTTTAAACTCAACGGTTGGGTTTGTTAATATTTGACCCAAACATGGGTTGAAACAACCCAGCATTTTTAGCTAAACATCGGCTTGACAACACGAAGACCAGCTTAAACCAGACCAGCAAACCTTTTTATGATGAAGTTCATTTTTGGCAGAGAAATTTGACAAAACTTCCTGTTCTAATTTGAAGGTGAAATTATTTTTTAAAAATCTGTTTATAAAAAAAGTATATTTGAAATATAGTTTAAAAAAAAATAAAAAAAATAAAGCTTTCTTTTAGGGTTAGAGTTTGGGTTAGTCTTTAGTATGTACAATTAGCTTCACATAGTAACTAGTCTATGGCAGGTATGCCCTCATTTAGATAGCTAAGTAACGTGAGTGTGTCTGCAGCCTGCAGACCGCTTCTTTCATTTCGCCTTTGATGAGCCCACGTTTCTCTAAATTGTTTCCCCTAAAATGTATATTGCCAGACGGCTGTGTTTAGGTTAACGGTATAGCGTGTTTATATGACGAGTACATCTTCCACTGTAGAAAAAAGAGAACATCTTGCTCTGAATCAAGGGATTATAGGACAGACGCCTGCACTCTGACAGCTGGCCACTTGAGTTTTACAAATGACAGACAAACTCCATCAGTGGAAAGTTTTAGAAGTATGTCGACCAGAACAAGAGGGGGGAAAACTGTGCACAGGGTCAGAAAGAACACACTACGAAAAAAGCAGGAGGAAAGCGTGAAGAATAAGACGAAACAAACTTGTTAACTCACAAAATATACATAAACATGTCAAAAAGGGAGTTTACGAGTAAATTGTGTTTATACCGCTAAACTGTGTGGCAATAAAACATCTTAAGCATCACATTCTGGTGCAGTTAGGGTGTGGATATCTGTCATGAAGTCCTGTGGAGACAGCCTGGAGCTCTGTTTCCGTAACACAGTGTGATGTTCAGTAAGCTGGATGATCAGACGGCTAAACCAAAGCTTTCCTCCCCTTTCCAGTCCCCTGTGACAGCAGTACACGGAAAGCTGGAAAGGGACGGAGCTCTTGGCACAAAGATTAAATGAGGGAGTTTTAACTGCTAATTAATTGCAGGTCCAGCTCACATACACACACACACACACACACAAACACACTAAAAATTCTCTCATATCCAACTTTGTTTTCTCTCAGACACAGAAACGGACATTCAAAAGCTCTTGTGTGTGTGTATGTGTGTGTGTGTGACACATTTTAAAAGGAATTACAAATATTACGAGCTAGCTTTCCTCATATTGTGCCCCAGTTTATGCCTTTACATGAAATATTTCTGACAACAAAGTGTAGGATTACAAATTTAGGAAGGTACATAACTTTAGCATTTAAGGTAAAAATGATGATATCAGATGAGCACCATTTGTCTTTAGTGGCTCTTGGAGCCCTTGAGTGATTGGATTAGCATCTGTCCATTTGAGTGACACTGTTGTGCTGATTGAATCAAGACTGATGACAAGAATGTTTGAGGTGTGTTTCCTATTTTCCTATACAACATTTGCATTATATTGTTCAGAGTGTCTCCTCCCCTGCTGTATAGTCCCTCCCCCTGAAATGTAGATAAATTACAGTGTTCTGTACTGTTAAATTAGACTTGATGACCTCAGCGGAAAGACAGCACGTTCTCATTAAAGAATCCTGCTGAAGAAAAATCCTATCCAAGTCTCCTGGTCTCTTCTTCAAACGAGGAAAAGAAAAGTTCACAACAGATGGTGCCGTGACCCGGATAGAGCCCCTCACCTGAACTCCAGAATCCAGATTGCAACTTCAAGCTCAAAGATCTGCCTACGTTCCAGACTGGAATCCAGAGCGGAACTTCCAGCTGAACAAAGATTTCCAGACTGAATTCTTTCTGTACAACCAAGGGTTGGTGAGTCACTCTATCCAAAAGAACCTTTAAGACCAGTACAAATTTGTTATCCTCTGCACCATCAGAGAAGAGTAATCAGACAGCTGTAGGGTCTGGTTAACTAAGTTACCCTCTAAAAAGTTTGTTTTAGAGATGAAAGTTACCCTCTGTTTTCAGGCCGGCAAGATTAGCATTCACAAGCTAATAGTTGTTTAGCCTCTGTTTTCGGCAGGGAAGAATTGTTCAGCCTCTGTTTCAGGCAGGGAAGATTAGCATACGGGCTAATTTTTGTGTTGTCCTTTGGTTTTTTGTTTTGTTTTTTTTTGTTTGCCTCGTCATAGAGAAGAGTTAGCCTCATGTGCTAATAAGATTGTACCCTCTGTTTGCAAGACAGTAGAGAGAAGTTTTTTTTAGTGTTTGTTTGTGGTAACAGAAATTCACAAAATGTTTAGGAAAAATACTAGACAGATCACACCTTTTTGGACAGATAGTGAATTCAAGTCTTTGTTATCAGAGCACATGGACTCCATCGTGACTGAGCCAGTCAGATTGAATTTAACAAAGAAATTTGGCATTGATGCAGACAAAGTATGGTCAATTGAAGATTGTAAGAAGGTACTAGGAGAAAGTCTTCGCAAGAACAATGTGAAAGGTATTATCTGTTGTCACAGAGAATTTGGTTTAACACTAGCTGCAGAACAGTCTAAGCGCAACTTAGAGCTAGAGAAACAGATCAAAGAGCTCCGTACTAGATTATCTTCTGTGACTAAGAAATTAAACCGCAACAAAGATGCTGAAAAAACTGATGTGGTAGAAGTTAGTCAGCCTGATAACAATTATCCTGACTTAAAAGCTTTCTTTGAAACAGATGTAGCCATCCAATCAGTAACTGATGAGCCTGTAGATTCAGTGCAGGTTTGTGGGGCTAGGAGAAGATCTCAGGGAACTGAAAGTGTTACTCACAACTCTTCTGTTGTCCAAATACAAACTGTTGTCAAAACATCTTTGGGTCCTAAGGATATTGAGAGAATTGCTGAAAGTTTGCCATCAGTGCAAAGAAATTTTTCTGAATTTAGAAGAGCATTGTTCAGTAAAATGCATCTTTACGACATGTCGTTGCCGGAAGTCACACAGCTGATGTCACAAATTTTAACTGAATCTGAATTCAACAATTTTGAGTCTGCTGTTACTTCCGAACTGCAACATGTCAGTAAAGGCGATTTGAGAGAAGGTGTTTTGAAAATCCTAAAGAATATCTTAGGACCCAAAATCGATTGGTCGAGAGTTACTAGCTGTGTACAAGAGAAAGAAGAAACTGTGAGTGAATACACTGAGAGGTTCTGTCAGGTAGCTGTAACGTACAGTGGAATAGTGGATGATTCCGAAAGTGTGTTAGCTGACAAAGGAGCTCTACTCCGAATTTGGGCAGATGGTCTTGTAGCTGAGTACAGAACAGCCTTGCCATTCCTAGATATTACGTGGGCTAAAAGAACTCTCAGAAGTAACCTAGAAAGTTTAGCTATTTGGGAAAGAGATTCTGATGTCAAAGAGAGAGTAAGAATTGCAGCAGTTTCTGTTAAGGTCAACTCAGAGAAGCCAAAGAAACGCAAAAGTCCTAGAGAAGCCAGTTGTTCTTACTGTGGCAAGCACGGACATTTTGGAAAAGAATGTAGGAAAAACAAAAAGAACTTCAAAGAAGTTAACAAGGTTAATCAGCTTCTGTTTAGCCTGCTTGATATTCTGAAGCAGCCCCTCCCCTCCTCGTTAAACTTGTGGGGCAACTTGATACAGTGCTAACCATTTGGGCTGTGTGTGCTTAATTTCACCAGTAACTCACAACAAAGACGAAATACTTATTTTTGTTTAATAGAACAAAAGGAAAGTGACTGTCTCAGCCTTTGTTTGGGGGACATTAAGTAAGACTCACAGCCTTAAATGTTATGCCACAGAATATTGCAGTCAGACAACCATCCTCTGTTAATGATGTCTTTTAGGACTGATGTTTCACTGGAGAATGGAAATGTGCCAATTTTCTCACACACTCTACAGTGTGCACACAACACAGGGACAGAATAGGACACGGACAAGTGAGGTGCCCTGGGAAGAACTGAACGCAACATGCGTTCGGGGGTGAACCCAGGGTGAAGACACTACCTCATAGGCCTTTCCCAATTTAGTCCATCCTTTCCTCACTGGTCCATAGGTGTCAAATAAATTAAGAAATAGGGAAAGAATGATACGACAACAGTAGACTCTGAAAACGATAGAACCATAGTGTTTAAACTGCTACAACCGTAGGGTTTTGAAGAAATACTGCTCTCTGTTTTTCTGTTTTCTGTCTTACAGTGTGCAGATAAAACTTGATGGCTGTCCCCAGATCCATATGCAACTACAGTCTCATCTGCATATGAAGACCCAACCTCCAGGAAACAACTAGATCAACTGCAGAGACTACAACCAACAAAGAAGAAAAAAATACACAACGCAGAGAATCAACTACGGGAACTTCAGTCATCACAAGACATTCTTGCTCTTTCAGCAAAATTACATCAGATGAATGAAGATATTTCTTCATGGTTCGGAAACCTGTTAGGTCAACAAAATGACTCGCAAGGACTGTTCCAACCACAAAAGAACATTACCCGTAATGAACTACACGGACCTTAATTGCATGTTTGTTTCTGTGTCCACATGCAATTACAGACAATCAACACAGAACATATGTGCCTGTAACTTTTTCCAAGTTACATGACTAGAAGATGGGGCTTATGTTAACAAACATAAGCTATAGAATGGACTAATGAAGGTTTAAATTTGTATTATGTGAGAGTTATTAGAACTCTCAAAGGGGGAAATGTAGGATTACAAATTTAGGAAGGTACATAACTTTAGCATTTAAGGTAAAAATGATGATATCAGATGAGCACCATTTGTCTTTAGTGGCTCTTGGAGCCCTTGAGTGATTGGATTAGCATCTGTCCATTTGAGTGACACTGTTGTGCTGATTGAATCAAGACTGATGACAAGAATGTTTGAGGTGTGTTTCCTATTTTCCTATACAACATTTGCATTATATTGTTCAGAGTGTCTCCTCCCCTGCTGTATAGTCCCTCCCCCTGAAATGTAGATAAATTACAGTGTTCTGTACTGTTAAATTAGACTTGATGACCTCAGCGGAAAGACAGCACGTTCTCATTAAAGAATCCTGCTGAAGAAAAATCCTATCCAAGTCTCCTGGTCTCTTCTTCAAACGAGGAAAAGAAAAGTTCACAACAAAAGATAGCAGATGGATATTGTGCTGCTGAAATTATTAAATTAATTCCATATAATTCATTTGAACCTTTCATTGAATAAAAATAGTTATTTTTACTTGACCAATCAAAAAATAGCACATGATCTTCGATTCATATCAACAGCATTTTTCACCGTGGATGTCATGTTTCTCTGAAGAGGCCGCATTAACCCCTTCCACATTACACTGGGCCCTATTAGCTGAACTAAATAAGCCTCCTGTCATTTATGATTCAGCGCCTGCAGCCTATCCTCAGGCAATGCTCAAGAGTCCAGCGTAACCTGCATTTCCTGTGACTCTCACTCTCTTTCTGCCTTTCTCTGTCTCGCTCTCTCTCTCTTATGACTATCTTCATTCATTCCTTTGGCTGACACCATCCCTTCATCTGCTGCCTGCACCTTTCCCAGTGCATGAGAACCACTGTCATAGGCAGACTTGCCTGGGGCTTTTTAAATATGTATGTGAATCATGATACTCTCTTGCCATCAGCAATGGAAATATAATGCAGACAAAGGACATTTATATGGAGCTGCAATGCTGATGAATGCTGTGGCTTTCTGCAAGTCCAGACTGGGTATAAAACAGGTTTGTATTTCTTCTCTTATGCATGCACACTTTTAATTTAGACAAGAGCTAACATTTCTTCAAACATAAAAGTGTTGAGTATACCAGCACCACCCAGGAAGTTATCTGGATATATGACTCAATAAGTGGGTTTTCCTGCAGGAAAAAGCTCAACTGAAGTGAGCCAGAGCTTTACAGACTGACACGGTAGCTAAATGACCACAGTGATATACACTTGGCCTGGGACGATGCACCTCAAAGCGCTCACTGACCATCCTTAAGCGTTTTATTTGGCTTGCTCGTGTATGCAGTGTTGAGTTATGTGCCACAGTCCTCTGTAAGTTAACGTCGGTGCCAGACTACGGGAAACCAAGGGCTTGACCAAATCAAAACAGACTCGCCCGCAAATTTACGGACCTGCTACTGAAAGAGCTGAATGACCGGGGGAGCGATTTTCTACTAGAGTGCCATTCAAATTTGCAAAAGGCTTTTTCTTTCATACCTTTGGTTATGAGTAAACCCTGGCTGTAAACCCTACCCTACTGAACGTTTATGAGTATTTACAACTTTCTTTTTCTTTTGAGTTCACAAAACTGACACATTTGAAGTAATCTGAATTGCTTCATTGTTTTGAGTTTTAAGAACTGTTTTCTTTTAATTTAGACAAATTTAATTTAACTGAAACTGGTGCGGAATTTCTATTTTTCGGCATCCTTTGCCATGACACTCGAAAGGAAGAGTAAATGCTAAAATTAAGCGTTATATAATGATTTGTGAGGAAGATTCATGTTAAGTGGGAAATTTTGTAGTGTTTAATGTTTCGCTATGCTAATTTAGAAGAATTTGTTGGGTTTTTGTGTGGGGGTCAGTGTTGCCACAGTTACTTTGAAAAAGTAATCTGATTACTGATTACTCCTTTAAAAAGTAACTTAGTTACTTTACAGATTACTTGATTTTAAAACTAGATTACAAGTTACTTTATTAGTTACATTCAGCAGTTGCCGACAACACCCCTGCAACATAAAAATGACAACCATTTTTGCCAACACTCATTTTTTTGGAAGTGCATTTTTAACTGTAACGTTCAAATATGTATCTCCTGACATTTTAAGTTGAAATTAAAAAATATTTGTTTTAATAAAAAAATGAATAAAGATATAATAACATAAATACTCTCCCCGAGACGCACGAAGAAAACAAAAATATATATTTTTACTAAGGAAAATGACAAAAATAATAACTCACAGTGACTTGGATAAATGACTTTAATCTGATTACTGGTTTGGAAATAGTAACGTGTTAGATTACTCGTTACTGGAAAAAAGTAGTCCGATTAGAGTAACGCGTTACTAAGTAACTCGTTACTGGCATCACTGGTGAGTGTGGGGGGGTGGGGTTCAACATTGCAACACTCTTTCAGTAACTGTTATGCTATGCTAATGCTATCTAAGCATTGTGTTACCAATTTTCAAGTTAGACAATTTAGCTCTGTCTTTTTCCGATGTAGCACTCAGATTATATGATTATAATAAGAAAACTGACTCAGTGGTGTTGTACTTTGATATGCAAATTAGTAAACATATTTAAATTTTTATTGGCGACTATAAACATACACACATAATTATCATTTGAAAGTTTTAATATCAAAAGCTGGATTTGAATTGAGAAACTAAAATTGTATGACTGAGTATTAGTCAACGCTTTGCATGCCCAATGAATCACTACACTTCTTAGAAACCAGCCAAATGTATTTTTTTTCTCCACTGTATATAGAAGGAAAGTTTCTGATAGGTGAAACCCACCGCAATTACATCCAATGATTTACAACTTTCTTTTTACTTTTGAGTTAACAAAACTGACACATTTTAAGTAATCTGAATTGCTTCATTGTTTTGAGTTTTAAGAACTTGTTTCTTTTCATTTAGAAACTTAAATTTAACTGAAACTGGGATGGAATTTCAATTTCTCAGCATGCTTTGCCATGACACTCGAAAGGAAGAGTAAATGTTAAAATTAAGTGTTATATAATGGTTTTTGAGGAAACAATGTTTAGTGGGAAATTCTGTAGTGTTTAATGTTTCGCTATGCTAATTTAGGAGAGTTTCTATTATGTTGGGTTTTTGTGTGGGGGTGGGGGGGGGGGGGATTTCTACATTGCTACACTCTTTAAGTAACTGTTATGCTTTGGTAATGCTATCTAAGCATTGTGTTACCAATTAGCAAGTTAGCATTTGTTGAATTAGTTAATACTAGCCACGTTTCCACTACTAAATATATTTAAGTAGAGATTACATGATAAATTTAAATGATATGTATGAATTATCTTACACAAATATTTCAAGTTAAGACCAATTAAAATGTATGATTAGAAAATAAAAATACTTTGATGTAATTTTTTTACCTCAACCAGGGGCGTTAATCGCGGGGGGGACAGGACCCCCCCCCCAATCTGAGGGCTGTCCCCCCCTAAAAACCATGCTGAGTATTGTAAATAATATAAGAATATATACTTTAAATAAATGTGTAAGTAGTGAAACAAACGCAAACGGGGAAAAAAATGCGTTTTAAGTTTAGAAACATTTTGAGTCCCCCCCTCCCCCCTTGCCTCACAGTGGTTTGATCCACCGTGCACCTCAACTAACGTAACCCATAGAACGTAGAAAAACTACCACACAAGTTTGGGGAGAGAACAAGGCTCTTCAGACAGCAGTTGTGAAACACTAGTAAGTAGCTGTCAAGGCTATTTTATTCACTTTAAACGTCAGATGAAGTTATTCTTTTCTCTTTAATACAGATTAGGCAAAACACTGTTAACATCCCTTGCCCACCGCCGCCCCGCCCCGATCCGCTGTACAGTAATAAAATAATTTAGTTCAGTTGGAGAACTGACAAAACAATTAAAAACTGAACGTGTCTGCTCAATACAGCACGAGCAAACAGCTGACAGACAAGATTATCGAAGATTTGGTTTCAAAGCGTAAAAGCGCCTATTTAAGGGAGTGTGTCATTGTACTGTTTTGTTGTTGTGTTTTTCATTACGAATAATAGGCTAATGAACCCAAAATTCAAGCAACCCGCCCCAAAATAAAAAAAATTGGCTAATTCTAAACCGAAAGTTTAGTCAGATGTGTGTAGGGTTTTGCTCAATATGATAATAAGTGGCAGATCAGAGGCTTGCTGCAGTTGAATATCTAAATATCTGAATATCATAGTATAAAATACTATGTGGAGGACGCAAGATCATTTAATAATTATAATATGACTGCGTGGTGAACCTTAATCGTATTTAAACTACTATCGCTTTGTGTTGTTGCAGATAAAATGACAGAGAAAAGAAAAACGGACATTAATAATTTTTCAGTGCACCAAAACAGCAAAAAAAACATTTTTTTTGTGGTACACATATCCTTACAAGTACGATTTTGGCTGTATTATTTGTGTCCCCTTCAAAAATTGCTCTTGAGAAATTTCATGTTTATTGCCCCCCCCCCAACTTTTAGATGAAATTTACGCCCCTGATCAACAAAGAGTTTTGCCAACTTATTTGGGTTTACAGTGTATATGTAATATAAATTAAGAACAAAATAAGGGAGTATGAAAGAAAGAACAACAGCAAAGGTTCGGAACAGGGATATTATTTAGTGGTAGTATTTGGGGGAAATGCATGAAGAATGTGCATGATAAAAACATCTCTGGGACAGCAAATCCAGCATGGTGTAATGAGATTTCCTCATGTACAGAACGTCCTAAATCATGAGGCTTTGATGGGGCAAGCATCAATAGATCCATGAAACAAACTGTAAAAGAAATTGCATAAAATCTGGAAAACATGTTAGTTTTTTCCTGCAAAATATAAGTGATTAAAACATAGCACCAATGGGAGGAAATGTTCTTGGAAAACTAACAATTGATTTCCAGAATTTCCAGGAAACTTACAGTTGGTTCTAAGGCAGGGTCATGTCAGAGATGTTTCACTTTTAATCTCAATGATGTTGACTTGTAGTTTTGTCTCAAGGGTCCGGTGAATGCTGGTGGGTGTATCCGAGCGACTCCCTTGGGAAATCAACCTCTCTGAAACCATCACTGACTATTAGAAAAAACATATAATTTAAGTTGCTTCACTGACAGCTAGTTGAAAGAAACAACATAATTATTTTGCAAGACATTGTGTTTGCTTAAGATGTCCCCTCTTTCTAAACCAGTAAAGGACAGAAGATTCTTGCTTCAAATGTACAGTTGTAAATTTGAAGATTTTATCATAACGTATTTGTATTTTTGTAGATACTCTAATGCTTAAAGTATTTCACTTAGAATGATTTGTTAGCACGTTAAAAAATGATATACACATGCTGTCTTTTTATGCTCACCTCAGATGTGTCAGTCATCCAAAAAAGTAAAGACATGCAGAGCTCTGGGCCTATAAAACACAGACAGGACAATAAATATTGACACACTAAAAGCAGTGGTTTGACTTTTTGTCAGGATGATTAAAGGTCAAATTCAATTAACCCCAAATACAAGCACCACCAACAGGTTAATACTCAAAGCACAGCCGAATAGGATTGGAGAGTTTACCTTCTCTCTTAGTTGAAGTGTATTAAAATGTGGAGCTGAGCGGCGTGAGAGCTAACAAGGTCCAATGGGAAACCACAAATATTAATGAAGTCTACTAAAAAGTCACATGAACTGCTCAAACTGGTCTAATCATCTGTACTAAATAATTTATTTTCAGTATCTTTCAAGCCACCCATACCACCATATCATACCATCTCTTAAAATCACTTCCAAATTTCACATAGTCTGCTTTAAAGTTCTTCCTACTTTTGTTGGTCCTTATGGGTACAATAAAAACACAAAATTATGACAATCCCTCTTGCAGAGAAGCATTACATTTTCAATTATAATCAGTTCTCAAATTCAAATAGGGATAAGAATCATGAATTCATAAAGGCATGATGTATTTTATCACTAAAACACCACCAGAACAACTTACTGTTTTAGCCCTCACAACTATGATCTAATAAGAAGCAAACTCTCAAGAAAATGTCAGTCGAAGTTTTAAGTTGCATGTCTCATGAAAGATGAAGTGAGTGTACATGCACAGTGATCAAACATGGGCTGCTGTAGAGCTATATTCCAGAATAAGCGTGTCATAGCGCTCATCTCTGAGGCAGCAGCTTTAGGCTTCGTGTGATTGATGTTGAGGTCCATAGAGCAGATCATCTCCCTCAGCCCTCACATTTACATACCGCGTAACCAGGCATACAGCTATAAAGCTCAGATCTATTTTTAAAACACACTCAAGCAGAGGGAAGAAGATTTTTTATTTATGATTAAGTATAAGTAATTTAATAAGCCAATAGCTCTGGCTACCACTGGTCTCAGACACTTATTAATTAATTGGTTTATAATTGTAACAAGTTGTGATTTTTCCAGACAGGTTTCATATAGTGTTTCTCTAAATATCTTCCTTACATGGGCGTACTCTTCATGTACATTTAATTCTCTGCATTTTTTGCCCTTAAGTAATCCAAATTGTTTAGCTGATGGTCCCCACCCGCTCTTCGTGAGAATAACTCAAATGAAAATAATCAAAATATTAACCTGCTTTCTAGAAGGTTAACATTCCGCGCTGGCCTGAATAATAGTGGGTGTGAGGCGTGTCATTAAACTACATTTAAACTCAGAAGATTAATTATATATTCCGTAATGTAACCTTAAAACATTGCCCAAAAATAATAGGCTCCTTCAATAACAAATATGGGTACCACAGTGTCCTTGCTACACATTTTACATGTAGTTACAACAGTAATTACTATAAATTGTGCATAAATACATCCTAATCCTAACTCTAGCCCAATAGTAATTACATTAATTATTGTTACTCAGTACTTAAATGTATAGTTACACTAAGACAGACACCTTAAAGCTACACTGTGTGATATTTTCCCCCATCTAGCGGTGAAAAGGTATATGACCATCCAGTAAATATTAGTTTCTGTTCCTCCCAATTCCGATTTCATTTTAACTCCTACAGTGGCCGATTTAGTCCAAGATTAACATAGCTTCCAGTTCAATCCAGCAATCCCCCTCTTCACATTCGACACAGTGCCATCGAGTGTTAAAACGCGAAAGGCGAAGCTTGAATTTACGGGTATGTCCCTCTTTGGCTAATGTAATTTCAAGATGGAGGGGCAACATGGCGACCCCCATTCGAACCCCTTACCCGTATGTATTTTCAATGGCATATTATAAACTTACGAGAATACTTTATTACTTGAAAGAAGTAAATATACATTAATGAGAACATATATTTTTGAAAGAACTAAGTGTTTTTAGCTAAGAATAAACTAAAAAAGTTACACAGTGTAGCTTTAAAATAAAGTATAACCAAAATATGCTAACATTAGATTGAGAAAGACAGATATACTCACAGGAAATGTGTTTTAGCTCTGCTTTTTTTCCGATGTAGCACTCAGATTATATGATTATAATAAGAAAACTGACTCAGTGGTGTTGTACTTTGATACGCAAATTAGTAAACACATGTTTAAATTTGTATTGGCTACTATCAACATACACACATAATTATCATTTGAATTATCATTTGAAAGGTTTATTAACACAAAAGCTGGATTTGAATCGAGAAACTAAAAGTGTATGACTGAGTATTAGTCATGTGCCATGTTTGGCAACGCTTTGCATGCCCAATGAATTGCTACACTTAGAAACCAGCCTATGGATTTTTTTTCTCTCCACCGTATATAGAAGGAAAGTTTCTGATAGCTGAAACCCACCGCAATTACATCCAATGACCAATCAAAAGCAAGACGCAAAGGAAAACAAAACCTGCGATTGGTCTAAAACGCTGGTGGTTTCAAGGCGCCCCGCATCGAGGGGCAGTGATTCTGAATGAGGGGTGTGTAGAAACCGACGACACATTATTGTATGTGCGCCTCACTTGCGCTCAAACCTTCCAGTTAGTGAGAAGCGCGTCTACTCCGCGCACACGAAAGCGCGCTCTGCTCAAGATACCCGACTGAAGTTAACCAGCGCCGATAGGACTCTCTGAGAGGCAGCTCTAAAGTCACTGGATACACACGCGGGATTTGGAGAGCCAACTTGAAATAACATTGGGGAGATTCTCTCACAAACATTGAAAAAGAAGAAGAAGAAGAAAAAACTATGCGCTCGTGGATTTAGTTTGGATGTATTTTCGGACATTTGCCAGGGTTTTCTTCACAAATCCACTCATTTGCTTAACATGATTGCGTTCAGACCACAAGTGTCGTGACGAGCTCAAACAAGGAGTTTTGAAGCGCATACGAACCGGTCACAAATCAACTTTTTCTCGCTGTGAAAGCGCAGCTTGTTTTCATTCAGACCGAATCAACTAAAAAACGGCTTGCCTCAAAATGCAACACTGTTGTGGGATTACTCGATACTTTCTTCTGTTTTTCACCCTAACCCTGCAGCCGTCCAGCGGTCAGTATCATGGTGAGAAGGGCATCTCCATTCCCGAGCACGGCTTCTGCCAGCCCATATCGATACCTCTCTGCACGGACATCGCCTACAACCAGACCATTATGCCTAACCTTCTGGGTCACACCAACCAGGAGGACGCCGGGCTGGAAGTGCACCAGTTCTACCCCCTAGTGAAAGTGCAGTGCTCCATGGACTTGAAGTTCTTCCTCTGCTCCATGTACGCGCCGGTTTGCACTGTGCTCGAGCAAGCCATCCCGCCGTGTCGCTCCCTGTGCGAGCGCGCGAGACAAGGCTGCGAGGCCCTCATGAACAAGTTCGGCTTCCAGTGGCCCGAGCGACTGCGCTGCGAGAACTTCCCGGTGCACGGCGCGGGCGAGATCTGCGTGGGCCAGAACACCTCGGACGCGGGGAGCCCGACCTCAAACCCGACGCCCTACGTCCCAGAACTGATCACATTACAGCCGAGCGTGGTCAGACCCAGCCAGCAATTCACATGCCCACTGCAGCTCAAAGTTCCCACTTATCTGAAGTACCACTTCATGGGCGAGAAGGACTGCGGGGCGCCATGCGAGCCCACTAGACCCAACGGATTGATGTATTTTAGAGAGGAAGAGGTCAAATTTGGCCGGCTCTGGGTGGGCATATGGTCCATTTTGTGCTGTGTCAGTACACTGTTCACAGTTCTCACGTACTTGGTGGACATGAGGAGGTTCCGTTACCCGGAGAGGCCCATCATCTTCCTCTCCGGGTGTTACTTCATGGTGGCTGTCGCGTACGCAGCTGGCTTTTTCCTTGAAGACAAAGTCGTTTGCATTGACAAATTCAACGACGATGGTTTCAAGACCGTCGCGCAGGGCACCAAAAAAGAAGGCTGCACAATCCTCTTCATGATCCTCTATTTCTTCGGCATGGCAAGCTCAATCTGGTGGGTCATTCTGTCCCTCACATGGTTCCTCTCAGCGGGGATGAAGTGGGGTCATGAAGCCATCGAGGCCAACTCCCAGTATTTCCACCTTGCCGCTTGGGCTGTTCCAGCGGTCAAGACCATCACCATTCTCGCCATGGGCCAAGTGGACGGGGACCTCCTCACCGGTGTGTGCTACGTTGGCATCTACAACGTGGACTCGCTGCGTGGCTTTGTCCTGGCGCCCCTTTTCGTGTACCTCTTCATCGGCACCTCGTTTCTCCTGGCCGGCTTCGTGTCGCTTTTCCGCATCAGAACCATCATGAAGCACGACGGCACCAAGACGGAGAAGCTGGAGAAGCTGATGGTGCGCATCGGCGTGTTTAGCGTGCTCTACACGGTTCCCGCTACCATCGTGATCGCGTGCTACTTCTACGAGCAGGCTTTCCGAGAGCAATGGGAGAAGACCTGGCACATGCAAACGTGCAAGAGATTCGCCGTCCCTTGCCCAGTCAATAACTTCGCCCCCATGTCTCCGGACTTCACCGTATTCATGATAAAGTACCTGATGACCATGATCGTAGGAATCACCTCTGGATTTTGGATATGGTCTGGGAAAACCCTGCAGTCGTGGCGCAGGTTTTATAAAAGGCTCAGCAATAGCAACCAAGGCGAGACGACGGTATGAAACAGAAGCGAGTCGTCCTAATAGTTTTTGGTCAGGCTATGACCACGCAACTTTTCTCTGAGATAGGCTAAATGTCTCGAGCGGAGACATGGCGAACCGTTACGCGAAACGAGAGTTTTGTGGACACTACTGTGTGCCTGGACGTTTCCACAGATCATGAACAGTGTTATCAGCCTGGATCTGTTTAACCATTGGGTTTTCTCATATATCTGTATGTGAAAAAGACACTTGACTGTATTTCTGTGTAACACGATATCATTTGCAGATGTGATCTGATGCGTAAACAGCACTGAATGCTTTGCGCAACGCTCACGGTTCTGTACCTGAAATTTCGGACGTAATTTGCCTTATACACATGTACCATCCCTAGTTTTAACTGGGGACTTGTATGACTTTTCGCAGCCCTCCGTCGACAATCATGCATACTTCTTTGGCACACATGGACCGTCAAGTACGCATTAGGATTGGGATACTTATATGCATGTGTTACAGCTGTGAATTTATGCAAGCTCCCTTTAAACGATGTAACATGTAAATAATCACCTTTTCTCAAAGAATATATGTATTTATGAAAATAATCTTGCTGTTTTTTACTTGGTTTTTAAAATTTGGTAAGAGACCTTTGTATCTGTACAGTTTCGCTGAATAAAATGATTAGATTTTTAACGAACTGACTCATTTTACTTTACAGTTGGCATTGCACTGTGCTTGTTTGCTACAAAAAGTTTGTATTTATAAGATTATGAAAACAAAGGCATGCAGATATGGAAACCATGCGCTAATGTGTTAAACCTTTAGCATTTCTTGTAAGAGAACTACATCAGAAAGTGCTCAGAATAACTATTTGAAGACTAGTTGCGCCAAATGTGGTGTTAGAGTCTTGACTTTTAAAACAAAAAATGATTTTTAAATGAATTACAAAACAAAGTCAGCGTTAAAGTGTGTAGTGGTTATTGAACGAATAAAAAGTATTGGTGTTCAGAGAAACTCCTGAAGTGTAAAATCGGTGCTTTGGCGCCACCCACAGGTGACTGATATGTTGTGAACACTAGATTACAAGTTGACTTTACACTAAGTATTATGAATGAGCTGCAAAACCATACGTTCTATTTTATATGTAAGCAAAAGTTTAGGCTATCATCAACTTTTGTTCATAATTTATCTCTTGTGCTATTGGAGAGCTTTAATGTATTTAAATGCATTGTTTTGTAACAGTCTTGAAAGAAATAGGCTAGACAATGTCAATGGTATCACTCTTAAAAAGAAAGGTTTCAAATTAGAGTTTTTAGTGAGAGTTTATACCATAGAAGAACCAATTATGGTTCCCCCCAAAAAATGTTTCAGTGAACGGTTGAAAAAAGGAAGATAAAAACCGATAGAACCATTTTCCATTAAGACCCAAAGGTTTTAAAGATTTTTCATGGAAGCATAGATGCCAGTAAATACCCTTTTGTTTTTAAGAGTGTATGCAAAGGAAAAGGAATCACCAAAAATATTAAAATATATTGCAAATAAAATACATTAATATTAGGTTTTAATACATTCTGTAACAATAATTATGTTGCAAACTGTCTACAGTACAAGCTGTGGCAAGCTTTTGGCCTTCTACACTCTAAAAAAAAAAGGGTTCTATATGGCACCAAAAAAGGTTCTTGGCTCGTAATCATAGGGGAACCTTTTTTAGTGCTATATAGCACCAATTTTGGTGCTTCAGTGGTTCTTCAGAGTTTCTTCACCGGTTCTTTGACTAAGGTGCTATACAGCACCTCTGAAGAACCTCTGAAGAACCACTGAAGCACCAAAATTGGTGCTATATAGCACTAAAAAAGGTTCCCCTATGATTACGAGCCAAGAACCTTTTTTGGTGCCATATAGAACCTTTTTTTTTTAGAGTGTAGGATGTTCTGTATCTTTAAATATTTTTCCTGTAAATCTCCCCTGGTATATACAGCATTGCTTCCTAGATGTGCAAAGTGCCCATGTTAACTGTGGCACTCACAAAAGCGTCTAATTTTTGATATAGGCCTAAAATATTTTGTAATACATTTTAAAAACAGAATGAAAAAAAAATCTATAAAGGGGCCTTACTATAATCATGATTTTTTTCATGCTTTCAATGTGGGTCAAAAATGACCCATGGATCACAGATGGATGCTGTTTCTTAAGACAATAGAAGGTTTAATCATTATCGCAATACTCAACGCAAGAGCTCAGCTCCGAGAGTGTAGGCAGGTTAACGTTAAGTATCCTAACATTTTGGCCTATTAAACCCTGCAGGTGGCCGGACCAGGGTTCTGTTCAGCGTCACAAAGTATGATCTCACAGAGTAAACACAAAGCACATGCAGCTGTGGTTGAAGAGGCTAGTGTTGTGGTTCAAAGGCATCCAGCAGTCTGAAGAAGTCTGACGCTCAGTTTAAACCGCCAACCTCTTGCAGATCTGAGTATATTAAAGCACAAGAGCTGCTCAAAAGATACACAGTAAGTACTGTACAATATGGTTCCATAGTTACATTCAAATGAAAAAAAAAAAAAATACTTTTATACTTTTAGAATTTATTAATCTCAGTTAATTACAACATTTACTAACATTTCCGTTAATGGACATGAGTTAACAACATGGACTAAGATTTGTATTTGTAACATTAACAAAGATGAATAATTACTGTAAATCTATTGTTCATTGTTAATGTAAGCTAATGCATTAATTCATGTTAAATATTGTAAAGTGTTACTCAATGCACTTTTTCATAAACACACAGACACAATAACACCTGCTGTTAATGCAATATATAAGTTCTCTGCTCTTGTGTTTTTTGTTGCCAAACTGTCCCAGTGTTATTTTAGTATCAATGAGATGCTATTTAATTTTTTTTTTTAATATTTACTATTTTTTTCATTCACTTTTTCCATTTTCATGTTAGATAAAGTTTTAGTAATTTTCTTTGTGTTTGTCATTTTGTCATTTTTTTCAGTTAAGTTTTACAGTTTTATTATTTTAGTACATACGCCTTGCTGAAATAAACTAGCTGAAATAAAATATTTGTTCTTAATATTTTATTTTATTTCAGTTAACATTTATTTTATTTGATAAGTAAGCAACAAAATGTTTTTATGGTTTGGTTACACTGTTTTAGGTAACTTTTAATTGTACAGTGTCCTTGTTACATATGTTACAAGTATTTACCATAGTAATAACAGTAAATGATGCATAATTACATGCAACTAACCCTCAAACAAGCCCTAATCCTACCCTAACCCTATAGTAAGTACATGTACTTAATTAATATTACTCAGTACTTAAATATATAATTACACTGTAACAATGACACCTTAAAATAAAGTGTAACCCTGTTTTACAGTACATGTACTTACAGTATACTTACAAAGTACTGCTAATGTAAGGTAACTACATGGGTTAAGGGTTTAGGGATAGTTTCAGGGTTAGTACCCAGTTATAACCCAGTTATTGGAATAAGTACATAGTATGTACATGTGGAACAGAACTGTAAAATAAAGTGATTAGTTGACTTAACTTGTTGCCTTAAAATTATTAAGTAAATACACTTCACTTATGTGGAATTGTCAAGTTCACATAACTTAAATTACACATGAAGTTTATAACTTAATCATTTTAAGGGGACGGGTTGCCTCACTTTTTTTTAAGTTAAGTCAACTGATCATTTTCAGATCATTTTTTGATTTTTTTCAGTGTACCTATGGTTTTAATTTTAGTTTCAGTTAACTATAATAACCCCGTGGTTTTCTCTTACATTATTTAAGGACATTCTGAAGGTCTTTTAGTTGTAAGCTTTAACAGTTTCCCCTGTCTGTTTGATTGATGGAGGGGTTAAGGAAGGAAGGATCCTTCCTATGTGGAGAAAGGAAAGGTCTATTTCTTGTGGCACAGTCAGTAACACTAATTAGGGATGTATACTGGGCATATGACAGGACGTGTTTTTCAGGTTATTCACAAAAAGCTGGGAGCGGTCATCTTCCTTTTGTTTGTATTTTAGGATGGTTTTAGCTAAGGTAGTCAGAGTTGGCCTGACCAGGAGGGGGTAATTGCTTGGTTGCAACCAAGGCAACAAGAAAACAGTGCTCTGCCGAGGAGCTGTGGAGAGCCTAGCAACACCAAAGCTCAGCAAACACTGACATTCGTAACATGGGCCGAAATGATTCTGTAGTATGTAAAAGCAGCGGCGGGGATGCTGAATGAACACGTAAATTCATTCTGAGTTAAAGAGAAATGGTCGCTGAGGAGAGGGGTGCTGGGCCACAAACTGAGGTAAAAGAAAAGACTTTGAACTTTAATAAAATACTTTCAAAAAGTTATTTGAAACCTAAATTATTTCATCAGTTGCTCTATATAACAATTTTACAAATTAAAAAGGCCTTTGTGGCTCTAAAAACTTGTACTTTTTCAGCATTCATAGCATTCAAAGAACATTATCAGCACCACAATGAAAGATTTTGTCCTGTCATTGCTGAGTCGTGGCTTCGGCCAAATTGTGCCAGATGAAGATGGTAATGATGGAAGACTGGAGGTCTGTTTTGAACCAGAGGTAAATGTTTCTTACATATCTGACTGTCTATAAGGCCAGTTTCAATAAATAAGTTTGATTCATTCGAACGCAGCAGAATATGATCTTTTCCTAACTTTAGGACTACTTCAACTGGAAATCTCAGCTTCCACCGTTGGGTCTTACGAGCAGTGGCCGTTTTTGTGGAGGCATAGAGCCGGCGCCCCATAAGACCTACAGTACAAGGAGAGGACCTCTTATTCTGTATTCAGAAGATCTCGCACTGGCATGTCAATCGGACCAGGTTAACAGGAAGAGAAAGGCTTCGAGCTGCTCAAAACAGGAAGCTGAGAAGCAGCTTCACACACTGCAAGACCTGACTGGAGCAATTTTGGCCTTTGGAAAAAAGAAGGTACATTTGTGAAATAGGGGAATGAATAAAACTAAAACATTTCCTGGTGGTTAGAAATGAAAGTTCACCTGTGTGAGTAAACGTGAAGATATACTTTGTTTCAAATAGTCAAAACCATTGATAACTTTAAGTTCCGTTTTTCAAAACGTATAAACTTGAGTTAAAAATCCGAAAGTTTGGAGTTAAAGAGAAGAGACAATCATGTTTTACAACATTGTGGAAAATAACACTTACAAATAGCATATTTATTACAGAAATAACACTTTTAAAAGAAAGTGCGAATTGACGTGTATATATATGTTAATTAAATGAAACATAATTTTTTGTATATTAAATACAATTAGCTGATCTTTAGAGTGGTTTTTGACCCTCTTAAGAAGGACTTAAATACATCTTTATGTTTAGTTTCACAATTACTTCTATTGTCTTTGAAATATGGTTAAAGTGACCTGCATTAGGTACTGACCAGCATTAATAGTAAACTGAAAAAAAAGAATTTGAATGCCATTTCTATTGAAACTTGTTTGTCATAATTACACTGTAAACTCAAATAAGTTGGCAAAACTCAAACAATTATCATCACATTTTTTAAATTCAAAGCAGAACTGGCAGATTTCAGTTTTGTACTCATACATTTTGAATAGCTCTTAACTAGTTAAAATTTAAAAAGTTAAATTTTGTTAATTTATACATTTAACTTATAATTATCATGTAATGTCCATTTAAATATTTTAGTAGTGGAACTTTAGCTAGCTGAAAAAGACTTCTAGATTAGCATATCAAAGCATTACACACTACAAAATCTACCACTTAACATTAATCTTGCGCAAAAAAAAAAAAAAACATTATATAACACATCATTTTGCATTTACTCTGCCTTTCGAGTGCCATGGAAAGGCATGCCGGGAAACAGCCTAATTTAAAAGAAACATAAAAGTTCATAAAACTCTAAATTCATAGAGGTCATAGAACTCTAAAGTTCTAAATACTCATAAAAGTACATTTGATTGAACTAATTTGTTTCATTTGAGTTTGCCCTGCAGATAAAAGATTATTAAAACAATTTAGAACTTTAATATAAAACTTTTAATTTGACTATTACAAAGTTCACTTTTTAAAAGTGTACTGTCACCCCCAAGTGTAAAAATATTATAGGGGTTCAGATTTACTGTGAAGCAACTGAAATAAAAAAAACACATATTTCACACAATAAATATATATTTAAAAAAAATAATGGATTTTAAAATTGCAAGAAAATCAAAGCCATATGTCTAACCGAGTTGTGTTCCAAAGTTGAAATTACAAACTTGAACCTGGTAAAAGGTTTTAGGCCTATCGATTTCCTGGTAATGCAATGTCCAATTTCAAAATGGTTTTCACAGGATGACTTTTGCGTGTTTCAAAATATTTTCAATTGATACCTAATTTATGATTACTAAAATATGTGATAGGAACAAAAGGCAATAAAAAACCTCCAAGTCTCCAACTGCAAGGACGCTGAAAGTTAACAGGACGTGTGTTAAAGAGTACTTAATTTGTCTTTTATTCCATTATTATTATTATTATATATATATATATATTTAAAATATACTTTCAAAAGTATGCACATTCAATGCAATTAAGCCAAAAAAAAATCCCACAAGGGTATAATGTGTGACTATTAAAAATAAAAATTCATTTCAATAAATGTAATTTCACATGAGTTCCACATGATTTTAGTGGGTGTTTACACAAAAATGTTAATGCTAAATTTATGCAGATGCCATGAAACTTCTGGAAACATCACTCAGATTTACGGTTCTGGATATAAAGATTTAACGGTCAAGTTCAAATAAAATTAGATACTGAAAAGGCAGCTGAACCGAACAGTCGTCTGATTAATGCACCAGTTAACACACACGTACATGACCTAGCACTGCATGAAACAGTTCCTTATCTGTCAAATTTCTTCAGTTAAGAGGCCCAGATCTACTACAAATGGACTATTGTGCAGATCTGCCTGAAGTTGCCTCCTGATTGCCGCAGAGCAAGAGAGGTGGGACGTAAACTTGAGGGACAGGCCAGTCCACAGTAAATCTTCCAAAATTTTACTGCCTAGAAAAGTTGAAACTCAGGTTCAGGTCAGGGTGACAGACTCTGTGGTGGTATTAGTTTACCGGCCCTCATTGGCAAACTGCTACTCTGGCCAGAGAGGTAACCCCATCCTGAAGGCAAGTAGGTGAAACGTGGTATGTTCATTTTACATTTCACTTCATAATCTTTCACTGAGTGCTTAAAACTGCACCTGGACAGGGGAGATAGCACTGCCGTCAGTCCGCAGCACACACATGCGCGCGGTCAGTCCTCAAGGTGTCTTCAATTTCCACACATTCCAGGTCAATCAAACTGGTGATTTACCCATAATGCGCCATTTGACCTCTGTGAGATGTGAGCTGTAAATCTTAATAAAGGTGTCCTGAGGGATTTTACATAAGCACACAGTCCATAATCTATCCAATTCCCGTCCACCACAATCTGCTAATGCTCCACAGCCCTTGACTGTTCCCTCATTATATGCGCATTAATCCGTCCTCTCTCTGCTCTCCCGAAAATCATCTGTCAATGTGGAAGGAGATCAAAAGAATCACCAAATCAGGAGTGCATCTTGAATGAGAAAGGTAAACTCCATGGTGGCTTCCTTTTCACAATGTCCAGCTTCTATCATCCAAACATAAACCCACATGAACTATCAGCAGAGAAACTGCCCGAATACTCTGTGATCAGCGGGAAAAGAGCTTCAATGACACAGACAAATTGCTGCAGTATGTGACCGAAATGGCTCTCTCTCAGGGCAAAAGGGGAATGATCCAGGTGATGAGAGCTGAATGCAGTAATCAGTGTGTTTACCTCACAGACATGAGGGTTTGGACAGGGATTTGGAGAGGTTCCAGGAAGAAGGGTCTCCGGTGTGGGTGGCCTGTGTGAAGTCTCGATCTGTCACGTTCAACTACAGCAGAATTTAAACAACACAGGTGTGCTCCATGACTCAAAATGGCTGCCATAGTCATCCTCAGCAAGGCCAGCTGAATTCAAACAAATAATGCTCATAATTACTAACATAACACCAGTGTTACTGTTAGCAAAAGTTGAAATCTAAACGAAATAACCCAAAATAAAATCTCCAAAAATAACAACTCCTAACTAGAATTGAAACTTGGTATTTTATAAAATTTGACACCTTTATAAACACCTGCATTCAACTTTTTTTAATTTAATAATACCACTTTGGCACCCCTAAAATACACAACCTATAATAAAATGAAATACATTTAAACTTAGAAGGAAAAAAAAAACATAACTAAACTGAAAAGACAAATAGAAAACAAATTTAAAAATGAAATTAAAGTTGGCATGAAACTGAAGTTTTTTCTACCCTATTGTGATGTGCTTATATCTGAATGAAACGGCTTCTTGAACAAAAAAAAAAATGTAGTGTAGGACTTGGATGGTTGTGGTTTGCTATTGCTGTGTTGTCATGTCATGTGAGTGACAGGTTGATCCCGCCCTCTTGCCAGTAAACATGTCATCAGAGAAGAGGGGAAGATATTTTGATTACGAGGGCACATTAATTAAAAAAATAAAATAATGATGTGCATGGAAAAATAATTTCTAATAAATACGGTAACATTCCATAAAACAAAACAATAATTGTCCATTTTGAATTCATGGCGACTGATTTCAAAGCATTGATGTCTGGCACCTGGTATCTCTTTACTATTGTTAAATGCTCAGCCCAGGAGATCAAAACATATCAGTTCTCTTTTGAAAATATTTCAAGGTATTGCATCCAAAAGAATTCCAGGGTGACTTCCAGCTTGGCATTCACATTTTCATTTTCCACTGACGTTTAATACAAATTTAATACAAATAGGAGGTCGTGTGCAGAGAAATCCATCATGCCAATAAAGACAAATGACCTTGAAAATAAGTGAACATTATGTTTGAGTGGTTTCAAAAAAGAGATAATGTGGAACAATTCCATGTTTAGAGAGGCCTAAAAAATCATGAAGATGTGAAAATCAAAAACATATGATTCTCTTTATATATGATTCTTTGTTTCTCTTAGGTAAAAGTTGGATCTTTTGCTGGTGCAACACACCCCTTATTGCCAGATACTAAACATGTTGCACAGGACATCCACATGCAACAGAGACCTGGAGAGAAGAACTATAATCCAAGCCAGGTCAAAGGTGAGGATCTTTAAACAATCTGGTCAATATATATATATATATTTATAGAGAGGTTTATAATGCTTTTACATTATTGTTCATGTTACATTTAATGTAATTTGCAATTACTTTAAAAGGGGAAATTCAAAAAAAGAAATCTGTCATCAATTACTCACCCTCATATTGTTTCTAACCTGTATAACTTACTTTCTTAAACATAAAAACCCAGCCCGATCTGTCAGTGATTTGATTTCGCCCTGCAGCTCAGGCTGGAAACCTGTAACTTTTTATATCAGCTGGTGTGCTATTGGCGGGTTTAACTAGACTGGGTAAACCCAGCCTGATCTGTCGGCGATTTGATTTCGTCCTGCAGCTGTACGTTACCCGGATCGTTGGTCTGATTGGTTGAAGGACTATCCAATTGCGTACAGAGTCATTTGAACTATGTCAGTTGATCACGCCTCTACAGTAGAAAATACAGAGCAGACTCCCCAGACTAATGTTCAATCTTAAAAGATTGAGCTTGGTCTGGTGATAGCTAGACAATGTCCAGACTGCTCATTTCAACATAATCAAAAGAGGACTGTCAAGCTCCAAAAATGACAACACCATTAAAGTATCATAAAAATGGTCCATATGACTATCATACACTCTTAAAAATAAAGGTTCTTTGGCGGGGTGTATGGTTCCATGAAGAACCTTTAATATCCAAAGAACCTTTCCATTGCACAAAGAGTTTCTTGTAAAGGTTCTTTAGACTATAAAATGGTTAGAAAAGAATGGCTCTTTACAGAACCTTTCACAAAATGGTTCTTCAGGGAACCAAAAATGGTTATTCTATGGCATTGCCGTGAAAACCCCTTTTAGGTTCTTCCTGGCACCTTTATTTTTAAGGGTGTATGACGCTATTTTTCTATTGAAACAACGTAATATATTTTTGTGATAAACAGAATAAACGTAGCCATACATTTAAATCTTGACATCTAATACATTTTTATGAGTCTTTGTTTTAATTTTGGAACATGACACGGAACGGAAGAAAGCAAGTCATTGGAACAACATAAATAATTTTGTTCCCTTTCAAAAGCTACACTCAATGCTGCATAAGCTTATGCAAATGGGAATGTCTTTGACATAACCAGCTGTGAAAATAGTGTGAAAACACGTCAATGAAATTGACCCGGAGGTATTTATAGCCTCGGCCGGTGACGTCATAGGCGCACCTGCTGCACGAGGCTATAAATAGATGAGCTTCAGCTGGAGCAAACCAGGTCTTTTTGTTTTCAGACCAACTCTGTGTTATGGTGTGTTACAAAGTCTCTGAAAAAAAAAAAAAAAAAATCTCTCTCTCTCTTTCAAGACTCAACTTGAGATCTTTGTTAGGAGTTAGTTTTCAACATGGCAGTGTGCAGATTTTTCTCTCTCTTTCTCATCTCTGTTACAAAGAAACATTAGTGGAACGAGTTCTAGTTAAATCTAATCAGTTGGAAACGAGTCAGCAGAGTAAAACGCTGTATATCCATGTTCTCTTTCAAATAGAACTGGATGTGCACGTTTATTGCTGTGTGTGTTTGGGGAAGAGCATGTGGTCGCTGCATTGAGTCAGACGAGTGCGAGCATTGCAAGCCTTTACAGTTAGAATGCTTTATGCTCGTCTGGGCTACTTTCAGTCCGCACCAGTTTTCGGAGCTCTCGAATGGGTTTGTTGACGAGCAAGAGACGGGTCCGTCCCTTTCGCTTGCTCGCTCACCAAATGCATGTTTCCCCGCGTGATCCCGAAGCGCGCTCCGGCGTTTCTTCGGCTCGCGCGGGGAATGATGATGAATCTCTGGGTCCGCGGACCTCGAGCAGCCACCTGCGATCGTTCCTCACATGATGGTGAATCCATACGAGGAATTTATCGAGGTGGTTGTTCGCGCGGTGGCCAGGGCAGTTTGTCTGGTACCGTGAATGAGAGATCCCCGAGCGCAGTGAGCTTGAGGTTTCTGTCTAGAAAGCATTTACTTCATGTGTTTTTGTACCCTTGACTTCGACATTTTCGACTATCATGGGTGCGAAATCGCGTGGATATGTGAGAATACCCCAGGTGGGAGACGCTCACGAGCCATCTCTCGCCTGGGTCTGCATTTTCATTAAAGAGACATACCTCCCCATAAAGCCATGTAGAAAATAAACGTCGGCTGTCATGGGCAAAGCTTATATATATATGAATTATATATAATATATTATTTTATATGGAATATATGTTGTATATGATTTATATAAGAATAATAAATATAAAGGGACAGGCTGGTGCTGCGCTGCACACTATGGCTGTCTTGCAAGCATATCAGGCTGACCTTCTGAAGGATTTGAGTGGTTCATTTGGTGACTCAGTTAACTCTGTAGTGGCCAGATTTAAAGAAGTGGAAGAAACATGAAGTATTCACTCAGTTTCTTCCTCAATGCACTCAAGGGGAGGGGCTATCAGCCACACAACCTCTCTTCAGTCCTTCAAGATTTAGGGGGGTAATAAGCAGAGTGTGGCGAGTCGCGCTCTCCCTCGTAAAGACTGGAGACCGGCTCGTCATCCTCAACAACCTCCCAGGGCAGACCTCGGGACTGTCATCAATATAAGAAGTCCGGTGGTCTGGTGCCCAGTCTGCCCCCACGGGACAGGGCGTGTCAAACATTTGCTCGCCCCACCCCGTTATCCTCAAAACTACTCCATCCCCGCCGCCTCTGGTGATTCGGGGGGGCAGTGGTTTCCAGTGAAATGTTAGACGTTCAGTGTTTAAATCCTGCTATCATCCAGGACATAGAACGTCTAACATCCCCTCAACAGGAAGTGTTAAAATTGTCACTCTCAGAGTCTCAGGCAGCGTGTGAACTTCTGCCAGGCGTTTCTGCATGGGTGTTAAGCACGGTAAAAATGAATAAACTAATTTATTTGTCATCCTCCTTGTTTGAACGGCGTGGTCTCCACTTCCGTGAAGGCGGAGTTGGCGTTCGTACTGTCACAAGTGACAGCAGTTACTTCCTGGTCCCCAGTAGGGTGGGGGGGGGGGGTGGGGTGTCTAATCTCAGATCTTCGAGTCTTAAACCGTGAAGCAGTTAAAGTACTCAAGGTCAAGATGTTACAGTGAAGGCGGTCGTGTCGCATATTCAACATTGTGATTGGATTCGGCACGATTGATCCGAAGGACGCATGTATTCGCATATAAAGTCTGCCACAACAGAGGAAGTTCCTGAGGTTCGCTCTTGGGGGCAAAAGCTTACTAATTTTGGGTCTTCCATTTGGCTAGCCTTGTAACCGCACATAAACAAAATGTATGGATGTATTACCGGCTCCATTGGGATTCCGGGGCATTCAAATTTTGAATTACAAAGGCGATTGCTAAAATTAGCACAATCACATGAGATGGCGCTTCAACACAGTGTGTTGGCTCATCTAGTTTCTCTAGGGTTGAGACTCAACACCAAGAAAAGTGTTCTTTCTCCTGCCCAGAGAACGACTTATCTAGGGTTTGTTCGGTTTTTGGTCACAAGGTGGGCACAATGGTTTCCCGCTTGAATCAAGACCATTCAGAAATTCCCTGAGCAAAGTCAGGCTAGACCAAGATCTTACTGATTATCAGCACCAGAGTGTTAGGTCTAATGGCATCAGCATCCACGGGTTTCCCTTTGGGGTTGTTGCACATAAGACCGTTTCAGTTGTGGCTCAAAGCCAGAGGACTTAGGGCCAATCCTCAGGCAAATAAAGTGGCGCGCCATGTGGCTTCGTACACTAACTATGTGGTTCAGACCCCGGTTTTTGCCTTGGGTCCCACTCTAGGCGTACCTTGTCGTCGCAAGTTGCTAACGACGGACGCTTCCCTGACGGGCTGGGGTGCGGCCTTAAGTGGTCGTCCAGCCCAACGGGAATGGGAGGGTCATCAACTCAGTTGGCACATCAACTGCCTCGAGTTGACGGCTGTATTTCTGGCCCTGAAATACTTTCTCCCCCAATTGAGGGGCTGTCATGTCCTAGTGCGGGTGGACAGTACAGCTAAATATCTTGTATATAATCACCAGGGGGGTCTGTGCTCACGCTATCAGAATAGCGAGACAGATTTTTCTCTGGGCTCAGAACAAGTTCCTGTCACTCGAGCAGTGTACATTCAAGGGCGGTTGAATGTGGGAGCAGATTTACTGTCCAGACAGAGTTACAGATGGGGGGGTGGAAACTCCACCCAGAAGTACTCAAGCAGATCTGGATCAGATTTTACAGAGCTGACCACAGGGAGTGGACCTCTTCGCCTCTTCTCAGACAGCGCAATGTCCCTGCTTCTCTCTGTCACCCAGCCCCGCTGGGTCTGGATGTGATGGTTCATACATGGCCCAAAATGTGTCTGTATGCCCTCCTTCCAGTCGCTCTGCTCCTGGGAGTTCTAGCCGGGGTTCGCCAGCAAGGGTCTTGCTTCTTATCGATAGCGCTGCGTTGGTCGAACAGGGTTTGGTTCTCGGAGATAGTGTCTCTCCTCAACGGCTCACCTTGGGCGATTCCGGCGAGGAGGGACCTTCTGTCTCAGGCAGAGGGCACGATATTCCATTCCAGGCCCGACCTGTGGAACCTTCATGTTTGGCCCCTGAAGGGCACCAACTGAGGGACACGGGGCATTCGCCTGCAGTTATTGAGACCATCCTATGTGCTAGAGCTTCCTCCACTCGGAAAGTTTATAGCTAATAAATGGGGTGTCTTTGAAAGGTGGTGTACGACACAATGTAGATTCAGTCAACTGCCAGGTAACTTCAGTTCTGGATTTTCTGCAAGAAAAGTTGTCATCAGGCACCTGCCCCTCCACTCTCAGGGTTCATGTGGCCGCTCTTTCGGCTTGCCACGCCTTGGTGGATGGGGTGCCGCTTGGGAGACATCCTCTACTCGCTCGCTTCATTCATGGGGTAGGCGGTTGAGGCCACCTGTTAGAACCAAGATCCCTTCATGGGACTTAGCATTAGTCCTCGAGGGTCTGGTTGAGACCCCCTTTGAAACATTAGCTTGCCCCTCCACTCTCAGGGTTTATGTGGCCGCTCTTTTGGCTTGCCATGCCCTGGTGGATGGGGTGCCGCTTGGGAGGCATCTTCTGCCTGCTCACTTTGTTGTGCCAGGCAGTTGTGGCCTCCATTAAGAGCCAAGATCCCTTCATGGGACTTAGTTTTAGCCCTCGAGGGTCTGGTTGAGACCCCTTTGAACCTCTAGAATCAGCGTCTGACGAACTTCTGACTCTAAAGATGTTTTTTCTTATGGCTATAACTTCTCTGAAAAGAATTGGGGACATGCAGGCTCTGTCAATATCGCCATCCTGCTTAGACTTTGCCCCAGGTTTGGTGAAAGTGATTTTGCATCCCCACCCTGTCTACCTGCCTAAGGTTCCTTTGTCGACTGTACATCCTGTCACTCTTGAAACCTTCTGCCCTCTGCCGTTCACAACGCCGGATCAGGAGAAACTTCATAGACTGTGTCCAGTCCATGCTCTTCAGGCCTACGTCCACCGCACTAGCCAGTGGCGTAAGTCAGAGCAACTGTTTGTTTGCCATGGGGGCCGTAACAGAGGTTCTGCCACCATCAAACAATGTCACATTGGGTCAGGGATGCTACTGCTCTTGCCTATGAGGTGCGCGGTCAAGCTTCACCTATAGGATTAAGGGCTCACTCCACCAGGGGAGTCGCCTCTTCTACTGCGTTAGAGGGGTGCTCCCTTACAAAGGGGTGCTCCCTTACAAAGTGTTTGTGATGCGGCAGGTTGGTCCTCTCCACACACATTCTTAAGACTTTATAGCTTGGATGCTCATGCCACTCTGGGCTCTCATGTCCTTGAGTCGACATCACAGGCTAATGCCTGAGGCTTCTTGCGTTCTTGTGCACACCTACACAACCGTAAGGGGTCCAGGCACCATCAAGCATGGCGGCGTGGGTATTCTCGTTCCCATTTGCATAAGCTTATGCAGCATTGAGTGTAGCTTTTGAAAGGGAACACTTGGGGTTACTTGACTGTAACCCTGTTCCCTGATAAAGCGGAACGAGATGCTGCATTGCTAGGCCGTGCTGATGATGCTTCAGGACTGGTCTTCAAACAAAGAAGATCTGGTTTGCTCCAGCTGAAGCTCATCTATTTATAGCCTCGTGCAGCAGGTGCGCCTATGACGTCACCGGCCGAGGCTATAAATACCTCCGGGTCAATTTCATTGACGTGTTTTCACACTATTTTCACAGCTGGTTATGTCAAAGACATTCCCATTTGCATAAGCTTATGCAGCATCTCGTTCCGCTTTATCAGGGAACAGGGTTACAGTCAAGTAACCCCAAGTGTTTTCATGTGCACTACTGTTCACAAATTTGGGGTCAGTAAGAATTTTTTGGTGACAGTAAAGACATTTATATAACAAAATTACTTGTGTTGTTTTTATACAATATCTACTGATGTTGTTTCAATAAAATACTTTTTTTTTTCTCTATTCATCAAGAAAAACAATTATCAAATGTATCAGGGAAATAGCAGTACAACTGTTTTTAACATTGATAATAATAAGAAATGTTTCTTGAGCAGCAACTCATCATATCAGAATGATTTCTGATGGCTCATGTTACACTGATGACTGGAGTAATGATGCTGAAAATTCAGCTTTAATTAAAGATACACTATGTAACTTTTTTTGCTCAAAATACAATATAAAACATCAATCCTTATTCCAATCCTTTTTTTGTCTTACCTTGATTCACTATGGTAAGCCTATTATAATAGTGTTTACAGTGTCTCATCATATCCATAAACAGTTTTTCGCTTTTGTTGTTGCGTTACTTTGACGCGTACATGTATGGTGTGGGAGTAGCATGCTAAATCTCGATCCTTCGGGGAATCACCCGTTTAAAAAAAGCTGAACAGAGGCGAGTCTGCTGGGAAAAACAGAATGCGGAAAGGCTCGTAATAAAACGAGAATCGACACTGGCTTGACTTTTCGGAGATGGCGAGAACCGAAAGATTTGAAATTTAAAAAACGACACAGAAATAGCGTTTTTATTATACTCAACAGGTAAGGTATTTTATTGAACAGATCAATTGCCATATGTAGCTCTCTTAACAGAGTTTATTGTAAAGCATTATCTATTGTGAAGGGTCATTTCATTATGGTTGTTGTACCTCTGTGCTTGAATCTATTTTCAAGGAAGTACCGTGTCTATTAATGGGTAAAGCTATAGTAATGGGTCCGTGTAACGCTTTGCAGTTCATTGTTCAATTCGCACCATCAAAATGAACCAAATGAAAAGTTGGCTTATAACTTTCATTTTCAATTTCTTTTGAGCAATTTACAAAGGGATAATTGCCTCTCGTTTTAATTTTTCAATTTTACTAGTTTAGGTTGATGCGTCCGAATCTGATTTTAGAACTAACATAAAAATTAATCATATTTTGATTTTCATTTCTCTATTTTGCGCTCCCGGTTGGACTGTACCAGTGGGGGGAATGGGGGGAGCGCGCGGGGGTTCGTGGATCTATTTACCCAGAGCGCTGTATGCCTATGCATTGGCACATCTGACCATGCAATAATGACAATGGCAACGCGCTGATGTATCTCTACGTGTACTTTCTTTAGAATGATCTAATCTCCTGTATTCCTGTGTTTAATGTTGTTAGAAGTTATAGACCAAACAGAATCTGACATCCCGATGAAATAGTAAATGCTAGTAGCCTAAATAAATTACTGATGGGACACTATACCCATCTATAAAACAATAATGCTGTCAATACCTAAGCCATATACATCTCAGTTCCATTTCTGGTTGGTTAATGTAAAATGTAATGTAACAATGCATATTCAGGAAACTTTTATCAAAATAAACAAAATCAGACAAAATATGCAATTGCAGTAACCACAGGAGCATATTTCAGATCTAATATAGAAAAGCCATGTAGCCTAATCCAGGGGTGCAAAATTCAGGAAGGCCACAGCCCTGCTAAGTTTAGTTCCAAACTGTGGTTTTCAAATAATATTCCAATATATTGCTGAATCAGGTGTGTTTAATTAGGATTGAAGCTAAACTCTGCAGGTCTGAGGCCATCCAGGCATCTATAAGTAGACCTATATTGCTTAACTTGGGTAGCAGAAATAAAGCATGAAAGAATAGTGATATGTTCTGTTTAGCATTATCATTAACAACCACATATACTCAGAAATTGCTCAGAAAAGATTTGATAAAGTTTAATTATCTGGTTCAGGTGTGTTTAATTGGGGTTGGAGCTAAACTCTGCAGAGACCCGTGTGCTGATTGCACAGCTATTTGGCAGCTATATGGACTGTTGGTCCGTTCCTATCTGGATTTTGGGAACATAGTTCTGCTAGAAAATAATAATGCTATACTGTTCACCATCAATGATTGAGACTTGCCTGAGTTTTGAAAGCCTCTCAGTACAAAGTCTATACAGAAGCAACTTAACCAAATTACACTCTAAAAACGGTTCTGAATTGCACTAAAAGTGGTTCTTGGCTTGTAATCATAGGGGAACCTTTTCAAGTGCTGTATAGCACCAATCTGTGTGCTTCAGCGGTTCTTCAGTGGTTCTTCACTGGTTCTTTTTCTGAGTTGCTATATAGCACCGCTACCATATACATGTTAAGATATGGTGCTATATAGCACCAAAAGTGGTTCCCCTATGATTACGACCAAGAACCACTTTTATTAAACTCACTAGTAGAGGCTTGAAACTATTCCTTGAATATGCAATTAAGACAAAGACAATTAAAAATAATCCAGCATATAAATTGATCTTCTACCCACAACATTTACACCTGTACAATCTGTACAAGTTATATCAGGCCCTTTGAAATATGAATAAGACCTCATATAGTAAACTTGGACATCTTGACAATCTAAATCAGATTCACTTCTGTCCCCTTCCTCCATGAATTTAAAAAAAGTTATGCATTGGAAAAAAGTTATATTAAAGGCTATTAAAGGAGGCTGAAACATCCACATATTTATCATCAACATGTCCTTGACATAAGAAGCCTTTTTACCAAATCATATATAGGCCTATAAATGATTGACAATCACGTATCTGCAGCAGCAGTAATTCGCCACCAACAGAATGGCATTCGTATCCCAAACCAAAGTTCCATTTTTTACAGCAGAAGTTCATACTCTAGGCTACTTGCTCTGGAACATATTGAAAATGCAAGAGGACAGAACTTCATGGTGTTACTGATTCAAGATATCTACAAGCTCTGAAGTCTTTGAAGACAAATCATCCAAATAATCATTATTATTAATCAAAGCAATGTGTACCATTTTAAATCAAGACATGACCAAGTTGTATGGTGTTGGATAGGTCAGACTCATGGACATTTATTGAAAGGTGAAGCACCACAATGTCAATACTGTACCAACCTTTCTATAAAACACCCTTTTGGAAAATCAATGTTAATATTTGGTACAGTAGCCTTTGTTTGCAATTACAGAGGTCAAACGTTTCCTGTAGTTTTTCACCAGGTTTGCACACACTGCAGGAGGGATTTTGGCCCACTCCTCCACACAGATCTTCTCTAGATCAGTCAGGTTTCTGGCCTGTCGCTGAGAAACACAGAGTTTGAGCTCCCTCCAAAGATTCTCTATTGGGTTTAGGTATGGAGACTGGCTAGGCCACGCCAGAACCTTGATATGCTTCTTACAGAGCCATTCCTTGGTTCTCCTGGCTGTGTGCTTCGGGTCATTGTCATGTTGGAAGACCCAGCCTCGACCCATCTTCAATGCTCTAACTGAGGGAAGGAGGTTGTTCCCCAAAATACATGGCCCCGGTCATCCTCTCCTTAATACAGTGCAGTCGCCCTGTCCCATGTGCAGAAAAACACCCCTAAAGCATGATGCCACCACCCCCATGCTTCACAGTAGGGATGGTGTTCTTGGGATGGTACTCATCATTCTTCTTCCTCCAAACACGTTTAGTGGAATTATGACCAAAAAGTTATATTTTGGTCTCATCTGACCACATGAATTTCTCCCATGACTCCTCTGGATCATCCAGAGTCATTGGCAAACTTAAGACGGGCCTGGACATGTGCTGGTTTAAGCAGGGGAACCTTCCGTGCCATGCATGATTTCATTAGTGTATTACCAACAGTAACCTTGGAAACGGTGGTCCCAGCTCTTTTCAGGTCATTGACCAGCTCCTCCTGTGTAGTTCTGGGCTGATTTCTCACCTTTCTTAGGATCATTGAGACCCCACGAGGTAAGATCTTGCATGGAGCCCCAGTCCGAGGGAGATTGACAGTCATGTTTAGCTTCTTCCATTTTCTAATGATTGCTCCAACAGTGGACCTTTTTTCACCAAGCTGCTTGGCAATTTCCCCGTAGCCCTTTCCAGCCTTGTGGAGGTGTACAATTTTGTCTCTAGTGTCTTTGGACAGCTCTTTGGTTTTGGCCATGTTAGTAGTTGGATTCTTACTGATTGTATGGGGTGGACAGGTGTCTTTATGCAGCTAACCACCTCAAACAGGTGCATCTAATTTAGAATAATAAATGGAGTGGAGGTGGATTTTAAAGGCAGACTAACAGGTCTTTGAAGGTCAGAATTCTAGCTGATAGACAGGTGTTCAAATACTTATTTGCAGCTGTATCATACAAATAAATAGTAAAAAAAATCATACATTGTGATTTCTGGATTTTTTTTTTTAGATTATGTCTCTCACAGTGGACATGCACCTACGATGACAATTTCAGACCCCTCCATGATTTCTAAGTGGGAGAACTTGCAAAATAGCAGGGTGTTCAAATACTTATTTTCCTCACTGTATATTCTAGAAATGTATTAAAAAGAAAGACGCTTTCAGCCTTACTCAAAGGCCGCGGAAACATGGCCAGTGGGTTCTTTACGCAATCCATTCCCGGGCATTCTTATTTTGCTTCTTATGTATTAAATATACAGGCCATTAGTTTATGAAACCTTGATCAAAATTAAAATACAATTTATAGAAAAAGACCCCCATGTCTCCAGACATATTGCGCGTATTATAGCCTATATCTTACTCATGCTGCTCACTTTTCATCATCAACATATGAAATTAAAACAATAATACAATAGGCTAATATTTAAACATATAGCCTAACTATGAATCTAAATAGGCTACGTTTTGCATTTAGCCTCCACTCCAAAAGCTTCAAAAATGTATTTTGTTTATTAACGCAAAGTTTTAATTTCAAATGTAATTTCTAAATTCAGTTCATATTTCCAACAAACGAAATTCTGAGCCAAAATAACGAAGTGGTAAAAAAAACTGCAAAAATGAAAAATATTAAAGAATTTGCGGGCGCTTTCGTCGGCATGAGTAAGATAGGCTATAAGACGCGCAATATGTCTGGAAACATGGAGTGGGGTCAGACATGATTTTTGTTGAGTGTTGTTTTGCAGAAATCATTTCTTTGAAGTGAATTTCGTTTTCAATAAATTGTATTTTAATTTTAATCAAGGTTCATCTAATTGCCTGTATATTTAATACATAAGAAGCAAACCAAGAACGCCGGGAATGGATTGACATGCGTAACGAACCCACTGGCCATGTTTCCGCGGCCTTTGAGTAGCCTAAGGCTGAAATAGCGTCTTTCTGTTTTTAATAAATTTTTGGAATATATGTCTTAATTACAGTAGGCCTATTATAGACAGTTATGATATTTGTGGCTGCACCGGGGTCCATCATTACTAGGTTAAAGTTACACGCTTTCATTAGTGATCCATGGCACCTGCTACCCATGGCTGTTATGAACTGCAGGCTTCAATCAATAAATTACAACAATTTCGTGCTATGGGCACTGCCACTGATACAGGCAGCGGATGAGATATTTTTCTGCTTTCAAACAAGTGTGACAAAGGCATGGGCTAAATACATTCTCTAATGTGGATACAGACATATATACACACATCACTATACAACACCTTATTAGGAGAAAAAACATGTCGTTTTAACGACATAAGATCTCGTTATTACGAGAAAATTATGTTGTTTTTACGACATAAGATCACGTTATTACGAGAAAAGATGTTGTTTTAACGACATAAGATTTTTTTTATTTATTTATCCTTTGTTTTACCAGGGTAGTCACATTGAGACAGTAGTCTCTTTTCTTCGTTATTATGACATAATTGAGTGAAAAAAATTATATGTATGTGGCAGCAATGCGTCACCGTAATATTTACATAAGGCAAAATGTTTAAAATCTATCTGAATTGGTAGCCTATGCCTGTGACTGTCTTTTCACTTTTTCTTTCTTTATAATTTTGTTAAAGTTATAAAGTTCAGCAAATTTTAGTTAGCTTTTATCCACATCTTAGCCTAGCCTACATGCCAAACATTCACAATATTTGGGCCTAAATAAACTCCTTTGCCGATGTTTTCACTTAGTGATCATCATTCTCGTTTCCACGGCAACATTGAACTTTTCATTGAATATAGCTTCTCACATCTTCTCTTGCCCTTAAATTTAGCAGTCATTAACTCGGTTCATTACAAGCAGTTAGCCGAGAATGATAGGCTTTGATATGCCTAAATATGTAGGCTGTATAATGATATGCTGCAAGTCAAGAGTAGCGGATTCATAATTTGTATCGGTTAATTATCAAATGGCGAGTTCTTAAATCATTCGGGTACATCGAGGCATGCATCAATATAATAAAGTAGGTGTGTGTGTGTGTGTGTGTGTGTGTGTGTGTGTGTGTGTGTGTGCATGCGTGCACGTGAGTGTGTGTGTGTGTGTGTGTGTGTGTACGTGCACTAATAACAAATAAGTATAGATAAATACAAACCAGCGGGCAAATAAGTAGCCAGGCCACCGTTTTGCCCGCTGCTCCCGATGGCCAGACCTGAATTCTACATTTAGCACAGTATTATTAGCCTATTATATATTTATTAACAACAAAAACTATGGCGTCCTCTGTGCCTTTTAAACTATAAGTTACTTCTCAACGTGCACGCAGGCCATAGCCTACATAAACGATGTAAAACAGTCCGCGACCTCCCCCGCTATAGCTATGGCACAGTCCACGTAAATTGGGGAAAAAATAGAAGGAAAATAAAATCGGTTAGATTTCAATTCATTCAAAAGATAATTTCTTAAGTCATAATTTAGCAAAAGGAAATTTGAAAAAAGGAGAGAAAATGGCAAAAATCCACTGATGAAGTAACCGAGAAAAAGGAAAAAATGGACGTTTGTTTCAATATTTTATTTTTTGCATTTGCACTATATGGTCTGAAAATTGAATTGTGAAGCGTTACACGGACCGTAATGTCTTCAGTCAGCTTGAGATCCTTTCCATCTAAACTGGATATACACTCACCTAAAGGATTATTAGGAACACCTGTTCAATTTCTCATTAATGCAATTATCTAATCAACCAATCACTTGGCAGTTGCTACAATGCATTTAGGGGTGTGGTCCTGGTCAAGACAATCTCCTGAACTCCAAACTGAATGTCAGAATGGGAAAGAAAGGTGATTCAAGCAATTTTGAGCATGGCATGGTTGTTGGTGCCAGACGGGCCGGTCTGAGTATTTCACAATCTGCTCAGTTACTGGGATTTTCACGCACAACCATTTCTAGGGTTTGCAAAGAATGGTGTGAAAAGGGAAAAACATCCAGTATGCGGCAGTCCTGTGGGTGAAAATGCCTTGTTGATGCTAGAGGTCAGAGGAGAATGGGCCGACTGATTCAAGCTGATAGAATAGCAACTTTGACTGAAATAACCACTCGTTACAACCGAGGTATGCAGCAAAGCATTTGAGAAGCCACAACACGCACAACCTTGAAGCGGATGGGCTACAACAGCAGAAGACCCCACCGGGTACCACTCATCTCCACTACAAATAGGAAAAAGAGGCTACAATTTGCACAAGCTCACCAAAATTGGACAGTTGAAGACTGGAAAAATGTTGCCTGGTCTGATGAGACATTCAGATGGTAGAGTCAGAATTTGGCGTAAACAGAATGAGAACATGGATCCATCATGCCTTGTTACCACTGTGCAGGCTGGTGGTGGTGGTGTAATGGTGTGGGGGATGTTTTCGTGGCACACTTTAGGCCCCTTAGTGCCAATTGGGCATCGTTTACATGCCACGGCCTACCTGAGCATTGTTTCTGACCATGTCCATCCCTTTATGACCACCATGTACCCATCCTCTGATGGCTACTTCCAGCAGGATATTGCACCATGTCACAAAGCTTGAATCATTTCAAATTGGTTTCTTGAACATGACAATGAGTTCACTGTACTAAAATGGCCCCCACAGTCACCAGATCTCAACCCAATAGAGCGTCTTTGGGATGTGGTGGAACGGGAGCTTCGTGCCCTGGATGTGCATCCCACAAATCTCCATCAACTGCAAGATGCTATCCTATCAATATGGGCCAACATTTCTAAAGAATGCTTTCAGCACCTTGTTGAATCAATGCCACATAGAATTAAGGCAGTTCTGAAGGCGAAAGGGGGTCAAACACAGTATTAGTATGGTGTTCCTAATAATCCTTTAGGTGAGTGTATTTCTTAAGCCTATAGTGAAAGTTATAACCATAAGGATAACCATATTCATTCGCACAGTCATGCAGAGCCGAAGCACAGCCAAAACAATGTTCCTCTGTTTTTTAACTGCAGCTAGAGGGCCAAAAGTTACATAGTGTACCTTTAAATTTTAAAATATATTAAAATACAAAATATTTGACTAGTAATATTTCACAATAGTACTGTTTTTAGTGTATTTTTGATCAAATAAATGCGGTGTTGTTGAGCATCAGAGACTTCTTTTAAAAAACATTACCAACTTCAAACATATGAACGGTAGTGTACATTCTATATCTATCATAAAATTATAAATCTTGTTGTGTTACAGGAGAGAAAGCTGGACAGGTCAGATACCAGCCACATTTCCTCTGCTCCCCTCGGCCCAACAGGACCGCCTTGGGCCTTCTGCCGCCCATAACGGAGGGTTTGGTACATGTCCATGAGAAAACTCATGCTGCACCAGGTAGTTCATGAAATCTACCACAAATGACACTAACAATCAGATAAAAGTTGACTATTCAAAAGCAGTTCTTGATTAGATCAACAACATCCTGTGCAGCACAGGAATGCCAGCAAACACAATGCAGAAACATAAAAAAACATTACTGTGTTTTCCCGTGTTTAGTTAAAGTCCATTCAGAGGGTGAATGTTTACATCTTTAAGATCTTTAACACATATCAGATACCTGCCTCTGAATGAGCTCTATTCATGTTGGGACTTAAAGCTTTTAACTTGGATTTTACCTTCCCATTGCCAAGAGGAAGAAAAAACGAATTCCTAAAATGTAAACTATTTGGATTTCAAGCAGCTTCTGCTTGCTGTGAAAAATAATTGGATACGCAGATTAATGGTTGTGCCTTAACCTAATGTCAAAATCGATCTTGATTCCAGATGAACAAATGACCTTTAAGACTAAAGTACAGAAAGACAAACTAAGAGAGAATTCGAAAGAGAGAAAAGAGAGTCTCAGGATAGAGGTTGACACATGCAGAGCTCAGATGACTCCGATCCCCGAGACAGAACCAGCACATCATACTGAAGATCAAACAGTGAGTCCAATAACCAGAATAATCATCTTTAGTACATGTTCCCCTGGCTCTTTTGTCTCTTCCCCAACAGTGACCTGAAATTTCCTCTAACCATGTAATTGACACTGTGCTTTTGGCATCATAAGACCAGTCACTTGGAAAGGTCTACTCAGAAGTAAACATCTGACCTTTAAGAGCATCTGATTTCATTTTCTTGGTTAATCTCTGTCACTGATGTAATATACTGTTGTTTATGTGAAGTATTTGGCTTTTGAACCTTTACAATTAAAAACGGAGAGCAGATACGCTAAGCCAAAGTACTGTACATATGAATTTGATCACAAGTCTAAATGATAGCCACTTTTTAGTCCACGTGTTTTTCCAAACACGTGACCATAACGTCAAAACTTAGCTAAAGAGCTTTTCATTATTTTGCTTTGACATATAACAGATACTCCCACATCCTATCGACCATCTCAAGGATCTAAATGGCCGTGGGAAGCGCACTCGGATGGAGAGTGGAAATGGTGTCGCCGAGACGTGCCCTCTAAGGTCAGTGTATGTGGATTCGTCTTTGGAATACAGCCCAGTCTCACGGATCAACTACTACGGTGGACACATGGAGGGATCCCGCCAGAGTAAGACAAGACATCAGTATTTAGCAACCATTTAAAGTCCATTAAATCCACATTTGACATCCAGATACAAGCCTGAAGTCATAAATTTGATAAGTATGTTCTGCAAACTTTGCTTTAGCGAGACATTGTGGAGGTGAAACTCACATGAGGAAAGTGAACGTAGAAACAGATCCCAGCTTCACCGTCTTCCACTTACCACCCATTAACCAGAGCCCGCTGGTCAACACAAACTCTGACATCACTTTAACAATGGTAAGCATTTGGTATTTACACAGAAATGGCAGATGACACATTTATCTCAACCATAACCCTAAACCAATGCACTTCTTATAAACAAACCTTAAAAAAAAATCCTCCTCTTGTTCTCTACTTTTCTGCATGTGCACTTCTGTGATGTTAACGTCTTGTTAACTTCTTGACAACTTCTTTACAAAACTTGTCAAGCATTTTCAAAAGCGAAAACACACAATATTACTGAAATATGTATTGTAAGAACACCTGGGGCTCTCATTCAAGCACAAACCTCAAAATGACTCTTTGCTATAAATAACTCTAACAAAAATTGTCTCTTTGTTCTCTCTTTTCTCTACTTTTCTGCATTTTAACTTCCACTCTAGCTTCTATAATACTCAGAATTACTCTTCCACAATTGTTGAGTCTTGCATGATAAATTACTTATTTTCCTATTTTTTTATTCACAAAATTTTAAATGTGAATATATTATTATTACTTTAATAGATTTTAAAATGTAATTTATTCCTGTGTTGGTAAAGCTGAATTTTCAGCATCATTCTTCAGTGTCACATGATCCTTCAGAAATCAGTCTAATTTGCTGATTTGATGCTCATTTTGTATTATTATCATCAATGTTCTGCTGCTTATTTTTTTTGTGGAAACCGTGATATAATAATATAATTTTTGTATCATTTGCTATGACTTTTGATTGATTTAAAGCACTTTTGCTGACTAAAAGCATTTAAAAAAAAAACTTTGTCTCTAGTAAATTAACCATATCTTCTGAAAACGACTTAAAGGGATAGTCCTCATGTCGTTCCAAACCCGTAAGACCTTCGTTCATCTTCAGAACACAAATGAAGATATTATTGATGAAATCCGAGAGCTCTCTGATTCCCCCATAGACAGCTATTTAATTACCACTTTCAAGGCCCAGAAAGGTAGTAAAGACATCTTTAAAATAGTCCATGTGACTCCAGTGGTTCAACCTTAATTTTATGAAGCGATGAGAAAATATAAATATAAGTGCTGGGAATTTATTTTAAAAAATTAACTAATTAATCAAATTTTTTTCTGCGATTAATCGCGATTAATCGCAGAAAAAAATTAGATTAATTAGTTAATTTTTTAAAATAAATTCCCAAGTTTTTAATATTTTACGTTTTTGATATTTTGATATTGTAATAATTTCAGTTACTCTCCAAATTAATGTAGAAACAATTTAAAGACAGTATATTTTAAATATGTGTTGTAATGACATCTTTTTATGAATGAAGGCCAGTATCACTGATACTAATGTCTCTATGAAACATTAATGACGTTACATTACAGTATAACTGAAAGCTCCCAATTTCAACATTTATTAGGCTTTAAAAAACAACTTTTAATTTAAGCGAACTTAAAACAATCTTTACATAAACCCATTATAATAAATGTTATTTTTACCTGTGGCCTTCCCTGTTAGACATATACAGAAATGTAATAGTTATCAAACACCTTTCTTAACTGCATAAATAATAAATGAAATATAGATTAATCATCATTAAAGCTACAATTTTCTCTGTTCCCGTTGTTCTTTGATGAACATTAATGACAGGCATCATCAGTGCTGCTGTCACTTTAAGAACGGCCTGACGAACATGACGCGGATCTCATGCGCTGTTCGTGCATCTCATTTCCTCACAACTCTTTAAGTTAATTTAAGACATTATTTAACTAATTTAAGACTTCTAATATGAGAATACTCAAAATTCTCTGTGTTGTTGTTATTGTTTGTTCAAGAGCAAAAGAGAACTCGATGTGAGCAGGAGACTGACGCGAGTCTGTCTGTGCGTCGTGTGTGTGTGTGTGTGTCAGAGTGTCCCTCGATTAGCTGACATGAGACGCAGCCACACAGACAGGACATTGACATATAGTGCGTTCTCTTGTGTCTTGTTGCGCTTGGAAGCATTTACATGAATATGAGCGTGATCATGTAACGCTAGGCAAAAATGGATATAAAAACGGACTGCGTTATTTGCTTTAAATATTTTTAATGCGTTAAGCTGAAAAAAAATAATCGCCCACGTTAACGTGTTAATTTGCCCAGCCCTAATAAATATATATACAAAAATAATGACTTTATTCAACAATTTCGTTCAAGCATGTGTCAATCTACACTATTTACGTTGTAAGCAATGCAGCGTTTTTGAGTTCTATCGATGCTTTTCACATGAGCACCACGTTGTGTGCGTGTGATGATGATGCAGGAGCTGACCAACGTAAACTGCAAAGGAGGCTTGGTTTTTTTTTTGCTCACAAAAAGTATTCTCATCGCTTCATAAAATTAAAGTTGAACCACTGGAGTATGGGCTATTTTAACAATGTCTTTACTACCTTTCTGGACCTTGAAAATGTGAATTAAATAGCTGTCTATGGAGGGGTCAGAGAACTCTCGGATTTCATCAAAAATATCTTAATTTGTGTTCCGAAGATGAACGAAGGTCTTACAGGTTTGTAACGACATGAGGGTGAGTAAAAAATGACAGAATTTTCATTTTTGGGTGAACTATCCCTTTAAATGCATATAAATGATGCAATTCTTTTGGAATTGTCTTGAAGAATAAACCGAAAATAACAGATACAAAAAAGATCTGTGAGAATTTACCACAACGAGAACTACGCGTACATCTCCCTGGCATCAAAGTGGACACTACAAATGAAAACCCCGCAGAGAGCCGTGTGCACAGGAAAGTGCTGCTGCTTTTCCCTGCACAAACAGAACATACAGACACCCATCAGACAAAAGGTTTGCAACATACAAATACATTTGCATAATGGATTAGTTTACTATGCCACGTTTTACTAATCATTCTTACTTTACTGTGCCTTAGATGACCTTCATAAGACCATTGTTAAGGAGCGTGAGCCATGTGGTGATCTGGGGCATGCAGAGGGGCTAGATCAAAGAGGACAGGACCCTCTCTCTGACAGCAGGTGCAGGATTATAGAGATGGACCTCGGGCATGTCATGTGGCCAGACGATCTAGAAAAAGGAGGTATATATATTTTAGATTCAACACAGTGTGGCTTCTGATATGATATGCTGAAAGAAATACAATGACTTATGATGCATGAGGCAGCACAAGCAACTTAACAAAAACAAATCCATTATAGCGAGATCATTTTTGTCATATGATCTTTTCAAGCATCAACCTTTATGCCCAGTGCTGTACAACTGAAGCATTACCTAACAAATTCAAAAAGTGGTACCGACATTCAATTCAAACTCAAAAACTTGTCAAACATTTTCAAAAGATAATATTGAAATACATGGAACACCTGGGCGCAGAACTCAAAATGACTCCTCCTGAAAGTCAACAGCACTGCGGTATTGAAAACTGTTCAAGTGATGAAATAACACAAGAAACTGGCAAAACTATGACTTGTACATGTACATGCAATACCCAAGAGTCTGTAATCATGTGATCCTGCTTGAATTTTATAACACAGTAAAAACAACAGTTCTATTTGAACATGGTTCGAATGTAAATTCAGTATTGAGGTGTACTGTTCTGTCTCACTTTATGATAGGTAAAGTTAAAAGGCATTTCCTTGAGTGGTATTAACTAAACAATTAAATGTTAATATTGTAAAATGCAATTGAAAATCTATTTTAATTTCTTTTAAAATGTAATTTATTTATGTGATGGCAAAGCTAAATTTCCAGTATCATTACTCCAGTCTTCAGAGTCACACTTCAGAAATCATTCTGCTGGATTTGGTTTAGTGATATTAAACCCCTAATAAATATTATTTCAATTTCGGCTTTTTGAAATAAATATTATTACAATTTCGGCTTTTGTGATGGCCAAATGAAGGCATTTGGCCATCACAAAAGCCGACACAAATAATATTTATTTGGATAATTTATTTAGGTAACATTTTACAATAAGGTGCAATTGAATAACAATAGTTAATGCATTAGGTATCATGAACTAACAATGAACAATACTTTTACAACATTTATTAATCTAGGTTAAGTTTAATTTAATAATAAACCATTGATAATTCATGATCATTACTAATGTTAATTTATACAACTTGAAACGCTAGTGACCATGAAATCAAAATTGACAATTCATATTTTTTATGGAATATTGCAGTATTTATTATAAATGATTTATCTGTGTACATCATAATTTTTTAAAATTCATGTGCTCATAAACTTTAATCAAAATAACTTCCCCTTCTGTCGCAAGAATGCATTCCATCCAACCACCACAACCATCCAATCAATTCCCGATGGACAAAATCCAGTCCCACCCGAGGGAACTCGAACTGCGTCAGAGACACTTTGGGATATTCCCCTTTAGCGTAGCGCGTCTGAAGCATGAATGAAATCCTGATTGGTGCTGCGCCATGACGTAGAGTGTGACGGAAATCTCCGACATCATGGCTCTTTTAGACGGCCTTCCATGGCAGGTCCCTCTGAGGAGGGATCTGTTGTCTCAGGCAGGGGGCTCAATTTTTCACCCCCGGCCCGAGCTGTGGGACCTTTGGGTCTGGCCCCTAAGGGGGCTCGGTACCTAGAGGAGGGCCTGTCAGCTGGTGTCGTCGAGACCTTACTCAGCTCCAGGGCACCTTCCACAAGGAAGTTGTACTGCCTGAAGTGGAATCTTTTTTCCATTTGGTGTAGAGCAGTGTTTCCCAAAGTTTTTTCAGTCATGGCACCCTTTGAAAATGTTCTCCATTTTGTGGCACCCCCTCGCATACGTTACGCTAGGGGTGTAACGGTACAGATTGCTCACGGTTCGGACAAATAATTTAAATACAAGCAGCAGCACAAATAAATACTATTGAGCAAAGATAGGCCTACTAATAAAATAAACTATGCTTTTCAGGTTTTCAGGTACAGAAATTGATCAAATGTAAAATAACATTGCATATTTGACTGTATAAATTAAAGATTAATCCTATTAAACTTACAAAAGCTATTAAATCAAGAGCAGTGAGTGATGTCCTTGTCTTTTGTTGTTTAACATTAAACAGACAGCAGTAAAGGCTACTGCCCCTTTAAGACCTAATGCATGGATATGCGTCGTCTTTCTCGACTGTATAAAGTCTACTTAAGGCATATTCAGACTGTCTGCTAGAATTCTCATTAAGATGGACATGTTGACATACTTTTTGTGTGAGTTTGTCCGTTGAAGAGCAAGACTTGAAAGAGAACTCAATATTTGCACGCTGTGAGACGTGTGCACGCTTTCGGATGAGTGCATAGAGACAAATTTTCTCACAGCGCGCAACTTCTCATTCGCGTCTTCTGGCACTACACACGGCCGGGTGATGACGGCGAAAATGACTGGTCATATTCGAACATACGGCAGCACTCGCATGCAATGAACAAAGTGTACAAAGAGAGAATTATTCGGAAAAAAAAACAACAACCAAAAAAACAAATATTATATATATATATATATTTGAAGGACTTTAAACCTGCGCTCGTCAGGTGCCGCGGCACCCAGGTTGGGAAGTACTGGTGTAGAGAACGGGAGTTGAACCCGGTTAACTGCCCTGTTGCGGCAGTGCTGGAGCTCCTCCAGGTTAATTTCTCCACCGGTCTAACCCCGTCCACTCTTAAGGTGTATGTGGCTGCCATTGGGGCTTTCCACTCGCCAGTAGATGATAGACCTGTGGGTAGACATCATCTGGTTGTACGGTTCCTCCGTGGGGCTAGGAGGATGAGGCCTGCGGCTCGTTCCAGGGTACCAGCCTGGGACCTGGCGGTGGTACTCAAAGGGCTGGTTGAGGCCCCCTTCGAGCCGCTGGAGTCGGCTGAGGCAAAGGACCTGTCCCTTAAGGTGGCTTTTCTGCTTGCCATCACTTCTCTGAGGAGAGTGGGGGATCTTCAGGCCTTGGTGGTGTCGCCAACTTGCCTGGAGTTTGTCACTGGTGGGGTGAAGGCCATCTTGTATCCCAGGCCGGGCTATGTGCCCAAGGTGCCATCCAGTGGGATGCGATCAGTGGTCCTTCAGGCTTTCCATCCTCCGCCTCACTTGACGGCAGAGGAAGCTAGACTTCACCGGCTCTGCCCGCTCAGGGCATTGAGGGTTTATCTGGAGAAGTTTGTTCAGTGGAGGAGATCGGACCAGTTGTTGGTGTGTTTTGGCTCATCCAAGAAAGGGCTCCCTGCTTCTAAGCAGACAATCAGTAATTGGATTGTACAGGCCATAGCCATGGCTTATCGGGTGCGCGGTTTGCCTTCACCCATAGCCGTGAGGGCTCACTCCACGAGGGGCGTTGCCTCCTCTGTGGCCCTCCTTTCTGGTGCCTCGCTTCTTGAGATCTGCGAGGCAGCGGGGTGGGCCACCCCACACACCTTCATCAGATTTTACAGTCTGGATCTCCCTGCGATGCCTGGCTTCAGGGTGCTCGCGTCCTAGCTTGTGGCTGGTTCCCAGCTTCACACTAGGACGGGTGTGGTTCGGTGTGGCCTAGTGGGTATTCGTTCCCAAAGTGTCTCTGACGCAGTTCGAGTTCCCTCGAAAGGGAACGTCTCGGGTTATGACTATAACCCTTGTTCCCTGAGAAAGGGAACGAGAACTGCGTCTCGCCGCTCATGATCAGGATCGGTGACTGATCGGTCATTCATGCTTAAGATGCGCTACGCTAAAGGGGAATATCCCAAAGTGTCTCTGACGCAGTTCTCGTTCCCTTTCTCAGGGAACAAGGGTTATAGTCATAACCCGAGACGTTTTTCTTGTTCGAGAAGCCTTTTCAATTGGATCTATGCCAAAATAGGGAAGAAAAGATTATTGCAACTTCCGTTTTTAATGCCTACTTTAAAAGTGTGTTAGTATATGTAGTAATTAACATTAATCTTGAGTAAAAACACTAATGCATTACCGAATATTAATTAGATCATATTTTTTAGTTAACCCATTCATTTAAAGTCAATTTTTAATAGCTCTTTCTCATTTTTAACCATCTCATTTTCATGCTGCTGACCACCTTTCCTCTTCTCATTAGTTCACACATACTATCCTCATATGGAGCTTAAATAAGCTGTAAGCTCCAGGGCTGCAGTAGCTAGTAGAGCACAGCCCCCCTCTGAGGGCCAAGCACCTCTTCATGTGTGGCTTGGTTAGTGCTTGGCTGCAGCTAAATGAAGTCTTTAGACAGGCAGAGCAGTGGGGAGTGAGGACAGGGGTGGTGGGAGATCTCAGGGGCTGATACAGTAAATAACAACACAGAGGCTAAGGTTCAGTTGTCCACTAGCGTTTTGGGACCCAGGCAAAACAAGCCTCTATGAGAATTTCTGAGCATTTCTTGTTCAGTCTGAAGTACATTATTTTCCTTTAATTCCCTCAGATCAACACCCCCCCCCTGGTCCATTGCCCCCCCTGGTGGGCCGGAGGGGTCCAGGTAAACAGAGCTCCATGGCTGTGTACAGACAGAACCTACATGACCCTGCAGACACAACCGAAGCACAGACAGGAATCACTCGAGGCTGTCTTCCTCCGGAGCTCAGAGGTATCCGGATGCTTCATAAAGACTATTAAAGACAATTCAAAACAAGTAAACAGCAGGCCAATTGTTAGCTGGGCACTTTGTCTAAGTAAAGAAGCCTAGAAGAAGCCGGTGACAAGCAGGTCAAGGTTAATTATTTTTCAAAAGTAAAAAAAAAAAACAATAATATTTATTAAACTGTATAATATTAATTAAATAAATATATATTATAGATATAGTTACATTTTAGCATAATATATTTTTTTGTTTTGTCTTTTTTGAGTCTATGCAATTATGGAAAAATATACAGTAACTAAAAAATAAATCATAAAAAATAAACATTTGCATGATATATAGTTCCATTTTACCATTACATGGATAATTTTTAGTCTATATAATTATCATATAAACTCAAAATATCTATATATTTGGTCAAATACATACATATACATCTGTGTGTATTTACATAATATAAGCATTTATAATATTTTATGAACAAATAGAATATATTCATATTATTGATATATTATAGTTATATTTTATTTTACAAGTATATAGATTTTTGGAGTTTACACAATTAGTGTACTAAGTTTATATATGTCACAGCCTGGTAGCAGCAGAGAAGAAACTGGATAGGTGCAGCAGTCTTTATAGCAAACAAAATCAAACTAACAGAAATACTTAGGATTCTTCAGAAATATGGAAAAACTGGAACAGAACAAGTACATACTGTAGCAAAGCATAGATGACAGACAACTGAACAGGACTTAACATGGGGCTTAAATGCACTACAAACAAGAGAGGGTAAATTAAATAGAAACACCTGAACAGAACTAAATCAATCAGTAACCATGGAAACAAACAGGGAAAGGACAAAGAAGAACTGAACCAATTAAAAGACTAGGGCTGTGTCCGAAATTGCCCCCTATACGCTTAAATAGGGCCCTATTTGTAGTGGTGTCCGAAACCATAGTGGATATTATAGAGTGCACTCATTCAATCCCACAATTCACTGCAAATAACGAGTGTACAACTGATGTATGCTAAAAAAAATTAGAGAATACCCATAATGCACTGTGAAAGTCGCGCGCCCGCGGCTTTTCCAAACCGCGTTTCCAATGTGGCTACAGTGTAGGTATAAATTCCTTTTTCATTGATTATTAAATTGTGTGATTGCGTTTTATACATGCTAGTTTCCATGGAAGTGCAAGATAAATCTTTTCATTTACTGGAGCTTCAAGTTTGCTATGTTTCAACTGATTATTAAACAGCAAGCACAAACTATGCAAAGGCGGCAGCCCTTCCGGCACACTCAATTCACTCACTCATTTTCATTCTCTCAAGTGTACTCACGCCTTAATACATCCAATTGTCCTGGAGGCTGACAAGGGGTGGCTTCGGAAAAACAGGACGGCTCCAGGGCAGTGCCAAGAGTTTAGGGGGCCAGGGCAGTGCCTACAAATCAGGGGGCCAGGGCGGCACTGAAAGTTCAAGGGCCCAGGGCATTGCAGGTAGCTCAGGGGATCAGCGAGGCGCCAGTGGCTCATGGCTCTTTCTCACTGGAACGGACTCAGGATTTCCCTACTGGAAGCATTGTGACCATTGGACTTGGCCATGCTGTACTCCTTATAGCAGGAATCTTTTTCACTGGAGTGAAAATGACTCACTGGAAGGGATCCTGCAGCAGACTCAGGAGCGGTGGGAGTGGGGCCAGAATCCTCTGCTGGGCAGAAGGTCTTGTTGCTCTATGGTTTTCCAGCACCGACACAGAGGACCGACACTGGATAGGTGTGCTTTAGTTTCCGCATTCAAGCTGGCCAGGTAGAAAGGGCACAGCGATCGGTCAGGAAAGTTTGTGAGGCACGGCAGTTGTTGAAACCTCCGGGTGTGGGCCTTGAGGAACTGGTGTTCCTGGTTCAGGCACAATAGTTGGACTGCTGGTAGATCCATCCTTCAGTTATTTGGTCTGTCGGTCTTTCACTGCCTGGGTGCAGCAGTCTTTATTGCAAACAAAATCAAACTAACCGAAATACTCAGGATTCTTAAGAAATATGAAAACATGAACAGAACAACCAACGACAACGACAGACAACTGAACAGGACTCAACACAGGGCATAACACCACAAACAAGAGAGGGTAAATTAACTAGCCACACCTGAACAGAACTAACTCAATCATTAACCATGAAAACAGACAGGGAAAGGACGGAGGAGAACTGAACCAATTAAAAGACTAGGGCTGAATCCGAAATCGCCCCCCTATACCCTTAAATAAGGCACTATTTGAGGGGACAGCCATTTGTAGTGGTCTCCGAAACCATAGTGGACGTTATTGAGTGCACTCATTCAATCCCACAATACACTGCAAATAACGAGTGTACAACTGATGTATACACAGCGGCTGTCTGAATTCACTCACTTGTTTTCATTCACTCTTTCAAGTGAACCGTATTAGTGGACTAAAGTAAAGAATAGTGATTGAGGGTTTAGGGGGTGATTTCGGATTCAGCCTAGAAGATTAACAAGGAAATTCAAACATGAAAAGAACTGAGAAACAGCTCTAAACATGAACAATAAACTCAAAAGGAGACAATATCAATACAACGGTAAAATTTAACTGTACAAATTAATTTATAATATAAATATAAAGGATTGCTAAAGATGTTTGCTTCTAAAGCTGTGCATATATTAAACACTTTTTTTGATTTAGATGCTTTTGATTTGTTAATATTGTGCGTTTCTGCAAATACTCAAACATACAAAAACGTATGTGTAAACATTATGTTCAAATGCTGAATAGTGAGATCATACCGGTACTTCATAGTAAACATAACATTGACAACATATTTCTGTGTGCTTCTGCACATCTATGACACTTAGTTTTGATATGTCTAATGCAATGACATGTCTACATTTTTACATGTGGCTTAATGTCAACTTTTTCCTTTTTGAGGTTTGTCAAGTCTCACTGTTTGACTCTGTGTGTTTTCAGAATGGCAGGGAGGCAAAGCGTTGGGCACCTTAATAATGGGTCCTGATGGTGAAATCATACGCTTGTCTCTCTGGGATCCCGCAGTTGACACCGAGGACCACCCAATAAAGGGTGATGTCACACAGGGTCACGGTAATCGAGGCTTTACTTGGCTTTATATTGTGCTCAACCAAATAAACACAGAACACAGTGATGTCTATACTGGGTTTTGCTCGCAGGGCTCTTAAAGAAAAGAAAAAAAACACATTAAAATGTTCACAAGATGTTATTCTCAACGACGTGTGTTATTAGTTATTATGTTGTAAATGTACCTTGTTGTCAGGGGAGTCTGTGTTAGTGTATTACAAGGACAGAGTAGGAGCTGGGTAAGAGTTCAGTCAAATAAAGGTACTCTGAAGGGGAAACACAGGAGACAAAATAAAAATAGAGAGCAGAGGAGGTCCGTAACAGACTGAGATGATGTTAACACGAAGAATGTACCTCTTTGTTTCCAGTTCTTAAGGTTGTGACTTCTGAGGGAGATTTGAAACAGCCTTGGACGATCCTTATACAGGACTACACCACAGATGAAGGTCAGAGTTTCCAAAGCACAGGAAGAATTTAATCTTGAGTGTGCGGATTTATTATCGAACACGGTTAATATGAAACAATATACCTTCAATTACTCTACCATTCACAGCTTTGGGGTCAGTAAGATTTTGAAATATTTTGAAAAGAAGTATCTTATGCTCACCAATGTTGCATTTATTTGTTCAAAAAAGAAAAACATACAATTTAGAATATCTTAATTATATTATATTCAGCATCATTACACCAGTCTTCAGTGTCTCATGATCCTTCAGAAATCATTCTAATATGATGATTTGCTGCTCAGAAACATTTTTTATTATAATCAAAAATGAAAATAGATGTGCTGCTTAATATTTTTGTGGAAACAATTATAATTTTTTTCAGGATTCCTTGATGAATAGTGAAATGGTAGTGTATATATTAATATTATTATTTTAATAATTAGTATTAATAATATTCATATAAAAATGTGTATATACTAGTATTAATAATCAGATAATATAATAACATTAATTGTAAAATTCTATTATTTGGCTACTCTTTAATATGAGTTTCTATCTGGTGGGCTCATTGTCTGATGTAGCTGTGGATGTCTTGGTATGGATTCACTTAAGAACTTTAATTAGCATTTTTACATAACCAACCTTTTTTAGAATCTAATCCCATCCTCAAACTCATCTCATATGGGCCCTAACGAGGGAGAAAAAATAGTACAGTACAATGAAACACAAACACACAAACATGCATATAAAGCACAAGCTGCCCCCTCCCACTCTCATGCTTGCTGCATCACATCTGGTAGTGGTTTGCAGCAGTGAGGTATCCCGGACAGAGAAACCCGACCCCACCCCCCCCAGGCTGAGGCCTAATCCCGGCCCAGGAGTCTGTGTGACTGACAGAGGCTGTGTTTTCTCAAGCCGACCTCTGGAGCTGCTCTGTTTCCTTTATCCTGTCACTGGTCAGAAACTCAACCCCCACCGACCCGCCTTAGTCCACCAAACCCCCTCCTCCATCGGCTCGCCATGTAAGCTCTCTCTTCATTCGCCCTTTCCTCTATCCAGGCCCCTTCTGAAACAGACACTTTCTAAATAAAGACTGTTTGAGCAAATGGCTATCATCCCGAGGGCTACCCATACCATGATATATATCAAAACACCACTGCATAACTATCTGATACCATCATTGTACTGTGAGAATTGTTTTTAGTTTTATTTTGATGTTAGTTTCATTTTGGTCTTTAACTAGCATTAACATTTAGATGAATAATTTGCTGCCATGCTTATTGTGTACATACATGTTTTTACTTGTACCTTATATTGTAATAACGTCAGTATTTTTTAACCTACCCACACCACCAAAACAGTCCCTAACCTTCCCCGTATCCCATCTCAATAGCAGAAACAATACATTGTACTTATTTTTTGATGTAAGTACATAGACACCTAATATAAAGTGTGACCATAATTTTCTAGTAAATCCCCTACTGATCTATCTGAGTCAAAGCTAAGTTTTAGCTACAAAACATCCAGACGTGCGTTACAGCAGGCTATTGATTAATTAACATTAGTGCTGCAGACAGCTCTTTACGTTAACCTAAAACCAAATGCCAATATGTGTCGTGTGTCCTTGTGCTTATTCTGGGATGTTTTATGCTTGTCTGTCTGGACATTGACAATGTGCTAACAAGTTGGTTGCCGAAAATAGTAAGGAGTGTTCAGAGGTGCCACATAGCATTCTGGGGTGTCTGGAATGCTGGAGACGGGTGGCGTTCATTACAGATGGACCCTCCACCAGCAGAAAAACAAGAGGCAGCAATATTCCCCTGCTTTGTGAAGCTTATTAAGTGGATGTTTTCATTCCCATCTGTAGAAATTTATTTATTTTGACCCAAGGCTGATATTGCAAATAATGTTCTATTGATATAGCAAAAACATTTTAGTCCTTTCGCTGACTAGGATTCCTAAAGATAATTTGGTGCAGGTTTTTATACATAAAGCCCCAGGTCTTTTGTGAAAAAAACATTGAGAGATCAAAAGAGATACATTAATACAAAACGTTCAGAAGATCTCATATTTAACAACAGATAAGTGCAGCCAGTTAAAAGGTTTAGTTCACACAAAAATGAAAATTCTGTCATTAATTACTCACCCTCATGTCGTTTCAAACTTGTAAGATCATCTTCGGAACACAAATTAAGATATTTTTTAAGATATACACTCAAAAAATTATTTTATGATGCGGTTACATTTTTTTTTAAGCAATTCAACTTGATTTAACACAATTATATGAGGTTTCTGGTTCAAATGTAATTGATTCATGTTAAACTGACTTAAAACCGTTACTCTTTGACATAACTTGATGTTTTAATTTTGAAATAACATTTTTCAATTAAGTAACCCAATCAAACAAGACTTTCACTTCCCATCATGCTCTGCAAAGGGGCTGAACTCGGAGAGTAAATGTTTAAATAAAGTGCTATTTGATGCATTTTTAACAAGATGAGAAAATGGAGAGACTTTTTAATGCTTAATTGTTTTGTTATGTTGGTATTTAAAAGTTATGTGGAGGTTACCACTGTGGTGAAGTCTAGAGCATGTGCTTGAGGTGAGGACCTGCTAATAACAATTAAAGTTGTTTTAATAATAAAAAAAACCTACTTTGGGCATGCCATGGATGTAACAAAACCATCTTCTGGATAGCCAATAAGACTGTAAAAAGTTACAAAGATTATAAAAAAATAATCAATTAAACTGGATCACTTGTTTTGGTTCGTTTTTTATATTAATTTTAGAATAATTCAATTGAATAGTTTTGGACAAAATTAAGAATGTTAACCTGATTTAACTAAATGGCATTGAATTAACCTTACGTAAAAAACTTAAGTTTACTGAAATAAACAATTTTAATTAAATTCAACATAACTCAATTACGTGGAACCTGTTAACATTAAAAAAAATTAAGTAAATCCAACGTATAATTTTTTTGAGTGTACGCTGTTGACATTGTGTAAACAGTGCAGTGCTTCCTAGTTCTACGGCAGAAAGACTCGTTCGTCGTGGTGCTCACGTGAACAGCGTTGGCCAATGGTAAGCCGGCTGAGAGCACTGCACTGTTCACACTGCGTCAACAGAGTAAGAGTCTAACACAGGCTAGAAGAAATTATTAAATAAAGTCTTTATTTTGTTTGTTTTTTGCACCCAAAAAGTATACTTGTCGCTCCATAACATTAAGGTTGAACCACTGGAGTCACATGGACTATTTTAACGTTGTTTTACCTTTCTGGGCCTTGAAAGTATTAATTAAGTAGCTGTCAATGGAGAGGTCAGAGAGCTCTCGGATTTCATCAAAAATATCTTAATTTGTGTTATGAAGTTGAACGAAGGTCTTACAGGTTTGGAACGACACGAGGGTGAGTAATTAATAACAGAATTTTCATTTTTGGGTGAACTAACCCTTTAAAGTCGGCATAAAATGGAAGTCGCGATATTCTTTTCTGAGTAAAACGTCTTCTCCAACAAGAAAATATGTAGGGCACTGGATTGGCTGGTTTGATTGGATCGTTGTGGTTTGCTATTGCTGTGATGTCATGTGAGTGACAGGTTGTCCCGCCCTTGCGCCAGTGAACACATCATCAGAGAAGGTAACTGACTATTTATATTGTATATGTAAAAAACAAACAAAATCAGGAAAAAGAGAGGACGAGAAAGCAAGCTGAAGAGCATTCCTGTTGTTTTTTGGCAGGATTTGTGTCATTCAGGATGAATAATTGCAGTGGGTGGGTGGGTAAGATCAGAGGGTGAGGAAGGTGAGTGGGGTGTGGAGAGACAGAGCAGCGTTCTCACTCACAGCGCACAGGAAGAATGTGGAACAAAATGCAGCCCTTCTCTCCTGAGGATGAGGTCGCTGCTGCGTTCACACAGCCTTGCAGGCGAACATGTGAGGCTCTTTCCATCCCCCCTTAGTTAAACTCGCTCCCTCATACTGTCTATCTCCTCCACACACCCGTTTCTTTGCCTCATTGACATCAAAGCAGCGCTGGAACCCATTAAAGCAGACAGACTTGCTGAAAAATAAACCATCACTGACTGGTGCAGGGGTGCAAAATAACTGGCCGCTCTGTGTCCTGCCTATAAGCCGGTGGCGGGTACACATGCTGTGATCCAGCGAGAGGCACAAAGAAAACACTGCAGATCCTACAACAGGACACTGAACATGCTCGCTGTCTCATGGTTTAATGCAGGAGACAGAAATCTGGCATTCAAAAGTTTGTGTGAGAATATCCGTGCCAGCAAAATGCAACGTACAAGTGGCAAACTGAGAAGCTGCGGTTGCTATTGTACAACCTAAATCAAACCGCACAGTAACTTCAGAACTATTTTCTCAGACAAAAAGATTTGACTGAGAAATGACTATACATATAAACATACTATTATAAATACATTTAGCATGGCACGCTGAACTGCTGTCATGTGCTGTTGAGGTTTTTGTGAGCGATCATGCTTGGGACAGGCCTAAGTTAGTTGTGCCCCCTGGTGGAATACAGCACTTTTCCATGAGGTTCATCCACATGATTAGAGGCGACAAACATACTAAACTTTAGCCTTACGACAACTCAGTGCATTCATGTCATGTCAGAATGATTGTATTTACAAGCTGAGCACATGCCATGAAGTTGTAATTACCAGTGGGAGATTAACCAGCCCTGACTTTCCAAGGTGTGTGTCAAGATTTGTGGCATAAGAAAATTTGGTATTGATCATAAATAACAAGCTGTCATTGTGAATGTTGATGGTACAACTTAGTTTGGCATTTTGCTTAAAGCTGATGGAGATTCATTTAGCTGCTTTTTTTTTTATAACCAAACTAATACGATAAAGACAAATTACAGATAAAGCATCAGTTAAACACCTAATGTACATTGTTTAATCTTCATCTTTTTATTTTGTTGAATTAGCACACACAAAATCTGTCTGTCAAAAAGTCAAATAGTCTAGTGAGTCCATTTAATTCCAAACAAAATCACTTGACCGCATATTACATCGTAATTACGACTTCTAAACTTGTAAGTACAGTATGAACATCCCGGGATTCAGCACAACTTCCTTTTTTCTGAACACACACTACAACCCTACAACTACAAGCGCCAAATATTATTCTTGAATCACTTAGTTTTTGTCTCTTATGTTCAAAACCAGTATTATTGTCAAATATTATTACAATTTAAAATAACTCTATTTTTAATATATTTTAACATTTATTCCTGTGAGGGTAAAGCTTTTTTTTTATTTTTTATAGCATAATGACTCATAATGAGTCTTCAGTGTCACATGATCCTTCAGAAATCATGCTGATTTGGTGCTCAAGAAACATTTTTCTATTAATATCAATACTGAAAACACTGTTGCTTAACGTTTTTGTGGAAAACATTATTATGTTTTATTATTCTGAATTAACAAAAGTTTTTTTTTCTTTGAAAACGTTAAACTACTGACACCAAAATTTTGCATATATTAACTCAGGGGTCTCCAAAACTCGGTCCTGGAGGGCCACTGTCCTGCAAAGTTTAGCTCCAACCCCAAATAAACACACCTGAACCAGCTAATCAGTTGCTGCGTCCCAATACACATACTATATATCCTAAATGTATTCCTATTTCACTTATTTCTGTGCCTTAATTTAATTACTATATTGATTAATAATACATTGTTAGCTAATCTGTGTGCTTTGTATATGTACATTTCTGAACGTGGACAAAACACTTTAAATTATAATGTAGACGCATGCATTTTATGTGAAGCTGCTTTGAAATGATATGTATTGTGAAAAGCGCTATACAAATAAATGTGAATTAAATTAAATTAAATAGTATTCGAAAACAGAATAAGTATGTCCCAAATTGTAGTATGTTGAAAAGAGTATTCCAAAGATATCCGGATGGTCTACTATTTTCGGTCAGAATTTGAAGTAGAGATCGATGCGCAATCTAATGGCTGATATTGCCCACAACCCATTGCGAGTTGGACGAGGATTCGATTAGAACTAAACAACACAGATAAAAAGTGTTAAAAAAACTACAAACATGACGGATGTGCGAATCCGACGGTTAAGTAGAAAGATTTCGATTAAGGGGCTCGATAGATCAATTATCAGTATTTAACCTGACTAAAAGATATTTCTTTTATCCTTGTTAATGAGGAACCACTTGAGTTTGTGGAAGATTTCACCTATCATTAAGGACAGTGGGGCATCTAAAGATATTAAAGCAAGGCTGGGAAAGGCTCAGGGTGCCTTCTCCCAACTCCGTCTTATATGGAGATCAAAACAATACAGCCTTAAAACGAAGATGATCCTATATAACTGTAATGTAAAGTCTGTTCTGCTGTATGGTTCAGAGAGCTGGCCAATTATCAAAACTGACATGAGGAGAATGGAAGTGTTCCATAATGGATGCCTCTGACCAATACGCAAGATATTTTGGCCTAATAACATCTCCAACAATGAATTGTACAAGAAAACGGGAAGCTGGAGTATCACCAAGGAGATTACACACAGATGCTTGAGATGGCTAGGACACGTGTTAAGGATGGAGCAGGACAGCATCACAAAAGTCGCCCTAAGATGGACACCACCTGGTAAAAGAAAACCAGGGAGACCCAAAACCACCTGGCGCAGAACTGTGACACAAGAGCTGGAACGGATGAACCTGTCATGGGGAGAGGCCCAACATGCTGCCAGGGACCGAATACAATGGAGAGTGCTCATTGAAGCCTTATGTCCCATAGGGGATGAAGAGAAATGAGAAGAGACATTATATTTCACCTGCAGCAGCATTGTGAACTTTTGTAATGATACGTTTGGCCATTAACTTTTAAATGCATCATTAGATTTAAACTGCAAACACATGAGAGTCTCTGCATTAAAGACCTATGAATGGCAGATCAACGTGCTACTACATTTCTCTCCGATACGGTAGGAAATTAAATTGAATGTGGAGGATTTTAACTGTGACAATGATTGACAGGGCAGTTTAAACAGTGACGGGATACACGTAACTAAGCAACAGAGTCCGTTAAAGATGACGAAGTAGCTAATATGTCCCAAAGCTTGCCCACTCTTCTGCTACACTCAAAAGTATGTACTTTTTCTTCTCAAAAAGAGTACATACTTTTACGTCGTAGTATAAATACACAAATAGGGACGCAGCAAGTGTCTTACAAGGCGCTGGTAAGACACTGATTAGCTGGTTCAGGTGTGTTTAATTGGGGTTGGAGCTAAACTCTACAGGACAGTGGTCCTCCAGGAACGAGTTTGGAGACCCCTGTATTAACTCCTTTAAAAAGTCATGCAGAAACATGCTATTTCTGTTTGCAGAGGAAGTCGCCACAAGTACTACTGAAGAAACTACTTCTAACATGGAACAGCTTGACTCTACTCATAAGGTACGACCTCAAGCAAACCTTTCCATCCTACCTGGATCACACAACATCTCACTCTATCTGCTGAGAGTCAGAGAGACACTTTTATAATCTAGTATGAAATATTTTCTAAGTGAGAGAGAAGGAATTAAAAGTGAACTACAGTTCAGTGCACTCCACCTCAATATAGCAAAGTCAGATTAATCCCTTTGAATCAAAGCCAGTTCTGTTCCCAAATTAATGACATTTCCATTACGCAGACAAAGCCAGTGTGCTTTTCTTCTCAATTAATACTCTCGTTATACTTCGGTGTGGAGCACAGCATGTGTCGATCAGTAGTTGTTATTAATCAAGCAATATGTAAGGTGCAATCTATTGTTGCATTGATTTTGTCTTTTTCTTTTTTTGAGAATTCAAGGACACTGCTAAGTGCTTTTTTGGCACCAGAGAAGTTTTCCATCCCTGTGATCCTTAACATTGTGCAGAGCAATGGCAGAAACACAAGAACTTTGCACTGTAAACTAATCATACATTTTCTTTAAGGTTTTGATCTTAACTGAAACTTCTTTGGCCAGAAAGCCTTGATGATCTATGAGCCTGAAAACATCTAGGAATTCTTCAGGTTAATTGGTTTTGTGAAAATCACAAAATATTTGAGGTGGTTTTTTTTTCTTCTTTATCGGCGTTTAAGGTCAGTCAACTTGCAGAGAAAACTAATGCTAAGAAGAAGCATCCTTTAGGTTCCTACAATAAAACAGCCCGGAAGACACAGGTGAGTCTTTTTACACCTGTATACAGATAAATATTAAATCGATGTTGACCTCTGGGGAATTTCAGATCATGTTTTTATGAAAAATCATAAAAAAGGTGAAATGATGTTTAAGGTCAACACTCATGCTGACACTAGAGCAGAGGAGGACGAGGAAGAGGAAGAAGAAGAACAGGAAGAAGGAGAAGAAGAGGAAGAAGAAGGAGAAGAAGAAGAAGAAGAAGAAGAAGAAGAAGAAGAGGTGTATGAGAATGAGGAGGATTGTTTAGGCTCTGACAATGAACTTGTTAATAACGGAAAGGTGAGTCTCATTTCATGTCAACTCCCTGAAACGCATCGGTTGTAGTCTAGAGTTTTTTTCCGGGAACGGACATTCAAGGCATATGCAAAAAAGGGGCGAGGCCTGGTTGAGTTGCATTAGTAGTGTGTTGAAACCCACAGATATGGTAAGGGCCGTGACATTTCTGAAACACACTCGAAGCGGTTGACCAATCACAACACAGTCGCCGACCAATCAGAGCACATTGTGCTTTTCAGAGGAAACAGAGCATTACTGACAGACTGGGAAGGGAGGGACAGCAACAATGTAAAATATATGAAAAATAATATGTTTATGTGTCTAATAGATCCGAAAACAAAATCAAGACTTTGTAAAAGAGCATCATATGACCTCTTTAAAATTCCCTTTGCGTTACACATTCAGCTATCTACAAAACAATGCCAACAGTAAGATCAGTATCCTGAATCAGTAAGTCACTGGAATACAAATGAAAACACTGCTATCACATGTGTGAATCTTTTCTGTAGGCGTTTAGAATGAAAGCACACACACGACAGAATAATGCAGAAGATGAACATGATGATGGCTGTCAGATAATTCAAGAACAGGTGAGTCTAAATCTTTTAGCACAATATGGGATTTGTTACAAACAAGTAGGCCTAAGTGTTTACCTAAAGCTGCTTTCGTGGAAATCACAATAAAGTACGAGAGACACTGATTTCTGTAGGTGTTTAAGGCCAGATTACGTGCAAAGCGGACTACAGCCAGGAGGAAGGAGGATTGTTTAGACACTGACAGTGAAATAATTCAGGAGGCAGAGGTGAGTCTTGCTCTTTTACCTGTATGCTGTTTAGAATGCTATTATGAGATTGGTTACCTTCAACCTCTGCAGCTAGAAAGTCTTAGCCATTGACCGACATTTCTGTCCGTGTTTTCACTGTTATACAGTAGGGGCGCTATTACACATCTTCTGAAAAAGTATAGAATCTCTGGCTCAAAACAAAGGCGAAGAAGATGCAAAAATAAGCGATAGCATGTGTAAACATATGCATATGTAAAATAACATGATCATCAACATTAAACAACATATAAATCAAAACTGCCTAACATTACCAAATTAAATGTCGACCCAGGATGAGCTATAGGCCTGTGAAAGCTTTGGGGGTGTTGATGGAATCGATCTACTCCATCTGTGTTTTGCTCCTCGTACTAAATCTGATTCAGATGTTCCAGAATACGTTTTTTTCTCAGCTTTTTGCTCACAAGTTTGCTTTATTTATGAAACTTACCCACATCCAAGTGTTGAAAAAAAGAATGCTGCTTTCTTTTTTTTTCTTTTTTTTTTAAAGAAGAGGCTCTTTCTTTTGATAAATTGTATGTTCAGATATTCATACAACAATTTCATGCCTGGGGGGCATGAAAATCGTGTGAATATTATAAAAAATGCTGTCGGTGGCTGGCAACTTTTTTTTTTTTTAAACGCTGGCGGGGAAAGAGTTAATAGTCTGTGAAGTCTAAACCATCTTTAGACTAGTTGACCTAAAAGCTACAGAATTAAGTGGAACTAACAAACTCAAAATAAGTAAAGTGCTGTTTTCTGTAGCAGTTTAAGGTCAGATCACGTGCAAAGCGGACTACTGTCAGGAGAAAGCAGGATTGTTTAGACACTGACAGCGAAATAATTCAGGAGGCACAGGTGAGTCTTGCTCTTTTACCTGTTCTCGTTTAGTATGGTATTAAGAGATTGGTTACCTTCAATGTCTGCCACCATGAGGTCTTAATAATCTGTGAAGCCTAAACCATCTTCATACCAGTGGAGTTATAAATTTAGATGGAAATAACAAACTCAAAATATGAGAGATGCTGTTTTCGGTAGGTGTTTAAAGTCAGATCCCGTGCAAAGCAGAATAATGCCAAGAGAAAGAAGGATCGTTTAGACACTGACAGTGAAATAATCCAGGAGACACAGGTGAATCTTCCTATTTGACCTATATATCATGTAGTACACTATTATAAAACTGATTAACGCAACGTCATACAATTTGAAGCCTAAACCATATTGCTGCCATGCAACACTTGAACTAGAGTTTCAGGATAACTGATTTTGAAGAAATCACAATAAAAAATATTAGAAAAAAAATATTATTAAAAAATATGGGGGCAGTATAATTTCATCATTTATTTGATGAAAAACGCAGTAAAAATAGTAATATTTTGATATATGTTTTCAATTTGAATATAAAATGTAATTTATTCCTGTGAAGCTGAATTTTCAGTTTCATTACTCCAGTCTTTAGTGTCACATGATCCTTTTGAAAGTACACTAATGTTGCATTTGATGCTCAAGAAATGTTTCTTATTATCAGTATTGGAATTGATAATTGTGATGCTTCAAATTTTTGTGAAACAGCGATCAATTTTTTCAGCATCCTTTAATGAATAGAATGTAATCAATTTGATTTTAACATTATAAATGTCTTTAGTGTCACTTTTGCTTAATATAATGGATTCTTGCTTGATAAAAGAATTTATTTATTTAAAAAAAAAGATAAAAAATATTTCACAAACAGTAGTGTAAAAGTGATAATGTTTTCTGTAGGTTATTAAGGTCAAATCACGTGCAAAGCAGACTAATGCAAAGAGGAAGGAGAATTGTTTCAACCCTGATGGTGAAATAATTCAGGATGCACAGGTAATTCTTCCACTGGTATAAGATGTTGCATGCAATTATAAGTTATCCATTAACGCCTGGTTTAATCTGACTGAGTCTTATCCCGTCTCTCTCAAGGTCTATTTACCTGAGGAGAGATTAGAGGAAATGAGCGGCTCCACAACTCAGCAGCTCAACAAAACCGGTAACCTGAGTTACAGCTCAACACAGAAACATAAAAAGCAATGGTGCTGATCTGGCATCTAAGCTCTGCCCTATATTTTACAGTCTGAGAAGACTGTTTACCACCCAAAAGAACAGAGCAAGGACCATTCTTGCATTTACTTGCTTCAAATCCATTAAGTGTTTTACCTAAACTTCTCTTTATATTGACAACAACAGTAAATCTGCCCACAGGAGAGGAGGCCACTGGGGTGCAAAGAAACCGAAAAGTAAAGACAACTTTAAAGCCGGAAATGGGGGTGACACGGGGGTCAAGGAAGACCAAAGGTGCTGCGCCTGCTATCAACCCAAAATCAACACATTTCACTCCCAGAGCACATTCACCGGAGTCTCCTGAAGGACAGACAGAAATCCAAACAGGATTACCAATGGAGACAGCGTGAGTCTCAGTCACATGTCATGCTGTGTTCTTGTGTTTGTGTTTATAAATTCTGTACTGATGTGCAGGACCGGTAAGCATGATTGCGAGGCGTGTGTATTTGAATTCGGAAAGCCAAATGACAATAAATTCCCTGAATAATGTTCCCAGTGTGCACATCTATCCAAATAAATGAAGCATAAGGGATTGCATTATGTTGCAAATGTTTATATTATTATGCTAAATTGTGACCCGGTCAGAGTGAAACGGTAACAAAATACTGCTTTAGTTAACTGGCAGTTATAGTTTATAATTATAGTTTATCAGAGAGGGTTAGAGGGTTTTATACGTATAAATACGACCCAGTGCTTTTTCTAATTAATGGACAATCAATCCCCTAAACGTCCTTTTAATTTCCCTGAACTCCTCCCTCATGCTTTTCCGCCGCTTCATCAGTTTTTACCTCTTCAATCATCAGCCTGCTTGCATTCCCGTCGTGTTTTGGGCATACACAAAGCAGGTTGCGACTTCAAGTCAGAGGTCAGACAGAGGTCAAACAGCCTGGCTCCAAGGTTTTTAGGACTCATTAATATCCTGTCTTATCACTGTTTGCATTCCTCTCTCGTCACTCCATCCGTCCCAGTCTCCGGCGCTCTTTGATTGCAGCTCAGATTTCAGCCCGAACCCTTCTCAGGCCCTGTGAGCGGTGAGAAAGCAGAGAGGAGATTAGGGTATCACTTCACATCTGAGCTCTTATCATTAAATCTCTCTCACTCCCTACCTCACTCCGTCTGGGCTATATCTTAAGCTCAACACCAGACTTCCGACACTGTCCTCCAGTTGATTCTCATTAATACTTGATATCTTTTGTTGTTGTTTTTGACAGCATGGGTCATTCGAGGAACACAGGTGGAAGAGAAGATGCACAACACACTCTGGTGGAGAAAGTAAAGAAAAATAAAAAACCTAACAAGCAAACAGTCAAATCAAACGGGAAGACTGTTCAAATTCATAAAGACATTGAGACCCAGAATACCAGTGTCCCAGATGATCCCACTTCAGCCGCAAAGAAAGTGAGTTACACTGTAAAAAATAAAAACAAATTTTCTGCCAGTACATTATCCAGTAATTTTATGGAAATTTCCGTTAACCCTTAAAACACAAACTAATGCAATGTTTAATTCAAAATACAGGTAAAACACCTGTAAAAAAAAACAATATGGAAAATTCCTTCATATTTATACAGGGCATTGTGCCCTATTTTTTAGTGTGTACATACGAGTCCATATGCTCTTATTTATTTTATATGCCTTATAATTGTTATAATATACTCTCAATCTGCAGAAGAAAAAGAAAACAGAAAAACAGAAAATAGAAGAGGGTGAAGAAGAAGAAAAAGAAGAGCCTAAAAAAGCCCAGAACTCAATAGTTCAAGTTAAAACGAAGAAGAAAAAGAGTCAACCAGCATTTGTTGTAGGTGAGGTTATGTTGAGATAAGGTAAGCAGCATTTAAAGACAAGAAGTTTTGTGGTAATAGTGAACAGATTTTACATACATGGTTATATACAAAAGTTTGGGGTATGTATTTTTTTTTAATAAGGATGCATTAAATATATTATATATTTATATATACAATTTTTTTTTTTATCAAATAAATGTTGTTCTTTTGAACTTTCCATTCATCAAAGATGAAAAATATTAAGCTGCATAACTGTTTTCATCATTGATAATAATAATAATAATAATAATACATATTAGAGCACCAAATCATCATATTAGAATAATTTCTGAAGGATCATTTGACATTGAAGACTCGAGTAATGATGCTGAAAATTCAGCTTTGCCATCACAGGAATAATTTTATTTATGTGACCCTGGACCACAAAACCAGTCACAAGGGTTATAGGACAATATTTGGCCAAGATACAACTGCTACAACTATTTGAAAATCTGGAATCTGAGGGTGCAAAAAAATATTGAGAAAATCCCCTTTAAAGTTGTCCAAATGAAGTCCTTAGCAATGCATATTAGTACTACTAATTTACAAAAGATGTTCATGGAACATGATCTTTACTGAATATCCTAATAATTTTTGGCATAAAAGAAAAATGTTGACCCATTCAATGTTTTGCCACAAATATACCTGTGCGACTTATGACTGGTTTTGTGGTCCAGGGTCACATATATAAATTATATATATAATAGAAAACAGTTATTTTAAATTGTAATTCCATATCACAATTTTATTGTTTTTACTGTATTTTTGCCTTGGTGAGCATAGTAGACTTTTTGCAGACCCCAAACTTTTGAAAAGCGGTGTATATTTATGTTTATTAGAGGTAACTCATTAGGTTAAGACAGCAATTTCATAAACAGAACAAAATTAAGAACATTCAACAATTTCAATGCTTTTGTTTTAGGAAAACCTCGGCCACAGGAAGCTGAATGGATGGCAAATCCAGTGGATGAGCCTGAGAGACCAATGACCCTTCAGAGAGAGGTGAAAACTCACGACACAACGGATGACCAAAACTCTGAGAACACACAAGAACAAACCTATATTGACTCTGAGGATGACATGGATGCTGATACAGACTCAGAGAATACAGACACACATGAAGCACACAAAGAATCTCCCAGATCAGTTTACAGCAGTCACAGATCGCAGCACTCACTCATTACAGCATGTTCAGATGCCAGCATTCACAGACTCTCACAGGACTCCATCAGAACCTCCTCAATAGGGGTGGCTGCCCCCTGCGGCCCATGCAGCTCAGCAACCCTGTCTCTTATCCACCTGCCTCCTCAGTCAACACACCCTCCTGCCTCACACCCCACTAAATCTGAGCCAGAAACCACCAAATCTAAGACAGGCAATGATGTGAGTATTTCTCATTCAACAGCTAGAAATGAATTTGACTCTATACCAGGGGTAGCCTGCTCCTGGAGTTCAGTTCCAACACAATTGGCTGTTGTTTCCAAGTAATCCTGAGCACCATTAAGTGGTTTGTGTGTGTCTGATTACAGTTGGAGATAAACTCTGCAGGATGGTAGCCCTCCAGGAGCAGGACTGGCTAGCCCTGATCAATATAATTGTATACGGTTTATATAAGACTGTCAGTGAATTAGTGGTGAGCATTTTACAGTGACTGTCTACAGTTACAGTAGGTGGCGACAAGTGACTGACTTTATAAATGAGTGAACAAATCTTTAATTTACCAATTTGTTCAAGCATACGCATTCATTCAGCAATGACTTAAGTGAGTCATTGAATAGTTCACTTAAACGTTTTGTTAATAAACACTGACTCGTTCAGAAAAAACTGATGACTATGATTTTACTTCATTTGGAACTGTTTTCGTTGATGGAGAAAACGTGCCTTAGTGCCTGCCCACTTTTACAGCAGCTTTGGTGTTGGAAGTATTTTTCCCATTACGACATCTTTTGCAAAGCTTCATGGGAGTGGGTGGGTGCTAAAGAGCTCTTTTGACATGATTTGCTTGTCGCACAATTTGCTTTCGCTGATTGGTGGAGATTTCTCTGTAGAATCATGGGTAATGTAGTTTTTCACTAGAAAAACTGCGGTTGAACACATTTTGAAATAATGAAGGCTGATGGCTTGATCAGAAGTACATGTCAGTTTAAATATGAAAAACCTTTAGGGATATTTAACGATTAATCGCGACTAATCGCATCCAAAATAAAAGTTTGTATTTACATAATATATCTGTGTGTGCTGTGTATAATTATTATTTATATTTGAATACACACACATGCATGTTTATATTTTAGGAAAAAAATGTATATATAAAATATTTATATTTATATATAATATAAATGATATATATACAGTATATACACGCAACTATTTCTTACATATATACATGTATGCATGTAAGATCCCGTGCAAAGGGATAAGTAATATCACGTTTGCAGTTGTGCTGTTCATCTGAATATCAGCATTCTTGTCTGTGTGTGATATTGCTTAAGTACTTATAAATAATGGTAAAACAATCACCTGTCATGTTACAGTCATATTCATAACCCTACCATTGATTTCCCTATTAGGTTAAAAGCAGCGAGGTGCCAACTAACAAAAAAGCTGCAGCGCTGGCTGAAAAGACAGAGCTTCGTCGTCTGGAAGTGGAGAAGAGACGGAGGGAGAAAGAGGAGGAAAAGAAGAGACAGCAAGAAAAAGAAGCGACAGAAGAGAGGATGAGGCTGGAACTAGAAGAAGAACAGAGAAATAGAGCAGAGGAAACGAGGTACTATATGTCCCTGCTTTTTGGATAGAAATACTGTAACGAAACACTATATCCCACAGACACTGGCAAGACACTATTACTGTGATATATGCAGGTTACGGAAGATTAGAGAAGAAGATGAGAGACGAAGAAGACAAGAGGAGGAGATGGAGAGACAGAGGAGAGAACAGGCAGAGAAGGAAAGAGAAAGAAGACGACATGAGGAGAAGAGGAGGCTGCTGGAACGGCTCCAGAGAGAAAGACAGGAAGAGGAGAAACGGCAAGCTGGTAAATATCCATGCAGTAATGGTTTCTAATTGGTTGGGGCCCTTAACATGTGACATTGATTCCATAATATCTCTTGGAGTGTATTCTGGTTGTGTGTGACACTAGTTTTTATGAAACTTAAGCCCCTTTCACAGAGCGTTGATCCCATAAAATTGCTATAAAATTGCTAGAGTGCCTTCTGTGTGAATATAAACATGTCCCAGGATTGATCCCGGGATGGGGACCTAGTATTGGTGGGATCAGTCCCAGTATGCACTCTGTGTGAACAAAAGGCAGGATCATAAGTAAAGACGGTGAAGCTGAGATCATTCGCCAGCTTAGTGGAACTGTATGCGAAGCACTCGTTTGTGATAGAATCAGAAAAAAATTCACAAGCATGGTTTCTCGGGAGAGAAATCGCAGCTCTTAAGAAAACTTAACTTAAGACGCTGCAGAGACATTACACGTTACATCCTGATGTCACATCTCTTTACGGAATGTGTGTGAACACACACACAGATTCCAGAAAATCCCTGGCAGTGTGAATGAACCAAAATCAAAGGATCCCCGAACAAATCCATGAAAGCGTTGTGAAAATTATCAAAAATGCTGGAGCTGGCTGGCAACTTTAAAAAAAACGCTGGCGAGGAAACGGTTAAAGTACAGTTAAAGGTAAATTTCAAGTATAAAAATTAATACCTAAATAGGAACATAGTGGTATACTTAAAATTATTTTTTTTTTTTTATAAATAGCAAACTTAAAAAAGAAAACTTTAATTATACTTGCTGAATAAAAAGTATTAAACTAGTAGTTTACTGAGAGTATACTTCAAATACCCCTTTTCCACCAAAGCAGAGCCAGAGCTAGATTGGAGCCAGAGCCTAGTTCCAAATCGGTTCTTTGTGTTTCCACACCCAAAGCTCCAGCTCCGAGCCAGGAAAAGTGGTTCTTAAGTAGCACCAAAACATTGCTGGGCTAAAACAGGGCTAGAAGTAAGAACCGATTACGTCAGGCACTGGGGGCGGGGTCAACAAGACGAACACAAACTTGAGATCCGCCATTGTTGAAATAGCAGCTAATGGAGCTAACAGCTGCTGCTCGTTTGTAATCTCCGTCTATACAAATTACGGCGAACTGCACGAATGCGTTGGATTCGCTGTGTTTTCGTTGTGTTTTGATGCCGATGTAGGATCGTAAAGCCATGTGAATCAATAGTAACGCAACATTTGCAGTGTTGATGAAGGCTTGTTCGCAGCGGTGCTGTGCAGAGACCGATCGGCGATCGCCGTATGATAACGAGTCCAGCGAGAGCACACGACTCCTTATGCTTTTGATTCACTCATACGTTTTTTTAAATATTATACGTGGATCGGTCTGCGCAGCGCCGATGCATCTCAAACAAGCCTGGTGTGTGTGTGTGTGTGTTTCCCGCTAGCGTTGCTGAGAAAGATGAGACGTATACAGTGACGTAAGACCTGGCTCTGTTGTGGCTCTCTAGCCTGTGGAAACGCAAACGGTTCTTAGCAGGCTCCTCAGTTGAACCAACTATGAACTGGGACTAGCTCTAGCTCCGATCTAGCTCTAGCACTGCTTTGGTGGAAAAGGGGTAAAAGTGTACTTTCATAAAGTAAAAAATGTGCTACAAGTATTTGACTAGTAAACTATCAGTATACCTATAGGTTGACTTATAGTAAAGTTGCAGTACAAACAAAAAACGTAGTTGTAAACTAGTTTACTACGATTACAGTACACATAAAATTACACTTTTATACACTAAAAAGAGGGCCAATTTGGTCCCAAGAAGTATTGAAATAGTACAATTACAAGTACATTGACTGCCTATTTTTATATACAACTGCCTATTAAAGCAGCTCACTAGGTTTTGGAACAGAGCAGCCTGCATGAGTTACACTACTGGTGATTTAATAAGTACACTGTTAATATATTACTGTTAAATATTTGTGCTGTTTGTGGCCATGGTCACATAAAAATAAAAAAATCCTTGATACATGTACTGTGCTAGACTAACTGGTCTGGATTTCAGCCTGGACAATAACAAATACTGATCACAGTACCAAGGCCCTGTCCCAAAAAATGGCACACTTTAGGTCTTGTGTCTTTCAATTGCACAAGTCCATGAATTCAATAAGACCGTAGGAAGTCCCACTGGTCATTTTATGATTCAAGAGGGTGCTCACCGGGCACTGTGCACCCAACAGTCTATGCAGCATTACATCACCTAAAGCCCAATTTATACTTCTGTCGAGTGTATGTCGTAGGCTGTGTGTTGCATGCGTAACCTATGACGTACCCTGACGTGCACCTCTCCAAAAATGTAACAACGCGTCAATTCTATGCGGAACGCAAGCACTGTGATTGGTCTGCCAAAACCCCTCCCTCAGGGTTACACATGCTCCCTCTGCATGTGTAACTGCACGTCAACGCGAACAAGGACATGGTGTAAGGCAGGGGTCTCCAACCTTTTTGTGAGTGAGGGCTCCCTGAAGGGATAAAAAAGTCTTGAGGGCTACTTGTTTGACAGACGCTCACACACACACACACACACACACACACACACACACACACACACACACACACTACTATTAATATTGTTAAATATTATGACAATTGAATTTATAATTACCGTATATACCCGAATATAAGAGGAGTTTTGTTGTCCTAAAAATAGGCTGAAAAATGGAGGGTCGTCTTATATTTGCGATATAGACAAAATCACGGGGGGAAAGGGAGAAAGAACAACGGCATAATATGAAATAGTGACTGAATGATTTTAGCTATACTTGCATGTAAAATTAGAAAAGCAACATAATATCTGTGTTTAACTAAATTAAAACGCTGCTCCTCTGCCGTGCGAGACGCAGAGAGAACAAGAGAGGTGCGCGCACGAGACGCAGGGCGAGAGAGAGAGAGAGAGAGAGAGAGAGAGAGAGAGAGATTCTTATCTTATATTCAGGGTCGGGTATTAGGGGTGTAACGGTTCACAAAATTCAATACGATACAATAGTGACAACGTTTTAACAACATGGCCAAAAAGTTGCTATAACTATGTTGTGTGGTGAAGGTTGTTACAGCGTTGTCACAATGTTGACATTAAACCACCGTTCAGGGCCATTGCTTAAGGTTGTGCCAACGGTGACAACCACTGGACTCCATAATGCACTCCTCACTACCCTGAAGCGGGAAAATCAGTATTAAATTCCAACCACCTGTTGGGTTCGTTGTGTTCTCATTCATCATCGAGCAAGGATACGCGAGTTTTGCGTTTAGCCTACCAGCTATCAAACACAACCTACAACTTTAATTTCTACTGTAATTAATGTAGCATCGCTCACACTGTTAAATGTATGACTTGGAAGTGCAATTTGATTATATGCAGTTTTAATAAAGTTGAAATTAATGAAAGCTTCTGTCATTTTTACTCTTCAAAGTGTAGGCTACACTTGCAGGTGTTGATAGCCCCATTAAATAATAATATAGATAATAATATAGATAAATAATAAACGATAAAAAGTATATAATTATCTAACAAAATACACCATATAAAAATATTGTCAAAACGTCTGAATGTCGCGCAACAACGTTGCTACAGCCCTGTCACTGCCACTCCTCGTTGAAATAATGTCTTCTTTTTTGCATGACTTGCATCATCAGCCATAATTAATCTTTTTTTTTTCTTTTTTATAGTTCAATTTATCTCATGTAGAGTATGTACCGTCTGCCCGCGACCAACTCAACTCACAGAAGTGACTTTTTTTTTTTTTTGCACAACGTAATTGCCTATGGCAACGTATGTTGACTCAACGTGCAGATTCAAAATATTTTAAATTATTTAATTATTTTATTATGTTTTAATGGTATATGAAATGTCACCAATAGTTATTTTCTCATTTTATGCCATTATCATAAAAAAAAAAGAAGAAAGATTACAATTCAGGCTATTTATAGAAGGTGCTGCGCGGGCGACTCAGAGACTCCACGCGGGCTACCAGGTGCCCGCGGGCACCATGTTGGAGACCACTGGTGTAAGGGCTACAGGTCCGACGCAGAAGTATAAATAAGCCTTAAGTGTGCATTTGGTGAAGGACCACATAGATCATTATACATCCTACTACATTAAAATGTAAATATCCTTTAAACATAATGCTTTATGAATAAGTGAATAAATTAATGAATGAATGACTTTCCTCATTTTCAGCTGAACTGGAACGCCAGCGTTTGGAAGAAGAAGCTCGGAAGGAGGAGGAGTGCAGGAAGCTGTCAGAGATGGATGAGGATGAGAGACTGGAGTACCTGCGAAGACAGCAGGAGGAGGAGGAGGAGAGAAGGAAAGCTGCTGAGGAGAGGAGGAGGAAGGAGAAGGAAGCAGCGATGCATGCTGAACAGGAGGCCAGACTGCAGGCTGAGCTGTTTGCCAGGTATGTCAAACACGTTCATTCAGAACTATATCAATGTTTTATCAACTATGTGAGAACATTAAAGCTACACTATGTAAATTTTGGCTCTCTAGCAGTTGAATCATAACACTACGAATTACATGCAGAGGAACATTTTGGTAATTCCGTGAGTTGTGCTTCGGCTCTGCTATTATGTGTAAATTAATCTGATGCCTTAAAGGTAGGGTAGGCAATTTTGGAGAGGCTAGCAATAGCAAGCTAGCTTTGGAAGCATGAGATCCCTTTAAATTACCTCATGTCTCAAAGCACATAACATATCATAATAGGTTGATAGTGCTGACATAGAAACACATAAATCCAAGTCAGAGGACGTGAACAGCTCCGGGTAGAACGTCACGGGTTGCCATCTCATAATTACAGTTATGACATGGTGTGAACGCAGCATAAGCTCGTTGTTTAGGTTCAGGAGGAACTGTAAAAGGCGACTGGTGTTTGTGGCCAGGGGTGCCATATAGGGGGGAAAAGTTAGGACAATTCCAAGGGCCCCTGACTGACAGGCCCTTTAAAATTATATTATACACTATATAAACCATCATCATTGAGTATATTTCAAATAATAATAAAATTAATGATGTCTTTGATTTGACTTATTTTGGCAATAAAATTTAAATATCCCCATTGACCAAAAAGTAAACATCCATATTGACCGACCACCCCCCTGTATCTGCATGAAATGGTTTGGTCCTGCCTTAGCGCACTCATCAGTAGCCGCGTTTCCATTACAGATTTGCACAACACTTTTGCGATATTTTCTAAAAGTCGACAAAAAAATATTACGAAATGACGGCGTTCCCATTAACTGATGTTATGTGACTAAAACTATGTTTTTCCTCTTGTGATAAGTCATTCCAAAAATTATGCCATGTATGTTGTTAGGTTTATATCCCAGCCACCGCACGCCATTATTTTTAATGGAAGGAGACATGTGAAATGTTTTAATTTGATGGTGGTAACTCAAAAGTTGTTTTTTACCACTTCGTTATTTTGGCTCGGAATGTCGTTTGTTGGAAATATAAACTGAATTTAGAAATGCTTTTGAAATGAAAAACTTTGCGTTTAATAAACAAAATATATTTCTGAAATGAAGACAGCGTTTGGAGTGCAGTGCAAAATAATCCGTTCCCTGAGTCCACGGCCTTTGTTGTTTATGTCTTATCTGTATGGCTAAACATAGCAGTATTGTGAGTTGTTTCCGCTGTCATAAAGGAAAAAAATCCATCAGAAGCGCAGGTGCCTTCATCGGACAGAGGGTTAAAGAAAACGTAGCATATTTAGGTTCATAGTTAGGCTATGTTTAAATATTATTATTATTTTAATTTCATATGTTGATTATGAAAAGTGAGCAGCATGAGTAAGGCTACATAATCAGATATGCATATGGGGACATGGCTTTTGAGTACTTTTTGTATAAACTTTATCTTAATTTTAATCAATGTTTCATAAACTAATTGGCTGGATTTAATAAACAATTAGGAAATATAGCAGTCAATATAATCATGACATGGAGGTCAGCGACATTAATAGCATTGCATGTGAACTGGAGCACGCTGGCGAGTCAGCACGTCAGCTCGCCAATAGCTGGCGAGTCAGCACGTCCTCACGTCAGTCTAGAGTTTATTAATAAACAATTAAAATGTCTCCTTGCTATTTTTGACACATTAATAATCAATACTTACAACACCTCGTATTGTTTCATAGGGCCCAAAATTGCTAGCGGCGCCCCTGTTTGTGGCGCTCAGTTACTGTCCACAACTCTGAATAGCCTTATGGAATGTGCTGATAACGCTGATGCCGGTAACATTTTTTGGTCCTGAGAAATCCACAGAAGATATATGTAAACGTTTTAATAATTTAGATCCTAAATCTACCCTAAGCTTTAAGTTGAGGCGCAACGCTGTGGCTGTGATTACAGACGATTGCCTGAAAATGAATCTCTTCCATGAGCACGTAAAGGATTCGTTCACTTCAGAATTCAAATGTCCTGATATTTTACTCACCCCCACGTCATCCAAGATGTCCATGTCTTTCTTTCTTCAGTCGAAAATAAATTAAGGTTTTTGAGGAAAACATTCCAGAATGTTTCTCTATAAAGTGGACTTCAATGGGGTACAACGGGTTGAAGGTCCAAGTTCCAGTTTCAATGCAGCTTCAAAGAGCTTGACGCGATCCCAGCCGAGGAATAAGGGTCTTACCTAGCGCAATGATCAGGTCATTTAAAAAAAAAAAAAAAATGTATATACTTGTTTAACCATAAATGCTTTTCTTGCTCTGTGCCACGCATTACATTAAAACGTTGGAAAGGTCACGTGTGTCGTAGGTGGGTAGGGCAAAAACATCTAATTTTCTCCTCCAATCGTCCAGCATTATTGTTTTACCTTCTTTTTCTAAAGGACGTTTGACTTCGTCTTTGCATGTTCTCTTTGTAAACACTTGATCGGTACTTTCGTCTACGTTGCGCGTGACCTTTCCAACATGATTATGTAATGCGTGGCGCATCGCAGAGACAAATTTTTTTAAAAATTAGAAAATGGCCGATCGTTTCGTTAGGTAAGACCCTTATTCCTCGGCTGGGATTGTGTAGAGCCTCTGAAGCTGCACTGAAGGTGCGATTTGGACGTTTAACCCCCAGGTTGTACCCCGTTGAAGTCCACTTTATAGAGAAAAATCCTGGAATGTTTTCCTCAAAAACCTTAATTTCTTTTCGACTGAAGAAAGAAAGACATGAACATCTTGGATGACATGGGGGTGAGTAAATTACCAGGAAATTTTAATTCTGAAGTGAACTAATCCTTCTAATCCTAACTAATCCTAAACTCTCACTATTTCTTTCGTGTAGCCTACTATTCTGAACAATGTCTGAAACTTTAAGATGAATCGCTTGTTGTAGACTATTCCTCAAATCGCTTTGGATTAAAGCGTCTGCTAAATGAATAAATGTAATCTGAAAAAATGTATATCTGAAAAATATATCTTATGAGCAGGAAAGTATAGCTTATATATGCCACTGTTGTTTTGACATCAAAAATCAATTGTTTTAAAATTATTCAAAATTACAAAAGTTCAGGAACTGATATTAGATAGATAATGTGTTTCCATGGTCTTGTTTATTTTTACATTTTTAATGTGTAGCGTTCTCACATGAAGGATCATAATGGTTTATTTTTTATACAGATCATATCTATTAGCATGCATTAAAATGGTCTGCATATGTTGTATTGGTTTAAAATCTCCATACGATTTTGCTTACAAAAAAGTTAAATATTGCTCTTTTCACACTGTACAGGAGCTTTGTGTGAAGTATAGTGTGTTTCTCTCTATGACAGGCAGAGGGCAGCACTGGAGCAGCAGTTAAAGTTTCACAGGGGTCTTTTTGTGGAGGCAGAAGGGCTGGAGCAGACACAGGATATCTCCCGTCCCTGGCTTTTCTCCTATTTCACCCTGTTGAAGCTGCTTGGCTTGGCTGAGCCCACACTTGAGGAATAAGATACACTCAAAGATGTGCTGTGATTCCTTCTTTTGGGTTCATAAAGTCCTACACCAGTGCTTACAGCTGTGTGGCTACTTACAACTAGTTTCAGTTATGTGTACCGACGAATTGGGATCACTTCAGGGAGCCCCTATCAGCTTCGAGATATAGAGAACAGGCCAATGGGCCATTGGCGTGCAAGATTTGCATCTCGCGTTCCGCCCCACGGGTATAAACAGGAAGCGATAGCAACGCACTGACGTCATTCACTTCGGAGCCAAACGGCGTTGATGAAGCAAGACTGCTTTTCTAAAAGAGAGCCTATCTACAAGAGAGTTACTCCAGAGAACGAGAAGGACGCTTTGTGTTGGGTCTCGGGAGTCAGGAGTGACAGCGTGTGAAGCTACAAAGCCTCGCCGCTCTCATTCCCCTCCCCACAAGAGGGCGAGAATGGCAGTGTGTGACGCTACAAAGTCTCGCCACTCTCATTCCCCTCTTCTCAGTGGAGCGTGGACGACAGTGTGCGACGCTATGCCTCGCCGCTGTTGTTCCCCACTGAGGAAGGGGGTGAGGCAGACCGTGTGCAACGCCTCAAAGCCTTGCTGCCGGTACGTCTGTGGTGCCGATGATCCCGCTTGTACGGTCTCTGGGGGCCTGGCTAGCGCTCCCCAGGCTGTCTCGCTGGCTCATCCACACCATCAGACTCGGCTATGCGATTCAGTTCGCCCGGCGTCCCCCCAAGTTCAGGGGCATTCACTTCACGTCTGTAACGAGGGAGAATGCCCCTGTACTTCAGGTGGAGATCGCTATCCTACTGGCGAAGGACGCGATAGAGCCGGTCCCTCCAGCCGATATGAAGTCCGGGTTCTACAGCCCGTACTTCATTGTACCCAAGAAAGTCGGTGGGTTATGACCGATCTTGGATCTGCGATACTTGTACCGCTCCCTTCACAGGATGCTGTTCCGAATGTTGACGCAGAAACGCATCTTCAGGTGCATCCCCAAGATTGGTTTGCAGCGATCGACCTGAAGGACGTGTACTTTCATGTCTCAGTTCTCCCTCGACACAGACCATTTCTATGCTTTGCATTCGACGGACGAGAATATCAGTACAATGTCCTGCCCTTCGGGCTGTCCCTGTCGCCCCGTGTCTTCAGAGAGAGAGCGTGGTGTTCGCCTTCTCAACTATCTCAACGACTGGCTGATCCTTGCCCAGTCGCGGAATCAGTTGTGCGAACACAGGGACATGGTGCTTCGGCACCTCAGCCAGTTGGGTCTTCGGGTCAACTGGGAGAAGAGCTAACTCTGTCCCATACAGAGGATCTCTTTTCTCGGGATGGAGATCGACTCGGTCGCCATGACAGCGCGCCTCACAGTGGAGTGCGTCCAGTTGGTGTTGAACTGCTTGAATTCATTCAGAACGCAGCACAGCGGTACCACTGAAACAATTTCAGAGGCTCCTGGGGCACATGGCAGCAGCAGTCACAGTAACGGCGCTAGGGCTGCTCCATATGAGACCGCTTCAACGCTGGCTACACGACCGAGTCCCGAGATGGGCGTGGCACAGCGGGTCCCTCCATGTCCAAGTGACGCCAAACCTTCAGCCCGTGGTCGGACCCTTCATTTTCTACGGGCAAGAGTGCCTCTAGAACAAGTGTCCAGGCATTCTGTTGTCTCCACGGATACCTCATCCACCAGCTGGGGTGCCACGTACAATCGGCTTGCCGTTTCGGGTCTGTGGACGGGGCCCCAACTGCAATGGCATATCAATTGCCTGAAGTTACTGGCAGTTCGTCTTGCTCTCAGCCGCTTCAAAACGCCGCTCAAAGGCAAGCACGTTCTGGTCCGGACGGACAGCACTGCGGCCGTTGCGTACGTCAACAAACAGGGTGGTCTACGCTCCCGCCGCATGTTCCAACTCGCCCGCCATCTCCTCCTGTGGAGTCAGAAGCATCTGAGGTCCCTTCGTGCCATTCACATTCCGGGCCCGCTCAATCGTGCGGCCGACGAGCTGTCACGGTTACCGATGCTCCCCGGAGAGTGGAGACTCCACCCCCAGGTGGTCCAGCTGATCTGGAGTCGCTTTGGGGGCCGCACAGATCGGTCTGTTTGCCGCCCCCGACACGACCCACTGCTAGATGTTTTATTCCCTGACCGAGGGAACCCTCAGCACGGATGCACTGGCACACAGCTGGCCCCGGGGCCTACGCAAATATGCGTTTTCCCCCAGTGAGCCTTCTTGCACAGACACTGTGCAAGTTCAGGGAGGACGAGGAGCAGCTCCTCTTGGTAGCTCCGTATTGGCCCAACAGGACTTGGTTCCCGGAACTAGTGCTCCTCGCGACAGCACCTCCTTGGCCCATTCCTCTGAGAAAGGACCTCCTAACTCAGAGACGGGGCACCCTGTGGCACCCGCGTCCGGACCTCTGGAAAGAAACTCCATGTCTGGTCCCTGGACGGGATGCGGAGGTTCTAGGTGACCTACCGCAAGCGGTAGTTGACACCATCACTTCTGCCAGAGCCCCCTCTACGAGAGGGCTGTATGCGCTGAAGTGGAACCTGTTCGTCGATTGGTGCTCTTCTCACCAAGAAGACCCCCAAAAGAGTTCGGTCAGATCTGTGCTCGTTCCTGAGGGGGGCGAGGAGACTAAATCCGCCTCGTCCTCCCTCTATACCCTCTTGGGACTCCGAGTCACTAGTTCGGCTCCTCAGTGAAAAACGTCAGTGCGTTGCTCTCGCTTCCTGTTTATACCCGCGGCACGGGGCGGAGCGCAAGATGCAAATCTCGCACGCCAATGGCCCACTGGCCTGTTCTCTATATCTCGAAGCTGATAGGGGCTCCCTGAAGTGATCCCAATTCGTCGGTACAACCGACGTACGTCTCCGTTCCCTCCTTCAGGGAACGAGGGTTACCATACGTAACCGAGACGTTTTCTCTAACAGGTGCCACATTGCGGAAATCTGCTGGATTGCTCACATCATTTCAGATGTCATATGACTTGTATCACCTGCTCAAACTGGATTTTTCTTCATTCCTGTCTGAAAATATAGTCCAAACCCTATCTGTACCCCTATACCTAACCCTACAGATAACTTATCCCTAAAATCAGAGGGGAATGATAGGTGAATGACACAGATGTAGAAGCACCTAACCCTGGTTAGGTCTAAGCCTAAACTTGACATAAAATGTAAACTTGTCCCTCAAATCTGGTTGATGGGAATGTTGTTCCAGGACCAACAAAGATGTTGCACTTGGTGAAATCACCTTCACGGTTCTGAGACTTTAACTTTCTGTAGGAGAGTCAAGCTTCTGCAACAACAACAACATGTGACTAATTACGTGATCCTGCATAAAGCAGTCCGGGACTCACTATAGGGGTTTTCAGCAAACTTCCAAGGGGCCTCAAGATGAAAATTATTTAATATAAGGCAAGCATTAAAACAAGCTAAAAAAACAAAAAAAAAAATATTCTTTAAAAGACCTGGAAATATCTCTAGACCTGGAAAGTAATGGGAATTAATATTATATAACATTTTTATAAATAATATATATTTTTCTACATATGCCTGCCAAGAGGGTGGGTTTTTTGGAGTCGTAGAGGTCGAGAATCACTGTTATAGAGTGAACAGCGCCCTCTACTGTCCACAGCAGAAACTTTTGGTAAAAAAAACATGACGACAAAGTTGTTCAGATATATTATCATATTTTATATGTAGTTAATTTGGCACTATAGTAGAATAAAAGTATACAGGTGTGAAAGATCACAGCACGGACCACAACATGTCATAGCTATGATTCATTTCCAATCGATCTCATTTTATCTGGAGAGCATTACAACTGACTAAAGGGAACTTCGCTTTTTAAAAATATAAAATTCAGTTTAAGAATATATTCAAAGTTTCAGTACACATTACTTAATATTATAAGAGTTGTAGGTCTAACATAAAAAAAAACTATATGACTTACTTTCATAATCAGGCAGCAGCAGCTTATTTCTGTTGACTGGTAACAGTTAACGTTACTGGGCGACTGTTAAAATTTGAACTGTCGCCGCGGAAACCATATTTAATTAGCCTACCCAACTGACCAAAAAACACATTTTTTCAAAAAATGTTTTTTACTGTGTGTAAATTCCTGATAAAATGTACAGTGTGGGGACAAAAGATTTACAAAGAGAAACTGACATTGCATTTATTAACTTCTTCCGAAATGCGCGTGTTCCCACACACTGTAAAAGAGTGTTATTTCATGAACCAAAGGGTCAGCCCCCTAAAAGGTTGCCAGATCAGAGGAGACACTGGAAGAGGTGGTGGCAGAGATGGGGGAGAAGACAGTAGGGGAGAAAGTAGAAGAGATCATAGAGGAGTGGACGAGTCAGTGGACAAGAAGCATTAAGTGGAGAAGCCACCTATAGGTGTACTTTTAATAGTGAGTGGTTCAACCAAATGGCCATTCATTCCCATATAGGCACCACCAGCTCCTACTACTGGTGCTCTGTTTGCAGACAAGAGAACTCATGTGCACATCAAGGTGTGACAGATATGAGCAGGCATGTCGAAAGTAATTGGCGTTGGGCCAAAGAACAGGCACTTCAGTCAACAAGCGGCATCACTTCTATTTGTTCTGGTCAATTATGAACAATAGGTCAAATTGAACTGCTAGAAAAAAACTTGAGAGAATTGGGTGGGCCAGAGGGGCCACTGCTGCAAATATTTGAGTGGCTCCTCCAATCTCACTCCAAACTTTTGATAAAACTTGAGAGGCCTGCTTTACACTTTACATTACACATTGTCATATCCAAAAAGATATCCATGGTATAACCATGGTGATGTTTTTTTTTTTTTTGTGCATTTGTGTGCTGCCAGATATCTAAAGTGATTCCTCTAGAGCAGTGATTCTCAACCTTTTTTGACTTCAAGGCCCCCTTTGTTTGAGACAATATTCGAAATCCCTCTAAGCTAATATGTAGACTAACTCTGGCACTTCTGTTCAACATATACACTTTTTATTGTTTAATGTCGGACATCTTCGTTTTTGTGGGTTTTTAAAATAATTTTACCAAATTTCACCAATGCTATAGAAACATAAATTAGCCAAAATTATAATTATTATGGTCATGAACTGATTTCTTTTGTAACATATGATAAATCCCCTAAACTTTCACTCAACTGTCGATGTAGAGAAAAGAGTGCGAGTGACCGCTTTGGGTTAGTAATGTGCTAGGCTACCTATACAATTGATAGTACATTTTTAGAAGAAACAGTACAGCACCTAAAAACATCAACCTGCGCCCTTGACACACTCCCCACTTCTTTTTCAAAAGTGTGTTTAACTGTTTAGAAGCAGATCTCCTAGAAGTGGTAAATGCCTCACTTCTTTCTGGGACGTTTCCAAACTCCCTTAAAACCGCAGTAGTTAAGCCTCTCCTGAAAAAGAAAAATCTGGATAACTCCATACTGAGCAACTACAGACCAATCTCAAATTTTCCCCTTCATAGGCAAGATCATTGAAAAAGTTGTTTTCAGTCAGCTGAACAAATTCTTGAACTCAAACGGATACTTTGACAATTTTCAATCTGGTTTCTGACCGCATCACAGCACAGAGACAGCGCTCATAAAGATAATAAATGATATTCGCCTCAATACAGATACAGGTAAAACATCAATTCTGGTACTACTCGACCTCAGTGCTGCATTTGACACTGTTGACCACAACATACGCTAGAAAATTGGGTTGGGCTTTCTGGAATGGTCCTCAAATGGTTCAGGTCATACTTAGTGGACACCCTATCACCCCTATCACGTAATGACTACAGCCCCATTGACTCTCTGTGCAAATGCATTGAAGAAGTTAACAGTTGGATGTGCCAAAACTTTCTTCAGTTAAACAAAGACAAAACTGAAATCACTACATTTGGAAACAAAGATGAAATTCTCAAGGTGAACGCATATCTTGAGGCTAAAGGTCTAAAATCAAAAAATCAAGTCAGGAATCTTGGTGTGATTTTGGAGTCAGACCTGAGTTTCAGTTGTCATGTCGAAGCAATAACAAAATCAGCTTACTATCATCTCAAAAATATTGCAAGAATTAGATGCTTTGTTTCCAGGCAGCCTTTGTTTTTCATGCTTTTATCACCAGTAGGGTGGACTATTGTAATGGTCTTCTCACCGGCCTTCCCAAAAAGACCATTAGATAGCTGCAGCTCATACAGAACGCTGCTGCCAGGATCCTGAGCAGAACCAGAAAATATGACCATATCACACCAGTTCTCAGGTCTTTACGCTGGCTTCCAGTTACATTTAGGATTTTAAAGTACTATTACTTGTATACAAGTCACTCAATGACCTAGGACCTCAATACAATGCAGTTCCCTTACGAGAGTACTCTCGTATTGCGTTTTGCTAAAACGCAAGGGGGAATTCCATTTCCTCGAGATATTGAAGCAAATTTTTATCCAAAAATACCTTTTAAACGCAGTGCAGCTGCACAACTCTCAGCAGGAAGAGCTGCGTGCTGATTGGCTGTGCCGCTGCAACTGCAGCAACCTATAGCGAGACCGTGGGGCAGGACGGACCAATCAGGTCCTTCCAAATTCCCGCCACAAGGGGCAACAGAATTTGCATAGCCAAGGGTATATAAGACCCACTCTCGCAAGGTTAGTCAGATTAATTCTTCTTCAGCGACTTGCAATCGTTGAGCTCCGGATCGAAGCCTGCCGTCGACACGCACCCAGCGGAACACGCGGCCTGAGGACGTCGGATTCTCCGCCTTCAGCCTGCCTTCCAGCTGCGCCATCCGGCACTATATCCTTTTGTTACCTTCTGTGTTTTTACACATTCAAAAAGAGCACGAGACGTTGTTTCAAATGTCTCGTTCCTGCGGCTCGTGCAGGGGTTTCATTGCGGACGAGGATCGGCACATCATCTGCGTGTCATGTCTCGGACGAGACCACACGCAGGCTGCACTCAACCGGGGCGGCTGCCCTGAGTGCGACGAACTAGCGCTGCAGACCCTTCGGGCTCGGCTCGCCAGCTTCGACGCGGATCCCGTCCCGTGCTTCCAGCCTCTAGAGCCACGGAAGAAGAAACGTCGCGACCAGAGGCCACCAGAGCGCTCTGACGAGCACACGCCGGGCATGTCCCCGCGTGCCTCGCCATCGCCCGTCTTGTTCGTCGACGAGCAGCACGGCTCCCCTCGCATGGCGGCTGCTGCTGTTTCGTTCGGCGGACCGGAGGAGGAAGAGGATGACAGCCTTTCCCTTGCTGCATCCGGAAGCGGGTGGTCGGATGCCGCCTCGGAGCACGCCACTTCGACGCGGACGGCTAGCGGCGGCATAACCTCAGTTGACGCTGAGCTTATGCGCTTGCTCACCAAGGCCGTGGACAACCTCGGCATTGACTGGTCTCAGCCCGAGGAGCCCACGAAAAGCCGACTGGATGAGTGGTACTTCGAGAACCGCCGTCATCCGACCGCTCAAAGAAACGCTCCTTTCTTTCCAGAAGTCCACGAGGAGCTAACAAAATCGTGGAAGGCGCCATTTTCTTCTCGCGCCAAATCCTCCTTTTCTCCAGCGCTCTCGGTAGTCGATGGCGCTCAGAAAAAAGGATATCAAACCCTTCCTCCCCTCGAGGAAGCCGTCGCTGCACACCTTTGCCCGCCCTCCACCAGAGGATGGCAGTCAAAGACTGTGCACCCTTCCAAAGCCTGCCGCACTACGTCCAGCCTCGCCGGTCGAGCATTCGCCTCCGCCGGCCAGGCGGCGTCAGCGCTGCACTCTATGGCGGTGCTTCAAGTCTTCCAGGCCAAACTCCTCCGTTCCCTGGACGAGTCTGTTCCTGACAACGAGGCTCTGAAGGACCTGCGCGGCGCCACTGACTTGGCCCTGCGCGCCACCAAGGCTAATGCTCAGGCGATCGGCAGATGTATGGCCAACCTGACGGTGTTGGAGCGCCATTTATGGCTTAATTTGACTGAGATGAAGGACGCGGACAAGACCGCTTTCCTGGACGCGCCCATTTCGCCTTCAGGATTGTTTGGTTCCGCCGTGGTTGGGTTCACGGAGCGCTTCACTGAAGCACAGAAGGCTTCGCAGGCAATGCGACATTTCCTGCCTAAGCGTTCCAGCTCCTCCGCAAGCCGTCAAGCTAAAGCTGGACCAGCTCAGCCCACCAAGGCGCCGCCTTCAGCTCGCCAGCCGCACGCGGCTTCCAAGCCCGGTCAGCGTTCCCGCTCTACGAGCCGCAACAGACCGCCGGAGCGTCGAGGTCCACGACCCAGCAATGTGTTGAAACCTGAGCCTCCGAAGCCGTCCTAGCCAGAGGTATGAAGAGAAGGCGGATAGTGCTCGCTTTGGCCGGTGCACCGCCTCGCTCTCTTCTAAAACGTTCCCCGGCTCCCTTCAAGGCGGCTGGGAACGCCACATTCACAGCCAACGAGCCCGCAAGCAAGCACGCTCGCCTGTACACAAACGCCGTTTTCACGGCGACCCATATGAGTCACAAAAAGAGCTTTTTCTCTGTAGGCAGTGTGCCAGCATTAAAGCATGTACCCCTACACTCAAGCACTCCCCCATGTTCCCCAGCCCCCTGCACTCAGGTGGTTGGAAACATTACTCTCACAGTCAACGAGCCCGCACTCAAGCGCGCTCGCCTGTACACAAGCACCAATACTCTATCTTCCCCGGCCCCCTGCACTCAGGCGGCGGGAAACAATTCCCTCATAAGCGCCAACTTAGCGCAAAGTTATCGGGCCACCGAGTCCCTGTTACTCAGCGACTCGCCCCACAGATTAATTCAGCCCCTGGCTTCGAAGGCCGAGGCCTGGCGGGCCATTCCCGGCATTTCGAAATGGGTGTTGAACATAATAGAACGAGGTTACTCGCTACAGTTTGCTCGCAGACCACCGCGCTTTCGCGCCGTGGAAGAGACAGCGGTGAGAAGCGACAAAAGTCACGTGCTTCGAACCGAGATATCAAAACTGTTAATAAAGGGAGCGGTAGAAGCCGTACACCCCTCACAGAGCGAGTCAGGCTTTTACAGCCGTTACTTCCTTGTTCCAAAAAAGGACGGTGGTCTAAGACCCATCCTAGACCTCAGACATTTGAACAAAGCCCTTATGAAGCGCCCGTTCAGAATGTTGAGAATGAAACAAATCCTCGCGCACATTCGCCCGGGAGATTGGTTTTTCACTGTGGATCTAGAGGACGCCTATTTCCACATACAAATAGCCCCCCATCACAGGCCATTCTTGAGATTCGCCTTCGAGGGGAAAGCTTACCAATACAAGGTGCTACCTTTTGGTCTATCTCTAGCCCCTCGCACGTTTACAAAGTGCATGGAAGCGGCGCTAACCCCGCTGAGGCTTCGGGGAATGAGAATTCTCAACTATCTCGACGACTGGCTCATAATAGCTCAGTCAGAGATACAGTTATTAGATCACAGATTTTGGCTTCTCAACCATTTACAATGCTTGGGACTCAGAATCAATGTGGCAAAGAGCTTATTGTCTCCCACACAGAAAGTTTCGTTTCTGGGAACAGTATTGGACTCACTGCAGATGAGCGCGCGGCTGACGTCACAGCGCGCGCTCTCTGTTCGGAACCGAGCGGTTTCCCTCAGGTCCGGTGCACGCATTCCTCTCAAATATTTTCAGAGGATGTTGGGTCTCATGGCCTCGGCGGCGCCAGTGCTCAGACTGGGTCTGTTACACATGCGCCCTCTACAGCGCTGGCTGAATCGCCGCGTTCCAGCTCACGCATGGCTTTCGGGCCGATTACGAATCAGGGTAGACCACAGCTGTATGTTAGCTCTGGTTCCTTGGAAAAATCCCGCCTGGTACAGGACGGGCGTGAGTGTGGGCACTGTTACGAAGTGGAAAGTTATCTCGACAGATGCATCCAACCTAGGTTGGGGAGCCCTTCACGAGGGCAGGCCGATCTCCGGTCTCTGGTCAGACTCGGAGAAGAGCCTTCATATAAACTGTCTAGAGATGAAAGCGGTCACGATATCGCTAAGAGCTTTCCTTCCGTACATAAAACACCACCATGTCCTGATCCGAACGGACAGCAGGTCGGTGGTAGCCTATATAAATCGCCAAGGCGGTCTGAGATCTGTCGATCTGCACTCAATGGCGGAAGAAGCCCTAATAGGGGCAGAGCACAATCTGAGCTCGCTGAGAGCGACTCACGTGCCAGGCATTCTGAATTTGGGTCCGGACATGCTGTCCAGGGGCAAAGTGTCCCCTGCAGAGTGGTCTCTTCACCCAAATATAATTCAGATAATTTGGGGCAAGTTTGGAGAGGCAAAAGTGGATCTTTTCGCCTCACAAGACAATGCTCAATGCCGAATATATTTCTCCAAGCACGAGGATGCGTTGGCCCACGAATGGCCCAACCTTCCTCTTTATGCTTTTCCCCCAGTCTCAATGCTACCTCAGGTCATAGAGAGGATCAGGGAGAGCAATTGCGCTGTGCTTTTAATAGCCCCGCTTTGGAGAAACCAACCTTGGTTCTCACTGCTGAGTCAGATGTCAGATGCAGCTCCGTGGCCGATTCCGCTGAGGAGAGACCTCCTCATGCAGGCGGAACGGCAGATCTGGCATCCCCGTCCCGACCTATGGGCGCTTCATGTTTGGCCCATCAACGGGTACATGAGAACCTCTCTGAAAGCGTAATGAATACTATTACTGAAGCTAGAGCCCCCACGACTAGGCGGCTCTATTCAGGCAAATGGTCAGTCTTTTCAGACTGGTGTAAAGCGCGAAGCCTGACCCCACATGATTGTGCAGTGTCAGAGGTGCTTACATTTTTACAAGAGCTTCTGGACGCGGGTCGCTCCCCCTCCACGCTCAAAGTTTATGTGGCTGCTATAGCAGCGTATCACATTCAAGTGAACGGACTGTCACTAGGAAAGAACGATCTCATTGTTCGCTTCCTTAAGGGGGCTAGAAGGCTTCACCCACCTCGCCCCCCTTCTGTCCCTATATGGGACCTGTCCACGGTCCTGGATGCCATGAAGAGCTCTGCATTCGAGCCTCTGCATTCAGTGAGCTTAAAGCTCCTGTCACTAAAGACCGCTTTTCGGCTAGCGATCGCATCAGTTAAGCGAGTGGGTGATTTGCACGCGCTCTCTGTGAGCGCCTCATGTCTGGAATTTGGGCCAAACGACTCCAAGGTCGTCCTCAAACCAAGACATGGATACGTACCTAAAGTGCTTTCAACTCCGTTCAGAGCACAGGTCATTTCACTTTCGGCACTTTCATCACAGTCAGATGAAATAGATGCTAATTTGCTCTGTCCTGTCAGAGCGCTGAGAATATACATAGAGCGTTCCGCTGTTTACAGGCAAACTGAACAGCTCTTTGTGTGCTTTGGCGGCCGCACCCGAGGGTGCGCGGCCACAAAGCAGACCTTGTCACGTTGGATAGTGGATGCTATCTCACTGGCCTATGAGTCTAAAGATCTCAGCTGCCCCTTAGGCATTAAAGCCCATTCTACTAGAGGCATGGCCTCTTCGTGGGCTTGGTCTACTGGCGTTTCTCTGAATGATATCTGTGCGGCGGCAGGCTGGGCCTCCCCGTCCACTTTTATCAGATTCTATAATTTAGATGTTCCGGCTTTACAAGCCGGGCTTTTTGCTGTGTAAACAGATTTAACCCCTTAAGGCTCGATAGTCCGGCCTGGGTTGGATATTGTATAAGTCATAAGCATATTCCTTATATGGCTCGAATTATCTGGCCACTTATTATTCCTGACCCGACTATGTCTGGTCTATTCTTATTATTGCACGTATATCGTGTTCATTCTCATTAGGGCCCGACTCAGGTCTGGCTCACTCTGAATTTTGATATCATATTACGGGCCCACCTAGGTTGGCCTGGGTTTGGTGTCGTCGGCCTTAGAGCCATTAAGCAAGCACGGCGTTTTGCATTGGTCCCCCTTGCGTTTTAGCAAAACGCAATACGAGAGTACTCTCGTAAGGGAACGTTTCGGTTACTAATGTAACCTCGGTTCCCTAAGAAGAGGGAACGAGTATTGCGTTTTGCTTGCCGTGCTTGCTCATTTGCTCAGGAGTCGCTTCAGTCGATTAACCTGACTAACCTTGCGAGAGTGGGTCTTATATACCCTTGGCTATGCAAATTCTGTTGCCCCTTGTGGCGGGAATTTGGAAGGACCTGATTGGTCCGTCCTGCCCCACGGTCTCGCTATAGGTTGCTGCAGTTGCAGCGGCACAGCCAATCAGCACGCAGCTCTTCCTGCTGAGAGTTGTGCAGCTGCACTGCGTTTAAAAGGTATTTTTGGATAAAAATTTGCTTCAATATCTCGAGGAAATGGAATTCCCCCTTGCGTTTTAGCAAAACGCAATACTCGTTCCCTCTTCTTAGGGAACCGAGGTTACATTAGTAACCGAAACGATATGCTGATTAAATACAAACCCAACAGATCACTCAGATCATCAGGATCAAGTCAATTAGAAATACAGAGGGTTCACTCAAAGCAAGGAGAGTCTGCGTTTAGCTATTATGCCAGCCGTAGCTGGAACCAGCTTCCTGAACAGATCAGATGTGCTCCAACAGTAGCCACTTTCAAATCCAGACTCAAAACACATCTGTTTAGCTGTGCATTTACTGAATGAGCTGTGCCACTGTACATCCGACTGATTGCACCTTATCTTATGCTTTTACTGAATGAGCTCTGTGCTCTGTCCGAACTGCTTGCACTTTAATTATGTTTCAATTTAACCCGATTTTTATTTTTAGTGTTAATTATACTTTTTATTTATGTATTTTTTTTAAAATTCCTATTATAACTGTTATACTATATATATTTTTATTTTATTCACTTATGAATATTTTAACTTCTTTTCTGTGTAAAGTACTTTGAATTGCCACTGTGTATGAAATGTGCTATACAAATAAACTTGCCTTGCCTTGCCTATACCTGAGGAAAATGTATTCATTGTGTTCAGAGACATTCACAGAGCTCAAGAGTGAATGTATAACTGTGAATGAAGATGATAATGATTATATACTATAGAATCATAATTGCTGCCATGGAAGCCAGCAAACAAACTGGGTCAGAGATCGCAAAGTCTCGGCATCCATCTAAAAATCTCTATGAACGGAAGCATATTAAAACACGGAAAAATCAAATCATCAACTTACAGTCTCCTCGCGGTCCTGTTGTGTGTCCTCACCACCCTGGCAACCCGCTTGAGTGTCGAGTCTGAGGACGAGGGGGCAGGGCAAACAATATTTTGAATTTGGACTGCAGTACCCATTCCAAACACTAGCTGTCCTTCTTACATACAGCACCTTTAAGCATTTCAGTGGCCTCAAACAGAGCAGATTCACAGTTGTGAACAATTGACAGTTGTGACCTAAATATTTTCAGTCACAATAATTAATCCTAAAATTCAATATTAGTAACTTCTTTTTCGCCATTAGCCGCGCACTCAGAGAGGACCTTGGCTAGTTTTCAGTCAGACTTGTACATTTATTTCACTGGAGACTTGCTCTGAATGGATCATTGAATCAGTGAGTTACTGACTCGAGAACAGCTGCAATCCAATCAGTCCAATTCACAAATTAATTGTTTGATGTGATTTGCGAACCGATTTAACAGGATGATCGAGAAAAGAATCAGTTTGTGCACGAATCGGACAGCGCTTTTGTGTGTCTGAGCATGTGACGATTTCTTAATTTTAAAATAATGAGTAACAATATCTTTTATGAAATGTAGTGGAGTAAAAAGTCTGACCTTATGCTTTGGAATGTAGTGAGTTTAACAGATAGCCTACTTGAAACAAATTACTTTGTTACTGTCCACCACTGTTAAAAACTAGTGATGTGAGTTGATTCAAATAATTAACCACAATTAATCACAGGCTTTGAAAGTGTTTCACACTTTCACACTAGTTTTGTGTTTCACAGAAAAAAATCTAGGCATAAAGGTTTGGAGCAACATGACGGTGAGTAAATGATGACAAATTTTACTTTTGACTGAACTGTCCCTTTAACGTCTGTGAGCTTGATTTCCTGAAGGCCAGTTTAAAGAGTGCTCTGCTTTTGATTCACAAACTCGATTCATTTTTGAACATGATAATCAACCTGCAACCCCTTTTTAGGCTTGTGCTCTACCAGTTATGAGCTCAACATCCAATGAAGAGGTTATTAAAGAGTTCAGAAGAAGACGCGTGTCTATCTGTGTAGAAACCATCAGTGAGGGAAACATCTAACAGCAGAGAATAAAGCATCACTTGCCTCTCATTACTGATGTCAACGAATGCTACTGCATGACTGAAGACAATCCACCTGATTCTGACAGCAATACCTGCACAATTCAGCATTTGCAGCCTTCATGACAGAAACACTGTGACATTTTAACTCTTCCTCTTGTTAGTGTCATCATTTCTTAGTATTTTTTCCTTCATGATATTTTCGTCAACAGTATGTTTGAATTAAAAACGTTTAATTAATGTTATCATTTGTATTCTTTGTCACGTCTTATCGTTGAAATAAAATAAAAAAGCGTCCAACCAACATTTTTGTAATCACCCCTCATTCACTATTGACCCTTTTGCACATTTTCGGGTTTCTCAAAAGTGGAAGTCGTCATAGTTGGGATAAACTTCTACAGCGGTGAATGAGATGCATAATTATATATATATATATATATATATATATATATATATATATATATATATATATATATATATATATATATATAGAGAGAGAGAGAGAGAGAGAGAGAGAGAGAGAGAGAGAGAGAGAGAGAGAGAGAGAGAGAGAGAGAGAGAGAGAGAGAGAGAGAGAGAGAGAGAGAGAGAGAGAGAGAGAGAGAAAAAATCCACAGTAGTCTTTTCAAAACTTTCAAAAAAAGGAAGAAATAGAGAGAGATTGATAACAGCAATCAGAAGAGAGAAATATGTCCATTTTACTGTCACTTCCATCCGCTGTATTAGAAAGAACCTCACAGCAGTGTTAAATAGTTTTTTGTAATTTGATGCAAATGTTAATACGAAGTATAATGTTATAAATGTACATACATTTTTAACAAATCAAATATAAAAAAGGTTGCAGAATTTACGATGCTGATGACCATTAAAACGCATCAATGTCTGTGAAAAGGGTCCATTCCCTACATTACTCCACTAATATAGTTCACCTGAAGGAGTGAATGAAAACGAGCGAGTGATTTTGGACACTGAGTGCGCTGGAAGGGCTGCCGCTTTTGCATAATCTGTGCTTGCTGTTCAATAATAATTTGAAATGTTGTAGTGAAAAGGTGTAAACTAGCAAAACCTTAATTATACAATTTAATAATCAATAAAAAAGGAATTTATACCTGTTTGTTATTATGTTGTACCCACATTGGAAAATGGATGGATGGATAATTCATCTTCTGTGAGACACAGCGGCGGGAATTCATTCAGCGTGACCGTCACAGTGCATTATGGGTACTCTCTAAGAAGAAGAAGAAAAAAGAAAGTGTGAAGGCCAAGTATGTTAACCCATACTCAGAATTTGTCCTCGGCATTTAACCCTTCTAAGTAAGTGCACACACATTAGGAGCCATTTTTGCTCCAACTTGGAGCGGTTGGGGGTTAGGTGAGAATCGAAACTGCAACCTTCGGATTACCAGTCTGATAGTTTGAAATGTAGCAAACTGGCAGCTACAGTAGTAATGAAAAGATTTATCTTGAACTCTATCATGGAAACTAGCACGTAAAAACCTTAATTCAACAATTTAATAATCAATAAAAAGGGATTTATGCCTGTGTGATATTACGATGTACCCACATTGGACCAGCGGTTTGGAAAATGGATGGATGATTCAGGGACAGGTGCCATCTTTTGGAGAGACATGGAAATTAATTTGTGCATTATGGGTACTCTCTAGCTATTGAGTGTACATCGATTATACTTGTGATTGCAGTGCACTGTGGGATTAAATGAGAGCACTCGATAACGCCCACGTTTCATGGACAAATGGCACTACAAGTGGCTGTTCCCTCAAATAGTGCACTATTTAGGCGTATGGGGGCGATTTCAGACACTCACGTGACGTACCAGCTTCAGTTGCTTCGCTTCACTTTCCTTTATAAATCATCTCCTGTGGCCTCATGTGATATTAAAGTGTCCATTGAACCCGCTCTACAGAATCTCTGCAAAAATAGCAGGTCATCTTAGTAGGCCTACTGTTTATCGAATACTATGTATTCGGACATAGGTGTACTACTCTTTTGCCATACTGTTTTTCACATTACTATATATAGGGAAGTACTTGATTTTGGACACAGTGCGGTTGTCCACTCGTTATTGCAGTGCATTATGGGATGGAATGAGCGCACTCAATATCGCCCACTGTGGTTTTGGACACCACTACAAATGGCTGTCCCCTTAAATAGTGCCGTATTTAAGGGTATAGGGGCGATCTCGGACACAGCCTTCAAAGAGCGCATGCACGTCTGGTTCCGGAAGTATTTTTCTGAATCATTTTCCCATTTTTTAAGTGTTCACGTAAAGAGTTTTAAACTGTGAACCATAACAATCAAATTGTAATTTTAAATGTACAATGAACTGTATACTGCTTTAATGATGGAAACAACTGGTGTAATTGTATTAAAATGACAGATACATATAAAACTGTTGTACATTGTGTGTATACAAAAAAAAACATATTTCACGTGTTCTGCAAAATATGCACCTGAATACAAATATTTAAGTCGTTTGAAAGAAATAATGAAAACTGATGGCTTCAATAAAACCATATATTACATATTAAAACTTCGTAGCTCACAGCAGGTCTGTTTTTAAACTATTTGTTTAACTGTCAGAGATTTATAACATAGATCATTTTGGGATTTTGTTTTCCTTTATTATCATTTTGCATTTAAACTGTGTGCAGGCAGGCTTATTAAAAAGGAAAAGGCAGTTAAAGCAAATATAATGAGCGTATCTAAAATATGTAGGCTATGCTATGTTTCTAATATACATATATATATAGATATAGATTACACAGCAGAGCCAACGCTACATACACACACAGAAGAGCAATATATATATATATATATATATGATAAAGGTAATATAGTACATGTAACATAGAGCTCATGCTGCTCTGATAGACTTACTGCTGATATCAAGGGTTGTTTACATTTAAATGAGCCTCATCATTCTATGTCAGTTGAATAATATCGAGTTGATATTTGAAATCAACACAACTGTTTCTGAAGCCTTGAAGCCTGATCACACGTGCTACAAACTCTTTACAACTCTACAATTTGGTAAGTTTTATCAGTTTGTCCAGTTTGGAAAGTGTTTCTACAGTCATCATCATGGAGCAGCGTCGCCAGAGAAGAACCAGGGCTCTTCCCAAACGCTTGACGGGATTCTTGGTGGAGGGCGTCTCTTCCGGTCCAGACTCCTGTGAGCTTTCTCAGCTGGCAGCTGTAATCAGGTTAGATCACTCTTACAGCTGTATCTCTGAGAAAGCTCAAAGTCCCACAGGTTTGGAAGAGCGCTACGTGAAGAACGCTGCTGTCCTTCCTGACATCCGTCCACGTCCAGCAGCCTGGGTCTCTTCAGTGGACGTGTTTCAGCAGGAAGAGCCTGTCTCCATCCACGGCTACAGCGTGGAGGAATACCAGGACATCTACCGCTCTGTGGTGGAGCCCATGCTGAAGACACGCAGTGGACAGCGCCGTCGCTACAGTCTTAAACTGGGACTGAAGATCAAGCAGCGGCTGTGGGAGGCACTCAACTGCCCTTCAGTGGTGGAGACGGAGCAGCCTGATGGACACGTCCTGATCGCTGAGAGCTCCTCCACAACCAGCAGAAGCGTCGCTCCTCGAATCCATGTGGACATCAGTGAAGAGCCCCAGCCTGAGGAACCCCGAAGAAAGAAGCCCAGACACTGAGTCATCACAGCGTCACCTGGAGTATCCCCCAGCGGGACCAACCTATGTAAATACTGTATATAGTTATAGAGTAAGCTTATAGCTCTATGAGTAAGTTTTATTTTGTAGAGCCAATTTTATTTTTATAGAGTAAGTTTTATTTTCTCGAGTAAGTCTTTTGCACATTGTTGTCTGGTTGTTAGGATGTTTCTGGTGATTGTCAATGCGCCGATATGCGGTTTCTAGGTTGTTTGAAGTGGTTTTTAGCGCTTTGCGTCGTGGTTGTTGGGATGTTTTGTGTGGTTTCTTGATTGTTGACATGCGGTTGCCAAAGTTTTCTGTGCGGTTGTTAGCGTGTTGCTTTGCGGTTGCTGGACTCCTCTGAATGGTTTTTCATGCATTGGTACGTGGTTGTCAGGATGTTCCGAGTGGTTGGTTAGGTTAGGGTAGGTTAGGTTAGGGTCTCTCACACGGTTTGCAGCTTGCCGTGCTGTGAGGGCTTGTGTGCATCAGTGATGCTGAGAGCTACGCCACTGGTACTTCACAACTTCTGGTAGGGTCACCCATAGTGGACAGGTCTCAGCTGAGATGCCAGACGAAGACAAACCACCTGATTCTGGACAGCAGAAGATTGACCTGGTCTTTCTGGAAGAAGATCACTGTCTTGACACAACAACAACAACAACAACAACATCAGAATTACCTGAGGCTTGTACCATGATGGTAGTTTAACAAACTCAGGGTTACAGGATTAGTTTCGAGTTGACAAAACCAAACCAATCTATTCAGGCTTTGTTGGTCCCATGATACTGATCATCCAATTTCTCTGTCAACTCAGGCTTTGATCCTGAGTTTAGGAGTTTAGCTGTGACATCAGCAGTGAACAGCCAATCACATGCTGTGGATCAAGGAAACTGAGATTCACTTCTCACGAGAGAAACAGCGAGATTCATTTCTCTCTTCTGCAGAATATGACATGATTGAAAAATACTAAGAATTTAAACTAGTTTACACAGGAAGAAGAAAAGAGCTGTAGTAAGAAAAATCTTACTACGTCAATGCAAGTAAAAGTTATTAAGTTAGTTTAGTTGATATATAGAGAGAATTTAACATTTAAGCTCACATGTAGTAATTTGTATAGCTTTTTTTAATTGATTTTAAAGCTTATTTGTATGACCTTTATATAGGCTATTTTTATTCATTTTAACCAAGTGCCTATTAATGATTGATTAACTAAAATTATACATGTGTAATTGATTAAGGGTATAATAATTACATAAATGATAAATAAACTAACATTTTTATTATTATAAATAAGCATTGTTAAAAGCCAGACGCTTAAGTCTTTAAAAAACATTTGCTATGTCGTGACCTTTAATTTGGAGTAGAAAAAGGGGGAGTGACTTTATTACATCAGAGGTGTGTCACTTTGCTCACAGCTGATTGGTCCAATTTCAGTTTGAGCTCTCTTATCCAGAACATGCCCTGGAGCAGGTTAGCCGTGGAGAGTAAGTTACTATGGAGATGAACACGGCTAAAAGCCAAACCTCTTTAATGGTGCCAAAAACCCAGGATTGGCACAAACTAAGCTTAAACATATCTGGTTAGCCAGCTAAACCGGCTTCATGGTATAGGCCCATGAATGGAAGAAAATTCAACCTGATTATGTGTGGAAGTCAACGATGGATTGATGGAAGCAACCGATCGAACAGAACGAGGTAACACAAGTTGGTTTGATATTAGCAAAGGCTTCTTTCTTTCTTTCTTCAGCATTTCTGTAACAGCGTTCAACCAATCAAATCTGAGGACCACTAATTATATTACAATTTCTTAAATTCTTGCATACTTGTGATAAATATGAAATAATTCACTTCAAAATTCAGGCACGATCGCATAAATACAGGCGAGCAGAGAAAATTATTAAAATACAATTAATAACAGGTAAACACTATCACGGTAATCTGAACTTCATAAACTGTTCTTCATACATCAATAATCAAAATGTACGTTAAAAACCAGAGGTGGACAAAGTACTTAAAGTTCAGAAACGTATAAAACATTACTCCAGTAAAAGTATTTAGTACTCCTTTTCAATTTTACTTGAGCGAAAGTACAGAAGTACTTGATTTTTAATGATAATTATTTTGTCATTTTATACAGGCTTATATAATTTAATTTAATTTCATATTATATATATTTCTATAATCCTTTTTCTCAAAATAATTATGAATGATTATGAATTGTCAAATAGCCAGCACTAGTCAGTACGGAAGATTAGTGGATGCAGAAACATAATATGTAATGTGCGTTGACTAACAATATAAAAACAGACGCTAAATGCATAACATTTGCTATAGCAGCGGGGAAGATGAACGGGCATGTGTTATTTTAATCTGTGTTAGAGATGCTCGATTTTGGATAAAATGAGAATCACGATTTTTTTTTTCAATTAGAGATCATGATTCTCCCACAATTCTGAACGAGATGTTCACCCCTCCGCGTCCAGACTGCAAATGAATGTGGGAAGTTTAGCCACCGCTGGCTGATCCCGCCCTGGCTTACATTCAGGGCGGGATGTAAATGTAAAAACAATTAACCTGAATTTGGGCCAGACTAGTTACCATCATTTTCTCACATTGCCATTGACAGTATTTTCTAAAGTCTCTTTTTGGTCCATTTAGATTGTTAATGCAGATTTCATACAAAAAAAAATGTTAAAATGTTATGGTTAAAAATGTTAAAAAAGACCAAAAACCAAACTTAAAAAAAAAAAAAAAAAAAAAAAAAAAAAAAAAATTAGTAACTCCGCCAGAGTGTCTCTTTTGGGTCACTTTTGCCGGTCCCAAGCCCGGATAAAGGAGGAGGGTTGAAATTGTAAGTACGGCCGTGTGATTAAAATTTGTATGGTTAAATTTAAGACTTTTTATTACTTTTTATGACTCCGCGGAAACCCTGTGTAAAAACGGTTGTGTGATTAAGCAGCTCCAAGGGAGACATGCTCTATGATTTATTTTTGGCAACAGTAGGCTATGTCATAAAATAAGAGAAAGTTGACATTAGTGATGATGGGTCAAAAACACCATTTAACGCGCTGCGTGACAGCCTTTATGATAGCCAGCTAGTTAACGTTATGTGAACACCGCAGCATGTCGCTAGTTAGCAAAAGGCCTTACTTATAGCTCAAGCTGGTGTATTTTGTGATGATATTTGTAACATACCTTGATATGTTTCTTCAAATTTGACGGTGCATTTTTGAAGGCCATTATTATTTCACAACCTTTCGTGCGGCAGAGTAAGCACTTCATTCTATATGAATTATTATCTTTCACTCCGACATATAAAAACATGGGCTCTAAGTAGGGCCAGGGGTGGTCTCCTTCCTCACTCTCACAGCCACGATCACTTGAAGTTGAAGGGGTGGAAGGTGGTGTTTTTGGTTCGTCCATCTTTTAAGCTGATCAAAAGGCAGAACGGGACAATGCATGGTCTTCTTAATCGCTTGATTCGCTCAATGATGTGCCAGCTTCATCAAACTTGCCATCTACCGTTCTGGCAGTGGTAGGCTAATGTGGGTTTGGAATGGAATGATTCGTAACATTTTTATAATTGTAACGAGTAACGATGCAGCACATAAAAAAAATATCGGAGTAAAAGTATTAAATTAATCGAAAATATGTACTGAAGTAAAAGTGGAAGTAGGAGAAAAAAATAATACTCTAGTAAAGTACAGATACCGCCTTTTAGTACTTAAGTACAGTAGTGAAGTAGTTCTACTTCATTACACATCTCTGAATATGGATGTTAAATGCTACCTATCAGATTGTGCTACCAGAATCATATTAATGTGATTTGCTTTATTAATATTCATTAATATCCATTCCTACCCCTAAACCTACCCAAAATGTATATATAAAAAATAAAAAATATTGATGTGGGCATGCGCAGTGGACAATCTGACGGGTAGGATGAAATGTCAGGACACCGGCCCGCGATGGAGTGTGTTGTGGTCGCTTCATCTGACAGGAGCTTCTTCCACAGGCTTCTGGCTGCTTTATTTTAAAACAGCTCCAGATGGCGCTGTTCTCCACACTCTCGAAGCTGTGAATCTTTTCCCGGAACAGTCAGGGGAAAGCCTCGGATGCTTCATGAGGCTTCATTTCCCCATTCCTATCCTATAAATAATATTTGAACATAGAGTTAGTACGTCCCAAATCGTAGTATGCTGAAATATTCCAAAGATACCCGCATGCTCTACTATTTCACACTCTACGGCTGATATTGCCTCGATTAGAACTACAAACGCGGATAAAAAGGTGTCAAAAAACTACAAACATGGCGAAGATGCGCGAGTCCGACTGTTAAGATAAAGGGGTGTGAGTGAATAATTATCAGTATCTAACCTGACGAAATTATATTGATTTAACTTTATCCACATTTATATTTAATCTGAGAACTTTTGTAATGACACGTTTGACCATTAACTTTTAAATACATCAAATTGTCTCTACAATAAACACCCACAGATGGCAGATCAACATGAAATTCAATTGAATGTGGAGGATTTTAACGGTGGCAAGATGATTGACAGCGGTGAGACAGTGAAACATGAAGTGTAGCCTATGTCCCAAAGCTTGCATACTCTCCTGCTACACACTCACAGAAAGAGCAAACACACTTTGAGGTCGTAGTAAAGGCAGCGCGTGTATATCTTTATGGTTCTCTTTAACCGTTTTTAAATCAAAACAATCAGCCGGGGCTGCAGCGGAATGCGGTCCATTTGTGACGTCACAGTAGTGGCTTAAAGGCTCTCACTCACTCTTGACTGCATTTATCAGCGCCTGTTGACGACTTTATGCATCTTATGCCTACAGCTCTTGATCCGTTTGCCATTTGAACCAGCTACATCTACGACTTCCCATCAGCATTTTATTGTGAATCTGCATTTTTGTTTCATTTGCCATTTGAACCAGCTACATCTACGACTTCCCATCAGCATTTTATTGTGAATCTGCATTTTTGTTTCATTTGCCATTTGAACCAGCTACATCTACGACTTCCCATCAGCATTTTATTGTGAATCTGCATTTTTGTTCCATTTGCCATTTGAACCAGCTACATCTACGACTTCCCATCAGCATTTTATTGTGAATCTGCATTTTTGTTCCATTTGCCATTTGAACCAGCTACATCTACGACTTCCCATCAGCATTTTACACCTGCCTTGTTTTGTTATCAGTGTTAATTTTTGTACAAGAGGATAGTGTTTTAGATCTTAATACGATTTTGGATCAGCCGTATTTGTTTAGATCAGAATGTATAGCGATAAACAGCGCAAGTTTAAGCCCCTGAGTGTCAGTCCGGCTCAGAGCGGACTACAAGACCAGCCTTTACTGCGACCACATCCACCTCCCAAACTCAACCCAATAGGCAACGTGAAGGTAAGAAGGCTATCATACTACCCTTACTAAATGTTTTAAAAAATCCAGGATTTTTAAGCTTGCCAAGTTCATAAATGATGTCACTGATTGGGGGGATAAAACGCACAAAATGACTGTAAGTGATTGTGCTCTGGATATCTTTGTCTTGGACCTGTGAAAGATTAGTAACAACATTGGCTTTGATGCATTGTTAGTTTTTGTTGAGCATCAGATTTGAACTTTTTCTCCTTCGTTTATGCTGCATTACTCCATATAAGAGCCAGAAACTAAGCTAAAGCTAAAATGTTGTTTAAAATAAACACAAATTTCCCCCCAAAAAACACGTTGTGAGCTTAATGGCATCAGGGGTGTAAAGGGTAAAAACATGTTTGACTTTTTGCATTTAATGATGTACATCTTAATCGAAATGCTTTTGCCATTTAAAATAACATTAAATCAAATTGTGTGAGAGATTAATATTTTATTTTAACATAACTTCTTGTACTCAAATACCCTGTGCACTAAAATGTCTCAGTGTAGATTTTGGTGAGCCTAATAGGTACGTTTACCCTATAAAAGAAAAGAAAATACAAAACCCGTTGCAGGATTTACGATATTGATGACCGTTAAAAACGCGTCATCACAGTCTGTGAAAAGGGTGTATTGAATGTGTTTTTTCAACCATCATGAGTCATTATTAATATTAATCCTGTGTTCATATATTCAGGGCTCCTGCGCTGGAACACCACCTGTTAGCGCCACAGGCATATTACCTGGACTGTGGACACAACCCCGATATAGAAACGTACGAGAGCTATTTTCGGAGAAGAGGGTAAGAAGGCTATCATATTATTGAATGTGTTTTTTTAAACCATCATGGGACATTATTAATATTAATCCTGTGTTCTTGTGTTCAGGATGTATGTGTCACACCACGTATGAGGCTCATACGCCCGCCTGGACGGCAGACACACCCCTTTAAACCTGAAAAAGAAGATTTTTTGGCGGACAAAGTAAGAAGGCTATCATACTATTGAATGTGTTTTCTCAACCATCATGGGTCATTTTTAATATTAATCCTGTGTTCATATGTTCAGGTGTTATGTGTAATACCGCCAATGACCGCAGCAATCATACCTGCACAGTGGACACAGCTACCACAGAAAGTAGTACGAGACAGAGTTTTGGCGAAGAAGGTAAGAAGGCTATTATACTATTGAATGTGTTTTTTTCAACCATCATGGGACATTATTAACATTAATCCTGTGTTCATGTGTTCAGGATGTATGTGTCCCACCACCTATGAGCGCCACATGCCCGCCTGAACTGGGGACACTTCTTCCATCTAAACCTAAAATAGATGATTTTTTGGCGAAGAAGGTAAGAAGGCTATCATACTATTGAATGTGTTTTCTCAACCATCATGGGACATTATTAACATTAATCCTGTGTTCATGTGTTCAGGATGTATGTGTCCCACCACCTATGGGCGCCACAGGCCCGCCTGAACTGGGGACACTTCTTCCATCTAAACCTAAAATAGATGATTTTTTGGCGAAGAAGGTAAGAAGGCTATACCATTGAATGTGTTTTCTCAACCATCATGGGACATTATTAACATTAATCCTGTGTTCATGTGTTCAGGATGTATGTGTCCCACCACCTATGAGCGCCACAGGCCCGCCTGAACTGGGGACACTTCTTCCATCTAAACCTAAAATAGATGATTTTTTGGCGAAGAAGGTAAGAAGGCTATCATACTATTGAATGTGTTTTCTCAACCATCATGGGTCATTTTTAATATTAATCCTGTGTTCATATGTTCAGGTTTTAGGTGCCAGACCACATATGAGCGCCACAGGCACACCTGGACTGCGGACACAAGCACTACTTAGAAAGATACAAGACAGAGTTTTGGGGAAGAAGGTAAGAAGGCTATTATACTATTGAATGTGTTTTTCAACCATCATGGGTCATTATTAACATTAAGCCTGCGTTCATATGTTCAGTCTTAAAAAGACCTTAAAGGTCCCATGGCATTACATTTGAACTAGCCTGAATATTGTCCCCAAGTGGCTAGAAAGTTTGATGGGTGTAAACCGAGTTCTGGCTGTCTTTCTCTGCCTTTGAGAAAATGACAGCCCAGACGAGCTGATCTGGAATTTTCCTGTTATGATGTCATAACAGGAACGGTTACCTCCCTTTCCTCCGCCCAGAGAATTTGGCACGCCCACGCGAGCACCATATTTGTTTGTCCTCGAGAGATCATGGCTTGTGAAAGAGTGAATGCTGGCAGTTTCTCAGTGTTTGGATGTACAAATGAAAACAGAGTCCTTTTTCAGATCCTTCTGATCTGTGATCAGTGATTTCTGATGTGTAGCTAATTATTCAAGTTCACACAGAATTTTATTTTTCGTGCTGCGGCTTCTCTCTCTCCCGACAGAATGGTGTTTTCGTGTTTTTGTATGCCCTCGTCGCGTCTATCTGTTCTAAAATGTGCATACAGTCGTGAGTTTGCATTTATGTTGTGCAACTTAACTTTCACGTCTCAGCTTAAGCTCAGGTATGACACAAGCCTAAAACATTGTCTTCTGAAGGCTTTGTGGCTTTTGTAAGAAGCAAAAATGATTGGACAGGAAGGAAACTTGGAACAAGAACAAGAGTAGAGATGCGCGGATCAGCTCAAACGTCACCGAATCCGCTGTTAAAAACAAACCATCCACCCGCACATGATTTTCTCTAGATCCGTACCCGATTGTCACATTACAATTATTCAAACTGTCAGTGGTAAGCGTGATGCTATCGTAACATATTAGCTACACTGATGTGGGTTGCTTTAAAAAATCTTCTTTGGCGAAATTACATTTCAATAACCTAAACCAGGGTCGACAACCTATACAGCACACGGAGGAGTAACCGCTGGAGCGTGAGGAAACACGAGAGATGTGTTTGTGTTTAATTCAGATAAAGCACATACAGATCTACATTTTGAGCTAATCATTCATCATAATAACACAACTTGTTTTATTAAGTTGGGAGCTATAAATATGATTAAAGTGTGAGATTTAAATTACGCAAATCAATGAAAGCACAAGCGCACACAACAGTTACAGCTCGTTCTGCTATTTGTTGCGCTTAGCTTTGAGAACATTTTAAAGGGGTGATGAATTGAGAAATCAACTTTCCCTTGAGCCTTTGATATATAAAAGTTCAACGTGATATAAGAATATCCTGTACGTTTCAGAGCTGAAAACGTCCTTGTTAGTCAAAGAAAAGCTTTTATTGACACCAGGCCCAGAAAACGAGAGATCTCAGAATAAGTCGACCATTGATGTCCTAGAATGCAGAAGCGCCGCCTCAAGCCCCGCCCACCGACTCGTGGAGCTAAACGGGTCGCGCTACCAAGCAATAATCATGCCGGTTCCAGCTCACGTGCGTAAGACATTGCGCGTTTGTTCGCTTCATTTCACTGCAGAATCGATCGATTGTAAACAAGACACAGGTCGAGACTTGCAGACATATTGAGATGTACACAATGCTGATAACACATAACACAATGCTGTGCCTTCTGGATCCGACAGGAACGGTGCAACACACTAATGTGAGTAAAACATGTTTTTATATGTGTTAGTATTGCATTGTTACCGATCGTTTGATATCTATTGATTACATACCTTAGCACACGGTCACAGGCTGGAGAAGGTTTTATTGGTTCATCCGTGATCAGACTCGGACTTGTAACGTTATGGGCCAGGGCTCGGACTTGACTTTTTTAAAAGCCCAACGTCCCCGGGGCTGTGCGTTTTTTAGCCTGCCGACGGGCTATCTTAAATAGTGAAATAACATTCCTTTCTTGCGCGCACGCAGGCACGCATGTGTGTGTGTGTGTGTGTGTGTGTGTGTGTGTGTGTGTGTGTGTGTGCGTGTGTATGTGTGTTCGGTTCGTGGATATTGATTGTGTTTGTTTGATAAAGATATTTTGCGAGTTGTGTGAACGTTTCCACAGGCGCTTTCAAAACAATCCCCACATGTACTGAGAGGAGCTGAAGCTCATTAAATATGCAAATCTTATCCAATCCTAGCCGTGGACGTTTACTTCCAAGTCTTCAGTGCGGCACGCCCATCAAAACCGACCGTTTCTTCAGAGAGCCTTAAAACCAGGGCAGAAAATTAGAGATGCACCGATTGCAATTTTCTTGACCGATTTCCGTTTTTTTGTTAATGAGATCGGCCGATACCGATTTTTGCCGATTCCGATTTTATTTCTAAGAACTATAATTGACAGCATATACAAACAAATATCAACGTTTTCTTTTCTTATTCTAAAATAAATTATTAAACATTACAACAGGATCTTCTCTCACTTAAACAACTCTCAAAAATAAGTGTTCTGTGCCTGGAAAGAAGTAGAAATAATAAATAACTGAAAATCAGTTGCTTTATGAAACAAAACATAAAAAACATAAAGTGCAAAAGATCCACGAATGATATATATATATATTATTTATATATGGCATATATTTATATGTTTATATATATATATATATTTATATTATTGGTGGGCATAGATTAATTTTTTAAATCTAGATTAATCTAGATTAAAATGGCTCATTTGAATTCCGCCGAAGGCATTCAGAATGTGTGCTCGTAAGTGATCGTTTGTCTTTTTGTAGATTGAACAATAAATAACTTCTGTCCCTTTAAGACCTGATGCACGCGTGGATCCAACTGTTCCTGTGAGCTCGTTACGTTACGACTGTGTTAAAACTCACCAAGATGGGCATTGAGACATTTTTGAGTGTATTTGACCATTAATAAGATGGAAAAAGGAGCTAATTTTTGCACTTGTATGTCAGAGGAGGCGGCTTTACTATGGTATGTGTGTGTGCGCTTCAGATGCGAGCACGAAATCTGCGGGAATTAGTAGAATTAACATTATGTGCAACCCTGCGCGAAATTCAGACCGGTCACACCAATACTAACAAAAGTCCAGCAGAACACACGTTCGCAATGTTCAGAGGGTTAAACGGACTGAATGAGAGGAGGCGGGTGCGTGTGTCACTCGCTGTCGGTCGGAGAGGAGAGCGCAGCTGATATCGATACTGTAGAAAATGAGTATTGTATCGTTTCAGATATTTCAGTATCGATACATATCGAAATATGGATATTTTTGACAACACTAGTAGGGATACACACAGGTTCGAAGACTCGTTCTCTTGCCCCAACAGTGCAATTCGGCTAGGTGTACATCCGCGCTGAAATATCAAGGTGAAAGTCATCATAGCTTGCGTAGTATAGACCCAGCTCCCAACCCAACTTTGAGAATAGATTAACGGCGATATTTTTTTTACTGCCCGATAAGAGTCTCACGTTAACGCAGCACATTAACGCCGATAACGGCCCACCACTAATTTATATAATTTTTTTTATTTTTTATTTGATTTAACCATTTAAAATTGTTTATTAAATGTATTAAGTTTATTATTTATGATGATAATCATTGAAAGTAAATAATACATAAACATTTAAAGGTTGTATGCTGTTTAAAAACAATAAAAAAAAGTTGTTTATAAAAAAAGATCAAGTGAAAAATAAGCCGGCGCTAAATCTACAGTAATATATTCTGTCAATTCGTTTTTTTTAAACCAAACTTTTATTTTGATGGGTTGCCGTTGCCCTTGAGTGTCTGTGTTCATGATATGACAGTTCTCTCAAATGAAACGGTAAATTCTCATGAAGTGACGGTTTATGCGTTTGGCAGGTCATCCAGCGCCCTAACACTAACCCTTAAATAGGGCACTATTTGAGTGAACATCCATTTGTAGTGGTGTCCGAAACCATAGTGGATGTTTTTGAGTGCACTCATTCAATCCCACAATGCACCGCAATAACGAGTGTACAGTAGATGTACGTGCTGGAGAATATGCTTGTTCGATGCTCGATCGGCGTATGACAGCAAAGTCCCGCGAGAGCAAACGAGAAACGACTCCTTATGCTTTTGAATCGCCCTCTCACTCTCAACCAGACGGTGTACTCTCAACGCACTGTGAGAGTCGCGCCCTGAATTAATTACCTTACCGCTGTCCGATTCGCCCTATGTACCCTCATTCTCCATTACTCCACTACTCCAAAAATGAGCCAACAAGCTTAAAGTTAACCCTATAGCTCTTTACTTGTGTGGCACTGAACTTACTTGGAAAGGGTAATGAATAATAAAGTAACTAATAAGCATTTAATTGAATAAAGACTTAATATTTTTATGTACAAATTTTATAGTATACATTTCATACTATATAGTAGGCTACTATTTATACTGTATGGGCGTCAGAAGCAAAAAAATGTGGGTGGGTCCTTTAACAGAAACACTTTACTGGAATAGATGCAATTTACAATAAATATATTTAAATATATCGGCTTGTTTAAACGTCTGGTTGAGGCAGACAAAACTACGGAAAACTCAATCTTCATCAGCATCAATTGTGTAGGGGTAAGACACATGGCGTCAAGATTTGACGCAAATTGATCAGCGGTTCGAATCCGCCTTTTGCCAAACTCGCTCTGATCCTTTTTCCCATCACATAGCAGATCGGAAAGGCATTTATTTTCAATGAAAATGAAGAAAATATTAGAAAAGTGAAAATAAAGCTTCTAACACGTTTAATCAGTGTTTATAGGGTATGTAAACAGGCGTGCTCAATTAGAGACGATAAAAGTGAGTGGGTCCAATATCATTGGTCTTAAAAAGTGTCGATGCCATCTCCTGGCGAAACGCGGGAATTCATTCATTCAATGCACGGCGCGACTCTCACAGTGCATTATGGGTATTCTATAAATGCACATAATAAATGCCGCTCGTTCGAGTCGGATACATTTTCTATCCGATACGAAAACGTGCGCATAAACTACGATGGAAATGCATAAAGTCCCGCTTGTTTACTTTGAACCAGAAGACGTTCCCACTTTTGACGCAAGGCTTCATGGGGCGTAAGAAACTTGTGGATACCAAGGAAAGATAGGAGAGGCTGCAGACCTGTGGCTGGCTCTGAGCTCTGGCCAGCTTTAGCCGTTTTACCTTTACTAACGTAACGCTCGTGCTCACAGCCGCATGTAGACGGATCGGCTCAAAATCGGAGACACGTGAGACTGATCAGCCGATCATGCAGAAAAACGGCCAATTCCGATCAATCGGTGCATCTCTACAGAAAATAGCCTATTACTTCTTCATTATGATGTTTCTGAATGTAAAAACCACGCGAACGTCATAAGTTGACCTCAGACAACAGTATAAAAAAATTTAAAAAGCCAGTTCATGACACCTTTAATGGTGAATTTCTGTGATATCAAGTAGGCCAATATAAAGTCCCATTAAACATTTCACTTATACATCACAATGACTCATTCATGCTGTTCATGTGTTTCGAGTTGCTCGTATCTCTTCAGCTGACGCACAAACTGCCGCAAATGAAGCTTAAATGCTCAGTGCCGCATCCTGAAGCTCAGCTGTCTTCATTTAAAGATAGCGAGACTAAATGATATCACCAGTGCTGATGCCGCTCTCTCTCGCTTTGCAGTCTCTGATCTTGAGATGAGCTGAATCCGAAAGTTTGAGGAATTGTTTCAGCCCTAATGTCACCCCTAGACCATAAAACCAGTCATAAGGAAAAAAAAAAAAAAAAAAAAAAAATCTTTCCACTGATGTATGGTTTGTTAGGACAGGACAATATTTGGCCGAGATACAGCCACTCGAAAATCTGAGGGTGCAAAATAATCGAAATATTGAGAAAATCTCCTTTAAAGTTGTTCAAATGAAATTCTTAGCAATGCATATTACTACTAATAATACATTTGTGATAGGGGTGTAACGGTACACGTATTCGTATTGAACCGTTTCGGTACAGGGCTTCCGGTACGGTGCATGCATGTACCGAACGGTTATGAATGTAATCTTTAACAGTTAACAGTCGGCTTGTTGTAAGCGCGGAACACACTTCAATCCGAGTTCCCACACAAACATATTAAGTATTCAGTCCATTTTATCACGAAATTCAAACGATAAATGCCGTTTTAACGCTCTTTAATGTGACGTGACTGATAGACGCGTATCAGTTCAACTTAAAGCGGAAGCGCGTGGCGAGCGAGTCAATGCGATCAACTCTTCCTAAAGAATAAACATGAATTAATATATCTTAAAGTATGTTGAGGATACATTACAACTTACTGAAATGTATCATATGTCGTGTAATCGCTCCATCTGCGTTTCAACCGCGGAAAGACAATAAAACTGCTTGTAAACAATGTCATGCAGAATCACGTTTGCTCAAAAGTCATTCAGTGTCCACAGCTGTTAGCTCACTAGAGAAATCAACTCTTTCACTGAATACATGCACTATATTAGCCGTTATATTCATTATATTAGCCTATATATATTCATTATATACTACTTAGCCTGTTAGTGATGTCTTGTTTATTTAATGTATGTTTAAATAAACCTGTCATGAAAATTACAGCCACTAAATTATTATATTTCATCAACGAATAAAAATAATTAGATTTAGAAGTTAATGCAAAAACTGCCTTATGTGAAGCTTATGAGTGTTGATCATTATATCTAAAAATAAAAAGCAACTGAATTTAGGCTAATAGTTTGGGCTCTGCTGTTAATCTTTAATAGCTATATGTAAGTAAGGGCTCCCTATATAGTTTACAGCATTATCTTTAAGAAACTTTTAGTTATAATTTAATTCATTTAAGGACAGACACAATTTTGTTCATTTAAACCACTGTTGAATAAAAATGAATAAAAAGCAATTTTGTAAAACTGCTGTACCGAATCCATACCGAACCGGGACTTCAAAACCGAGGTACGTACCGAACCGTTAGTTTTGTGTACCGTTACACCCCTAATTTGTGATATATTTACAGTAGGAAATTTACAAAACATCTTCATGGAACATGATCTTAATATCTTAATGATTTTTTGGCGTAAAAGAAAAAAAATAATTTTGACCCATTCAAAGAAGTGTTGGCTATTGCCACAAATATCCCCGTGAGATGCAGGACTGGTGTTATGCTCCGGGGTCACATATGAAATATATCTATGGCTTGTAAATTGTGTGCATTAGGTTTTCATTTGTGTGTAGCATATGTTCTCTTCTAACCTTTCTCTCTTGTTCTTTCTCAGAAGTATTTATCGAATATGAAAGAAGAGGACGGAGAAGAAGAGAGCATCGATGTGCCTAAGAGAAGGGTTACAAGGAGTGCACATTTTCTTAATGTACAGAGCGATATTTTAAAGGAGCAGGAAGGGATGCAGAAGGAGTTGGAGGAAATGATGTCTGTCCTCAAAGAAATCATTTTCAAAAACACAGTTTCAGAGAGTAGGATAGAGGAACAAGAGGCAAAGAAGTTGAAATTATCGTTAAACGTAGAAGAATTGGTAAATACACACATACATTTACATAGACAAAAAGACACACTGATGACTTCTGTACAGTTCTGTCTCTTAAGATCACTGACTATTCATGTGTTCTACAGGAAAGGGATGCTGAAGAACTTCGGCAGCAGAACCATAAATATTATATTCTCAAGACCTGGGTCCAGGAGATGTTTAATAAGATCATGGACTGTAGCCACCCGGAAATTAAGGACCCCCTGAAACAGCTGCAAGTGGTGAATAATGCACAAATAATTCTGCCAATCTTGAAAGAATCTGTATTTGTTTTTGATATGATTTTAAAATGAAAATATGGTTCAGTAAAGTCAGCACACAGCAATGTGTGATAAAATGCAACACGCGAGCTGATGTTTTTGTAATTCTCCCTCCAGATTCGGGACTTTGTTCAGATAGTTAGAGCAGAGTTTACAGGAACTGCAGACAACTATTACTACACACGATTCAATTATACCTCGGAAAAGTGTCGGAACTCCAGAGTGGCCAATCGTATGTCTTGGATAACACCAAAAAGAAAGACGATTGACCTGAAGGCCAAACAAGCGTAAGTACTTTTACATGTTCATTTGTTTCAGTTTTGGTTGCCAGACACTGATTTATTGTTTTTTTTTTATTTCGTCATGTTTCAGAGATCAGGATTGGACCAGAACACCAAGAGAAAAGGAAAAGCCTAAAGCGTGGGAAAGGTCAGCACAATAGCACTGTCATGCATATTTTGCATATGTATAACGCTGTAACGATGCACTCGTGTCACGATTCCATGCAAACGCCTGAGCAAACTAAACTCACGATGCAATATTTATCGAGATATAAATAAAGAAGAGATGTTTTTTTATTATTATTACTTAAATTATATTATTGTTATTATATTATTATCAGGACAAACAAATATTCCCCCATTGCATTACTATGTATTATATTCGACACTACATATAGCGGTTAATGTAGTAATGTCACTGAAACGTTCATCCGCGCGCACTCCTGTTATTAATGCACTTAGATAATCATATTACTAAAACTAGATGTGATCTGGTGATTTAAATGATGTTTGCGCTTTCACTTTGAGGAGTGTGTGTGCGCTTCAGATGATCAATGCAGGCAGTCACAGATCTAATCACAAGAAAGTAGATTTTAGATTCTCTGTCCGAGCCTGAACTTGCGGGCCGAGTTGGGCCGATATTTCCCGCCACTATCCTCGGGTCGGGCCCTTGATCAAGCATTTGAGTTTTTTAAAGTTTTTAAGTTAAGTTGAGTTTGGGTTTATTTATGAGACATGTTCAAGACCAATCGTGATCGCTCCCGCGCTTCCATGTCACGATTGCTGTCTGCTATAGTCGATTTGCTTCTTATTTATTAAATCCAGGCAATTGGCTGAGGAAACATTGATTCAAATTAAGACACAATTTATACTAAACAAAATTCACTTTAAAGAAATGCTTTCTACAAAACAAAGCTTAATGAAGTGCTCAAAATCATTTCTGACCCACTCTTTGCACTTTTCATAATAACATTATAATATTTAAACATAAATATAAAGCAAAATACATTGTGTAATGGCTACAATAAGTATAGTAGGCTACATAGTACAGATAAATGTCATGTCTGAGGGATTTGAGCGAGCGTTGTTTGACTGGTGAGGGTTCATCAGTGGTAGGGCTGCAACAAACGATTATTTTAATAATCGATTAATCTAACGATTATTAGAACGATTGATCAACTGATCATTGATTATTGTCATTGACATCAACGACTAATCAGTCCATTTTTACAGATTATTCAGCTTTTTTAATTAGTTAAAACATTGAGTTATACATATTCTAACTATAATATATAAAAAAGAAAATCACTTCAGCTGTTGAAATGGTTGTTTTAATTAACTTTGAGCCAAGTTCTCAGAACTCAAATCACACACAAATGCTCTAAGCATTGTTTAATTTAATTTCATTGTAATTGAAAAAATAAATAATAATAAACTAAAATTAACTGCATTACAGACAAAAAAAAATAGATGTTTGAATGTAAACATCTCTTGGCAGCAGTATTAAGAGCTTCCTTTGTAAAGCAATAATAGGCCCCACTGCTTTTCTTAGAACTGAAACAGAAAAAGAGGACATTTACTTCAGGACACAAAGATTGTTAAAAATATTAATCTGCAAATGACATTGCAGACAAAATGACATAATATTAATCTCGTACATGACAATTGAGCTGCCAGATTCTCATTCACCTTTTAATTAACAATATGAAAAAGTACCTGACATGATATTCTTCCTAACATCAGCTTTTGTAAGTCTTCATGCATATGGAACAAAATACAGGCAAGTGATGAGACTATAGTGCCTAATAGTGTTATAATAATAAAAAGTCTTGACTCCAAGCTCGATCAAACTTTATTCTATGTTAAATAAATCATCACATTACTGTAATTATATTATTATTGTTAATATTATTACAATTATTAGTAGTATTGCATTCTCTAATAAAGAGATTTACAACTAGTTAGTTGTTTCCTCTTTAAGTGCTCCAACATGCACGTTGTGCTCCCGTGAAAAGTTTCGCCTTGCACGTCTCAATCAGCTCCTGGTTCAGTAGTCAGGGCACTGATCAGGACACGAATCAATGGGCTGATCCCTGATCAGTGCCCTGACTACTGAACTAGGGAGCTGATTGAGACGAAGCCTTAGTTTGAAGTTTTGTGAAACTTTCCCACATCTTGCTAGTTCTAGATTTGTTTGCACTTCGTCATTCGCACTGTTTTCTTCTACCGCAACATTTCTAAGGGCTGCAATACACTCTAGCGCTACAGCACCCTAGCGGTCAAATTGCGATATTGCAGGCCCTTTCATTAGGTCACATGAGATCAAACGACTACTCGACAACAAAGATATTTGTCGACAATGTCGACTAATCGTTTCAGCCCTAATGAGTGGAGCGCTGGCATTGAGCTGAACATTACCGGTCCGCTTCACTCATTACAGGCTCGTTCTCATCAGAACGCCCACGTATTAAAAAATGGTCAGGTTTAAATCGGGCTCTGGCTCATAATTATAGTTATGTGTCGGGCCGGGCTCGGACACAACGTGCACAGGCTCGGGTCAGGCTTGATTGTTTTTGAGCCTGATCTAAGCTCTACAAGAAAGCAGGTCAAAATGACTATTCTCAAACTGTAAATGTTTGGTTCTGCATTTACTCTATGGGATGAGTTTAGACTCAAAATGATTACTAATTGCTCACACATTTATCAAAGTTTTGGATTCATAACTATGTCTCTGTACAAATCGCTGCATATTCATGTAATTCTGTATTTTGCACACACACAAGTTAAAAGGCATTTGTTTGTGGATAGTAAAACGTGTCTGCAACATTTACCAAGTTCATGGATAAGTTTGTGTGCATTTATTAATCATTTTGAGTCTAAAATCATCCCATATTACTCACTCTCATGTTTTTTTTAGCACGCAAGCATTAAAGGTCCGTGTTTACTACAGTAAATCTGTTCACCATATAAAGCCATCGAGTCTATTCAGAAGACTTGGATTTGGATTAGACTCTCGATTATTTATACTTGATTATTTTTATGAATGGACTTTAAATGGAGGGACAGAAATCTTTCTCTGGTTTCTTGAAAATGATCTTCATTTGTGTTTTGAAGTTAAATGAAAATCGTACAGGTTTGAAACGACATGAGGGTGAGTAGATGACGACAGGATTTACATTTCTGGGTGAATTAGACCTTATAAACACAGTAAGCTGAGCCTTGGATAAAACAACTCTATAACGCGAATCATAACGTTTACATCGTATATCGAGATATAAAAAAGCGATGTATTGTTACACCCCTAATGTATGATGTTGCATATGCACATTGAAGATACTGCTTCTGATAACATTCTTTATCTCTGTTACTGTTTCAGTCAAGTCTTCAGTGATTCTGCTGATGGTCATATACCGTTGGTGTATATGGACTTAATGAAGGACCATGAACATGCACGGATCCGCTATCAGGATGAAAAGGAAAATATGTATGTTTCTTGTGCACAACCATGTGTTTGATTTCTTCACACTCTCAATCTGTTGGAAATCTGGGAACTGAAGACAGTAACAGTGTTTGACCATCTTTTTGTCTTGTGTGTTTTTGTGCAGAAAGAAGAAGATAGACGGCTTTAGAGAGCACTTAGGCTTACTTAAGAAACAGGAGGCAAAGAACAGTGAAGCCATAACACAAATGGAAAAGAAACTTGAGTACCTGGAGTCGTGCAAATTTGACCCAATCCCTATAAGAGATAAGGTAAGCACATCGTGTCCCATCTAAAGCCGTCACACCACCACACATCCAAATGTATTAAAGGACTGTAGGGCTGATCTCATCATTTTGCTTTTGCCTCACCAGGTCAGAACATTATGTGAGCAGCTCTCTGCTTTTTACAACGAGACCTTTGATTCTTTCAGCTGCGCTGGTTTCATATTAGAAGTGCTGCCAAATTTGGAAGAATGGCTTTATGACATGATAGAAGTCATGCCACCTGAGAGATGCTGCGAAATACGAACAAAGTTTTTTAAAGCCTATGCTATCAAGTAAGATATAAAAATGCATGTCTTCATGACACAAGCCCATAAAGCTACTGTGATGATCATCAGTGGCTATTATAATCGTATCATTTGTGTGATCTCTTGATAATCTCCCTCCTTTACAGTGAAAGGAAAAAGAAACAACTCGAGTTGGAAGCAAGGCGAGAGAAACGGAGGAATAAAAGAGTGGAGATAGCTTTTGCTCCTCCTCCACCGAAAATAGTAAGGGCCACACAGAACCAGCACTACATACCCCTTACTTTTGTCTTGCTCATCAAATATTGTAACATGGATCCATAGTGTGATGCTAACTTAAAAATCATGTCTCTATTGCAGACCACAAAAATACCCGTGCCACGCATCCTGCCTCCAATCAAAACTATAAAGGAAAAGAAACCGGGGAAAATCGAGAGTACATTGCATGAGGGATCTCTGAGGAACTCCGGCCTCCTCCACTGCCCTCTCCAGGCTCTAAAAAGAAAAAACCGCACCCAGGATTAAAGACAGACAAGGTGAGAGAAAAGGAGACGGAAGGATGAGAAGCGACAGAGGGTAGAGAGAGAAAAAAATTACCTGGGTGAATTCCACCAAACTCCTCCTCGTTTGGATACCTCTTGGTGGAGGGCTCTCTGACTCAACCGGCGCCTGAGGGATGACGACGCCTCTTGATAGATAGACAGATAGAGTCCAGTTCCACTTCGATGGGCGGCTCTCTGACTCCTCCCCTGCCTCATGGACGACGACGGGCCCCTTCAGCTTCAGACACCCGGAAGTGAGTCCCCCGTTCCCTGCTCCTCCTAGATAGATAGATAGATAGATGGGTGGATAGATAGACAGACAAGATAGATAGATAGATTAGATAGATAGACAAGACAGGATAGATAGATAGAGATAGACAGACAGACAGGATAGATAGATAGATAGATAGATAGATAGATAGATAGATAGATAGATAGATAGATAGATAGATAGATAGATAGATAGATAGATAGATAGATAGATAGATAGATAGATAGATAGACAGACAGACAGACAGACAGACAGACAGACAGACAGACAGACAGACAGGATAGATAGATAGGTGGGTGGATAGATAGATAGACAGACAGGATAGATAGATAGATAGATAGATAGATAGATAGATAGATAGATAGACAGACAGACAGACAGACAGACAGACAGACAGACAGACAGACAGGATAGATAGATAGGTGGGTGGATAGATAGATAGACAGACAGACAGACAGATATAGATAGATAGATAGACAGACAGACAGACAGGATAGAGTTTATCATGGGGAGGAGGAGCAGGGAACAGGGGACTCACTTCCGGGTGTCTGAAGCTGAAGGGGCCCGTCGTCGTCCACGAGGCAGGGGAGGAGTCAGAGAGCCGCCCATCGAAGGGTTTCCAGCGCCATCGCCTGGAGGAGTTCACCCGGCTGGTGGAAGGCCGGATGGCAGTGCGCTTTGGGAACTGGACTCTATCTATCAAGAGGGAGCGGAGGAGTCGCCAGCGTTTGCCTGAGGCCGGAGTGGCCCGTCGTCGTCGCCAAGGTGCTGGAGCAGTCAGAGAGCCGTCCATCGAAGGGTTTGTTATTGCAAATTTATAGCAATAAATCACATGAACATAAAAATCCTCTTAGATCGTCTACAAAATTACACTGGTACTCAGGGACAGGCATCATATCTATCAGAGCATTACCAAGTTGTCTATTTAAATGGGGAACAATCTAAGATAACGTCGGTAAATTATGGAGTGCTGCAAGGATCTGTGTTAGGCCCTCTGCTATTCTCAATATATATGACCTGTAGAGGGCTGGGTATTGACACCAATTTCACAATTCGATTCGATTTCGATTCACAAGCTATCGATTTTCGATTCTTTTCGAGTCAATTCAATATCGATTATTTTGGATATGTATCAGGTATAATACATGGAAAATTTTCTCAAGGAAAACAAATTTCTGAACTAATGTTGTAAACTATGGGAGTCAGTTGATACTACATGATCCTACTAATATTGAAGGTACAAATTAACAGATTTGTATACAAACACTTAAATGACACTAAATTATGTTATATATATATATATATATATATATATATATATATATATATATATATATATATATATATATATATATATATATATATATATATATATATATATATAATAATAAAGTTATAATAACTTTACAATTACATAATCATAATTGTACTCCAATTAGATGTTTGAAATATAAACATTTAAATGGTGGCTGCATAAAAACTTGCCAGATGTATTCATACATGCATTAAATATTGAAGAACATTGACTATGAATAGCCTATGTAATGTGGTGCATATAATTAGCAAAATGCTCCTCTAGAGTTAATTTTTCTAGCTGACTAACGAGTTTATGGACACTGGAAATGTTTTTTCTGAGGAAAATGTGACATGACATTTACAAGCAGTTTTGCTCCGCGCTGCCAGTTCTCTTGAGCTGAGCTGCGGCAGAGCGATCTTGCACCACAGCGCCAAAATAGTATTTATGTTTTTGAATTTTGTAAAACAAAACAAAAAATAGATGTAATTTGAAATGTGAGACTTTGTTTCACATCAATAGTAATAAAGCACAAACATTGTAGCACGCCTCCCATCCAATAAATCGCAATAATCTTTATTTCATTCATTAACTTAAAACAGGAGGACTAATCGATTCTTGGGATTTAAGAATCGATATTGTTTTGTAAAAGTAAGAATCGATTAAAATCGAGAAATCAATATTTTTTACCCAGCCCTAATGACCTGTAATTTTCTCCTATTAAATTCAGATAAGACTGAGGTATTAATTATTTGACCAAAAACTGGTACACAGAATCTCTTAAATTATAACTTGCATTTAGAAGGATGTACTGTTACTTCATCTGCTACAGTTAAAGACATGGGTGTTATATTAGACAGCAACTTGTCTTTTGAAAATCATATTTCAAATACTACAAAAACAGCCTTCTTCCACCTCAGAAACATCGCTAAGCTACGGAACATGCGATCTGTCTCTGATGCGGAAAAGTTAGTTCATGCATTCATGACCTCTAGACTAGATTACTGTAATGCACTACTAGCTGGCTGTCCTGCATCCTCAACAAACAAGCTGCAATTAGTCCAAAATGCAGCTGCTAGAGTTCTTACTAATTATAAAGTATTGCTACTGACCTAAAAGGCCCTAAATGGTTTAGCTCCTGTGTATTTAACTGATCTTCTATCGCCTTATAACCCCTCACGATCTTTAAGATCACTAAACTCTGGGCTTCTGGTAATACCGAGGATATCTAAGTCCACTAAAGGAGGAAGAACGTTTTCATATTTGGCACCTAAACTATGGAATTGCCTTCCTAATAAGATTCGCTCCTCCAGTTTAAATCTAGATTAAAGACGCATCTCTTTAGCCAGGCATTCACATGATGCATCTCCCAACCTTGTACTCTATAGTTATATCAGTGCACATGATTGTCTTTGGTTAATGCTTTGAACAGCAGCTACGCTAATTATTTTTCTGTTCTGTTTTATCTCGGGACGCCCATCTCGAGGTAACTAGAGAGTCCGTCAGCTCCAGTCTGGATCAAGCCTCTCGTAAAGACTGCAGATGACCAACACCTGTGAAGAGACGACTCCAACTCCTGGGAGGACTTCAGATGACCAACACCTGTGAAGAGACGACTCCAACTCCTGCGAGGACTTCAGATGACCAACACATGTGAAGAGACGACTCCAACTCCTGGGAGGACTGCAGATGACCAACACATGTGAAGAGACGACTCCAACTCCTGCGAGGACTTCAGATGACCAACACATGTGAAGAGACGACTCAACTCCTGCGAGGACTTCAGATGACCAACACCTGTGAAGAGACGACTCAACTCCTGCGAGGACTTCAGATGACGCAGCTCTGCATCAACACGCACCCATGCTCATCTCTATATACCATATTCATTAACAACATGTATTCTTATTTCACTTATGTCTGTGCCTTTATTATATTGATTAATAATAGATTGTTAGCTAATCTGTGTGCTTTGTATGTGCATTTCTGAAATAAATAGCATGGACAAATCACTTTCAATTGTAATGTAGACACATACATTATCTGTGAAGCTTCTTTGAAATGATATGTATTGTGAAAAGCGCTATACAAATAAATGTGAATGAAGTTAACAACTGGATGTGCCAACTTTCTTCAGTTAAATAAAGACAAAACTGAACTCACTGCATTTGGAAACAAAGATACAATTCTCAAGGTGAAAGCATACCTTGAGGCTAAAGGTCCCCTAGTGAAAAAAAAGTATGCTAAGTATACTTGCAGCCAGACTAATTATCAGTATACTTGAAGTGTGTTAATGATTAGTTAACTTGAAATGTGCTATTTTGAAACAACTCATTTTGTACTAAGTATATTTTAGTTGTAAATAAGTTGTATTAAAGCATAATTTGAAGTGTATTTAGTGTACTTTTATGTGCTAAATTGGAACAACTTTAAGTATACTTAGTATGCTTTAATTATAGAGACTAATTACATGCTTGATTAGTGATATTAAATGTGCTTTATTTGCATTATAAGTATACTTTGTGTTATAAGTATACTTTATTTGTGTTATAAGTATACTTTAATTGTATTATAAGTACATTTATTTGTGCTGTAAGTATATTTTATTTGTGTTAAGTGTACTTTATTTTATTATAAGTATATTTATTTGTGTTTTAAGTACATTACAAATGAATTACCAGTGTCTTCAAAACGCACAAGCAATATACTATGAATATTTTTTTTTTCAGGTTTATTTACTTTACCTTCCCTAAATACAAAAAATATACACTTTGTAGTCAATAACAATATAATGTATTATTACTTAGCTATACATTGTACAGTATACTTTGAATTACATAATGTCACACAATACAGTAGTTTAAATGAGCTACCAAGGCTGTGAAGAGACAGTCCATTAACAAGCCCAAAAACTTCACATGGTTTCAGCAAAACTAAACAAAATGATCTTACTATGTTTTTCATTAAAACAACACTGGAAGATAAAAAAAAAACATTATTGGACCAATTCCACTGATCCTCTATACACAAATATAAATTACATTATATTCACTTTTCTGATGAGCTGCTCAATTTTACACTTGTGTCTGATGGCCGCTTGCACATCAGAGGCAGTTGACAGCAAAAACTCGTGAAGAAACAGCATCTGTGAACAGAATATACAAGACATAAGGTCAAACAGCGTTCATACAACTTTTATTCACGTTTACATTAGTCTTACTTATTACTTACCTCCAAACAGCAGGACTTTTTATTCAGTTCTTTTCGGCATCGCGTAACGTTATTCCGAACCAGTTTGTCGTCGCCATCAAGGTCTGCAAGGCTGCAAACCTCCGGTGAGTGAGAGACGAGCGGAGCGTCAGACAGACAAACAGCAGCTCTGCCTCTGATTGGCTGCAGGCGGTGAACAACATAATCTGATTGGTCACAGACCAAGTTGAAGAGACATTTGAATTCCGATAATACTCAACTCATATTTTCTTGCTGTATTTTAGTGTGCTGTTGGTTTAATATAGATCTGTGTGTGCGATTGTAACACGATTCTTCTCTGCCAGTGTAAACTCATTAAACATATTTACACTTAAAGCACAACTACAGTAGGGCTTGTACACTAAAAATGGGCTTTTAATGCATTAGTCATATTTGAACACTTATTTATTAATGCTTAATTATAAAACTTAAGCATGAATAAATAACCTTATACATCAAATTTAACTTTAAATATACGTACTATAAATTTAAATATAATATACTTTTTAATATACAAATTAAGGATATTTAATATGTATTTTTAAAATGTGCTTTCAGTGCATTGTTAGAATGACAAATTTGAGCACAGTTTAAAATATACTAAAAAAATATTTAAAGTAATGTTCAAATAAGTACACTTTTAAAAAGAACACAGAACATTCATTTTAAGTATATTTTTTTCTAAAATATATTACTCTAAAATATACTAAAATACAATTATTTAAAAGTGCATTAAAAGTTACATTGTGAAAATATGATGCTAATATACTTTTTAAATGTTTAAAGATGGTACAATTTTTGTTAGTATATTTACAATATACTATTGATCAAGAGAATATATTTGAAATACAATAAAGTATACTTTTTTTTCACCAGGGGAGTCACACAGCAATGCAAAAAAAGTAAGATTTCTGAACGATTTTGATGATTATATTTCATGATAAAGTTTAGATACCGGAGACATGTAACAAATACAATTTTTTGTTAGTGTTCTCAGTAGTTAATAATGTTTTACATTTTATATTTTACATTTGCAGTTAGATTAATGTTCAGGACACTTTGCTTAATTATAAAATGTATTTTAGAGTTAATTTCCATGCAAATTTATATAAAAAATGTCCTGGGGACTGAAATGTTACCCATTTGGTGGAATGGCTCTTTGAACAATCTCATTTGCTTTTTCAATTCAGCTCAAAAAAATGACAATAGCACCACTCATTCTTGAGGCAGACAAGACTACGTTAGATCTTATTGAATCATATTCAGCTCATATTTCATTGTCACACTTTAATGGGTAAATTAATTCATTGAATGGACACATTAAGCACAAACGTGTAAGGCTTGTATTTGTACACACAGCATTGAAACGATGGAGTGTGTTGTGGTCGCTTCATCTGACAGGAGCTTCTTCCACAGGCTTCTGGCTGCTTTATTTTAAAACAGCTCCAGATGGCGCTGTTCTCCACACTCTAGTGGTGGGAAGTCCGGATCATTTTACTGACTCGGATCTTTGAATCTCGTTCAGCAAAATGAACTAATCTTTTTTCAAGTCATTTCGTTCATTTCAGCAGAATCTATTTAAAATGTTGCATTTTTCAACACATTTAGTACTTTTGGAATAAAAAAATTAACTATAAGCTAATGCAGCCATGGCCAAACTTTGAGAAACAAATGATTAATTAATTGCTTAGCTTGATTCAGTCTATGTCTGTGTTTTCCCACGGAATTGGGCTACTTCGTCACTGTTGCCACGGGCTGTTTTTCATGTTTGCGGGTTGAATCGACCCCAATTATATGATATTTAGCCCCGGGAATGCGAATTTTAGTAGGCAACCCAATAGTAGGCATGCCAAAAAAACACATATTTAACCCCCCAAATGCGATTTTTACTGGAGATGCCCCCCTGAAACGAGATTGGGCTTGTTTTGTGCTAGTTTTGAGTAGCAATTGGGCGGGTTTTGTTGTGAAAACCTGGCAACCCTGGTCTATGTATGCAGTCTGTTAGTTCACCTCACCTCCCGATCCAAATTTTTTTTCAAATCGTTTACCTCTCGTCTTCGGGTTCGAGCCGTTAGTTCTGTCATCATGTCTGATGCTCTGATCTGGCCGTGACAGCCGAGTAAGGCGTCCGGAAACAGATTTGATTAGTTCATCTCTCGAGTCTCGGGTTTGAGTCGTTCGTTCATCAAGTCCCAGCTCCATAGGCAAGGCTGCAGACAGTCACCGGAAACAGAAAAGATTAGTTCATCTCGAGTCTTTGAGTCGTTCGTTCAAGTCCCCATAGGTTGAATGCAGAAACAAAAATGATTAGTTCATCTCTCGAGTCAGTCTTCGGGTCCTAGTCTTGTTCTTTTGTCACGTGACCGCTTCCCGGGTTCAGTGTCTCGCAACATATACAACATTACAGTCGTATTATTCTCAGATAGCACACGCACATCGCGGAGACGTCTGTGAAAGAGCGTAGCGTCTGATTAAGATCGGATTCCATTTTTATAGTTCGACTGATATCGTTTTTAAATGCGCCGTCTTCCTTACCTCTAAATGACGTCTATACGACTAACCTTAAACATTCAAAATAGTGCTGCTCACCCATGTGTCGACGGTGGATCAGAGCAAGCAAGCAGAGCTCGTAATACAAATTAAAAAAATTGTTTAGAAAGTGAAATAACTAATTATATCAAATGCATACACTCATTACATATTATATTTAACATTTAACTATTTTGCAAGCAACGAATAAAAAACATTCTGATGAGATTGCATTTTTTCCCCCCCAAGTACGTGCATCCCATACGTGTAAAAACGAAACCAGTAGAAACAACCATCATGGTTTCACTTGCCCAGTTGGTCTTACTATATTAACGTTTGCGAGGGCACCATAAACTTAAATTGCATTTTGCTTTGCGCAGGATAATAGAATACATACATACTCGGAATAAGCATTGTGTACATGGACTTTTTAATAATGCTAATGATTAGCAAAGACTTCATATCTGGTTACAAAAAAGAATATATAAATTAGCAAAAAGCATATGAACACTTTTCTGTAACCCATCATTCACAGCGGCCTTATTTGATACCTCTGTAATAGGAAAAATGTGTATAATTGATTCCACATTTGATGTGACCCACCTTTCATGCCCACTGCTATTCTTACCTGCTTATTATAGTTCACATTTCTTGTGTCATATTTTGCAGACTCTTCTTTAACCTACCATGCTTGACTGTTGCCTAGAATTTCAAGTGTGTAATATTACAAGCTTGGTGATTGGAGTAAAGGTTTAGTTTATACCATGGTCTATATAAGGAGTGATTCACAGCTTTGTTCAATACACACCTAGGGCCTGTTCTTCGTACCTCGCTAACTCAGTTAGCTGGATTTGATTGTTGACGATTTGGCATGATCTTGGATTGTTTGGTTCTTCGACGCTCATCCTGGACTTGCTGTCATAGCAACAGGTCCGTAAGCTTAAACCTGCTCGCGAGCAAGCTTATTTCATGTAAACAGGATTAGATTGCATCTTGAGGTGATACTTAAAATCTGTCCCAGCCACTTCTACTTTATTACAAGAGTTCATTACTGAACCAGCGGCAATAATAATCATTTTAAATAATAATAATATACAAATTTTAAATTGTATATGTATATGAGAATGTATATAATTTTATAATGTTGTGTATAATACTATAGACACAGCCACTTGATTGAGCGATTTATTTGTGATGGAATAATTACTTTATAATTTTATTGGAGGTTTGCACACATGTTGTACAGTTAATCTGAGCCGTGCATTAATTTAAGTGATGACGGATGTGTTGGAGTAGTTTTCTCTCCCTCCAGCAGGAGGCGTTGTAGTTGTTACGAGTGTTATGTTTAACCTTTACTAGAAGAAGAGTTAGAAAAACAGCACATGTGAATATATGGCTGACAGCAGAATCCACTTCTGACGTGATCTATATTCATCCTTCTTTGTTGTCTTACAGAAAGCATTGCTTGTGAGTATTTTATGTTTAATATGAGGCTTAAAGACAATATTTGTGAACATTTATTATTATGATTATATTTCATAGTTTTTAGTTTTGATGAATGTTAGCCAGACTTTGCATAATACATGTGAACTTACTTTAGAATACAGTCTACTATGGAGAGAGATCTGTGTCTTTATTACATGCGATAAAATAAATGATCCGAGAGAAAAAAAAAAGTTTGAGAGAAAAAGTTATCACAATGATAGCAAAAAAGCATTTCATGAGAGAAAAAAAAATATTTGAGAGAAAAGGTTTTCATACCAATAGCAAAAAAATAATAATATTTGAGACTAAAAAAGTTTTGAGAGAAAGTATTTTCTCATAGAACATAAAAAAATATACATTTGAAATTTTTACAATTATTTCTGAGAAAAAAAATCTCTCTCAAAATACTTTGAAAAAAACTCTCAAATATATATTTTTTTGCTATCAGTGTGAAAACATTTTCTCAACAAAAAAAAGTGTTTCTCTCGAAACGCTTTTCTTTGCTCTCGATGCAATTTCTTGCTCTCTTGCTTTCACTGTGAGAATTGTGTCATGGGCGGGGCCACGTTCCTATTGGCCAGTCGGGTGAGCATCGTCTTGTCTTGGGAGTCGAACTGAATCATTACACCATTGTTCGGTTCACCTGCATGATACCGCCTCTGCCTTATGGCTAGTTTAGTTGAGCACGGACTCTCCAATGTTTGGGTCAGATGACACACAGCTGGCTTAGCAAGTTCAGCATCACTGAAGATTAAACGTTAAGAAATAGCACTCATATTCAGGAATGAGTGTGTATTATATTATTTGCGTGCTAATCGCTAGGTAAACTTGCAAACTCACCTGGTTTATATACTATTTTTAAATCAAATGCCAAATGAATGTTTTGATTTAGATAGTTTCACTGTAAGTGAAGTTTTCACTAGTTTCGTAACGTTAGTTCACTGACAACCGGGGCAATTTCCCCTTCATTATCACAGACGTATCGCCTGCGATAATTAACCCTTTGACACGTACGATCAAACCCGTGTGATAAATCTAGGCTGGTCCCTGGAGCGTACGAACATACTGGTGTGATTAGAACGCTCATGATCAACTGCCAAATTCAAAATTTCAAATCTGCTTTAGCGCGCTGACTGGCGCCGAGCCAAAGACTGAGTGAGTGAGAGACTGACTGCGCTTGGTGTCTTTTAATGTTTATTTTAGGTTTCATACACTTCAAATTACATTACACAACCACAAAATATCAGCAAAAACTAAATATAGTTTGTAATTGCATACTACTATATATATAACAGCAAGATATCAGTGTTGTAATGGCCCGTGATAACATTACAGATCAAACAACACGATCATTTTCTACCCTTTGACGTGTGCGATCAGTCTAGGCTGTTCCCTCACGTAATGTCACATATATCAGGAGAAGTGGGTGATCTTGTGTGTAAATCCAGCAGGCTTCAGCTCCCTGGTACTGTTGTAAACATATATTGGCGGCACGAGCGCTCATAAGTCATGACGTTAGCTCGCTATAACATTACAGATCAAACAACACGATCATTTTCTACCCTTTGACGTGTACGATCAGTCTAGGCTGTTCCCTCGCGTAATGTCACATATATCAGGAGAAGTGGGTGATCGTGGCTTCGGCTCCCTGGTACTGTTGTAAACACAATGGCGGCGCCCCGCCCACTTACCGATCAACTAACATATATATTTTTAATAAGTATATAAACCATAAGGAGTTCACTTGCATGCATTTAATTTAGTTAACAAGTTTGAAAATATTTTGTATAAAAATAATAAAACATTTGAACAGTCATGCATTGCAAGCATTTTTTCCCGCTGACAAGTTGTCACTGTTGACGTCACTGTTACCTCACACTCGCGTTGGTACCAGCTTCAGACACAATTTTAATACAATTTACCAGATTCTAACTACTTCAGAGAAAATGGCAGAAAATGTATTTAAAAGAAGACAACTGACAAGTGAGGAAATTGAGGAGATTTTTTTTAATTCTGATGAGGAGAATTTTGACAGTGAGGCAGAGAGTGACAGCGATGAAGACCTTCCCCCGAACCTTGAAGCTCTTGATAACACTGAGGGTGAAGATGAGACTTCTTCCACAACGCCAGGACATATTTTACCTTCAGCAGCTGAGGTAAACTCGTCATCCTGGAAGGTAACCAACCTTTTTAATCCTCCTGGCCCAGGCATTTTTGACGACCAACAGTGTGGTGTGCAAAATCCACCAGAATCCCCCAGTGAGGTCAATTGTTTTAAATTGTTCTTCACTGAAGAAGTTGTCGGAGAAATTGTGGAGGAAACAAACCGCTATGCCTCTGACTTGAAAGAAAAAGAAGTGAGGGGAAAAATGGATAAATGGGTTCCAACAAATATCCCTGAAATGTACACATTTTTAGTGGCAGTTCTCCTAATGGGGGTGATCAAAAAACCATCTCTTCGGGATTACTGGAGCACAGACCCCATGCTCTTGACACCATTTTTCGGGTCTTTGTTTTCACAGGACCGCTTCCTTCTGCTCCTCCGGTGTCTTCACTTTGCGAACAATGCAACAGCAGTTCTCAATGACCCACTGAAAAAAATCAGAAATATTTTTACTACTCTCACCTCCTCCTTTCGTCGCATTTTTGTGCCATACAGGGATCTGTGTGTGGATGAGTCTCTGATGAAGTGGAAAGGCAGGCTAGCATTTCGTCAGTACATTCCATCTAAACGGCACAGATTTGGGGTCAAGTTTTTTGTTTTGTGTGATGTGCTCACTGGCTATGTGCAGGACATGATCATTTACTCCGGATCTACCAGTGACATACAGCACTACCAAGGACTTGGGATTTCTGGGTCTGTTGTAATGACACTACTGGCACCTTACCTCAGAAAGGGTCGTATCCTTTACGTGGATAACTGGTACAGTAGTCCCACACTTTTCCAGCACCTCTTGTCTCTTGACACTGGAGCTTGTGGGACGGTGCGTGCAAACCGGAAAGGGATGCCAACATTCCCCTGCAAGATGACAAAGGGTGAGGTGGAATGTAAGGAAAATGGATCGCAGTTGGCAGTCAAATGGCATGATAAAAGAGATGTGCATGTCCTTACCACAGTCCACCCAACTGGTATGGCAGCCACAGGGAAGCTGGATCACATCACTGGGCAAACAAAGATGAAGCCAGTCTGTGTGCTGGAGTACAATAAAAAGATGGGGGCAGTTGACAAAGCAGACATGATGACTGGTTTTCTTGAGTGCACCAGAAAGTCTACCAAGTGGTACAAGAAGGTCTTCTTTCACCTACTAGACACGGTTTTACTTAACAGCCACATCGTCTACAGGCAAATAACTGGTAAGATATTTCTATAAATCAAATAATATAAACAAGATAAAAAGTGATTACATTTTCAATTAATGTAAACATAAGTGTTATAAAGGGTATGCATGGATGATTTGGTATGCACCTCGGTTTTGAAGACACGGTTCGGTACAGCAGGGGAGAGAAAACTACATTTAAAATAGCTTCTTTTTTAATCAAACAGTGGTTTACTGAACAAATTGTGTCAGTCCTTAAATTAATTCAATTATAACTAAAAGATTTTTAAAAAATTCTCTTCCAATGCAATTTTTATTATTTACTAATAAGTTATACCACACTCAGATAGGCATACATTATGCATGTTACTGGCCATTGTTTTAATCTACTCGCATCAAATTCAAAATACATTTTTATGGCCGTACAAGATATTATTCAGCACCGTGATGAACATCGCAATGCCGGGTTTGCCTACGCTGTCGTCACGTTGTTCTCGCGTCTGGATGAAGATGAGGAGCAGAGACTGCACAGCGAGTTGTGTTGACAGTGTTTAGTGATTTGGAGAAGAGAAAACTTCAGAATAATGTCACAGAGTTCATTCATGGTTAAATTGTGTGAACAACGCACAGCATCCGTATACATCCACGCACATTTTGGTCAGAGCGGCAATATTGCGATTAAGGTGTTTACTTGCCTTTTTAATGCGATTAAAATTGTCGTACGTGTGTTCATGTGATTATGAGCTTAATCACATTTTAATCGAATTCACTCCAGCTGACAGTGATGTCACATGCATACCCTCTATTAACAAATTTACAATAATAAACAGACCACACTGTCACATACAATTCTATTCTCTTCCTTACGCCCTATTGATGAGTTCTACTGTGAGTAGGAAAGGAAATCACCTCCCTGCAGTTCAGGACTAACCTGATGAGAGGGCTGCTGGAGGAGTACAGCACACCGCGGTGTCCAGCCAAAGGAGGGCGACCTGCCTTAGACACTCCTCTGCGCCTTACAGCCAGGCATTTTCTCTCTGAAGTCCCTCAGACCACTTCCCAGGGCAGCAGGACCAGGCGGCACTGCAAGGTCTGCCTCTCCAGCACACGGAAGAGCAAGCAGAGGCGTCTCACGAAGCACATGTGTGTGCCGTGCAACACTTCCTTGTGTGCGGTCCCTTGCTTTGAGGAGTACCACACACTGAAGAAATATTAAATGTGTATAAAGTCAGAGTTTATTTATTTATTTACGTTTATTAATTGTAATTATATTTGTAATTTATTTAGTATAAACATATGTATATAGTTTGTTTTAAAGATTTTTTTTTACCAGAGTATATTTATTGTTTTGTTTAAAATACTATTTTGATTGTTGGTCATTGTAATCATATTTATAATTTTTGTAATTTTATTAGAAAGTGTGTATATATGTATAACAGTTTAAACAAAAAACATTTAGCTTAAATTGAAGATTTAATAAAACATGAATGAAATGTGTAAATTTTGCAATTTCTTTTTAACAAATGACATGCGTTTGAATTATACTAAACTTATACAACACATTTCTCACTAGTAAAGCAGAGAAAAGGTACATGGTATTTGACATCATGTAAACTATATATATATGCAAGCTAATAGTGAGGCGTGACCATATAGCTTTTCTCTGCTTTGCTAGTGAGATATAAAACTCAGTAACAATATTAACACTAAAACATAAATAATATATAATTTATTCATGTTACGTATCAAGTCAACTGAACCCTAATAACTTTACCGAATGCACGGAGCATATTTGCAATGTGCAAAACGACAAACATGACATTTGAACGTCCACATTATTGAGTACTGTTCGTTTTACAAGAGAATTTTTAAAACATCTTTATTCATATTTATTGCATGCTTGTAAATAATTATATGTGCTCCAAAATAGGAAATGAAAACTAAAATATACTCACCAATTGTCACGCGGATGTTGTGAGGGAGATGCAAAATGCCGTGTGCAAGCGAAATTCAAAGCAGTGGGAAAAAATAGCAACATAAACATGTCAACCATAGTGTGTACACGCTAACAAATAATGTGAGAGGTTTTGAATTAAAAAAATAAAGCAAAACATTCATAGAGTGCTCACCTGCACGCGGTCATCCACCATTGGCGCCATTGTGACTGCGAAAACTCACACGTGTCAAGGTTGATGTGTTACCATGGAAATTAGAACGCATGTCATTGCATAATAACGGTCGCAAAAAAAAACTCACGCCAGGCTGCCAGTCTGAATATTTAGAACTTACGTGCGAAAGGGTTAATGCGATATGGCTCAGCTTGTCAAGTGAACTTATGGTAGTAAATGCCGCTCCATCTGAAAGCAGGTGATGGCGATTTACTACTAATCAAGGAACCGGCTTTACTGACGAGATGAAAACAACAATGTCCTCCAATATATCGCCCAGCCCTAGTTCATACAACCTCCTGTACAGTTTTACTCCATGGACTCACTATTTTGTTTTTAAGGACAATATGATACATTTTCTGTTTGAACCTATAACTGACCTATAACCTAAAATGATTATTATTAATGTGTTTAGCATCTGTATCTCTCACTGGGTAGGCTATAGAGCAATATAACTTACGCTCTAAAATCTTTGCCTTAGACTATGCAATTTAAATGGAGGAAATACAGATAAGTTGACATGAAGGCTATGCATATGTGAAATATATGCTATAAATATAGCAGCATAAATTTAACCTCTTAATGTTGCTCTCAGAGTGCACCAGAATGATGCATTTGAACGTACACATTTCCGGCCGGGGTGCATACCCCAGCCCCAGGACCCTCTGCGTTCCCCTGAACTGAGGTCCAACCATCGTCTCTAAAAGTTCTGAGGGAAACACTGCTTACATAGTTACATTATAATTATAACCAACGTTAATGGCAAACAAAAGATCTTTACATGACTTAATTCATGGGTTTATTGTTCATGTAGTCTCATCATTTCGAATACCCACACAGCTGTTTCATTTGTCTGATTGGCTCTAGATAGTTATAGGGTTGCCACCTTCCATGCATACTAACGTTAGTTGATAGTTGTACAGGAGGTTGTACTATATGTTGAACAAACAGTTACTCTTCAGGTGCTTTGAGGCTAGCAAGTGCAAAGGTAGAAACTAGCTCACTACTCACTAAATAAGGCGTAAAACTATCTAAATCAAAACATTCATTTGGCATTTGATTTAAAAATAGTATATAAACCAGGTGAGTTTGCAAGTTTACCTAGCGATTAGCACGCAAATAATATAATACACACTCATTCCTGAATATGAGTGCTATTTCTTAACGTTTAATCTTCAGTGATGCTGAACTTGCTAAGCCAGCTGTGTGTCATCTGACCCAAACATTGGAGAGTCCGTGCTCAACTAAACTAGCCATAAGGCAGAGGCGGTATCATGCAGGTGAACCGAACAATGGTGTAATGATTCAGTTCGACTCCCAAGACAAGACGATGCTCACCCGACTGGCCAATAGGAACGTGGCCCCGCCCATGACACAATTCTCACAGTGAAAGCAAGAGAGCAAGAAATTGCATCGAGAGCAAAGAAAAGCGTTTCGAGAGAAACACTTTTTTTTGTTGAGAAAATGTTTTCACACTGATAGCAAAAAAATATATATTTGAGTTTTTTTCAAAGTATTTTGTGAGAGTTTTTTTTCTCAGAAATAATTGTAAAAATTTCAAATGTATATTTTTTTATGTTCTATGAGAAAATACTTTCTCTCAAAACTTTTTTAGTCTCAAATATTATTATTTTTTTGCTATTGGTATGAAAACCTTTTCTCTCAAATATTTTTTTTTCTCTCATGAAATGCTTTTTTGCTATCATTGTGATAACTTTTTCTCTCAAACTTTTTTTTTTCTCTCGGATCATTTATTTTATCGCATGTAATAAAGACACAGATCTCTCTCCATAGTCTACATGCTGTTTATTTGTTTCTTTTTGTAGTTTCACTCTGTCGATAATTGAAGGATACGTCAATAAAAGGACATCACACCTGTCAATTGTTGAGGAGTTTATCTATCTGCATAGCTGTGTCTGAGTTTAACAGTGAGGGCAGAACAGTGAAAAAGCACCTATCTACGTGACAACAAGTGGATGTTACTTCAGCCTCAGCATATTCAACTATGTCTGATGAAGGGAGAAAAAGCGCAGCGTCCGTCTGCTCCAAGAAATCGCATCGCTCCAAGAGCTCTAAAAGTTCAGTTAAATCATCTGCCAGTATAGCCGCTCTCAATGCTCGAGCTAAAGCTGAAGCAGCTCGTACAAGAGCAGAATTTGCAAAGATGGAAATTGAAATGAAAGTTAAGAAAGCAGAGCTTAAAGTAGAAGAGGTGCGTCTGGATGCCACACTACAAGCACTACAACAGCAGTGCGATGCAGAAGCCGCACAAGCTGAGGCGTATGTCTTCGAGAAAGCGGCCACCGATCTTGAAGAAGAATCTGCATCGGGGTCCGTGAAGGTAGATCCCACAGAACGTACTTGTGACTATGTAAAACGCCAAATAATCCTAAAGGCAGATTCAAGTCCATTTGGCAACACAGAGCACAATGATACTCTAGCAACAACTGTCCCATACGTGCCATCAAAACAGGAACCACACCAGTCTATGGACACAGAGTATGTCCATATATCGCCGAGCGCAGACAAACGTAAAGATGTTCCCCAATGTTCCCAAGGCATTCCTGTGCGGAAACCTACATTTGGAGCATTACCGACACATCAAAGTACGGGTTACACTCCACAAGATGGCAATATGACTGATATAGCCAGGTTTCTAGCACGACATGATTTGCTCACTGGCGGCCTCAGGAAGTTCAGTGACAAGCCAGGTGACCATTGGGGATGGAAATCTTCATTTAACAATGTTATTGATGATTTGAACCTGTCTGCTAGCGAAGAATTTGACTTGATGATCAAATGGCTCGGAGCTGAGTCCGTTCAATATGCAAAACGTCTGAGAGCAGTGTATATTAACAGACCCTCTGAAGGATTGGGCAAAGTATGGGAAAGACTGGACGAGTGCTATGGCTCCCCTGAAGCCCTGGAGAAAGCGCTACTCGACAGACTTGAGTGTTTTCCAAGAATCTCCAACAAAGACCCATACCTCTTGAGAGAACTTCAGGATCTTCTCCTAGAGATAGAGGCTGCAAAGGACGAAGGCTATATCCCAGGCCTACTGTACCTCGACACTGCAAGGGGCATTCATCCTATTGTGGAGAAGTTACCCTTCGGTCTGCAAGAAAAGAGGATGACGTATGGGTCTAAATACAAGGAGGAGCATTCTGTATCGTTTCCACCATTCTCAGCATTTGTCGGCTTCATTAGCAGGGAATCAAAAATGCGCAACGACCCAAGCTTTAAGCATTCAATGCAACCCGGCCTTGTACCCACTAAGATGAGGTTTCAGGACAAGCAGAGTAAGAGAGAAGCAATCTCAGTCATCCGGACCGAAGTGATCAGCACTGAGCCGAATCTGACTACAGGAACAAACATTCATGACCCAAATAAAGAATGCCCAATCCACAAGAAACCTCACGCGCTTAAAAAATGCAGAGCTTTCAGAGAAATGCCTTTGGAGGAGCGTAAGGTCTATTTGAGGAGGAATCTGATATGTTTCCGATGTTGCGCATCCACTAATCATCAGGCAAAAATATGTAAAGCCGAGACCTTTTGTGCAGAATGTAACTCCAACTCACACATTACTGCTCTTCACCCTGGTCCTGCACCTTGGGCAACCACCACAGAGCCTGCTTCCGACAACGGCGGGGAGCGCATTATAGCTTTACCTACGGCCACGTCTACATGTACGCAAGTCTGTGGAAGTGAAGTTGAAAGTCACTCATGTGGCAAGATCAGTCCTGTATTAATTTATCCACAGGGCTCCCCTGAGAAGAAACTCAAAACCTACGCTATTTTGGACGACCAAAGCAACCGGTCATTTGCCAGATCTTCAATCTTCGATATGTTTGGCATCACCAAAGGCTGCTTCCCGTACAAGCTGAGAACCTGTGCAGGCCTTGAGGAAGCTACGGGGAGGAGAGCATACAACTTCATCATCGAATCTGTTGATAGCAAGTCACGCTTAAAGCTCCAAACACTTATCGAATGCGACATGCTGCCGGACAATCGCAATGAGATTCCTAGACCTGAAGCTGCTCATAACCATTCCCACCTTCAAGACATTGCATCTGACATTCCAGATGTTGATCCTGACGCTAAGATTCTGCTTCTCATTGGTAGGGATGTTATTCAAGCAAACAAAGTTCTTGACCAACGAAATGGACCTCCAAATGCACCCTTTGCTCAGAAGCTAGCTCTAGGATGGGTGATTATTGGGAACATTTGCTTGGGTGGAGCTCACACACCCGTGCAGGCAAGCGTTTTCAAGACGAATATTTTGGACAATGGTCGCCCAAGTCACTTCCTTCCATGCAAGAACTTCATTCAAGTAAAGGAACGCATCATCCCACAAAGCCACAACAAGGTCAGTCTCCCTAACCATACTAAGAACAGGTCCATCGGAGAAACCGTGTTCCAACAAACAAGTTTGGATGAGAGACCTGGTTACTCTCAAGAAGAAACGGCCTTCCTGCAGATAATGAATAAGGAAGTCTATCAGGATAATACAAATAGTTGGGTTGCTCCGCTGCCCTTTCATTCACCTAGGCCACGCCTTTCCAACAACAAGCAGCAAGCCGTCCAGCGCCTAGCTTCAGTTTGTCGTATGCTGAGCAAACGTCCTCACATGAAAAGTCACTTCCAGGAATTTATGCAAACCCTCTTTGACAATGGCCATGCGGAAATAGCGCCACCCCTTACTGGACAAGAAGAGTGCTGGTACCTTCCCTTCTTCGGAGCGTATCACCCCCGCAAGCTGGACCAAATAAGGGTTGTCTTCGACTCTAGCGCGCGACATGAAGGAGTGTCCCTCAATGACGTCCTTCTTACCGGTCCGAATCTCAACAACAGCCTGCTGGGAGTGCTCATGCGTCTCCGTGAAGAGAAGGTAGCTGTAACAGCCGATATTAGCAAATGTTCCATTGCTTTGAGGTCAGGGAGGACCATCGGAATTTTTTGCGTTTTCTCTGGCACCAGAATAACGATATGGAACAACCAATTGTGGAGTACCGAATGACGGTACACATCTTCGGCAACAGCCCATCGCCTGCAGTGGCAACCTATGGACTCCGGAGGGCATCAGAAGATCAAGAGAAAAGAGACAATACAACAAAACATCTTGTGGAACGTCATTTTTATGTCAACGACGGGCTTGTCTCCCTGCCATCAAGTACCGAGGCCATCTCTGTCATTCAAAAGGCTCAAGAAACCTTGGCCTCATCTAACTTGAGGCTGCATAAGATCGCCTCTAATGACATCACAGTAATGAAAGCATTCTCCAAGGAGGATCTTGCAAAGGGTCTGAAAGATCTCGACTTAGGAGCAGACAGTCCACCAATGCAAAGGAGTCTTGGAATAAGCTGGGACATTGCAACAGATGAGTTCACCTTTCAAGTGTCTACCGCTGAGAAGCCCTATACTCGCAGAGGGGTACTTTCCATCATAAACAGTTTGTATGACCCTCTAGGTTTCGCAGCTCCGGTCAGCATCAAAGGCAGGGCCCTTTTGAGAGAGCTTTCAACAGATGCAGGCGAATGGGACGACCCACTTCCATAACGAATGCGAGAAGAATGGAGTACATGGAAGGAATCCCTGAAGCATCTTGAACAAGTGCGAATACCAAGAATGTATACATCCATATCCTTCTGTGGTGCAGCCAAAAGGGAGCTTTGTATATTCTGTGACGCGTCCACCAAAGCTATTGCTGCAGAAGGCAAGAGCGAACTTGGATTTGTGTTTGGCAAAGCTAAACTTGCCCCACAACAAGAGATAACTATCCCGAGGCTGGAACTATGTGCAGCTGTTCTTGCCATCGAGATTGCAGACTTGATTTCAGAGGAGATCGATGTTCCATTCCATTGTACAAGGTTCTTCACAGACAGCAAAGTAGTACTTGGATACATACAAAATGAATCCAGAAGATTCTATGTCTATGTGTGTAACCGAGTTCAAAGGATTAGAAAATCATCCAGCCCAGAACAATGGAACTACGTGCCGACAGATTTAAACCCAGCCGATGTAGCTTCCAGGTCCATTCCAGCAAACACTCTAATGTCCAGCATGTGGCTCAAAGGACCAGATTTCCTGCTACGAGCGCACACAAAAGAGACCAAGTGCTGTTTTGAGTTACTCGGTCCAGACTCTGACCCTGAGGTTCGCCCTACGGTGACAGCCTTTGCAACTGGTCTCATAGACTCTTTCCTAGATCCAAGTCGTTTTGAGTCCTTCTCAACCTGGACATCACTGCTTAGAGCAATGGCAAGACTCATTCATATCACCAGATGCTACAAGGGAAATGCTTATGGAAGCAAGTGTCAAGGTTGGCACATTTGCAAAAATATCACCCCAGAGGACTTTGGGAAAGCAAAAGGCATTATTCTGAGCTGTCTTCAACACAAGACTTATCCCGAAGTCTTTGCATGCATCGAAGCCCAGAAAGAGATACCAAAGCAAAATCCACTCAGAAACCTGTCGCCCTTCAAAGATGATACTGACTGCCTTAGAGTTGGAGGTCGTCTTTCACAAGCCGACATGCAAAATGATGAAGCACATCCTTTCATCATCCCAGGAAAGCACCATGTGAGTACACTATTGGTACGTCATTACCACCAACAAGTACAGCATCAGGGACGCCATTTCACAGAGGGCGCTGTGAGAACAGCCGGATTATGGATTGTTGGCGGAAAAAATTGCATCAGCTCCATCATTCACCACTGTGTCAAATGTCGCAAACTGAGATGGAAAACAGAAACCCAAAAGATGTCCGACCTACCAACCGATCATGTAACTGTTTGCCCACCATTTACTTACGTTGGTGTCGATGTCTTCGGACCCTGGACTATCAGTTCTCGTCGAACTCGTGGAGGTCTTGCCAATAGTAAGCGCTGGGCCGTCATTTTTACCTGCTTGGGTACCAGGGCCATCCATATCGCGGTAATCGAGTCAATGGAGTCATCCAGTTTCATCAACGTACTCCGCGGCAGCGGAAGCGTCAGCCCTCGTGTGAAGCCCTCCTCGCGTGAAGACCGAAGAGTGTAAAGACATCGACTCTACTCTGTGCGACTCCACTCGAGCAAGGACACCGACAAGGCACTTGAGTATAGCTATATATATACTTTGTCCACTTTTGTGTTTTCCTTGTTTTCATCTGTTTATTTGTCTGACCTGTTTTCATAATGTGCTTCCAAATCTCTACTATTACCACACACACCCGTAAATCACGCTCAGGACATTCTAGACGCCGGAATCCTAATAATCTGCGTACTGTACCTATTTCCTCTGCTACATTAATGTCCATTCCAATTGGTCTCTGGAACTGCCAGTCTGCTGTAAACAAAGCAGACTTTATTTCATCTCTTTCCACTCATTCACATCTCAGTTTCATGGCTCTAACTGAGACCTGGATCAAACCAGAAGACACTGCCACTCCTGCAGCTCTCTCAAATAATTTCTCTTTTTCACACACCTCTCGCCCGATTGGGAGGGGCGGAGGTACTGGTCTGCTCATCTCAAATGATTGGAAATTTGAACCCATTCCTTCTTTATCTGGCAACTGCTCATTTGAATCACACTCAATCACGATCACTCACCCTGCTAAAATCCATGTTGTAGTTATTTATCGCCCTCCAGGTCAACTGGGTAACTTCTTGGAGGAGTTGGATATGTTACTCTCTCACTTCCCCGAGGATGGCACTCCTCTGGTGCTGCTCCGTGACTTCAACATTCACCTTGATAAACCACAGGCTGCAGACTTCACCACTCTTCTGACCTCATTCGACCTTAAGCGAGTATCTACTACAGCTACTCACAAATCAGGTAATCATCTGGACCTTATCTACACGCGCTACTGCTCCACCGACGACCCTTTAGTTACTCCATTGCACACCTCTGATCACTTTCTCATCACTCTTAACCTCCTACTGACACAACACACACTCCTCCCCAGATCACCTTTCGGCGTAATCTACGCTCACTCTCTCCCTCCCGTCTATCCACTATGGTTTCATCCTCACTCCTTCATCCACCACCACCTGCTCAGTTCTCAGCACTGGACACTAACAGTGCTACTGACACTCTTTGCTCCACTCTAACATCTTGCTTAGACAACTTCTGTCCCGTTTCAACCAGGCCAGCCCGCACCACTCCCTCTGCCCCCTGGCTGTCTGATGTTCTCGGCGAACATCGCTCTGGGCTCCGGGCGGCAGAGAGGAAGTGGCGAAAAACTAAAAACACTACTGACCTGACCCTGTATCAGTCTCTCCTTGCTTCTTTCTCTGCTAATGTCTCCACTGCTAAATCTACATACTACCACAACAAAATCAACAACTGCTCTGACTCTCGTGCACTTTTCAGAACGTTCTCTTCGCTCCTTTGTCCTCCCCCCCCCCTCCTTCATCAACTCTTACAGCTGACGACTTTGCATCATTTTTCACAAATAAAATCTCCTCCATCAGCAGCCAATTCTCCACACCACAAACCGACACGCACATCTCAACAACCATCACACATACGCTCCCCTCTTTTTCTCTGCTCTCTGAAGCTGAAGTCTCCAAACTCATCCTTTCCAACCACCCCACTACCTGTCCACTTATCCCCACTCACCTCCTTCAGGCCATCTCTTCTTCTGTTACTCCTGCACTCACTCATATTGTCAACACCTCTCTTCACACCGGGACCTTCCCCACAGCATTTAAGCAGGCTCGGGTAACCCCACTGCTTAAGAAACCCTCTATGAACCCAGCACTCTTAGAAAACTACAGACCGGTATCCCTTCTGCCTTTCATTGCAAAGACACTCGAGCGAGTTGTTTTTAACCAGCTCTCTACGTTTCTTGAACAGAACAACCTCCTGGATATCAACCAATCTGGCTTCAAAAGTGGCCACTCAACTGAGACTGCCCTTCTCTCGGTTACTGAAGCACTGAGACAGGCAAGAGCGGCTTCCAAATCCACAGTACTTATCTTACTGGATTTGTCTGCTGCTTTTGACACAGTTAACCACCAGATCCTCCTGTCAACTCTCATGAAGATGGGCATCTCAGGAACTGCTCTCCAGTGGCTCAAGTCTTACCTCTCAGGTAGGTCCTTCAGAGTGTCATGGAGAGGTGAAGTGTCTAAGTCACATCATCTAGCAACTGGAGTTCCGCAGGGCTCAGTGCTTGGACCACTTCTCTTCTCCATCTACATGTCATCACTGGGAACTGTCATTCAGAAACATGGCTTTTCCTATCATTGCTATGCTGACGACACTCAACTCTACTTCTCATTTCAACCAGATGATCCCACGGTTGGTGGTCGTATCGCTGCCTGCCTAACAGACATTTCTGCCTGGATGAAGGAACATCACCTGCAACTCAACCTTGCAAAGACAGAACTGCTTGTGGTCTCAGCCAACCCAGCACTTCATCATAATCTCTCCATTCAGCTAGGATCATCAACTATAACTCCGTCCAGGACAGCCAGGAATCTTGGAGTTGTGATTGATGATCAGCTAAAATTCACTGACCACATCACTGCAACATCCCGGTCCTGCAGATTTGCGTTATACAATATTAGGAGGATCAGACCCTTCCTATCAGAGCAGGCCACACAACTCCTGGTCCAAGCTCTTGTTCTCTCCAGACTGGACTACTGTAATGCTCTTCTAGCGGGCCTTCCGGCATGCACTATCAAACCCTTGCAACTGATCCAGAATGCAGCGGCGAGGGTGGTCTTTAACGAGCCGAAGAGAGCGCACGTCACGCCTCTCTTCATCAGTCTGCACTGGCTGCCAATAGCTGCTCGCATCAAATTCAAGTCACTGGTGCTCGCCTTCAAAGCAACCACTGGCTCTGCACCAATATACCTAAACTCGCTTGTTCAGACTTACACACCCTCCAGGAGCTTACGTTCTGCCAGTGAACGACGCCTTGTAGTGCCATACCAAAGAGGCATGAAATCACTCTCACGGACCTTTTCCTGGACCGCCCCCACCTGGTGGAATGACCTGCCTATCGCAATTCGAGCAGCAGAGTCTGTAGCCATTTTCAAAAAACGGCTAAAGACACGTCTTTTCCAGCAGCACCTAACCAATCAAGAATAGCACTTAACATTCCATTCAATTCATTTTCTGTCTGTCTAATTTATTTAAAAAAATAAAAATAAAAAATAAAAAAAAAATTTGTCCTGTGTGTTCTGTGTTAGATTAACTGAGACTTGTTACAGCACTTGCATACTGTAGCCCTTGACTGTTCTAGTTGCTTCTATTGCTCTCATTTGTAAGTCGCTTTGGATAAAAGCGTCTGCTAAATGACTAAATGTTAATGTAAAATCAACGCCTTACGACGGTTCATTTCCATTCGTGAACCAGTAAAGCATCTCCGGTCTGATTGCGGAACCAACTTCCTAGGTGCATGCAAGGAGCTTGGTATAACCTCAAACCAGTGTGATAACCCGGAAATACGAGATTTCTTTGGGGGTACGTGCAATACAGTCTCTGTAACTGGTCTCAAGAAAGTTCTTCTGCTGCGCAATTCCAATGAATGTAGCCAACGATCCTAAGAATTAAGGGTGACATCCTATGGACGTCAGGCGGGGAGTGTGTTGGAGTAGTTTTCTCTCCCTCCAGCAGAAGGCGTTGTAGTTGTTACGAGTGTTATGTTTAACCTTTACTAGAAGAAGAGTTAGAAAAACAGCACATGTGAATATATGGCTGACAGCAGAATCCACTTCTGACGTGATCTATATTCATCCTTCTTTGTTGTCTTACAGAAAGCATTGCTTGTGAGTATTTTATGTTTAATATGAGGCTTAAAGTCAATATTTGTGAACATTTATGTTAAACAAGATTATATTTCATAGTTTTTAGTGATGAATGTTAGCCAGACTTTGCATAATACATGTGAACTTACTTTAGAATACAGTCTACATGCTGTTTATTTGTTTCTTTTTGTAGTTTCACTCTGTCGATAATTGAAGGATACGTCAATAAAAGGACATCACACCTGTCAATTGTTGAGGAGTTTATCTATCTGCATAGCTGTGTCTGAGTTTAACAGTGAGGGCAGAACAACAGATATTATGGGAGTGGCTTGATGCAGCGCAGGAGATGCAGAGAATTTGATCTTGACCCTTAAGAAACTTTAATACTGTCACGTTACAAATCTGCTTCAAATTGAATTGTGCATTTACATTAACAAAGCTTGGTGCACAAACTCTGCTATTGTTGGGAGTCATTGTTCAGCTAACCTTGAGTTTCTCATGGTTAAATGTAGACCGTTTTATCTCCCGCGGGAGTTCACTTCAACCATTATCACTGCTGCTTATATTCCACCGGATGCTGATGCTAAGCTTGCTATGAAAGAACTTCACGCAGCCATCAGTAAACAACTGATTCTGATCACCCGGAAGCTGCGTTTATTGTTGCAGGTGACTTTAATCACTCAAACTTAAAGTCAGTGCTACCCAAGTTTCACCAGCATGTTTCCTGCCACACCAGAGGAAACAAAACCTTAGACCATGTTTACACAAACATGGCCGGAGCTTACGTTGCAACACCCCTTCCCCCACCTGGGACAGTCAGACCACATCTCTTTGTTCCTCAGCCCCAAATATGCACCCCTCATCAACCGTGTGAAGCCATCAGTGAAGGCAATCAAGGTGTGGCCTGCAGGGGCAGACTCCACACTCCAGGAAAGGTTTCTAAACACAGCATGGAGTATGTTTGCTTCTCAAGCCACCAGTGGCGCTTACACGGACATTGACTCCTACACCTCCTCAGTATTGGATCATATCAATACCACCATTGACAATGTTACAACCCAGAAACAGATCACCACATACCCAAATCAGAAGCCTTGGATGAACAGGGAAGTACGACTCCTGCTGAAGTCACGCAATACTGCCTTCAGATCAGGAGATGCACAAGCCTACAGCTCATCCAGAGCAAACCTGAAGAGGGGCATCAAAAAGGCCAAGCACTGCTACAAGCTAAAGATAGAGGGACACTTTTCCAACTCTGACCCTCGACGCATGTGGCAGGGCATTCAGGCCATCAGCGATTATAAACCCACCCACTCCACCCCCGCAGCCACTGATGTCAACTTCCTGAACGAGCTAAATTACTTTTATGCTCGTTTTGAAAGAGACAACAGAGAAACTGCCACCAAGCTCAAACCCTCAGCTGACCACCCACCAATCAAACTCTCCTCCACAGAAGTCTGCAAGGCACTGAGCCGGATCAGCGTGCACAAGGCTGCTGGACCAGACAACATCCCTGGACGTGTGCTCAGGGCATGTGCGGAGCAGCTCGCTGGGGTTTTTACAGACATTTTCAACCTGTCTCTCGCCCAAGCAGCTGTACCATCATGCTTTAAACGCACTTCCATTGTGCCAGTGCCGAAACACTCCAGCCCGAGGTGCCCTAATGACTACCGCCCTGTAGCACTGACACCCATCGTCATGAAGTGCTTTGAGCGGCTGGTCCTGGAACACCTAAAAGACTCTCTACTATCCACATTGGACTCACACCAGTTTGCCTATCGCAGCAATAGGAGCACAGAGGATGCAGTTTCCATGGCACTGCACTCTGTGCTCACCCATCTGGACAGTAAAAACACTTATGCACGCATGCTGTTTGTTGACTTCAGCTCAGCATTCAACACTGTCATCCCATCCAAGTTAATTGCCAAACTTGGAGACCTGGGCATCAACACTTCAATGTGTAACTGGATTTTGGACTTCCTAACTGACAGACCCCAGAATGTTCGATCAGGATCCACCTGCTCCACGTCCATCACACTCAACACTGGTGTACCACAGGGCTGTGTGCTAAGTCTGTTTCTCTACTCCCTCTTCACCTCCGACTGCAAGCCTGTGTATGGATCTAATTCCATCGTCAAGTTTGCGGACGACACTACGGTGATTGGTCTCATCAGCAACAACGATGAGACTGCCTACAGGGAGGAGATCCAGCACCTGGCCACATGGTGCGCTGATAATAACCTGCTCCTCAACACCACCAAAACGAAGGAGCTCATCGTGGACTTCAGGAAGGAGTCAAGAGGCACACACGACACCATCCACATCAATGGAATGGCTGTTGAGCGTGTCTCCAGGTTCAAGTTCCTGGGGATCCACATCTCGGCGGACATGTCGTGGACGACCAACACCTCCAGCCTGGTCAAGAAGGCTCACCAGCGCCTCTTCTTCCTGAGGACACTGAGGAAGAATCAGCTCTCCTCGGCTATCCTGGTGAACTTCTACCGCTGCGCAATAGAAAGCATCCTGACCAACTGTGTGGCAGTATGGTATGGGAGCTGCTCTGTTGCGGAGCGCAAGGCACTGCAGCGGGTGGTGAAAACTACCCAGCGCATCACACGGACTCCACTACCTGCCATCGAGCACATCCAGAGGAAACACTGTCTGCACCGAGCTCGCAGTATCCTCAAGGACTCCTCTCACCCAGCCCACAGACTGTTTTCTCTCCTGCCCTCCGGCAGGCGTTTCAGGATTCTCCGGACCAGGACCAGCAGACTTAAGAACAGTTTTTTCCCCAGAGCTGTCTCTTTACTGAACTCAAACCACCGTTGATCCACTTCCCTCATAAATTGCAAACTCTCCGACCTCACACCTACATTCACTTTATTTGCACTACCGACTGTTTATTACAGTAACAACTGTTTACTTATGCATTTTGCACCACCATATCTTAACTGGATTATGCTCATTTGCACTGCCGACTGTATTTACAGTACCAATGTTTACATTTGCATTTTGCACAGTACTTCTAACTGTAATATGCAACCACTTTCCACTGCACTTTTACACTTTCTTTCGGATAGCTCTGTCCATAATTTATTGCACTAACTTAATCCACTGCTATATTCCTCATCTTGCCTAACATATTATTGTATACCTCTATCTGTAAAATTCTGTTCAAAGTAATAGCCATCTGTATATTATATTCATAGTACATATTCACCTGTAAATTCTGTTTATAGTAATAGCCATCTGTATATTTATTCACTGTATATATTCATCTGTAAATTCAGTTCTGTTTATAGTAATAACCATCTCTCTACTTATACATATTTATATATATTCAGTAAATTTTTATGCCCTGCACTTACGCAACCATTGTATATATCCTGCACTTGCTGCTATTGCACTTCTGGTTAGACCTAAACTGCATTTTGTTGCCTTGTACTTGTACTTGTGTAATGACAATAAAGTTGAATCTAATCTAATCTAAGCAGGCCCACACGTCTCACAGCGCGTGATTATTCACACAAAATTATGTCAAAATGCCCGTCTTGTCGAGCATCATCATAAACATAGTCGGTCATGTCTTAAGTGAACGTAAACATGAATTTTGACATTTGCCAGTGTTTTTTGAAGATTTTGTCATTTTGTTTATAGTATGTAAATATATCCATGACACGCAGGACTACTTAACCCTTAGGACCTAAGAAATGCGCCCAAGTGTTTTGCTGGATTTTTCCTCATGACCGTGTAAAACAACTTAAAATACTCCGTCATTTCTGACCTCACAGACATGAACGATAAGTCTTTACAAAGCTTAAAGTGTCTACTTTTATTTATGTACACTCAAAATAAAAACTAATTGTTGTGAGTTTCGCTAAATAAAGGAAACAAACAGGATGCGCATTCTCCCGTCCATCTCCCTGTGATGTACACTCTGAAATGCGTGTGAAAATATACTCAGAACTCACAGACACAATAGATATCCCTTTATAAAGCTTGGAAGTCATTTAGTCATTGAATTGATATAAAAACAAATATTCTCTGTTTATGTAATCCATATGAAAACAGCAAGAGGTCCAGGGGCCGGTTGCACCGGTTGTGCGCAAGTTACAACTTAGCCTATTTTTGATGTAAATGGGCACCAAGTTACAACTTAGGCACTACTAATTATTTTTGCGTTGCACCATTAAACTTAGTTGAAGCGTAACTCTACGTATAAACTAAATATTTACGGATACTTCCGATCAGGAGTAATGGTTGGAATAATAAAGCAGACTGAACTTCATAATAAGCTCTTGTTTTACATGACAGACTTCAATTCTTTACACATATGATAATGCTGACATTTACACTCGCTTACATTTTAAGAGAAAAAACATTATGTGAATGGATTACTTTATTTGCAGCTCTTCAACACGAAACCATCCAAAACTGTGTGCCGCTGCAAGCATCTGTCCCTGTTGAGCGGCCTTAAGCTCATCCAGAGTGTTGGGTCTTGCGTCTCTCAACTTTCTCCTCACAATATCCCACAGATTCTCTATGGGGTTCAGGTCAGGAGAGTTGGCAGGCCAATTGAGCACAGTAATACCATGGTCAGTAAACCATTTACCAGTGGTTTTGGCACTGTGAGCAGGTGCCAGGTCGTGCTGAAAAATGAAATCTTTATCTCCATAAAGCTTTTCAGCAGATGGAAGCATGAAGTGCTCCAAAATCTCCTGATAGCTAGCTGCATTGACCCTGCCCTTGATAAAACACAGTGGACCAACACCAGCAGCTGACATGGCACCAAAGACCATCACTGACTGTGGGTACTTGACACTGGACTTCAGGCATTTCCTTCTCCCCAGTCTTCCTCCAGACTCTGACACCTTGATATCCGAATGACATGCAAAATTTGCTTTCATCCGAAAAAAGTACTTTGGACCACTGAGCAACAGTCCAGTGCTGCTTCTCTGTAGCCCAGGTCAGGCGCTTCTGCCTCTGTTTCTGGGTCAAAAGTGGCTTGACCTGGGGAATGCGGCACCTGTAGCCCATTTCCTTCACACGCCTGTGCACGGTGGCTCTGGATGTTTCTACTCCAGACTCAGTCCGCTGCTTCCGCAGGTCCCCCAAGGTCTGGAATTGGTCCTTCTCCACAATCTTCCTCAGGGTCCGGTCACCTCTTCTCGTTGTGCAGCGTTTTTTGCCACACTTTTTCCTTCCCACAGACTTCCCACTGAGGTGCCTTGATACAGCACTCTGGGAACAGCCTATTCGTTCAGAAATTTCTTTCTGTGTCTTACCCTCTTGCTTGAGGGTGTCAATGATGGCCTTCTGGACAGCAGTCAGGTCGGCAGTCTTACCCATGGTTGCGGCTTTGAGTAATGAACCAGGCTGGGAGTTTTTAAAAGCCTCAGGAATCTTTTGCAGGTGTAATTAGTTGATTCAGATGAGGTTAATAGCTCGTTTAGAGAACCTTTTCATGATATGCTAATTTTTTGAGATAGGAATTTTGGGTTTTCATGAGCTGTATGCCAAAATCATCAGTATTAAAACAATAAAAGACCTGAAATATTTCAGTTGGTGTGCAATGAATCTAAAATATATGAAAGTTAAATTTTTATCATTACATTATGGAAAATAATGAACTTTATCACAATATGCTAATTTTCTGAGAAGGACCTGTATATTTATTACATAGTTCGAGGGAAAACGTAATGAAATTAAAGAATAAAGACGACATTCAAACGCCGACTGGTCCGATCATGGCTACGAGGAAGACGGGACAAACGAGGATCTCATTATGGTAGTGGTGTTCACATCCAACGGCACCTGCCACAAGCCCATTCCTGTGAAACGCAAGAAAAGAACAACAAAATCACGAACAACCCCCACCCCTCTGGTTAGTGAACAGGCATATTAAATACCCACAGCCCATCCAGCCCAGGTGTTAACAATCTCACAAATCACAGATGGACAGTGACGAACAACAATCAGAAAGCAAAACAAAACACGGTAAGGTTTAATACTTCCATATATGAAATTTAGGAACTTCCAGTTCTTTCATGATCTTTTAAAAGCATTGCTTAATGCAGCCCTAACAAAAACCATGCACTGGCTAACAACAGTATCCTTAATTCTATACCTTGTTTAAGTTCAGTGGTGGAGAATCCTCACCAGGTCAGGTTTCCACAACTAGTGCACCCAAGGTGGCTGAATCAAGGAGACTAGAAGGAGGAAAAATATATATTCCTTTCATGAAGCCGACATCAGTTCAGTCTGCCCTTTCGAGCCCAGACCCTCATGTCCGGCCAGGTGCTCCGTGTGCATAGTTCCCCTCCGGCGACCACCACACGAGTATTCCCACCGTAAGCCTCCTCAGTGAGCAGGTGTCTTTCCCTTGGCAAGTCCCTGTCACCCCTAGGGTTAAAAATCCACCTTCGGCTGGTACCCTAGAGATCTTCCATATGCAGCCCTTAGCGGGTCATATGTGTATTCTCTAAGTCCTCCCCACGGGTAGGCATCTTGGCATTCCCTCACTGGGATATGCTTCCCAGTGTACCTTGGTAATCCTGTGATAAGTGGGAGTCCTTCGTCCGTACTAGTCTTACGACAGGGTACTCACACTTACGCAGGGCACTGGATGACAGCTGAGTGGCGTTGTTGTATTGGAACCCCCATTCGTTAGTCACTAACGTACGTCGTAGTGACTGAACGAAAGGGAACGTCTCGGTTACGTATGTAACCCTCGTTCCCTGAGGAGGGAACGGAGATGTACGTTTCCTCTGCCACGTCAGCTGTGCTGCCTGGAATGCGGAGTTCAGTCTTGGCTCCTGCAGCAGTAACATAATGCGATGTTGCCAGCGTACTTCCTTATATACCCACGAGGTGGGGCGGAGTTACGCATGCAAATTCCGCATGCCCATGGCATTGGCACTGCCATTGGGCGCTGTTGAATTCTCGAAAGTAATTGGCTTCTAAGCGAAACCCCCATTCGTTAGTCACTAACGTACGTCTCCGTTCCCTCCTCAGGGAACGAGGGTTACATACGTAACCGAGACGTTTGTGCTTCTGGAAGAGGATGGATCAAAAGTATTACAAGTGTGGAACGACATGAGGGTGAGGGCGAGAAATTAATGACATGAAAATAAATTACATTTTTGGGGTGATCTAACCCTTTAAGATGCCAACAATTTCTCTTTGAGTAGTAAACAAACAATTTATTAAAAGCATCACTTACTTGGGCTGGCCATCTTGACATCATTTCCTTTACTGATGGACTGGACTGCACAATTTCTTTTCGTCTCAGCGCAAATGTTTGTTGCATGTGTCGATTTATCATCATGACATCTTGGTCCTTCTTTTTAAGTTGCCGTAAATGCTTTTTAAGAAGACGTAAATCTTCCAAAGAATTTTCATCTGACCCGTGAGGAAAGTTAGGGAGAAAGTTGACTTCTGCTCGTCTAGGGCGTTTAATATTTACACGACTGTGTTCTGCATCTGGATTGTTCCTGCTTCTTTTACACCCATTAATGGCAACTTCTTGCATTCCTGATCGCCGAAGTTTGCTTCTATAATTGCCCATTTTGAACTTCAAGAACACTTTCCAGCCATCATAACCGGTTCTTGAGCCATTTTCCTTCAAACAAGGGTGTTTGTTCCCCAGGGCTTCAGCTGCTTTGGCAAAGTCATCATCACTTGGGTATGCCTTGAAGCTGTAAATTGTATCAATCATTCTCTCAAGTATGTTATGTTTTTGATCCCTTGTCAATTTAAGATGCTTTCCTTCTTTAAAATATTCAGAATTGCACTCTCTCAAGGCAAACTCCACGTCATAAGAAAATGTTAGCAGATCAAACATATCAGGCCACCTGCTCGTGCGCTTAGAAGAGGATGACATGTTTAAAGCCAACGCTGTCTCTTCTGTGTCAGTAGAATGAACATCAAGCTCAAGTGTTTTAATGAGCTTCACAGTTGCTTTGGAAGGAAGTTCATCAATGTTCTCGAGATCACATAATGCATTTTCGAAATCAGGATCTTCAAACTGTAGCCTAAAGTCATAACTCACATTGAGGTTTGTTTTTAGCTGCAACAAAAGGGCACTGACTGTCTCAGGACGAGATGGCAAAACTATTTTACGGGTACTTGTATGATCACCCTCAGCTTTAAAGTGCTATCTGAAGCACTCATTTTGAATCTGTAAGCATAAAACACACACACACACACACACACACACACACACACACACACACACACACACACACACACACACACACACACACACACACACACACACACACACACACACACACACACACACACACAGGCAATCAAACTACAGGGGCTTTTGCATTAAAAATTATTAATTTTGTATGTAATATTTTGCCATGAAACTGATCAGCTAATTGGCAACCATCAAGACATCAAAATTTGTTTTGTAGAAGATGCATCTACAATCTTAAAGGCACTAACAGTTGACCCGCAGGTGTAGTGATCAGCAATGCAGCAGCAAGCTACTGTAGGTCCAAGAGTGAGATGAACCTCTTTGTGGTAAGAATTTTTTGGCCTTTAACCCTGTAAGCAGTCAAAGGAATGCTGTCGTGCAATTCATATGGTGATCTCACAAATACCTTTCCTCCAGAGTCTGCAACTAACTCATAACTACGCAAATGCTCTACATAGTTTGATTCAAATTTCTTCAGCACAAAATAAACACTGTCATTAAACAGTAAAGCGTGCCAAATCTCATGAAACTGAGGCAACCCTCCATGTAGCCCTGTGCAAACAAACATGCCATGTCTAAAAAGGGTACCATCAATGATCACTTGATCAGCAGAGTAAATGGTGTTGCTGTCAGTGATACTGGATATAAATGCCTGTGCATCTTCCGGCAATGTGGCTACGAGGACAGATTTCATGTTTGTGGTTTGAATTTCAGGCTTAAAAAAGGTGGGAGAGGACAGATAGTGAGCCATCAGCTTTTGGTGTCGTTCTGCAAGCATTTTTAAAATGTTTTTGAAGTTGTGCACCGTGTCGATGGCACCGTGTCGAATGTGAAGAGGCCTTACGCTAGTGATGTCGTACAATATACAGAATAACGATAGCACTGATAAAAGTTACTTTACTAAGATTAGCTTGCATTTGTCTGGGAACCTGATAGCTGATGTTAGCAATGAAATGGTAAATAAATTACGAATACGTAAAACTATTATTCATTTTACATTCATTTTACATAGATGTCATAACCTACATGTTAACCGACAAATTAAATAACTGCAAATTATAATAGTTTTCTAAAGTAACCTCTTCACTTGAAGGAACACTAATGGACGAGGTCGAACTGGAAGCCATGTTAATCTTGGACTAAATCGGCCACCGTAGGAGTTAAAACGAAATCGGAATTGGGAGGAACAGATACTAATATTTACTGGATGGTCATATACCTTTTCACCGCTAGATGAGGGAAAATATCACACAGTGTAGCTTTAAATAAGCTTGATATGTGTTTGGGAAGATGTTCTGTTTATGTTTTGTTGACATGTTGAGTGTTTTCGGTATTATATTTCGTTTTTAGATTAATGCTAATTGGGATATTGTTCAGCAGCTAGCTAAATTATGTATGTGGCATGCAATGTATAACGGATGGCCGAATTGTAGTGTCAAAAAAGACAGAAGCCTCTGATGCAGGGAAGATAAGGGATATAAAGACAGAGGTAAAGTGATGTAATGAATGAACAGTTTATCTGATTGCATAGTAGTAAAATACTAATGTTCGCTAATTAATTCCAGCAATTTTTTACCTTAAACTTTATGCAATCAACTGTTCTGGGTTCTCCAGAGGTTTAAATTTTGATTTAAAAATCATATCCGTTTTTTAAATGCATGTAATATCACTTTTTTAATAGCCTAATGTTTTTACTCTGCAGTTGTGCAGTTTTAAGGGGACAAATGGCAATTTTAAAATGTATTTGCCAAAATTATTAATGATATTTATATACAGGTTTATTTAAAATAGCAACATTTTACGTAAAATTCACATTAAATATCTCAGTTTAATTCATGGTGAAAACATGACTGTGCATATAGTGGAAGTTTGCTGCATCTACTGGAAAACAAACACTTTTGCTAGTTCTCAATAGTGCATGAATGCTAGATGCAGTTACTCCTGTTCTTTGTGTTTTGGCTGTATTGTGGTGTTGGTGCTATTTTTGTATAGCTTAACTATCATCAGCCTTTTAAAAAAAGAAAACATTTAATTATATTATGAACATAATGATGGAGTAGAATGGGACTGAACATCATATAAAACAAAATATTAAAAATAAATAAATAATAAATAAAAAAAACATCAATGCATTACAAAAATAAAACAGTACCAGTGTTTCCACGACTTAGACATTGTTTTCGTCATTTTTATTGTTAACAAACAAACCACATCCATCCCCCGCACTTTTGAAAAGCTTGCTACGCCCCTGACTCGTGTCCCTGATGGAAAAATCCTCCTCTTCACATGCGCACACATGTGAAAACAAAAATCCGTCATTTTGGTCATCCAAATAAGAGTAGGACATCGTTCAAAACTGCAAAGTGTTTACTTACATTGTGCTATTGTAAAATAAAGAAAACAAGATGTGCAAGATTGTTTGAGGAGCGGTGCCTCACAAAAATGAACCAAACTCAACAGCACTCGTGCAGTTTTTCTTTCTTTTTGTTAATCTGTTAATTATTTAAGTCAAATATATTTCGCGAATTTATTCCTTTTAAATGCCTAGACTGATTTAATGAAAACAAAATTATTCTTTTTTATTTTTAATGTAGGCCCTAACTCTAATGTAGCTCCTTTTTTAAAATCATCCTGGCGACCCGCCCAAGACCGGTGCGCTCGCATCTCTTCCATACTTTTGCAGAGTTCGTGCATGACGCGGCTTTATAAACGCGGCACTCATTTAAAAAAAAAAAAGAAAGAAAGAAAACATTTTTAAAAACTTGTCTCTATACCTGCATCGCGGTTTTAACCGCACAAACGGCCCTAAACGGATTAAAAGATAAACAGCGCATTTTTATTTCAGCGCTGTTATTTAAACAGTCAGCTTGCCTCGTAGCCTACATTCAGTTTACAGCATCAACAGCAAGCCAAAGAGGGCAAGGTTTCAACTGGATATGCACTTGCATTTGAAACACTTACTGGTAGCTACATTATGTTCTAGCTCTGTCTATGCAATAAATGCACGTTCTTAAATGAGCGTGCATTTCAACTTGGCATGAATAAATAAAATCAGAGATGCATGTTAATATTTACATGATACATATTCACGAATACAACATCTCGTAATTACCTTAATAGCACACAAATATTTCTGCCCGTTTTCGTTCGTGTGACTGCAGCCTCTGCTTTTCTGCTACAGACTGAAGCGCGCGCGTAGCTTACAACGCTTATTTTCAGTTAATAAAGGAAACAATTCTGGTGTTATTTTTGTGATTGTTTGGGGCATTCTACAGCCCTTCATCAAAACTTTCAACACCGAGCCCATCTCAGATTGTTTTAATCAATGCACAAATAGTAAATGAACACTATCAGTTCCTAAATTCTGATTGGGTGGTGTCGTGGCAAAATTTCAAACTATCACCGCATTACTGAATAAGAGACAAAACCTGCCCAATTGTCTTTATAAAGATTTAATTTCTTGCAAGAAATGAGTCACAGTCATACAGCCATCTTCAATGTCTGCAGAGTGCACACTAACTAGACATAACAGCACTCAGCTTTTTATCAGTTTCCCAAACAAAGTCACTCCTCCTGTAAATTTCCACACATGACAAGAAAAGCAGCACTTGCTCAAATCTATACATGACCTTTTGGTTCTGTATGAAAATATGCAAATCAATAAACATTTCATGCACAATGTTTAATGTATAGCTATGATTAAATTTTCCCATAACAATCCCCTCTTTTTATCACATCATTGATAAACCATAATGAAAAATGTTATCATTGTATATATATATATTTATGACTGAAAACTCAAAAATAAGTAAACATAATAGTAAGGTTAAAAAGGCTAAATATGAAAAATGAATAAATGTAATAGTAAAGTTTTAAATGATTCAAACGAAAATCTAAACTGAATGAAAAATTATAGTAATAATCCAATTCAATAATCTATTCTCATCACTTGAATTTGTGAAGAAAGAAAATATGCATAGGCTGATTTTTGTGGTTAAAGCCCCCCTTTCACTGCAAATAAAAACATGGTTATAATATTTAGATATCTGAGGCCTCCAAAGGCCGCCCAGATTTAAATCAACGAAAACATACTCCCCTAATTTGTTTCATTCTTCTCTTTGCTAGTCACTATCTCCTATCACTAAATTTGTTCATCCATTCGTCGTACTCGTCATAAATGTCTAATTTGACCATCTGTTGTGATACACTGGACTTCACTACTCGTTGAACCATCCTGGACATGCGTTGAAAATACATTGTGATATAGAACATTCATATATCATCAATACATGATTGATATAAATCAGTACAACTATTTCAAAAACCTGCAATACATTAAAACATAACCAATATCCCCATCCCTTCAGATTTGTCATCCAACCAAATCATCAGTCATCAGCTTTTTCCCTCTCCAGTTTTCTTACAGCCTGTCTCATGTAGGGTACTCAATTATATTGGTTACATTGTCACTATAATCTGGAATATGAAAGCAAAACGATACCCTAAGCATTTTCCAAACTCTCTCCTCCTCAGCTGTTATCATGTCTAAAACTAGTCTGTTTTGGATATCTGCATCTCGGATTTGCTTCATTTCCTCATCTACCATTGTTAAAGTGTGCTCCGTGCTATTAGCTATAGCTAGTACAGTCCATGCTAACCCATTTTTCTTGTTTATCGATTCTGCTGTACCCACCCCCAGGAAAATAGACCAACCCACATTTGCTCTATCTGGTAAAGTCCCTATCACAGAATTAACTTTATCCTCTGTCTATCCTTTTTCTTGTTTTCATTACCCGGTAAATACACAGATGTCCCCACGTTCATCAAAGCTGGGTAACAGCAACCTGCCAACACTCGACATAAAATGATGAGCTTAACCATAAACCCAAACTGTCGCAGGTGAAGTGTAATTTGGTCTTCTAAACTGGCAGGTAAAATTAGTCACTACCGCTGTACAATTCTCGGTTGTTTCATTATTCGTGTCAATTCTGACTCAGACTTCAGTCCTCTCGCAGTCAGATGTTGGATGTTTTGTTGGGATTTTCCCGTGCTCAATGTCCTTCGCAGCTCTCACTATCTCAGTCATTTGCTGCGGGATCAAACAGTCAGTTTCATTCAGTGTTACAACAGTCAGTGGTACTGCTTTGCAGGCATGGGACATTTGCAGACAAAGCCAGCAGCCCGTCTTTATCTCTAGCTATTGTTTCTGCAGCCGTGCCAAAGTACAGGCTTTGTTCCCCTGGCACCTTGTCATGGCTTTCTTCACTTCTGGTTTCGCTCCTCCCCTTCCTGCTGGTGGAAAACTTTCTGCAGTGGCTTGCGTGTACCCACGTCGCCCTCTCAGCCACTTTTACGGCAGTATGCGTTGTTAGGAGGATTTGGTAAGGCCCCCGCCATCTTTTCGCCTTCCAGCTCCTCCTCCCGTTGCCCTCTATCAACCCGAAATCACCTGGTTTGATGTCATGTAAAGGAGTCCCAGCTGGTTTCCCCAAATTTTACCTGCACACAGACCTTAGACAACAGAAAAGACATCTCTTTGCAATAATTCACAATTCTATTGATGTAAGCTATTGTTTACCCCCTTCCATTCCCATGAATGGTGGTCTCAAACGGGCTCCGATTTACTCGAGGCCTTTTCTCGTTTTCGTGTACGCATCAAGATGCGAAAATTTTCAGCAAATATTAAAACCTCCTCATAAACCTCCATCATTTGAGTATCATTCCCCCTTTGGCTGCGTGATCGCCCATGCAGCCATTAATCATAATCATCGAAAATATTTTTGGGGTAAACAAGGCTTGACATCACTACTCGTCCAGACGCCATTTTGCACAGTGCGGTCGCACTGTTCCCATTGCTGCTTTCCTCTGGCCCTGAGTTGAAAGACTGCATAGTCTATAAGGAAGGCAAAACATTCGTGGTTATTTCAGATAATAAAAACATTCTGGCTGTGTCGTCTGTTGCACTTCCACGGCCTTCGCATCTGCGTCTGCTGTCATGGTTTCCTGTTGAAATAAACTCTTTGTTGTTAGTTTCGCTGCGCATTCTACAGATAGCAACCTAGCCAGTCAAGAAAATTGTGTCTAGCAGATTAGAAACAAAAGCAGCATTCATAATTGTGCGCCCATCAGACTTTAACATTTTCTTGCGTTTCCACAGCGCCCCAAAATCGTGCTCAACTCCGAACGCATAACGCTAGTCTGTGTACATCGTTACACTCTTACCCTCCAGCAGCTTGCATGCTTCCGTCAAGCTACAAACTGCAGTCTTGACCAGAAGGTTTTCCCCAAAACATACTGAAAATATTCTATAAAACGAAAGACAAATCCATATTTCATCTCTGGAAGCCAGGCTAAGTGAGCAAGCACTGTTACTGCACTTCCGGCATGTTAGGGGTGTGTGATACCTACAAAATCCAAACACACGACACCTTATTGCTATCAAGCGTTTAGTGACACATCACACATCCCTAGGCCAGACCCTCAGTCACTCCTCAGAGACCCAATACACACTTTAGAAAACACATATGAAGAAACAAACAATCAGTTGCTCTCTTAATTAATCAAAATCATAACAGACCTTTTTGGGGTCCAAAACATAATAGTGGTCCAACTCAAACTAACGATAAAAATAAGTAAGATAGATAATAATCCATCTTAGCACTTTAAGTCTCTACATAAAACATCCTTCAGTCTACATTTTGTGCTTTGCTCACAGTTCAGATGACACCTCTGTCCATGCAGGGCACAGTTCCAAAGCACAAATGTCTATCATGCACTGATTCTCTTTTGTGTGTCTGCTAATGGGGTCACTTCGCTCTCTACCTCGATTTCATGCTACATTCTTATCTACATGCCCACAGTTTCTCACTGTGCTTCACAATCAACCTTCCTCTAGTCAGTTGTTTCAACATTCTTCAAACCACCCTGTTTTTGTTAAACATACTATTTCCAGCAGACCCATTCTCACTAATCATAGCCCACACCATTTTTAACCATCCATGAACATAAACAAATTTAGATTTATGTTAAATACACTTCATCAAAATGACATGGTTATCAATTCATATTACATTCAATCAGCTCGTTCACTCATCTTTATCTCGTGACATCATACTTAATCATACTCAATATCCAATTTTTATCAAAATCTTCTCAGTTCCTGTTATCAGTAAACCATTCAACATCAATTCATCAGGGCTCTTTTCCAAAGTACCCTTTTCTCCATCCCCTGTCCATTAAACCTCCTTAGACCTTCACTCCAACTGGCCCAAAATCTTAAACCTCTTAATTCATGTCATTTGGCAGTGGCACTTATAATCAAATCCTCACCTTGCCACTTAAACCCAAAATTGTTATAACTTTACCAAGAACTTGCAAATCTTTATAATCTCCCATATCACTTTATAAAGTATTAAAATTTGTTCTATAAGTCATCATCCATTTCTTTAAAGCCGTTTCAAAATGATTTTTCAATTCATATATGTCTATTAACACTTAGTGTGTTAGGGTGTTCATAACTCGTTCATAAATCAATTTTCCACCAAAAAATCAATCTTTTTGGGCTATTTCTCTCTTGTTTTAACTTGTCACATTATTCCTCTCTCAAAAAGATGCACCATATGATGATTATTGTTTCTTATCTCTACTGCTCTGCAGAAACCAAAATATTATATTCCTCTTATCTCAATCCCAGTCACACAGAAAGACATAAAGTCACTTGCTTCTTTAACATTAATTGTGGTTCTCTATATACATAAATAGTAGTTTTCATAGAGATCTAATGTCATGCCTCCATTCAGAGGAAACATAAAATAAAACTCTTTGTTTCTAAGAAGTTCTCCCTTTGTTTGCCCTCTGACCTTTCATAAATACTAGGGAGTCTCTGGATAATTTAGTCTAGTTGATTTGTCTCCTTGTCTCTGCCGTCCAGTCTATAAAATTTACCCTCTGTTGAATTTATACAAGGGTGTTAAACCCATGGTGGGCGGCAATCTCGAACTATTCCGCTTTAACATATGCACTAATCCATAGATTAATTCAAAACAACATCATAAATGACAAAGTGGTCATAATTACCATTAACAGACTGAGCTGGATACCAATCCATTTAAAGCTCGTCCATGTTCTGGATCATCTTTTCACCAGATTCGCTCCGAATAATCAGCTTCTTTAGCGTTTGTCGTTTCACTTAACTAACCCAGCTGTGATGATAAAAACACTCATTCCAGAGGTTAATTGCACACTACACTCAATCAAGACACATAAATATGAACTGCTCATTCTCAAAATGTGCTTTTACATGGTTTCTTAACCAGTTTCAAATCTGTTCATTACTAATCTATTCTTAGAAAAGTCAGCTGGGTTGTTTTGTTCTGATATCATTGTTTTTGTTTTGTCTCAGTCGCAGGCAGAGTACAATCCCTGGCTCCATTCAAGCAGTCTCTCTCTCTCTCTCTCATCCACATTATCTTTTCAGCAGTCTTCTAAGACTTTTACTATAATGTTAAATTCGCTAACCCTTAATTCATTAATCCTTCACAAAGTTTAGAAATTTAACTGTTGAATTTTCAAATTAGAACATCTCCAATAAGTTATACTGTGAAATTGTTTCAAGTTATCTTTAGTTTAGATACCTCTGTTATCCAGAACTTCTCTTTAAACTTCAAAAGCCGTCCTCTTAAAGCCATCACCATGTCTCCAAATTATCCTCTGCCATCTAATGACCTGCAGGATTAAGACTATGATAGAGACATATTAGTTCAATATCATACAGCTTTACTGATACTAATACATTTTGTTCTGTTCCACAAGGTTATCAATCACAATCACAGTATGGTCTCAGCTGGCTCTTAAATGCCAATCATTGCTCTTTTCTTCAGGGTGTTTCCTGGCTCTCAATTTATGCGGTATTTGGTGAGCGGTATAGAGGGGCCATTATTAGGGCAGGGGCTACTGTGTCCAGTCTTGACCTTGGCCCCTACGAAACACAGCTTTCCCCCCCAACAGAGATGCTGCTCACCAACAGAGATCTGCCTCACCTCTCATACACACCTCACATAAAACCCCCTCCTCCATATTTTTTGTTTTGTTTTTGTTTTTTTGTTTTGGTAGGGTCCAAGGCGACTTATCGTGATTTCCCTGGCTTGGGTTGCTCCCCGTCAGGCCGTAGGAAGTCTTACCCGTCATCGGTGAAACCACATCGTGCTCAACCTCGTCATCGCTTTGAGATCTTTGACCCTAAACAGGATCAGATATTTTCTGGAGCCTTTTGGAAAGTGCATTCAAGAGTCACCAGAGCCATCTGGTCTGCTTTCAAATTAGTTAAAAACATGGAGACAGGTTAATTATAACACAACTTAATCACTAAAATCCATCATACTTCTTCAAAGCTGCTCCATAGCAGTGCTTAGATTATTCTTAGTGAATTTAGCCAAAACACCTGTCCATTCAATTTAATGTTCTGCTACATCTGTGACCAAGGCCATCAGTTCTGTACATGGTGAAGGCTAAGAGCAGACAGAAGTTACTGGTCATATCATACATTCGTCAAACATTTCAGTTCATTAAAAGTCTGTATTTTTAAAACATGTCTTATTGCCCTCTTGATGGCACCTTTTTTATATCTTAACCAATAACTGTCTATTATGTTCACATAATGCCCTGTGCTTTTACTCATCAATATCTTCTATCATCTGTGGCACAGGGTCAGATATCAGCTTTGAGCTGGTCTGGGATGAGAGAGAGACTCTGAGGCCTTCAGGGTTGGTACACTGCATTTTCATAAACTTCTCACTCCTCACACTAGCTCAGTGTAAGATCTGGCTAGAAATTAAAATTGTTTTCAAATAAACATCAGACATTTTCCTTTTAACTCTATCCTTTGCCAGAATTGACATTTTCAAATGATCATAATTTTATATTTTTATTTTTCCCCCACAATTAATTCAGAAACTATAATTTCCACTCAGATTGAGTCTCTGTTACTCAGGTTAGGCCACGTGGTGGCCGGATTGAGATTACAAATTGTTTATTTCAGCTCAGCACAAGCTTATCTTTTGAAACCAAAACATCAGCTTCTAGGGCTTTCAACATTTTAACACCTATAGTTATTTCAACAACCCAATATTCAGTCAAATCATCATTATCAGAGTTTTGCAAAAGTGAGAAGAGCAAGAACATATTTATTCTATATTTTTCATTTAAAACTCGGTTAATCAGGAGTTATATATCTTTGCAGCATGTTTTATCATCTTCATTTTTAATTTTAACCTCATATTAAAATTATCTCAAATCCTTCCTTCAAAAATAATCACTAAAGACTTCATTAATCTTATTATCTCATTTTCATAGACAGAGTGTAAATCTCTGTTACTTTCTTTTTACTGGGTTTCGTTTACAGAATTTAGTCTGGTGGCCTGATTTGCCAAACTTTCTACACCTTATGGGTGTTCAGACACAATTACGTCCAAAATGGCCACGCTGAGCACAATTAAACACTCTCATCTTTAGCTTATGAAGCAATGCAACCTGTGTGCTCCAAAAGTGGCAGTCTGTCTGAGGACAGAGTTCGCTCGCGGTCCAATAAAAAAGACAATGTCTTGCATTTTATGGTGCTATCTGCTTTTTCATCAACATTACTTTTAGTTTCTCAATTGTACATCTCAGTCACTTCTGGGATTTTCCCTTCGGGTATAACGGCACCTCACCCATTTTTACAAATTAATGAATATGCACAAACATCTAGAAATTTGAATTTTCTTGTTCTCTCTTTGTTTGTAGCCAGTCAACTTGCTGATCAACTTTCCAATTACAATAAAAGCATTTCTGCCCATTCCCTTCACCAGTCCAGCAAATTTCTTTGAAGTCAGGGCTTCAGAGCGGAGCTGCTTACAGCGTTTGCTCTTGTCCATCTCAAAATCTTTATACCGACTAATCAAATTACCGATCATATCACTCAAAATGTTAGCCAGAATTTAGTCAACGTTCATACTCACCGGCGATCTCTAAACAGCTGTGACTTCTGCGTAATAAGACAACATTTTCCTTTCTCTCTTATCTTCCTCTTTCCCCCAACATTTCACTGTATGTTCGCATTTCTCACACACATTTCCCACAACAGCTTTCAGTTTATCTCCCCTCTTAAACTGACTCATTCACCACTTTCAGTCTGGTGTTCCCTCGTTTGGGAAATCATTAATTAACTTCTCTGCCTTGCATGCATTTTTCCCATACAATTTTCTCATTTGACAAAATACCGGTGTATCATATTCAGCTAGCTTGCTCTGGGACTTCCCCATACTGGCTGTCTGTCTCTGTGGCTTTTTCCCCTCTAGCGTACGCTAATGAATCTGTCGGACGTCTCCGTTCAGATCTGATCTCTTCACCCAAGACCAGACGGGCGGACACTCCCAATAGTGTCCTCTCTTATTGGCTCCCAATAGCCCAAAACCGGCTTACAGCACGGTCTCCTCGCCCACGTGAGATCTCAAAATTCTCTAAATTTTAATCACGTTGCATTCGCCCACATGGTTTCAGTTTCTATCCCATAAACGAATCAACCACGTTGCATTTGCCACAGAGTCAGACCCCACTATGGTTTATCCACCCCAATTTCAATTTTCAATTTACTCAATTTTCAATTTCAAAAATTCTTCCCCGAATTTTAAGTTTGTCTCTTACCAGAAGCGTCCCGTTGCCACCTCGGGTTCGTTTGTTCCAGTGGTCGGACCCTCCAGACCCCCTGAGCGGTTGGCCTCTCTCCCTCAATATGTCGGGGTAGAGCTGTGACTCTAAAGTCCAGGATGATCAGTCACCATCCGCTCCCAGGGTCCGGAAGGCACATCCATGGAATCTCTGCTTCTGACACCAACTGTCGTGGCAAAATTTCAAACTATCACCGCATTACTGAATAAGAGACAAAACCTGCCCAATTGTCTTTATAAAGATTTAATTTCTTGCAAGAAATGAGTCACAGTCATACAGCCATCTTCAATGTCTGCAGAGTGCACACTAACTAGACATAACAGCACTCAGCTTTTTATCAGTTTCCCAAACAAAGTCACTCCTCCTGTAAATTTCCACACATGACAAGAAAAGCAGCACTTGCTCAAATCTATACATGACCTTTTGGTTCTGTATGAAAATATGCAAATCAATAAACATTTAGTGCGCAATGTTTAATGTATAGCTATGATTAAATTTTCCCATAACAGTGGGCAAGGCAGACGTTTGGGCCTAGAGCCGGTGTTCTGTCGATTTGTCCTACCTTGTCAGATTTTGCTACCTAGACTCCCATTAAAACAGTAGGTAGGCAATTCGAAAGCAAAAAATGCTGCCTGTCAGATTGTGCTACCAGCATATTCATCTGATTTGAGGCTTTATTAATATCCATACCTACCCCTACCCTGAACCTACCCTTAAAACTTTGTAAATATTTTAAATAAATAAATATATAATATGGACAGAGATGTATAAAGTACTAGAGACCCAGACTTGAGTAAAAGTACAAGTGCTCTATCAAAAAGTGACTTGAGTAGAAGTTGAAGTGCTCTTTAAGCACCACACTTAAGTAGAAGTACTAAAGTATTCAACATTTTTTGTACTTAAGTATTGCAAGTAGTTTATTTTAAAATGTACTGCTCAAGTACTGAAAGTAAAAGTACAAGTATTGTGTTATGTAGTTATTAAAGAAAGTAGTCAAAAGTTTGAACATCATATTGTTTTTATTATTTTAAATGATTAACCTAAAGGACAATCACAATGTTGTTAGGTAATTTTAGGTAATTTTTCTACACATTGTCATATAAATAACCTGAAAATATTGTAGTTCATTAAGATTAAATCTTACTAACCACTCTTACTTAAAAAAAATGGGGTAAGCACACTTGTATTCTCATTTCAAAAGGTGATCCAAGTAAATTATTTGTTTGTAACACTTTACAATATGGTTTGATTTGTTAACATTACATTAGTTAATGTATTAGACTAATAACTAACATTAACTAACCATGATCAATACATTTGTTACTGTATTTATTAATCTTTGTTCATCTTAGTTAATTCTATTCAACATTACTCACCAAACAAATAAGGTTTTGGCGGCCGCCAAAAACATTTCAATGCAGGAAAACTCCTGCATTAGTTGTCAGTGTCAATCTATACTACCATTAACCTATAAAACATTACTACACTATAACATTAAAAAAAGAAAAGAAAGTTCATTTGTAGTTTTAAACATATTTAGGGTGTTTTTAGTCACTCTTTGTGTCTCTCACGACGTTACTCCTCTCTCGTACAGCGTCCATAGACTTGATAGACTAGTTTGTTTAGGCTAGAATATAAACATGAAATACGCAGAGTCTAATGTCAAGCGTTAATTTACCGCAGTGCCACGTTTAACAAACATTTGTCAAGAGCTGTTTGGCATCAATGACACGGGTTTAGATAAAGTTTAGAAATTCAATTCAATTGAATTCAAATTTATTTGTATAGCGCTTTTCACAATACATATCGTTTCAAAGCAGCTTCACAGAAAATGCATCTACATTACAATTTAAATTGATTTGTACATGTTATGCATTTCAGAAATGCACATATACAAAGCACACAGATTAGCTAACTATCTATTATTAATCAATATAATAACTATGGCACAGAAATAAGAATGTTGTTAATGAATAGGGTATATATAAATCCGTCAGTTTTCGGTTGTCTTGCATATATGTGGCTTTATCTGAATATTTAAAGGTCCTATGACGTGGACTTTTTAATTCTTTTATAATGTTTCCTGAGGTGTACTTATATTGTTAGTATGATTGATTGTTACATCATAAAATGTCATAATTTAGAAATAAAAGGCATTTTTCTATCCTGATTTCAGCTCTGGCTTGAATGCTCTGTTTGAAGGGGCGTGTCTGCTGTGAGACTTCAGTGTAAACGACCACTGCTGTGATTGGCTGACATATTTGCATTTGAAGTGCGTATTACATGTGGAACCCCTCTCGAATACTTTTACTACGTTTTTCTTTGTACTATTACAGCTGTCGAAAAAGTGTTGATTATAGCATTATTTTTACATCTTTTCCCATCACATGAAAGTCTGCAGTGATGAGCGTTGAGTACACAGACAGTCTGTTGATCGCGTGAATGCAGTGATCTCGTCATTGCAACGCTATTTCTCTCACAAAATGCTTTCACCACAACTAACAGCAAACACGACATCGATATGAATACAGTAAGAGCTTCGTTGTGCAGCATAACAGCGTCATTCATTATAACGGCAGTTTGGGCAAGTGTGCAGATACACTCGCGACGTGTGATTGACAGATCCGAACATTATAAAGAGAGTGTTCTTTGATCGGTAGTCTGGCTTGATTCACTGATGCATAAACAGTATTAAACGATTTAGAAAGAAAGTCTGTGTGAACTTGAATGATTAGCTACACATCAGAAACCACTGATCACAGATCAGGCATTAATGAACACTGTTACTCATTGTTTGTGGCGGTGCTGTCGAATCCATATGGTAAAAGTCTGTTTGTAAAGCCTGTACTGACATTGCGACTGAATTAAATGTAAAAAATGAACTGAATCCATTTCTCCAAATTCTATGGGTCGGGCAAAGCAGAGAAAGGGGAGGTAACCTTTCCCCGTATGACGACATATTCCAGATTCTCAAAGGCAGAGCAGAACACCCAGGACTTGGTTTACACCCATCACAATTTCTAGCCACTGGGGGACCATAGACAGGCTAGGGGAACTCATGATAATGTTACAAAACCTCATAAAGTGAAATTTTCATGTCATGGGACCTTTAATACGTTTTTCTTGTTGGTACAGCCATGCACAAATTCATTAGTTCAGCATTTACAGTTTACAAAGCAAATTTGGAGTTGACATGTCAGTGTCACAACATTATTCAAATTACTGACAATAGCAACGTTTTTTTATTAGCTTTTTATAGCAACTGTCTTCATTAACAGACTGGGTGATTTATGAAGTAGGACATTATGTTGTGTAATATTTGGGGGAGCAGCATACATTTTGACAAGAAAATGTCATTCAAGTGTCGTACATGTAATGTGACTACTCATAAGCTTGAAGCACAAACATGAGCCCAGCCCTTTCCAATATGAAATAAAGAAGACTTTTGAATGATTTGTACATTAATAACCTCACGCATTCTGTCACTAATACTCTACATCTCCCCAAGTAACACTGAGGTGATTTTCATGTTGCTCAACTGTTTTATTCTTTAATAATTATATGCCATGCCAAGTCATGACCAATACTATTTACCTCGCTATAAAAGATATATTTTAAAAATTCATAAAAATTAATAAAATCAAATTGTTTTCAGCAAACACCACCAGATTCTTGTTCTAAATCTCCCCAAGTAGAATCAGGTGAAGTTTGCAGAAAACAATTTGTGTGCTGACCTCAGTTATATAATCCCATAGCGACACCTAGTGGTCATAGTGAAATTGCATTTTAAATTAAGTTTGTCCTTCTTGAGTTACCGTAGTTGGTGTTGCATCGGAAGAAAATTCAACAGAACGCTGTATTTCCCTGCCATGCGGTTTCGTGTTACAAAGGCCTTGGAAATATATGTCTGTGAGTATTTAGTTTAATAAACATTAAATTTTAAACATTACACACAAAATACAACATTCCTCCGCCCAGGAGAGCAACCACCAAGAAAAGGTGTTAAAACCAATCCTCGCCCAGGACAACTGGAATCTGCTAGAGACTGGAAAATGCTGGCAGATGTTGGTCAACGGCTTATTTTTCCACCCGAGATTGCCACCTCTAACCTTCGACCAGATATTGTCTTGTGGTCTGGATCAGCACGCCTTGTTCACCTGATCGAGTTAACGGTGCCATGGGAGGATGCTGTAGATGAGGCGTATGAGAGGAAGAAACTGCGGTATGCTGAACTAGCCACTGAAGCGGAACAGCGAGGATGGAGAGTCCAGGTTTACCCAGTGGAAGTGGGTTGTCGAGGATTTGTGGCACACTCTACAACCCGGTTTCTCAGAGATGTCGGATTCAGTGGCCAAGAGTTGCGTCGCACAGTGAAGAACTTATCTGAAGCAGCAGAGAGGAGCAGCAACTGGCTGTGGTTGAGACGGAAAGATTCTGCCTGGGGATCTCAAGCACAATAGAAAGAAACGCTGATGTACAGATAAGTAAGCTGGGCTGAGTTGAGTGGGGGACGGAGGGGGGTGATGCTGGGACGCCAGAATCACCGTTGAGCCTTCTTGAGGTGTCGTGGGCTAGTCGATGAAACACTGAGGATGGAAGGTGCCCACTTGAAGACCCCAGAGATGTACCCTACTTAGCTCAATCCAGACGGTTGTCATGCTGATGCACTAGGGAGGCCGCACTATCGTTGATCCCCGGAGCTAGCATCGCAGCCGTTGTGTGTGCTGATGCGCCAGGGAGGAGAAATAAGCTGATCCCTGGAGCCAGCATTACACTTCAGCCATTAACACCAGACAGAAGGATATCTACATCATCATATGGAAGGAAATGTAAATGGATGGAGACACATATGGATTACATTAGTTTACTGTAAAGCTACGTCTTAGTTGGTGCTTATCTTGGCGAGAGCCGGGTTCAAATCAGCATGAAGTTTTAACATCTACTCTCGTGTAATGGAAATCAATATTTTTGTTGTTAATAGAGTAAAATGCTATTTTAAGAAAGATGTGTGTAAATTGTGTTTCCAGTAATATAGTATTGAAGTGCTGATTGTAAGACCGTCTGTATGGAAGTGAACATGCTCAAATGTTATAATCTGAATGTAACAACTGAATTATGATGTAAAGACACATTATTTGACATTTTCTTTATTTGTATGTTCAGTTTTACAGTGCTTCCTTCAAGTAAATCAAACTCAATCAAAGTCTGGCATCTGAGTCTTTCTTGGAGGAACCTGTTAGCTATCTGCCAAGCTAGTCAGGCTCAAGTACTTCAGCACTCATCCTAGTAGGGGCAGAATAGTAAAAAGACACAGCTTCAGACGGCCGTCAGAACTCAACGGGAAATACAAGCTCCAGCTACCAGCAATCTTCAGCTTTCTAGCTTAAATGCAAGACAAGTAGTCACAATGTCCCAACCTGGTAATGAAGAAGACATAAGCGAACAATTAGAAACAAGATCATGTTGCTCCAGGTCCTCACGTTCAAGTCAGTTTTCATCAGCCAGTGGAATGGCCATCAGAGCACGTGCAAAGGCAGAAGCAGCACGGGCGCAACTGGCATTCGCTAATGCTGCGTTCACACCGGACGCGATTCGCGCGAATAATTAGCGCTAATCGCGCGAAGGTGGACGCTTGAACATTTTGAGTTCACTCGCGCGAATCGCGCGTGAAAAACGCGTGTGACAACTACACACCAGACGCGAATTCGCGTCATGGGCGGGGCTTCTGCTCTATATAAGCCTATATGAGCTTTTTTGTAAAAAATACTACTATTAATGTGCGACAAAACATAGTTTAAAGACTTTTTCAGGCGATAATATAGTTGTTTAAAGCTCAAATCTGTGGTTAATTTATAAAAAGAGTGCCTATTTGAGCATTTTATCTGGCGTTTTCGGAGTTGTGAGATCCAGGGGATCGGCGGCGCTCAGCGCTCGTGTACCCGGCGAGACCCGCCTTCCATCGGCTAGTCCTTCTCACATTTGCCGCTGGCTCTGGCTCTTTTTTTCTGCTCCTGTCTCGTTGTGAAATGGCTCACTTGGCTCACAATAACTCACAATAACTCATTTTCTTCCAAGCAAGATCCTTTTTATTCCTTTTATTCCTGTTCCTGTAGTGATAGGATGATGTATTGTACAGCTCCGGGTCTCCACATACGGCTACGATTATCTTGTCCTCCATTGTTGTTGGGATTTCTGCCTCCGCTTGTAAATGCGTCACTACTAGAGCAAGCTCGTGATTGGTTAACGCGGCGCGAAATATCCGCCAAAGTTCAGATTTTTCAACTTGAGCGATTCGCGCGAAATGCGCTATTCGCGCGAATCACGCGTTCAAAACGCTCAATTCGCGTCATTCGCGCCGCCTCAATCGCGCGAATCGCGCCGCAGAATGCCATTTCGCGTCTCTGCATTGACTTAACATGTAAATCACTCGCGCGAATCGCGTCCGGTGTGAACGCCACATAAGAAAGAAGCAGAGATGATGAAAGAAGAAGCATACATTGTGGAAGAAGCAGCTAGAAAGAAAGCAGAGCTTAAAGCAAACTTACACACGCTGCAGCTAGAAAGAGCAGCTGCTGTCGCTGAAGCAGAGGTGTTGGAGGCAGCCGCTGATGAACAGCTTGGAGAGACAGACCGTAAAAGTTCTGTTAGGTTGTCGCTGCAGAACCTAGCTCAGTTTTCTAGTGAAAATGTAACCACTCCTGTCGTGCAGCACTCAGTCACCAATCCACTTCCAGACTTAAAGACACTTGATCTCTCATGCCCACCAGTGCAGCAGCAGAAAAAGGACTGGTGAGACAGCAAGACGCTATATGAGAAAGAGTAACGTACAGTCGAGTGAAATCAGTGACTATGAGTTTGGTGAGTTGCCTGCTCAGCATCCTGTAAAACAGAGCACTAACTGGAAGTCTGTTAACAACCCCCTTACTGCAAGCTCTTCAAGAGAACCCTACCACTACAGTGAACAGCCACATGGGGCAAGGTTCCAGCATAATGATTACCACTCCAATCGGTGGCAAGCAAACACTTCAACTTCAATGGACTTTGCAAAATATCTACTGCGACGTGAGATGGTAAGCTCAGGCTTATTAAAATTTGATGATCATCCAGAGAACTACTGGGCTTGGAAGGCATCCTTTCTTAGTGCCACTGAAGATTTGAATCTCACACCTACAGAGGAGCTTGATTTGCTTTGTAAATGGCTGGGACCATCTTCCTCCGAACAAGCTAGGAGAATCAGAGCAGTTCACATTCACAACGCCAAAGCTGGCCTTAGAATGGTATGGCAAAGATTAGAAGACATTTATGGTTCAGCTGAAGTAATAGAAAATGCCTTGCTTACAAAAGTGGAACATTTCCCAAAAATCTCAAGCCGAGACAACCTTAAACTGAGGGAACTGGGTGATACTCTGTTGGAACTTGAAGCAGCAAGAACTGATGGATACTTACCGGGGCTCGCCCATCTCAATACATCACGTGGAGTCAATCCAATTGTGCAGAAACTTCCATTATACCTGCAAGAGAAATGGATCACAACAGGAGCTCAGTATAAAGAACAAAATTGTGTGCCTTACCCTCCATTTTCAGTCTTTGTGAAGTTTGTCTGTGATCAGGCTAAAGTCCGTAACGATCCAAGTTTCGCTGATATCGCAGTTGGGAGTTCAACTGCTGTTAAAACAGAGAGATGTCCCCCATATAAGCCATATGTAAAACCTACAGTAGCTGCCAGGAGAACAGAAGTCTCCACAGATCCTAGAAATGCTTATTCAAAAGCTTCAGAGAATAAGGTAAATGATCCTGATAAGCAATGTCCTCTGCATAACAAACCCCATCCATTGAGGAAATGTCGAAGTTTCAGAGGTAAAACGTTAGAGGAGAGGAAAACTTACCTCAAAGACATGAACATCTGTTTCAGATGCTGTGCGTCATCCAGCCATTTTTCCAAAGACTGTGATAGACCTGTACAATGTAAAGAATGTTACAGCAATCAGCATTCCACTGCCTTACATCCAGGTCCAGCTCCTTGGAAAGTTAACAAACGTGCCTCGACTGAAGACCAAGGCGGGGAGCAACAAACAATTGTTTTCTTGTCCGTGACATCCAAATGCACTGAAATTTGTGGAAATGGTATGAGCTCAAGATCATGCTCCAAAATTTGTCTTGTCAGAGTATATCCAGCAGGAGAAAAGGAGAAGGCTATCAAAGCTTATGTTGTCCTTGACGAACAAAGCAACAGGTCTTTGGCCAAAACCCAGTTCTTTGATCATTTTGGCATTAAAGAAAAAGGAATGCCATACACATTGAAAACCTGCTCTGGAGTGATGGAAACAGTTGGCAGACGTGCAAGTAACTTTGTTGTGGAGTCATTTGATGGAAAAACCCAAATCTCCTTACCCACCTTAATTGAATGTGACATGCTTCCAGATGACAGGTCTGAGATACCATCACCAGAGATTGCTAGACACCATCCGCATCTCAAAGCTGTGGCAGACGAGATCCCAGTATTCGACCCCTGTGCAGCTATACTCTTGCTCCTTGGCCGAGACATACTGCGAGTGCATAAGGTTCTAGAACAACGCAGTGGACCTCACAACGCGCCATTTGCACAACGTCTAGATCTTGGTTGGGTGATTATTGGAGAGGTGTGTCTTGGAAGAACACACAAAACTGCTGATGTAAGTGTTTTCAGAACCAACATTCCACTGCCTTACATCCAGGTCCAGCTCCTTGGAAAGTTAACAAACGTGCCTCGACTGAAGACCAAGGCGGGGAGCAACAAACAATTGTTTTCTTGTCCGTGACATCCAAATGCACTGAAATTTGTGGAAATGGTATGAGCTCAAGATCATGCTCCAAAATTTGTCTTGTCAGAGTATATCCAGCAGGAGAAAAGGAGAAGGCTATCAAAGCTTATGTTGTCCTTGACGAACAAAGCAACAGGTCTTTGGCCAAAACCCAGTTCTTTGATCATTTTGGCATTAAAGAAAAAGGAATGCCATACACATTGAAAACCTGCTCTGGAGTGATGGAAACAGTTGGCAGACGTGCAAGTAACTTTGTTGTGGAGTCATTTGATGGAAAAACCCAAATCTCCTTACCCACCTTAATTGAATGTGACATGCTTCCAGATGACAGGTCTGAGATACCATCACCAGAGATTGCTAGACACCATCCGCATCTCAAAGCTGTGGCAGACGAGATCCCAGTATTCGACCCCTGTGCAGCTATACTCTTGCTCCTTGGCCGAGACATACTGCGAGTGCATAAGGTTCTAGAACAACGCAGTGGACCTCACAACGCGCCATTTGCACAACGTCTAGATCTTGGTTGGGTGATTATTGGAGAGGTGTGTCTTGGAAGAACACACAAAACTGCTGATGTAAGTGTTTTCAGAACCAACATTCTGAGTAATGGTCGCTCATCCATCCTTTCACCATGTACTAGTAGCATATATGTGAAAGAGAAGTTTGACAACACAATGTTGCATTACAATCCTCGAAACAATGTTGCTACAGCTGTTTCTGATAAAGTGGAACTTGGAAGCAGTGTGTTCCAAAATACTTCCCATGATGACAAAATAGGAATGTTGATCGAGGACAGAGTGTTCCTTGACATTATGGACAGAGAGGTCTACATGGATGACTCAAATTCATGGGTAGCACCATTGCCCTTCAAACCAAATAGGCCTCGCCTACCTAATAACAGATGCCAAGCTGCGAAACGACTTGAATCTCTGCGACACATTCTGAAAAGAAAACCAGATATGAAAGAACACTTCTTCAAGTTCATGCAGACAATGTTTGACTATGATCAAGCTGAAATTGCACCCCCAGTGAAAACACAGCAGGAATGTTGGTACTTGCCCATATTTGGTGTTTACCATCCACAGAAGAAGGGCCAGATACGTGTTGTATTCGATTCAAGTGCTAAAAATGAAGGTACCTCCCTCAACGATGTGTTACTGAGTGGGCCAGACTTGAACAACACACTGTTAGGTGTCCTCATCCGCTTTCGCAAGGAACCTGTGGCAGTCACAGCAGATATACAGCACATGTTCTATTGCTTCATTGTCCGTGAAGACCATAGAGACTTCCTCAGATTTCTTTGGTTTGAAGATAATGATCCAGACAAACAGATTGTGGAGTACCGCATGAAAGTGCATGTTTTTGGTAATAGTCCATCGCCTGCTGTGGCCATATATGGATTGCGAAGAGCTGTTCTGCTGGGAGAGGACAAACATGACACAGAGGTAAAACAATTTGTGATGCGTAATTTCTATGTGGATGATGGACTTGCCTCATTTCCATCCAGTGAAGAAGCTATCACAGTGCTGAAACAGACAAAAGAAATACTAGCAGAATCAAACATCAGACTGCACAAGATCGCCTCTAACAGTAGAAAGGTTATGGAAGCTTTCTGTCATGAGGACTTGGCCAAAGATTTGCAAGACATTGAGTTACCATCAGATCCCTTACCTATGCAACGAAGCTTGGGACTCATATGGAATCTACAAACTGACACTTTCACCTATTACGTGTCAAGGGTAGAGAAGCCGTTTACCAGAAGAGGCATCCTCTCTGTGGTTAACAGTCTTTATGACCCTCTGGGTTTCTTGGCCCCTGTAACAGTCCAGGGTAAAGCTTTGGTCAGAGAACTAGCCAATGATCAATGTGATTGGGATTCTCTCATTCCAGCTGAAAGAGAAGATCAGTGGAGAACATGGCTTGATTCACTTTTGAAGCTTGAGCAGATACAGATTAAACGACCATACCTTCCTGTTTCTCTGTGCTCTACACAATACAGAGAACTCTGTATCTTTGCAGATGCATCCACCATGGCCATATCAGCTGTAGCTTACCTTAAGGCAGTCGACTCAGAGGGATGCAGCCACGTTGGTTTTCTCCTGGGTAAATCCAAGTTAGCCCCTCGTACTTCTCTGACTGTTCCACGTCTTGAACTTTGTTCTGCGGTTTTGGCTGTGGAATTGGCAAACTTGCTAACCACTGAACTGGACATTGAACTCCAAAGAGTGAAATTCTACACTGACAGTAGAATTGTCTTAGGTTACATTCACAACACAAGCAGAAGGTTTTATGTGTATGTTGCCAACAGAGTTGCTCAGATAAGGAGGTCTACTCACCCAGAACAGTGGCACTTCATCAGTACAGACCAAAATCCTGCTGATCATGGCACACGTCCCATATCCCCTGATCTGTTGAACCATACAAACTGGTTTACAGGCCCTGAGTTTTTGCACAAAGGTGACCTAAACGTTGACACATTCCAGGCAGAGACCTACAACCTTATTGAGCCAGAAACAGATGCAGAGGTACGGCCACATGTGTCAGCCTTAGTTACTAAAACCTCTGAAAAGAAGCTAGATTCACAGCGATTTACACATTTCTCCAGCTGGAAAATACTCACCAGAGCCATGGCTAGGCTTGTATGCAGGGCCAGATCTTGTTCTGGAAACCCTAACTCCCAAAACAGATGAGTTAACACAAGCAAGAGTTGTAGTGATCAAAACTGTTCAACAAGAAACATTTTCAGAGGAACTAAAGTGCCTGGTCAGAAATGAAGTCGTGCCCAAGAGCAGCATCTTAAGAAAGTTGAACCCCATTTTAGATGAAGATGGAGTAATACGAGTTGGAGGACGTTCATCATTAGCTGAAACATGTTGGGAAGAGAATCACCCCATCATCATTCCCAAAAACAATCACATCGCTACTCTATTCGTCAGACACTTTCACGAGCAAGTTGCACACTAGGGTAGACATTTCACAGAAGGTGCTCTCCGGTCAGCTGGACTATGGATAATTGGAAGCAAAAGACTAGTGTCAAGTGTCATACACCACTGTGTGATCTGTAGAAAGCTCAGGGGAAGGCTGGAGGAGCAAAAAATGTCCAACTTACCTTCTGATCGAGTTAACCCAGATCCTCCATTCACTAATGTCGGCGTTGATGTGTTTGGTCCATGGAACATCTACTCTCGACGAACCAGGGGAGGTCTTTTCACATGTTTGGGAACGCGAGCCGTGCATTTTGAGGTGATTGAGTCCCTGTCGTCCTCAAGCTTTATAAACGCATTGAGAAGATTCATTGCTGTACGAGGGCCCGTCAGACTACTTAGGTCTGACCGTGGAACTAACTTTATTGGAGCCTGCAAAGAGCTCAAGATAACTGCAGAGGATCCAGAGTTGAAAGGCTATCTACAGGATCAAGGCTGTACTTGGGTCTTCAATTTTCCCCATTCTTCACACATGGGTGGAGTGTGGGAAAGGTTGATAGGGGTTGCACGGAGAATTTTAGATGGCTTACTTCTCAAGACAGATTCTACAAGGTTGTCACATGAGGTCCTAGTTACGCTAATGTCAGAAGTCATGGCCATAATGAACGCCAGGCCTCTGGTCCCTATCTCATCTGACCCTGACATGCCAAATGTTCTCTCTCCTGCGACACTTTTAACTCAAAAGTTGGAGACTGTGTCCGCACCAAAAGGAGAGTATGATCTTAAAGACCTTTACAACAAACAGTGGAGGCAAGTTCAAAGCCTTGCTGATTCCTTTTGGAAGCGTTGGCGTCAAGAATATTTAACAACACTTCAGCAAAGGAGAAAGTGGCAGGTAGACAAACCAAACCTGCAAGTCGGAGATGTTGTTCTTCTAAAAGATGCGTTACTCAAGAGGAATGAATGGCCTACAGGGGTTGTGGTAAATGCCATCCCTAGTCAAGATCTCAGAGTACGTAAAGTGGAGGTAAAAGTTATCAAACAAGGCACACCCAAAGTATATTCAAGACCAGTTTCGGAGGTGGTGTTGTTGTGCAAAGAGACAGTGGTATAGAACATACCAGACGGGGAGTGTGCTGACCTCAGTAATATAATCCCATAGCGACACCTAGTGGTCATAGTGAAATTGCATTTTAAATTAAGTTTGTCCTTCTTGAGTTACCGTAGTTGGTGTTGCATCGGAAGAAAATTCAACAGAACGCTGTATTTCCCTGCCATGCGGTTTCGTGTTACAAAGGCCTTGGAAATATATGTCTGTGAGTATTTAGTTTAATATTTTTGTTGTTAATAGAGTAAAATGCTATTTTAAGAAAGATGTGTGTAAATTGTGTTTCCAGTAATATAGTATTGAAGTGCTGATTGTAAGACCGTCTGTATGGAAGTGAACATGCTCAAATGTTATAATCTGAATGTAACAACTGAATTATGATGCAAAGACACATTATTTGACATTTTCTTTATTTGTATGTTCAGTTTTAAAGTGCTTCCTTCAAGTAAATCAAACTCAATCAAAGTCTGGCATCTGAGTCTTTCTTGGAGGAACCTGTTAGCTATCTGCCAAGCTAGTTAGGCTCAAGTACTTCAGCACTCATCCTAGTAGGGGCAGAATAAATTTGATTTTATAAATTCTTTTAAATATGTCTACCGACACCAAGCACCCACACCTTTAGCCAACCACGTAACCTCATGTAGACACGCAATGCATTTTAAAGCGTAGATGGCGTGACCGCAGTAAGATAGTGTGGGTATTTGAACCAAGATTGCAATCTTTTTACAATTAATCGTGCCGCTCTAATTTGTATTATATTAATGTTTTCTTATTTCTTTTCTTCCTAAAACCGACACTGTAGACGCATTGATGTGGACATGTCTGCATTAAAGGTGCTGTATGAAAGTGTTTGACTGTACTAAAAATACCATAATATGCTTGCAGATATTTAGGAAACATGCGAGTTCACATACTCGTCTATCTGAAAAACAATGCTATAGCCAGTCATTTTACTTTGAAATGTGCGTTCCACGTCAGAATGTCTGTGTTTGTTTTGGTCTGTGCAATAACGCAGGTTGCCAGTTTACCCAATAGTATTTTGACACCACAGGTTTCCAGTTTGCATAGCATAATTTCTGCCATGGAAACCAGCAAACAAACTGGGTCAGAGATCGCAGATTTTACCCGACCTAAAAAGCCTCGGCATCCATCCATAAAAATCGAATTTGGACTGCAGTACCCATTTCAAACACTAGCTGTCCTTCTTACATACAGCACCTTTAAGCATTTCAGTGGCCTCAAACAGAGCAGATTCAGTTCACAAACAATTGACAGTTATGATCTAAATATTTTCTGTTACAATAATTAATCCTAAAATTCAATATTAGTAACTTCCTTTTCGCCATTAGCCGCGCACTCAGAGAGGACCTTGGCTAGTTTTCAGTCAGACTTGTACATTTATTTCACTGGAGACTCGCTCTGAACGGATCATTGAATCAGTGAGTTACTGACTCGAGAACAGCTGCAATCCGATCAGTGCAATTCACAAATTAATTGTTTGATGTGATTTGCGAACCGATTTAACAGGATGATCGAGAAAAGAATCAGTTTGTGCACGAATCGGACAGCGCTTTTGTGTGTCTGAGCATGTGACGATTTCTTAATTTTAAAATAATGAGTAACAATATCTTTTATGAAATGTAGTGGAGTAAAAAGTCTGACCTTATGCTTTGGAATGTAGTGAGTTTAACAGATAGCCTACTTGAAACAAATTACTTTGTTACTGTCCACCACTGTTAAAAACTAGTGATGTGAGTTGATTCAAATAATTAACCACAATTAATCACAAAGTTTTGAAAGTGCTGAAATCTGAATCTCTATACTTTTGTATCTGTCAGAATACATTAAGTTCAATACAAAATGTACTAAAATACTAAACTATGAAACACTGAAAAAAACCAAACTAAAACAATCACAATATGAAAACTATCTAAACAAAATCAGAAGCTTCAGGATATCTAGTTTTGTGTTTCATAGAAGAAATAAAGGCATGAAGGTTTGGAAAGACATAACAGTGAGTAAATGATGACAAAATGTCATTCTTTTCATTCCCTTTAACGTCTGTGAGCTTGATTTCCTGAAGGCCAGTTTAAAGAGTGCTCTGCTTTTGATTCACAAACTAGATTCATTTTTGAACATGATAATCGACCTGCAACCCCTTTTTAGGCTTGTGATCTACCAGTTATGAGCTCAACATCCAATGAAGAGGTTATTAAAGAGTTCAGAAGAAGACACGTGTCTATCTGTGTAGAAACCATCAGTGAGGGAAACATCTAACAGCAGAGAATAAAGCATCACTTGCCTCTCATTACTGATGTCAACGAATGATACTGCATGACTGAAGACAATCCACCTGATTCTGACAGCAATACCTGCACAATTCAGCATTTGCAGCCTTCATGACAGAAACACTGTGACATTTTAACTCTTCCTCTTGTTAGTGTCATCATTTCTTTGCAACGTATTTTTTTCTTCATGATATTTTCGTCAACAGTATGTTTGAATTAAAAACGTTTAATTAATGTTATCATTCATATTCTTTGTCACGTCTTATCGTTGAAATAAAATACAAAACTGTTGGTTGAAGGCTTATTTTTAATCACCCCTCGTTCACTATTGACCCTTTTCACATTTTCAGGTTGGGTAACCATAGTTGGGTAAACTTCTATAGCGGTGAATGAGAGACTACATAAAATATATATATATTTTGTGTTCCAATTTGCTCAAATAGCAAACGAAAAAAATCCACAATAGTGTTTTCATAACTTTCAAAAAAAGGAAGAAATAGAGAGAGATTGATAACAGCAATCAGAAGAGAGAAATATGTCCATTTTAACGTCACTTCCATCCGCTGTGTTAGAAACACCCTCACAGCAGTGTTAAATAGTTTTTTGTAATTTGATGCAAATGTAATATAAAATGTAAAATATATATTTTTTAAAAATTATATTTGCAGAGTTTACGATGCTGATGACCATTAAAAAGGGTCCATTCCCTACATTACTCCACTAATATAGTTCACCTGAAGGAGTGAATGAAAACGAGCGAGTGATTTTGGACACTGAGTGCGCTGGAAGGGCTGCCGCTTTTGCATAATCTGTGCTTGCTGTTCAATAATAATTTGAAATGTAGCAAACTGGCAGCTCCAGTAGTAATGAAAAGGTGCATCTTGAATGGAAACTAGCAATTCAACAATTTAATAATCAATAAAAAAGGGATTTATACCTGTCTGTGTGATATTACGATGTACCCACATTGGACCAGCGGTTTGGAAAATGGATGGATGATTCAGGGACAGGTGCCATCTTTTGGAGAGACATGGGAATTCCTTTCGGCGTGACCGTCACCGTGCATTATGGGTATTCTCTAGCTATTGAGGGTATATCGATTATATACTTGTCATTGCAGTGCACTGTGGGATTAAAAAAGAAAAAAAAAACCATATTTTACGTGTATTGCAACATATGCACCTGAACACAAATATTTAAGTCGTTTGAAAGAAATAATGCAAATTGTTGGCTTCAATAAAACAATATATTAAAACTTTGTAGCTCACAGCAGGTCTGATTTTAAACTGTATGTTTTTTTAACTGTCGGAGATTTATAACATAAATCATTTTGGCCTTTTGCTTTTCTTTATTATCATTTTGCATTTAAACTGTGTGCAGGCAGGCTTATTAAAAAGGAAAAGGCAATTAAAACAAATATAATGAGCATATCTAAAATATGTAGGCTATGCTATGTTTCTAATATATATATATATATAGATATAGATTACACAGCAGAGCCAACGCTACATACACACACAGAAGAGCAATATATATATATATATATGATAAAGGTAATATAGTACATGTAACATAGAGCTCATGCTGCTCTGATAGACTTACTGCTGATATCAAGGGTTGTTTACATTTAAATGAGCCTCATCATTCTATGTCAGTTGAATAATATCGAGTTGATATTTGAAATCAACACAACTGTTTCTGAAGCCTTGAAGCCTGATCACACGTGCTACAAACTCTTTACAACTCTACAATTTGGTAAGTTTTATCAGTTTGTCCAGTTTGGAAAGTGTTTCTACAGTCATCATCATGGAGCAGCGTCGCCAGAGAAGAACCAGGGCTCTTCCCAAACGCTTGACGGGATTCTTGGTGGAGGGCGTCTCTTCCGGTCCAGACTCCTGTGAGCTTTCTCAGCTGGCAGCTGTAATCAGGTTAGATCACTCTTACAGCTGTATCTCTGAGAAAGCTCAAAGTCCCACAGGTTTGGAAGAGCGCTACGTGAAGAACGCTGCTGTCCTTCCTGACATCCGTCCACGTCCAGCAGCCTGGGTCTCTTCAGTGGACGTGTGTCAGCAGGAAGAGCCTGTCTCCATCCACGGCTACAGCGTGGAGGAATACCAGGACATCTACCGCTCTGTGGTGGAGCCCATGCTGAAGACACGCAGTGGACAGCGCCGTCGCTACAGTCTTAAACTGGGACTGAAGATCAAGCAGCGGCTGTGGGAGGCACTCAACTGCCCTTCAGTGGTGGAGACGGAGCAGCCTGATGGACACGTCCTGATCGCTGAGAGCTCCTCCACAACCAGCAGAAGCGTCGCTCCTCGAATCCATGTGGACATCAGTGAAGAGCCCCAGCCTGAGGAACCCCGAAGAAAGAAGCCCAGACACTGAGTCATCACAGCGTCACCTGGAGTATCCCCCAGCGGGACCAACCTATGTACATACTGTATATAGTTATAGAGTAAGCTTATAGCTCTATGAGTAAGTTTTATTTTGTAGAGCCAATTTTATTTTTATAGAGTAAGTTTTATTTTCTCGAGTAAGTCTTTTGCACATTGTTGTCTGGTTGTTAGGATGTTTCTGGTGATTGTCAATGCGCCGATATGCGGTTTCTAGGTTGTTTGAAGTGGTTTTTAGCGCTTTGCGTCGTGGTTGTTGGGATGTTTTGTGTGGTTTCTTGATTGTTGACATGCGGTTGCCCAAGTTTTCTGTGCGGTTGTTAGCGTGTTGCTTTGCGGTTGCTGGACTCCTCTGAGTGGTTTTTCATGCATTGGTACGTGGTTGTCAGGATGTTCCGAGTGGTTGGTTAGGTTAGGGTAGGTTAGGTTAGGGTCTCTCACACGGTTTGCAGCTTGCCGTGCTGTGAGGGCTTGTGTGCATCAGTGATGCTGAGAGCTACGCCACTGGTACTTCACAACTTCTGGTAGGGTCACCCATAGTGGACAGGTCTCAGCTGAGATGCCAGACGAAGACAAACCACCTGATTCTGGACAGCAGAAGATTGACCTGGTCTTTCTGGAAGAAGATCACTGTCTTGACACAACAACAACAACAACATCAGAATTACCTGAGGCTTGTACCATGATGGTAGTTTAACAAACTCAGGGTTACAGGATTAGTTTCGAGTTGACAAAACCAAACCAATCTATTCAGGCTTTGTTGGTCCCATGATACTGATCATCCAATTTCTCTGTCAACTCAGGCTTTGATCCTGAGTTTAGGAGTTTAGCTGTGACATCAGCAGTGAACAGCCAATCACATGCTGTGGATCAAGGAAACTGAGATTCACTTCTCACGAGAGAAACAGCGAGATTCATTTCTCTCTTCTGCAGAATATGACATGATTGAAAAATACTAAGAATTTAAACTAGTTTACACAGGAAGAAGAAAAGAGCTGTAGTAAGAAAAATCTTACTACGTCAATGCAAGTAAAAGTTATTAAGTTAGTTTAGTTGATATATAGAGAGAATTTAACATTTAAGCTCACATGTAGTAATTTGTATAGCTTTTTTTAATTGATTTTAAAGCTTATTTGTATGACCTTTATATAGGCTATTTTTATTAATTTTAACCAAGTGCCTATTAATGATTGATTAACTAAAATTATACATGTGTAATTGATTAAGGGTATAATAATTACATAAATGATAAATAAACTAACATTTTTATTATTATAAATAAGCATTGTTAAAAGCCAGACGCTTAAGTCTTTAAAAAACATTTGCTATGTCGTGACCTTTAATTTGGAGTAGAAAAAGGGGGAGTGACTTTATTACATCAGAGGTGTGTCACTTTGCTCACAGCTGATTGGTCCAATTTCAGTTTGAGCTCTCTTATCCAGAACATAACCTGCCCTGGAGCAGGTTAGCCGTGGAGAGTAAGTTACTATGGAGATGAACACGGCTAAAAGCCAAACCTCTTTAATGGTGCCAAAAACCCAGGATTGGCACAAACTAAGCTTAAACATATCTGGTTAGCCAGCTAAACCGGCTTCATGGTATAGGCCCATGAATGGAAGAAAATTCAACCTGATTATGTGTGGAAGTCAACGATGGATTGATGGAAGCAACCGATCGAACAGAACGAGGTAACACAAGTTGGTTTGATATTAGCAAAGGCTAATTCTTTCTTTCTTCAGCATTTCTGTAACAGCGTTCAACCAATCAAATCTGAGGACCACTAATTATATTACAATTTCTTAAATTCTTGCATACTTGTGATAAATATGAAATAATTCACTTCAGAATTCAGGCACGATCGCATAAATACAGGCGAGCAGAGAAAATTATTAAAATACAATTAATAACAGGTAAACACTATCACGGTAATCTGAACTTCATAAACTGTTCTTCATACATCAATAATCAAAATGTACGTTAAAAACCAGAGGTGGACAAAGTACTTAAAGTTCAGAAACGTATAAAACATTACTCCAGTAAAAGTATTTAGTACTCCTTTTCAATTTTACTTGAGCGAAAGTACAGAAGTACTTGATTTTTAATGATAATTATTTTGTCATTTTATACAGGCTTATATAATTTAATTTAATTTCATATTATATATATTTCTATAATCCTTTTTCTCAAAATAATTATGAATGATTATGAATTGTCAGATAGCCAGCACTAGTCAGTACGGAAGATTAGTGGATGCAGAAACATAATATGTAATGTGCGTTGACTAACAATATAAAAACAGACGCTAAATGCATAACATTTGCTATAGCAGCGGGGAAGATGAACGGGCATGTGTTATTTTAATCTGTGTTAGAGATGCTCGATTTTGGATAAAATGAGAATCACGATTTTCTTTTTCAAATAGAGATCATGATTCTCCCACAATTCTGAACGAGATGTTCACCCCTCCGCGTCCAGACTGCAAATGAATGTGGGAAGTTTAGCCACCGCTGGCTGATCCCGCCCTGGCTTACATTCAGGGCGGGATGTAAATGTAAAAACAATTAACCTGAATTTGGGCCAGACTAGTTACCATCATTTTCTCACATTGCCATTGACAGTATTTTCTAAAGTCTCTTTTTGGTCCATTTAGATTGTTAATGCAGATTTCATACAAATTTTTTTTAAAATATTATGGTTAAAAATGTTTAAAAAAGACCAAAAACCAAACTTAAGAAAAAAAATTAAAATAAAAAATTAAATAAAAAAATAAAAAAAATAAAAAAATTAGTAACTCCGCCAGAGTGTCTCTTTTGGGTCACTTTTGCCGGTCCCAAGCCCGGATAAAGGAGGAGGGTTGAAATTGTAACATTAAAAAAAGAAAAGAAAGTTAATTTGTAGTTTTAAACATATTTAGGGTGTTTTTAGTCACTCTTTGTGTCTCTCACGACGTTACTCCTCTCTCGTACAGCGTCCATAGACTTGATAGACTAGTTTGTTTAGGCTAGAATATAAACATGAAATGCGCAGAGTCTAATGTCAAGCGTTAATTTACCGCAGTGCCACGTTTAACAAACATTTGTCAAGAGCTGTTTGGCATCAATGACACGGGTTTAGATAAAGTTTAGAAATTCAATTCAATTGAATTCAAATTTATTTGTATAGCGCTTTTCACAATACATATCGTTTCAAAGCAGCTTCACAGAAAATGCATCTACATTACAATTTAAATTGATTTGTACATGTTATGCATTTCAGAAATGCACATATACAAAGCACACAGATTAGCTAACTATCTATTATTAATCAATATAATAACTATGGCACAGAAATAAGAATACATGTTGTTAATGAATAGGGTATATATAAATCCGTCAGTTTTCGGTTGTCTTGCATATATGTGGCTTTATCTGAATATTTAAAGGTCCTATGACGTGGACTTTTTAATTATTTTATAATGTTTCCTGAGGTGTACTTATATTGTTAGTATGATTGTTACATCATAAAATGTCATAATTTAGAAATAAAAGGCATTTTTCTATCCTGATTTCAGCTCTGGCTTGAATGCTCTGTTTGAAGGGGCGTGTCTGCTGTGAGACTTCAGTGTAAACGACCACTGCTGTGATTGGCTGACATATTTGCATTTGAAGTGCGTATTACATGTGGAACCCCTCTCGAATACTTTTACTACGTTTTTCTTTTTACTATTACAGCTGTCGAAAAAGTGTTGATTATAGCATTATTTTTACATCTTTTCCCATCACATGAAAGTCTGCAGTGATGAGCGTTGAGTACACAGACAGTCTGTTGATCGCGTGAATGCAGTGATCTCGTCATTGCAACGCTATTTCTCTCACAAAATGCTTTCACCACAACTAACAGCAAACACGACATCGATATGAATACAGTAAGAGCTTCGTTGTGCAGCATAACAGCGTCATTCATTATAACGGCAGTTTGGGCAAGTGTGCAGATACACTCGCGACGTGTGATTGACAGATCCGAACATTATAAAGAGAGTGTTCTTTGATCGGTAGTCTGGCTTGATTCACTGATGCATAAACAGTATTAAACAATTTAGAAAGAAGGTCTGTGTGAACTTGAATGATTAGCTACACATCAGAAACCACTGATCACAGATCAGGCATTAATGAACACTGTTACTCATTGTTTGTGGCGGTGCTGTCGAATCCATGTGGTAAAAGTCTGTTTGTAAAGCCTGTACTGACATTGCGACTGAATTAAATGTAAAAAATGAACTGAATCCATTTCTCCAAATTCTATGGGTCGGGCAAAGCAGAGAAAGGGGAGGTAACCTTTCCCCGTATGACGACATATTCCAGATTCTCAAAGGCAGAGCAGAACACCCAGGACTTGGTTTACACCCATCACAATTTCTAGCCACTGGGGGACCATAGACAGGCTAGGGGAACTCATGATAATGTTACAAAACCTCATAAAGTGAAATTTTCATGTCATGGGACCTTTAATACGTTTTTCTTGTTGGTACAGCCATGCACAAATTCATTAGTTCAGCATTTACAGTTTACAAAGCAAATTTGGAGTTGACATGTCAGTGTCACAACATTATTCAAATTACTGACAATAGCAACGTTTTTTTATTAGCTTTTTATAGCAACTGTCTTCATTAACAGACTGGGCGATTTATGAAGTAGGACATTATGTTGTGTAATATTTGGGGGAGCAGCATACATTTTGACAAGAAAATGTCATTCAAGTGTCGTACATGTAATGTGACTACTCATAAGCTTGAAGCACAAACATGAGCCCAGCCCTTTCCAATATGAAATAAAGAAGACTTTTGAATGATTTGTACATTAATAACCTCACGCATTCTGTCACTAATACTCTACATCTCCCCAAGTAACACTAAGGTGATTTTCATGTTGCTCAACTGTTTTATTCTTTAATAATTATATGCCATGCCAAGTCATGACCAATACTATTTACCTCGCTATTAAAGATATATTTTAAAAATTCATAAAATCTTGTTCTAAATCTCCCCAAGTAGAATCAGATGTAGTTTGCAGAAAACAATTTGATTTTATAAATTTTTTATGAATTTTTTTAAGTATGTCTACCGACACCAAGCACCCACACCTTTAGCCAACCACGTAACCTCATGTAGACACGCAATGCATTTTAAAGCGTAGATGGCGTGACCGCAGTAAGATAGCGTGGGTATTTGAACCAAGATTGCAATCTTTTTACAATTAATCGTGCCGCTCTAATTTGTATTATATTAATGTTTTCTTATTTCTTTTCTTCCTAAAACCGACACTGTAGACGCATTGATGTGGACGTGTCTGCATTAAAGGTGCTGTATGAAAGTGTTTGACTGTACTAAAAATACCATAATATGCTTGCAGATTTAGGAAACATGCGAGTTCACATACTCGTCTATCTGAAAAACAATGCTATAGCCAGTCATTTTACTTTGAAATGTGCGTTCCACGTCAGAATGTCTGTGTTTGTTTTGGTCTGTGCAATAACGCAGGTTGCCAGTTTACCCAATAGTATTTTGACACCACAGGTTTCCAGTTTGCATAGCATAATTTCTGCCATGGAAACCAGCAAACAAACTGGGTCAGAGATCGCAGATTTTACCCGACCTAAAAAGCCTCGGCATCCATCCATAAAAATCGAATTTGGACTGCAGTACCCATTTCAAACACTAGCTGTCCTTCTTACATACAGCACCTTTAAGCATTTCAGTGGCCTCAAACAGAGCAGATTCAGTTCACAAACAATTGATAGTTGTGAACTAAATATTTTCTGTTACAATAATTCATCCTAAAATTCAATATTAGTAACTTCCTTTTCGCCATTAGCCGCGCACTCAGAGAGGACCTTGGCTAGTTTTCAGTCAGACTTGTACATTTATTTCACTGGAGACTCGCTCTGAATGGATCATTGAATCAGTGAGTTACTGACTCGAGAACAGCTGCAATCCAATCAGTCCAATTCACGGATGAATTGTTTGATGTGATTTGCGAACCGATTTAACAGGATGATCGAGAAAAGAATCAGTTTGTGCACGAATCGGACCACGCTTTTGTGTGTCTGAGCATGTGACGATTTCTTAATTTTAAAATAATGAGTAACAATATCTTTTATGAAATGTAGTGGAGTAAAAAGTCTGACCTTATGCTTTGGAATGTAGTGAGTTTAACAGATAGCCTACTTGAAACAAACTACTTTGTTACTGTCCACCACTGTTAAAAACTAGTGATGTGAGTTGATTCAAATAATTAACCACAATTAATCACAAAGTTTTGAAAGTGCTGAAATCTGAATCTCTATACTTTTGTATCTGTCAGAATACATTAAGTTCAATACAAAATGTACTAAAATACTAAACTATGAAACACTGAAAAAAACCAAACTAAAACAATCACAACATGAAAACTATCTAAACAAAATCAGAAGCTTCAGGATATCTAGTTTTGTGTTTCATAGAAGAAATAAAGGCATGAAGGTTTGGAAAGACATAACAGTGAGTAAATGATGACAACATTTCATTCTTTTCATTCCCTTTAACGTCTGTGAGCTTGATTTCCTGAAGGCCAGTTTAAAGAGTGCTCTGCTTTTGATTCACAAACTCGATTCATTTTTGAACATGATAATCGACCTGCAACCCCTTTTTAGGCTTGTGATCTACCAGTTATGAGCTCAACATCCAATGAAGAGGTTATTAAAGAGTTCAGAAGAAGACGCGTGTCTATCTGTGTAGAAACCATCAGTGAGGGAAACATCTAACAGCAGAGAATAAAGCATCACTTGCCTCTCATTACTGATGTCAACGAATGCTACTGCATGACTGAAGACAATCCACCTGATTCTGACAGCAATACCTGCACAATTCAGCATTTGCAGCCTTCATGACAGAAACACTGTGACATTTTAACTCTTCCTCTTGTTAGTGTCATCATTTCTTTGCAACGTATTTTTTTCTTCATGATATTTTCGTCAACAGTATGTTTGAATTAAAAACGTTTAATTAATGTTATCATTCATATTCTTTGTCACGTCTTATCGTTGAAATAAAATATAAAACTGTTGGTTGAAGGCTTATTTTTAATCACCCCTCGTTCACTATTGACCCTTTTCACATTTTCAGGTTGGGTAACCATAGTTGGGTAAACTTCTATAGCGGTGAATGAGAGACTACATAAAATATATATATATTTATTTTGTGTTCCAATTTGCTCAAATAGCAAACGAAAAAAATCCACAATAGTGTTTTCATAACTTTCAAAAAAAGGAAGAAATAGAGAGAGATTGATAACAGCAATCAGAAGAGAGAAATATGTCCATTTTAACGTCACTTCCATCCGCTGTGTTAGAAACACCCTCACAGCAGTGTTAAATAGTTTTTTGTAATTTGATGCAAATGTAATATAAAATGTAAAATATATATTTTTAAAAAAATTATATTTGCAGAGTTTACGATGCTGGTGACCATTAAAAAGGGTCCATTCCCTACATTACTCCACTAATATAGTTCACCTGAAGGAGTGCATGAAAACGAGCGAGTGATTTTGGACACTGAGTGCGCTGGAAGGGCTGCCGCTTTTGCATAATCTGTGCTTGCTGTTCAATAATAATTTGAAATGTAGCAAACTGGCAGCTCCAGTAGTAATGAAAAGGTGCATCTTGAATGGAAACTAGCAATTAAACAATTTAATAATCAATAAAAAAGGGATTTATACCTGTCTGTGTGATATTACGATGTACCCACATTGGACCAGCGGTTTGGAAAATGGAAGGATGATTCAGGGACAGGTGCCATCTTTTGGAGAGACATGGGAATTCCTTTCGGCGTGACCGTCACCGTGCATTATGGGTATTCTCTAGCTATTGAGGGTATATCGATTATATACTTGTCATTGCAGTGCACTGTGGGATTAAAAAAGAAAAAAAAAAACATATTTTACGTGTATTGCAACATATGCACCTGAACACAAATATTTAAGTCGTTTGAAAGAAATAATGCAAATTGTTGGCTTCAATAAAACAATATATTAAAACTTTGTAGCTCACAGCAGGTCTGATTTTAAACTGTATGTTTTTTTAACTGTCGGAGATTTATAACATAAATCATTTTGGCCTTTTGCTTTTCTTTATTATCATTTTGCATTTAAACTGTGTGCAGGCAGGCTTATTAAAAAGGAAAAGGCAATTAAAACAAATATAATGAGCATATCTAAAATATGTAGGCTATGCTATGTTTCTAATATATATATATATATAGATATAGATTACACAGCAGAGCCAACGCTACATACACACACAGAAGAGCAATATATATATATATATATGATAAAGGTAATATAGTACATGTAACATAGAGCTCATGCTGCTCTGATAGACTTACTGCTGATATCAAGGGTTGTTTACATTTAAATGAGCCTCATCATTCTATGTCAGTTGAATAATATCGAGTTGATATTTGAAATCAACACAACTGTTTCTGAAGCCTTGAAGCCTGATCACACGTGCTACAAACTCTTTACAACTCTACAATTTGGTAAGTTTTATCAGTTTGTCCAGTTTGGAAAGTGTTTCTACAGTCATCATCATGGAGCAGCGTCACCAGAGAAGAACCAGGGCTCTTCCCAAACGCTTGACGGGATTCTTGGTGGAGGGCGTCTCTTCCGGTCCAGACTCCTGTGAGCTTTCTCAGCTGGCAGCTGTAATCAGGTTAGATCACTCTTACAGCTGTATCTCTGAGAAAGCTCAAAGTCCCACAGGTTTGGAAGAGCGCTACGTGAAGAACGCTGCTGTCCTTCCTGACATCCGTCCACGTCCAGCAGCCTGGGTCTCTTCAGTGGACGTGTGTCAGCAGGAAGAGCCTGTCTCCATCCACGGCTACAGCGTGGAGGAATACCAGGACATCTACCGCTCTGTGGTGGAGCCCATGCTGAAGACACGCAGTGGACAGCGCCGTCGCTACAGTCTTAAACTGGGACTGAAGATCAAGCAGCGGCTGTGGGAGGCACTCAACTGCCCTTCAGTGGTGGAGACGGAGCAGCCTGATGGACACGTCCTGATCGCTGAGAGCTCCTCCACAACCAGCAGAAGCGTCGCTCCTCGAATCCATGTGGACATCAGTGAAGAGCCCCAGCCTGAGGAACCCCGAAGAAAGAAGCCCAGACACTGAGTCATCACAGCGTCACCTGGAGTATCCCCCAGCGGGACCAACCTATGTAAATACTGTATATAGTTATAGAGTAAGCTTATAGCTCTATGAGTAAGTTTTATTTTGTAGAGCCAATTTTATTTTTATAGAGTAAGTTTTATTTTCTCGAGTAAGTCTTTTGCACATTGTTGTCTGGTTGTTAGGATGTTTCTGGTGATTGTCAATGCGCCGATATGCGGTTTCTAGGTTGTTTGAAGTGGTTTTTAGCGCTTTGCGTCGTGGTTGTTGGGATGTTTTGTGTGGTTTCTTGATTGTTGACATGCGGTTGCCCAAGTTTTCTGTGCGGTTGTTAGCGTGTTGCTTTGCGGTTGCTGGACTCCTCTGAGTGGTTTTTCATGCATTGGTACGTGGTTGTCAGGATGTTCCGAGTGGTTGGTTAGGTTAGGGTAGGTTAGGTTAGGGTCTCTCACACGGTTTGCAGCTTGCCGTGCTGTGAGGGCTTGTGTGCATCAGTGATGCTGAGAGCTACGCCACTGGTACTTCACAACTTCTGGTAGGGTCACCCATAGTGGACAGGTCTCAGCTGAGATGCCAGACGAAGACAAACCACCTGATTCTGGACAGCAGAAGATTGACCTGGTCTTTCTGGAAGAAGATCACTGTCTTGACACAACAACAACAACAACATCAGAATTACCTGAGGCTTGTACCATGATGGTAGTTTAACAAACTCAGGGTTACAGGATTAGTTTCGAGTTGACAAAACCAAACCAATCTATTCAGGCTTTGTTGGTCCCATGATACTGATCATCCAATTTCTCTGTCAACTCAGGCTTTGATCCTGAGTTTAGGAGTTTAGCTGTGACATCAGCAGTGAACAGCCAATCACATGCTGTGGATCAAGGAAACTGAGATTCACTTCTCACGAGAGAAACAGCGAGATTCATTTCTCTCTTCTGCAGAATATGACATGATTGAAAAATACTAAGAATTTAAACTAGTTTACACAGGAAGAAAAGAGCTGTAGTAAGAAAAATCTTACTACGTCAATGCAAGTAAAAGTTATTAAGTTAGTTTAGTTGATATATAGAGAGAATTTAACATTTAAGCTCACATGTAGTAATTTGTATAGCTTTTTTTAATTGATTTTAAAGCTTATTTGTATGACCTTTATATAGGCTATTTTTATTAATTTTAACCAAGTGCCTATTAATGATTGATTAACTAAAATTATACATGTGTAATTGATTAAGGGTATAATAATTACATAAATGATAAATAAACTAACATTTTTATTATTATAAATAAGCATTGTTAAAAGCCAGACGCTTAAGTCTTTAAAAAACATTTGCTATGTCGTGACCTTTAATTTGGAGTAGAAAAAGGGGGAGTGACTTTATTACATCAGAGGTGTGTCACTTTGCTCACAGCTGATTGGTCCAATTTCAGTTTGAGCTCTCTTATCCAGAACATAACCTGCCCTGGAGCAGGTTAGCCGTGGAGAGTAAGTTACTATGGAGATGAACACGGCTAAAAGCCAAACCTCTTTAATGGTGCCAAAAACCCAGGATTGGCACAAACTAAGCTTAAACATATCTGGTTAGCCAGCTAAACCGGCTTCATGGTATAGGCCCATGAATGGAAGAAAATTCAACCTGATTATGTGTGGAAGTCAACGATGGATTGATGGAAGCAACCGATCGAACAGAACGAGGTAACACAAGTTGGTTTGATATTAGCAAAGGCTTCTTTCTTTCTTCAGCATTTCTGTAACAGCGTTCAACCAATCAAATCTGAGGACCACTAATTACATTACAATTTCTTAAATTCTTGCATACTTGTGATAAATATGAAATAATTCACTTCAGAATTCAGGCACGATCGCATAAATACAGGCGAGCAGAGAAAATTATTAAAATACAATTAATAACAGGTAAACACTATCACGGTAATCTGAACTTCATAAACTGTTCTTCATACATCAATAATCAAAATGTACGTTAAAAACCAGAGGTGGACAAAGTACTTAAAGTTCAGAAACGTATAAAACATTACTCCAGTAAAAGTATTTAGTACTCCTTTTCAATTTTACTTGAGCGAAAGTACAGAAGTACTTGATTTTTAATGATAATTATTTTGTCATTTTATACAGGCTTATATAATTTAATTTAATTTCATATTATATATATTTCTATAATCCTTTTTCTCAAAATAATTATGAATGATTATGAATTGTCAGATAGCCAGCACTAGTCAGTACGGAAGATTAGTGGATGCAGAAACATAATATGTAATGTGCGTTGACTAACAATATAAAAACAGACGCTAAATGCATAACATTTGCTATAGCAGCGGGGAAGATGAACGGGCATGTGTTATTTTAATCTGTGTTAGAGATGCTCGATTTTGGATAAAATGAGAATCACGATTTTCTTTTTCAAATAGAGATCATGATTCTCCCACAATTCTGAACGAGATGTTCACCCCTCCGCGTCCAGACTGCAAATGAATGTGGGAAGTTTAGCCACCGCTGGCTGATCCCGCCCTGGCTTACATTCAGGGCGGGATGTAAATGTAAAAACAATTAACCTGAATTTGGGCCAGACTAGTTACCATCATTTTCTCACATTGCCATTGACAGTATTTTCTAAAGTCTCTTTTTGGTCCATTTAGATTGTTAATGCAGATTTCATACAAAAAAAAATGTTAAAATATTATGGTTAAAAATGTTTAAAAAAGACCAAAAACCAAACTTAAGAAAAAAAATTAAAATTAAAAAAATAAAAAAATAAAATAAAATAAAAAAAATTAGTAACTCCGCCAGAGTGTCTCTTTTGGGTCACTTTTGCCGGTCCCAAGCCCGGATAAAGGAGGAGGGTTGAAATTGTAACATTAAAAAAAGAAAAGAAAGTGAATTTGTAGTTTTAAACATATTTAGGGTGTTTTTAGTCACTCTTTGTGTCTCTCACGACGTTACTCCTCTCTCGTACAGCGTCCATAGACTTGATAGACTAGTTTGTTTAGGCTAGAATATAAACATGAAATGCGCAGAGTCTAATGTCAAGCGTTAATTTACCGCAGTGCCACGTTTAACAAACATTTGTCAAGAGCTGTTTGGCATCAATGACACGGGTTTAGATAAAGTTTAGAAATTCAATTCAATTGAATTCAAATTTATTTGTATAGCGCTTTTCACAATACATATCGTTTCAAAGCAGCTTCACAGAAAATGCATCTACATTACAATTTAAATTGATTTGTACATGTTATGCATTTCAGAAATGCACATATACAAAGCACACAGATTAGCTAACTATCTATTATTAATCAATATAATAACTATGGCACAGAAATAAGAATACATGTTGTTAATGAATAGGGTATATATAAATCCGTCAGTTTTCGGTTGTCTTGCATATATGTGGCTTTATCTGAATATTTAAAGGTCCTATGACGTGGACTTTTTAATTATTTTATAATGTTTCCTGAGGTGTACTTATATTGTTAGTATGATTGTTACATCATAAAATGTCATAATTTAGAAATAAAAGGCATTTTTCTATCCTGATTTCAGCTCTGGCTTGAATGCTCTGTTTGAAGGGGCGTGTCTGCTGTGAGACTTCAGTGTAAACGACCACTGCTGTGATTGGCTGACATATTTGCATTTGAAGTGCGTATTACATGTGGAACCCCTCTCGAATACTTTTACTACGTTTTTCTTTTTACTATTACAGCTGTCGAAAAAGTGTTGATTATAGCATTATTTTTACATCTTTTCCCATCACATGAAAGTCTGCAGTGATGAGCGTTGAGTACACAGACAGTCTGTTGATCGCGTGAATGCAGTGATCTCGTCATTGCAACGCTATTTCTCTCACAAAATGCTTTCACCACAACTAACAGCAAACACGACATCGATATGAATACAGTAAGAGCTTCGTTGTGCAGCATAACAGCGTCATTCATTATAACGGCAGTTTGGGCAAGTGTGCAGATACACTCGCGACGTGTGATTGACAGATCCGAACATTATAAAGAGAGTGTTCTTTGATCGGTAGTCTGGCTTGATTCACTGATGCATAAACAGTATTAAACAATTTAGAAAGAAGGTCTGTGTGAACTTGAATGATTAGCTACACATCAGAAACCACTGATCACAGATCAGGCATTAATGAACACTGTTACTCATTGTTTGTGGCGGTGCTGTCGAATCCATGTGGTAAAAGTCTGTTTGTAAAGCCTGTACTGACATTGCGACTGAATTAAATGTAAAAAATGAACTGAATCCATTTCTCCAAATTCTATGGGTCGGGCAAAGCAGAGAAAGGGGAGGTAACCTTTCCCCGTATGACGACATATTCCAGATTCTCAAAGGCAGAGCAGAACACCCAGGACTTGGTTTACACCCATCACAATTTCTAGCCACTGGGGGACCATAGACAGGCTAGGGGAACTCATGATAATGTTACAAAACCTCATAAAGTGAAATTTTCATGTCATGGGACCTTTAATACGTTTTTCTTGTTGGTACAGCCATGCACAAATTCATTAGTTCAGCATTTACAGTTTACAAAGCAAATTTGGAGTTGACATGTCAGTGTCACAACATTATTCAAATTACTGACAATAGCAACGTTTTTTTATTAGCTTTTTATAGCAACTGTCTTCATTAACAGACTGGGCGATTTATGAAGTAGGACATTATGTTGTGTAATATTTGGGGGAGCCGCATACATTTTGACAAGAAAATGTCATTCAAGTGTCGTACATGTAATGTGACTACTCATAAGCTTGAAGCACAAACATGAGCCCAGCCCTTTCCAATATGAAATAAAGAAGACTTTTGAATGATTTGTACATTAATAACCTCACGCATTCTGTCACTAATACTCTACATCTCCCCAAGTAACACTAAGGTGATTTTCATGTTGCTCAACTGTTTTATTCTTTAATAATTATATGCCATGCCAAGTCATGACCAATACTATTTACCTCGCTATTAAAGATATATTTTAAAAATTCATAAAATCTTGTTCTAAATCTCCCCAAGTAGAATCAGATGTAGTTTGCAGAAAACAATTTGATTTTATAAATTTTTTATGAATTTTTTTAAGTATGTCTACCGACACCAAGCACCCACACCTTTAGCCAACCACGTAACCTCATGTAGACACGCAATGCATTTTAAAGCGTAGATGGCGTGACCGCAGTAAGATAGCGTGGGTATTTGAACCAAGATTGCAATCTTTTTACAATTAATCGTGCCGCTCTAATTTGTATTATATTAATGTTTTCTTATTTCTTTTCTTCCTAAAACCGACACTGTAGACGCATTGATGTGGACGTGTCTGCATTAAAGGTGCTGTATGAAAGTGTTTGACTGTACTAAAAATACCATAATATGCTTGCAGATTTAGGAAACATGCGAGTTCACATACTCGTCTATCTGAAAAACAATGCTATAGCCAGTCATTTTACTTTGAAATGTGCGTTCCACGTCAGAATGTCTGTGTTTGTTTTGGTCTGTGCAATAACGCAGGTTGCCAGTTTACCCAATAGTATTTTGACACCACAGGTTTCCAGTTTGCATAGCATAATTTCTGCCATGGAAACCAGCAAACAAACTGGGTCAGAGATCGCAGATTTTACCCGACCTAAAAAGCCTCGGCATCCATCCATAAAAATCGAATTTGGACTGCAGTACCCATTTCAAACACTAGCTGTCCTTCTTACATACAGCACCTTTAAGCATTTCAGTGGCCTCAAACAGAGCAGATTCAGTTCACAAACAATTGATAGTTGTGAACTAAATATTTTCTGTTACAATAATTCATCCTAAAATTCAATATTAGTAACTTCCTTTTCGCCATTAGCCGCGCACTCAGAGAGGACCTTGGCTAGTTTTCAGTCAGACTTGTACATTTATTTCACTGGAGACTCGCTCTGAATGGATCATTGAATCAGTGAGTTACTGACTCGAGAACAGCTGCAATCCAATCAGTCCAATTCACGGATGAATTGTTTGATGTGATTTGCGAACCGATTTAACAGGATGATCGAGAAAAGAATCAGTTTGTGCACGAATCGGACCACGCTTTTGTGTGTCTGAGCATGTGACGATTTCTTAATTTTAAAATAATGAGTAACAATATCTTTTATGAAATGTAGTGGAGTAAAAAGTCTGACCTTATGCTTTGGAATGTAGTGAGTTTAACAGATAGCCTACTTGAAACAAACTACTTTGTTACTGTCCACCACTGTTAAAAACTAGTGATGTGAGTTGATTCAAATAATTAACCACAATTAATCACAAAGTTTTGAAAGTGCTGAAATCTGAATCTCTATACTTTTGTATCTGTCAGAATACATTAAGTTCAATACAAAATGTACTAAAATACTAAACTATGAAACACTGAAAAAAACCAAACTAAAACAATCACAACATGAAAACTATCTAAACAAAATCAGAAGCTTCAGGATATCTAGTTTTGTGTTTCATAGAAGAAATAAAGGCATGAAGGTTTGGAAAGACATAACAGTGAGTAAATGATGACAACATTTCATTCTTTTCATTCCCTTTAACGTCTGTGAGCTTGATTTCCTGAAGGCCAGTTTAAAGAGTGCTCTGCTTTTGATTCACAAACTCGATTCATTTTTGAACATGATAATCGACCTGCAACCCCTTTTTAGGCTTGTGATCTACCAGTTATGAGCTCAACATCCAATGAAGAGGTTATTAAAGAGTTCAGAAGAAGACGCGTGTCTATCTGTGTAGAAACCATCAGTGAGGGAAACATCTAACAGCAGAGAATAAAGCATCACTTGCCTCTCATTACTGATGTCAACGAATGCTACTGCATGACTGAAGACAATCCACCTGATTCTGACAGCAATACCTGCACAATTCAGCATTTGCAGCCTTCATGACAGAAACACTGTGACATTTTAACTCTTCCTCTTGTTAGTGTCATCATTTCTTTGCAACGTATTTTTTTCTTCATGATATTTTCGTCAACAGTATGTTTGAATTAAAAACGTTTAATTAATGTTATCATTCATATTCTTTGTCACGTCTTATCGTTGAAATAAAATACAAAACTGTTGGTTGAAGGCTTATTTTTAATCACCCCTCGTTCACTATTGACCCTTTTCACATTTTCAGGTTGGGTAACCATAGTTGGGTAAACTTCTATAGCGGTGAATGAGAGACTACATAAAATATATATATATTTATTTTGTGTTCCAATTTGCTCAAATAGCAAACGAAAAAAATCCACAATAGTGTTTTCATAACTTTCAAAAAAAGGAAGAAATAGAGAGAGATTGATAACAGCAATCAGAAGAGAGAAATATGTCCATTTTAACGTCACTTCCATCCGCTGTGTTAGAAACACCCTCACAGCAGTGTTAAATAGTTTTTTGTAATTTGATGCAAATGTAATATAAAATGTAAAATATATATTTTTTAAAAATTATATTTGCAGAGTTTACGATGCTGATGACCATTAAAAAGGGTCCATTCCCTACATTACTCCACTAATATAGTTCACCTGAAGGAGTGAATGAAAACGAGCGAGTGATTTTGGACACTGAGTGCGCTGGAAGGGCTGCCGCTTTTGCATAATCTGTGCTTGCTGTTCAATAATAATTTGAAATGTAGCAAACTGGCAGCTCCAGTAGTAATGAAAAGGTGCATCTTGAATGGAAACTAGCAATTAAACAATTTAATAATCAATAAAAAAGGGATTTATACCTGTCTGTGTGATATTACGATGTACCCACATTGGACCAGCGGTTTGGAAAATGGAAGGATGATTCAGGGACAGGTGCCATCTTTTGGAGAGACATGGGAATTCCTTTCGGCGTGACCGTCACCGTGCATTATGGGTATTCTCTAGCTATTGAGGGTATATCGATTATATACTTGTCATTGCAGTGCACTGTGGGATTAAAAAAAAAAAAAAAAAACATATTTTACGTGTATTGCAACATATGCACCTGAACACAAATATTTAAGTCGTTTGAAAGAAATAATGCAAATTGTTGGCTTCAATAAAACAATATATTAAAACTTTGTAGCTCACAGCAGGTCAGATTTTAAACTGTATGTTTTTTTAACTGTCGGAGATTTATAACATAAATCATTTTGGCCTTTTGCTTTTCTTTATTATCATTTTGCATTTAAACTGTGTGCAGGCAGGCTTATTAAAAAGGAAAAGGCAATTAAAACAAATATAATGAGCATATCTAAAATATGTAGGCTATGCTATGTTTCTAATATATATATATATAGATATAGATTACACAGCAGAGCCAACGCTACATACACACACAGAAGAGCAATATATATATATATATATATGATAAAGGTAATATAGTACATGTAACATAGAGCTCATGCTGCTCTGATAGACTTACTGCTGATATCAAGGGTTGTTTACATTTAAATGAGCCTCATCATTCTATGTCAGTTGAATAATATCGAGTTGATATTTGAAATCAACACAACTGTTTCTGAAGCCTTGAAGCCTGATCACACGTGCTACAAACTCTTTACAACTCTACAATTTGGTAAGTTTTATCAGTTTGTCCAGTTTGGAAAGTGTTTCTCCAGTCATCATCATGGAGCAGCGTCGCCAGAGAAGAACCAGGGCTCTTCCCAAACGCCTGACCGGATTCTTGGTGGAGGGCGTCTCTTCCGGTCCAGACTCCTGTGAGCTTTCTCAGCTGGCAGCTGTAATCAGGTTAGATCACTCTTACAGCTGTATCTCTGAGAAAGCTCAAAGTCCCACAGGTTTGGAAGAGCGCTACGTGAAGAACGCTGCTGTCCTTCCTGACATCCGTCCACGTCCAGCAGCCTGGGTCTCTTCAGTGGACGTGTGTCAGCAGGAAGAGCCTGTCTCCATCCACGGCTACAGCGTGGAGGAATACCAGGACATCTACCGCTCTGTGGTGGAGCCCATGCTGAAGACACGCAGTGGACAGCGCCGTCGCTACAGTCTTAAACTGGGACTGAAGATCAAGCAGCGGCTGTGGGAGGCACTCAACTGCCCTTCAGTGGTGGAGACGGAGCAGCCTGATGGACACGTCCTGATCGCTGAGAGCTCCTCCACAACCAGCAGAAGCGTCGCTCCTCGAATCCATGTGGACATCAGTGAAGAGCCCCAGCCTGAGGAACCCCGAAGAAAGAAGCCCAGACACTGAGTCATCACAGCGTCACCTGGAGTATCCCCCAGCGGGACCAACCTATGTAAATACTGTATATAGTTATAGAGTAAGCTTATAGCTCTATGAGTAAGTTTTATTTTGTAGAGCCAATTTTATTTTTATAGAGTAAGTTTTATTTTCTCGAGTAAGTCTTTTGCACATTGTTGTCTGGTTGTTAGGATGTTTCTGGTGATTGTCAATGCGCCGATATGCGGTTTCTAGGTTGTTTGAAGTGGTTTTTAGCGCTTTGCATCGTGGTTGTTGGGATGTTTTGTGTGGTTTCTTGATTGTTGACATGCGGTTGCCAAAGTTTTCTGTGCGGTTGTTAGCGTGTTGCTTTGCGGTTGCTGGACTCCTCTGAGTGGTTTTTCATGCATTGGTACGTGGTTGTCAGGATGTTCCGAGTGGTTGGTTAGGTTAGGGTAGGTTAGGTTAGGGTCTCTCACACGGTTTGCAGCTTGCCGTGCTGTGAGGGCTTGTGTGCATCAGTGATGCTGAGAGCTACGCCACTGGTACTTCACAACTTCTGGTAGGGTCACCCATAGTGGACAGGTCTCAGCTGAGATGCCAGACGAAGACAAACCACCTGATTCTGGACAGCAGAAGATTGACCTGGTCTTTCTGGAAGAAGATCACTGTCTTGACACAACAACAACAACAACAACAACATCAGAATTACCTGAGGCTTGTACCATGATGGTAGTTTAACAAACTCAGGGTTACAGGATTAGTTTCGAGTTGACAAAACCAAACCAATCTATTCAGGCTTTGTTGGTCCCATGATACTGATCATCCAATTTCTCTGTCAACTCAGGCTTTGATCCTGAGTTTAGGAGTTTAGCTGTGACATCAGCAGTGAACAGCCAATCACATGCTGTGGATCAAGGAAACTGAGATTCACTTCTCACGAGAGAAACAGCGAGATTCATTTCTCTCTTCTGCAGAATATGACATGATTGAAAAATACTAAGAATTTAAACTAGTTTACACAGGAAGAAAAGAGCTGTAGTAAGAAAAATCTTACTACGTCAATGCAAGTAAAAGTTATTAAGTTAGTTTAGTTGATATATAGAGAGAATTTAACATTTAAGCTCACATGTAGTAATTTGTATAGCTTTTTTTAATTGATTTTAAAGCTTATTTGTATGACCTTTATATAGGCTATTTTTATTAATTTTAACCAAGTGCCTATTAATGATTGATTAACTAAAATTATACATGTGTAATTGATTAAGGGTATAATAATTACATAAATGATAAATAAACTAACATTTTTATTATTATAAATAAGCATTGTTAAAAGCCAGACGCTTAAGTCTTTAAAAAACATTTGCTATGTCGTGACCTTTAATTTGGAGTAGAAAAAGGGGGAGTGACTTTATTACATCAGAGGTGTGTCACTTTGCTCACAGCTGATTGGTCCAATTTCAGTTTGAGCTCTCTTATCCAGAACATAACCTGCCCTGGAGCAGGTTAGCCGTGGAGAGTAAGTTACTATGGAGATGAACACGGCTAAAAGCCAAACCTCTTTAATGGTGCCAAAAACCCAGGATTGGCACAAACTAAGCTTAAACATATCTGGTTAGCCAGCTAAACCGGCTTCATGGTATAGGCCCATGAATGGAAGAAAATTCAACCTGATTATGTGTGGAAGTCAACGATGGATTGATGGAAGCAACCGATCGAACAGAACGAGGTAACACAAGTTGGTTTGATATTAGCAAAGGCTTCTTTCTTTCTTCAGCATTTCTGTAACAGCGTTCAACCAATCAAATCTGAGGACCACTAATTACATTACAATTTCTTAAATTCTTGCATACTTGTGATAAATATGAAATAATTCACTTCAGAATTCAGGCACGATCGCATAAATACAGGCGAGCAGAGAAAATTATTAAAATACAATTAATAACAGGTAAACACTATCACGGTAATCTGAACTTCATAAACTGTTCTTCATACATCAATAATCAAAATGTACGTTAAAAACCAGAGGTGGACAAAGTACTTAAAGTTCAGAAACGTATAAAACATTACTCCAGTAAAAGTATTTAGTACTCCTTTTCAATTTTACTTGAGCGAAAGTACAGAAGTACTTGATTTTTAATGATAATTATTTTGTCATTTTATACAGGCTTATATAATTTAATTTAATTTCATATTATATATATTTCTATAATCCTTTTTCTCAAAATAATTATGAATGATTATGAATTGTCAGATAGCCAGCACTAGTCAGTACGGAAGATTAGTGGATGCAGAAACATAATATGTAATGTGCGTTGACTAACAATATAAAAACAGACGCTAAATGCATAACATTTGCTATAGCAGCGGGGAAGATGAACGGGCATGTGTTATTTTAATCTGTGTTAGAGATGCTCGATTTTGGATAAAATGAGAATCACGATTTTTTTTTCAATTAGAGATCATGATTCTCCCACAATTCTGAACGAGATGTTCACCCCTCCGCGTCCAGACTGCAAATGAATGTGGGAAGTTTAGCCACCGCTGGCTGATCCCGCCCTGGCTTACATTCAGGGCGGGATGTAAATGTAAAAACAATTAACCTGAATTTGGGCCAGACTAGTTACCATCATTTTCTCACATTGCCATTGACAGTATTTTCTAAAGTCTCTTTTTGGTCCATTTAGATTGTTAATGCAGATTTCATACAAAAAAAAATGTTAAAATATTATGGTTAAAAATGTTTAAAAAAGACCAAAAACCAAACTTAAGAAAAAAAATTAAAATTAAAAAAATAAAAAAATAAAATAAAATAAAAAAAATTAGTAACTCCGCCAGAGTGTCTCTTTTGGGTCACTTTTGCCGGTCCCAAGCCCGGATAAAGGAGGAGGGTTGAAATTGTAACATTAAAAAAAGAAAAGAAAGTTAATTTGTAGTTTTAAACATATTTAGGGTGTTTTTAGTCACTCTTTGTGTCTCTCACGACGTTACTCCTCTCTCGTACAGCGTCCATAGACTTGATAGACTAGTTTGTTTAGGCTAGAATATAAACATGAAATGCGCAGAGTCTAATGTCAAGCGTTAATTTACCGCAGTGCCACGTTTAACAAACATTTGTCAAAAGCTGTTTGGCATCAATGACACGGGTTTAGATAAAGTTTAGAAATTCAATTCAATTGAATTCAAATTTATTTGTATAGCGCTTTTCACAATACATATCGTTTCAAAGCAGCTTCACAGAAAATGCATCTACATTACAATTTAAATTGATTTGTACATGTTATGCATTTCAGAAATGCACATATACAAAGCACACAGATTAGCTAACTATCTATTATTAATCAATATAATAACTATGGCACAGAAATAAGAATACATGTTGTTAATGAATAGGGTATATATAAATCCGTCAGTTTTCGGTTGTCTTGCATATATGTGGCTTTATCTGAATATTTAAAGGTCCTATGACGTGGACTTTTTAATTATTTTATAATGTTTCCTGAGGTGTGCTTATATTGTTAGTATGATTGTTACATCATAAAATGTCATAATTTAGAAATAAAAGGCATTTTTCTATCCTGATTTCAGCTCTGGCTTGAATGCTCTGTTTGAAGGGGCGTGTCTGCTGTGAGACTTCAGTGTAAACGACCACTGCTGTGATTGGCTGACATATTTGCATTTGAAGTGCGTATTACATGTGGAACCCCTCTCGAATACTTTTACTACGTTTTTCTTTTTACTATTACAGCTGTCGAAAAAGTGTTGATTATAGCATTATTTTTACATCTTTTCCCATCACATGAAAGTCTGCAGTGATGAGCGTTGAGTACACAGACAGTCTGTTGATCGCGTGAATGCAGTGATCTCGTCATTGCAACGCTATTTCTCTCACAAAATGCTTTCACCACAACTAACAGCAAACACGACATCGATATGAATACAGTAAGAGCTTCGTTGTGCAGCATAACAGCGTCATTCATTATAACGGCAGTTTGGGCAAGTGTGCAGATACACTCGCGACGTGTGATTGACAGATCCGAACATTATAAAGAGAGTGTTCTTTGATCGGTAGTCTGGCTTGATTCACTGATGCATAAACAGTATTAAACGATTTAGAAAGAAAGTCTGTGTGAACTTGAATGATTAGCTACACATCAGAAACCACTGATCACAGATCAGGCATTAATGAACACTGTTACTCATTGTTTGTGGCGGTGCTGTCGAATCCATATGGTAAAAGTCTGTTTGTAAAGCCTGTACTGACATTGCGACTGAATTAAATGTAAAAAATGAACTGAATCCATTTCTCCAAATTCTATGGGTCGGGCAAAGCAGAGAAAGGGGAGGTAACCTTTCCCCGTATGACGACATATTCCAGATTCTCAAAGGCAGAGCAGAACACCCAGGACTTGGTTTACACCCATCACAATTTCTAGCCACTGGGGGACCATAGACAGGCTAGGGGAACTCATGATAATGTTACAAAACCTCATAAAGTGAAATTTTCATGTCATGGGACCTTTAATACGTTTTTCTTGTTGGTACAGCCATGCACAAATTCATTAGTTCAGCATTTACAGTTTACAAAGCAAATTTGGAGTTGACATGTCAGTGTCACAACATTATTCAAATTACTGACAATAGCAACGTTTTTTTATTAGCTTTTTATAGCAACTGTCTTCATTAACAGACTGGGCGATTTATGAAGTAGGACATTATGTTGTGTAATATTTGGGGGAGCAGCATACATTTTGACAAGAAAATGTCATTCAAGTGTCGTACATGTAATGTGACTACTCATAAGCTTGAAGCACAAACATGAGCCCAGCCCTTTCCAATATGAAATAAAGAAGACTTTTGAATGATTTGTACATTAATAACCTCACGCATTCTGTCACTAATACTCTACATCTCCCCAAGTAACACTGAGGTGATTTTCATGTTGCTCAACTGTTTTATTCTTTAATAATTATATGCCATGCCAAGTCATGACCAATACTATTTACCTCGCTATTAAAGATATATTTTAAAAATTCATAAAAATTTATAAAATCAAATTGTTTTCAGCAAACACCACCAGATTCTTGTTCTAAATCTCCCCAAGTAGAATCAGATGTAGTTTGCAGAAAACAATTTGATTTTATAAATTTTTTATGAATTTTTTTAAGTATGTCTACCGACACCAAGCACCCACACCTTTAGCCAACCACGTAACCTCATGTAGACACGCAATGCATTTTAAAGCGTAGATGGCGTGACCGCAGTAAGATAGCGTGGGTATTTGAACCAAGATTGCAATCTTTTTACAATTAATCGTGCCGCTCTAATTTGTATTATATTAATGTTTTCTTATTTCTTTTCTTCCTAAAACCGACACTGTAGACGCATTGATGTGGACGTGTCTGCATTAAAGGTGCTGTATGAAAGTGTTTGACTGTACTAAAAATACCATAATATGCTTGCAGATATTTAGGAAACATGCGAGTTCACATACTCGTCTATCTGAAAAACAATGCTATAGCCAGTCATTTTACTTTGAAATGTGCGTTCCACGTCAGAATGTCTGTGTTTGTTTTGGTCTGTGCAATAACGCAGGTTGCCAGTTTACCCAATAGTATTTTGACACCACAGGTTTCCAGTTTGCATAGCATAATTTCTGCCATGGAAACCAGCAAACAAACTGGGTCAGAGATCGCAGATTTTACCCGACCTAAAAAGCCTCGGCATCCATCCATAAAAATCGAATTTGGACTGCAGTACCCATTTCAAACACTAGCTGTCCTTCTTACATACAGCACCTTTAAGCATTTCAGTGGCCTCAAACAGAGCAGATTCAGTTCACAAACAATTGACAGTTGTGAACTAAATATTTTCTGTTACAATAATTCATCCTAAAATTCAATATTAGTAACTTCCTTTTCGCCATTAGCCGCGCACTCAGAGAGGACCTTGGCTAGTTTTCAGTCAGACTTGTACATTTATTTCACTGGAGACTCGCTCTGAACGGATCATTGAATCAGTGAGTTACTGACTCGAGAACAGCTGCAATCCAATCAGTCCAATTCACAAATGAATTGTTTGATGTGATTTGCGAACCGATTTAACAGGATGATCGAGAAAAGAATCAGTTTGTGCACGAATCGGACCGCGCTTTTGTGTGTCTGAGCATGTGACGATTTCTTAATTTTAAAATAATGAGTAACAATATCTTTTATGAAATGTAGTGGAGTAAAAAGTCTGACCTTATGCTTTGGAATGTAGTGAGTTTAACAGATAGCCTACTTGAAACAAACTACTTTGTTACTGTCCACCACTGTTAAAAACTAGTGATGTGAGTTGATTCAAATAATTAACCACAATTAATCACAAAGTTTTGAAAGTGCTGAAATCTGAATCTCTATACTTTTGTATCTGTCAGAATACATTAAGTTCAATACAAAATGTACTAAAATACTAAACTATGAAACACTGAAAAAAACCAAACTAAAACAATCACAACATGAAAACTATCTAAACAAAATCAGAAGCTTCAGGATATCTAGTTTTGTGTTTCATAGAAGAAATAAAGGCATGAAGGTTTGGAAAGACATAACAGTGAGTAAATGATGACAACATTTCATTCTTTTCATTCCCTTTAACGTCTGTGAGCTTGATTTCCTGAAGGCCAGTTTAAAGAGTGCTCTGCTTTTGATTCACAAACTCGATTCATTTTTGAACATGATAATCGACCTGCAACCCCTTTTTAGGCTTGTGATCTACCAGTTATGAGCTCAACATCCAATGAAGAGGTTATTAAAGAGTTCAGAAGAAGACGCGTGTCTATCTGTGTAGAAACCATCAGTGAGGGAAACATCTAACAGCAGAGAATAAAGCATCACTTGCCTCTCATTACTGATGTCAACGAATGCTACTGCATGACTGAAGACAATCCACCTGATTCTGACAGCAATACCTGCACAATTCAGCATTTGCAGCCTTCATGACAGAAACACTGTGGCATTTTAACTCTTCCTCTTGTTAGTGTCATCATTTCTTTGCAACGTATTTTTTTCTTCATGATATTTTCGTCAACAGTATGTTTGAATTAAAAACGTTTAATTAATGTTATCATTCATATTCTTTGTCACGTCTTATCGTTGAAATAAAATACAAAACTGTTGGTTGAAGGCTTATTTTTAATCACCCCTCGTTCACTATTGACCCTTTTCACATTTTCAGGTTGGGTAACCATAGTTGGGTAAACTTCTATAGCGGTGAATGAGAGACTACATAAAATATATATATATTTTGTGTTCCAATTTGCTCAAATAGCAAACGAAAAAAATCCACAATAGTGTTTTCATAACTTTCAAAAAAAGGAAGAAATAGAGAGAGATTGATAACAGCAATCAGAAGAGAGAAATATGTCCATTTTAACGTCACTTCCATCCGCTGTGTTAGAAACACCCTCACAGCAGTGTTAAATAGTTTTTTGTAATTTGATGCAAATGTAATATAAAATGTAAAATATATATTTTTAAAAAAATTATATTTGCAGAGTTTACGATGCTGATGACCATTAAAAAGGGCCCATTCCCTACATTACTCCACTAATATAGTTCACCTGAAGGAGTGCATGAAAACGAGCGAGTGATTTTGGACACTGAGTGCGCTGGAAGGGCTGCCGCTTTTGCATAATCTGTGCTTGCTGTTCAATAATAATTTGAAATGTAGCAAACTGGCAGCTCCAGTAGTAATGAAAAGGTGCATCTTGAATGGAAACTAGCAATTAAACAATTTAATAATCAATAAAAAAGGGATTTATACCTGTCTGTGTGATATTACGATGTACCCACATTGGACCAGCGGTTTGGAAAATGGATGGATGATTCAGGGACAGGTGCCATCTTTTGGAGAGACATGGGAATTCCTTTCGGCGTGACCGTCACCGTGCATTATGGGTATTCTCTAGCTATTGAGGGTATATCGATTATATACTTGTCATTGCAGTGCACTGTGGGATTAAAAAAGAAAAAAAAAAACATATTTTACGTGTATTGCAACATATGCACCTGAACACAAATATTTAAGTCGTTTGAAAGAAATAATGCAAATTGTTGGCTTCAATAAAACAATATATTAAAACTTTGTAGCTCACAGCAGGTCAGATTTTAAACTGTATGTTTTTTTAACTGTCGGAGATTTATAACATAAATCATTTTGGCCTTTTGCTTTTCTTTATTATCATTTTGCATTTAAACTGTGTGCAGGCAGGCTTATTAAAAAGGAAAAGGCAATTAAAACAAATATAATGAGCATATCTAAAATATGTAGGCTATGCTATGTTTCTAATATATATATATATAGATATAGATTACACAGCAGAGCCAACGCTACATACACACACAGAAGAGCAATATATATATATATATGATAAAGGTAATATAGTACATGTAACATAGAGCTCATGCTGCTCTGATAGACTTACTGCTGATATCAAGGGTTGTTTACATTTAAATGAGCCTCATCATTCTATGTCAGTTGAATAATATCGAGTTGATATTTGAAATCAACACAACTGTTTCTGAAGCCTTGAAGCCTGATCACACGTGCTACAAACTCTTTACAACTCTACAATTTGGTAAGTTTTATCAGTTTGTCCAGTTTGGAAAGTGTTTCTCCAGTCATCATCATGGAGCAGCGTCGCCAGAGAAGAACCAGGGCTCTTCCCAAACGCCTGACCGGATTCTTGGTGGAGGGCGTCTCTTCCGGTCCAGACTCCTGTGAGCTTTCTCAGCTGGCAGCTGTAATCAGGTTAGATCACTCTTACAGCTGTATCTCTGAGAAAGCTCAAAGTCCCACAGGTTTGGAAGAGCGCTACGTGAAGAACGCTGCTGTCCTTCCTGACATCCGTCCACGTCCAGCAGCCTGGGTCTCTTCAGTGGACGTGTGTCAGCAGGAAGAGCCTGTCTCCATCCACGGCTACAGCGTGGAGGAATACCAGGACATCTACCGCTCTGTGGTGGAGCCCATGCTGAAGACACGCAGTGGACAGCGCCGTCGCTACAGTCTTAAACTGGGACTGAAGATCAAGCAGCGGCTGTGGGAGGCACTCAACTGCCCTTCAGTGGTGGAGACGGAGCAGCCTGATGGACACGTCCTGATCGCTGAGAGCTCCTCCACAACCAGCAGAAGCGTCGCTCCTCGAATCCATGTGGACATCAGTGAAGAGCCCCAGCCTGAGGAACCCCGAAGAAAGAAGCCCAGACACTGAGTCATCACAGCGTCACCTGGAGTATCCCCCAGCGGGACCAACCTATGTAAATACTGTATATAGTTATAGAGTAAGCTTATAGCTCTATGAGTAAGTTTTATTTTGTAGAGCCAATTTTATTTTTATAGAGTAAGTTTTATTTTCTCGAGTAAGTCTTTTGCACATTGTTGTCTGGTTGTTAGGATGTTTCTGGTGATTGTCAATGCGCCGATATGCGGTTTCTAGGTTGTTTGAAGTGGTTTTTAGCGCTTTGCATCGTGGTTGTTGGGATGTTTTGTGTGGTTTCTTGATTGTTGACATGCGGTTGCCAAAGTTTTCTGTGCGGTTGTTAGCGTGTTGCTTTGCGGTTGCTGGACTCCTCTGAGTGGTTTTTCATGCATTGGTACGTGGTTGTCAGGATGTTCCGAGTGGTTGGTTAGGTTAGGGTAGGTTAGGTTAGGGTCTCTCACACGGTTTGCAGCTTGCCGTGCTGTGAGGGCTTGTGTGCATCAGTGATGCTGAGAGCTACGCCACTGGTACTTCACAACTTCTGGTAGGGTCACCCATAGTGGACAGGTCTCAGCTGAGATGCCAGACGAAGACAAACCACCTGATTCTGGACAGCAGAAGATTGACCTGGTCTTTCTGGAAGAAGATCACTGTCTTGACACAACAACAACAACAACAACAACAACAACAACATCAGAATTACCTGAGGCTTGTACCATGATGGTAGTTTAACAAACTCAGGGTTACAGGATTAGTTTCGAGTTGACAAAACCAAACCAATCTATTCAGGCTTTGTTGGTCCCATGATACTGATCATCCAATTTCTCTGTCAACTCAGGCTTTGATCCTGAGTTTAGGAGTTTAGCTGTGACATCAGCAGTGAACAGCCAATCACATGCTGTGGATCAAGGAAACTGAGATTCACTTCTCACGAGAGAAACAGCGAGATTCATTTCTCTCTTCTGCAGAATATGACATGATTGAAAAATACTAAGAATTTAAACTAGTTTACACAGGAAGAAAAGAGCTGTAGTAAGAAAAATCTTACTACGTCAATGCAAGTAAAAGTTATTAAGTTAGTTTAGTTGATATATAGAGAGAATTTAACATTTAAGCTCACATGTAGTAATTTGTATAGCTTTTTTTAATTGATTTTAAAGCTTATTTGTATGACCTTTATATAGGCTATTTTTATTAATTTTAACCAAGTGCCTATTAATGATTGATTAACTAAAATTATACATGTGTAATTGATTAAGGGTATAATAATTACATAAATGATAAATAAACTAACATTTTTATTATTATAAATAAGCATTGTTAAAAGCCAGACGCTTAAGTCTTTAAAAAACATTTGCTATGTCGTGACCTTTAATTTGGAGTAGAAAAAGGGGGAGTGACTTTATTACATCAGAGGTGTGTCACTTTGCTCACAGCTGATTGGTCCAATTTCAGTTTGAGCTCTCTTATCCAGAACATAACCTGCCCTGGAGCAGGTTAGCCGTGGAGAGTAAGTTACTATGGAGATGAACACGGCTAAAAGCCAAACCTCTTTAATGGTGCCAAAAACCCAGGATTGGCACAAACTAAGCTTAAACATATCTGGTTAGCCAGCTAAACCGGCTTCATGGTATAGGCCCATGAATGGAAGAAAATTCAACCTGATTATGTGTGGAAGTCAACGATGGATTGATGGAAGCAACCGATCGAACAGAACGAGGTAACACAAGTTGGTTTGATATTAGCAAAGGCTTCTTTCTTTCTTCAGCATTTCTGTAACAGCGTTCAACCAATCAAATCTGAGGACCACTAATTACATTACAATTTCTTAAATTCTTGCATACTTGTGATAAATATGAAATAATTCACTTCAGAATTCAGGCACGATCGCATAAATACAGGCGAGCAGAGAAAATTATTAAAATACAATTAATAACAGGTAAACACTATCACGGTAATCTGAACTTCATAAACTGTTCTTCATACATCAATAATCAAAATGTACGTTAAAAACCAGAGGTGGACAAAGTACTTAAAGTTCAGAAACGTATAAAACATTACTCCAGTAAAAGTATTTAGTACTCCTTTTCAATTTTACTTGAGCGAAAGTACAGAAGTACTTGATTTTTAATGATAATTATTTTGTCATTTTATACAGGCTTATATAATTTAATTTAATTTCATATTATATATATTTCTATAATCCTTTTTCTCAAAATAATTATGAATGATTATGAATTGTCAAATAGCCAGCACTAGTCAGTACGGAAGATTAGTGGATGCAGAAACATAATATGTAATGTGCGTTGACTAACAATATAAAAACAGACGCTAAATGCATAACATTTGCTATAGCAGCGGGGAAGATGAACGGGCATGTGTTATTTTAATCTGTGTTAGAGATGCTCGATTTTGGATAAAATGAGAATCACGATTTTCTTTTTCAAATAGAGATCATGATTCTCCCACAATTCTGAACGAGATGTTCACCCCTCCGCGTCCAGACTGCAAATGAATGTGGGAAGTTTAGCCACCGCTGGCTGATCCCGCCCTGGCTTACATTCAGGGCGGGATGTAAATGTAAAAACAATTAACCTGAATTTGGGCCAGACTAGTTACCATCATTTTCTCACATTGCCATTGACAGTATTTTCTAAAGTCTCTTTTTGGTCCATTTAGATTGTTAATGCAGATTTCATACAAAAAAAAATGTTAAAATATTATGGTTAAAAATGTTTAAAAAAGACCAAAAACCAAACTTAAGAAAAAAAATTAAAATAAAAAAAATAAAAAAATAAAATAAAATAAAAAAAATTAGTAACTCCGCCAGAGTGTCTCTTTTGGGTCACTTTTGCCGGTCCCAAGCCCGGATAAAGGAGGAGGGTTGAAATTGTAACATTAAAAAAAGAAAAGAAAGTTAATTTGTAGTTTTAAACATATTTAGGGTGTTTTTAGTCACTCTTTGTGTCTCTCACGACGTTACTCCTCTCTCGTACAGCGTCCATAGACTTGATAGACTAGTTTGTTTAGGCTAGAATATAAACATGAAATGCGCAGAGTCTAATGTCAAGCGTTAATTTACCGCAGTGCCACGTTTAACAAACATTTGTCAAGAGCTGTTTGGCATCAATGACACGGGTTTAGATAAAGTTTAGAAATTCAATTCAATTGAATTCAAATTTATTTGTATAGCGCTTTTCACAATACATATCGTTTCAAAGCAGCTTCACAGAAAATGCATCTACATTACAATTTAAATTGATTTGTACATGTTATGCATTTCAGAAATGCACATATACAAAGCACACAGATTAGCTAACTATCTATTATTAATCAATATAATAACTATGGCACAGAAATAAGAATACATGTTGTTAATGAATAGGGTATATATAAATCCGTCAGTTCTCTTACGAGAGGTTCTCTCGTATTGCGTAAGTTCCTTACGCTACGGGAAAGTATTCTTTCTTCGAGATTTCTGAAAAACCCAAAATTATCCTTAATTTTGTAACATTGTCAACGCAGTGCGGCAGCCTGGCAGACCATACCAGGCTATTCCAGCGTGCTATTGGCTGCTCTGCTGGCAACTGCAGCAGCCTATCGGTGAGCCCGCGTGACGTGGCGACCAATGAGGGCGCTTCGCGCCCACCTGGCTTCATTTGCCTACAGGTGGGGCGTGGCCACGTGTATATAAGCAGGGCTCACGGGCTGCATATTCGATTTTCTTTTCTTCAGCGAAGCCCTTCGCATCGCTGGATCTGGAACCCGCCGCCGTGATCGTGCAGACGAGCAAGCAGAGGACAGCGCCTGGAGAAGCCGGCAGCATCGCGCCACCTTCAGCCATCCGTGCCTGCTCTGCTATCCGGCAGCATTATATCCTTTCATTGCACGTGTTCTCGCCGTTGCGTCACACGTTTCATAAAAGAGCACGAGCGTTTTTATCAAAACGCCTCGTTCCACCTGCGGCTCGTGCCACGTGCAGCTCAGCACCAGAGACCGCCATGTGTCTGCGCTCTCTGTCTGGGCCGTGACCACGCCGCCGCCGCACTCCTCGCGGGCGAATGCCCCGAGTGTGAGGAACTCTCTATGTCGACCCTGCGGGCTCGACTCGAGCAGTTTTATGACGACATCACTCCGCTGTTCCCCCCCTCTGTTCAAGCCGCGCCACCGCGCCGCTTACAAGAGATGGTTGAAATGAACGGTCTCGGAGCGAGCCTCCTCCCCCTCTGTTCAAGCCGCGCCGCTTACAAGGGATGGTAGGAATGAACGGTCTCGGAGCGAGCCTTCTCCCCCTCTATTCAAGCCGCGCCACCGCGCCGCTTTCAAGGGATGGTAGGAATGAACGGTCTCGGAGCGAGCCTCCTCCCCCTCTGTTCAAGCCGCGCCACCGCGCCGCTTGCAAGGGATGGTAGAAATGAACGGTCTCGGAGCGAGCCTCCTCCCCCCTCTGTTCATGCCGCGCTGATGCGCCGCTTATATACAAGGGATGGCAGAAATGCACGATCCTGCAGCTCTCTTTACGTTACAAGAGAGCTGTTCCACCCTCGCGCACATTTTTCAGTCCCCTCATGAGTTCAGGCGACTGGAATTGTTCATATTGCTGTACACGAGCCTGTTAAGACACGCACGCCAGCAAACATGCGCGCGCCGCACTCACCGGGAAATTAACAGAGGGTGTTTTCGTCCCGCTGTGGCCGGACGAACCGCCATTCTCTAGCATTTCTCAGCCCCCTCTCTAGTTCAGGCGGCTGGAAATATTACTATTGCAGTAACGAGCCTGTCTTTTATGCACGCACGACTGCCAACAAGCACGAGGACGTACTGCTGTATGCTCGCGCTAACTGAACGCTATTGTGTCCCTCCCGGTAGCACAGTGGCAAAATCAGCGGCTGAAACGCCGGAGACCCGAGTTCGAGCCCAGCTCTCGCGGAAGATAAAAATGTTTTACTGTCCGCTTCCCCGGGCTCGCGGCCAGCTTTTCTTACATACAGAAAGCTAACTCGCACCACGTGGTGCTCGAGTATTTTTGGACGTCTATACATAAGGAGAGAAAAGACGGTTAAGTCCCGCTGCGGCCGGACCACCGTTAAAACTCTGTTTTTCCTGTCAGTCCCCACTCCTGTGGCTACTGCAGATGTTTTCCACGCAGCCTACGAGCCGGCGAACTCGCCCTCTCGCCTGTTTCCAACTGTAGCCCCTCCAAAGTCCTCCTAGCAGAGGGGGGAAGCGACGGTTAAGTCCCGCCGTGGTCGGACCACAGTCAAAACTCTTCTTCCTGTCAGCCCCCACTCCTGTGGCTGCTGCAGATGGCTCTCACGCAGCAAACGAGCCGGCAAAACTGCCCTCTCGCCTGTCTACAACCGCCGTTTTTATGACGAACCAGAGAAATCACGAAGTTGCCTTTTTTCTGGTTGCACGGCTCACGCCGTATGTGTTTTCAAATGCAGTAAACGTGCCCACTTTTGTGTTCACCCCTGCACCCAAGCACCACAAATCCCGTGTCTCTCACTCACATAAAGCGGCCACCGGCCGCTCGAGTGCTAGAGTTAGGTCACGTGTCCGCTTATTTGCGCCCACGCCTAATCACCACACGCGCTGTCACACAGCCACTCTTAACCGGTCATGTTCCACGCGTAAGAGTTGTGCCCGCTCAAACGCGCTCACACATTTTCGCGAACATTCTGCCCCCGGCGCCATGCGCCGCGCCACACACCATTTGTTCTCAGCCCAAGGTGGCCGGAACGACGAGTGTAAGGCCACACACAAGCCACTCCCTGCTCGAAGCGGCAGAGATACAGTGTGTAGGGCGGCCAGCCATCGCGAGCGATCGGCTGGCCCACAGCACAGAGAGCGCGCGCACTGCGCCCGCCCCTCCTATACAGGCCGTCGAACCCGCAAAGCGCGGCGTTTCGAGCCCGGAGGCCGTTCTATCCCGTGTGGCACACGCGAGAGCGTGGGAAGCCATTCCAGGTGTATCAGAATGGGTGCTGAAAACAGTGAAGCACGGCTACACTCTGCAGTTCGCTCGCCGCCCTCCGCGCTTCTGTGCGCGTACGGAGACGAGAGTGAGCGAGGAAGTAGCACATCTACTTCGAGCGGAGATAGCCACACTGCTGTGCGAAGGGGCTATAGAACCGGTTCCCCATTCTATGAGCGAGTCAGGCTTTTACAGCCGGTATTTTCTCGTGCCAAAAAGGGTTGGGTCGCTCAGACCGATTCTGGATCTGAGGCGTCTGAACAAAGCTCTTATGAGAAGATCGTTCAAGATGCTCACGACCAAGCAGATCCTCGCGCATATTCGCCCGAGAGACTGGCTAATCTCCCTAGATTTGAAAGACGCATATTTTCAAATCAAGATAACGCCGCGTCACAGGCCATTCTTACGATTCGCCTTCGACGGCCAGGCTTATCAATACACCGTCCTTCCGTTCGGCCTGTCACTAGCACCCCGTACATTTACGAAGTGCATGGACGCGGGCCTCGCTCCCCTGAGAGGTCGAGGGATGCGAGTGTTGAACTATCTGGACGATTGGCTCATCCTGGCGCAGTCAGAGGCCGAGCTCCTCGCCCACAGGGCAATGCTGCTCAGCCATCTGGACAGCCTGGGGCTCACGGTCAATTGGACCAAGAGCTCATTAGTGCCCACGCAATCAACCTCATTTCTGGGTTTGAATCTGGACACTGTGGCAATGTCAGCCCGCCTGTCACCCCAACGCGCGCGCCAAGTTCGGCGCATGGATGCGTACTTCCGGCCGGGCAAAATCGCACCTCTCAAGCTCTTTCAGAGGATGCTGGGACGTATGGCCTCAGCTGCAGCTGTGCTCCAGCTGGGCTTAATGCGCATGCGCCCGCCGCAATGCTGGTTAAACGCCCGAGTGCCTCACAGAGCCTGGGCGTCCGGAGGCTTCAGGATCAGAGTGACTCAGGGCTGCGTTTCAGCCCTAGAGCCCTGGTTAGTAGCCGACTGGTACCAGCGGGGAGTGACGATGGGAGCCATCTCACACCGCAAGGTCATCTCGACGGACGCCTCCACCACGGGTTGGGGCGCCGTTTTCGAGGGCAGATCGGCCTCGGGCCTCTGGTCGAGCGGGGAAAAGCTCCTACACATAAACTGTTTGGAGATGATAGCGGTAGAGAACGCGCTCAAGCAGTTTCTCCCGCTTATACGAGGACACCACGTGTTGGTCCGGTCGGACAATACCACAGTGGTGCCCTATGTGAACCGGCAGGGCGGTGTCAGGTCCAGGTGTCTGGGCAATCTGACAGAACGCCTGCTCGTGTGGGCACACAGCTCGCTGCGCTCGCTGAGAGCTGCGCACGTACCGGGCCACCTCAATGTGGGCCCGGACAAGCTGTCCAGGGGCCTCATTCTCCCAGGAGAATGGTCCCTGCACCCTCAGACAGTCCAGCTGGTATGGCGCCTATTCGGCAGAGCGGAGCTCGACCTCTTTGCAACAAAAGAGAACGCCCGCTGCCCGAGGTTTCTGTCCAAAAGCGAGGATGCGCTGTCCCAACCTTGGCCCAGCCTCCCGCTGTATGCTTTCCCGCCGATTTCCCTATTGCCCCAGGTCATAGCGAAAATCAGGGAGACGCGCCGCCTGGTGCTCCTTATAGCGCCGCGCTGGGAGAACCAGATTTGGTACCCAGAGCTGGTGAAGCTGTCGCACTCACCCCCCTGGCCAGTTCCGCTGAGAGCAGACCTCCTCTCTCAAGCAGGAAGGGTCAGTTTGGCATCCCCATCCAGAGCGTTGGTCTCTGCATGTATGGGTGACCAACGGATACCCGTTGACCTGCCCGAAGGGGTTATGAACACGATTTCACACTCTAGAGCCCCCTCGACGAGGCGGTTATATAGTTCTAAGTGGTCGGTGTTCACTGAGTGGTGTGTTTCCAAGGGATTGGACCCACAGCAATGTGGGGTCCAGCGGGTGCTCTCCTTCCTCCAAGAGCTTTTGGAACTGGGCAGGTCCCCTTCCACGCTCAAAGTGTATGTGGCGGCTATAGCAGCGTTCGCTCAGACGACGCTAGGTAGCACGCTAGGAAGGAACGAGCTCATCATCCGTTTCCTCAGAGGAGCCAGACGGATGAATCCCCCGCGGCCCCCATCGGTTCCTATATGGGATCTGGCCTTGGTCCTAGAGGCCCTGAAGGCCCATCCTTTTGAACCGCTCGAGACTGTGGAACCAAGGTTCCTTTCGCTAAAAACCGCGTTCCTGATAGCTCTGGCTTCAGTGAAACGCGTGGGGGATCTACACGCGCTCTCAGTGAGCCCGACGTGTATGGAGTTCGGTCCTAATGACTCTAAGGTCATTCTCAGACCGAGGCATGGTTATGTCCCCAAAGCGATTGGCACTCCCTTCAGGGCGCAGATTATCTCCCTCTCGGCTCTGCCAGCATCCGACGAGGGGGACGGTGGCAATATCCTCTGCCCTGTCAGGGCATTGAGGGTTTATGTCACACGCTCCGCCGCCTTCAGGCGTTCTGAGCAGCTATTTGTTTCGTTTGGTGGGCGCACTAAAGGTCTCGCCTCCTCGAAACAGACCCTTTCCAGGTGGATAGTGGACGCGATTGCAACTGCATACGCTTCCAAACACCTGCAGTGCCCGCTAGGTGTCAGAGCACACTCCACCAGAGGCATGGCCTCTTCGTGGGCTTGGGCCAGAGGGATTTCCATCCACGATATCTGTATGGCGGCAGGCTGGGCCTCCCCGTCTACGTTCGTGAGATTTTACAATCTGGAAGTTCCTGCCTTACAGGCGAAAGTGTTACCAGTTCAATAGGGCTGTTGGTCCTGCCCAGTGATTCTGCGCAGACATAGCTCACATACTGGTAGTAAGTTCGGTACTAGGCTCATGTGAATTTGAAGGAGACCGGCGGTGCCGTTTCCTCATTTACGAGACGAGCTGTTGTGAGTTTGAAGGTGACCGGCGGTGCCGTTACCTCACTCATATAACAAAATATTGTGAATTTGAAGGCGACCGGCGTTGCCGTTCCCTCATTCATGAGACAAGGTGTGGTGAATTTGAAGGAGACCGGCAGGTGCCGTTCCCTCATTCATGGGACAGGGTGTTGTAACCACCCGTTGTAACCACCCGTCAGTTCGAATGAAGTGTCTGTAGATGTGGTGGCCCGTTTTCCTTACCGGCCACCCTGCCCGAGCAGTGTTATGGTCCCCGGTTCCCTGGGATACATATGCTGTACGCGAGGCGCGCACGGCGTTGACAATATGTTCCCGTAGCGTAAGGAACTTACGCAATACGAGAGAACCTCTCGTAAGAGAACGATACTCGGTTACTTAACGTAACCTCGGTTCTCTCTAGAAGAGGGAACGAGTATTGCGTTCCTTGCCGTGCGCCCCGCGGGCTTTTACGCTTCAGAACTACGAAAACCGAATATGCAGCCCGTGAGCCCTGCTTATATACACGTGGCCACGCCCCACCTGTAGGCAAATGAAGCCAGGTGGGCGCGAAGCGCCCTCATTGGTCGCCACGTCACGCGGGCTCACCGATAGGCTGCTGCAGTTGCCAGCAGAGCAGCCAATAGCACGCTGGAATAGCCTGGTATGGTCTGCCAGGCTGCCGCACTGCGTTGACAATGTTACAAAATTAAGGATAATTTTGGGTTTTTCAGAAATCTCGAAGAAAGAATACTTTCCCGTAGCGTAAGGAACTTACGCAATACTCGTTCCCTCTTCTAGAGAGAACCGAGGTTACGTTAAGTAACCGAGTATCGTTTTCGGTTGTCTTGCATATATGTGGCTTTATCTGAATATTTAAAGGTCCTATGACGTGGACTTTTTAATTATTTTATAATGTTTCCTGAGGTGTGCTTATATTGTTAGTATGATTGTTACATCATAAAATGTCATAATTTAGAAATAAAAGGCATTTTTCTATCCTGATTTCAGCTCTGGCTTGAATGCTCTGTTTGAAGGGGCGTGTCTGCTGTGAGACTTCAGTGTAAACGACCACTGCTGTGATTGGCTGACATATTTGCATTTGAAGTGCGCATTACATGTGGAACCCCTCTCGAATACTTTTACTACGTTTTTCTTTTTACTATTACAGCTGTCGAAAAAGTGTTGATTATAGCATTATTTTTACATCTTTTCCCATCACATGAAAGTCTGCAGTGATGAGCGTTGAGTACACAGACAGTCTGTTGATCGCGTGAATGCAGTGATCTCGTCATTGCAACGCTATTTCTCTCACAAAATGCTTTCACCACAACTAACAGCAAACACGACATCGATATGAATACAGTAAGAGCTTCGTTGTGCAGCATAACAGCGTCATTCATTATAACGGCAGTTTGGGCAAGTGTGCAGATACACTCGCGACGTGTGATTGACAGATCCGAACATTATAAAGAGAGTGTTCTTTGATCGGTAGTCTGGCTTGATTCACTGATGCATAAACAGTATTAAACGATTTAGAAAGAAAGTCTGTGTGAACTTGAATGATTAGCTACACATCAGAAACCACTGATCACAGATCAGGCATTAATGAACACTGTTACTCATTGTTTGTGGCGGTGCTGTCGAATCCATATGGTAAAAGTCTGTTTGTAAAGCCTGTACTGACATTGCGACTGAATTAAATGTAAAAAATGAACTGAATCCATTTCTCCAAATTCTATGGGTCGGGCAAAGCAGAGAAAGGGGAGGTAACCTTTCCCCGTATGACGACATATTCCAGATTCTCAAAGGCAGAGCAGAACACCCAGGACTTGGTTTACACCCATCACAATTTCTAGCCACTGGGGGACCATAGACAGGCTAGGGGAACTCATGATAATGTTACAAAACCTCATAAAGTGAAATTTTCATGTCATGGGACCTTTAATACGTTTTTCTTGTTGGTACAGCCATGCACAAATTCATTAGTTCAGCATTTACAGTTTACAAAGCAAATTTGGAGTTGACATGTCAGTGTCACAACATTATTCAAATTACTGACAATAGCAACGTTTTTTTATTAGCTTTTTATAGCAACTGTCTTCATTAACAGACTGGGCGATTTATGAAGTAGGACATTATGTTGTGTAATATTTGGGGGAGCAGCATACATTTTGACAAGAAAATGTCATTCAAGTGTCGTACATGTAATGTGACTACTCATAAGCTTGAAGCACAAACATGAGCCCAGCCCTTTCCAATATGAAATAAAGAAGACTTTTGAATGATTTGTACATTAATAACCTCACGCATTCTGTCACTAATACTCTACATCTCCCCAAGTAACACTAAGGTGATTTTCATGTTGCTCAACTGTTTTATTCTTTAATAATTATATGCCATGCCAAGTCATGACCAATACTATTTACCTCGCTATTAAAGATATATTTTAAAAATTCATAAAAATTTATAAAATCAAATTGTTTTCAGCAAACACCACCAGATTCTTGTTCTAAATCTCCCCAAGTAGAATCAGATGTAGTTTGCAGAAAACAATTTGATTTTATAAATTTTTTATGAATTTTTTTAAGTATGTCTACCGACACCAAGCACCCACACCTTTAGCCAACCACGTAACCTCATGTAGACACGCAATGCATTTTAAAGCGTAGATGGCGTGACCGCAGTAAGATAGCGTGGGTATTTGAACCAAGATTGCAATCTTTTTACAATGAATCGTGCCGCTCTAATTTGTATTATATTAATGTTTTCTTATTTCTTTTCTTCCTAAAACCGACACTGTAGACGCATTGATGTGGACGTGTCTGCATTAAAGGTGCTGTATGAAAGTGTTTGACTGTACTAAAAATACCATAATATGCTTGCAGATATTTAGGAAACATGCGAGTTCACATACTCGTCTATCTGAAAAACAATGCTATAGCCAGTCATTTTACTTTGAAATGTGCGTTCCACGTCAGAATGTCTGTGTTTGTTTTGGTCTGTGCAATAACGCAGGTTGCCAGTTTACCCAATAGTATTTTGACACCACAGGTTTCCAGTTTGCATAGCATAATTTCTGCCATGGAAACCAGCAAACAAACTGGGTCAGAGATCGCAGATTTTACCCGACCTAAAAAGCCTCGGCATCCATCCATAAAAATCGAATTTGGACTGCAGTACCCATTTCAAACACTAGCTGTCCTTCTTACATACAGCACCTTTAAGCATTTCAGTGGCCTCAAACAGAGCAGATTCAGTTCACAAACAATTGACAGTTGTGAACTAAATATTTTCTGTTACAATAATTCATCCTAAAATTCAATATTAGTAACTTCCTTTTCGCCATTAGCCGCGCACTCAGAGAGGACCTTGGCTAGTTTTCAGTCAGACTTGTACATTTATTTCACTGGAGACTCGCTCTGAACGGATCATTGAATCAGTGAGTTACTGACTCGAGAACAGCTGCAATCCAATCAGTCCAATTCACAAATGAATTGTTTGATGTGATTTGCGAACCGATTTAACAGGATGATCGAGAAAAGAATCAGTTTGTGCACGAATCGGACCGCGCTTTTGTGTGTCTGAGCATGTGACGATTTCTTAATTTTAAAATAATGAGTAACAATATCTTTTATGAAATGTAGTGGAGTAAAAAGTCTGACCTTATGCTTTGGAATGTAGTGAGTTTAACAGATAGCCTACTTGAAACAAATTACTTTGTTACTGTCCACCACTGTTAAAAACTAGTGATGTGAGTTGATTCAAATAATTAACCACAATTAATCACAAAGTTTTGAAAGTGCTGAAATCTGAATCTCTATACTTTTGTATCTGTCAGAATACATTAAGTTCAATACAAAATGTACTAAAATACTAAACTATGAAACACTGAAAAAAACCAAACTAAAACAATCACAATATGAAAACTATCTAAACAAAATCAGAAGCTTCAGGATATCTAGTTTTGTGTTTCATAGAAGAAATAAAGGCATGAAGGTTTGGAAAGACATAACAGTGAGTAAATGATGACAACATTTCATTCTTTTCATTCCCTTTAACGTCTGTGAGCTTGATTTCCTGAAGGCCAGTTTAAAGAGTGCTCTGCTTTTGATTCACAAACTCGATTCATTTTTGAACATGATAATCGACCTGCAACCCCTTTTTAGGCTTGTGATCTACCAGTTATGAGCTCAACATCCAATGAAGAGGTTATTAAAGAGTTCAGAAGAAGACGCGTGTCTATCTGTGTAGAAACCATCAGTGAGGGAAACATCTAACAGCAGAGAATAAAGCATCACTTGCCTCTCATTACTGATGTCAACGAATGCTACTGCATGACTGAAGACAATCCACCTGATTCTGACAGCAATACCTGCACAATTCAGCATTTGCAGCCTTCATGACAGAAACACTGTGGCATTTTAACTCTTCCTCTTGTTAGTGTCATCATTTCTTTGCAACATATTTTTTTCTTCATGATATTTTCGTCAACAGTATGTTTGAATTAAAAACGTTTAATTAATGTTTTCATTCATATTCTTTGTCACGTCTTATCGTTGAAATAAAATACAAAACTGTTGGTTGAAGGCTTATTTTTAATCACCCCTCGTTCACTATTGACCCTTTTCACATTTTCAGGTTGGGTAACCATAGTTGGGTAAACTTCTATAGCGGTGAATGAGAGACTACATAAAATATATATATATTTTGTGTTCCAATTTGCTCAAATAGCAAACGAAAAAAATCCACAATAGTGTTTTCATAACTTTCAAAAAAAGGAAGAAATAGAGAGAGATTGATAACAGCAATCAGAAGAGAGAAATATGTCCATTTTAACGTCACTTCCATCCGCTGTGTTAGAAACACCCTCACAGCAGTGTTAAATAGTTTTTTGTAATTTGATGCAAATGTAATATAAAATGTAAAATATATATTTTTAAAAAAATTATATTTGCAGAGTTTACGATGCTGGTGACCATTAAAAAGGGTCCATTCCCTACATTACTCCACTAATATAGTTCACCTGAAGGAGTGCATGAAAACGAGCGAGTGATTTTGGACACTGAGTGCGCTGGAAGGGCTGCCGCTTTTGCATAATCTGTGCTTGCTGTTCAATAATAATTTGAAATGTAGCAAACTGGCAGCTCCAGTAGTAATGAAAAGGTGCATCTTGAATGGAAACTAGCAATTAAACCAGGGCTCTGAACCGGTTCAAGGAACGAAAACGAAAACCGGAAACGAACGAAATTTTAAGAGGAACAAAAACGGAAACGAAATCAAAATCAATTTGAATCGTTCTGAACAGAAACGTTAATTTGAAATGACCATTAACCGGTTAATAACGTTATTTTATCGTTCTCTGTAATATTTTAATTTGGCAGTGACCAATCATGAAATGAGTAGTACAGCATGTGACGTTGACGGATCAAGCGTGAGTGAAATGCCCGCGCACCATCATCTATGAATCTACCGGTAACGCAAGTCAGTGTGAGCGCGCATTTTCATGCCTCAAGTACATTTCTTTCCCCGCTGAGGTCTACAATGAATGTGCAGGTATTGGAGGACATTCTTTTCGAACGTTTAAATAAGCAGTACGGACTTTAAGCTCAAATAGACTGATTTAGGATAGTTTATGGATTCCGTTTAAGCCTATCCAAGTAGGCTATAGCATCTATCAAACATTTTTCCTATAGTCTTTCAGATTGCCAATATAGGACAGGTCAATGTTTTCTATATAGACGGTTGATGCTTCGTATTAAATGGTATGTTATATTGCAAAATGCAAGCTTTATTAGCTGACTGAATTTGATTATGTGATGCAAGAACGTGTTGCGCAGTGTTTGCTTTGAAATTAGCAGTTGACGGTGCATTAAAAGAGCAATGGATATCCAGTTTATTTATTCTTTATTCATGCATTTTTTAAAACAAGCCGTGTTGAAAAAAAGTTATGTACAAAGAATGTTATCACTCTTCTGAAAATAATTCGGCATTAGAGGCCACTTTCGATTGTCTAACGCTCCATTAAAACAGGTCCGCTGTTTATGCCTTGTAATTAATGCATGTATTTCTGGTTTTAAAAATGTTATTAAATAAATATTCAAGTTTAATTACCATGTGTTATATTATTATTGAGTGAAAATAAGTCTATTTATACATATTTGTTTAAAATTTATTTAAAACAATAATAATTTATTTAATTAAATAACGTTATTAACCGGTATTTTTTCATATCAAACCGTTTTCGGAACAGTAATGTTTATTGAGGAACGCAAAAACCGAAACGCTATAATATCGATTCTGCTCGGAGTGAACCGATTGATATTTTTTTCCGTTTTTAAGCCCTGAATTAAACAATTTAATAATCAATAAAAAAGGGATTTATACCTGTCTGTGTGATATTACGATGTACCCACATTGGACCAGCGGTTTGGAAAATGGATGGATGATTCAGGGACAGGTGCCATCTTTTGGAGAGACATGGGAATTCCTTTCGGCGTGACCGTCACCGTGCATTATGGGTATTCTCTAGCTATTGAGGGTATATCGATTATATACTTGTCATTGCAGTGCACTGTGGGATTAAAAAAGAAAAAAAAAAACATATTTTACGTGTATTGCAACATATGCACCTGAACACAAATATTTAAGTCGTTTGAAAGAAATAATGCAAATTGTTGGCTTCAATAAAACAATATATTAAAACTTTGTAGCTCACAGCAGGTCAGATTTTAAACTGTATGTTTTTTTAACTGTCGGAGATTTATAACATAAATCATTTTGGCCTTTTGCTTTTCTTTATTATCATTTTGCATTTAAACTGTGTGCAGGCAGGCTTATTAAAAAGGAAAAGGCAATTAAAACAAATATAATGAGCATATCTAAAATATGTAGGCTATGCTATGTTTCTAATATATATATATATAGATATAGATTACACAGCAGAGCCAACGCTACATACACACACAGAAGAGCAATATATATATATATATATGATAAAGGTAATATAGTACATGTAACATAGAGCTCATGCTGCTCTGATAGACTTACTGCTGATATCAAGGGTTGTTTACATTTAAATGAGCCTCATCATTCTATGTCAGTTGAATAATATCGAGTTGATATTTGAAATCAACACAACTGTTTCTGAAGCCTTGAAGCCTGATCACACGTGCTACAAACTCTTTACAACTCTACAATTTGGTAAGTTTTATCAGTTTGTCCAGTTTGGAAAGTGTTTCTCCAGTCATCATCATGGAGCAGCGTCGCCAGAGAAGAACCAGGGCTCTTCCCAAACGCCTGACCGGATTCTTGGTGGAGGGCGTCTCTTCCGGTCCAGACTCCTGTGAGCTTTCTCAGCTGGCAGCTGTAATCAGGTTAGATCACTCTTACAGCTGTATCTCTGAGAAAGCTCAAAGTCCCACAGGTTTGGAAGAGCGCTACGTGAAGAACGCTGCTGTCCTTCCTGACATCCGTCCACGTCCAGCAGCCTGGGTCTCTTCAGTGGACGTGTGTCAGCAGGAAGAGCCTGTCTCCATCCACGGCTACAGCGTGGAGGAATACCAGGACATCTACCGCTCTGTGGTGGAGCCCATGCTGAAGACACGCAGTGGACAGCGCCGTCGCTACAGTCTTAAACTGGGACTGAAGATCAAGCAGCGGCTGTGGGAGGCACTCAACTGCCCTTCAGTGGTGGAGACGGAGCAGCCTGATGGACACGTCCTGATCGCTGAGAGCTCCTCCACAACCAGCAGAAGCGTCGCTCCTCGAATCCATGTGGACATCAGTGAAGAGCCCCAGCCTGAGGAACCCCGAAGAAAGAAGCCCAGACACTGAGTCATCACAGCGTCACCTGGAGTATCCCCCAGCGGGACCAACCTATGTAAATACTGTATATAGTTATAGAGTAAGCTTATAGCTCTATGAGTAAGTTTTATTTTGTAGAGCCAATTTTATTTTTATAGAGTAAGTTTTATTTTCTCGAGTAAGTCTTTTGCACATTGTTGTCTGGTTGTTAGGATGTTTCTGGTGATTGTCAATGCGCCGATATGCGGTTTCTAGGTTGTTTGAAGTGGTTTTTAGCGCTTTGCATCGTGGTTGTTGGGATGTTTTGTGTGGTTTCTTGATTGTTGACATGCGGTTGCCAAAGTTTTCTGTGCGGTTGTTAGCGTGTTGCTTTGCGGTTGCTGGACTCCTCTGAGTGGTTTTTCATGCATTGGTACGTGGTTGTCAGGATGTTCCGAGTGGTTGGTTAGGTTAGGGTAGGTTAGGTTAGGGTCTCTCACACGGTTTGCAGCTTGCCGTGCTGTGAGGGCTTGTGTGCATCAGTGATGCTGAGAGCTACGCCACTGGTACTTCACAACTTCTGGTAGGGTCACCCATAGTGGACAGGTCTCAGCTGAGATGCCAGACGAAGACAAACCACCTGATTCTGGACAGCAGAAGATTGACCTGGTCTTTCTGGAAGAAGATCACTGTCTTGACACAACAACAACAACAACAACAACATCAGAATTACCTGAGGCTTGTACCATGATGGTAGTTTAACAAACTCAGGGTTACAGGATTAGTTTCGAGTTGACAAAACCAAACCAATCTATTCAGGCTTTGTTGGTCCCATGATACTGATCATCCAATTTCTCTGTCAACTCAGGCTTTGATCCTGAGTTTAGGAGTTTAGCTGTGACATCAGCAGTGAACAGCCAATCACATGCTGTGGATCAAGGAAACTGAGATTCACTTCTCACGAGAGAAACAGCGAGATTCATTTCTCTCTTCTGCAGAATATGACATGATTGAAAAATACTAAGAATTTAAACTAGTTTACACAGGAAGAAAAGAGCTGTAGTAAGAAAAATCTTACTACGTCAATGCAAGTAAAAGTTATTAAGTTAGTTTAGTTGATATATAGAGAGAATTTAACATTTAAGCTCACATGTAGTAATTTGTATAGCTTTTTTTAATTGATTTTAAAGCTTATTTGTATGACCTTTATATAGGCTATTTTTATTAATTTTAACCAAGTGCCTATTAATGATTGATTAACTAAAATTATACATGTGTAATTGATTAAGGGTATAATAATTACATAAATGATAAATAAACTAACATTTTTATTATTATAAATAAGCATTGTTAAAAGCCAGACGCTTAAGTCTTTAAAAAACATTTGCTATGTCGTGACCTTTAATTTGGAGTAGAAAAAGGGGGAGTGACTTTATTACATCAGAGGTGTGTCACTTTGCTCACAGCTGATTGGTCCAATTTCAGTTTGAGCTCTCTTATCCAGAACATAACCTGCCCTGGAGCAGGTTAGCCGTGGAGAGTAAGTTACTATGGAGATGAACACGGCTAAAAGCCAAACCTCTTTAATGGTGCCAAAAACCCAGGATTGGCACAAACTAAGCTTAAACATATCTGGTTAGCCAGCTAAACCGGCTTCATGGTATAGGCCCATGAATGGAAGAAAATTCAACCTGATTATGTGTGGAAGTCAACGATGGATTGATGGAAGCAACCGATCGAACAGAACGAGGTAACACAAGTTGGTTTGATATTAGCAAAGGCTTCTTTCTTTCTTCAGCATTTCTGTAACAGCGTTCAACCAATCAAATCTGAGGACCACTAATTACATTACAATTTCTTAAATTCTTGCATACTTGTGATAAATATGAAATAATTCACTTCAAAATTCAGGCACGATCGCATAAATACAGGCGAGCAGAGAAAATTATTAAAATACAATTAATAACAGGTAAACACTATCACGGTAATCTGAACTTCATAAACTGTTCTTCATACATCAATAATCAAAATGTACGTTAAAAACCAGAGGTGGACAAAGTACTTAAAGTTCAGAAACGTATAAAACATTACTCCAGTAAAAGTATTTAGTACTCCTTTTCAATTTTACTTGAGCGAAAGTACAGAAGTACTTGATTTTTAATGATAATTATTTTGTCATTTTATACAGGCTTATATAATTTAATTTAATTTCATATTATATATATTTCTATAATCCTTTTTCTCAAAATAATTATGAATGATTATGAATTGTCAGATAGCCAGCACTAGTCAGTACGGAAGATTAGTGGATGCAGAAACATAATATGTAATGTGCGTTGACTAACAATATAAAAACAGACGCTAAATGCATAACATTTGCTATAGCAGCGGGGAAGATGAACGGGCATGTGTTATTTTAATCTGTGTTAGAGATGCTCGATTTTGGATAAAATGAGAATCACGATTTTTTTTTTCAATTAGAGATCATGATTCTCCCACAATTCTGAACGAGATGTTCACCCCTCCGCGTCCAGACTGCAAATGAATGTGGGAAGTTTAGCCACCGCTGGCTGATCCCGCCCTGGCTTACATTCAGGGCGGGATGTAAATGTAAAAACAATTAACCTGAATTTGGGCCAGACTAGTTACCATCATTTTCTCACATTGCCATTGACAGTATTTTCTAAAGTCTCTTTTTGGTCCATTTAGATTGTTAATGCAGATTTCATACAAAAAAAAATGTTAAAATATTATGGTTAAAAATGTTTAAAAAAGACCAAAAACCAAACTTAAGAAAAAAATTTAAAATAAAAAAAATAAAAAAAATAAAATAAAATAAAAAAAATTAGTAACTCCGCCAGAGTGTCTCTTTTGGGTCACTTTTGCCGGTCCCAAGCCCGGATAAAGGAGGAGGGTTGAAATTGTAACATTAAAAAAAGAAAAGAAAGTTAATTTGTAGTTTTAAACATATTTAGGGTGTTTTTAGTCACTCTTTGTGTCTCTCACGACGTTACTCCTCTCTCGTACAGCGTCCATAGACTTGATAGACTAGTTTGTTTAGGCTAGAATATAAACATGAAATGCGCAGAGTCTAATGTCAAGCGTTAATTTACCGCAGTGCCACGTTTAACAAACATTTGTCAAGAGCTGTTTGGCATCAATGACACGGGTTTAGATAAAGTTTAGAAATTCAATTCAATTGAATTCAAATTTATTTGTATAGCGCTTTTCACAATACATATCGTTTCAAAGCAGCTTCACAGAAAATGCATCTACATTACAATTTAAATTGATTTGTACATGTTATGCATTTCAGAAATGCACATATACAAAGCACACAGATTAGCTAACTATCTATTATTAATCAATATAATAACTATGGCACAGAAATAAGAATACATGTTGTTAATGAATAGGGTATATATAAATCCGTCAGTTTTCGGTTGTCTTGCATATATGTGGCTTTATCTGAATATTTAAAGGTCCTATGACGTGGACTTTTTAATTATTTTATAATGTTTCCTGAGGTGTGCTTATATTGTTAGTATGATTGTTACATCATAAAATGTCATAATTTAGAAATAAAAGGCATTTTTCTATCCTGATTTCAGCTCTGGCTTGAATGCTCTGTTTGAAGGGGCGTGTCTGCTGTGAGACTTCAGTGTAAACGACCACTGCTGTGATTGGCTGACATATTTGCATTTGAAGTGCGCATTACATGTGGAACCCCTCTCGAATACTTTTACTACGTTTTTCTTTTTACTATTACAGCTGTCGAAAAAGTGTTGATTATAGCATTATTTTTACATCTTTTCCCATCACATGAAAGTCTGCAGTGATGAGCGTTGAGTACACAGACAGTCTGTTGATCGCGTGAATGCAGTGATCTCGTCATTGCAACGCTATTTCTCTCACAAAATGCTTTCACCACAACTAACAGCAAACACGACATCGATATGAATACAGTAAGAGCTTCGTTGTGCAGCATAACAGCGTCATTCATTATAACGGCAGTTTGGGCAAGTGTGCAGATACACTCGCGACGTGTGATTGACAGATCCGAACATTATAAAGAGAGTGTTCTTTGATCGGTAGTCTGGCTTGATTCACTGATGCATAAACAGTATTAAACGATTTAGAAAGAAAGTCTGTGTGAACTTGAATGATTAGCTACACATCAGAAACCACTGATCACAGATCAGGCATTAATGAACACTGTTACTCATTGTTTGTGGCGGTGCTGTCGAATCCATATGGTAAAAGTCTGTTTGTAAAGCCTGTACTGACATTGCGACTGAATTAAATGTAAAAAATGAACTGAATCCATTTCTCCAAATTCTATGGGTCGGGCAAAGCAGAGAAAGGGGAGGTAACCTTTCCCCGTATGACGACATATTCCAGATTCTCAAAGGCAGAGCAGAACACCCAGGACTTGGTTTACACCCATCACAATTTCTAGCCACTGGGGGACCATAGACAGGCTAGGGGAACTCATGATAATGTTACAAAACCTCATAAAGTGAAATTTTCATGTCATGGGACCTTTAATACGTTTTTCTTGTTGGTACAGCCATGCACAAATTCATTAGTTCAGCATTTACAGTTTACAAAGCAAATTTGGAGTTGACATGTCAGTGTCACAACATTATTCAAATTACTGACAATAGCAACGTTTTTTTATTAGCTTTTTATAGCAACTGTCTTCATTAACAGACTGGGCGATTTATGAAGTAGGACATTATGTTGTGTAATATTTGGGGGAGCAGCATACATTTTGATAAGAAAATGTCATTCAAGTGTCGTACATGTAATGTGACTACTCATAAGCTTGAAGCACAAACATGAGCCCAGCCCTTTCCAATATGAAATAAAGAAGACTTTTGAATGATTTGTACATTAATAACCTCACGCGTTCTGTCACTAATACTCTACATCTCCCCAAGTAACACTAAGGTGATTTTCATGTTGCTCAACTGTTTTATTCTTTAATAATTATATGCCATGCCAAGTCATGACCAATACTATTTACCTCGCTATTAAAGATATATTTTAAAAATTCATAAAAATGTATAAAATCAAATTGTTTACAGCAAACACCACCAGATTCTTGTTCTAAATCTCCCCAAGTAGAATCAGATGTAGTTTGCAGAAAACAATTTGATTTTATAAATTTTTTATGAATTTTTTTAAGTATGTCTACCGACACCAAGCACCCACACCTTTAGCCAACCACGTAACCTCATGTAGACACGCAATGCATTTTAAAGCGTAGATGGCGTGACCGCAGTAAGATAGCGTGGGTATTTGAACCAAGATTGCAATCTTTTTACAATGAATCGTGCCGCTCTAATTTGTATTATATTAATGTTTTCTTATTTCTTTTCTTCCTAAAACCGACACTGTAGACGCATTGATGTGGACGTGTCTGCATTAAAGGTGCTGTATGAAAGTGTTTGACTGTACTAAAAATACCATAATATGCTTGCAGATATTTAGGAAACATGCGAGTTCACATACTCGTCTATCTGAAAAACAATGCTATAGCCAGTCATTTTACTCTGAAATGTGCGTTCCACGTCAGAATGTCTGTGTTTGTTTTGGTCTGTGCAATAACGCAGGTTGCCAGTTTACCCAATAGTATTTTGACACCACAGGTTTCCAGTTTGCATAGCATAATTTCTGCCATGGAAACCAGCAAACAAACTGGGTCAGAGATCGCAGATTTTACCCGACCTAAAAAGCCTCGGCATCCATCCATAAAAATCGAATTTGGACTGCAGTACCCATTTCAAACACTAGCTGTCCTTCTTACATACAGCACCTTTAAGCATTTCAGTGGCCTCAAACAGAGCAGATTCAGTTCACAAACAATTGACAGTTGTGAACTAAATATTTTCTGTTACAATAATTCATCCTAAAATTCAATATTAGTAACTTCCTTTTCGCCATTAGCCGCGCACTCAGAGAGGACCTTGGCTAGTTTTCAGTCAGACTTGTACATTTATTTCACTGGAGACTCGCTCTGAACGGATCATTGAATCAGTGAGTTACTGACTCGAGAACAGCTGCAATCCAATCAGTCCAATTCACAAATGAATTGTTTGATGTGATTTGCGAACCGATTTAACAGGATGATCGAGAAAAGAATCAGTTTGTGCACGAATCGGACCGCGCTTTTGTGTGTCTGAGCATGTGACGATTTCTTAATTTTAAAATAATGAGTAACAATATCTTTTATGAAATGTAGTGGAGTAAAAAGTCTGACCTTATGCTTTGGAATGTAGTGAGTTTAACAGATAGCCTACTTGAAACAAATTACTTTGTTACTGTCCACCACTGTTAAAAACTAGTGATGTGAGTTGATTCAAATAATTAACCACAATTAATCACAAAGTTTTGAAAGTGCTGAAATCTGAATCTCTATACTTTTGTATCTGTCAGAATACATTAAGTTCAATACAAAATGTACTAAAATACTAAACTATGAAACACTGAAAAAAACCAAACTAAAACAATCACAATATGAAAACTATCTAAACAAAATCAGAAGCTTCAGGATATCTAGTTTTGTGTTTCATAGAAGAAATAAAGGCATGAAGGTTTGGAAAGACATAACAGTGAGTAAATGATGACAAAATGTCATTCTTTTCATTCCCTTTAACGTCTGTGAGCTTGATTTCCTGAAGGCCAGTTTAAAGAGTGCTCTGCTTTTGATTCACAAACTCGATTCATTTTTGAACATGATAATCGACCTGCAACCCCTTTTTAGGCTTGTGATCTACCAGTTATGAGCTCAACATCCAATGAAGAGGTTATTAAAGAGTTCAGAAGAAGACGCGTGTCTATCTGTGTAGAAACCATCAGTGAGGGAAACATCTAACAGCAGAGAATAAAGCATCACTTGCCTCTCATTACTGATGTCAACGAATGCTACTGCATGACTGAAGACAATCCACCTGATTCTGACAGCAATACCTGCACAATTCAGCATTTGCAGCCTTCATGACAGAAACACTGTGGCATTTTAACTCTTCCTCTTGTTAGTGTCATCATTTCTTTGCAACATATTTTTTTCTTCATGATATTTTCGTCAACAGTATGTTTGAATTAAAAACGTTTAATTAATGTTATCATTCATATTCTTTGTCACGTCTTATCGTTGAAATAAAATACAAAACTGTTGGTTGAAGGCTTATTTTTAATCACCCCTCGTTCACTATTGACCCTTTTCACATTTTCAGGTTGGGTAACCATAGTTGGGTAAACTTCTATAGCGGTGAATGAGAGACTACATAAAATATATATATATTTTGTGTTCCAATTTGCTCAAATAGCAAACGAAAAAAATCCACAATAGTGTTTTCATAACTTTCAAAAAAAGGAAGAAATAGAGAGAGATTGATAACAGCAATCAGAAGAGAGAAATATGTCCATTTTAACGTCACTTCCATCCGCTGTGTTAGAAACACCCTCACAGCAGTGTTAAATAGTTTTTTGTAATTTGATGCAAATGTAATATAAAATGTAAAATATATATTTTTAAAAAAATTATATTTGCAGAGTTTACGATGCTGATGACCATTAAAAAGGGTCCATTCCCTACATTACTCCACTAATATAGTTCACCTGAAGGAGTGCATGAAAACGAGCGAGTGATTTTGGACACTGAGTGCGCTGGAAGGGCTGCCGCTTTTGCATAATCTGTGCTTGCTGTTCAATAATAATTTGAAATGTAGCAAACTGGCAGCTCCAGTAGTAATGAAAAGGTGCATCTTGAATGGAAACTAGCAATTAAACAATTTAATAATCAATAAAAAAGGGATTTATACCTGTCTGTGTGATATTACGATGTACCCACATTGGACCAGCGGTTTGGAAAATGGATGGATGATTCAGGGACAGGTGCCATCTTTTGGAGAGACATGGGAATTCCTTTCGGCGTGACCGTCACCGTGCATTATGGGTATTCTCTAGCTATTGAGGGTATATCGATTATATACTTGTCATTGCAGTGCACTGTGGGATTAAAAAAGAAAAAAAAAAACATATTTTACGTGTATTGCAACATATGCACCTGAACACAAATATTTAAGTCGTTTGAAAGAAATAATGCAAATTGTTGGCTTCAATAAAACAATATATTAAAACTTTGTAGCTCACAGCAGGTCTGATTTTAAACTGTATGTTTTTTTAACTGTCGGAGATTTATAACATAAATCATTTTGGCCTTTTGCTTTTCTTTATTATCATTTTGCATTTAAACTGTGTGCAGGCAGGCTTATTAAAAAGGAAAAGGCAATTAAAACAAATATAATGAGCATATCTAAAATATGTAGGCTATGCTATGTTTCTAATATATATATATATAGATATAGATTACACAGCAGAGCCAACGCTACATACACACACAGAAGAGCAATATATATATATATATATGATAAAGGTAATATAGTACATGTAACATAGAGCTCATGCTGCTCTGATAGACTTACTGCTTTTTTTTTATTTTTTTTTTATTTTTTATTATGCAAACAGACAAGTACAATATTTACAAATGAGAAATTAGATGAACATTACATAGACCAACAAAACATACATTATGGTCAGTACGATTTGGATATATATGCGTGTGTGTTTGTGTGTGTGTGTGTGTGTGTGTGTGTGTGTGTGTGTTCGTGTGTGTGCAACTGTAAGTGTAATTGGGTGTGGGGATGAAAAAATATATGAACAAAGGAGCATGTAGGAAAGTACAACAGACATAACCAGAAAAAGAAAAGAAAATTAACAAAATACAATAAATAATACTAATTTTAAATGACAAGAATAATGATGATGAAGATAGTAATGGTATCCAAAAAACAAACAAAAAAGGAAAATGGGGTATGAGGAAGGTGACAACAATAATAATAATGATGAATCAAATTAATAAGAAATGATAAATAATAGTATTAGCAGTAGTAGTAGTGATGATAAACATATGAACAAATATACTTATTTCATCCGGAATGAGGGGGGGATTAAAGGATCAGGAAGAGTAAATAAAAAAAAAAAAAAAAAAAAAAAAAATTAAAAAAAAAAATAATAATAATAATAATGGTAATATTGATACAGCCATTAATAGTAGTGATAATAGTAGAGGTTGTAATAGTAATGATAATAATAATAGTAATATTATTAATAACGGTAATATTGATACAGCCATTAATAGTAAGGTGTTATAAAGCTGCCTCTGATACCCCTCATGGCCATGGCACACGATAGACCCCCGCCAGCATCTTATTGCAACGGGCTATCAAGGTGAGGTGCAGCGGGGCCCAGGGTCCCAAAAACCATACCCATCCCCAGCCATCACACACATGCCACGCTTACCCTGTCTTTGTATTTTATTTTATTTTATTTATTTTTTTATGGCTACTTTTATTGTTATACTCATAATATGTTTATGTCGACTAGTGTATAATGCATTAAAAAAAAAAAGGCGTGTAACATGGAACCAGCCCGGTGCAAAGCCCAGGCCGCCATACCCACGCCTCACTTACCCTATATGTGTACTTTTTTTTTTTTTTTTTTTTTTTCTTCTTTGCTTTAAACCTTGTTTTATGTTCCAAATGAATGTGTGTGTGCACCTCATCTAATATGTGAAGCATTAAAACAGCGAGACAAGTGGTGTGCCAGAGACAAGAAATCCCAGGCAGAAGTACAGGCTGGAGGGTGAAAACCCAAGCCCCCCCGCCCCACATCACACCCACCCACAACTAATCAGAACTGCACATGGCCGGGACCAGTATGCCATAACCAACCAGGGTCCGGAAGCAGCGAAAAATCGAAAGAGAAATTTAAATATAATTTTATAGGCATTTTATTTATATTAGTCTGTGTTGCTACCTCTTCCTGACCCCCCTCCCCTCAATCATGTTTGATTATTGATGGTATATCATTGAGGATGGCTTCAGACAAAGAAGGTCAGTGGATTCATGACTGTTGGAAGTTAAAGAGATATGACCAAGAAGGGTGTAATTCTGTAGTATTATTTTGAGTGGAGGTAGTCAAGTTTTCCATGGAGATGTACTCTATTAGTAAATTTTTCCAAGTTGAAATGTGTATGGAGTTCCTTGATTTCCAGTTCATGAGGATAGTTTTCTTGGCGATAGTTAAAGCCACTAGGAGTAACTGACTGTTTGTACTGTTTAAATTGATTATGGATATGTCACCTAATATACAGAGAGAAGGAGACAGCGGGATGTGACAGCCCACAAGGTTGGATAGTGAGTCAGTGACTTTTTCCCAGAATTTTTTAACTGAGGTGCAATGCCAAATAGCGTGTAAATAGGTGTCCGGAGTGTTTTGTGTGCAATGTGAGCATGTTTCTGAGGTAAAACCCATTTTAAATAATTTATGTCCAGTTAGGTGGACTCTATGAAGTACTTTATACTGTATAAGTTGTAAATTGGCGTTTTTTGTCATGAAGTAGATATTTTTACAGATTTGTGTCCAGAAAGCGACATTGGGAGCAATGGATAAGTCTGATTCCCATTTAGCATTGGGCAGGCTTAATGTGTTGTCTGATTTGGATATTATTTTATATATTTTGGAGAGTAGTTTTTTTTGGGGGGAGGTCATATTAATTAGCTCTGAGATTGGAGGAGGAATGTCTAGATTAATTGTCTGAGTGTCGATTTTTGCTTGAATAGATGATTTGATTTGTAAATATTCCAAAAAGCAATTACTCCCAATGCCGTATTTCTGGACCAAGTGGGAAAATGGTGCCAAGTTGTTATTAAGGAGGATGTGTTGAAGTTGTGTGATGCCCTTATCTACCCATGTGCGTAAGTTGAGTGGCTTCTTGTTAACTATAAAATCTGGGTTATTCCAAATCGGGGTGTATTTTGATGGTGCAAGAGGGGTGTTTGTGATTTGATGAAACTTCCACCAGGCTGTCAGAGCTGCGGCTATTGTTGGAGTTTTAAAACAGTGATGCTTTTTGATTGTCTGATTATAGAAAGGTAAGTCTGAAATGTTAATATCTTTACAAATTGACTGTTCAACATCCATCCATGTGCGTTCTGATGGGTAAGGATGAATCCATTTGTAAATATTTTGGAGCTGATTGGCCAAACAGTAGTGGTAGAAATGTGGTGCTTCCAGTCCTCCTTGTGTTTTTGGTTTCTGAAGTGTAGTTAATTTAATTCTTGGTGTCTTATTTTTCCAATAGAATTTAGTGACGATTGAATCTAGTGATTTAAACCAGGTGAGGGTGGGTAGTGCTGGAGTCATTGTAAATAAATAGTTTAATTTAGGGAGTATAGTCATCTTAATAACTGATATTCTGCCCATAATGGATAGTGGTAAATTCATCCAGCGATGAAGGTCATCGTTTATTGTTTTCAGTAATGGAGTAAAGTTGAGTCCAATCAGCTCTGACAGCCTGGGGGAAACATTAATACCTAAGTATGTGATATAGTTGGTGCACAAAGGAATAGGTGGTGACTGGGATGTCACATCCAAGCTGTTGGAATGTAATGAGAGTATGGCAGATTTACTCCAGTTGATTGAGTATTCAGAGATATTCGAGAATGAATCAATAAGTTTAATTGTTTCTTGTAATGATGATGGGGGATCTTGTAAATATAGTAATATATCATCAGCGTAAAGACTAATTTTGTGGTGCATGTTTAGTGTCTGAATTCCTTTAATGTAGCTGTTTTGACGGATAGCTGCTGCTAATGGCTCAATGAAAATGGTAAATAATGAAGGGGAGAGTGGGCATCCTTGTCTAGTCCCCCGTTGCAGTGTGAAGATTTGTGATGTTAATCCATTGGTGATGACAGTAGCTGAAGGTGATGTATACAGAATTTTGATCCAATTGATGAATGACTCCCCAAAACCAAATCTCCCTAATGTGGAAAACAGGAATTTCCAATTGACCCGATCAAAAGCTTTTTCTGCATCGAGAGTAACTATGATGGTTTTGGTTTTTTGAGTTGATGAATAATGCATTAAGTTAAAAAGTCTGCGTGTGTTGTTGATAGACTTACTGCTGATATCAAGGGTTGTTTACATTTAAATGAGCCTCATCATTCTATGTCAGTTGAATAATATCGAGTTGATATTTGAAATCAACACAACTGTTTCTGAAGCCTTGAAGCCTGATCACACGTGCTACAAACTCTTTACAACTCTACAATTTGGTAAGTTTTATCAGTTTGTCCAGTTTGGAAAGTGTTTCTCCAGTCATCATCATGGAGCAGCGTCGCCAGAGAAGAACCAGGGCTCTTCCCAAACGCCTGACCGGATTCTTGGTGGAGGGCGTCTCTTCCGGTCCAGACTCCTGTGAGCTTTCTCAGCTGGCAGCTGTAATCAGGTTAGATCACTCTTACAGCTGTATCTCTGAGAAAGCTCAAAGTCCCACAGGTTTGGAAGAGCGCTACGTGAAGAACGCTGCTGTCCTTCCTGACATCCGTCCACGTCCAGCAGCCTGGGTCTCTTCAGTGGACGTGTGTCAGCAGGAAGAGCCTGTCTCCATCCACGGCTACAGCGTGGAGGAATACCAGGACATCTACCGCTCTGTGGTGGAGCCCATGCTGAAGACACGCAGTGGACAGCGCCGTCGCTACAGTCTTAAACTGGGACTGAAGATCAAGCAGCGGCTGTGGGAGGCACTCAACTGCCCTTCAGTGGTGGAGACGGAGCAGCCTGATGGACACGTCCTGATCGCTGAGAGCTCCTCCACAACCAGCAGAAGCGTCGCTCCTCGAATCCATGTGGACATCAGTGAAGAGCCCCAGCCTGAGGAACCCCGAAGAAAGAAGCCCAGACACTGAGTCATCACAGCGTCACCTGGAGTATTCCCCAGCGGGACCAACCTATGTAAATACTGTATATAGTTATAGAGTAAGCTTATAGCTCTATGAGTAAGTTTTATTTTGTAGAGCCAATTTTATTTTTATAGAGTAAGTTTTATTTTCTCGAGTAAGTCTTTTGCACATTGTTGTCTGGTTGTTAGGATGTTTCTGGTGATTGTCAATGCGCCGATATGCGGTTTCTAGGTTGTTTGAAGTGGTTTTTAGCGCTTTGCGTCGTGGTTGTTGGGATGTTTTGTGTGGTTTCTTGATTGTTGACATGCGGTTGCCAAAGTTTTCTGTGCGGTTGTTAGCGTGTTGCTTTGCGGTTGCTGGACTCCTCTGAGTGGTTTTTCATGCATTGGTACGTGGTTGTCAGGATGTTCCGAGTGGTTGGTTAGGTTAGGGTAGGTTAGGTTAGGGTCTCTCACACGGTTTGCAGCTTGCCGTGCTGTGAGGGCTTGTGTGCATCAGTGATGCTGAGAGCTACGCCACTGGTACTTCACAACTTCTGGTAGGGTCACCCATAGTGGACAGGTCTCAGCTGAGATGCCAGACGAAGACAAACCACCTGATTCTGGACAGCAGAAGATTGACCTGGTCTTTCTGGAAGAAGATCACTGTCTTGACACAACAACAACAACAACAACAACAACAACAACAACATCAGAATTACCTGAGGCTTGTACCATGATGGTAGTTTAACAAACTCAGGGTTACAGGATTAGTTTCGAGTTGACAAAACCAAACCAATCTATTCAGGCTTTGTTGGTCCCATGATACTGATCATCCAATTTCTCTGTCAACTCAGGCTTTGATCCTGAGTTTAGGAGTTTAGCTGTGACATCAGCAGTGAACAGCCAATCACATGCTGTGGATCAAGGAAACTGAGATTCACTTCTCACGAGAGAAACAGCGAGATTCATTTCTCTCTTCTGCAGAATATGACATGATTGAAAAATACTAAGAATTTAAACTAGTTTACACAGGAAGAAGAAAAGAGCTGTAGTAAGAAAAATCTTACTACGTCAATGCAAGTAAAAGTTATTAAGTTAGTTTAGTTGATATATAGAGAGAATTTAACATTTAAGCTCACATGTAGTAATTTGTATAGCTTTTTTTAATTGATTTTAAAGCTTATTTGTATGACCTTTATATAGGCTATTTTTATTAATTTTAACCAAGTGCCTATTAATGATTGATTAACTAAAATTATACATGTGTAATTGATTAAGGGTATAATAATTACATAAATGATAAATAAACTAACATTTTTATTATTATAAATAAGCATTGTTAAAAGCCAGACGCTTAAGTCTTTAAAAAACATTTGCTATGTCGTGACCTTTAATTTGGAGTAGAAAAAGGGGGAGTGACTTTATTACATCAGAGGTGTGTCACTTTGCTCACAGCTGATTGGTCCAATTTCAGTTTGAGCTCTCTTATCCAGAACATAACCTGCCCTGGAGCAGGTTAGCCGTGGAGAGTAAGTTACTATGGAGATGAACACGGCTAAAAGCCAAACCTCTTTAATGGTGCCAAAAACCCAGGATTGGCACAAACTAAGCTTAAACATATCTGGTTAGCCAGCTAAACCGGCTTCATGGTATAGGCCCATGAATGGAAGAAAATTCAACCTGATTATGTGTGGAAGTCAACGATGGATTGATGGAAGCAACCGATCGAACAGAACGAGGTAACACAAGTTGGTTTGATATTAGCAAAGGCTTCTTTCTTTCTTCAGCATTTCTGTAACAGCGTTCAACCAATCAAATCTGAGGACCACTAATTACATTACAATTTCTTAAATTCTTGCATACTTGTGATAAATATGAAATAATTCACTTCAAAATTCAGGCACGATCGCATAAATACAGGCGAGCAGAGAAAATTATTAAAATACAATTAATAACAGGTAAACACTATCACGGTAATCTGAACTTCATAAACTGTTCTTCATACATCAATAATCAAAATGTACGTTAAAAACCAGAGGTGGACAAAGTACTTAAAGTTCAGAAACGTATAAAACATTACTCCAGTAAAAGTATTTAGTACTCCTTTTCAATTTTACTTGAGCGAAAGTACAGAAGTACTTGATTTTTAATGATAATTATTTTGTCATTTTATACAGGCTTATATAATTTAATTTAATTTCATATTATATATATTTCTATAATCCTTTTTCTCAAAATAATTATGAATGATTATGAATTGTCAAATAGCCAGCACTAGTCAGTACGGAAGATTAGTGGATGCAGAAACATAATATGTAATGTGCGTTGACTAACAATATAAAAACAGACGCTAAATGCATAACATTTGCTATAGCAGCGGGGAAGATGAACGGGCATGTGTTATTTTAATCTGTGTTAGAGATGCTCGATTTTGGATAAAATGAGAATCACGATTTTTTTTTTTCAATTAGAGATCATGATTCTCCCACAATTCTGAACGAGATGTTCACCCCTCCGCGTCCAGACTGCAAATGAATGTGGGAAGTTTAGCCACCGCTGGCTGATCCCGCCCTGGCTTACATTCAGGGCGGGATGTAAATGTAAAAACAATTAACCTGAATTTGGGCCAGACTAGTTACCATCATTTTCTCACATTGCCATTGACAGTATTTTCTAAAGTCTCTTTTTGGTCCATTTAGATTGTTAATGCAGATTTCATACAAAAAAATGTTAAAATGTTATGGTTAAAAATGTTAAAAAAGACCAAAAACCAAACTTTAAAAAAAAAAAAAAAAAAAAAAATTAGTAACTCCGCCAGAGTGTCTCTTTTGGGTCACTTTTGCCGGTCCCAAGCCCGGATAAAGGAGGAGGGTTGAAATTGTAAGTACGGCCGTGTGATTAAAATTTGTATGGTTAAATTTAAGACTTTTTATTACTTTTTATGACTCCGCGGAAACCCTGTGTAAAAACGGTTGTGTGATTAAGCAGCTCCAAGGGAGACATGCTCTATGATTTATTTTTGGCAACAGTAGGCTATGTCATAAAATAAGAGAAAGTTGACATTAGTGATGATGGGTCAAAAACACCATTTAACGCGCTGCGTGACAGCCTTTATGATAGCCAGCTAGTTAACGTTATGTGAACACCGCAGCATGTCGCTAGTTAGCAAAAGGCCTTACTTATAGCTCAAGCTGGTGTATTTTGTGATGATATTTGTAACATACCTTGATATGTTTCTTCAAATTTGACGGTGCATTTTTGAAGGCCATTATTATTTCACAACCTTTCGTGCGGCAGAGTAAGCACTTCATTCTATATGAATTATCTTTCACTCCGACATATAAAAACATGGGCTCTAAGTAGGGCCAGGGGTGGTCTCCTTCCTCACTCTCACAGCCACGATCACTTGAAGTTGAAGGGGTGGAAGGTGGTGTTTTTGGTTCGTCCATCTTTTAAGCTGATCAAAAGGCAGAACGGGACAATGCATGGTCTTCTTAATCGCTTGATTCGCTCAATGATGTGCCAGCTTCATCAAACTTGCCATCTACCGTTCTGGCAGTGGTAGGCTAATGTGGGTTTGGAATGGAATGATTCGTAACATTTTTATAATTGTAACGAGTAACGATGCAGCACATAAAAAAAATATCGGAGTAAAAGTATTAAATTAATCGAAAATATGTACTGAAGTAAAAGTGGAAGTAGGAGAAAAAAATAATACTCTAGTAAAGTACAGATACCGCCTTTTAGTACTTAAGTACAGTAGTGAAGTAGTTCTACTTCATTACACATCTCTGAATATGGATGTTAAATGCTACCTATCAGATTGTGCTACCAGAATCATATTAATGTGATTTGCTTTATTAATATTCATTAATATCCATTCCTACCCCTAAACCTACCCAAAATGTATATATAAAAAATAAAAAATATTGATGTGGGCATGCGCAGTGGACAATCTGACGGGTAGGATGAAATGTCAGGACACCGGCCCGCGATGGAGTGTGTTGTGGTCGCTTCATCTGACAGGAGCTTCTTCCACAGGCTTCTGGCTGCTTTATTTTAAAACAGCTCCAGATGGCGCTGTTCTCCACACTCTCGAAGCTGTGAATCTTTTCCCGGAACAGTCAGGGGAAAGCCTCGGATGCTTCATGAGGCTTCATTTCCCCATTCCTATCCTATAAATAATATTTGAACATAGAGTTAGTACGTCCCAAATCGTAGTATGCTGAAATATTCCAAAGATACCCGCATGCTCTACTATTTCACACTCTACGGCTGATATTGCCTCGATTAGAACTACAAACGCGGATAAAAAGGTGTCAAAAAACTACAAACATGGCGAAGATGCGCGAGTCCGACTGTTAAGATAAAGGGGTGTGAGTGAATAATTATCAGTATCTAACCTGACGAAATTATATTGATTTAACTTTATCCACATTTATATTTAATCTGAGAACTTTTGTAATGACACGTTTGACCATTAACTTTTAAATACATCAAATTGTCTCTACAATAAACACCCACAGATGGCAGATCAACATGAAATTCAATTGAATGTGGAGGATTTTAACGGTGGCAAGATGATTGACAGCGGTGAGACAGTGAAACATGAAGTGTAGCCTATGTCCCAAAGCTTGCATACTCTCCTGCTACACACTCACAGAAAGAGCACACACACTTTGAGGTCGTAGTAAAGGCAGCGCGTGTATATCTTTATGGTTCTCTTTAACCGTTTTTAAATCAAAACAATCAGCCGGGGCTGCAGCGGAATGCGGTCCATTTGTGACGTCACAGTAGTGGCTTAAAGGCTCTCACTCACTCTTGACTGCATTTATCAGCGCCTGTTGACGACTTTATGCATCTTATGCCTACAGCTCTTGATCCGTTTGCCATTTGAACCAGCTACATCTACGACTTCCCATCAGCATTTTATTGTGAATCTGCATTTTTGTTTCATTTGCCATTTGAACCAGCTACATCTACGACTTCCCATCAGCATTTTATTGTGAATCTGCATTTTTGTTTCATTTGCCATTTGAACCAGCTACATCTACGACTTCCCATCAGCATTTTATTGTGAATCTGCATTTTTGTTCCATTTGCCATTTGAACCAGCTACATCTACGACTTCCCATCAGCATTTTATTGTGAATCTGCATTTTTGTTCCATTTGCCATTTGAACCAGCTACATCTACGACTTCCCATCAGCATTTTACACCTGCCTTGTTTTGTTATCAGTGTTAATTTTTGTACAAGAGGATAGTGTTTTAGATCTTAATACGATTTTGGATCAGCCGTATTTGTTTAGATCAGAATGTATAGCGATAAACAGCGCAAGTTTAAGCCCCTGAGTGTCAGTCCGGCTCAGAGCGGACTACAAGACCAGCCTTTACTGCGACCACATCCACCTCCCAAACTCAACCCAATAGGCAACGTGAAGGTAAGAAGGCTATCATACTACCCTTACTAAATGTTTTAAAAAATCCAGGATTTTTAAGCTTGCCAAGTTCATAAATGATGTCACTGATTGGGGGGATAAAACGCACAAAATGACTGTAAGTGATTGTGCTCTGGATATCTTTGTCTTGGACCTGTGAAAGATTAGTAACAACATTGGCTTTGATGCATTGTTAGTTTTTGTTGAGCATCAGATTTGAACTTTTTCTCCTTCGTTTATGCTGCATTACTCCATATAAGAGCCAGAAACTAAGCTAAAGCTAAAATGTTGTTTAAAATAAACACAAATTTCCCCCCAAAAAAACACGTTGTGAGCTTAATGGCATCAGGGGTGTAAAGGGTAAAAACATGTTTGACTTTTTGCATTTAATGATGTACATCTTAATCGAAATGCTTTTGCCATTTAAAATAACATTAAATCAAATTGTGTGAGAGATTAATATTTTATTTTAACATAACTTCTTGTACTCAAATACCCTGTGCACTAAAATGTCTCAGTGTAGATTTTGGTGAGCCTAATAGGTACGTTTACCCTATAAAAGAAAAGAAAATACAAAACCCGTTGCAGGATTTACGATATTGATGACCGTTAAAAACGCGTCATCACAGTCTGTGAAAAGGGTGTATTGAATGTGTTTTTTCAACCATCATGAGTCATTATTAATATTAATCCTGTGTTCATATATTCAGGGCTCCTGCGCTGGAACACCACCTGTTAGCGCCACAGGCATATTACCTGGACTGTGGACACAACCCCGATATAGAAACGTACGAGAGCTATTTTCGGAGAAGAGGGTAAGAAGGCTATCATATTATTGAATGTGTTTTTTTAAACCATCATGGGACATTATTAATATTAATCCTGTGTTCTTGTGTTCAGGATGTATGTGTCACACCACGTATGAGGCTCATACGCCCGCCTGGACGGCAGACACACCCCTTTAAACCTGAAAAAGAAGATTTTTTGGCGGACAAAGTAAGAAGGCTATCATACTATTGAATGTGTTTTCTCAACCATCATGGGTCATTTTTAATATTAATCCTGTGTTCATATGTTCAGGTGTTATGTGTAATACCGCCAATGACCGCAGCAATCATACCTGCACAGTGGACACAGCTACCACAGAAAGTAGTACGAGACAGAGTTTTGGCGAAGAAGGTAAGAAGGCTATACTATTGAATGTGTTTTTTTCAACCATCATGGGACATTATTAACATTAATCCTGTGTTCATGTGTTCAGGATGTATGTGTCCCACCACCTATGAGCGCCACATGCCCGCCTGAACTGGGGACACTTCTTCCATCTAAACCTAAAATAGATGATTTTTTGGCGAAGAAGGTAAGAAGGCTATCATACTATTGAATGTGTTTTCTCAACCATCATGGGACATTATTAACATTAATCCTGTGTTCATGTGTTCAGGATGTATGTGTCCCACCACCTATGGGCGCCACAGGCCCGCCTGAACTGGGGACACTTCTTCCATCTAAACCTAAAATAGATGATTTTTTGGCGAAGAAGGTAAGAAGGCTATACCATTGAATGTGTTTTCTCAACCATCATGGGACATTATTAACATTAATCCTGTGTTCATGTGTTCAGGATGTATGTGTCCCACCACCTATGAGCGCCACAGGCCCGCCTGAACTGGGGACACTTCTTCCATCTAAACCTAAAATAGATGATTTTTTGGCGAAGAAGGTAAGAAGGCTATCATACTATTGAATGTGTTTTCTCAACCATCATGGGTCATTTTTAATATTAATCCTGTGTTCATATGTTCAGGTTTTAGGTGCCAGACCACATATGAGCACCACAGGCACACCTGGACTGCGGACACAAGCACTACTTAGAAAGATACAAGACAGAGTTTTGGGGAAGAAGGTAAGAAGGCTATTATACTATTGAATGTGTTTTTCAACCATCATGGGTCATTATTAACATTAAGCCTGCGTTCATATGTCCAGTCTTAAAAAGACCTTAAAGGTCCCATGGCATTACATTTGAACTAGCCTGAATATTGTCCCCAAGTGGCTAGAAAGTTTGATGGGTGTAAACCGAGTTCTGGCTGTCTTTCTCTGCCTTTGAGAAAATGACAGCCCAGACGAGCTGATCTGGAATTTTCCTGTTATGATGTCATAACAGGAACGGTTACCTCCCTTTCCTCCGCCCAGAGAATTTGGCACGCCCACGCGAGCACCATATTTGTTTGTCCTCGAGAGATCATGGCTTGTGAAAGAGTGAATGCTGGCAGTTTCTCAGTGTTTGGATGTACAAATGAAAACAGAGTCTTTTTTCAGATCCTTCTGATCTGTGATCAGTGATTTCTGATGTGTAGCTAATTATTCAAGTTCACACAGAATTTTATTTTTCGTGCTGCGGCTTCTCTCTCTCCCGACAGAATGGTGTTTTCGTGTTTTTGTATGCCCTCGTCGCGTCTATCTGTTCTAAAATGTGCATACAGTCGTGAGTTTGCATTTATGTTGTGCAACTTAACTTTCACGTCTCAGCTTCAGCTCAGGTATGACACAAGCCTAAAACATTGTCTTCATAAGGCTTTGTGGCTTTTGTAAGAAGCAAAAATGATTGGACAGGAAGGAAACTTGGAACAAGAACAAGAGTAGAGATGCGCGGATCAGCTCAAACGTCACCGAATCCGCTGTTAAAAACAAACCATCCACCCGCACATGATTTTCTCTAGATCCGCACCCGATTGTCACATTACAATTATTCAAACTGTCAGTGGTAAGCGTGATGCTATCGTAACATATTAGCTACACTGATGTGGGTTGCTTTAAAAAAATCTTCTTTGGCGAAATTACATTTCAATAACCTAAACCAGGGTCGACAACCTATACAGCACACGGAGGAGTAACCGCTGGAGCGTGAGGAAACACGAGAGATGTGTTTGTGTTTAATTCAGATAAAGCACATACAGATCTACATTTTGAGCTAATCATTCATCATAGTAACACAACTTGTTTTATTAAGTTGGGAGCTATAAATATGATTAAAGTGTGAGATTTAAATTACGCAAATCAATGAAAGCACAAGCGCACACAACAGTTACAGCTCGTTCTGCTATTTGTTGCGCTTAGCTTTGAGAACATTTTAAAGGGGTGATGAATTGAGAAATCAACTTTCCCTTGAGCCTTTGATATATAAAAGTTCAACGTGATATAAGAATATCCTGTAAGTTTCAGAGCTGAAAACGTCCTTGTTAGTCAAAGAAAAGCTTGACACCAGGCCCAGAAAACGAGAGATCTCAGAATAAGTCGACCATTGACGTCCTAGAATGCAGAAGCGCCGCCTCAAGCCCCGCCCACCGACTCGTGGAGCTAAACGGGTCGCGCTACCAAGCAATAATCATGCCGGTTCCAGCTCACGTGCGTAAGACATTGCGCGTTTGTTCGCTTCATTTCACTGCAGAATCGATCGATTGTAAACAAGACACAGGTCGAGACTTGCAGACATATTGAGATGTACACAATGCTGATAACACATAACACAATGCAGTGCCTTCTGGATCCGACAGGAATGGTGCAACACACTAATGTGAGTAAAACATGTTTTTATATGTGTTAGTATTGCATTGTTACAGATCGTTTGATATCTATTGATTACATACCTTAGCACACGGTCACAGGCTGGAGAAGGTTTTATTGGTTCATCCGGGATCAGACTCGGACTTGTAACGTTATGGGCCAGGGCTCGGACTTGACTTTTTTAAAAGCCCAACGTCCCCGGGGCTGTGCGTTTTTTAGCCTGCCGACGGGCTATCTTAAATAGTGAAATAACATTCCTTTCTTGCGCGCACGCAGGCACGCATGTGTGTGTGTGTGTGTGTGTGTGTGTGTGTGTGTGTGTGTGTGTGTGTGTGTGTGTGTGTGTGTGTGTGTGTGTGCGTGTGTATGTGTGTTCGGTTCGTGGATATTGATTGTGTTTGTTTGATAAAGATATTTTGCGAGTTGTGTGAACGTTTCCACAGGCGCTTTCAAAACAATCCCCACATGTACTGAGAGGAGCTGAAGCTCATTAAATATGCAAATCTTATCCAATCCTAGCCGTGGACGTTTACTTCCAAGTCTTCAGTGCGGCACGCCCATCAAAACCGACCGTTTCTTCAGAGAGCCTTAAAACCAGGGCAGAAAATTAGAGATGCACCGATTGCAATTTTCTTGACCGATTTCCGTTTTTTTGTTAATGAGATCGGCCGATACCGATTTTTCCGATTCCGATTTTATTTCTAATAAAATCGAATTGACAGCATATACAAACAAATATCAACGTTTTCTTTTCTTATTCTAAAATAAATTATTAAACATTACAACAGGATCTTCTCTCACTTAAACAACTCTCAAAAATAAGTGTTCTGTGCCTGGAAAGAAGTAGAAATAATAAATAACTGAAAATCAGTTGCTTTATGAAACAAAACATAAATTGACCTTTTTCACTAAAGTGCAAAAGATCCACGAATGATATATATATATTATTTATATATGGCATATATTTATATGTTTATATATATATATATTTATATTATTGGTGGGCATAGATTAATTTTTTAAATCTAGAAATCTAGATCTAATTCCGCCGAAGGCATTCAGAATGTGTGCTCGTAAGTGATCGTTTGTCTTTTTGTAGATTGAACAATAAATAACTTCTGTCCCTTTAAGACCTGACGCACGCGTGGATCCAACTGTTCCTGTGAGCTCGTTACGTTACGACTGTGTTAAAACTCACCAAGATGGGCATTGAGACATTTTTGAGTGTATTTGACCATTAATAAGATGGAAAAAGGAGCTAATTTTTGCACTTGTATGTCAGAGGAGGCGGCTTTACTATGGTATGTGTGTGTGCGCTTCAGATGCGAGCACGAAATCTGCGGGAATTAGTAGAATTAACATTATGTGCAACCCTGCGCGAAATTCAGACCGGTCACACCAATACTAACAAAAGTCCAGCAGAACACACGTTCGCAATGTTCAGAGGGTTAAACGGACTGAATGAGAGGAGGCGGGTGCGTGTCACTCGCTGTCTGTCGGAGAGGAGAGCGCAGCTGATATCGATACTGTAGATAATGAGTATTGTATCGTTTCAGATATTTCAGTATCGATACATATCGAAATATGGATATTTTTGACAACACTAGTAGGGATACACACAGGTTCGAAGACTCGTTCTCTTGCCCCAACAGTGCAATTCGGCTAGGTGTACATCCGCGCTGAAATATCAAGGTGAAAGTCATCATAGCTTGCGTAGTATAGACCCAGCTCCCAACCCAACTTTGAGAATAGATTAACGGCGATATTTTTTTTACTGCCCGATAAGAGTCTCACGTTAACGCAGCACGTTTTTTTATTTTTTATTTGATTTAACCATTTAAAATTGTTTATTAAATGTATTAAGTTTATTATTTATGATGATAATCATTGAAAGTAAATAATACATAAACATTTAAAGGTTGTATGCTGTTTAAAAACAATAAAAAAAAGTTGTTTATAAAAAAAGATCAAGTGAAAAATAAGCCGGCGCTAAATCTACAGTAATATATTCTGTCAATTCGTTTTTTTGAAACCAAACTTTTATTTTGATGGGTTGCCGTTGCCCTTGAGTGTCTGTGTTCATGATATGACAGTTCTCTCAAATGAAACGGTAAATTCTCATGAAGTGACGGTTTATGCGTTTGGCAGGTCATCCAGCGCCCTAACACTAACCCTTAAATAGGGCACTATTTGAGTGAACATCCATTTGTAGTGGTGTCCGAAACCATAGTGGATGTTTTTGAGTGCACTCATTCAATCCCACAATGCACCGCAATAACGAGTGTACAGTAGATGTACGTGCTGGAGAATATGCTTGTTCGATGCTCGATCGGCGTATGACAGCAAAGTCCCGCGAGAGCAAACGAGAAACGACTCCTTATGCTTTTGAATCGCCCTCTCACTCTCAACCAGACGGTGTACTCTCAACGCACTGTGAGAGTCGCGCCCTGAATTAATTACCTTACCGCTGTCCGATTCGCCCTATGTACCCTCATTCTCCATTACTCCACTACTCCAAAAATGAGCCAACAAGCTTAAAGTTAACCCTATAGCTCTTTACTTGTGTGGCTCTGAACTTACTTGGAAAGGGTAATGAATAATAAAGTAACTAATAAGCATTTAATTGAATAAAGACTTAATATTTTTATGTACAAATTTTATAGTATACATTTCATACTATATAGTAGGCTACTATTTATACTGTATGGGCGTCAGAAGCAAAAAAATGTGGGTGGGTCCTTTAACAGAAACACTTTACTGGAATAGATGCAATTTACAATAAATATATTTAAATATATCGGCTTGTTTAAACGTCTGGTTGAGGCAGACAAAACTACGGAAAACTCAATCTTCATCAGCATCAATTGTGTAGGGGTAAGACACATGGCGTCAAGATTTGACGCAAATTGATCAGCGGTTCGAATCCGCCTTTTGCCAAACTCGCTCTGATCCTTTTTCCCATCACATAGCAGATCGGAAAGGCATTTATTTTCAATGAAAATGAAGAAAATATTAGAAAAGTGAAAATAAAGCTTCTAACACGTTTAATCAGTGTTTATAGGGTATGTAAACAGGCGTGCTCAATTAGAGACGATAAAAGTGAGTGGGTCCAATATCATTGGTCTTAAAAAGTGTCGATGCCATCTCCTGGCGAAACGCAGGAATTCATTAATTCAATGCACGGCGCGACTCTCACAGTGCATTATGGGTATTCTATAAATGCACATAAAAATGTATGCGCTCGTTTGAGTCGGATACATTTTCTATCCGATACGAAAACGTGCGCATAAACTACGATGGAAATGCATAAAGTCCCGCTTGTTTACTTTGAACCAGAAGACGTTCCCACTTTTGACGCAAGGCTTCATGGGGCGTAAGAAACTTGTGGATACCAAGGAAAGATAGGAGAGGCTGCAGACCTGTGGCTGGCTCTGAGCTCTGGCCAGCTTTAGCCGTTTTACCTTTACTAACGTAACGCTCGTGCTCACAGCCGCATGTAGACGGATCGGCTCAAAATCGGAGACACGTGAGACTGATCGGCCGATCATGCAGAAAAACGGCCAATTCCGATCAATCGGTGCATCTCTACAGAAAATAGCCTATTACTTCTTCATTATGATGTTTCTGAATGTAAAAACCACGCGAACGTCATAAGTTGACCTCAGACAACAGTATAAAAAAATGTAAAAAGCCAGTTCATGACACCTTTAATGGTGAATTTCTGTGATATCAAGTAGGCCAATATAAAGTCCCATTAAACATTTCACTTATACATCACAATGACTCATTCATGCTGTTCATGTGTTTCGAGTTGCTCGTATCTCTTCAGCTGACGCACAAACTGCCGCAAATGAAGCTTAAATGCTCAGTGCCGCATCCTGAAGCTCAGCTGTCTTCATTTAAAGATAGCGAGACTAAATGATATCACCAGTGCTGATGCCGCTCTCTCTCGCTTTGCAGTCTCTGATCTTGAGATGAGCTGAATCCGAAAGTTTGAGGAATTGTTTCAGCCCTAATGTCACCCCTAGACCATAAAACCAGTCATAAGGAAATAAAAAAAAAAAAAAAAAAATCTTTCCACTGATGTATGGTTTGTTAGGACAGGACAATATTTGGCCGAGATACAGCCACTCGAAAATCTGAGGGTGCAAAATAATCGAAATATTGAGAAAATCTCCTTTAAAGTTGTTCAAATGAAATTCTTAGCAATGCATATTACTACTAATTATACATTTGTGATAGGGGTGTAACGGTACACGTATTCGTATTGAACCGTTTCGGTACAGGGCTTCCGGTACGGTGCATGCATGTACCGAACGGTTATGAATGTAATCTTTAACAGTTAACAGTCGGCTTGTTGTAAGCGCGGAACACACTTCAATCCGAGTTCCCACACGAACATATTAAGTATTCAGTCCATTTTATCACGAAATTCAAACGATAAATGCCGTTTTAACGCTCTTTAATGTGACGTGACTGATAGACGCGTATCAGTTCAACTTAAAGCGGAAGCGCGTGGCGAGCGAGTCAATGCGATCAACTCTTCCTAAAGAATAAATATGAATTAATATATCTTAAAGTATGTTGAGGATACATTACAACTTACTGAAATGTATCATATGTCGTGTAATCGCTCCATCTGCGTTTCAACCGCGGAAAGACAATAAAACTGCTTGTAAACAATGTCATGCAGAATCACGTTTGCTCAAAAGTCATTCAGTGTCCACAGCTGTTAGCTCACTAGAGAAATCAACTCTTTCACTGAATACATGCACTATATTAGCCGTTATATTCATTATATTAGCCTATATATATTCATTATATACTACTTAGCCTGTTAGTGATGTCTTGTTTATTTAATGTATGTTTAAATAAACCTGTCATGAAAATTACAGCCACTAAATTATTATATTTCATCAACGAATAAAAATAATTAGATTTAGAAGTTAATGCAAAAACTGCCTTATGTGAAGCTTATGAGTGTTGATCATTATATCTAAAAATAAAAAGCAACTGAATTTAGGCTAATAGTTTGGGCTCTGCTGTTAATCTTTAATAGCTATATGTAAGTAAGGGCTCCCTATATAGTTTACAGCATTATCTTTAAGAAACTTTTAGTTATAATTTAATTCATTTAAGGACAGACACAATTTTGTTCATTTAAACCACTGTTGAATAAAAATGAATAAAAAGCAATTTTGTAAAACTGCTGTACCGAATCCATACCGAACCGGGACTTCAAAACCGAGGTACGTACCGAACCGTTAGTTTTGTGTACCGTTACACCCCTAATTTGTGATATATTTACAGTAGGAAATTTACAAAACATCTTCATGGAACATGATCTTAATATCTTAATGATTTTTTGGCGTAAAAGAAAAAAAATTATTTTGACCCATTCAAAGAAGTGTTGGCTATTGCCACAAATATCCCCGTGAGATGCAGGACTGGTGTTATGCTCTGGGGTCACATATGAAATATATCTACGGCTTGTAAATTGTGTGCATTAGGTTTTCATTTGTGTGTAGCATATGTTCTCTTCTAACCTTTCTCTCTTGTTCTTTCTCAGAAGTATTTATCGAATATGAAAGAAGAGGACGGAGAAGAAGAGAGCATCGATGTGCCTAAGAGAAGGGTTACAAGGAGTTCACATTTTCTTAATGTACAGAGCGATATTTTAAAGGAGCAGGAAGGGATGCAGAAGGAGTTGGAGGAAATGATGTCTGTCCTCAAAGAAATGATTTTCAAAAACACAGTTTCAGAGAGTAGGATAGAGGAACAAGAGGCAAAGAAGTTGAAATTATCGTTAAACGTAGAAGAATTGGTAAATACACACATACATTTACATAGACAAAAAGACACACTGATGTCTTCTGTACAGTTCTGTCTCTTAAGATCACTGACTATTCATGTGTTCTACAGGAAAGGGATGCTGAAGAACTTCGGCAGCAGAACCATAAATATTATATTCTCAAGACCTGGGTCCAGGAGATGTTTAATAAGATCATGGACTGTAGCCACCCGGAAATTAAGGACCCCCTGAAACAGCTGCAAGTGGTGAATAATGCACAAATAATTCTGCCAATCTTGAAAGAATCTGTATTTGTTTTTGATATGATTTTAAAATGAAAATATGGTTCAGTAAAGTCAGCACACAGCAATGTGTGATAAAATGCAACACGCGAGCTGATGTTTTTGTAATTCTCCCTCCAGATTCGGGACTTTGTTCAGATAGTTAGAGCAGAGTTTACAGGAACTGCAGACAACTATTACTACACACGATTCAATTATACCTCGGAAAAGTGTCGGAACTCCAGAGTGGCCAATCGTATGTCTTGGATAACACCAAAAAGAAAGACGATTGACCTGAAGGCCAAACAAGCGTAAGTACTTTTACATGTTCATTTGTTTCAGTTTTGGTTGCCAGACACTGATTTATTGTTTTTTTTTTTTATTTCGTCATGTTTCAGAGATCAGGATTGGACCAGAACACCGAGAGAAAAGGAAAAGCCTAAAGCGTGGGAAAGGTCAGCACAATAGCACTGTCATGCATATTTTGCATATGTATAACGCTGTAACGATGCACTCGTGTCACGATTCCATGCAAACGCCTGAGCAAACTAAACTCACGATGCAATATTTATCGAGATATAAATAAAGAAGAGATGTTTTTTTTTTATTATTACTTAAATTATATTATTGTTATTATATTATTATCAGGACAAACAAATATTCCCCCATTGCATTACTATGTATTATATTCGACACTACATATAGCGGTTAATGTAGTAATGTCACTGAAACGTTCATCCGCGCGCACTCCTGTTATTAATGCACTTAGATAATCATATTACTAAAACTAGATGTGATCTGGTGATTTAAATGATGTTTGCGCTTTCACTTTGAGGAGTGTGTGTGCGCTTCAGATGATCAATGCAGGCAGTCACAGATCTAATCACAAGAAAGTAGATTTCAGATTCTCTGTCCGAGCCTGAACTTGCGGGCCGAGTTGGGCCGATATTTCCCGCCACTATCCTCGGGTCGGGCCCTTGATCAAGCATTTGAGTTTTTTAAAGTTTTTAAGTTAAGTTGAGTTTGGGTTTATTTATGAGACATGTTCAAGACCAATCGTGATCGCTCCCGCGCTTCCATGTCACGATTGCTGTCTGCTATAGTCGATTTGCTTCTTATTTATTAAATCCAGGCAATTGGCTGAGGAAACATTGATTCAAATTAAGACACAATTTATACTAAACAAAATTCACTTTAAAGAAATGCTTTCTACAAAACAAAACTTAATGAAGTGCTCAAAATCATTTCTGACCCACTCTTTGCACTTTTCATAATAACATTATAATATTTAAACATAAATATAAAGCAAAATACATTGTGTAATGGCTACAATAAGTATAGTAGGCTACATAGTACAGATAAATGTCATGTCTGAGGGATTTGAGCGAGCGTTGTTTGACTGGTGAGGGTTCATCAGTGGTAGGGCTGCAACAAACGATTATTTTAATAATCGATTAATCTAACGATTATTAGAACGATTGATCAACTGATCATTGATTATTGTCATTGACATCAACGACTAATCAGTCCATTTTTACCGATTATTCAGCTTTTTTAATTAGTTAAAACATTGAGTTATACATATTCTAACTATAATATATAAAAAAGAAAATCACTTCAGCTGTTGAAATGGTTGTTTTAATTAACTTTGAGCCAAGTTCTCAGAACTCAAATCACACACAAATGCTCTAAGCATTGTTTAATTTAATTTCATTGTAATTGAAAAAATAAATAATAATAAACTAAAATTAACTGCATTACAGACAAAAAAAAATAGATGTTTGAATGTAAACATCTCTTGGCAGCAGTATTAAGAGCTTCCTTTGTAAAGCAATAATAGGCCCCACTGCTTTTCTTAGAACTGAAACAGAAAAAGAGGACATTTACTTCAGGACACAAAGATTGTTAAAAATATTAATCTGCAAATGACATTGCAGACAAAATGACATAATATTAATCTCGTACATGACAATTGAGCTGCCAGATTCTCATTCACCTTTTAATTAACAATATGAAAAAGTACCTGACATGATATTCTTCCTAACATCAGCTTTTGTAAGTCTTCATGCATATGGAACAAAATACAGGCAAGTGATGAGACTATAGTGCCTAATAGTCTTATAATAATAAAAAGTCTTGACTCCAAGCTCAATCAAACTTTATTCTATGTTAAATAAATCATCACATTACTGTAATTATATTATTATTGTTAATATTATTACAATTATTAGTAGTATTGCATTCTCTAATAAAGAGATTTACAACTAGTTAGTTGTTTCCTCTTTAAGTGCTCCAACATGCACGTTGTGCTCCCGTGAAAAGTTTCGCCTTGCACGTCTCAATCAGCTCCTGGTTCAGTAGTCAGGGCACTGATCAGGACACGAATCAATGGGCTGATCCCTGATCAGTGCCCTGACTACTGAACTAGGGAGCTGATTGAGACGAAGCCTTAGTTTGAAGTTTTGTGAAACTTTCCCACATCTTGCTAGTTCTAGATTTGTTTGCACTTCGTCATTCGCACTGTTTTCTTCTACCGCAACATTTCTAAGGGCTGCAATACACTCTAGCGCTACAGCGCCCTAGCGGTCAAATTGCGATATTGCAGGCCCTTTCATTAGGTCACATGAGATCAAACGACTACTCGACAACAAAGATATTTGTCGACAATGTCGACTAATCGTTTCAGCCCTAATGAGTGGAGCGCTGGCATTGAGCTGAACATTACCGGTCCGCTTCACTCATTACAGGCTCGTTCTCATCAGAACGCCCACGTATTAAAAAATGGTCAGGTTTAAATCGGCTCTGGCTCATAATTATAGTTATGTGTCGGGCCGGGCTCGGACACAACGTGCACAGGCTCGGGTCAGGCTTGATTGTTTTTGAGCCTGATCTAAGCTCTACAAGAAAGCAGGTCAAAATGACTATTCTCAAACTGTAAATGTTTGGTTCTGCATTTACTCTATGGGATGAGTTTAGACTCAAAATGATTACTAATTGCTCACACATTTATCAAAGTTTTGGATTCATAACTATGTCTCTGTACAAATCGCTGCATATTCATGTAATTCTGTATTTTGCACACACACAAGTTAAAAGGCATTTGTTTGTGGATAGTAAAACGTGTCTGCAACATTTACCAAGTTCATGGATAAGTTTGTGTGCATTTATTAATCATTTTGAGTCTAAAATCATCCCATATTACTCACTCTCATGTTTTTTTTAGCACGCAAGCATTAAAGGTCCGTGTTTACTACAGTAAATCTGTTCACCATATAAAGCCATCGAGTCTATTCAGAAGACTTGGATTTGGATTAGACTCTCGATTATTTATACTTGATTATTTTTATGAGTGGACTTTAAATGGAGGGACAGAAATCTTTCTCTGGTTTCTTGAAAATGATCTTCATTTGTGTTTTGAAGTTAAATGAAAATCGTACAGGTTTGAAACGACATGAGGGTGAGTAGATGACGACAGGATTTACATTTCTGGGTGAATTAGACCTTATAAACACAGTAAGCTGAGCCTTGGATAAAACAACTCTATAACGCGAATCATAACGTTTACATCGTATATCGAGATATAAAAAAGCAATGTATTGTTACACCCCTAATGTATGATGTTGCATATGCACATTGAAGATACTGCTTCTGATAACATTCTTTATCTCTGTTACTGTTTCAGTCAAGTCTTCAGTGATTCTGCTGATGGTCATATACCGTTGGTGTATATGGACTTAATGAAGGACCATGAACATGCACGGATCCGCTATCAGGATGAAAAGGAAAATATGTATGTTTCTTGTGCACAACCATGTGTTTGATTTCTTCACACTCTCAATCTGTTGGAAATCTGGGAACTGAAGACAGTAACAGTGTTTGACCATCTTTTTGTCTTGTGTGTTTTTGTGCAGAAAGAAGAAGATAGACGGCTTTAGAGAGCACTTAGGCTTACTTAAGAAACAGGAGGCAAAGAACAGTGAAGCCATAACACAAATGGAAAAGAAACTTGAGTACCTGGAGTCGTGCAAATTTGACCCAATCCCTATAAGAGATAAGGTAAGCACATCGTGTCCCATCTAAAGCCGTCACACCACCACACATCCAAATGTATTAAAGGACTGTAGGGCTGATCTCATCATTTTGCTTTTGCCTCACCAGGTCAGAACATTATGTGAGCAGCTCTCTGCTTTTTACAACGAGACCTTTGATTCTTTCAGCTGCGCTGGTTTCATATTAGAAGTGCTGCCAAATTTGGAAGAATGGCTTTATGACATGATAGAAGTCATGCCACCTGAGAGATGCTGCGAAATACGAACAAAGTTTTTTAAAGCCTATGCTATCAAGTAAGATATAAAAATGCATGTCTTCATGACACAAGCCCATAAAGCTACTGTGATGATCATCAGTGGCTATTATAATCGTATCATTTGTGTGATCTCTTGATAATCTCCCTCCTTTACAGTGAAAGGAAAAAGAAACAACTCGAGTTGGAAGCAAGGCGAGAGAAACGGAGGAATAAAAGACTGGAGATAGCTTTTGCTCCTCCTCCACCGAAAATAGTAAGGGCCACACAGAACCAGCACTACATACCCCTTACTTTTGTCTTGCTCATCAAATATTGTAACATGGATCCATAGTGTGATGCTAACTTAAAAATCATGTCTCTATTGCAGACCACAAAAATACCCGTGCCACGCATCCTGCCTCCAATCAAAACTATAAAGGAAAAGAAACCGGGGAAAATCGAGAGTACATTGCATGAGGGATCTCTGAGGAACTCCGGCCTCCTCCACTGCCCTCTCCAGGCTCTAAAAAGAGACAGACAGACAGACAGACAGACAGACAGGATAGATAGATAGGTGGGTGGATAGATAGATAGACAGACAGGATAGATAGATAGATAGATAGATAGATAGACAGACAGACAGACAGACAGACAGGATAGATAGGTAGGTGGATAGATAGATAGACAGACAGACAGGATAGATAGATAGGTGGGTGGATAGATAGATAGACAGACAGACAGACAGATATAGATAGATAGATAGACAGACAGACAGACAGGATAGAGTTTATCATGGGGAGGAGGAGCAGGGAACAGGGGACTCACTTCCGGGTGTCTGAAGCTGAAGGGGCCCGTCGTCGTCCACGAGGCAGGGGAGGAGTCAGAGAGCCGCCCATCGAAGGGTTTCCAGCGCCATCGCCTGGAGGAGTTCACCCGGCTGGTGGAAGGCCGGATGGCAGTGCGCTTTGGGAACTGGACTCTATCTATCAAGAGGGAGCGGAGGAGTCGCCAGCGTTTGCCTGAGGCCGGAGTGGCCCGTCGTCGTCGCCAAGGTGCTGGAGCAGTCAGAGAGCCGTCCATCGAAGGGTTTGTTATTGCAAATTTATAGCAATAAATCACATGAACATAAAAATCACAAATTAATTACTCTTACCCACGGAACAAAGCTGTCTCTCATTACTAGTTTTACTTGATCTTAGTGCTGCATTCGACACCATAGATCACAAAATACTCTTAGATCGTCTACAAAATTACACTGGTACTCAGGGACAGGCATCATATCTATCAGAGCATTACCAAGTTGTCTATTTAAATGGGGAACAATCTAAGATAACGTCGGTAAATTATGGAGTGCTGCAAGGATCTGTGTTAGGCCCTCTGCTATTCTCAATATATATGACCTGTAGAGGGCTGGGTATTGACACCAATTTCACAATTCGATTCGATTTCGATTCACAAGCTATCGATTTTCGATTCTTTTCGAGTCAATTCAATATCGATTATTTTGGATATGTATCAGGTATAATACATGGAAAATTTTCTCAAGGAAAACAAATTTCTGAACTAATGTTGTAAACTATGGGAGTCAGTTGATACTACATGATCCTACTAATATTGAAGGTACAAATTAACAGATTTGTATACAAACACTTAAATGACACTAAATTATGTTATATATATTTATATATATAACTTTACAATTACATAATCATAATTGTACTGCAATTAGATGTTTGAAATATAAACATTTAAATGGTGGCTGCATAAAAACTTGCCAGATGTATTCATACATGCATTAAATATTGAAGAACATTGACTATGAATAGCCTATGTAATGTGGTGCATATAATTAGCAAAATGCTCCTCTAGAGTTAATTTTTCTAGCTGACTAACGAGTTTATGGACACTGGAAATGTTTTTTCTGAGGAAAATGTGACATGACATTTACAAGCAGTTTTGCTCCGCGCTGCCAGTTCTCTTGAGCTGAGCTGCGGCAGAGCGATCTCGCACCACAGTGCCAAAATAGTATTTATGTTTTTGAATTTTGTAAAACAAAACAAAAAATAGATGTAATTTGAAATGTGAGACTTTGTTTCACATCAATAGTAATAAAGCACAAACATTGTAGCACGCCTCCCATCCAATAAATCGCAATAATCTTTATTTCATTCATTAACTTAAAACAGGAGGACTAATCGATTCTTGGGATTTAAGAATCGATATTGTTTTGTAAAAGTAAGAATCGATTAAAATCGAGAAATCAATATTTTTTACCCAGCCCTAATGACCTGTAATTTTCTCCTATTAAATTCAGATAAGACTGAGGTATTAATTATTTGACCAAAAACTGGTACACAGAATCTCTTAAATTATAACTTGCATTTAGAAGGATGTACTGTTACTTCATCTGCTACAGTTAAAGACATGGGTGTTATATTAGACAGCAACTTGTCTTTTGAAAATCATATTTCAAATACTACAAAAACAGCCTTCTTCCACCTCAGAAACATCGCTAAGCTACGGAACATGCGATCTGTCTCTGATGCGGAAAAGTTAGTTCATGCATTCATGACCTCTAGACTAGATTACTGTAATGCACTACTAGCTGGCTGTCCTGCATCCTCAACAAACAAGCTGCAATTAGTCCAAAATGCAGCTGCTAGAGTTCTTACTAATTATAAAGTATTGCTACTGACCTAAAAGGCCCTAAATGGTTTAGCTCCTGTGTATTTAACTGATCTTCTATCGCCTTATAACCCCTCACGATCTTTAAGATCACTAAACTCTGGGCTTCTGGTAATACCGAGGATATCTAAGTCCACTAAAGGAGGAAGAACGTTTTCATATTTGGCACCTAAACTATGGAATTGCCTTCCTAATAAGATTCGCTCCTCCAGTTTAAATCTAGATTAAAGACGCATCTCTTTAGCCAGGCATTCACATGATGCATCTCCCAACCTTGTACTCTATAGTTATATCAGTGCACATGATTGTCTTTGGTTAATGCTTTGAACAGCAGCTACGCTAATTATTTTTCTGTTCTGTTTTATCTCGGGACGCCCATCTCGAGGTAACTAGAGAGTCCGTCAGCTCCAGTCTGGATCAAGCCTCTCGTAAAGACTGCAGATGACCAACACCTGTGAAGAGACGACTCCAACTCCTGGGAGGACTTCAGATGACCAACACCTGTGAAGAGACGACTCCAACTCCTGGGAGGACTTCAGATGACCAACACATGTGAAGAGACGACTCCAACTCCTGCGAGGACTTCAGATGACCAACACCTGTGAAGAGACGACTCAACTCCTGCGAGGACTTCAGATGACGCAGCTCTGCATCAACACGCACCCATGCTCATCTCTATATACCATATTCATTAACAACATGTATTCTTATTTCACTTATGTCTGTGCCTTTATTATATTGATTAATAATAGATTGTTAGCTAATCTGTGTGCTTTGTATGTGCATTTCTGAAATAAATAGCATGGACAAATCACTTTCAATTGTAATGTAGACACATACATTATCTGTGAAGCTTCTTTGAAATGATATGTATTGTGAAAAGCGCTATACAAATAAATGTGAATGAAGTTAACAACTGGATGTGCCAACTTTCTTCAGTTAAATAAAGACAAAACTGAACTCACTGCATTTGGAAACAAAGATACAATTCTCAAGGTGAAAGCATACCTTGAGGCTAAAGGTCCCCTAGTGAAAAAAAAGTATGCTAAGTATACTTGCAGCCAGACTAATTATCAGTATACTTGAAGTGTGTTAATGATTAGTTAACTTGAAATGTGCTATTTTGAAACAACTCATTTTGTACTAAGTATATTTTAGTTGTAAATAAGTTGTATTAAAGCATAATTTGAAGTGTATTTAGTGTACTTTTATATGCTAAATTGGAACAACTTTAAGTATACTTAGTATGCTTTAATTATAGAGACTAATTACATGCTTGATTAGTGATATTAAATGTGCTTTATTTGCATTATAAGTATACTTTGTGTTATAAGTATACTTTATTTGTGTTATAAGTATACTTTAATTGTATTATAAGTACATTTATTTGTGCTGTAAGTATATTTTATTTGTGTTAAGTGTACTTTATTTTATTATAAGTATATTTATTTGTGTTTTAAGTACATTACAAATGAATTACCAGTGTCTTCAAAACACACAAGCAATATACTATGAATATATATATTTTTTTTCAGGTTTATTTACTTTACCTTCCCTAAATACAAAAAATATACACTTTGTAGTCAATAACAATATAATGTATTATTGCTTAGCTATACATTGTACAGTATACTTTGAATTACATAATGTCACACAATACAGTAGTTTAAATGAGCTACCAAGGCTGTGAAGAGACAGTCCATTAACAAGCCCAAAAACTTCACATGGTTTCAGCAAAACTAAACAAAATGATCTTACTATGTTTTTCATTAAAACAACACTGGAAGATAAAAAAAAACATTATTGGACCAATTCCACTGATCCTCTATACACAAATATAAATTACATTATATTCACTTTTCTGATGAGCTGCTCAATTTTACACTTGTGTCTGATGGCCGCTTGCACATCAGAGGCAGTTGACAGCAAAAACTCGTGAAGAAACAGCATCTGTGAACAGAATATACAAGACATAAGGTCAAACAGCGTTCATACAACTTTTATTCACGTTTACATTAGTCTTACTTATTACTTACCTCCAAACAGCAGGACTTTTTATTCAGTTCTTTTCGGCATCGCGTAACGTTATTCCGAACCAGTTTGTCGTCGCCATCAAGGTCTGCAAGGCTGCAAACCTCCGGTGAGTGAGAGACGAGCGGAGCGTCAGACAGACAAACAGCAGCTCTGCCTCTGATTGGCTGCAGGCGGTGAACAACATAATCTGATTGGTCACAGACCAAGTTGAAGAGACATTTGAATTCCGATAATACTCAACTCATATTTTCTTGCTGTATTTTAGTGTGCTGTTGGTTTAATATAGATCTGTGTGTGCGATTGTAACACGATTCTTCTCTGCCCGTGTAAACTCATTAAACATATTTACACTTAAAGCACAACTACAGTAGGGCTTGTACACTAAAAATGGGCTTTTAATGCATTAGTCATATTTGAACACTTATTTATTAATGCTTAATTATAAAACTTAAGCATGAATAAATAACCTTATACATCAAATTTAACTTTAAATATACGTACTATAAATTTAAATATAATATACTTTTTAATATACAAATTAAGGATATTTAATATGTATTTTTAAAATGTGCTTTCAGTGCATTGTTAGAATGACAAATTTGAGCACAGTTTAAAATATACTAAAAAAATATTTAAAGTAATGTTCAAATAAGTACGCTTTTAAAAAAAACACAGAACATTCATTTTAAGTATATTTTTTTCTAAAATATATTACTCTAAAATATACTAAAATACAATTATTTAAAAGTGCATTAAAAGTTACATTGTGAAAATATGATGCTAATATACTTTTTAAATGTTTAAAGATGGTACAATTTTTGTTAGTATATTTACAATATACTATTGATCAAGAGAATATATTTGAAATACAATAAAGTATACTTTTTTTTCACCAGGGGAGTCACACAGCAATGCAAAAAAAGTAAGATTTCTGAACGATTTTGATGATTATATTTCATGATAAAGTTTAGATACCGGAGACATGTAACAAATACAATTTTTTGTTAGTGTTCTCAGTAGTTAATAATGTTTTACATTTTATATTTTACATTTGCAGTTAGATTAATGTTCAGGACACTTTGCTTAATTATAAAATGTATTTTAGAGTTAATTTCCATGCAAATTTATATAAAAAATGTCCTGGGGACTGAAATGTTACCCATTTGGTGGAATGGCTCTTTGAACAATCTCATTTGCTTTTTCAATTCAGCTCAAAAAAATGACAATAGCACCACTCATTCTTGAGGCAGACAAGACTACGTTAGATCTTATTGAATCATATTCAGCTCATATTTCATTGTCACACTTTAATGGGTAAATTAATTCATTGAATGGACACATTAAGCACAAACGTGTAAGGCTTGTATTTGTACACACAGCATTGAAACGATGGAGTGTGTTGTGGTCGCTTCATCTGACAGGAGCTTCTTCCACAGGCTTCTGGCTGCTTTATTTTAAAACAGCTCCAGATGGCGCTGTTCTCCACACTCTAGTGGTGGGAAGTCCGGATCATTTTACTGACTCGGATCTTTGAATCTCGTTCAGCAAAATTAACTAATCTTTTTTCAAGTCATTTCGTTCATTTCAGCAGAATCTATTTAAAATGTTGCATTTTTCAACACATTTAGTACTTTTGGAATAAAAAAATTAACTATAAGCTAATGCAGCCATGGCCAAACTTTGAGAAACAAATGATTAATTAATTGCTTAGCTTGATTCAGTCTATGTCTGTGTTTTCCCACGGAATTGGGCTACTTCGTCACTGTTGCCACGGGCTGTTTTTCATGTTTGCGGTTTGAATCGACCCCAATTATATGATATTTAGCCCCGGGAATGCGAATTTTAGTAGGCAACCCAATAGTAGGCATGCCAAAAAAACACATATTTAACCCCCCAAATGCGATTTTTACTGGAGATGCCCCCCTGAAACGAGATTGGGCTTGTTTTGTGCTAGTTTTGAGTAGCAATTGGGCGGGTTTTGTTGTGAAAACCTGGCAACCCTGGTCTATGTATGCAGTCTGTTAGTTCACCTCACCTCCCGATCCAAATTTTTTTTCAAATCGTTTACCTCTCGTCTTCGGGTTCGAGCCGTTAGTTCTGTCATCATGTCTGATGCTCTGATCTGGCCGTGACAGCCGAGTAAGGCGTCCGGAAACAGATTTGATTAGTTCATCTCTCGAGTCTCGGGTTTGAGTCGTTCGTTCATCAAGTCCCAGCTCCATAGGCAAGGCTGCAGACAGTCACCGGAAACAGAAAAGATTAGTTCATCTCGAGTCTTTGAGTCGTTCGTTCAAGTCCCCATAGGTTGAATGCAGAAACAAAAATGATTAGTTCATCTCTCGAGTCAGTCTTCGGGTCCTAGTCTTGTTCTTTTGTCACGTGACCGCTTCCCGGGTTCAGTGTCTCGCAACATATACAACATTACAGTCGTATTATTCTCAGATAGCACACGCACATCGCGGAGACGTCTGTGAAAGAGCGTAGCGTCTGATTAAGATCGGATTCCATTTTTATAGTTCGACTGATATCGTTTTTAAATGCGCCGTCTTCCTTACCTCTAAATGACGTCTATACGACTAACCTTAAACATTCAAAATAGTGCTGCTCACCCATGTGTCGACGGTGGATCAGAGCAAGCAAGCAGAGCTCGTAATACAAATTAAAAAAATTGTTTAGAAAGTGAAATAACTAATTATATCAAATGCATACACTCATTACATATTATATTTAACATTTAACTATTTTGCAAGCAACGAATAAAAAACATTCTGATGAGATTGCATTTTTCCCCCCCAAGTACGTGCATCCCATACGTGTAAAAACGAAACCAGTAGAAACAACCATCATGGTTTCACTTGCCCAGTTGGTCTTACTATATTAACGTTTGCGAGGGCACCATAAACTTAAATTGCGTTTTGCTTTGCGCAGGATAATAGAATACATACATACTCGGAATAAGCATTGTGTACATGGACTTTTTAATAATGCTAATGATTAGCAAAGACTTCATATCTGGTTACAAAAAAGAATATATAAATTAGCAAAAAGCATATGAACACTTTTCTGTAACCCATCATTCACATCGGCCTTATTTGATACCTCTGTAATAGGAAAAATGTGTATAATTGATTCCACATTTGATGTGACCCACCTTTCATGCCCACTGCTATTCTACCTGCTTATTATAGTTCACATTTCTTGTGTCATATTTTGCAGACTCTTCTTTAACCTACCATGCTTGACTGTTGCCTAGAATTTCAAGTGTGTAATATTACAAGCTTGGTGATTGGAGTAAAGGTTTAGTTTATACCATGGTCTATATAAGGAGTGATTCACAGCTTTATTCAATACACACCTAGGGCCTGTTCTTCGTACCTCGTTAACTCAGTTAGCTGGATTTGATTGTTGACGATTTGGCATGATCTTGGATTGTTTGGTTCTTCGACGCTCATCCTGGACTTGCTGTCATAGCAACAGGTCCGTAAGCTTAAACCTGCTCGCGAGCAAGCTTATTTCATGTAAACAGGATTAGATTGCATCTTGAGGTGATAGTTAAAATCTGTCCCAGCCACTTCTACTTTATTACAAGAGTTCATTACTGAACCAGCGGCAATAATAATCATTTTAAATAATAATAATATACAAATTTTAAATTGTATATGTATATGAGAATGTATATAATTTTATAATGTTGTGTATAATACTATAGACACAGCCACTTGATTGAGCGATTTATTTGTGATGGAATAATTACTTTATAATTTTATTGGAGGTTTGCACACATGTTGTACAGTTAATCTGAGCCGTGCATTAATTTAAGTGATGACGGATGTGTTGGAGTAGTTTTCTCTCCCTCCAGCAGGAGGCGTTGTAGTTGTTACGAGTGTTATGTTTAACCTTTACTAGAAGAAGAGTTAGAAAAACAGCACATGTGAATATATGGCTGACAGCAGAATCCACTTCTGACGTGATCTATATTCATCCTTCTTTGTTGTCTTACAGAAAGCATTGCTTGTGAGTATTTTATGTTTAATATGAGGCTTAAAGACAATATTTGTGAACATTTATTATTATGATTATATTTCATAGTTTTTAGTTTTGATGAATGTTAGCCAGACTTTGCATAATACATGTGAACTTACTTTAGAATACAGTCTACATGCTGTTTATTTGTTTCTTTTTGTAGTTTCACTCTGTCGATAATTGAAGGATACGTCAATAAAAGGACATCACACCTGTCAATTGTTGAGGAGTTTATCTATCTGCATAGCTGTGTCTGAGTTTAACAGTGAGGGCAGAACAGTGAAAAAGCACCTATCTACGTGACAACAAGTGGATGTTACTTCAGCCTCAGCATATTCAACTATGTCTGATGAAGGGAGAAAAAGCGCAGCGTCCGTCTGCTCCAAGAAATCGCATCGCTCCAAGAGCTCTAAAAGTTCAGTTAAATCATCTGCCAGTATAGCCGCTCTCAATGCTCGAGCTAAAGCTGAAGCAGCTCGTACAAGAGCAGAATTTGCAAAGATGGAAATTGAAATGAAAGTTAAGAAAGCAGAGCTTAAAGTAGAAGAGGTGCGTCTGGATGCCACACTACAAGCACTACAACAGCAGTGCGATGCAGAAGCCGCACAAGCTGAGGCGTATGTCTTCGAGAAAGCGGCCACCGATCTTGAAGAAGAATCTGCATCGGGGTCCGTGAAGGTAGATCCCACAGAACGTACTTGTGACTATGTAAAACGCCAAATAATCCTAAAGGCAGATTCAAGTCCATTTGGCAACACAGAGCACAATGATACTCTAGCAACAACTGTCCCATACGTGCCATCAAAACAGGAACCACACCAGTCTATGGACACAGAGTATGTCCATATATCGCCGAGCGCAGACAAACGTAAAGATGTTCCCCAATGTTCCCAAGGCATTCCTGTGCGGAAACCTACATTTGGAGCATTACCGACACATCAAAGTACGGGTTACACTCCACAAGATGGCAATATGACTGATATAGCCAGGTTTCTAGCACGACATGATTTGCTCACTGGCGGCCTCAGGAAGTTCAGTGACAAGCCAGGTGACCATTGGGGATGGAAATCTTCATTTAACAATGTTATTGATGATTTGAACCTGTCTGCTAGCGAAGAATTTGACTTGATGATCAAATGGCTCGGAGCTGAGTCCGTTCAATATGCAAAACGTCTGAGAGCAGTGTATATTAACAGACCCTCTGAAGGATTGGGCAAAGTATGGGAAAGACTGGACGAGTGCTATGGCTCCCCTGAAGCCCTGGAGAAGGCGCTACTCGACAGACTTGAGTGTTTTCCAAGAATCTCCAACAAAGACCCATACCTCTTGAGAGAACTTCAGGATCTTCTCCTAGAGATAGAGGCTGCAAAGGACGAAGGCTATATCCCAGGCCTACTGTACCTCGACACTGCAAGGGGCATTCATCCTATTGTGGAGAAGTTACCCTTCGGTCTGCAAGAAAAGTGGATCTTAGACGTATGGGTCTAAATACAAGGAGGAGCATTCTGTATCGTTTCCACCATTCTCAGCATTTGTCGGCTTCATTAGCAGGGAATCAAAAATGCGCAACGACCCAAGCTTTAAGCATTCAATGCAACCCGGCCTTGTACCCACTAAGATGAGGTTTCAGGACAAGCAGAGAAAAAGAGAGAAGCAATCTCAGTCATCCGGACCGAAGTGATCAGCACTGAGCCGAATCTGACTACAGGAACAAACATTCATGACCCAAATAAAGAATGCCCAATCCACAAGAAACCTCACGCGCTTAAAAAATGCAGAGCTTTCAGAGAAATGCCTTTGGAGGAGCGTAAGGTCTATTTGAGGAGGAATCTGATATGTTTCCGATGTTGCGCATCCACTAATCATCAGGCAAAAATATGTAAAGCCGAGACCTTTTGTGCAGAATGTAACTCCAACTCACACATTACTGCTCTTCACCCTGGTCCTGCACCTTGGGCAACCACCACAGAGCCTGCTTCCGACAACGGCGGGGAGCGCATTATAGCTTTACCTACGGCCACGTCTACATGTACGCAAGTCTGTGGAAGTGAAGTTGAAAGTCACTCATGTGGCAAGATCAGTCCTGTATTAATTTATCCACAGGGCTCCCCTGAGAAGAAACTCAAAACCTACGCTATTTTGGACGACCAAAGCAACCGGTCATTTGACAGATCTTCAATCTTCGATATGTTTGGCATCACCAAAGGCTGCTTCCCGTACAAGCTGAGAACCTGTGCAGGCCTTGAGGAAGCTACGGGGAGGAGAGCATACAACTTCATCATCGAATCTGTTGATAGCAAGTCACGCTTAAAGCTCCAAACACTTATCGAATGCGACATGCTGCCGGACAATCGCAATGAGATTCCTAGACCTGAAGCTGCTCATAACCATTCCCACCTTCAAGACATTGCATCCGACATTCCAGATGTTGATCCTGACGCTAAGATTCTGCTTCTCATTGGTAGGGATGTTATTCAAGCAAACAAAGTTCTTGACCAACGAAATGGACCTCCAAATGCACCCTTTGCTCAGAAGCTAGCTCTAGGATGGGTGATTATTGGGAACATTTGCTTGGGTGGAGCTCACACACCCGTGCAGGCAAGCGTTTTCAAGACGAATATTTTGGACAATGGTCGCCCAAGTCACTTCCTTCCATGCAAGAACTTCATTCAAGTAAAGGAACGCATCATCCCACAAAGCCACAACAAGGTCAGTCTCCCTAACCATACTAAGAACAGGTCCATCGGAGAAACCGTGTTCCAACAAACAAGTTTGGATGAGAGACCTGGTTACTCTCAAGAAGAAACGGCCTTCCTGCAGATAATGAATAAGGAAGTCTATCAGGATAATACAAATAGTTGGGTTGCTCCGCTGCCCTTTCATTCACCTAGGCCACGCCTTTCCAACAACAAGCAGCAAGCCGTCCAGCGCCTAGCTTCAGTTTGTCGTATGCTGAGCAAACGTCCTCACATGAAAAGTCACTTCCAGGAATTTATGCAAACCCTCTTTGACAATGGCCATGCGGAAATAGCGCCACCCCTTACTGGACAAGAAGAGTGCTGGTACCTTCCCTTCTTCGGAGCGTATCACCCCCGCAAGCTGGACCAAATAAGGGTTGTCTTCGACTCTAGCGTGCGACATGAAGGAGTGTCCCTCAATGACGTCCTTCTTACCAGTCCGAATCTCAACAACAGCCTGCTGGGAGTGCTCATGCGTCTCCGTGAACAGAAGGTAGCTGTAACAGCCGATATTAGCAAATGTTCCATTGCTTTGAGGTCAGGGAGGACCATCGGAATTTTTTGCGTTTTCTCTGGCACCAGAATAACGATATGGAACAACCAATTGTGGAGTACCGAATGACGGTACACATCTTCGGCAACAGCCCATCGCCTGCAGTGGCAACCTATGGACTCCGGAGGGCATCAGAAGATCAAGAGAAAAGAGACAATACAACAAAACATCTTGTGGAACGTCATTTTTATGTCGACGACGGGCTTGTCTCCCTGCCATCAAGTACCGAGGCCATCTCTGTCATTCAAAAGGCTCAAGAAACCTTGGCCTCATCTAACTTGAGGCTGCATAAGATCGCCTCTAATGACATCACAGTAATGAAAGCATTCTCCAAGGAGGATCTTGCAAAGGGTCTGAAAGATCTCGACTTAGGAGCAGACAGTCCACCAATGCAAAGGAGTCTTGGAATAAGCTGGGACATTGCAACAGATGAGTTCACCTTTCAAGTGTCTACCGCTGAGAAGCCCTATACTCGCAGAGGGGTACTTTCCATCATAAACAGTTTGTATGACCCTCTAGGTTTCGCAGCTCCGGTCAGCATCAAAGGCAGGGCCCTTTTGAGAGAGCTTTCAACAGATGCAGGCGAATGGGACGACCCACTTCCAGAACGAATGCGAGAAGAATGGAGTACATGGAAGGAATCCCTGAAGCATCTTGAACAAGTGTGAATACCAAGAATGTATACATCCATATCCTTCTGTGGTGCAGCCAAAAGGGAGCTTTGTATATTCTGTGACGCGTCCACCAAAGCTATTGCTGCAGAAGGCAAGAGCGAACTTGGATTTGTGTTTGGCAAAGCTAAACTTGCCCCACAACAAGAGATAACTATCCCGAGGCTGGAACTATGTGCAGCTGTTCTTGCCATCGAGATTGCAGACTTGATTTCAGAGGAGATCGATGTTCCATTCCATTGTACAAGGTTCTTCACAGACAGCAAAGTAGTACTTGGATACATACAAAATGAATCCAGAAGATTCTATGTCTATGTGTGTAACCGAGTTCAAAGGATTAGAAAATCATCCAGCCCAGAACAATGGAACTACGTGCCGACAGATTTAAACCCAGCCGATGTAGCTTCCAGGTCCATTCCAGCAAACACTCTAATGTCCAGCATGTGGCTCAAAGGACCAGATTTCCTGCTACGAGCGCACGCAAAAGAGACCAAGTGCTGTTTTGAGTTACTCGGTCCAGACTCTGACCCTGAGGTTCGCCCTACGGTGACAGCCTTTGCAACTGGTCTCATAGACTCTTTCCTAGATCCAAGTCGTTTTGAGTCCTTCTCAACCTGGACATCACTGCTTAGAGCAATGGCAAGACTCATTCATATCACCAGATGCTACAAGGGAAATGCTTATGGAAGCAAGTGTCAAGGTTGGCACATTTGCAAAAATATCACCCCAGAGGACTTTGGGAAAGCAAAAGGCATTATTCTGAGCTGTCTTCAACACAAGACTTATCCCGAAGTCTTTGCATGCATCGAAGCCCAGAAAGAGATACCAAAGCAAAATCCACTCAGAAACCTGTCGCCCTTCAAAGATGATACTGACTGCCTTAGAGTTGGAGGTCGTCTTTCACAAGCCGACATGCAAAATGATGAAGCACATCCTTTCATCATCCCAGGAAAGCACCATGTGAGTACACTATTGGTACGTCATTACCACCAACAAGTACAGCATCAGGGACGCCATTTCACAGAGGGCGCTGTGAGAACAGCCGGATTATGGATTGTTGGCGGAAAACATTGCATCAGCTCCATCATTCACCACTGTGTCAAATGTCGCAAACTGAGATGGAAAACAGAAACCCAAAAGATGTCCGACCTACCAACCGATCATGTAACTGTTTGCCCACCATTTACTTACGTTGGTGTCGATGTCTTCGGACCCTGGACTATCAGTTCTCGTCGAACTCGTGGAGGTCTTGCCAATAGTAAGAGCTGGGCCGTCATTTTTACCTGCTTGGGTACCAGGGCCATCCATATCGAGGTAATCGAGTCAATGGAGTCATCCAGTTTCATCAACGTACTCCGCGGCAGCGGAAGCGTCAGCCCTCGTGTGAAGCCCTCCTCGCGTGAAGACCGAAGAGTGTAAAGACATCGACTCTACTCTGTGCGACTCCACTCGAGCAAGGACACCGACAAGGCACTTGAGTATAGCTATATATATACTTTGTCCACTTTTGTGTTTTCCTTGTTTTCATCTGTTTATTTGTCTGACCTGTTTTCATAATGTGCTTCCAAATCTCTACTATTACCACACACACCCGTAAATCACGCTCAGGACATTCTAGACGCCGGAATCCTAATAATCTGCGTACTGTACCTATTTCCTCTGCTACATTAATGTCCATTCCAATTGGTCTCTGGAACTGCCAGTCTGCTGTAAACAAAGCAGACTTTATTTCATCTCTTTCCACTCATTCACATCTCAGTTTCATGGCTCTAACTGAGACCTGGATCAAACCAGAAGACACTGCCACTCCTGCAGCTCTCTCAAATAATTTCTCTTTTTCACACACCTCTCGCCCGATTGGGAGGGGCGGAGGTACTGGTCTGCTCATCTCAAATGATTGGAAATTTGAACCCATTCCTTCTTTATCTGGCAACTGCTCATTTGAATCACACTCAATCACGATCACTCACCCTGCTAAAATCCATGTTGTAGTTATTTATCGCCCTCCAGGTCAACTGGGTAACTTCTTGGAGGAGTTGGATATGTTACTCTCTCACTTCCCCGAGGATGGCACTCCTCTGGTGCTGCTCCGTGACTTCAACATTCACCTTGATAAACCACAGGCTGCAGACTTCACCACTCTTCTGACCTCATTCGACCTTAAGCGAGTATCTACTACAGCTACTCACAAATCAGGTAATCATCTGGACCTTATCTACACGCGCTACTGCTCCACCGACGACCCTTTAGTTACTCCATTGCACACCTCTGATCACTTTCTCATCACTCTTAACCTCCTACTGACACAACACACACTCCTCCCCAGATCACCTTTCGGCGTAATCTACGCTCACTCTCTCCCTCCCGTCTATCCACTATGGTTTCATCCTCACTCCTTCATCCACCACCACCTGCTCAGTTCTCAGCACTGGACACTAACAGTGCTACTGACACTCTTTGCTCCACTCTAACATCTTGCTTAGACAACTTCTGTCCCGTTTCAACCAGGCCAGCCCGCACCACTCCCTCTGCCCCCTGGCTGTCTGATGTTCTCGGCGAACATCGCTCTGGGCTCCGGGCGGCAGAGAGGAAGTGGCGAAAAACTAAAAACACTACTGACCTGACCCTGTATCAGTCTCTCCTTGCTTCTTTCTCTGCTAATGTCTCCACTGCTAAATCTACATACTACCACAACAAAATCAACAACTGCTCTGACTCTCGTGCACTTTTCAGAACGTTTTCTTCGCTCCTTTGTCCCCCCCCCCCTCCTTCATCAACTCTTACAGCTGACGACTTTGCATCATTTTTCACAAATAAAATCTCCTCCATCAGCAGCCAATTCTCCACACCACAAACCGACACGCACATCTCAACAACCATCACACATACGCTCCCCTCTTTTTCTCTGCTCTCTGAAGCTGAAGTCTCCAAACTCATCCTTTCCAACCACCCCACTACCTGTCCACTTATCCCCACTCACCTCCTTCAGGCCATCTCTTCTTCTGTTACTCCTGCACTCACTCATATTGTCAACACCTCTCTTCACACCGGGACCTTCCCCACAGCATTTAAGCAGGCTCGGGTAACCCCACTGCTTAAGAAACCCTCTATGAACCCAGCACTCTTAGAAAACTACAGACCGGTATCCCTTCTGCCTTTCATTGCAAAGACACTCGAGCGAGTTGTTTTTAACCAGCTCTCTACGTTTCTTGAACAGAACAACCTCCTGGATATCAACCAATCTGGCTTCAAAAGTGGCCACTCAACTGAGACTGCCCTGCTCTCGGTTACTGAAGCACTGAGACAGGCAAGAGCGGCTTCCAAATCCACAGTACTTATCTTACTGGATTTGTCTGCTGCTTTTGACACAGTTAACCACCAGATCCTCCTGTCAACTCTCATGAAGATGGGCATCTCAGGAACTGCTCTCCAGTGGCTCAAGTCTTACCTCTCAGGTAGGTCCTTCAGAGTGTCATGGAGAGGTGAAGTGTCTAAGTCACATCATCTAGCAACTGGAGTTCCGCAGGGCTCAGTGCTTGGACCACTTCTCTTCTCCATCTACATGTCATCACTGGGAACTGTCATTCAGAAACATGGCTTTTCCTATCATTGCTATGCTGACTCAACTCAACTTCTCATTTCAACCAGATGATCCCACGGTTGGTGGTCGTATCGCTGCCTGCCTAACAGACATTTCTGCCTGGATGAAGGAACATCACCTGCAACTCAACCTTGCAAAGACAGAACTGCTTGTGGTCTCAGCCAACCCAGCACTTCATCATAATCTCTCCATTCAGCTAGGATCATCAACCATAACTCCGTCCAGGACAGCCAGGAATCTTGGAGTTGTGATTGATGATCAGCTAAAATTCACTGACCACATCACTGCAACATCCCGGTCCTGCAGATTTGCGTTATACAATATTAGGAGGATCAGACCCTTCCTATCAGAGCAGGCCACACAACTCCTGGTCCAAGCTCTTGTTCTCTCCAGACTGGACTACTGTAATGCTCTTCTAGCGGGCCTTCTGGCATGCACTATCAAACCCTTGCAACTGATCCAGAATGCAGCGGCGAGGGTGGTCTTTAACGAGCCGAAGAGAGCGCACGTCACGCCTCTCTTCATCAGTCTGCACTGGCTGCCAATAGCTGCTCGCATCAAATTCAAGTCACTGGTGCTCGCCTTCAAAGCAACCACTGGCTCTGCACCAATATACCTAAACTCGCTTGTTCAGACTTACACACCCTCCAGGAGCTTACGTTCTGCCAGTGAACGACGCCTTGTAGTGCCATACCAAAGAGGCATGAAATCACTCTCACGGACCTTTTCCTGGACCGCCCCCACCTGGTGGAATGACCTGCCTATTGCAATTCGAGCAGCAGAGTCTGTAGCCATTTTCAAAAAACGGCTAAAGACACGTCTTTTCCAGCAGCACCTAACCAATCAAGAATAGCACTTAACATTCCATTCAATTCATTTTCTGTCTGTCTAATTTATTTAAAAAAATAAAAATAAAAAATAAATAAAAAAGTTGCTGTTCTAGTTGCTAGTTGCTTCTATTGCTCTCATTTGTAAGTCGCTTTGGATAAAAGCGTCTGCTAAATGACTAAATGTTAATGTAAAATCAACGCCTTACGACGGTTCATTTCCATTCGTGAACCAGTAAAGCATCTCCGGTCTGATTGCGGAACCAACTTCCTAGGTGCATGCAAGGAGCTTGGTATAACCTCAAACCAGTGTGATAACCCGGAAATACGAGATTTCTTTGGGGGTACGTGCAAAACTTTCTTGAGACCAGTTACAGAGACTGTACTTCTGCTGCGCAATTCCAATGAATGTAGCCAACGATCCTAAGAATTAAGGGTGACATCCTATGGACGTCAGGCGGGGAGTGTGTTGGAGTAGTTTTCTCTCCCTCCAGCAGAAGGCGTTGTAGTTGTTACGAGTGTTATGTTTAACCTTTACTAGAAGAAGAGTTAGAAAAACAGCACATGTGAATATATGGCTGACAGCAGAATCCACTTCTGACGTGATCTATATTCATCCTTCTTTGTTGTCTTACAGAAAGCATTGCTTGTGAGTATTTTATGTTTAATATGAGGCTTAAAGTCAATATTTGTGAACATTTATGTTAAACAAGATTATATTTCATAGTTTTTAGTGATGAATGTTAGCCAGACTTTGCATAATACATGTGAACTTACTTTAGAATACAGTCTACATGCTGTTTATTTGTTTCTTTTTGTAGTTTCACTCTGTCGATAATTGAAGGATACGTCAATAAAAGGACATCACACCTGTCAATTGTTGAGGAGTTTATCTATCTGCATAGCTGTGTCTGAGTTTAACAGTGAGGGCAGAACAACGGATATTATGGGAGTGGCTTGATGCAGCGCAGGAGATGCAGAGAATTTGATCTTGACCCTTAAGAAACTTTAATACTGTCACGTTACAAATCTGCTTCAAATTGAATTGTGCATTTACATTAACAAAGCTTGGTGCACAAACTCTGCTATTGTTGGGAGTCATTGTTCAGCTAACCTTGAGTTTCTCATGGTTAAATGTAGACCGTTTTATCTCCCGCGGGAGTTCACTTCAACCATTATCACTGCTGCTTATATTCCACCGGATGCTGATGCTAAGCTTGCTATGAAAGAACTTCACGCAGCCATCAGTAAACAACTGATTCTGATCACCCGGAAGCTGCGTTTATTGTTGCAGGTGACTTTAATCACTCAAACTTAAAGTCAGTGCTACCCAAGTTTCACCAGCATGTTTCCTGCCACACCAGAGGAAACAAAACCTTAGACCATGTTTACACAAACATGGCCGGAGCTTACGTTGCAACACCCCTCCCCCACCTGGGACAGTCAGACCACATCTCTTTGTTCCTCAGCCCCAAATATGCACCCCTCATCAACCGTGTGAAGCCATCAGTGAAGGCAATCAAGGTGTGGCCTGCGGGGGCAGACTCCACACTCCAGGAAAGGTTTCTAAACACAGACTGGAGTATGTTTGCTTCTCAAGCCACCAGTGGCGCTTACACGGACATTGGCTCCTACACCTCCTCAGTATTGGATCATATCAATACCACCATTGACAATGTTACAACCCAGAAACAGATCACCACATACCCAAATCAGAAGCCTTGGATGAACAGGGAAGTACGACTCCTGCTGAAAAGCCTCTAAACAACACCACTCTAAAATAGAGATTTTTAATGAGCTCTATTAGAACAAAAATCTATTACATTTGTAATGGACAAAGTGCATGACAGCTGGTTATAGATTGCCAGAAGTGACACAGGTGTGGAGATGATGGGGAGCCAGAGGTAGATCTGTGCATCTTAGGATGAACCATCTCCTGGTGTTTGGTGAAGAAAAGAAAAAGCTGTTAGAGCATTTAAGAAATACTTTTCACCCCAACCCCCAAATTAATGAACACCATGTACAATGCAGCAACATGCACACACATAGTCAACAACACCTCTGAACCAGATACTACACGGCTATGCCAATGACATCAGACTGGTACATGATTTCACAATATTTATATGAATAAAGTTCTTTTATTCACAAGTTATATCAATGTATGTTCATTCTTATGACTTGCATAGACAAACGCTGGATACAGGCGGAACTACCTCCCCATTGTTTACAAGCGTGGAGAAGGATTGTTAAAATTACATGTCTGTGTCAGTTTATTGTTTAAACTGTTTGCTTTGTAAACAATGGGGCGGTACTTCTGCCAACGTTCAGCGTGACCTTTTGAACGTGATTACGCAATGCCTGGTGCACTCAACATTTGGTTGCCATTGAAGTCCATTGTGTGGAGAAAAATCCCAAAATGTTTTCCATAAGAGCCTGTCACAGATATATCGGCAGAATGCGCACCTAAAGGTCTTTACCAAGATGGCGGCGCGAGTAGATCGCGAGGCTCAGCGTCTCTCCAGATTCTGCAATTTTGCGGTATTTTTCCTGTTCTTCTCGGGTCTGTTCGTACAGAACAGTTGTGCCTTTACAACGTACACCCGCGCTGAGCTTTAGGATATTGGTTTGCGAATTTCCGACAGTTTTATGGACAATCTACAACTCCTTCCTGAGATCGCTAGAACACCCGTGGTTCTGCACTCTACCCGGCCGGGCGGAAGTGCAAGAAGGCGGAGGAGAGATCGTAAACAAAGGCGGGGGAAGCGTGGAGGTCTGCGAGCTAAGCTAATGCTATCACCGCACCGATTCTCTTTACCCAGCATTTTCCTTGCCAATGTACGGTCGCTAGTGAACAAAATGGAGGAGATTCGACTCAGCATCACACACAGTAAGAAACTTTTGAACTGTAACGTCCTAATGTAACGGGAAGAGAACATTTACTTTTTGACAACCTGTGAGGGTGGGTTATTGTCTACCAGGTGCACATGCACCTGCAGGTCTCTTTTGCAGGTGTGTTCAATGTCACTGATGAGCCAGCAGTACAACGGGATTGGTAGATCCACTGAATAAAAAGAAAGGATCGCCGTGCATGGGTGCGGGTTTTGGGACTGTGATAGACGTGGTAAAGAGACAAGCTCGGCGGTCTTGGGGCGGATGGATTAGAGGTACGATCTACGCAGTGACAACCATCGCGATTGACTCCTGGCAGCGAGAGGTCTACGAGATTAATCAACGCACTCTATCCATTCATTTTAAGGAAAGTGGGAATTCTTATCATTAGCGAATGAGTGGTGGGCATTGATGAGTATTTATCCAGAACCGATTGCCCTTCCCTTGTCTCGCAGCTCGGATTTACGGTTCCGTTCTCCTCTGCTGGCCGTCGGGAGCGTCTCGTCGATCGACTGGAGCCGGACTTGAGCGTGTCACTGCAGATTGCCGCTACCTCGCCTCCAACGCATCTTGTGTGGACTATGAGCACCGAATGGGCGGGGTCGTGAGTGACTTGACTGTTGACTGTGTCCTATGAAACTCTGTTAATCAAAATCGTAATGTCTTGTTTGTTAAAATTTATCTTGGTTTAGTGAGTGGCTGCTCGCCTAGGTTTTATATTGTCAACTGTCTTACCCTCCTTAATGGAATGAATTGAATTGGTTTTAAGGCTGTTACTGATCAAACTAATGTGGTCATATAACTATTGACTAATGTGTGGGGTTTATTTTGAAGTGATTACATCTGTACATTGTTAATCTGGCTTTATTGGGGTGACTTTATTGGGGTGAATCAGGTGAACCTTTTTTCCCCTATTTGCTGTTCAGCCAGGGGGCGCCAGATTGTGATATTCCTCCGATCCTTGAAGTGAAGCAGTCAGTCACATTTTAAGGTGTTCATCTTCTTGATCATTCAGACAATTACGTGTAGGTTTTTTTGTATAAATAAACTTGTGTATTTAAAATATTTTTGTGTGTATGTTGGTTACTTGTGTACGACAGGGGTTAAATTCCTGCGGGTCACTAAAATTAAATCGTTACACTAATATTCACGGAAACCTGGTTAAACAGCGGAATACCGGACACCGCTATCGAGCTAGCAGGACGCCACACACTCCGGGCAGATAGAACATTAGATGGCTCCGGGAAGAGCAGAGGGGGTGGATTGTGCATTTACATTAACAAAGCTTGGTGCACAAACTCTGCTATTTTTGGGAGTCATTGTTCAGCTAACCTTGAGTTTCTCATGGTTAAATGTAGACCGTTTTATCTCCCGCGGGAGTTCACTTCAACCATTATCACTGCTGCTTATATTCCACCGGATGCTGATGCTAAGCTTGCTATGAAAGAACTTCACGCAGCCATCAGTAAACAACAGACTGATCACCCGGAAGCTGCGTTTATTGTTGCAGGTGACTTTAATCACTCAAACTTAAAGTCAGTGCTACCCAAGTTTCACCAGCATGTTTCCTGCCACACCAGAGGAAACAAAACCTTAGACCATGTTTACACAAACATGGCCGGAGCTTGCGTTGCAACACCCCTTCCCCCACCTGGGACAGTCAGACCACATCTCTTTGTTCCTCAGCCCCAAATATGCACCCCTCATCAACCGTGTGAAGCCATCAGTGAAGGCAATCAAGGTGTGGCCTGCAGGGGCAGACTCCACACTCCAGGAAAGGTTTCTAAACACAGACTGGAGTATGTTTGCTTCTCAAGCCACCAGTGGCGCTTACACGGACATTGACTCCTACACCTCCTCAGTATTGGATCATATCAATACCACCATTGACAATGTTACAACCCAGAAACAGATCACCACATACCCAAATCAGAAGCCTTGGATGAACAGGGAAGTACGACTCCTGCTGAAGTCACGCAATACTGCCTTCAGATCAGGAGATGCACAAGCCTAGAGCTCATCCAGAGCAAACCTGAAGAGGGGCATCAAAAAGGCCAAGCACTGCTACAAGCTAAAGATAGAGGGACACTTTTCCAACTCTGACCCTCGACGCATGTGGCAGGGCATTCAGGCCATCAGTGATTATAAACCCACCCACTCCACCCCCGCAGCCACTGATGTCAACTTCCTGAACGAGCTAAATTACTTTTATGCTCGTTTTGAAAGAGACAACAGAGAAACTGCCACCAAGCTCAAACCCTCAGCTGACCACCCACCAATCAAACTCTCCTCCACAGAAGTCTGCAAGGCACTGAGCCGGATCAGCGTGCACAAGGCTGCTGGACCAGACAACATCCCTGGACGTGTGCTCAGGGCATGTGCGGAGCAGCTCGCTGGGGTTTTTACAGACATTTTCAACCTGTCTCTCGCCCAAGCAGCTGTACCATCATGCTTTAAACGCACTTCCATTGTGCCAGTGCCGAAACACTCCAGCCCGAGGTGCCCTAATGACTACCGCCCTGTAGCACTGACACCCATCGTCATGAAGTGCTTTGAGCGGCTGGTCCTGGAACACCTAAAAGACTCTCTACTATCCACATTGGACTCACACCAGTTTGCCTATCGCAGCAATAGGAGCACAGAGGATGCAGTTTCCATGGCACTGCACTCTGTGCTCACCCATCTGGACAGTAAAAACACTTATGCACGCATGCTGTTTGTTGACTTCAGCTCAGCATTCAACACTGTCATCCCATCCAAGTTAATTGCCAAACTTGGAGACCTGGGCATCAACACTTCAATGTGTAACTGGATTTTGGACTTCCTAACTGACAGACCCCAGAATGTTCGATCAGGATCCACCTGCTCCACGTCCATCACACTCAACACTGGTGTACCACAGGGCTGTGTGCTAAGTCTGTTTCTCTACTCCCTCTTCACCTCCGACTGCAAGCCTGTGTATGGATCTAATTCCATCGTCAAGTTTGCGGACGAGACTACGGTGATTGGTCTCATCAGCAACAACGATGAGACTGCCTACAGGGAGGAGATCCAGCACCTGGCCACATGGTGCGCTGATAATAACCTGCTCCTCAACACCACCAAAACGAAGGAGCTCATCGTGGACTTCAGGAAGGAGTCAAGAGGCACACACGACACCATCCACATCAATGGAATGGCTGTTGAGCGTGTCTCCAGTTTCAAGTTCCTGGGGATCCACATCTCGGCGGACATGTCGTGGACGACCAACACCTCCAACCTGGTCAAGAAGGCTCACCAGCGCCTCTTCTTCCTGAGGACACTGAGGAAGAATCAGCTCTCCTCGGCTATCCTGGTGAACTTCTACCGCTGCGCAATAGAAAGCATCCTGACCAACTGTGTGGCAGTATGGTATGGGAGCTGCTCTGTTGCGGAGCGCAAGGCACTGCAGCGGGTGGTGAAAACTGCCCAGCGCATCACACGGACTCCACTACCTGCCATCGAGCACATCCAGAGGAAACACTGTCTGCACCGAGCTCGCAGCATCCTCAAGGACTCCTCTCACCCAGCCCACAGACTGTTTTCTCTCCTGCCCTCCGGCAGGCGTTTCAGGATTCTCCGGACCAGGACCAGCAGACTTAAGAACAGTTTTTTCCCCAGAGCTGTCTCTTTACTGAACTCAAACCACCGTTGATCCACTTCCCTCATAAACTGCAAACTCTCCGACCTCACACCTACATTCACTTTATTTGCACTACCGACTGTTTATTACAGTAACAACTGTTTACTTATGCATTTTGCACCACCATATCTTAACTGGATTATGCTCATTTGCACTGCCGACTGTATTTACAGTACCAATGTTTACATTTGCATTTTGCACAGTACTTCTAACTGTAATATGCAACCACTTTCCACTGCACTTTTACACTTTCTTTCGGATAGCTCTGTCCATAATTTATTGCACTAACTTAATCCACTGCTATATTCCTCATCTTGCCTAACATATTATTGTATACCTCTATCTGTAAAATTCTGTTCAAAGTAATAGCCATCTGTATATTATATTCATAGTACATATTCACCTGTAAATTCTGTTTATAGTAATAGCCATCTGTATATTTATTCACTGTATATATTCATCTGTAAATTCAGTTCTGTTTATAGTAATAACCATCTCTCTACTTATACATATTTATATATATTCAGTAAATTTTTATGCCCTGCACTTACGCAACCATTGTATATATCCTGCACTTGCTGCTATTGCACTTCTGGTTAGACCTAAACTACATTTTGTTGCCTTGTACTTGTACTTGTGTAATGACAATAAAGTTGAATCTAATCTAATCTAAGCAGGCCCACACGTCTCACAGCGCGTGATTATTCACAAAAAATTATGTCAAAATGCCCGTCTTGTCGAGCATCATCATAAACATAGTCGGTCATGTCTTAAGTGAACGTAAACATGAATTTTGACATTTGCCAGTATTTTTTGAAGATTTTGTCATTTTGTTTATAGTATGTAAATATATCCATGACACGCAGGACTACTTAACCCTTAGGACCTAAGAAATGCGCCCAAGTGTTTTGCTGGATTTTTCCTCATGACCGTGTAAAACAACTTAAAATACTCCGTCATTTCTGACCTCACAGACATGAACGATAAGTCTTTACAAAGCTTAAAGTGTCTACTTTTATTTATGTACACTCAAAATAAAAACTAATTGTTGTGAGTTTCGCTAAATAAAGGAAACAAACAGGATGCGCATTCTCCCGTCCATCTCCCTGTGATGTACACTCTGAAATGCGTGTGAAAATATACTCAGAACTCACAGACACAATAGATATCCCTTTATAAAGCTTGGAAGTCATTTAGTCATTGAATTGATATAAAAACAAATATTCTCTGTTTATGTAATCCATATGAAAACAGCAAGAGGTCCAGGGGCCGGTTGCACCGGTTGTGCGCAAGTTACAACTTAGCCTATTTTTGATGTAAATGGGCACCAAGTTACAACTTAGGCACTACTAATTATTTTTGCGTTGCACCATTAAACTTAGTTGAAGCGTAACTCTACGTATAAACTAAATATTTACGGATACTTCCGATCAGGAGTAATGGTTGGAATAATAAAGCAGACTGAACTTCATAATAAGCTCTTGTTTTACATGACAGACTTCAATTCTTTACACATATGATAATGCTGACATTTACACTCGCTTACATTTTAAGAGAAAAAACATTATGTGAATGGATTACTTTATTTGCAGCTCTTCAACACGAAACCATCCAAAACTGTGTGCCGCTGCGAGCATCTGTCCCTGTTGAGCGGCCTTAAGCTCATCCAGAGTGTTGGGTCTTGCGTCTCTCAACTTTCTCCTCACAATATCCCACAGATTCTCTATGGGGTTCAGGTCAGGAGAGTTGGCAGGCCAATTGAGCACAGTAATACCATGGTCAGTAAACCATTTACCAGTGGTTTTGGCACTGTGAGCAGGTGCCAGGTCGTGCTGAAAAATGAAATCTTTATCTCCATAAAGCTTTTCAGCAGATGGAAGCATGAAGTGCTCCAAAATCTCCTGATAGCTAGCTGCATTGACCCTGCCCTTGATAAAACACAGTGGACCAACACCAGCAGCTGACATGGCACCAAAGACCATCACTGACTGTGGGTACTTGACACTGGACTTCAGGCATTTCCTTCTCCCCAGTCTTCCTCCAGACTCTGACACCTTGATATCCGAATGACATGCAAAATTTGCTTTCATCCGAAAAAAGTACTTTGGACCACTGAGCAACAGTCCAGTGCTGCTTCTCTGTAGCCCAGGTCAGGCGCTTCTGCCTCTGTTTCTGGGTCAAAAGTGGCTTGACCTGGGGAATGCGGCACCTGTAGCCCATTTCCTTCACACGCCTGTGCACGGTGGCTCTGGATGTTTCTACTCCAGACTCAGTCCGCTGCTTCCGCAGGTCCCCCAAGGTCTGGAATTGGTCCTTCTCCACAATCTTCCTCAGGGTCCGGTCACCTCTTCTCGTTGTGCAGCGTTTTTTGCCACACTTTTTCCTTCCCACAGACTTCCCACTGAGGTGCCTTGATACAGCACTCTGGGAACAGCCTATTCGTTCAGAAATTTCTTTCTGTGTCTTACCCTCTTGCTTGAGGGTGTCAATGATGGCCTTCTGGACAGCAGTCAGGTCGGCAGTCTTACCCATGGTTGCGGCTTTGAGTAATGAACCAGGCTGGGAGTTTTTAAAAGCCTCAGGAATCTTTTGCAGGTGTAATTAGTTGATTCAGATGAGGTTAATAGCTCGTTTAGAGAACCTTTTCATGATATGCTAATTTTTTGAGATAGGAATTTTGGGTTTTCATGAGCTGTATGCCAAAATCATCAGTATTAAAACAATAAAAGACCTGAAAAATTTCAGTTGGTGTGCAATGAATCTAAAATATATGAAAGTTAAATTTTTATCATTACATTATGGAAAATAATGAACTTTATCACAATATGCTAATTTTCTGAGAAGGACCTGTATATTTATTACATAGTTCGAGGGAAAACGTAATGAAATTAAAGAATAAAGACGACATTCAAACGCCGACTGGTCCGATCATGGCTACGAGGAAGACGGGACAAACGAGGATCTCATTATGGTAGTGGTGTTCACATCCAACGGCACCTGCCACAAGCCCATTCCTGTGAAACGCAAGAAAAGAACAACAAAATCACGAACAACCCCCACCCCTCTGGTTAGTGAACAGGCATATTAAATACCCACAGCCCATCCAGCCCAGGTGTTAACAATCTCACAAATCACAGATGGACAGTGACGAACAACAATCAGAAAGCAAAACAAAACACGGTAAGGTTTAATACTTCCATATATGAAATTTAGGAACTTCCAGTTCTTTCATGATCTTTTAAAAGCATTGCTTTACAGCCCTAACAAAAACCATGCACTGACTAACAACAGTATCCTTAATTCTATACCTTGTTTAAGTTCAGTGGTGGAGAATCCTCACCAGGTCAGGTTTCCACAACTAGTGCACCCAAGGTGGCTGAATCAAGGAGACTAGAAGGAGGAAAAATATATATTCCTTTCATGAAGCCGACATCAGTTCAGTCTGCCCTTTCGAGCCCAGACCCTCATGTCCGGCCAGGTGCTCCGTGTGCATAGTTCCCCTCCGGCGACCACCACACGAGTATTCCCACCGTAAGCCTCCTCAGTGAGCAGGTGTCTTTCCCTTGGCAAGTCCCTGTCACCCCTAGGGTTAAAAATCCACCTTCGGCTGGTACCCTAGAGATCTTCCATATGCAGCCCTTAGCGGGTCATATGTGTATTCTCTAAGTCCTCCCCACGGGTAGGCATCTTGGCATTCCCTCACTGGGATATGCTTCCCAGTGTACCTTGGTAATCCTGTGATAAGTGGGAGTCCTTCGTCCGTACTAGTCTTACGACAGGGTACTCACACTTACGCAGGGCACTGGATGACAGCTGAGTGGCGTTGTTGTATTGGAACCCCCATTCGTTAGTCACTAACGTACGTCGTAGTGACTGAACGAAAGGGAACGTCTCGGTTACGTATGTAACCCTCGTTCCCTGAGGAGGGAACGGAGATGTACGTTTCCTCTGCCACGTCAGCTGTGCTGCCTGGAATGCGGCGTTCAGTCTTGGCTCCTGCAGCAGTAACATAATGCGATGTTGCCAGCGTACTTCCTTATATACCCACGAGGTGGGGCGGAGTTACGCATGCAAATTCCGCATGCCCATGGCATTGGCACTGCCATTGGGCGCTGTTGAATTCTCGAAAGTAATTGGCTTCTAAGCGAAACCCCCATTCGTTAGTCACTAACGTACGTCTCCGTTCCCTCCTCAGGGAACGAGGGTTACATACGTAACCGAGACGTTTGTGCTTCTGGAAGAGGATGGATCAAAAGTATTACAAGTGTGGAACGACATGAGGGTGAGGGCGAGAAATTAATGACATGAAAATAAATTAAATTTTTGGGGTGATCTAACCCTTTAAGATGCCAACAATTTCTCTTTGAGTAGTAAACAAACAATTTATTAAAAGCATCACTTACTTGGGCTTCGCGAAACAAAGCTGGCCATCTTGACATCATTTCCTTTACTGATGGGCTGGACTGCACAATTTCTTTTCGTCTCAGCGCAAATGTTTGTTGCATGTGTCGATTTATCATCATGACATCTTGGTCCTTCTTTTTAAGTTGCCGTAAATGCTTTTTAAGAAGACGTAAATCTTCCAAAGAATTTTCATCTGACCCGTGAGGAAAGTTAGGGAGAAAGTTGACTTCTGCTCGTCTAGGGCGTTTAATATTTACACGACTGTGTTCTGCATCTGGATTGTTCCTGCTTCTTTTACACCCATTAATGGCAACTTCTTGCATTCCTGATCGCCGAAGTTTGCTTCTATAATTGCCCATTTTGAACTTCAAGAACACTTTCCAGCCATCATAAACGGTTCTTGAGCCATTTTCCTTCAAACAAGGGTGTTTGTTCACCAGGGCTTCAGCTGCTTTGGCAAAGTCATCATCACTTGGGTATGCCTTGAAGCTGTAAATTGTATCAATCATTCTCTCAAGTATGTTATATTTTTGATCCCTTGTCAATTTAAGATGCTTTCCTTCTTTAAAATATTCAGAATTGCACTCTCTCAAGGCAAACTCCACGTCATAAGAAAATGTTAGCAGATCAAACATATCAGGCCACCTGCTCGTGCGCTTAGAAGAGGATCACATGTTTAAAGCCAACGCTGTCTCTTCTGTGTCAGTAGAATGAACATCAAGCTCAAGTGTTTTAATGAGCTTCACAGTTGCTTTGGAAGGAAGTTCATCAATGTTCTCGAGATCGCATAATGCATTTTCGAAATCAGGATCTTCAAACTGTAGCCTAAAGTCATAACTCACATTGAGGTTTGTTTTTAGCTGCAACAAAAGGGCACTGACTGTCTCAGGGCGAGATGGCAAAACTATTTTACGGGTACTTGTATGATCACCCTCAGCTTTAAAGTGCTATCTGAGGCACTCATTTTGAATCTGTAAGCATAAAACACACACACACACACACACACACACACACACACACACACACACACACACACACACACACACACACACACACACACACACACACACACACACACACACACACACAGGCAATCAAACTACAGGGGCTTTTGCATTAAAAATTATTCATTTTGTATGTAATATTTTGCCATGAAACTGATCAGCTAATTGGCAACCATCAAGACATCAAAATTTGTTTTGTAGAAGATGCATCTACAATCTTAAAGGCACTAACAGTTGACCCGCAGGTGTAGTGATCAGCAATGCAGCAGCAAGCTACTGTAGGTCCAAGAGTGAGATGAACCTCTTTGTGGTAAGAATTTTTTGGCCTTTAACCCTGTAAGCAGTCAAAGGAATGCTGTCGTGCAATTCATATGGTGATCTCACAAATACCTTTCCTCCAGAGTCTGCAACTAACTCATAACTACGCAAATGCTCTACATAGTTTGATTCAAATTTCTTCAGCACAAAATAAACACTGTCATTAAACAGTAAAGCGTGCCAAATCTCATGAAACTGAGGCAACCCTCCATGTAGCCCTGTGCAAACAAACATGCCATGTCTAAAAAGGGTACCACCAATGATCACTTGATCAGCAGAGTAAATGGTGTTGCTGTCAGTGATACTGGATATAAATGCCTGTGCATCTTCCGGCAATGTGGCTACGAGGACAGATTTCATGTTTGTGGTTTGAATTTCAGGCTTAAAAAAGGTGGGAGAGGACAGATAGTGAGCCATCAGCTTTTGGTGTCGTTCTGCAAGCATTTTTAAAATGTTTTTGAAGTTGTGCACCGTGTCGATGGCACCGTGTCGAATGTGAAGAGGCCTTACGCTAGTGATGTCGTACAATATACAGAATAACGATAGCACTGATAAAAGTTACTTTACTAAGATTAGCTTGCATTCGTCTGGGAACCTGATAGCTGATGTTAGCAATGAAATGGTAAATAAATTACGAATACGTAAAACTATTATTCATTTTACATTCATTTTACATAGATGTCATAACCTACATGTTAACCGACAAATTAAATAACTGCAAATTATAATAGTTTTCTAAAGTAACCTCTTCACTTGAAGGAACACTAATGGACGAGGTCGAACTGGAAGCCATGTTAATCTTGGACTAAATCGGCCACCGTAGGAGTTAAAACGAAATCGGAATTGGGAGGAACAGATACTAATATTTACTGGATGGTCATATACCTTTTCACCGCTAGATGGGGGAAAATATCACACAGTGTAGCTTTAAATAAGCTTGATATGTGTTTGGGAAGATGTTCTGTTTATGTTTTTTTGACATGTTGAGTGTTTTCGGTATTATATTTCGTTTTTAGACTAATGCTAATTGGGATATTGTTCAGCAGCTAGCTAAATTATGTATGTGGCATGCAATGTATAACAGATGGCCGAATTGTAGTGTCAAAAAAGACAGAAGCCTCTGATGCAGGGAAGATAAGGGATATAAAGACAGAGGTAAAGTGATGTAATGAATGAACAGTTTATCTGATTGCATAGTAGTAAAATACTAATGTTCGCTAATTAATTCCAGCAATTTTTTACCTTAAACTTTATGCAATCAACTGTTCTGGGTTCTCCAGAGGTTTAAATTTTGATTTAAAAATCATATCCGTTTTTTAAATGCATGTAATATCACTTTTTTAATAGCCTAATGTTTTTACTCTGCAGTTGTGCAGTTTTAAGGGGACAAATGGCAATTTTAAAATGTATTTGCCAAAATTATTAATGATATTTATATACAGGTTTATTTAAAATAGCAACATTTTACGTAAAATTCACATTAAATATCTCAGTTTAATTCATGGTGAAAACATGACTGTGCATATAGTGGAAGTTTGCTGCATCTACTGGAAAACAAACACTTTTGCTAGTTCTCAATAGTGCATGAATGCTAGATGCAGTTACTCCTGTTCTTTGTGTTTTGGCTATTTTTGTATAGCTTAACTATCATCAGCCTTTTAAAAAAGAAAACATTTAATTATATTATGAACATAATGACGGAGTAGAATGGGACTGAACATCATATAAAACAAAATATTAAAAATAAATAAATAATAAATAAAAAAAACATCAATGCATTACAAAAATAAAACAGTACCAGTGTTTCCACAACTTAGACATTGTTTTCGTCGTTTTTATTGTTTTACTGTTTTATTGTTAACAAACAAACCACATCCATCCCCCGCACTTTTGAAAAGCTTGCTACGCCCCTGACTCGTGTCCCTGATGGAAAAATCCTCCTCTTCACATGCGCACACATGTGAAAACAAAAATCCGTCATTTTGGTCATCCAGATAATAAGAGTAGGACATCGTTCAAAACTGCAAAGTGTTTACTTACATTGTGCTATTGTAAAATAAAGAAAACAAGATGTGCAAGATTGTTTGAGGAGCAGTGCCTCACAAAAATGAACCAAACTCAACAGCACTGTTGCAGTTTTTCTTTCTTTTTGTTAATCTGTTAATTATTTAAGTCAAATATATTTCGCAAATTTATTCCTTTTAAATGCCTAGACTGATTTAATGAAAACAAAATTATTCTTTTTTATTTTTAATGTAGGCCCTAACTCTAATGTAGCTCCTTTTTTAAAATCATCCTGGCGACCCGCCCAAGACCGGTGCACTCGCATCTCTTCCATACTTTTGCAGAGTTCGTGCATGACGCGGCTTTATAAACGCGGCACTCATTTAAAAAAAAAAAAAGAAAGAAAGAAAACATTTTTAAAAACTTGTCTCTATACCTGCATCGCGGTTTTAACCGCACAAACGGCCCTAAACGGATTAAAAGATAAACAGCGCATTTTTATTTCAGCGCTGTTATTTAAACAGTCAGCTTGCCTCGTAGCCTACATTCAGTTTACAGCATCAACAGCAAGCCAAAGAGGGCAAGGTTTCAACTGGATATGCACTTGCATTTGAAACACTTACTGGTAGCTACATTATGTTCTAGCTCTGTCTATGCAATAAATGCACGTTCTTAAATGAGCGTGCATTTCAACTTGGCATGAATAAATAAAATCAGAGATGCATGTTAATATTTACATGATACATATTCACGAATACAACATCTCGTAATTACCTTAATAGCACACAAATATTTCTGCCCGTTTTCGTTCGTGTGACTGCAGCCTCTGCTTTTCTGCTACAGACTGAAGCGCGCGCGTAGCTTACAACGCTTATTTTCAGTTAATAAAGGAAACAATTCTGGTGTTATTTTTGTGATTGTTTGGGGCATTCTACAGCCCTTCATCAAAACTTTCAACACCGAGCCCATCTCAGATTGTTTTAATCAATGCACAAATAGTAAATGAACACTATCAGTTCCTAAATTCTGATTGGGTGGGCAAGGCAGACGTTTGGGCCTAGAGCCGGTGTCCTGTCGATTTGTCCTACCTTGTCAGATTTTGCTACCTAGACTCCCATTAAAACAGTAGGTAGGCAAGTCGAAAGCAAAAAATGCTGCCTGTCAGATTGTGCTACCAGCATATTCATCTGATTTGAGGCTTTATTAATATCCATACCTACCCCTACCCTGAACCTACCCTTAAAACTTTGTAAATATTTTAAATAAATAAATATATAATATGGACAGAGATGTATAAAGTACTAGAGACCCAGACTTGAGTAAAAGTACAAGTGCTCTATCAAAAAAGTGACTTGAGTAGAAGTTGAAGTGCTCTTTAAGCACCACACTTAAGTAGAAGTACTAAAGTATTCAACATTTTTTGTACTTAAGTATTGCAAGTAGTTTATTTTAAAATGTACTGCTCAAGTACTGAAAGTAAAAGTACAAGTATTGTGTTATGTAGTTATTAAAGAAAGTAGTCAAAAGTTTGAACATCATATTGTTTTTATTATTTTAAATGATTAACCTAAAGGACAATCACAATGTTGTTAGGTAATTTTAGGTAATTTTTCTACACATTGTCATATAAATAACCTGAAAATATTGTAGTTCATTAAGATTAAATCTTACTAACCACTCTTACTTAAAAAAAATGGGGTAAGCACACTTGTATTCTCATTTCAAAAGGTGATCTAAGTAAATTATTTGTTTGTAACACTTTACAATATGGTTTGATTTGTTAACATTACATTAGTTAATGTATTAGACTAATAACTAACATTAACTAACCATGATCAATACATTTGTTACTGTATTTATTAATCTTTGTTCATCTTAGTTAATTCTATTCAACATTACTCACCAAACAAATAAGGTTTTGGCGGCCGCCAAAAACATTTCAATGCAGGAAAACTACTTCATTAGTTGTCAGTGTCAATCTGTACTACCATTAACCTATAAAACATTACTATACTATAACATTAAAAAAAGAAAAGAAAGTTCATTTGTAGTTTTAAACATATTTAGGGTGTTTTTAGTCGCTCTTTGTGTCTCTCACGACGTTACTCCTCTCTCGTACAGCGTCCATAGACTTGATAGACTAGTTTGTTTAGGCTAGAATATAAACATGAAATGCGCAGAGTCTAATGTCAAGCGTTAATTTACCGCAGTGCCACGTTTAACAAACATTTGTCAAAAGCTGTTTGGCATCAATGACACGGGTTTAGATAAAGTTTAGAAATTCAATTCAATTGAATTCAAATTTATTTGTATAGCGCTTTTCACAATACATATCGTTTCAAAGCAGCTTCACAGAAAATGCATCTACATTACAATTTAAATTGATTTGTACATGTTATGCATTTCAGAAATGCACATATACAAAGCACACAGATTAGCTAACTATCTATTATTAATCAATATAATAACTATGGCACAGAAATAAGAATACATGTTGTTAATGAATAGGGTATATATAAATCCGTCAGTTTTCGGTTGTCTTGCATATATGTGGCTTTATCTGAATATTTAAAGGTCCTATGACGTGGACTTTTTAATTATTTTATAATGTTTCCTGAGGTGTACTTATATTGTTAGTATGATTGTTACATCATAAAATGTCATAATTTAGAAATAAAAGGCATTTTTCTATCCTGATTTCAGCTCTGGCTTGAATGCTCTGTTTGAAGGGGCGTGTCTGCTGTGAGACTTCAGTGTAAACGACCACTGCTGTGATTGGCTGACATATTTGCATTTGAAGTGCGTATTACATGTGGAACCCCTCTCGAATACTTTTACTACGTTTTTCTTTTTACTATTACAGCTGTCGAAAAAGTGTTGATTATAGCATTATTTTTACATCTTTTCCCATCACATGAAAGTCTGCAGTGATGAGCGTTGAGTACACAGACAGTCTGTTGATCGCGTGAATGCAGTGATCTCGTCATTGCAACGCTATTTCTCTCACAAAATGCTTTCACCACAACTAACAGCAAACACGACATCGATATGAATACAGTAAGAGCTTCGTTGTGCAGCATAACAGCGTCATTCATTATAACGGCAGTTTGGGCAAGTGTGCAGATACACTCGCGACGTGTGATTGACAGATCCGAACATTATAAAGAGAGTGTTCTTTGATCGGTAGTCTGGCTTGATTCACTGATGCATAAACAGTATTAAACGATTTAGAAAGAAAGTCTGTGTGAACTTGAATGATTAGCTACACATCAGAAACCACTGATCACAGATCAGGCATTAATGAACACTGTTACTCATTGTTTGTGGCGGTGCTGTCGAATCCATATGGTAAAAGTCTGTTTGTAAAGCCTGTACTGACATTGCGACTGAATTAAATGTAAAAAATGAACTGAATCCATTTCTCCAAATTCTATGGGTCGGGCAAAGCAGAGAAAGGGGAGGTAACCTTTCCCCGTATGACGACATATTCCAGATTCTCAAAGGCAGAGCAGAACACCCAGGACTTGGTTTACACCCATCACAATTTCTAGCCACTGGGGGACCATAGACAGGCTAGGGGAACTCATGATAATGTTACAAAACCTCATAAAGTGAAATTTTCATGTCATGGGACCTTTAATACGTTTTTCTTGTTGGTACAGCCATGCACAAATTCATTAGTTCAGCATTTACAGTTTACAAAGCAAATTTGGAGTTGACATGTCAGTGTCACAACATTATTCAAATTACTGACAATAGCAACGTTTTTTTATTAGCTTTTTATAGCAACTGTCTTCATTAACAGACTGGGCGATTTATGAAGTAGGACATTATGTTGTGTAATATTTGGGGGAGCAGCATACATTTTGACAAGAAAATGTCATTCAAGTGTCGTACATGTAATGTGACTACTCATAAGCTTGAAGCACAAACATGAGCCCAGCCCTTTCCAATATGAAATAAAGAAGACTTTTGAATGATTTGTACATTAATAACCTCACGCATTCTGTCACTAATACTCTACATCTCCCCAAGTAACACTGAGGTGATTTTCATGTTGCTCAACTGTTTTATTCTTTAATAATTATATGCCATGCCAAGTCATGACCAATACTATTTACCTCGCTATTAAAGATATATTTTAAAAATTCATAAACATTTATAAAATCAAATTGTTTTCAGCAAACACCACCAGATTCTTGTTCTAAATCTCCCCAAGTAGAATCAGATGTAGTTTGCAGAAAACAATTTGATTTTATACATTTTTTATGAATTTTTTTAAGTATGTCTACCGACACCAAGCACCCACACCTTTAGCCAACCACGTAACCTCATGTAGACACGCAATGCATTTTAAAGCGTAGATGGCGTGACCGCAGTAAGATAGCGTGGGTATTTGAACCAAGATTGCAATCTTTTTACAATGAATCGTGCCGCTCTAATTTGTATTATATTAATGTTTTCTTATTTCTTTTCTTCCTAAAACCGACACTGTAGACGCATTGATGTGGACGTGTCTGCATTAAAGGTGCTGTATGAAAGTGTTTGACTGTACTAAAAATACCATAATATGCTTGCAGATATTTAGGAAACATGCGAGTTCACATACTCGTCTATCTGAAAAACAATGCTATAGCCAGTCATTTTACTTTGAAATGTGCGTTCCACGTCAGAATGTCTGTGTTTGTTTTGGTCTGTGCAATAACGCAGGTTGCCAGTTTACCCAATAGTATTTTGACACCACAGGTTTCCAGTTTGCATAGCATAATTTCTGCCATGGAAACCAGCAAACAAACTGGGTCAGAGATCGCAGATTTTACCCGACCTAAAAAGCCTCGGCATCCATCCATAAAAATCGAATTTGGACTGCAGTACCCATTTCAAACACTAGCTGTCCTTCTTACATACAGCACCTTTAAGCATTTCAGTGGCCTCAAACAGAGCAGATTCAGTTCACAAACAATTGACAGTTGTGAACTAAATATTTTCAGTTACAATAATTCATCCTAAAATTCAATATTAGTAACTTCCTTTTCGCCATTAGCCGCGCACTCAGAGAGGACCTTGGCTAGTTTTCAGTCAGACTTGTACATTTATTTCACTGGAGACTCGCTCTGAACGGATCATTGAATCAGTGAGTTACTGACTCGAGAACAGCTGCAATCCAATCAGTCCAATTCACAAATTAATTGTTTGATGTGATTTGCGAACCGATTTAACAGGATGATCGAGAAAAGAATCAGTTTGTGCACGAATCGGACCGCGCTTTTGTGTGTCTGAGCATGTGACGATTTCTTCATTTTAAAATAATGAGTAACAATATCTTTTATGAAATGTAGTGGAGTAAAAAGTCTGACCTTATGCTTTGGAATGTAGTGAGTTTAACAGATAGCCTACTTGAAACAAATTACTTTGTTACTGTCCACCACTGTTAAAAACTAGTGATGTGAGTTGATTCAAATAATTAACCACAATTAATCACAAAGTTTTGAAAGTGCTGAAATCTGAATCTCTATACTTTTGTATCTGTCAGAATACATTAAGTTCAATACAAAATGTACTAAAATACTAAACTATGAAACACTGAAAAAAACCAAACTAAAACAATCACAATATGAAAACTATCTAAACAAAATCAGAAGCTTCAGGATATCTAGTTTTGTGTTTCATAGAAGAAATAAAGGCATGAAGGTTTGGAAAGACATAACAGTGAGTAAATGATGACAAAATGTCATTCTTTTCATTCCCTTTAACGTCTGTGAGCTTGATTTCCTGAAGGCCAGTTTAAAGAGTGCTCTGCTTTTGATTCACAAACTCGATTCATTTTTGAACATGATAATCGACCTGCAACCCCTTTTCAGGCTTGTGATCTACCAGTTATGAGCTCAACATCCAATGAAGAGGTTATTAAAGAGTTCAGAAGAAGACGCGTGTCTATCTGTGTAGAAACCATCAGTGAGGGAAACATCTAACAGCAGAGAATAAAGCATCACTTGCCTCTCATTACTGATGTCAACGAATGCTACTGCATGACTGAAGACAATCCACCTGATTCTGACAGCAATACCTGCACAATTCAGCATTTGCAGCCTTCATGACAGAAACACTGTGACATTTTAACTCTTCCTCTTGTTAGTGTCATCATTTCTTTGCAACGTATTTTTTTCTTCATGATATTTTCGTCAACAGTATGTTTGAATTAAAAACGTTTAATTAATGTTATCATTCATATTCTTTGTCACGTCTTATCGTTGAAATAAAATACAAAACTGTTGGTTGAAGGCTTATTTTGAATCACCCCTCGTTCATTATTGACCCTTTTCACATTTTCAGGTTGGGTAACCATAGTTGGGTAAACTTCTATAGCGGTGAATGAGAGACTACATAAAATATATATATATTTATTTTGTGTTCCAATTTGCTCAAATAGCAAACGAAAAAAATCCACAATAGTGTTTTCATAACTTTCAAAAAAAGGAAGAAATAGAGAGAGATTGATAACAGCAATCAGAAGAGAGAAATATGTCCATTTTAACGTCACTTCCATCCGCTGTGTTAGAAACACCCTCACAGCAGTGTTAAATAGTTTTTTGTAATTTGATGCAAATGTAATATAAAATGTAAAATATATATTTTTTAAAAATTATATTTGCAGAGTTTACGATGCTGATGACCATTAAAAAGGGTCCATTCCCTACATTACTCCACTAATATAGTTCACCTGAAGGAGTGCATGAAAACGAGCGAGTGATTTTGGACACTGAGTGCGCTGGAAGGGCTGCCGCTTTTGCATAATCTGTGCTTGCTGTTCAATAATAATTTGAAATGTAGCAAACTGGCAGCTCCAGTAGTAATGAAAAGGTGCATCTTGAATGGAAACTAGCAATTAAACAATTTAATAATCAATAAAAAAGGGATTTATACCTGTCTGTGTGATATTACGATGTACCCACATTGGACCAGCGGTTTGGAAAATGGATGGATGATTCAGGGACAGGTGCCATCTTTTGGAGAGACATGGGAATTCCTTTCGGCGTGACCGTCACCGTGCATTATGGGTATTCTCTAGCTATTGAGGGTATATCGATTATATACTTGTCATTGCAGTGCACTGTGGGATTAAAAAAGAAAAAAAAAACATATTTTACGTGTATTGCAACATATGCACCTGAACACAAATATTTAAGTCGTTTGAAAGAAATAATGCAAATTGTTGGCTTCAATAAAACAATATATTAAAACTTTGTAGCTCACAGCAGGTCTGATTTTAAACTGTATGTTTTTTTAACTGTCGGAGATGTATAACATAAATCATTTTGGCCTTTTGCTTTTCTTTATTATCATTTTGCATTTAAACTGTGTGCAGGCAGGCTTATTAAAAAGGAAAAGGCAATTAAAACAAATATAATGAGCATATCTAAAATATGTAGGCTATGCTATGTTTCTAATATATATATATATAGATATAGATATAGATTACACAGCAGAGCCAACGCTACATACACACACAGAAGAGCAATATATATATATATGATAAAGGTAATATAGTACATGTAACATAGAGCCCATGCTGCTCTGATAGACTTACTGCTGATATCAAGGGTTGTTTACATTTAAATGAGCCTCATCATTCTATGTCAGTTGAATAATATCGAGTTGATATTTGAAATCAACACAACTGTTTCTGAAGCCTTGAAGCCTGATCACACGTGCTACAAACTCTTTACAACTCTACAATTTGGTAAGTTTTATCAGTTTGTCCAGTTTGGAAAGTGTTTCTACAGTCATCATCATGGAGCAGCGTCGCCAGAGAAGAACCAGGGCTCTTCCCAAACGCCTGACCGGTCCAGACTCCTGTGAGGTTTCTCAGCTGGCAGCTGTAATCAGGTTAGATCACTCTTACAGCTGTATCTCTGAGAAAGCTCAAAGTCCCACAGGTTTGGAAGAGCGCTACGTGAAGAACGCTGCTGTCCTTCCTGACATCCGTCCACGTCCGGCAGCCTCGGTCTCTTCAGTGGACGTGTGTCAGCAGGAAGAGCCTGTCTCCATCCACGGCTACAGCGTGGAGGAATACCAGGACATCTACCGCTCTGTGGTGGAGCCCATGCTGAAGACACGCAGTGGACAGCGCCGTCGCTACAGTCTTAAACTGGGACTGAAGATCAAGCAGCGGCTGTGGGAGGCACTCAACTGCCCTTCAGTGGTGGAGACGGAGCAGCCTGATGGACACGTCCTGATCGCTGAGAGCTCCTCCACAACCAGCAGAAGCGTCGCTCCTCGAATCCATGTGGACATCAGTGAAGAGCCCCAGCCTGAGGAACCCCGAAGAAAGAAGCCCAGACACTGAGTCATCACAGCGTCACCTGGAGTATCCCCCAGCGGGACCAACCTATGTAAATACTGTATATAGTTATAGAGTAAGCTTATAGCTCTATGAGTAAGTTTTATTTTGTAGAGCCAATTTTATTTTTATAGAGTAAGTTTTATTTTCTCGAGTAAGTCTTTTGCACATTGTTGTCTGGTTGTTAGGATGTTTCTGGTGATTGTCAATGCGCCGATATGCGGTTTCTAGGTTGTTTGAAGTGGTTTTTAGCACTTTGCGTCGTGGTTGTTGGGATGTTTTGTGTGGTTTCTTGATTGTTGACATGCGGTTGCCAAAGTTTTCTGTGCGGTTGTTAGCGTGTTGCTTTGCGGTTGCTGGACTCCTCTGAGTGGTTTTTCATGCATTGGTACGTGGTTGTCAGGATGTTCCGAGTGGTTGGTTAGGTTAGGGTAGGTTAGGTTAGGGTCTCTCACACGGTTTGCAGCTTGCCGTGCTGTGAGGGCTTGTGTGCATCAGTGATGCTTAGAGCTACGCCACTGGTACTTCACAACTTCTGGTAGGGTCACCCATAGTGGACAGGTCTCAGCTGAGATGCCAGACGAAGACAAACCACCTGATTCTGGACAGCAGAAGATTGACCTGGTCTTTCTGGAAGAAGATCACTGTCTTGACACAACAACAACAACAACATCAGAATTACCTGAGGCTTGTACCATGATGGTAGTTTAACAAACTCAGGGTTACAGGATTAGTTTCGAGTTGACAAAACCAAACCAATCTATTCAGGCTTTGTTGGTCCCATGATACTGATCATCCAATTTCTCTGTCAACTCAGGCTTTGATCCTGAGTTTAGGAGTTTAGCTGTGACATCAGCAGTGAACAGCCAATCACATGCTGTGGATCAAGGAAACTGAGATTCACTTCTCACGAGAGAAACAGCGAGATTCATTTCTCTCTTCTGCAGAATATGACATGATTGAAAAATACTAAGAATTTAAACTAGTTTACACAGGAAGAAGAAAAGAGCTGTAGTAAGAAAAATCTTACTACGTCAATGCAAGTAAAAGTTATTAAGTTAGTTTAGTTGATATATAGAGAGAATTTAACATTTAAGCTCACATGTAGTAATTTGTATAGCTTTTTTTAATTGATTTTAAAGCTTATTTGTATGACCTTTATATAGGCTATTTTTATTAATTTTAACCAAGTGCCTATTAATGATTGATTAACTAAAATTATACATGTGTAATTGATTAAGGGTATAATAATTACTGTTTTGTTATGAGTAAGAAAATGTAAATAAGCATTAAGTTTAAAGTTGCAGAAGATGAACATGCTTTACATTTAGTCAGCATTGTGGTAATGTGCTCCAGAAGTATACATTCCCTAATGTGTGTATATTTAGGTCATGTTCACTTTAAGAGCGCATGGTTCTAAATGTCCTATTACGCGACCCGTAGTTTGGGGAAGTAAACACTCACGCACTTCATGCGCGTTTTCAGCGGTTGTTCAAGTCTGTTATCCCATTGCATTTCATCGTATCTGTCGACTCCTTGTGTCTGGCTTAGCATCGTTGGTATGTATACCTTGTTTTGTGAGAATGTCTAGAAGTATTATTTCATTATGTTTATAATACTTTTAAGTTTATAAAGTATAATTTGAGGAGGGTTTGTTTGTACTTCGGCTATGCGAATGTTAGCTCACGTGTGTCGTTTGTTAATGACCAGAATGTTGTTTTCATTTATTTCTTCTCTTATAATAGTGCTAAAATGAGTACAAACAAAATGCAACTGTTTATAGGGTAAATCAGCCTTTATTCATGTGGAGTTGAGGTTGGATTATAATGGCATGTCGCTAATTTTTCCTTGCTCTTTTGTATGTTACAGTTTCACCTTTTCTCTGTAACGCCAATAAACCTGTGGAACTAAGAATTAATCTTCAGAGTCTTGGTGTGGGGAAAAAGTTTAGCTGGCCGTCAAGATATTAAGTAGACATATCGCGGACGGCACAGTGAAACAACGGCTATCAAGCAAGCGAGTGAGATAACACAGAGCGAGTTGGAAGCTAGCTGACATGTCGTCACACGCATCCAGTGGACAACCAATGGACCATTCTCTACAGCCAAGTGCTACTGGAGCAGCGTGCGCCACAGAGCTACAAGCTACAGAGGAGAGTTCACATGGAAGTACAGCAGCACAGGAGAACCCAACCCGTGCATCGTTAAGGACACGCTCGCAAGCATGTTGTTCAGTGAGATCCATTTCATCGTCAGCCGGGTCTGCAGCAGTCAGAGCAAGAGCGAGAGCCGAAGCAGCAAAGGCACGCCTATGCTATGCTGAAGAGGAAGCTAATCTGAGGCTACAACGAGCTAAGTTGGAAGTGTCTATAGAAATGCTAAAACATAAAAAAGAGGCTGCAGCAGCCATTGCCGAAGCAGAGGCTTTTGAAGCTGCTGCTGATGTAAAGAGTGAGAAACAGAGTCGTGACCTGAACATTGACTCCGTCCCTTTAGAAGCCTCACAACGCACAAAGCAGTATGTGCTTGATCAACTAAAAGAAAGGGATTCAGAATTTAAGTCACGTGGTAACGGGGACACACAAGCAAAGACAGCGGCGGTCCATAATCACAACGTGTCTCCTCCACCACTAAAACCTGAAGCCAGTCCCTTCTATTCAATTCAATTCAATTCACTTTATTGTCACACAGCTATATACACAAGTGCAACAGCAGGTGAAATTCTTGGTGCAGTTCCGAGCAACATAGCAGTCACGACATGACATGTACAACATTTAAGCAACAACAGATTACACATCTGATGCGCCCACAATTACTCACAGCACAGTAAACTCTACAATAAACAATAAATAATTTACACAATGTGAGTGTAGTTCTCACAGCTTTAGCCAATATACACATACTTACAATATACATATACTTTAAACAATATACACTAAACATACATTAAACAGTATACATTAAGCTATAATAATAATAATATACAATGTACAGTATACATTATTATTCACAGTAGAGATCCAATTATGTACAATAGGTGCTATATGATAAATGATAAATAATAAATTATACATAAATGTGTATGCAATGTGTGTGTGTATCTACAGTGGGTTGTGCGGAGTGATATTCTGTCCAGTGTGTGTTATGATCCTGATGGATCAGGAGTTAAGTAGTCTGATTGCTTGTGGGAAGAAGCTGTTCTGAAGTCGGCTGGTGCGTGTTCTAATGCTGCGGTACCGTCTGCCTGATGGCAGCAGTGAGAGCAGCCCATGGTTCGGGTGGCTAGAGTCTCTGATGATCCTCTGAGCTCTCTTCACACACCGCCTGGCGTAAATGTCCTGGAGGGAGGGAAGCTCACCTCCGATGATGCAGCTGGCCGTGCGCACTACCCTTTGCAGGGCTTTGCGGCTGCGGGCGGTACTGTTGCCGTACCAGGTGGTGATGCAGCCAGTCAGCAGGCTCTCGATGGTGCTGCTGTAGAAGCGTGTGAGGATGTGGCGGTTCATTCCAAACCTCCTCAGCCGTCGCAGGAAGAAAAGGCGCTGATGAGCCTTCTTCACAACGGCCTCGGAGTGGACGGACCATGAGAGTTCCTCTGTGATGTGGACACCGAGGAACTTGAAGCTGCTGACTCTCTCCACCGGTGCTCCATCGATGGTGATGGGGCGGTGTTCTCTCTCATTCCTCCTGAAGTCGACCACCAGCTCCTTGGTCTTGCTGACGTTGAGGGAGAGGTTGTGCTCCTGACACCACCGTGTCAGAGTGTGCACCTCCTCTCTGTAGGCCGTTTCATCATTGTCGGTGATAAGACCTACCACCGTCGTATCGTCAGCAAACTTGATGATGGTGTTGGAGCTGTGGGTAGCCACACAGTCATGTGTGTACAGGGAGTACAGGAGTGGGCTGAGAACACAACCCTGAGGGGCTCCAGTGTTGAGAGTCAGTGATGAGGAGATGTTACTGCCCATTCTGACCACCTGGCGTCTGTTTGACAGGAAGTCCAGGATCCAGCTGCATAACAGGCTGTTTAAGCCTAGAGCCCGGAGTTTAATGTCAAGTATGGAGGGCACAATGGTGTTGAATGCTGAGCTGTAGTCCACAAACAGCATTCTCACATACGTGTTCCTCTTTTCCAGGTGGGAGAGAGCAGTGTGTATTGTTGATGAAATGGCATCGTCAGTGGAGCGGTTTGTGCGGTATGCAAACTGCAGTGGGTCCAGTGAGGGGGGGAGAACAGAGCAGATGTGGTTTCTGACTATTCTTTCAAAGCATTTGCTGATGATGGGGGTCAGAGCAACAGGACGCCAGTCGTTTAAGCAGGTGGTTTTTGACTGCTTAGGTACAGGCACAATGGTGGACGTTTTGAAGCATGTGGGGACCACAGACAGGGAGAGGGACAGGTTAAAAATGTCCGTGAAAACTCCAGCCAGTTGGTTTGCGCACGCTCTGATCACACGGCCGGGAATCCCGTCTGGACCCGCGGCTTTACGGACGTTCACCCGCCGGAAGGATCGGGTTACATCCGCTAAAGATACGGAGAGTGCACCAACCTCTGTATCTTCAGCCGCGAGCTCTCTCTCCGCGAGGGCGGTGTTAGTTCCCTCAAAGCGAGCATAGAAGGTGTTGAGCTCGTCCGGGAGAGAGGCAGCGGTGTTCACGGTGGAGTTTGTGTTCCCTTTATAGTCCGTGATGGTGTTAATTCCCCTCCACATGCTTCTGGAGTCGGTGGTGTTGAACTGTCCTTCAATCTTGTCCCTGTACTGCCGTTTTGCTGCTCTGATGGTTTTCCGGAGGGCATAACTAGCTTGTTTATGCTCCTCCGCATTACCGGAGTTAAAGGTGAAGGTTCGCGCATTGAGTGCCGCGCGAACATCCCCGTTTAGCCACGGCTTCTGGTTAGGGTACAGCCGAATTGTTTTGGTCGGAACAACGTCATCTACGCACTTCCTGATGAAACACGTTACGCTGTCAGCGTAGACCTCGATGTCGTCATCAGAGGCCGACCGGAACATCTCCCAGTCCGCGTGATCAAAACAGTCCTGTAGCATAGAATCTGATTGGTCCGACCAGCACTGGATGGTTCTGAGGGCGGGTGCTTCCTGTTTGAGTCTTTGCCTATGAGCGGGCAAAAGGAGGATTGACGCGTGATCTGATTTGCCGAATGGTGGGCGTGGGAGTGATTTGTATCCATCCTTGAAGGGGGAGTAACAGTGGTCTAAAACACGGTTCCCTCGCGTGTTGAAGCTAACATGTTGGTGGTATTTGGGTGCGATGCGCTTGAAGTTGGCTTTGTTAAAGTCTCCGGTCACAATAAACGCAGCGTCAGGATGCGCGGTTTCCTGCTCACTCACTGTCCTATACAGTTCCTTTAGTGCCCGGTCTGTGTCGGCTTGTGGGGGAATATACACAGCTGTGATGATGACCGCGGTGAATTCCCTCGGTAGCCAGAATGGTCGGCACAGAAGCATGAGAAATTCCAGATCAGGAGAACAGAAAGACTTGATAGAATGTACGTTCCTCTGATCACACCAGGATCGGTTGATCATAAAACATACACCCCCGCCTTTGCTTTTCCCTGAGAGATCTTTTTCTCTGTCCATTCGGTGCACGGAGAACCCCGTGGTTTCGATGGCCGAATCTGGAATCTCAGCGGACATCCAGGTTTCTGTAAGGCAGATAATGCAGCAGTCCCTCGTGTCTCGCTGGAAAGAGATCCGCGCTCTCAGCTCGCAGAGTTTATTGTCCAGAGACTGAACATTAGCCAGTAAAATACTGGGAAGCGGGGGTCGGTTTGCGCGGCGTCTAACTCTGATAAGTACGCCGGCTCTTTTCCCTCTTCTCCGGCGTTTGCGTGGTCGGGCCGTCCAGACAAAGGGTTCCGCTGCTGTGTTTGTAAGCAGCGTGTCGTCACTGAAGAATTTAAAGTCCGGTTTTCGGTGTGCGATTGCCGAACCAATGTCCAAAAGTGTCTGTCTGTCGTACTTAGTAAGGCAGACAACATCCAAGACGAAAAACATAAGAACTATAAACAGAACAAACAAAAAACTACAATGTTCCAGCGGAGCTCGCAACGTAGCAGCCATCCTCGGCGCCATTGTCTCAGTAGGTCTATCCGCGAAAGAACAATATTGCTCCACATTGTCTCATCCCACGGCAGCCTTACATCAGCACATTTGAGGACAGCCACGAGCCATTCAACATGACGCCTGGAGACGTTCGTCTGCCTCACATCAAGTCCAGTGGTGAGCATGCTTCTCCTACACACCAATTCAGAACACAAAATCACAACACCCAGCCTCCTCCCGCACACCATGTCATACCACCAGACTCCAATGATGGCAGCTCATACATAAATGACTTTGTCAGATATCTAGCCCGCCGTGAGCTTGTGGCAACAGGCTTGCTTCAATTCAATGACAAACCCCAAAACTACAGAGCATGGAAGCGTTCTTTTTTGACTGCCATCAGAGGCCTAAACCTCGAACCGAGTGAGGAGATGGATCTTCTGCTAAAGTGGCTTGGGAAGGAGTCAGCAGAGCATATTGAACAGATAAGAGCAATACACATCAATCGGCCAGAAGCAGGACTGGCCATGGCATGGGAAAGGCTCGAGCTAACATATGGCTCAGCTGAAGCAATAGAGAATGCTCTGTTCAAACGCATTGACAGCTTTCCAAAAATAATAAACCGAGATGGACCTAAGCTGACAAAGCTGGGTGATCTTCTAATGGAACTACAGGCCGCTAAGGCTGAAGGAGACTTACCAGGCCTGGCTTTTCTTGACACGGCGAGAGGCGTCAACCCTATTGTACAGAAACTCCCGTCTCGTCTCCAGGACAAGTGGGTGGCAGCTGGTGCAGCCTATAAACGTGAAAACCAGGTGAACTATCCTCCCTTTGGCTTCTTTGCCAATTTTGTCAGCCATCAGGCATGTATTGCAAATGATCCAAGCTTCAGCCTCATCGGTAACACAGACATGTCCCTCAGGACAGAGAAGACCGTGTGGAAGCCGAGCAGACACCGGGAAATCTCTGTCCAAAAGACAGAGGTGTCACCCAGAGCCACATCTGACACGGGCGAGCCTCCGACAAAATCTGACGACGGCGACAAACTGTGTCTGTTACATAAAAAGCCACACCCTCTCCGTAAGTGCCGGGCTTTCAGAGAGAAGTCCATTGATGAGCGTAAAACACTCCTCAAAGAAAACAATGTGTGCTTTAAATGTCTGTCTTCCTCATCTCACATAGCAAAGAACTGCAAACTCAATGTCAAGTGTTTTGAATGTAAGAGCGACAGGCATAACACAGCACTTCACCCTGGACCCGCACCCTGGCTGCAGGAGGCAGCCCCTGCTTCTGAGCATGGCGGGGAGGAGGAAGCTTCACCGCGGTCTCAGATCACCAACAAATGCACAAAAATCTGCGGAGGGGAACTCACAGACCGCTCCTGCTCGAAAATATGCCTCGTCAAAGTGTTCCCAGTTGGCCACAGAGGAAAAGCCGTGAAACTATATGCAATCATGGACGAGCAGAGCAACAGGTCACTGGTTCGATCGCAGTTCTTCAACATGTTCAACGACCAAAGTCCAAGCGCTCCTTACACACTGAGAACATGTGCTGGCGTGAAGCAATCAGCAGGCAGAAGGGCCAGTGGCTATGAAGTGGAGTCTCTGGATGGAACTGTTCGTGTCTCGTTGCCAAGCCTCATAGAATGTAACGACATACCGAATAACAGAGAGGAGATTCCAACCCCCGAAGTAGCTCTTCATCATGCTCATCTAAGGTCAGTGGCACACCTCATCCCAGACATGGACCCGCAAGCGCCAATTATGCTTCTCTTAGGACGGGACATTATCAGGATGCATAAAGTCCGCAAACAGGTGAATGGCCCTCACAACCTGCCTTATGCACAGAAATTAGACCTGGGCTGGGTCATTGTTGGAAATGTGTGCCTAGGTAACGTTCACAGGCCGCCGACAATTAGCACGTTCCACACAAATACCACAGAGCTGCAACGGCCCACTCTCTTTGACGCATGCCCCAACGTGTTCCATGTGAAGGAGAGGTTCAGTGACACTCAGGCCACCAGTGAGCCTCCAGCGTATCCTGAGGAACAAACTATCTGTGAAGCCGACCACCTTGGCTGCACAGTGTTCAGGCGGACCAGGGATGACAACCAGGTGGCTCCCTCCATTCAAGATACAACGTTCATGGAGATAATGGAAGAAGGACTACAAAAGGACTCAAACAACAGTTGGGTGGTGCCATTACCCTTCAAGAGCCCACGCCCACGGCTCCCAGACAACAGGCCACAGGCACTGAGGCGTCTCATGTCTCTCAAGCGTAACTTTGAGAAAAGGCCTGAGATGAGAGACCACTTTCTCGCCTTCATGGGCAACATGTTTCGGAATGGTCATGCAGAGTTAGCCCCCCCTCTCAGCCTGGATGAAGAAAGGTGGTACTTACCAACGTTTGGTGTGTATCATCCGAAGAAACCAAAGAAGATCCGTGTGGTATTCGATTCCAGTGCCCAATATGACGGCGTATCACTCAACAACGTGCTGTTAACGGGACCTGACCTGAATAACACACTGCTGGGAGTGCTGATGCGTTTCAGAAGGGAGGCCATCGCCGTCACAGCCGACATAGAACAGATGTTCTATTGCTTCCTGGTAAGAGAAAAAGACCGTGATTTCTTACGTTTTCTCTGGTTCCAGGACAATGACCTCTCTAAAGCCATCGTGGATTACCGCATGAACGTCCATGTCTTCGGCAATAGCCCTTCACCTGCAGTGGCTATTCACGGGCTACACAAGTCTGTTCAAGGCAATGAGTTCCATGTCGACCCAGATGTGCAGCACTTCGTGTTGCATGACTTCTATGTCGATGATGGGCTGAAGTCCCTACCCACAGTTCAAGCTGCTATCAGCTTGTTAAAAAGGACACAGGATGTGCTTTCCAAGTCGAATCTGAGACTTCACAAGATTGCAGCTAACAACAAAGAGGTCATGGACGCCTTTCCATCAAGTGACCACGCGAGTGACCTCAAAGATCTTGATCTCGACGCGGACACGCTGCCGTTGCAGCGCAGCCTCGGGCTTGACTGGAATCTCAAGACAGACTGTTTCCTTTTTAATGTCTCCAGTGAGACCAAGCCATACACCCGACGGGGTGTCTTGTCGACAATCAATAGCATCTACGACCCACTTGGATTCGTTGCACCTGTCACAGTCCAAGGCAAGGCTATCCTGCGAGAGCTGACGGCGGAGAACGGTGACTGGGACGCGCCCTTACCTCCAGCCATGGAAGATGCCTGGACGTCATGGAAAGCCTCTCTGTCCGAGCTCGCTGAGCTTTCCATCCCAAGGCGCTATACAGAAGGCTCACCGTCAGCAGCGGTAAGAAGAGAACTGTGTGTGTTCTGTGATGCCTCAGTCAAAGCTATCGGTGCTGTGTGCTACCTGAAAGTAACAGACAGTAATGGCAACATCCAAATTGGATTTGTAATGGGCAAAGCCAAGCTGGCCCCCCGCCCTGAACACACAGTGCCAAGACTTGAACTCTGTGCAGCAGTCCTTGCTGTTGAGTTAGCAGACCTGGTCTCAGCAGAACTAGATCTACATCTCAATGCCGTAACCTACTACTCAGACAGTAAAGTAGTCCTGGGCTATATTTGCAATGAGACCAGGCGCTTTTATGTCTATGTCAGCAACCGGGTGTTACGCATCCGAAGATCCTGCCGACCAGACCAGTGGCGCTATGTGCCAACAGACCTGAACCCTGCAGATCACGCAACACGTTCTGTTCCTGCTGGCCAACTGGAACACACCAACTGGCTGAGTGGGCCCAAATTTCTCTCCAAGCCTGAGCCCACCATTTCTGACCTTGTTGACCCGAGCACAGATGCAGACATCCGCCCTCTGGTGGCTGCCTTGAGCACTATAGCCTCAAACAAGCAACTGGATTCACAACGCTTTGCCAAGTTCTCTACCTGGAAGTCGTTAACTCGTGCAGTCACTCGCCTCGTTCACATAGCCTGTCATTTCAAGACAGTTCACAGGAAGAACCGAGCGTGCAAGGGCTGGCATTACTGCAAAGCTGTAATCACAGTTGAGGAATCAGAGAAAGCGTCAGCTGTAATCATCCAAGCAGTTCAACAGGAAGTCTACAGCCAAGAGATAAAGTGCATTCAAAAACAGGAAAGGATGCCAAAAACAAGCCCTCTCAGAAATTTGGACCCGTTCATTGACACACACGGCCTTCTCAGAGTTGGAGGCCGTCTTCATCATTCAAGTCTCAATCAGAGGGAAAAGACTCCCCTGATTATTCCTGGCCAGCATCACATCGCCACTTTGCTCATCAGACACCACCACGAGCAGATCCATCATCAAGGCCGTCACTTTACGGAGGGGGCGGTCCGTTCAGCTGGCCTTTGGATAGTCGGAGGGAAGAAAAGAGTAAGCAGCATAATCCACCAATGCATTACATGTAGAAGTCTCAGAGCTCCACTCAGCCTGCAGAAGATGGCTAACCTGCCAGCCGATCGTCTTTCAACAGATCCTCCGTTCTCCAGCGTGGGTCTTGATGTGTTCGGCCCATGGAATGTCTCCTCACGCAAGACAAGAGGTGGCTTCGCTCAAAGTAAAAGGTGGGCAGTGATCTTTACGTGCATGAGCATAAGAGCTGTGCACATTGAAGTCATAGAATCCCTCGACACCTCTAGCTTCATCAATGCGCTACGGCGCTTCCTTTCAGTGCGTGGGCCGGTCAAATACATTCATACATACATTCACCGCGGCACAAACTTCATTGGCGCCTGTAAGGAACTGAAGATAGCCTCAAACATTGACAACACTGCCATAAAGACTTACCTCTCAGACAAGGGCTGCACCTGGTCCTTCAATCCCCCACATGCATCTCATTGGGGTGGTTCATGGGAGAGAATGATAGGGCTGGCGAGGAGGATTCTGGACGCAATGTTCCTTCAGCTGAAAGACAAGCTCACCCACGAAGTTCTGGTGACTTTCATGGCAGAAGTCGCAGCGATTATCAACGCCAGGCCACTTGTTCCTGTGACTATGGACCCTGATGACTTGTTCATACTCACGCCAGCTGCTCTTCTCACACAAAAGACGAACATTGTGCCTGCTCCTGCTGGTGAGTTTGGAGTTGCAGACCTCTACAAGTCCCAGTGGCGAAAGGTTCAGCACCTATCCAACACCTTCTGGGACCGCTGGAGGAAACAGTTCCTCCCAACACTGCAGGCCCGCAAAAAATGGCAGTCCACTCAGCCAAACATTCAGTCTGGAAGCGTTGTTCTCCTTAAGGACAGCCAAGCACCTAGGAATGAATGGCCTCTTGAACAGATTACACAGGCCTTCCCTAGTAAAGACGGGAAAGTGCGCCAGGTTGAGGTGAAGATCATCAAACCAGGCGGGACGAGCCTCTTTCGCAGGCCAGTCAATGAAATAGTTCTCCTTCTACCTCCAGAGGCACAGTAATGGACTGTTTAGCAAATGGACTGTGCATGGACTGTGGGTTGACGTGTGTCCACATCAGACGGGGAGTGTTTTGTTATGAGTAAGAAAATGTAAATAAGCATTAAGTTTAAAGTTGCAGAAGATGAACATGCTTTACATTTAGTCAGCATTGTGGTAATGTGCTCCAGAAGTATACATTCCCTAATGTGTGTATATTTAGGTCATGTTCACTTTAAGAGCGCATGGTTCTAAATGTCCTATTACGCGACCCGTAGTTTGGGGAAGTAAACACTCACGCACTTCATGCGCGTTTTCAGCGGTTGTTCAAGTCTGTTATTCCATTGCATTTCATCGTATCTGTCGACTCCTTGTGTCTGGCTTAGCATCGTTGGTATGTATACCTTGTTTTGTGAGAATGTCTAGAAGTATTATTTCATTATGTTTATAATACTTTTAAGTTTATAAAGTATAATTTGAGGAGGGTTTGTTTGTACTTCGGCTATGCGAATGTTAGCTCACGTGTGTCGTTTGTTAATGACCAGAATGTTGTTTTCATTTATTTCTTCTCTTATAATAGTGCTAAAATGAGTACAAACAAAATGCAACTGTTTATAGGGTAAATCAGCCTTTATTCATGTGGAGTTGAGGTTGGATTATAATGGCATGTCGCAAATTTTTCCTTGCTCTTTTGTATGTTACAGTTTCACCTTTTCTCTGTAACGCCAATAAACCTGTGGAACTAAGAATTAATCTTCAGAGTCTTGGTGTGGGGAAAAAGTTTAGCTGGCCGTCAAGATATTAAGTAGACATATCGCGGACGGCACAATTACATAAATGATAAATAAACTAACATTTTTATTATTATAAATAAGCATTGTTAAAAGCCAGACGCTTAAGTCTTTAAAAAACATTTGCTATGTCGTGACCTTTAATTTGGAGTAGAAAAAGGGGGAGTGACTTTATTACATCAGAGGTGTGTCACTTTGCTCACAGCTGATTGGTCCAATTTCAGTTTGAGCTCTCTTATCCAGAACATAACCTGCCCTGGAGCAGGTTAGCCGTGGAGAGTAAGTTACTATGGAGATGAACACGGCTAAAAGCCAAACCTCTTTAATGGTGCCAAAAACCCAGGATTGGCACAAACTAAGCTTAAACATATCTGGTTAGCCAGCTAAACCGGCTTCATGGTATAGGCCCATGAATGGAAGAAAATTCAACCTGATTATGTGTGGAAGTCAACGATGGATTGATGGAAGCAACCGATCGAACAGAACGAGGTAACACAAGTTGGTTTGATATTAGCAAAGGCTTCTTTCTTTCTTCAGCATTTCTGTAACAGCGTTCAACCAATCAAATCTGAGGACCACTAATTATATTACAATTTCTTAAATTCTTGCATACTTGTGATAAATATGAAATAATTCACTTCAGAATTCAGGCACGATCGCATAAATACAGGCGAGCAGAGAAAATTATTAAAATACAATTAATAACAGGTAAACACTATCACGGTAATCTGAACTTCATAAACTGTTCTTCATACATCAATAATCAAAATGTACGTTAAAAACCAGAGGTGGACAAAGTACTTAAAGTTCAGAAACGTATAAAACATTACTCCAGTAAAAGTATTTAGTACTCCTTTTCAATTTTACTTGAGCGAAAGTACAGAAGTACTTGATTTTTAATGATAATTATTTTGTCATTTTATACAGGCTTATATAATTTAATTTAATTTCATATTATATATATTTCTATAATCCTTTTTCTCAAAATAATTATGAATGATTATGAATTGTCAGATAGCCAGCACTAGTCAGTACGGAAGATTAGTGGATGCAGAAACATAATATGTAATGTGCGTTGACTAACAATATAAAAACAGACGCTAAATGCATAACATTTGCTATAGCAGCGGGGAAGATGAACGGGCATGTGTTATTTTAATCTGTGTTAGAGATGCTCGATTTTGGATAAAATGAGAATCACGATTTTTTTTTCAATTAGAGATCATGATTCTCCCACAATTCTGAACGAGATGTTCACCCCTCCGCGTCCAGACTGCAAATGAATGTGGGAAGTTTAGCCACCGCTGGCTGATCCCGCCCTGGCTTACATTCAGGGCGGGATGTAAATGTAAAAACAATTAACCTGAATTTGGGCCAGACTAGTTACCATCATTTTCTCACATTGCCATTGACAGTATTTTCTAAAGTCTCTTTTTGGTCCATTTAGATTGTTAATGCAGATTTCATACAAAAAAAAATGTTAAAATATTATGGTTAAAAATGTTTAAAAAAGACCAAAAACCAAACTTAAGAAAAAAAATTAAAATTAAAAAAATAAAAAAATAAAATAAAATAAAAAAAATTAGTAACTCCGCCAGAGTGTCTCTTTTGGGTCACTTTTGCCGGTCCCAAGCCCGGATAAAGGAGGAGGGTTGAAATTGTAACATTAAAAAAAGAAAAGAAAGTTAATTTGTAGTTTTAAACATATTTAGGGTGTTTTTAGTCACTCTTTGTGTCTCTCACGACGTTACTCCTCTCTCGTACAGCGTCCATAGACTTGATAGACTAGTTTGTTTAGGCTAGAATATAAACATGAAATACGCAGAGTCTAATGTCAAGCGTTAATTTACCGCAGTGCCACGTTTAACAAACATTTGTCAAAAGCTGTTTGGCATCAATGACACGGGTTTAGATAAAGTTTAGAAATTCAATTCAATTGAATTCAAATTTATTTGTATAGCGCTTTTCACAATACATATCGTTTCAAAGCAGCTTCACAGAAAATGCATCTACATTACAATTTAAATTGATTTGTACATGTTATGCATTTCAGAAATGCACATATACAAAGCACACAGATTAGCTAACTATCTATTATTAATCAATATAATAACTATGGCACAGAAATAAGAATACATGTTGTTAATGAATAGGGTATATATAAATCCGTCAGTTTTCGGTTGTCTTGCATATATGTGGCTTTATCTGAATATTTAAAGGTCCTATGACGTGGACTTTTTAATTATTTTATAATGTTTCCTGAGGTGTACTTATATTGTTAGTATGATTGTTACATCATAAAATGTCATAATTTAGAAATAAAAGGCATTTTTCTATCCTGATTTCAGCTCTGGCTTGAATGCTCTGTTTGAAGGGGCGTGTCTGCTGTGAGACTTCAGTGTAAACGACCACTGCTGTGATTGGCTGACATATTTGCATTTGAAGTGCGTATTACATGTGGAACCCCTCTCGAATACTTTTACTACGTTTTTCTTTTTACTATTACAGCTGTCGAAAAAGTGTTGATTATAGCATTATTTTTACATCTTTTCCCATCACATGAAAGTCTGCAGTGATGAGCGTTGAGTACACAGACAGTCTGTTGATCGCGTGAATGCAGTGATCTCGTCATTGCAACGCTATTTCTCTCACAAAATGCTTTCACCACAACTAACAGCAAACACGACATCGATATGAATACAGTAAGAGCTTCGTTGTGCAGCATAACAGCGTCATTCATTATAACGGCAGTTTGGGCAAGTGTGCAGATACACTCGCGACGTGTGATTGACAGATCCGAACATTATAAAGAGAGTGTTCTTTGATCGGTAGTCTGGCTTGATTCACTGATGCATAAACAGTATTAAACGATTTAGAAAGAAAGTCTGTGTGAACTTGAATGATTAGCTACACATCAGAAACCACTGATCACAGATCAGGCATTAATGAACACTGTTACTCATTGTTTGTGGCGGTGCTGTCGAATCCATATGGTAAAAGTCTGTTTGTAAAGCCTGTACTGACATTGCGACTGAATTAAATGTAAAAAATGAACTGAATCCATTTCTCCAAATTCTATGGGTCGGGCAAAGCAGAGAAAGGGGAGGTAACCTTTCCCCGTATGACGACATATTCCAGATTCTCAAAGGCAGAGCAGAACACCCAGGACTTGGTTTACACCCATCACAATTTCTAGCCACTGGGGGACCATAGACAGGCTAGGGGAACTCATGATAATGTTACAAAACCTCATAAAGTGAAATTTTCATGTCATGGGACCTTTAATACGTTTTTCTTGTTGGTACAGCCATGCACAAATTCATTAGTTCAGCATTTACAGTTTACAAAGCAAATTTGGAGTTGACATGTCAGTGTCACAACATTATTCAAATTACTGACAATAGCAAAGTTTTTTTATTAGCTTTTTATAGCAACTGTCTTCATTAACAGACTGGGCGATTTATGAAGTAGGACATTATGTTGTGTAATATTTGGGGGAGCAGCATACATTTTGACAAGAAAATGTCATTCAAGTGTCGTACATGTAATGTGACTACTCATAAGCTTGAAGCACAAACATGAGCCCAGCCCTTTCCAATATGAAATAAAGAAGACTTTTGAATGATTTGTACATTAATAACCTCACGCGTTCTGTCACTAATACTCTACATCTCCCCAAGTAACACTAAGGTGATTTTCATGTTGCTCAACTGTTTTATTCTTTAATAATTATATGCCATGCCAAGTCATGACCAATACTATTTACCTCGCTATTAAAGATATATTTTAAAAATTCATAAAAATTTATAAAATCAAATTGTTTTCAGCAAACACCACCAGATTCTTGTTCTAAATCTCCCCAAGTAGAATCAGATGTAGTTTGCAGAAAACAATTTGATTTTATAAATTTTTTATGAATTTTTTTAAGTATGTCTACCGACACCAAGCACCCACACCTTTAGCCAACCACGTAACCTCATGTAGACACGCAATGCATTTTAAAGCGTAGATGGCGTGACCGCAGTAAGATAGCGTGGGTATTTGAACCAAGATTGCAATCTTTTTACAATTAATCGTGCCGCTCTAATTTGTATTATATTAATGTTTTCTTATTTCTTTTCTTCCTAAAACCGACACTGTAGACGCATTGATGTGGACGTGTCTGCATTAAAGGTGCTGTATGAAAGTGTTTGACTGTACTAAAAATACCATAATATGCTTGCAGATATTTAGGAAACATGCGAGTTCACATACTCGTCTATCTGAAAAACAATGCTATAGCCAGTCATTTTACTTTGAAATGTGCGTTCCACGTCAGAATGTCTGTGTTTGTTTTGGTCTGTGCAATAACGCAGGTTGCCAGTTTACCCAATAGTATTTTGACACCACAGGTTTCCAGTTTGCATAGCATAATTTCTGCCATGGAAACCAGCAAACAAACTGGGTCAGAGATCGCAGATTTTACCCGACCTAAAAAGCCTCGGCATCCATCCATAAAAATCGAATTTGGACTGCAGTACCCATTTCAAACACTAGCTGTCCTTCTTACATACAGCACCTTTAAGCATTTCAGTGGCCTCAAACAGAGCAGATTCAGTTCACAAACAAGTGACAGTTGTGAACTAAATATTTTCTGTTACAATAATTCATCCTAAAATTCAATATTAGTAACTTCCTTTTCGCCATTAGCCGCGCACTCAGAGAGGACCTTGGCTAGTTTTCAGTCAGACTTGTACATTTATTTCACTGGAGACTCGCTCTGAACGGATCATTGAATCAGTGAGTTACTGACTCGAGAACAGCTGCAATCCAATCAGTCCAATTCACAAATGAATTGTTTGATGTGATTTGCGAACCGATTTAACAGGATGATCGAGAAAAGAATCAGTTTGTGCACGAATCGGACCGCGCTTTTGTGTGTCTGAGCATGTGACGATTTCTTAATTTTAAAATAATGAGTAACAATATCTTTTATGAAATGTAGTGGAGTAAAAAGTCTGACCTTATGCTTTGGAATGTAGTGAGTTTAACAGATAGCCTACTTGAAACAAATTACTTTGTTACTGTCCACCACTGTTAAAAACTAGTGATGTGAGTTGATTCAAATAATTAACCACAATTAATCACAAAGTTTTGAAAGTGCTGAAATCTGAATCTCTATACTTTTGTATCTGTCAGAATACATTAAGTTCAATACAAAATGTACTAAAATACTAAACTATGAAACACTGAAAAAAACCAAACTAAAACAATCACAATATGAAAACTATCTAAACAAAATCAGAAGCTTCAGGATATCTAGTTTTGTGTTTCATAGAAGAAATAAAGGCATGAAGGTTTGGAAAGACATAACAGTGAGTAAATGATGACAAAATGTCATTCTTTTCATTCCCTTTAACGTCTGTGAGCTTGATTTCCTGAAGGCCAGTTTAAAGAGTGCTCTGCTTTTGATTCACAAACATTTTTGAACATGATAATCGACCTGCAACCCCTTTTTAGGCTTGTGATCTACCAGTTATGAGCTCAACATCCAATGAAGAGGTTATTAAAGAGTTCAGAAGAAGACGCGTGTCTATCTGTGTAGAAACCATCAGTGAGGGAAACATCTAACAGCAGAGAATAAAGCATCACTTGCCTCTCATTACTGATGTCAACGAATGCTACTGCATGACTGAAGACAATCCACCTGATTCTGACAGCAATACCTGCACAATTCAGCATTTGCAGCCTTCATGACAGAAACACTGTGGCATTTTAACTCTTCCTCTTGTTAGTGTCATCATTTCTTTGCAACATATTTTTTTCTTCATGATATTTTCGTCAACAGTATGTTTGAATTAAAAACGTTTAATTAATGTTATCATTCATATTCTTTGTCACGTCTTATCGTTGAAATAAAATACAAAACTGTTGGTTGAAGGCTTATTTTTAATCACCCCTCGTTCACTATTGACCCTTTTCACATTTTCAGGTTGGGTAACCATAGTTGGGTAAACTTCTATAGCGGTGAATGAGAGACTACATAAAATATATATATATTTTGTGTTCCAATTTGCTCAAATAGCAAACGAAAAAAATCCACAATAGTGTTTTCATAACTTTCAAAAAAAGGAAGAAATAGAGAGAGATTGATAACAGCAATCAGAAGAGAGAAATATGTCCATTTTAACGTCACTTCCATCCGCTGTGTTAGAAACACCCTCACAGCAGTGTTAAATAGTTTTTTGTAATTTGATGCAAATGTAATATAAAATGTAAAATATATATTTTTAAAAAAATTATATTTGCAGAGTTTACGATGCTGATGACCATTAAAAAGGGTCCATTCCCTACATTACTCCACTAATATAGTTCACCTGAAGGAGTGAATGAAAACGAGCGAGTGATTTTGGACACTGAGTGCGCTGGAAGGGCTGCCGCTTTTGCATAATCTGTGCTTGCTGTTCAATAATAATTTGAAATGTAGCAAACTGGCAGCTCCAGTAGTAATGAAAAGGTGCATCTTGAATGGAAACTAGCAATTAAACAATTTAATAATCAATAAAAAAGGGATTTATACCTGTCTGTGTGATATTACGATGTACCCACATTGGACCAGCGGTTTGGAAAATGGATGGATGATTCAGGGACAGGTGCCATCTTTTGGAGAGACATGGGAATTCCTTTCGGCGTGACCGTCACCGTGCATTATGGGTATTCTCTAGCTATTGAGGGTATATCGATTATATACTTGTCATTGCAGTGCACTGTGGGATTAAAAAAGAAAAAAAAAAACATATTTTACGTGTATTGCAACATATGCACCTGAACACAAATATTTAAGTCGTTTGAAAGAAATAATGCAAATTGTTGGCTTCAATAAAACAATATATTAAAACTTTGTAGCTCACAGCAGGTCAGATTTTAAACTGTATGTTTTTTTAACTGTCGGAGATTTATAACATAAATCATTTTGGCCTTTTGCTTTTCTTTATTATCATTTTGCATTTAAACTGTGTGCAGGCAGGCTTATTAAAAAGGAAAAGGCAATTAAAACAAATATAATGAGCATATCTAAAATATGTAGGCTATGCTATGTTTCTAATATATATATATATAGATATAGATTACACAGCAGAGCCAACGCTACATACACACACAGAAGAGCAATATATATATATAGATATATGATAAAGGTAATATAGTACATGTAACATAGAGCTCATGCTGCTCTGATAGACTTACTGCTGATATCAAGGGTTGTTTACATTTAAATGAGCCTCATCATTCTATGTCAGTTGAATAATATCGAGTTGATATTTGAAATCAACACAACTGTTTCTGAAGCCTTGAAGCCTGATCACACGTGCTACAAACTCTTTACAACTCTACAATTTGGTAAGTTTTATCAGTTTGTCCAGTTTGGAAAGTGTTTCTCCAGTCATCATCATGGAGCAGCGTCGCCAGAGAAGAACCAGGGCTCTTCCCAAACGCCTGACCGGATTCTTGGTGGAGGGCGTCTCTTCCGGTCCAGACTCCTGTGAGCTTTCTCAGCTGGCAGCTGTAATCAGGTTAGATCACTCTTACAGCTGTATCTCTGAGAAAGCTCAAAGTCCCACAGGTTTGGAAGAGCGCTACGTGAAGAACGCTGCTGTCCTTCCTGACATCCGTCCACGTCCAGCAGCCTGGGTCTCTTCAGTGGACGTGTGTCAGCAGGAAGAGCCTGTCTCCATCCACGGCTACAGCGTGGAGGAATACCAGGACATCTACCGCTCTGTGGTGGAGCCCATGCTGAAGACACGCAGTGGACAGCGCCGTCGCTACAGTCTTAAACTGGGACTGAAGATCAAGCAGCGGCTGTGGGAGGCACTCAACTGCCCTTCAGTGGTGGAGACGGAGCAGCCTGATGGACACGTCCTGATCGCTGAGAGCTCCTCCACAACCAGCAGAAGCGTCGCTCCTCGAATCCATGTGGACATCAGTGAAGAGCCCCAGCCTGAGGAACCCCGAAGAAAGAAGCCCAGACACTGAGTCATCACAGCGTCACCTGGAGTATCCCCCAGCGGGACCAACCTATGTAAATACTGTATATAGTTATAGAGTAAGCTTATAGCTCTATGAGTACGTTTTATTTTGTAGAGCCAATTTTATTTTTATAGAGTAAGTTTTATTTTCTCGAGTAAGTCTTTTGCACATTGTTGTCTGGTTGTTAGGATGTTTCTGGTGATTGTCAATGCGCCGATATGCGGTTTCTAGGTTGTTTGAAGTGGTTTTTAGCGCTTTGCATCGTGGTTGTTGGGATGTTTTGTGTGGTTTCTTGATTGTTGACATGCGGTTGCCAAAGTTTTCTGTGCGGTTGTTAGCGTGTTGCTTTGCGGTTGCTGGACTCCTCTGAGTGGTTTTTCATGCATTGGTACGTGGTTGTCAGGATGTTCCGAGTGGTTGGTTAGGTTAGGGTAGGTTAGGTTAGGGTCTCTCACACGGTTTGCAGCTTGCCGTGCTGTGAGGGCTTGTGTGCATCAGTGATGCTGAGAGCTACGCCACTGGTACTTCACAACTTCTGGTAGGGTCACCCATAGTGGACAGGTCTCAGCTGAGATGCCAGACGAAGACAAACCACCTGATTCTGGACAGCAGAAGATTGACCTGGTCTTTCTGGAAGAAGATCACTGTCTTGACACAACAACAACAACAACAACAACAACAACAACAACAACAACAACATCAGAATTACCTGAGGCTTGTACCATGATGGTAGTTTAACAAACTCAGGGTTACAGGATTAGTTTCGAGTTGACAAAACCAAACCAATCTATTCAGGCTTTGTTGGTCCCATGATACTGATCATCCAATTTCTCTGTCAACTCAGGCTTTGATCCTGAGTTTAGGAGTTTAGCTGTGACATCAGCAGTGAACAGCCAATCACATGCTGTGGATCAAGGAAACTGAGATTCACTTCTCACGAGAGAAACAGCGAGATTCATTTCTCTCTTCTGCAGAATATGACATGATTGAAAAATACTAAGAATTTAAACTAGTTTACACAGGAAGAAAAGAGCTGTAGTAAGAAAAATCTTACTACGTCAATGCAAGTAAAAGTTATTAAGTTAGTTTAGTTGATATATAGAGAGAATTTAACATTTAAGCTCACATGTAGTAATTTGTATAGCTTTTTTAAATTGATTTTAAAGCTTATTTGTATGACCTTTATATAGGCTATTTTTATTAATTTTAACCAAGTGCCTATTAATGATTGATTAACTAAAATTATACATGTGTAATTGATTAAGGGTATAATAATTACATAAATGATAAATAAACTAACATTTTTATTATTATAAATAAGCATTGTTAAAAGCCAGACGCTTAAGTCTTTAAAAAACATTTGCTATGTCGTGACCTTTAATTTGGAGTAGAAAAAGGGGGAGTGACTTTATTACATCAGAGGTGTGTCACTTTGCTCACAGCTGATTGGTCCAATTTCAGTTTGAGCTCTCTTATCCAGAACATAACCTGCCCTGGAGCAGGTTAGCCGTGGAGAGTAAGTTACTATGGAGATGAACACGGCTAAAAGCCAAACCTCTTTAATGGTGCCAAAAACCCAGGATTGGCACAAACTAAGCTTAAACATATCTGGTTAGCCAGCTAAACCGGCTTCATGGTATAGGCCCATGAATGGAAGAAAATTCAACCTGATTATGTGTGGAAGTCAACGATGGATTGATGGAAGCAACCGATCGAACAGAACGAGGTAACACAAGTTGGTTTGATATTAGCAAAGGCTTCTTTCTTTCTTCAGCATTTCTGTAACAGCGTTCAACCAATCAAATCTGAGGACCACTAATTATATTACAATTTCTTAAATTCTTGCATACTTGTGATAAATATGAAATAATTCACTTCAGAATTCAGGCACGATCGCATAAATACAGGCGAGCAGAGAAAATTATTAAAATACAATTAATAACAGGTAAACACTATCACGGTAATCTGAACTTCATAAACTGTTCTTCATACATCAATAATCAAAATGTACGTTAAAAACCAGAGGTGGACAAAGTACTTAAAGTTCAGAAACGTATAAAACATTACTCCAGTAAAAGTATTTAGTACTCCTTTTCAATTTTACTTGAGCGAAAGTACAGAAGTACTTGATTTTTAATGATAATTATTTTGTCATTTTATACAGGCTTATATAATTTAATTTAATTTCATATTATATATATTTCTATAATCCTTTTTCTCAAAATAATTATGAATGATTATGAATTGTCAGATAGCCAGCACTAGTCAGTACGGAAGATTAGTGGATGCAGAAACATAATATGTAATGTGCGTTGACTAACAATATAAAAACAGACGCTAAATGCATAACATTTGCTATAGCAGCGGGGAAGATGAACGGGCATGTGTTATTTTAATCTGTGTTAGAGATGCTCGATTTTGGATAAAATGAGAATCACGATTTTCTTTTTCAATTAGAGATCATGATTCTCCCACAATTCTGAACGAGATGTTCACCCCTCCGCGTCCAGACTGCAAATGAATGTGGGAAGTTTAGCCACCGCTGGCTGATCCCGCCCTGGCTTACATTCAGGGCGGGATGTAAATGTAAAAACAATTAACCTGAATTTGGGCCAGACTAGTTACCATCATTTTCTCACATTGCCATTGACAGTATTTTCTAAAGTCTCTTTTTGGTCCATTTAGATTGTTAATGCAGATTTCATACAAAAAAAATGTTAAAATATTATGGTTAAAAATGTTTAAAAAAGACCAAAAACCAAACTTAAGAAAAAAAATAAAAATTAAAAATAAAAAAATAAATAAAATAAAATAAAAAAAATTAGTAACTCCGCCAGAGTGTCTCTTTTGGGTCACTTTTGCCGGTCCCAAGCCCGGATAAAGGAGGAGGGTTGAAATTGTAACATTAAAAAAAGAAAAGAAAGTTAATTTGTAGTTTTAAACATATTTAGGGTGTTTTTAGTCACTCTTTGTGTCTCTCACGACGTTACTCCTCTCTCGTACAGCGTCCATAGACTTGATAGACTAGTTTGTTTAGGCTAGAATATAAACATGAAATACGCAGAGTCTAATGTCAAGCGTTAATTTACCGCAGTGCCACGTTTAACAAACATTTGTCAAAAGCTGTTTGGCATCAATGACACGGGTTTAGATAAAGTTTAGAAATTCAATTCAATTGAATTCAAATTTATTTGTATAGCGCTTTTCACAATACATATCGTTTCAAAGCAGCTTCACAGAAAATGCATCTACATTACAATTTAAATTGATTTGTACATGTTATGCATTTCAGAAATGCACATATACAAAGCACACAGATTAGCTAACTATCTATTATTAATCAATATAATAACTATGGCACAGAAATAAGAATACATGTTGTTAATGAATAGGGTATATATAAATCCGTCAGTTTTCGGTTGTCTTGCATATATGTGGCTTTATCTGAATATTTAAAGGTCCTATGACGTGGACTTTTTAATTATTTTATAATGTTTCCTGAGGTGTACTTATATTGTTAGTATGATTGTTACATCATAAAATGTCATAATTTAGAAATAAAAGGCATTTTTCTATCCTGATTTCAGCTCTGGCTTGAATGCTCTGTTTGAAGGGGCGTGTCTGCTGTGAGACTTCAGTGTAAACGACCACTGCTGTGATTGGCTGACATATTTGCATTTGAAGTGCGTATTACATGTGGAACCCCTCTCGAATACTTTTACTACGTTTTTCTTTTTACTATTACAGCTGTCGAAAAAGTGTTGATTATAGCATTATTTTTACATCTTTTCCCATCACATGAAAGTCTGCAGTGATGAGCGTTGAGTACACAGACAGTCTGTTGATCGCGTGAATGCAGTGATCTCGTCATTGCAACGCTATTTCTCTCACAAAATGCTTTCACCACAACTAACAGCAAACACGACATCGATATGAATACAGTAAGAGCTTCGTTGTGCAGCATAACAGCGTCATTCATTATAACGGCAGTTTGGGCAAGTGTGCAGATACACTCGCGACGTGTGATTGACAGATCCGAACATTATAAAGAGAGTGTTCTTTGATCGGTAGTCTGGCTTGATTCACTGATGCATAAACAGTATTAAACGATTTAGAAAGAAAGTCTGTGTGAACTTGAATGATTAGCTACACATCAGAAACCACTGATCACAGATCAGGCATTAATGAACACTGTTACTCATTGTTTGTGGCGGTGCTGTCGAATCCATATGGTAAAAGTCTGTTTGTAAAGCCTGTACTGACATTGCGACTGAATTAAATGTAAAAAATGAACTGAATCCATTTCTCCAAATTCTATGGGTCGGGCAAAGCAGAGAAAGGGGAGGTAACCTTTCCCCGTATGACGACATATTCCAGATTCTCAAAGGCAGAGCAGAACACCCAGGACTTGGTTTACACCCATCACAATTTCTAGCCACTGGGGGACCATAGACAGGCTAGGGGAACTCATGATAATGTTACAAAACCTCATAAAGTGAAATTTTCATGTCATGGGACCTTTAATACGTTTTTCTTGTTGGTACAGCCATGCACAAATTCATTAGTTCAGCATTTACAGTTTACAAAGCAAATTTGGAGTTGACATGTCAGTGTCACAACATTATTCAAATTACTGACAATAGCAACGTTTTTTTATTAGCTTTTTATAGCAACTGTCTTCATTAACAGACTGGGCGATTTATGAAGTAGGACATTATGTTGTGTAATATTTGGGGGAGCAGCATACATTTTGACAAGAAAATGTCATTCAAGTGTCGTACATGTAATGTGACTACTCATAAGCTTGAAGCACAAACATGAGCCCAGCCCTTTCCAATATGAAATAAAGAAGACTTTTGAATGATTTGTACATTAATAACCTCACGCGTTCTGTCACTAATACTCTACATCTCCCCAAGTAACACTAAGGTGATTTTCATGTTGCTCAACTGTTTTATTCTTTAATAATTATATGCCATGCCAAGTCATGACCAATACTATTTACCTCGCTATTAAAGATATATTTTAAAAATTCATAAAAATTTATAAAATCAAATTGTTTTCAGCAAACACCACCAGATTCTTGTTCTAAATCTCCCCAAGTAGAATCAGATGTAGTTTGCAGAAAACAATTTGATTTTATAAATTTTTTATGAATTTTTTTAAGTATGTCTACCGACACCAAGCACCCACACCTTTAGCCAACCACATAACCTCATGTAGACACGCAATGCATTTTAAAGCGTAGATGGCGTGACCGCAGTAAGATAGCGTGGGTATTTGAACCAAGATTGCAATCTTTTTACAAGTAATCGTGCCGCTCTAATTTGTATTATATTAATGTTTTCTTATTTCTTTTCTTCCTAAAACCGACACTGTAGACGCATTGATGTGGACGTGTCTGCATTAAAGGTGCTGTATGAAAGTGTTTGACTGTACTAAAAATACCATAATATGCTTGCAGATATTTAGGAAACATGCGAGTTCACATACTCGTCTATCTGAAAAACAATGCTATAGCCAGTCATTTTACTTTGAAATGTGCGTTCCACGTCAGAATGTCTGTGTTTGTTTTGGTCTGTGCAATAACGCAGGTTGCCAGTTTACCCAATAGTATTTTGACACCACAGGTTTCCAGTTTGCATAGCATAATTTCTGCCATGGAAACCAGCAAACAAACTGGGTCAGAGATCGCAGATTTTACCCGACCTAAAAAGCCTCGGCATCCATCCATAAAAATCGAATTTGGACTGCAGTACCCATTTCAAACACTAGCTGTCCTTCTTACATACAGCACCTTTAAGCATTTCAGTGGCCTCAAACAGAGCAGATTCAGTTCACAAACAAGTGACAGTTGTGAACTAAATATTTTCTGTTACAATAATTCATCCTAAAATTCAATATTAGTAACTTCCTTTTCGCCATTAGCCGCGCACTCAGAGAGGACCTTGGCTAGTTTTCAGTCAGACTTGTACATTTATTTCACTGGAGACTCGCTCTGAACGGATCATTGAATCAGTGAGTTACTGACTCGAGAACAGCTGCAATCCAATCAGTCCAATTCACAAATGAATTGTTTGATGTGATTTGCGAACCGATTTAACAGGATGATCGAGAAAAGAATCAGTTTGTGCACGAATCGGACCGCGCTTTTGTGTGTCTGAGCATGTGACGATTTCTTAATTTTAAAATAATGAGTAACAATATCTTTTATGAAATGTAGTGGAGTAAAAAGTCTGACCTTATGCTTTGGAATGTAGTGAGTTTAACAGATAGCCTACTTGAAACAAATTACTTTGTTACTGTCCACCACTGTTAAAAACTAGTGATGTGAGTTGATTCAAATAATTAACCACAATTAATCACAAAGTTTTGAAAGTGCTGAAATCTGAATCTCTATACTTTTGTATCTGTCAGAATACATTAAGTTCAATACAAAATGTACTAAAATACTAAACTATGAAACACTGAAAAAAACCAAACTAAAACAATCACAATATGAAAACTATCTAAACAAAATCAGAAGCTTCAGGATATCTAGTTTTGTGTTTCATAGAAGAAATAAAGGCATGAAGGTTTGGAAAGACATAACAGTGAGTAAATGATGACAAAATGTCATTCTTTTCATTCCCTTTAACGTCTGTGAGCTTGATTTCCTGAAGGCCAGTTTAAAGAGTGCTCTGCTTTTGATTCACAAACATTTTTGAACATGATAATCGACCTGCAACCCCTTTTTAGGCTTGTGATCTACCAGTTATGAGCTCAACATCCAATGAAGAGGTTATTAAAGAGTTCAGAAGAAGACGCGTGTCTATCTGTGTAGAAACCATCAGTGAGGGAAACATCTAACAGCAGAGAATAAAGCATCACTTGCCTCTCATTACTGATGTCAACGAATGCTACTGCATGACTGAAGACAATCCACCTGATTCTGACAGCAATACCTGCACAATTCAGCATTTGCAGCCTTCATGACAGAAACACTGTGGCATTTTAACTCTTCCTCTTGTTAGTGTCATCATTTCTTTGCAACATATTTTTTTCTTCATGATATTTTCGTCAACAGTATGTTTGAATTAAAAACGTTTAATTAATGTTATCATTCATATTCTTTGTCACGTCTTATCGTTGAAATAAAATACAAAACTGTTGGTTGAAGGCTTATTTTTAATCACCCCTCGTTCACTATTGACCCTTTTCACATTTTCAGGTTGGGTAACCATAGTTGGGTAAACTTCTATAGCGGTGAATGAGAGACTACATAAAATATATATATATTTTGTGTTCCAATTTGCTCAAATAGCAAACGAAAAAAATCCACAATAGTGTTTTCATAACTTTCAAAAAAAGGAAGAAATAGAGAGAGATTGATAACAGCAATCAGAAGAGAGAAATATGTCCATTTTAACGTCACTTCCATCCGCTGTGTTAGAAACACCCTCACAGCAGTGTTAAATAGTTTTTTGTAATTTGATGCAAATGTAATATAAAATGTAAAATATATATTTTTAAAAAAATTATATTTGCAGAGTTTACGATGCTGATGACCATTAAAAAGGGTCCATTCCCTACATTACTCCACTAATATAGTTCACCTGAAGGAGTGAATGAAAACGAGCGAGTGATTTTGGACACTGAGTGCGCTGGAAGGGCTGCCGCTTTTGCATAATCTGTGCTTGCTGTTCAATAATAATTTGAAATGTAGCAAACTGGCAGCTCCAGTAGTAATGAAAAGGTGCATCTTGAATGGAAACTAGCAATTAAACAATTTAATAATCAATAAAAAAGGGATTTATACCTGTCTGTGTGATATTACGATGTACCCACATTGGACCAGCGGTTTGGAAAATGGATGGATGATTCAGGGACAGGTGCCATCTTTTGGAGAGACATGGGAATTCCTTTCGGCGTGACCGTCACCGTGCATTATGGGTATTCTCTAGCTATTGAGGGTATATCGATTATATACTTGTCATTGCAGTGCACTGTGGGATTAAAAAAGAAAAAAAAAAACATATTTTACGTGTATTGCAACATATGCACCTGAACACAAATATTTAAGTCGTTTGAAAGAAATAATGCAAATTGTTGGCTTCAATAAAACAATATATTAAAACTTTGTAGCTCACAGCAGGTCAGATTTTAAACTGTATGTTTTTTTAACTGTCGGAGATTTATAACATAAATCATTTTGGCCTTTTGCTTTTCTTTATTATCATTTTGCATTTAAACTGTGTGCAGGCAGGCTTATTAAAAAGGAAAAGGCAATTAAAACAAATATAATGAGCATATCTAAAATATGTAGGCTATGCTATGTTTCTAATATATATATATATAGATATAGATTACACAGCAGAGCCAACGCTACATACACACACAGAAGAGCAATATATATATATATATATATATGATAAAGGTAATATAGTACATGTAACACAGAGCTCATGCTGCTCTGATAGACTTACTGCTGATATCAAGGGTTGTTTACATTTAAATGAGCCTCATCATTCTATGTCAGTTGAATAATATCGAGTTGATATTTGAAATCAACACAACTGTTTCTGAAGCCTTGAAGCCTGATCACACGTGCTACAAACTCTTTACAACTCTACAATTTGGTAAGTTTTATCAGTTTGTCCAGTTTGGAAAGTGTTTCTCCAGTCATCATCATGGAGCAGCGTCGCCAGAGAAGAACCAGGGCTCTTCCCAAACGCCTGACCGGATTCTTGGTGGAGGGCGTCTCTTCCGGTCCAGACTCCTGTGAGCTTTCTCAGCTGGCAGCTGTAATCAGGTTAGATCACTCTTACAGCTGTATCTCTGAGAAAGCTCAAAGTCCCACAGGTTTGGAAGAGCGCTACGTGAAGAACGCTGCTGTCCTTCCTGACATCCGTCCACGTCCAGCAGCCTGGGTCTCTTCAGTGGACGTGTGTCAGCAGGAAGAGCCTGTCTCCATCCACGGCTACAGCGTGGAGGAATACCAGGACATCTACCGCTCTGTGGTGGAGCCCATGCTGAAGACACGCAGTGGACAGCGCCGTCGCTACAGTCTTAAACTGGGACTGAAGATCAAGCAGCGGCTGTGGGAGGCACTCAACTGCCCTTCAGTGGTGGAGACGGAGCAGCCTGATGGACACGTCCTGATCGCTGAGAGCTCCTCCACAACCAGCAGAAGCGTCGCTCCTCGAATCCATGTGGACATCAGTGAAGAGCCCCAGCCTGAGGAACCCCGAAGAAAGAAGCCCAGACACTGAGTCATCACAGCGTCACCTGGAGTATCCCCCAGCGGGACCAACCTATGTAAATACTGTATATAGTTATAGAGTAAGCTTATAGCTCTATGAGTACGTTTTATTTTGTAGAGCCAATTTTATTTTTATAGAGTAAGTTTTATTTTCTCGAGTAAGTCTTTTGCACATTGTTGTCTGGTTGTTAGGATGTTTCTGGTGATTGTCAATGCGCCGATATGCGGTTTCTAGGTTGTTTGAAGTGGTTTTTAGCGCTTTGCATCGTGGTTGTTGGGATGTTTTGTGTGGTTTCTTGATTGTTGACATGCGGTTGCCAAAGTTTTCTGTGCGGTTGTTAGCGTGTTGCTTTGCGGTTGCTGGACTCCTCTGAGTGGTTTTTCATGCATTGGTACGTGGTTGTCAGGATGTTCCGAGTGGTTGGTTAGGTTAGGGTAGGTTAGGTTAGGGTCTCTCACACGGTTTGCAGCTTGCCGTGCTGTGAGGGCTTGTGTGCATCAGTGATGCTGAGAGCTACGCCACTGGTACTTCACAACTTCTGGTAGGGTCACCCATAGTGGACAGGTCTCAGCTGAGATGCCAGACGAAGACAAACCACCTGATTCTGGACAGCAGAAGATTGACCTGGTCTTTCTGGAAGAAGATCACTGTCTTGACACAACAACAACAACAACAACAACAACAACAACAACAACAACAACATCAGAATTACCTGAGGCTTGTACCATGATGGTAGTTTAACAAACTCAGGGTTACAGGATTAGTTTCGAGTTGACAAAACCAAACCAATCTATTCAGGCTTTGTTGGTCCCATGATACTGATCATCCAATTTCTCTGTCAACTCAGGCTTTGATCCTGAGTTTAGGAGTTTAGCTGTGACATCAGCAGTGAACAGCCAATCACATGCTGTGGATCAAGGAAACTGAGATTCACTTCTCACGAGAGAAACAGCGAGATTCATTTCTCTCTTCTGCAGAATATGACATGATTGAAAAATACTAAGAATTTAAACTAGTTTACACAGGAAGAAAAGAGCTGTAGTAAGAAAAATCTTACTACGTCAATGCAAGTAAAAGTTATTAAGTTAGTTTAGTTGATATATAGAGAGAATTTAACATTTAAGCTCACATGTAGTAATTTGTATAGCTTTTTTAAATTGATTTTAAAGCTTATTTGTATGACCTTTATATAGGCTATTTTTATTAATTTTAACCAAGTGCCTATTAATGATTGATTAACTAAAATTATACATGTGTAATTGATTAAGGGTATAATAATTACATAAATGATAAATAAACTAACATTTTTATTATTATAAATAAGCATTGTTAAAAGCCAGACGCTTAAGTCTTTAAAAAACATTTGCTATGTCGTGACCTTTAATTTGGAGTAGAAAAAGGGGGAGTGACTTTATTACATCAGAGGTGTGTCACTTTGCTCACAGCTGATTGGTCCAATTTCAGTTTGAGCTCTCTTATCCAGAACATAACCTGCCCTGGAGCAGGTTAGCCGTGGAGAGTAAGTTACTATGGAGATGAACACGGCTAAAAGCCAAACCTCTTTAATGGTGCCAAAAACCCAGGATTGGCACAAACTAAGCTTAAACATATCTGGTTAGCCAGCTAAACCGGCTTCATGGTATAGGCCCATGAATGGAAGAAAATTCAACCTGATTATGTGTGGAAGTCAACGATGGATTGATGGAAGCAACCGATCGAACAGAACGAGGTAACACAAGTTGGTTTGATATTAGCAAAGGCTTCTTTCTTTCTTCAGCATTTCTGTAACAGCGTTCAACCAATCAAATCTGAGGACCACTAATTATATTACAATTTCTTAAATTCTTGCATACTTGTGATAAATATGAAATAATTCACTTCAGAATTCAGGCACGATCGCATAAATACAGGCGAGCAGAGAAAATTATTAAAATACAATTAATAACAGGTAAACACTATCACGGTAATCTGAACTTCATAAACTGTTCTTCATACATCAATAATCAAAATGTACGTTAAAAACCAGAGGTGGACAAAGTACTTAAAGTTCAGAAACGTATAAAACATTACTCCAGTAAAAGTATTTAGTACTCCTTTTCAATTTTACTTGAGCGAAAGTACAGAAGTACTTGATTTTTAATGATAATTATTTTGTCATTTTATACAGGCTTATATAATTTAATTTAATTTCATATTATATATATTTCTATAATCCTTTTTCTCAAAATAATTATGAATGATTATGAATTGTCAGATAGCCAGCACTAGTCAGTACGGAAGATTAGTGGATGCAGAAACATAATATGTAATGTGCGTTGACTAACAATATAAAAACAGACGCTAAATGCATAACATTTGCTATAGCAGCGGGGAAGATGAACGGGCATGTGTTATTTTAATCTGTGTTAGAGATGCTCGATTTTGGATAAAATGAGAATCACGATTTTCTTTTTCAATTAGAGATCATGATTCTCCCACAATTCTGAACGAGATGTTCACCCCTCCGCGTCCAGACTGCAAATGAATGTGGGAAGTTTAGCCACCGCTGGCTGATCCCGCCCTGGCTTACATTCAGGGCGGGATGTAAATGTAAAAACAATTAACCTGAATTTGGGCCAGACTAGTTACCATCATTTTCTCACATTGCCATTGACAGTATTTTCTAAAGTCTCTTTTTGGTCCATTTAGATTGTTAATGCAGATTTCATACAAAAAAAATGTTAAAATATTATGGTTAAAAATGTTTAAAAAAGACCAAAAACCAAACTTAAGAAAAAAAATAAAAATTAAAAATAAAAAAATAAATAAAATAAAATAAAAAAAATTAGTAACTCCGCCAGAGTGTCTCTTTTGGGTCACTTTTGCCGGTCCCAAGCCCGGATAAAGGAGGAGGGTTGAAATTGGTAACATTAAAAAAAGAAAAGAAAGTTAATTTGTAGTTTTAAACATATTTAGGGTGTTTTTAGTCACTCTTTGTGTCTCTCACGACGTTACTCCCTCTCTCGTACAGCGTCCATAGACTTGATAGACTAGTTTGTTTAGGCTAGAATATAAACATGAAATACGCAGAGTCTAATGTCAAGCGTTAATTTACCGCAGTGCCACGTTTAACAAACATTTGTCAAAAGCTGTTTGGCATCAATGACACGGGTTTAGATAAAGTTTAGAAATTCAATTCAATTGAATTCAAATTTATTTGTATAGCGCTTTTCACAATACATATCGTTTCAAAGCAGCTTCACAGAAAATGCATCTACATTACAATTTAAATTGATTTGTACATGTTATGCATTTCAGAAATGCACATATACAAAGCACACAGATTAGCTAACTATCTATTATTAATCAATATAATAACTATGGCACAGAAATAAGAATACATGTTGTTAATGAATAGGGTATATATAAATCCGTCAGTTTTCGGTTGTCTTGCATATATGTGGCTTTATCTGAATATTTAAAGGTCCTATGACGTGGACTTTTTAATTATTTTATAATGTTTCCTGAGGTGTACTTATATTGTTAGTATGATTGTTACATCATAAAATGTCATAATTTAGAAATAAAAGGCATTTTTCTATCCTGATTTCAGCTCTGGCTTGAATGCTCTGTTTGAAGGGGCGTGTCTGCTGTGAGACTTCAGTGTAAACGACCACTGCTGTGATTGGCTGACATATTTGCATTTGAAGTGCGTATTACATGTGGAACCCCTCTCGAATACTTTTACTACGTTTTTCTTTTTACTATTACAGCTGTCGAAAAAGTGTTGATTATAGCATTATTTTTACATCTTTTCCCATCACATGAAAGTCTGCAGTGATGAGCGTTGAGTACACAGACAGTCTGTTGATCGCGTGAATGCAGTGATCTCGTCATTGCAACGCTATTTCTCTCACAAAATGCTTTCACCACAACTAACAGCAAACACGACATCGATATGAATACAGTAAGAGCTTCGTTGTGCAGCATAACAGCGTCATTCATTATAACGGCAGTTTGGGCAAGTGTGCAGATACACTCGCGACGTGTGATTGACAGATCCGAACATTATAAAGAGAGTGTTCTTTGATCGGTAGTCTGGCTTGATTCACTGATGCATAAACAGTATTAAACGATTTAGAAAGAAAGTCTGTGTGAACTTGAATGATTAGCTACACATCAGAAACCACTGATCACAGATCAGGCATTAATGAACACTGTTACTCATTGTTTGTGGCGGTGCTGTCGAATCCATATGGTAAAAGTCTGTTTGTAAAGCCTGTACTGACATTGCGACTGAATTAAATGTAAAAAATGAACTGAATCCATTTCTCCAAATTCTATGGGTCGGGCAAAGCAGAGAAAGGGGAGGTAACCTTTCCCCGTATGACGACATATTCCAGATTCTCAAAGGCAGAGCAGAACACCCAGGACTTGGTTTACACCCATCACAATTTCTAGCCACTGGGGGACCATAGACAGGCTAGGGGAACTCATGATAATGTTACAAAACCTCATAAAGTGAAATTTTCATGTCATGGGACCTTTAATACGTTTTTCTTGTTGGTACAGCCATGCACAAATTCATTAGTTCAGCATTTACAGTTTACAAAGCAAATTTGGAGTTGACATGTCAGTGTCACAACATTATTCAAATTACTGACAATAGCAACGTTTTTTTATTAGCTTTTTATAGCAACTGTCTTCATTAACAGACTGGGCGATTTATGAAGTAGGACATTATGTTGTGTAATATTTGGGGGAGCAGCATACATTTTGACAAGAAAATGTCATTCAAGTGTCGTACATGTAATGTGACTACTCATAAGCTTGAAGCACAAACATGAGCCCAGCCCTTTCCAATATGAAATAAAGAAGACTTTTGAATGATTTGTACATTAATAACCTCACGCGTTCTGTCACTAATACTCTACATCTCCCCAAGTAACACTAAGGTGATTTTCATGTTGCTCAACTGTTTTATTCTTTAATAATTATATGCCATGCCAAGTCATGACCAATACTATTTACCTCGCTATTAAAGATATATTTTAAAAATTCATAAAAATTTATAAAATCAAATTGTTTTCAGCAAACACCACCAGATTCTTGTTCTAAATCTCCCCAAGTAGAATCAGATGTAGTTTGCAGAAAACAATTTGATTTTATAAATTTTTTATGAATTTTTTTAAGTATGTCTACCGACACCAAGCACCCACACCTTTAGCCAACCACATAACCTCATGTAGACACGCAATGCATTTTAAAGCGTAGATGGCGTGACCGCAGTAAGATAGCGTGGGTATTTGAACCAAGATTGCAATCTTTTTACAAGTAATCGTGCCGCTCTAATTTGTATTATATTAATGTTTTCTTATTTCTTTTCTTCCTAAAACCGACACTGTAGACGCATTGATGTGGACGTGTCTGCATTAAAGGTGCTGTATGAAAGTGTTTGACTGTACTAAAAATACCATAATATGCTTGCAGATATTTAGGAAACATGCGAGTTCACATACTCGTCTATCTGAAAAACAATGCTATAGCCAGTCATTTTACTTTGAAATGTGCGTTCCACGTCAGAATGTCTGTGTTTGTTTTGGTCTGTGCAATAACGCAGGTTGCCAGTTTACCCAATAGTATTTTGACACCACAGGTTTCCAGTTTGCATAGCATAATTTCTGCCATGGAAACCAGCAAACAAACTGGGTCAGAGATCGCAGATTTTACCCGACCTAAAAAGCCTCGGCATCCATCCATAAAAATCGAATTTGGACTGCAGTACCCATTTCAAACACTAGCTGTCCTTCTTACATACAGCACCTTTAAGCATTTCAGTGGCCTCAAACAGAGCAGATTCAGTTCACAAACAAGTGACAGTTGTGAACTAAATATTTTCTGTTACAATAATTCATCCTAAAATTCAATATTAGTAACTTCCTTTTCGCCATTAGCCGCGCACTCAGAGAGGACCTTGGCTAGTTTTCAGTCAGACTTGTACATTTATTTCACTGGAGACTCGCTCTGAACGGATCATTGAATCAGTGAGTTACTGACTCGAGAACAGCTGCAATCCAATCAGTCCAATTCACAAATGAATTGTTTGATGTGATTTGCGAACCGATTTAACAGGATGATCGAGAAAAGAATCAGTTTGTGCACGAATCGGACCGCGCTTTTGTGTGTCTGAGCATGTGACGATTTCTTAATTTTAAAATAATGAGTAACAATATCTTTTATGAAATGTAGTGGAGTAAAAAGTCTGACCTTATGCTTTGGAATGTAGTGAGTTTAACAGATAGCCTACTTGAAACAAATTACTTTGTTACTGTCCACCACTGTTAAAAACTAGTGATGTGAGTTGATTCAAATAATTAACCACAATTAATCACAAAGTTTTGAAAGTGCTGAAATCTGAATCTCTATACTTTTGTATCTGTCAGAATACATTAAGTTCAATACAAAATGTACTAAAATACTAAACTATGAAACACTGAAAAAAACCAAACTAAAACAATCACAATATGAAAACTATCTAAACAAAATCAGAAGCTTCAGGATATCTAGTTTTGTGTTTCATAGAAGAAATAAAGGCATGAAGGTTTGGAAAGACATAACAGTGAGTAAATGATGACAAAATGTCATTCTTTTCATTCCCTTTAACGTCTGTGAGCTTGATTTCCTGAAGGCCAGTTTAAAGAGTGCTCTGCTTTTGATTCACAAACTCGATTCATTTTTGAACATGATAATCGACCTGCAACCCCTTTTTAGGCTTGTGATCTACCAGTTATGAGCTCAACATCCAATGAAGAGGTTATTAAAGAGTTCAGAAGAAGACGCGTGTCTATCTGTGTAGAAACCATCAGTGAGGGAAACATCTAACAGCAGAGAATAAAGCATCACTTGCCTCTCATTACTGATGTCAACGAATGCTACTGCATGACTGAAGACAATCCACCTGATTCTGACAGCAATACCTGCACAATTCAGCATTTGCAGCCTTCATGACAGAAACACTGTGGCATTTTAACTCTTCCTCTTGTTAGTGTCATCATTTCTTTGCAACATATTTTTTTCTTCATGATATTTTCGTCAACAGTATGTTTGAATTAAAAACGTTTAATTAATGTTATCATTCATATTCTTTGTCACGTCTTATCGTTGAAATAAAATACAAAACTGTTGGTTGAAGGCTTATTTTTAATCACCCCTCGTTCACTATTGACCCTTTTCACATTTTCAGGTTGGGTAACCATAGTTGGGTAAACTTCTATAGCGGTGAATGAGAGACTACATAAAATATATATATATTTTGTGTTCCAATTTGCTCAAATAGCAAACGAAAAAAATCCACAATAGTGTTTTCATAACTTTCAAAAAAAGGAAGAAATAGAGAGAGATTGATAACAGCAATCAGAAGAGAGAAATATGTCCATTTTAACGTCACTTCCATCCGCTGTGTTAGAAACACCCTCACAGCAGTGTTAAATAGTTTTTTGTAATTTGATGCAAATGTAATATAAAATGTAAAATATATATTTTTAAAAAAATTATATTTGCAGAGTTTACGATGCTGATGACCATTAAAAAGGGTCCATTCCCTACATTACTCCACTAATATAGTTCACCTGAAGGAGTGAATGAAAACGAGCGAGTGATTTTGGACACTGAGTGCGCTGGAAGGGCTGCCGCTTTTGCATAATCTGTGCTTGCTGTTCAATAATAATTTGAAATGTAGCAAACTGGCAGCTCCAGTAGTAATGAAAAGGTGCATCTTGAATGGAAACTAGCAATTAAACAATTTAATAATCAATAAAAAAGGGATTTATACCTGTCTGTGTGATATTACGATGTACCCACATTGGACCAGCGGTTTGGAAAATGGATGGATGATTCAGGGACAGGTGCCATCTTTTGGAGAGACATGGGAATTCCTTTCGGCGTGACCGTCACCGTGCATTATGGGTATTCTCTAGCTATTGAGGGTATATCGATTATATACTTGTCATTGCAGTGCACTGTGGGATTAAAAAAGAAAAAAAAAAACATATTTTACGTGTATTGCAACATATGCACCTGAACACAAATATTTAAGTCGTTTGAAAGAAATAATGCAAATTGTTGGCTTCAATAAAACAATATATTAAAACTTTGTAGCTCACAGCAGGTCAGATTTTAAACTGTATGTTTTTTTAACTGTCGGAGATTTATAACATAAATCATTTTGGCCTTTTGCTTTTCTTTATTATCATTTTGCATTTAAACTGTGTGCAGGCAGGCTTATTAAAAAGGAAAAGGCAATTAAAACAAATATAATGAGCATATCTAAAATATGTAGGCTATGCTATGTTTCTAATATATATATATATAGATATAGATTACACAGCAGAGCCAACGCTACATACACACACAGAAGAGCAATATATATATATATATATGATAAAGGTAATATAGTACATGTAACACAGAGCTCATGCTGCTCTGATAGACTTACTGCTGATATCAAGGGTTGTTTACATTTAAATGAGCCTCATCATTCTATGTCAGTTGAATAATATCGAGTTGATATTTGAAATCAACACAACTGTTTCTGAAGCCTTGAAGCCTGATCACACGTGCTACAAACTCTTTACAACTCTACAATTTGGTAAGTTTTATCAGTTTGTCCAGTTTGGAAAGTGTTTCTCCAGTCATCATCATGGAGCAGCGTCGCCAGAGAAGAACCAGGGCTCTTCCCAAACGCCTGACCGGATTCTTGGTGGAGGGCGTCTCTTCCGGTCCAGACTCCTGTGAGCTTTCTCAGCTGGCAGCTGTAATCAGGTTAGATCACTCTTACAGCTGTATCTCTGAGAAAGCTCAAAGTCCCACAGGTTTGGAAGAGCGCTACGTGAAGAACGCTGCTGTCCTTCCTGACATCCGTCCACGTCCAGCAGCCTGGGTCTCTTCAGTGGACGTGTGTCAGCAGGAAGAGCCTGTCTCCATCCACGGCTACAGCGTGGAGGAATACCAGGACATCTACCGCTCTGTGGTGGAGCCCATGCTGAAGACACGCAGTGGACAGCGCCGTCGCTACAGTCTTAAACTGGGACTGAAGATCAAGCAGCGGCTGTGGGAGGCACTCAACTGCCCTTCAGTGGTGGAGACGGAGCAGCCTGATGGACACGTCCTGATCGCTGAGAGCTCCTCCACAACCAGCAGAAGCGTCGCTCCTCGAATCCATGTGGACATCAGTGAAGAGCCCCAGCCTGAGGAACCCCGAAGAAAGAAGCCCAGACACTGAGTCATCACAGCGTCACCTGGAGTATCCCCCAGCGGGACCAACCTATGTAAATACTGTATATAGTTATAGAGTAAGCTTATAGCTCTATGAGTAAGTTTTATTTTGTAGAGCCAATTTTATTTTTATAGAGTAAGTTTTATTTTCTCGAGTAAGTCTTTTGCACATTGTTGTCTGGTTGTTAGGATGTTTCTGGTGATTGTCAATGCGCCGATATGCGGTTTCTAGGTTGTTTGAAGTGGTTTTTAGCGCTTTGCATCGTGGTTGTTGGGATGTTTTGTGTGGTTTCTTGATTGTTGACATGCGGTTGCCAAAGTTTTCTGTGCGGTTGTTAGCGTGTTGCTTTGCGGTTGCTGGACTCCTCTGAGTGGTTTTTCATGCATTGGTACGTGGTTGTCAGGATGTTCCGAGTGGTTGGTTAGGTTAGGGTAGGTTAGGTTAGGGTCTCTCACACGGTTTGCAGCTTGCCGTGCTGTGAGGGCTTGTGTGCATCAGTGATGCTGAGAGCTACGCCACTGGTACTTCACAACTTCTGGTAGGGTCACCCATAGTGGACAGGTCTCAGCTGAGATGCCAGACGAAGACAAACCACCTGATTCTGGACAGCAGACGATTGACCTGGTCTTTCTGGAAGAAGATCACTGTCTTGACACAACAACAACAACAACAACAACAACATCAGAATTACCTGAGGCTTGTACCATGATGGTAGTTTAACAAACTCAGGGTTACAGGATTAGTTTCGAGTTGACAAAACCAAACCAATCTATTCAGGCTTTGTTGGTCCCATGATACTGATCATCCAATTTCTCTGTCAACTCAGGCTTTGATCCTGAGTTTAGGAGTTTAGCTGTGACATCAGCAGTGAACAGCCAATCACATGCTGTGGATCAAGGAAACTGAGATTCACTTCTCACGAGAGAAACAGCGAGATTCATTTCTCTCTTCTGCAGAATATGACATGATTGAAAAATACTAAGAATTTAAACTAGTTTACACAGGAAGAAAAGAGCTGTAGTAAGAAAAATCTTACTACGTCAATGCAAGTAAAAGTTATTAAGTTAGTTTAGTTGATATATAGAGAGAATTTAACATTTAAGCTCACATGTAGTAATTTGTATAGCTTTTTTTAATTGATTTTAAAGCTTATTTGTATGACCTTTATATAGGCTATTTTTATTAATTTTAACCAAGTGCCTATTAATGATTGATTAACTAAAATTATACATGTGTAATTGATTAAGGGTATAATAATTACATAAATGATAAATAAACTAACATTTTTATTATTATAAATAAGCATTGTTAAAAGCCAGACGCTTAAGTCTTTAAAAAACATTTGCTATGTCGTGACCTTTAATTTGGAGTAGAAAAAGGGGGAGTGACTTTATTACATCAGAGGTGTGTCACTTTGCTCACAGCTGATTGGTCCAATTTCAGTTTGAGCTCTCTTATCCAGAACATAACCTGCCCTGGAGCAGGTTAGCCGTGGAGAGTAAGTTACTATGGAGATGAACACGGCTAAAAGCCAAACCTCTTTAATGGTGCCAAAAACCCAGGATTGGCACAAACTAAGCTTAAACATATCTGGTTAGCCAGCTAAACCGGCTTCATGGTATAGGCCCATGAATGGAAGAAAATTCAACCTGATTATGTGTGGAAGTCAACGATGGATTGATGGAAGCAACCGATCGAACAGAACGAGGTAACACAAGTTGGTTTGATATTAGCAAAGGCTTCTTTCTTTCTTCAGCATTTCTGTAACAGCGTTCAACCAATCAAATCTGAGGACCACTAATTATATTACAATTTCTTAAATTCTTGCATACTTGTGATAAATATGAAATAATTCACTTCAAAATTCAGGCACGATCGCATAAATACAGGCGAGCAGAGAAAATTATTAAAATACAATTAATAACAGGTAAACACTATCACGGTAATCTGAACTTCATAAACTGTTCTTCATACATCAATAATCAAAATGTACGTTAAAAACCAGAGGTGGACAAAGTACTTAAAGTTCAGAAACGTATAAAACATTACTCCAGTAAAAGTATTTAGTACTCCTTTTCAATTTTACTTGAGCGAAAGTACAGAAGTACTTGATTTTTAATGATAATTATTTTGTCATTTTATACAGGCTTATATAATTTAATTTAATTTCATATTATATATATTTCTATAATCCTTTTTCTCAAAATAATTATGAATGATTATGAATTGTCAGATAGCCAGCACTAGTCAGTACGGAAGATTAGTGGATGCAGAAACATAATATGTAATGTGCGTTGACTAACAATATAAAAACAGACGCTAAATGCATAACATTTGCTATAGCAGCGGGGAAGATGAACGGGCATGTGTTATTTTAATCTGTGTTAGAGATGCTCGATTTTGGATAAAATGAGAATCACGATTTTCTTTTTCAATTAGAGATCATGATTCTCCCACAATTCTGAACGAGATGTTCACCCCTCCGCGTCCAGACTGCAAATGAATGTGGGAAGTTTAGCCACCGCTGGCTGATCCCGCCCTGGCTTACATTCAGGGCGGGATGTAAATGTAAAAACAATTAACCTGAATTTGGGCCAGACTAGTTACCATCATTTTCTCACATTGCCATTGACAGTATTTTCTAAAGTCTCTTTTTGGTCCATTTAGATTGTTAATGCAGATTTCATACAAAAAAAATGTTAAAATATTATGGTTAAAAATGTTTAAAAAAGACCAAAAACCAAACTTAAGAAAAAAAATAAAAATTAAAAATAAAAAAATAAATAAAATAAAATAAAAAAAATTAGTAACTCCGCCAGAGTGTCTCTTTTGGGTCACTTTTGCCGGTCCCAAGCCCGGATAAAGGAGGAGGGTTGAAATTGTAACATTAAAAAAAGAAAAGAAAGTTAATTTGTAGTTTTAAACATATTTAGGGTGTTTTTAGTCACTCTTTGTGTCTCTCACGACGTTACTCCTCTCTCGTACAGCGTCCATAGACTTGATAGACTAGTTTGTTTAGGCTAGAATATAAACATGAAATACGCAGAGTCTAATGTCAAGCGTTAATTTACCGCAGTGCCACGTTTAACAAACATTTGTCAAAAGCTGTTTGGCATCAATGACACGGGTTTAGATAAAGTTTAGAAATTCAATTCAATTGAATTCAAATTTATTTGTATAGCGCTTTTCACAATACATATCGTTTCAAAGCAGCTTCACAGAAAATGCATCTACATTACAATTTAAATTGATTTGTACATGTTATGCATTTCAGAAATGCACATATACAAAGCACACAGATTAGCTAACTATCTATTATTAATCAATATAATAACTATGGCACAGAAATAAGAATACATGTTGTTAATGAATAGGGTATATATAAATCCGTCAGTTTTCGGTTGTCTTGCATATATGTGGCTTTATCTGAATATTTAAAGGTCCTATGACGTGGACTTTTTAATTATTTTATAATGTTTCCTGAGGTGTGCTTATATTGTTAGTATGATTGTTACATCATAAAATGTCATAATTTAGAAATAAAAGGCATTTTTCTATCCTGATTTCAGCTCTGGCTTGAATGCTCTGTTTGAAGGGGCGTGTCTGCTGTGAGACTTCAGTGTAAACGACCACTGCTGTGATTGGCTGACATATTTGCATTTGAAGTGCGTATTACATGTGGAACCCCTCTCGAATACTTTTACTACGTTTTTCTTTTTACTATTACAGCTGTCGAAAAAGTGTTGATTATAGCATTATTTTTACATCTTTTCCCATCACATGAAAGTCTGCAGTGATGAGCGTTGAGTACACAGACAGTCTGTTGATCGCGTGAATGCAGTGATCTCGTCATTGCAACGCTATTTCTCTCACAAAATGCTTTCACCACAACTAACAGCAAACACGACATCGATATGAATACAGTAAGAGCTTCGTTGTGCAGCATAACAGCGTCATTCATTATAACGGCAGTTTGGGCAAGTGTGCAGATACACTCGCGACGTGTGATTGACAGATCCGAACATTATAAAGAGAGTGTTCTTTGATCGGTAGTCTGGCTTGATTCACTGATGCATAAACAGTATTAAATGATTTAGAAAGAAAGTCTGTGTGAACTTGAATGATTAGCTACACATCAGAAACCACTGATCACAGATCAGGCATTAATGAACACTGTTACTCATTGTTTGTGGCGGTGCTGTCGAATCCATATGGTAAAAGTCTGTTTGTAAAGCCTGTACTGACATTGCGACTGAATTAAATGTAAAAAATGAACTGAATCCATTTCTCCAAATTCTATGGGTCGGGCAAAGCAGAGAAAGGGGAGGTAACCTTTCCCCGTATGACGACATATTCCAGATTCTCAAAGGCAGAGCAGAACACCCAGGACTTGGTTTACACCCATCACAATTTCTAGCCACTGGGGGACCATAGACAGGCTAGGGGAACTCATGATAATGTTACAAAACCTCATAAAGTGAAATTTTCATGTCATGGGACCTTTAATACGTTTTTCTTGTTGGTACAGCCATGCACAAATTCATTAGTTCAGCATTTACAGTTTACAAAGCAAATTTGGAGTTGACATGTCAGTGTCACAACATTATTCAAATTACTGACAATAGCAACGTTTTTTTATTAGCTTTTTATAGCAACTGTCTTCATTAACAGACTGGGCGATTTATGAAGTAGGACATTATGTTGTGTAATATTTGGGGGAGCAGCATACATTTTGACAAGAAAATGTCATTCAAGTGTCGTACATGTAATGTGACTACTCATAAGCTTGAAGCACAAACATGAGCCCAGCCCTTTCCAATATGAAATAAAGAAGACTTTTGAATGATTTGTACATTAATAACCTCACGCGTTCTGTCACTAATACTCTACATCTCCCCAAGTAACACTGAGGTGATTTTCATGTTGCTCAACTGTTTTATTCTTTAATAATTATATGCCATGCCAAGTCATGACCAATACTATTTACCTCGCTATTAAAGATATATTTTAAAAATTCATAAAAATTTATAAAATCAAATTGTTTTCAGCAAACACCACCAGATTCTTGTTCTAAATCTCCCCAAGTAGAATCAGATGTAGTTTGCAGAAAACAATTTGATTTTATAAATTTTTTATGAATTTTTTTAAGTATGTCTACCGACACCAAGCACCCACACCTTTAGCCAACCACGTAACCTCATGTAGACACGCAATGCATTTTAAAGCGTAGATGGCGTGACCGCAGTAAGATAGCGTGGGTATTTGAACCAAGATTGCAATCTTTTTACAATTAATCGTGCCGCTCTAATTTGTATTATATTAATGTTTTCTTATTTCTTTTCTTCCTAAAACCGACACTGTAGACGCATTGATGTGGACGTGTCTGCATTAAAGGTGCTGTATGAAAGTGTTTGACTGTACTAAAAATACCATAATATGCTTGCAGATATTTAGGAAACATGCGAGTTCACATACTCGTCTATCTGAAAAACAATGCTATAGCCAGTCATTTTACTTTGAAATGTGCGTTCCACGTCAGAATGTCTGTGTTTGTTTTGGTCTGTGCAATAACGCAGGTTGCCAGTTTACCCAATAGTATTTTGACACCACAGGTTTCCAGTTTGCATAGCATAATTTCTGCCATGGAAACCAGCAAACAAACTGGGTCAGAGATCGCAGATTTTACCCGACCTAAAAAGCCTCGGCATCCATCCATAAAAATCGAATTTGGACTGCAGTACCCATTTCAAACACTAGCTGTCCTTCTTACATACAGCACCTTTAAGCATTTCAGTGGCCTCAAACAGAGCAGATTCAGTTCACAAACAATTGACAGTTGTGAACTAAATATTTTCTGTTACAATAATTCATCCTAAAATTCAATATTAGTAACTTCCTTTTCGCCATTAGCCGCGCACTCAGAGAGGACCTTGGCTAGTTTTCAGTCAGACTTGTACATTTATTTCACTGGAGACTCGCTCTGAACGGATCATTGAATCAGTGAGTTACTGACTCGAGAACAGCTGCAATCCAATCAGTCCAATTCACAAATGAATTGTTTGATGTGATTTGCGAACCGATTTAACAGGATGATCGAGAAAAGAATCAGTTTGTGCACGAATCGGACCACGCTTTTGTGTGTCTGAGCATGTGACGATTTCTTAATTTTAAAATAATGAGTAACAATATCTTTTATGAAATGTAGTGGAGTAAAAAGTCTGACCTTATGCTTTGGAATGTAGTGAGTTTAACAGATAGCCTACTTGAAACAAATTACTTTGTTACTGTCCACCACTGTTAAAAACTAGTGATGTGAGTTGATTCAAATAATTAACCACAATTAATCACAAAGTTTTGAAAGTGCTGAAATCTGAATCTCTATACTTTTGTATCTGTCAGAATACATTAAGTTCAATACAAAATGTACTAAAATACTAAACTATGAAACACTGAAAAAAACCAAACTAAAACAATCACAATATGAAAACTATCTAAACAAAATCAGAAGCTTCAGGATATCTAGTTTTGTGTTTCATAGAAGAAATAAAGGCATGAAGGTTTGGAAAGACATAACAGTGAGTAAATGATGACAAAATGTCATTCTTTTCATTCCCTTTAACGTCTGTGAGCTTGATTTCCTGAAGGCCAGTTTAAAGAGTGCTCTGCTTTTGATTCACAAACATTTTTGAACATGATAATCGACCTGCAACCCCTTTTTAGGCTTGTGATCTACCAGTTATGAGCTCAACATCCAATGAAGAGGTTATTAAAGAGTTCAGAAGAAGACGCGTGTCTATCTGTGTAGAAACCATCAGTGAGGGAAACATCTAACAGCAGAGAATAAAGCATCACTTGCCTCTCATTACTGATGTCAACGAATGCTACTGCATGACTGAAGACAATCCACCTGATTCTGACAGCAATACCTGCACAATTCAGCATTTGCAGCCTTCATGACAGAAACACTGTGGCATTTTAACTCTTCCTCTTGTTAGTGTCATCATTTCTTTGCAACATATTTTTTTCTTCATGATATTTTCGTCAACAGTATGTTTGAATTAAAAACGTTTAATTAATGTTATCATTCATATTCTTTGTCACGTCTTATCGTTGAAATAAAATACAAAACTGTTGGTTGAAGGCTTATTTTTAATCACCCCTCGTTCACTATTGACCCTTTTCACATTTTCAGGTTGGGTAACCATAGTTGGGTAAACTTCTATAGCGGTGAATGAGAGACTACATAAAATATATATATATTTTGTGTTCCAATTTGCTCAAATAGCAAACGAAAAAAATCCACAATAGTGTTTTCATAACTTTCAAAAAAAGGAAGAAATAGAGAGAGATTGATAACAGCAATCAGAAGAGAGAAATATGTCCATTTTAACGTCACTTCCATCCGCTGTGTTAGAAACACCCTCACAGCAGTGTTAAATAGTTTTTTGTAATTTGATGCAAATGTAATATAAAATGTAAAATATATATTTTAAAAAAAATTATATTTGCAGAGTTTACGATGCTGATGACCATTAAAAAGGGTCCATTCCCTACATTACTCCACTAATATAGTTCACCTGAAGGAGTGAATGAAAACGAGCGAGTGATTTTGGACACTGAGTGCGCTGGAAGGGCTGCCGCTTTTGCATAATCTGTGCTTGCTGTTCAATAATAATTTGAAATGTAGCAAACTGGCAGCTCCAGTAGTAATGAAAAGGTGCATCTTGAATGGAAACTAGCAATTAAACAATTTAATAATCAATAAAAAAGGGATTTATACCTGTCTGTGTGATATTACGATGTACCCACATTGGACCAGCGGTTTGGAAAATGGATGGATGATTCAGGGACAGGTGCCATCTTTTGGAGAGACATGGGAATTCCTTTCGGCGTGACCGTCACCGTGCATTATGGGTATTCTCTAGCTATTGAGGGTATATCGATTATATACTTGTCATTGCAGTGCACTGTGGGATTAAAAAAGAAAAAAAAAAACATATTTTACGTGTATTGCAACATATGCACCTGAACACAAATATTTAAGTCGTTTGAAAGAAATAATGCAAATTGTTGGCTTCAATAAAACAATATATTAAAACTTTGTAGCTCACAGCAGGTCAGATTTTAAACTGTATGTTTTTTTAACTGTCGGAGATTTATAACATAAATCATTTTGGCCTTTTGCTTTTCTTTATTATCATTTTGCATTTAAACTGTGTGCAGGCAGGCTTATTAAAAAGGAAAAGGCAATTAAAACAAATATAATGAGCATATCTAAAATATGTAGGCTATGCTATGTTTCTAATATATATATATATAGATATAGATTACACAGCAGAGCCAACGCTACATACACACACAGAAGAGCAATATATATATATATATATGATAAAGGCAGTGGCGTAACTTAGTAATGATGGGCCCCAGTGCAGGTTATTACGACGGGCCCCCTGGTCTGCACATTTATGAAGCACATACAAACACACACACACTGCGCTCTAGAAGGGAATATATGCAAATTTGTGTGCCTAACGTACTTCATTTAGACCAACACTTATCAGTTTCTTATATTTAGTTGAACAGTTCTCTTTGCGTACACCTCTCTCCAACACACGCTACAGTGGCTGTGCTGTTTGCGCCTGGCCGCAGAAGCCAGATGTACCAAATCAGCACTATGGTTTTGAAATTACCGCAACCTTTTTGGTATTTTTAACACAGTAACCCCAGGAAACGCAGCAACTGCATTCCTCTACGAGAGGCAAGAGACTAAATGAGACAAAAGAGGTCCGAAAAACTTATCAACACCAAATAAGTCCCAAATGATGTCCCAAAATCTGGCTAGCTTTATAAGTAACTTTATTGTGTCATCCCTGACAGGAAATTTGTACAGCTGTGTATTACTTTATGTGTTAAAAAAACTTAAACACACACACACAATTTAAAATCATACACACATATATACACAATGAAACAGCCCTAAAACAAGAACAGCCTTTTGAATGGGGGCATGGCAGCTAATAAGATACGCCAAATCCTTTAAAAAAGCATCTGTACTGTACTGTACTGTCACCTATTTGAGTCGTGTCCGACGAGCCTTTCGCTGAGCAAAATCATCATTTTATTGGTTTCCTCAAAGTATTTCTATAGCCTACGTTTGCTTGCTAGTGCTACTGTCTTTTTTTCCGATAAAACACCAAGGCAAAGGGCACATTTCGGGGTGTAGTGAGCGGTGACGTGTGATTTTAAATTCAGCGCATTTAATTTCACAACGCATAGGCGCCGATGTTTCTGCCAGTGCGTGCCCAGTGCCCACACAGTAGATCTGGTGATCTGATAGTACTAGTTCACTAAATAAATAATTCATTAAACACATTTATCATAAGCACTTAACTCAAAAATAACTAGGCCTATTAAACAATAAAATAACTAGAGAACTGGCTGACTAAAATCAGATTTCAAAGGAAGCAAAGGTGAAGTCCGTATAATTTATATAGGTAGCTTACCTACTGTGTTATTTATTTTATCAGTCAATCATGAAAAATCTGGTGGTCTAAAGTTTCTGGCAACATTAAATCCAGGATAGAAGAAAATTCTAGAGAAAGAGCAATAGATTCACGAGTGCACAGAACACAGTTTGAGCACGCACACGTAATATGCGAGCAAGAGCAGAGCCGTGAGACATTTGAGAGCGCACGTCGATTTTCTGCTAGAGAGCGGAGAGATTCGTAATATGGATGCGCGTTAATGCCCTCGCATTTGTCATTAAAATAACGCAATAGAAACGGCCTCAAACTCAAATTAACTATACAACGAGATGAAAGTCGTGTCTGAAAGCTGCAATCGTTTTTATTAGTCTATTGGTTAAAATGAATTGAGAATATTTAGCCTTTTTTCCCGAGGGTGCTCGAGCCCCCGCGAACCCAAGGTATTGGCGCATCCTGTCACACTGACACTTCATCGCCAGGGCCCGCTTGCGATGTGGGCTGGGCCCGCGTTCGTCACGGGCCCCACCGGCCGCACGGGCCCCAGTGCGGCTGCACTGCCTGCACTGTCTGTAGTTACGCCCCTGGATAAAGGTAATATAGTACATGTAACATAGAGCTCATGCTGCTCTGATAGACTTACTGCTGATATCAAGGGTTGTTTACATTTAAATGAGCCTCATCATTCTATGTCAGTTGAATAATATCGAGTTGATATTTGAAATCAACACAACTGTTTCTGAAGCCTTGAAGCCTGATCACACGTGCTACAAACTCTTTACAACTCTACAATTTGGTAAGTTTTATCAGTTTGTCCAGTTTGGAAAGTGTTTCTCCAGTCATCATCATGGAGCAGCGTCGCCAGAGAAGAACCAGGGCTCTTCCCAAACGCCTGACCGGATTCTTGGTGGAGGGCGTCTCTTCCGGTCCAGACTCCTGTGAGCTTTCTCAGCTGGCAGCTGTAATCAGGTTAGATCACTCTTACAGCTGTATCTCTGAGAAAGCTCAAAGTCCCACAGGTTTGGAAGAGCGCTACGTGAAGAACGCTGCTGTCCTTCCTGACATCCGTCCACGTCCAGCAGCCTGGGTCTCTTCAGTGGACGTGTGTCAGCAGGAAGAGCCTGTCTCCATCCACGGCTACAGCGTGGAGGAATACCAGGACATCTACCGCTCTGTGGTGGAGCCCATGCTGAAGACACGCAGTGGACAGCGCCGTCGCTACAGTCTTAAACTGGGACTGAAGATCAAGCAGCGGCTGTGGGAGGCACTCAACTGCCCTTCAGTGGTGGAGACGGAGCAGCCTGATGGACACGTCCTGATCGCTGAGAGCTCCTCCACAACCAGCAGAAGCGTCGCTCCTCGAATCCATGTGGACATCAGTGAAGAGCCCCAGCCTGAGGAACCCCGAAGAAAGAAGCCCAGACACTGAGTCATCACAGCGTCACCTGGAGTATCCCCCAGCGGGACCAACCTATGTAAATACTGTATATAGTTATAGAGTAAGCTTATAGCTCTATGAGTAAGTTTTATTTTGTAGAGCCAATTTTATTTTTATAGAGTAAGTTTTATTTTCTCGAGTAAGTCTTTTGCACATTGTTGTCTGGTTGTTAGGATGTTTCTGGTGATTGTCAATGCGCCGATATGCGGTTTCTAGGTTGTTTGAAGTGGTTTTTAGCGCTTTGCATCGTGGTTGTTGGGATGTTTTGTGTGGTTTCTTGATTGTTGACATGCGGTTGCCAAAGTTTTCTGTGCGGTTGTTAGCGTGTTGCTTTGCGGTTGCTGGACTCCTCTGAGTGGTTTTTCATGCATTGGTACGTGGTTGTCAGGATGTTCCGAGTGGTTGGTTAGGTTAGGGTAGGTTAGGTTAGGGTCTCTCACACGGTTTGCAGCTTGCCGTGCTGTGAGGGCTTGTGTGCATCAGTGATGCTGAGAGCTACGCCACTGGTACTTCACAACTTCTGGTAGGGTCACCCATAGTGGACAGGTCTCAGCTGAGATGCCAGACGAAGACAAACCACCTGATTCTGGACAGCAGAAGATTGACCTGGTCTTTCTGGAAGAAGATCACTGTCTTGACACAACAACAACAACAACAACAACAACAACAACAACAACATCAGAATTACCTGAGGCTTGTACCATGATGGTAGTTTAACAAACTCAGGGTTACAGGATTAGTTTCGAGTTGACAAAACCAAACCAATCTATTCAGGCTTTGTTGGTCCCATGATACTGATCATCCAATTTCTCTGTCAACTCAGGCTTTGATCCTGAGTTTAGGAGTTTAGCTGTGACATCAGCAGTGAACAGCCAATCACATGCTGTGGATCAAGGAAACTGAGATTCACTTCTCACGAGAGAAACAGCGAGATTCATTTCTCTCTTCTGCAGAATATGACATGATTGAAAAATACTAAGAATTTAAACTAGTTTACACAGGAAGAAAAGAGCTGTAGAAAGAAAAATCTTACTACGTCAATGCAAGTAAAAGTTATTAAGTTAGTTTAGTTGATATATAGAGAGAATTTAACATTTAAGCTCACATGTAGTAATTTGTATAGCTTTTTTTAATTGATTTTAAAGCTTATTTGTATGACCTTTATATAGGCTATTTTTATTAATTTTAACCAAGTGCCTATTAATGATTGATTAACTAAAATTATACATGTGTAATTGATTAAGGGTATAATAATTACATAAATGATAAATAAACTAACATTTTTATTATTATAAATAAGCATTGTTAAAAGCCAGACGCTTAAGTCTTTAAAAAACATTTGCTATGTCGTGACCTTTAATTTGGAGTAGAAAAAGGGGGAGTGACTTTATTACATCAGAGGTGTGTCACTTTGCTCACAGCTGATTGGTCCAATTTCAGTTTGAGCTCTCTTATCCAGAACATAACCTGCCCTGGAGCAGGTTAGCCGTGGAGAGTAAGTTACTATGGAGATGAACACGGCTAAAAGCCAAACCTCTTTAATGGTGCCAAAAACCCAGGATTGGCACAAACTAAGCTTAAACATATCTGGTTAGCCAGCTAAACCGGCTTCATGGTATAGGCCCATGAATGGAAGAAAATTCAACCTGATTATGTGTGGAAGTCAACGATGGATTGATGGAAGCAACCGATCGAACAGAACGAGGTAACACAAGTTGGTTTGATATTAGCAAAGGCTTCTTTCTTTCTTCAGCATTTCTGTAACAGCGTTCAACCAATCAAATCTGAGGACCACTAATTATATTACAATTTCTTAAATTCTTGCATACTTGTGATAAATATGAAATAATTCACTTCAGAATTCAGGCACGATCGCATAAATACAGGCGAGCAGAGAAAATTATTAAAATACAATTAATAACAGGTAAACACTATCACGGTAATCTGAACTTCATAAACTGTTCTTCATACATCAATAATCAAAATGTACGTTAAAAACCAGAGGTGGACAAAGTACTTAAAGTTCAGAAACGTATAAAACATTACTCCAGTAAAAGTATTTAGTACTCCTTTTCAATTTTACTTGAGCGAAAGTACAGAAGTACTTGATTTTTAATGATAATTATTTTGTCATTTTATACAGGCTTATATAATTTAATTTAATTTCATATTATATATATTTCTATAATCCTTTTTCTCAAAATAATTATGAATGATTATGAATTGTCAAATAGCCAGCACTAGTCAGTACGGAAGATTAGTGGATGCAGAAACATAATATGTAATGTGCGTTGACTAACAATATAAAAACAGACGCTAAATGCATAACATTTGCTATAGCAGCGGGGAAGATGAACGGGCATGTGTTATTTTAATCTGTGTTAGAGATGCTCGATTTTGGATAAAATGAGAATCACGATTTTCTTTTTCAAATAGAGATCATGATTCTCCCACAATTCTGAACGAGATGTTCACCCCTCCGCGTCCAGACTGCAAATGAATGTGGGAAGTTTAGCCACCGCTGGCTGATCCCGCCCTGGCTTACATTCAGGGCGGGATGTAAATGTAAAAACAATTAACCTGAATTTGGGCCAGACTAGTTACCATCATTTTCTCACATTGCCATTGACAGTATTTTCTAAAGTCTCTTTTTGGTCCATTTAGATTGTTAATGCAGATTTCATACAAAAAAAATGTTAAAATATTATGGTTAAAAATGTTTAAAAAAGACCAAAAACCAAACTTAAGAAAAAAAATAAAAATTAAAAAAATAAAAAAATAAAATAAAATAAAAAAAATTAGTAACTCCGCCAGAGTGTCTCTTTTGGGTCACTTTTGCCGGTCCCAAGCCCGGATAAAGGAGGAGGGTTGAAATTGTAACATTAAAAAAAGAAAAGAAAGTTAATTTGTAGTTTTAAACATATTTAGGGTGTTTTTAGTCACTCTTTGTGTCTCTCACGACGTTACTCCTCTCTCGTACAGCGTCCATAGACTTGATAGACTAGTTTGTTTAGGCTAGAATATAAACATGAAATACGCAGAGTCTAATGTCAAGCGTTAATTTACCGCAGTGCCACGTTTAACAAACATTTGTCAAAAGCTGTTTGGCATCAATGACACGGGTTTAGATAAAGTTTAGAAATTCAATTCAATTGAATTCAAATTTATTTGTATAGCGCTTTTCACAATACATATCGTTTCAAAGCAGCTTCACAGAAAATGCATCTACATTACAATTTAAATTGATTTGTACATGTTATGCATTTCAGAAATGCACATATACAAAGCACACAGATTAGCTAACTATCTATTATTAATCAATATAATAACTATGGCACAGAAATAAGAATACATGTTGTTAATGAATAGGGTATATATAAATCCGTCAGTTTTCGGTTGTCTTGCATATATGTGGCTTTATCTGAATATTTAAAGGTCCTATGACGTGGACTTTTTAATTATTTTATAATGTTTCCTGAGGTGTGCTTATATTGTTAGTATGATTGTTACATCATAAAATGTCATAATTTAGAAATAAAAGGCATTTTTCTATCCTGATTTCAGCTCTGGCTTGAATGCTCTGTTTGAAGGGGCGTGTCTGCTGTGAGACTTCAGTGTAAACGACCACTGCTGTGATTGGCTGACATATTTGCATTTGAAGTGCGTATTACATGTGGAACCCCTCTCGAATACTTTTACTACGTTTTTCTTTTTACTATTACAGCTGTCGAAAAAGTGTTGATTATAGCATTATTTTTACATCTTTTCCCATCACATGAAAGTCTGCAGTGATGAGCGTTGAGTACACAGACAGTCTGTTGATCGCGTGAATGCAGTGATCTCGTCATTGCAACGCTATTTCTCTCACAAAATGCTTTCACCACAACTAACAGCAAACACGACATCGATATGAATACAGTAAGAGCTTCGTTGTGCAGCATAACAGCGTCATTCATTATAACGGCAGTTTGGGCAAGTGTGCAGATACACTCGCGACGTGTGATTGACAGATCCGAACATTATAAAGAGAGTGTTCTTTGATCGGTAGTCTGGCTTGATTCACTGATGCATAAACAGTATTAAACGATTTAGAAAGAAAGTCTGTGTGAACTTGAATGATTAGCTACACATCAGAAACCACTGATCACAGATCAGGCATTAATGAACACTGTTACTCATTGTTTGTGGCGGTGCTGTCGAATCCATATGGTAAAAGTCTGTTTGTAAAGCCTGTACTGACATTGCGACTGAATTAAATGTAAAAAATGAACTGAATCCATTTCTCCAAATTCTATGGGTCGGGCAAAGCAGAGAAAGGGGAGGTAACCTTTCCCCGTATGACGACATATTCCAGATTCTCAAAGGCAGAGCAGAACACCCAGGACTTGGTTTACACCCATCACAATTTCTAGCCACTGGGGGACCATAGACAGGCTAGGGGAACTCATGATAATGTTACAAAACCTCATAAAGTGAAATTTTCATGTCATGGGACCTTTAATACGTTTTTCTTGTTGGTACAGCCATGCACAAATTCATTAGTTCAGCATTTACAGTTTACAAAGCAAATTTGGAGTTGACATGTCAGTGTCACAACATTATTCAAATTACTGACAATAGCAAAGTTTTTTTATTAGCTTTTTATAGCAACTGTCTTCATTAACAGACTGGGCGATTTATGAAGTAGGACATTATGTTGTGTAATATTTGGGGGAGCAGCATACATTTTGACAAGAAAATGTCATTCAAGTGTCGTACATGTAATGTGACTACTCATAAGCTTGAAGCACAAACATGAGCCCAGCCCTTTCCAATATGAAATAAAGAAGACTTTTGAATGATTTGTACATTAATAACCTCACGCGTTCTGTCACTAATACTCTACATCTCCCCAAGTAACACTAAGGTGATTTTCATGTTGCTCAACTGTTTTATTCTTTAATAATTATATGCCATGCCAAGTCATGACCAATACTATTTACCTCGCTATTAAAGATATATTTTAAAAATTCATAAAAATTTATAAAATCAAATTGTTTTCAGCAAACACCACCAGATTCTTGTTCTAAATCTCCCCAAGTAGAATCAGATGTAGTTTGCAGAAAACAATTTGATTTTATAAATTTTTTATGAATTTTTTTAAGTATGTCTACCGACACCAAGCACCCACACCTTTAGCCAACCACGTAACCTCATGTAGACACGCAATGCATTTTAAAGCGTAGATGGCGTGACCGCAGTAAGATAGCGTGGGTATTTGAACCAAGATTGCAATCTTTTTACAATTAATCGTGCCGCTCTAATTTGTATTATATTAATGTTTTCTTATTTCTTTTCTTCCTAAAACCGACATTGTAGACGCATTGATGTGGACGTGTCTGCATTAAAGGTGCTGTATGAAAGTGTTTGACTGTACTAAAAATACCATAATATGCTTGCAGATATTTAGGAAACATGCGAGTTCACATACTCGTCTATCTGAAAAACAATGCTATAGCCAGTCATTTTACTTTGAAATGTGCGTTCCACGTTAGAATGTCTGTGTTTGTTTTGGTCTGTGCAATAACGCAGGTTGCCAGTTTACCCAATAGTATTTTGACACCACAGGTTTCCAGTTTGCATAGCATAATTTCTGCCATGGAAACCAGCAAACAAACTGGGTCAGAGATCGCAGATTTTACCCGACCTAAAAAGCCTCGGCATCCATCCATAAAAATTGGACTGCAGTACCGAAAAAACTGCGAATTTGGACTGCAGTACCCATTTCAAACACTAGCTGTCCTTCTTACATACAGCACCTTTAAGCATTTCAGTGGCCTCAAACAGAGCAGATTCAGTTCACAAACAAGTGACAGTTGTGAACTAAATATTTTCTGTTACAATAATTCATCCTAAAATTCAATATTAGTAACTTCCTTTTCGCCATTAGCCGCGCACTCAGAGAGGACCTTGGCTAGTTTTCAGTCAGACTTGTACATTTATTTCACTGGAGACTCGCTCTGAACGGATCATTGAATCAGTGAGTTACTGACTCGAGAACAGCTGCAATCCAATCAGTCCAATTCACAAATGAATTGTTTGATGTGATTTGCGAACCGATTTAACAGGATGATCGAGAAAAGAATCAGTTTGTGCACGAATCGGACCGCGCTTTTGTGTGTCTGAGCATGTGACGATTTCTTAATTTTAAAATAATGAGTAACAATATCTTTTATGAAATGTAGTGGAGTAAAAAGTCTGACCTTATGCTTTGGAATGTAGTGAGTTTAACAGATAGCCTACTTGAAACAAATTACTTTGTTACTGTCCACCACTGTTAAAAACTAGTGATGTGAGTTGATTCAAATAATTAACCACAATTAATCACAAAGTTTTGAAAGTGCTGAAATCTGAATCTCTATACTTTTGTATCTGTCAGAATACATTAAGTTCAATACAAAATGTACTAAAATACTAAACTATGAAACACTGAAAAAAACCAAACTAAAACAATCACAATATGAAAACTATCTAAACAAAATCAGAAGCTTCAGGATATCTAGTTTTGTGTTTCATAGAAGAAATAAAGGCATGAAGGTTTGGAAAGACATAACAGTGAGTAAATGATGACAAAATGTCATTCTTTTCATTCCCTTTAACGTCTGTGAGCTTGATTTCCTGAAGGCCAGTTTAAAGAGTGCTCTGCTTTTGATTCACAAACTCGATTCATTTTTGAACATGATAATCGACCTGCAACCCCTTTTTAGGCTTGTGATCTACCAGTTATGAGCTCAACATCCAATGAAGAGGTTATTAAAGAGTTCAGAAGAAGACGCGTGTCTATCTGTGTAGAAACCATCAGTGAGGGAAACATCTAACAGCAGAGAATAAAGCATCACTTGCCTCTCATTACTGATGTCAACGAATGCTACTGCATGACTGAAGACAATCCACCTGATTCTGACAGCAATACCTGCACAATTCAGCATTTGCAGCCTTCATGACAGAAACACTGTGGCATTTTAACTCTTCCTCTTGTTAGTGTCATCATTTCTTTGCAACATATTTTTTTCTTCATGATATTTTCGTCAACAGTATGTTTGAATTAAAAACGTTTAATTAATGTTATCATTCATATTCTTTGTCACGTCTTATCGTTGAAATAAAATACAAAACTGTTGGTTGAAGGCTTATTTTTAATCACCCCTCGTTCACTATTGACCCTTTTCACATTTTCAGGTTGGGTAACCATAGTTGGGTAAACTTCTATAGCGGTGAATGAGAGACTACATAAAATATATATATATTTTGTGTTCCAATTTGCTCAAATAGCAAACGAAAAAAATCCACAATAGTGTTTTCATAACTTTCAAAAAAAGGAAGAAATAGAGAGAGATTGATAACAGCAATCAGAAGAGAGAAATATGTCCATTTTAACGTCACTTCCATCCGCTGTGTTAGAAACACCCTCACAGCAGTGTTAAATAGTTTTTTGTAATTTGATGCAAATGTAATATAAAATGTAAAATATATATTTTTAAAAAAATTATATTTGCAGAGTTTACGATGCTGATGACCATTAAAAAGGGTCCATTCCCTACATTACTCCACTAATATAGTTCACCTGAAGGAGTGAATGAAAACGAGCGAGTGATTTTGGACACTGAGTGCGCTGGAAGGGCTGCCGCTTTTGCATAATCTGTGCTTGCTGTTCAATAATAATTTGAAATGTAGCAAACTGGCAGCTCCAGTAGTAATGAAAAGGTGCATCTTGAATGGAAACTAGCAATTAAACAATTTAATAATCAATAAAAAAGGGATTTATACCTGTCTGTGTGATATTACGATGTACCCACATTGGACCAGCGGTTTGGAAAATGGATGGATGATTCAGGGACAGGTGCCATCTTTTGGAGAGACATGGGAATTCCTTTCGGCGTGACCGTCACCGTGCATTATGGGTATTCTCTAGCTATTGAGGGTATATCGATTATATACTTGTCATTGCAGTGCACTGTGGGATTAAAAAAGAAAAAAAAAAACATATTTTACGTGTATTGCAACATATGCAACTGAACACAAATATTTAAGTCGTTTGAAAGAAATAATGCAAATTGTTGGCTTCAATAAAACAATATATTAAAACTTTGTAGCTCACAGCAGGTCAGATTTTAAACTGTATGTTTTTTTAACTGTCGGAGATTTATAACATAAATCATTTTGGCCTTTTGCTTTTCTTTATTATCATTTTGCATTTAAACTGTGTGCAGGCAGGCTTATTAAAAAGGAAAAGGCAATTAAAACAAATATAATGAGCATATCTAAAATATGTAGGCTATGCTATGTTTCTAATATATATATATATAGATATAGATTACACAGCAGAGCCAACGCTACATACACACACAGAAGAGCAATATATATATATATATATATGATAAAGGTAATATAGTACATGTAACATAGAGCTCATGCTGCTCTGATAGACTTACTGCTGATATCAAGGGTTGTTTACATTTAAATGAGCCTCATCATTCTATGTCAGTTGAATAATATCGAGTTGATATTTGAAATCAACACAACTGTTTCTGAAGCCTTGAAGCCTGATCACACGTGCTACAAACTCTTTACAACTCTACAATTTGGTAAGTTTTATCAGTTTGTCCAGTTTGGAAAGTGTTTCTCCAGTCATCATCATGGAGCAGCGTCGCCAGAGAAGAACCAGGGCTCTTCCCAAACGCCTGACCGGATTCTTGGTGGAGGGCGTCTCTTCCGGTCCAGACTCCTGTGAGCTTTCTCAGCTGGCAGCTGTAATCAGGTTAGATCACTCTTACAGCTGTATCTCTGAGAAAGCTCAAAGTCCCACAGGTTTGGAAGAGCGCTACGTGAAGAACGCTGCTGTCCTTCCTGACATCCGTCCACGTCCAGCAGCCTGGGTCTCTTCAGTGGACGTGTGTCAGCAGGAAGAGCCTGTCTCCATCCACGGCTACAGCGTGGAGGAATACCAGGACATCTACCGCTCTGTGGTGGAGCCCATGCTGAAGACACGCAGTGGACAGCGCCGTCGCTACAGTCTTAAACTGGGACTGAAGATCAAGCAGCGGCTGTGGGAGGCACTCAACTGCCCTTCAGTGGTGGAGACGGAGCAGCCTGATGGACACGTCCTGATCGCTGAGAGCTCCTCCACAACCAGCAGAAGCGTCGCTCCTCGAATCCATGTGGACATCAGTGAAGAGCCCCAGCCTGAGGAACCCCGAAGAAAGAAGCCCAGACACTGAGTCATCACAGCGTCACCTGGAGTATCCCCCAGCGGGACCAACCTATGTAAATACTGTATATAGTTATAGAGTAAGCTTATAGCTCTATGAGTAAGTTTTATTTTGTAGAGCCAATTTTATTTTTATAGAGTAAGTTTTATTTTCTCGAGTAAGTCTTTTGCACATTGTTGTCTGGTTGTTAGGATGTTTCTGGTGATTGTCAATGCGCCGATATGCGGTTTCTAGGTTGTTTGAAGTGGTTTTTAGCGCTTTGCGTCGTGGTTGTTGGGATGTTTTGTGTGGTTTCTTGATTGTTGACATGCGGTTGCCAAAGTTTTCTGTGCGGTTGTTAGCGTGTTGCTTTGCGGTTGCTGGACTCCTCTGAGTGGTTTTTCATGCATTGGTACGTGGTTGTCAGGATGTTCCGAGTGGTTGGTTAGGTTAGGGTAGGTTAGGTTAGGGTCTCTCACACGGTTTGCAGCTTGCCGTGCTGTGAGGGCTTGTGTGCATCAGTGATGCTGAGAGCTACGCCACTGGTACTTCACAACTTCTGGTAGGGTCACCCATAGTGGACAGGTCTCAGCTGAGATGCCAGACGAAGACAAACCACCTGATTCTGGACAGCAGAAGATTGACCTGGTCTTTCTGGAAGAAGATCACTGTCTTGACACAACAACAACAACAACAACAACATCAGAATTACCTGAGGCTTGTACCATGATGGTAGTTTAACAAACTCAGGGTTACAGGATTAGTTTCGAGTTGACAAAACCAAACCAATCTATTCAGGCTTTGTTGGTCCCATGATACTGATCATCCAATTTCTCTGTCAACTCAGGCTTTGATCCTGAGTTTAGGAGTTTAGCTGTGACATCAGCAGTGAACAGCCAATCACATGCTGTGGATCAAGGAAACTGAGATTCACTTCTCACGAGAGAAACAGCGAGATTCATTTCTCTCTTCTGCAGAATATGACATGATTGAAAAATACTAAGAATTTAAACTAGTTTACACAGGAAGAAAAGAGCTGTAGAAAGAAAAATCTTACTACGTCAATGCAAGTAAAAGTTATTAAGTTAGTTTAGTTGATATATAGAGAGAATTTAACATTTAAGCTCACATGTAGTAATTTGTATAGCTTTTTTTAATTGATTTTAAAGCTTATTTGTATGACCTTTATATAGGCTATTTTTATTAATTTTAACCAAGTGCCTATTAATGATTGATTAACTAAAATTATACATGTGTAATTGATTAAGGGTATAATAATTACATAAATGATAAATAAACTAACATTTTTATTATTATAAATAAGCATTGTTAAAAGCCAGACGCTTAAGTCTTTAAAAAACATTTGCTATGTCGTGACCTTTAATTTGGAGTAGAAAAAGGGGGAGTGACTTTATTACATCAGAGGTGTGTCACTTTGCTCACAGCTGATTGGTCCAATTTCAGTTTGAGCTCTCTTATCCAGAACATAACCTGCCCTGGAGCAGGTTAGCCGTGGAGAGTAAGTTACTATGGAGATGAACACGGCTAAAAGCCAAACCTCTTTAATGGTGCCAAAAACCCAGGATTGGCACAAACTAAGCTTAAACATATCTGGTTAGCCAGCTAAACCGGCTTCATGGTATAGGCCCATGAATGGAAGAAAATTCAACCTGATTATGTGTGGAAGTCAACGATGGATTGATGGAAGCAACCGATCGAACAGAACGAGGTAACACAAGTTGGTTTGATATTAGCAAAGGCTTCTTTCTTTCTTCAGCATTTCTGTAACAGCGTTCAACCAATCAAATCTGAGGACCACTAATTATATTACAATTTCTTAAATTCTTGCATACTTGTGATAAATATGAAATAATTCACTTCAGAATTCAGGCACGATCGCATAAATACAGGCGAGCAGAGAAAATTATTAAAATACAATTAATAACAGGTAAACACTATCACGGTAATCTGAACTTCATAAACTGTTCTTCATACATCAATAATCAAAATGTACGTTAAAAACCAGAGGTGGACAAAGTACTTAAAGTTCAGAAACGTATAAAACATTACTCCAGTAAAAGTATTTAGTACTCCTTTTCAATTTTACTTGAGCGAAAGTACAGAAGTACTTGATTTTTAATGATAATTATTTTGTCATTTTATACAGGCTTATATAATTTAATTTAATTTCATATTATATATATTTCTATAATCCTTTTTCTCAAAATAATTATGAATGATTATGAATTGTCAAATAGCCAGCACTAGTCAGTACGGAAGATTAGTGGATGCAGAAACATAATATGTAATGTGCGTTGACTAACAATATAAAAACAGACGCTAAATGCATAACATTTGCTATAGCAGCGGGGAAGATGAACGGGCATGTGTTATTTTAATCTGTGTTAGAGATGCTCGATTTTGGATAAAATGAGAATCACGATTTTTTTTTCAATTAGAGATCATGATTCTCCCACAATTCTGAACGAGATGTTCACCCCTCCGCGTCCAGACTGCAAATGAATGTGGGAAGTTTAGCCACCGCTGGCTGATCCCGCCCTGGCTTACATTCAGGGCGGGATGTAAATGTAAAAACAATTAACCTGAATTTGGGCCAGACTAGTTACCATCATTTTCTCACATTGCCATTGACAGAATTTTCTAAAGTCTCTTTTTGGTCCATTTAGATTGTTAATGCAGATTTCATACAAAAAAAAATGTTAAAATGTTATGGTTAAAAATGTTAAAAAAGACCAAAAACCAAACTTTAAAATAAAATAAATAAAAAAAATTAGTAACTCCGCCAGAGTGTCTCTTTTGGGTCACTTTTGCCGGTCCCAAGCCCGGATAAAGGAGGAGGGTTGAAATTGTAAGTGACTTTTTATGGCCTAAAATTTGTATGGTTAAATTTAAGACTTTTTATTACTTTTTATGACTCCGCGGAAACCCTGTGTAAAAACGGCCGTGTGATTAAGCAGCTCCAAGGGAGACATGCTCTATGATTTATTTTTGGCAACAGTAGGCTATGTCATAAAATAAGAGAAAGTTGACATTAGTGATGATGGGTCAAAAACACCATTTAACGCGCTGCGTGACAGCCTTTATGATAGCCAGCTAGTTAACGTTATGTGAACACCGCAGCATGTCGCTAGTTAGCAAAAGGCCTTACTTATAGCTCAAGCTGGTGTATTTTGTGATGATATTTGTAACATACCTTGATATGTTTCTTCAAATTTGACGGTGCATTTTTGAAGGCCATTATTATTTCACAACCTTTCGTGCGGCAGAGTAAGTACTTCATTCTATATGAATTATCTTTCACTCCGACATATAAAAACATGGGCTCTAAGTAGGGCCAGGGGTGGTCTCCTTCCTCACTCTCACAGCCACGATCACTTGAAGTTGAAGGGGTGGAAGGTGGTGTTTTTGGTTCGTCCATCTTTTAAGCTGATCAAAAGGCAGAACGGGACAATGCATGGTCTTCTTAATCGCTTGATTCGCTCAATGATGTGCCAGCTTCATCAAACTTGCCATCTACCGTTCTGGCAGTGGTAGGCTAATGTGGGTTTGGAATGGAATGATTCGTAACATTTTTATAATTGTAACGAGTAACGATGCAGCACATAAAAAAAATATCGGAGTAAAAGTATTAAAAAGGTACTGAAGTAAAAGTGGAAGTAGGAGAAAAAAATAATACTCTAGTAAAGTACAGATACCGCCTTTTAGTACTTAAGTACAGTAGTGAAGTAGTTCTACTTCATTACACATCTCTGAATATGGATGTTAAATGCTACCTATCAGATTGTGCTACCAGAATCATATTAATGTGATTTGCTTTATTAATATTCATTAATATCCATTCCTACCCCTAAACCTACCCAAAATGTATATATAAAAAATAAAAAATATTGATGTGGGCATGCGCAGTGGACAATCTGACGGGTAGGATGAAATGTCAGGACACCGGCCCGCGATGGAGTGTGTTGTGGTCGCTTCATCTGACAGGAGCTTCTTCCACAGGCTTCTGGCTGCTTTATTTTAAAACAGCTCCAGATGGCGCTGTTCTCCACACTCTCGAAGCTGTGAATCTTTTCCCGGAACAAACGTACACGGACCTTTTTTTTTTTTTTTTTTTTTTTTTTTTTTTTACAGAGCAGCTTTTTTTTTTATTATGAATCTTAACAATACAAACAATATATACACAAAATTAGAGTCATTAATACAATGTTAACAATTACAACACAAAAAGAAAAAAAATAAACCAGGGGGAGGGGTTCAAATAAAGATATTAAATAAGAGCATATTTGAATTGTTTTAGCAGCCTTCTTATTTTTTGAATCAAGAATGGAATTGATGTACTGTTCCGTCTCCTTACCAAAAGCAATAAAAGAGGGTTTAGAATTACTGAATTTAGCTTTGTGAATGTGATACTTCCCTAAAATGATCAATAGATTGATTAGGAATATTTCTTTATGTTTTTTATCTTTGTTACCATGGACACCAGACAGTACATTTTTCCAATACATAGAGAAATCAACCATAAGATTTGCAGTAATAAAACGTGACAGATCTTTCCAAAAGGTGACTGTATAGGGACACTGCCAAAACAAATGTACCATTGTTTCTGGACATATTCCACAAAAAGAACAGTTTACACAAATGTTAATCTTAAACCTAAGAAGATAATGCTTTGCAGGATAGTACCTATGTATGATTTTGAACGAAACTTCTCTTACTTTATTCGTCAGGAGGTATTTGTAAGGAAGGTTCCATATACTTCCCCAATTCAGGTTATCAACAAAATTAGACCAATAGGGAACAACATTAGGTATGTTGGTGACCTCTCTTTGGAATAGGGAGCGAATATTACGATTATTATTCCTTATTGTGGTTGCAAAACATAGTTTACCAACAGAAGTCAACTTAGGGTCCAAAGCTGGAAGGCATTCAGGTTTTCCAGCCCCTTTAAGGAGAATTAAAATACCAGACGGGATGGCATCAATTACAATCGCAAATTCTCTTGGGGTAATTGGAATGCCAAAAGTATTAAGAAATTCAGAATAGTTTAATAATAATCCACTATCATTTATTAGCTGGGACACTAGAATTATGTTATTATTAAACCAGGTTTTATAGAATAAAGATTTATTTTTAAATTTAATAAGTCGATTATTCCAAATGAAGCACCTATGTGGGGAGAAATTATGTTTATAGATTAACGACCACGCTAAAAGCATTTGTTTATGAAATTTAGATAGAATTAAGGGAATTTTTTCTATTTTATAATCACATAAGAGTAAGAATTCTAGACCACCAACCTTAGAGAAGATATAGTTAGGTATAAAATTCCATATAGAAGTGGGATTTTTAAGATACTGGTTTATCCAATTAATTTTAAAAGTATTATTTAAGGTTGTGAAATCAAGCAAATTCAGGCCCCCACGATCAACAGTATTCATAATAACAGATTTTTTCACATAATGCGTCTTGTTTTTCCAGATAAAATTGAAAAGTAATTTGTCAACAGAATTACTGAACTTTTTGTTGACAAATAAGGGAATAGCTGCATATGAGAGACGGGATAAACCTTCTGCCTTTGTCAACAGAACTCGTCCTTTCAAGGACAAATCTCTCTGCAGCCATTGATTTAACTTTTTCTTTGTCTTATCACTAATCGCATTAAAGTTTATAGAGCATCTCTCCTCCTCATTTTTCGTTATAGTGATCCCTAGATATACAACCTTGTCTTTGACTGGTATGCCACAAATCTGGGATGCGTCGCTTTCTTTAAGGGAGAAAAGTTCACACTTCTTCAAATTTAAGCAAAGTCCAGAAGCAGTTGAAAATGAATCTATTGTATCGATAGCAATTTGCACTTGATTGGCATCTTTTAAAAATAACGTGGTATCATCCGCAAGTTGGGTGAGGATAACTTCTCTCTCTGCAATTGAAATTCCTCTTAAACGACTATTTTTAATATGGGTGGAAAGAAGTTGAGAGCATAAAATAAATAAATAGGGAGAGGCAGGGCAGCCTTGACGGATGCCTCTTTGCAACTCAAATCTAGGTGAAGTTCCATTTTTTAATCTAATAGAGCTATTACCTTTACAGTACATTGTTCTAACAGCTTTACAAAAAAAATCACCAAATCCAAATTTCTCAATAGTCTGAAATATACAATTATGCTCTACTGTGTCAAAGGCTTTGTAAAAATCTAAAAAAATATATATAACTATCATCGGGACATAAAAATGAATAATCAATTATATCTAAAACGAGCCGAATATTGTTTGAGATGTGTCTTTTTCTCATGAATCCTGATTGGACTTCATCAATAATTGGGTCTAAAACATTTTTTAATCGTCTTGCAATAATTGAGGCAAATATCTTATAGTCAGTATTTAATAGTGAAATAGGTCGCCAATTATCTATAAAGAGCGGATCCTTATTGGGTTTGGGGATTAGGGTAATTAAACCTTGAGTCAGCGTAGGAGGTAAAGAGCCTTTTTCAACACTTTCTAATATTACTTCAAGTAAAAAGGGAGCTAGGTCTTGTGCAAACGCCTGATAGAACTCTGTAGAAAGGCCATCAACCCCAGGAGATTTGTTAATTTTACAATGTTCAATTGCAAAAGTAATCTCCTGCAAGGTTATAGGGTCATCACAAAATTTCCTATCAATTTGAGAGATTGGATTTACAGTAAGAGAGTTCAAGAAAGCAGTAGATGACTGATGGCAAAATTTAGATTTATATAAATTCCTATAGAAGTCCGCACAAAAAACAGCTATCTCCTTTGGATTATCAATTATAGTACCATTAATATTGAGTTGCTGGATTAAATTCCCTTTCCCATGATATTTCTCTAGGCCAAAAAAATAGGCAGAGTTCTGCTCCCCTTCTTCAATCCACCTTTTCCTTGACCTTATGAAGGCACCTTTTGCTTTATTGGAGAAGATTTCATTTAATTTAAGTTGTTCCGAAATTAAAGCTAGTCGCTCCTCCTCTGATATATCTGCCGGGTCCTTCTGGTAAAAGGAAACTATTTTAGAAACCACTCTTTCTTCCTCCAATTTACGATTTTTAGATAAGATACTACCATAATTCCTCAAGTATTGGCCGGTTTTAAATTTTAATAGTTCCCAATTGCTACCAAAAGCATCCTCGGACTTTGCTTTATTCCAGAATTTCAGTATTAGATTCTTAATGACTAGCTTAACTTTATCTTTTTGTAGAAGCGAACTGTTCAGTTTCCAATAAGCATTCCTGCACCTTGTGGATGGGGCAGAATGCAAGGGTATAAAGATTGAGACTGCATTATGATCTGTTAGTGGGGTAGGATATTAATTGATATTTTCTCAATATTAAAGTGATCAGAAACTAACCAATAGTCCAAACGTGAACGTTTGGTGGCACTTCTATTGCTCCAAGTAAAAGCACTTATGTTAGGGTTGTTGACTCTCCAAACATCTACTAAGTGAAATCTTTTCATAAATAAAATTAAATTATCATTTACTGCAGTGGAAGCACGAGGAGGCCAGCAGTCAATATTATGATCCAAAATCATATTAAAATCCCCTCCTATTACTATACCTGAATTTGGAAAGTTATTTAGCGCATTTTGTATATGCTTCTCTAAGGTTTCAAGCATTATATCATTCTCGTGGTTAGAATTATATCCATATACATTAATTACTATTAAAGTAAAATTCTCAATGGTTAATATTTGAAAAATAAAATGACCTGATACATCACTGACAGATAAAAGAATAGTCCCTGGAAAATTATATTTTAAAGTTAAAACACCAGCCGAGCGTTCAGAGCCATGAGCCTGCCACAGAACATTTCCCCATTGGGAACTCCAAAATCTACTATCGTCTGGAACTGAGTGTGATTCTTGAATGAAACAAAGGTCAGATTTGTGCTGCTTGAGAAACAAAAATAACGCCTTGCGTTTGACAAGATCCCTTAACCCCCTGGCATTAAGAGTAATGATGGATAACGACGTATTAACAACAACTGATGAAACAAAAACAAAATAAAATATAAAGTATGGAAAGTTAGAGTATAACCGTACTATTAAGGAGCTGCACCACTTAAACTAAGTAGAATGTGCATAGCAAAGCTTAATAAACATTGAATAATAAGGAGATACCTACGTTCACAGTCGACAACTTAGAACAAACCAAGCTTTAATATCTAAAGCAATAAAATGAAATGCTACGAGCATTATAACTATGAGAACAAGCTATGATATTTGTTGACTAGTGAACTTCTTCAGATGAGGGTCATTGGGAAGCTCAACAACCGAGCATTAGAGATATTGTAGCTTAACTCGACTTAAGGCACATATTGCCAGTTATGACAATTATCATAGTCAGGAATCTGTAAACAGTTAAGTCCCGTTGTCAAAAGTTCGACCTCCAACAGATGAGGGTTAGTGAGGAACTCAACAACCGATCATTTAAGATATTATAGCTTAACTCGACCTAAGGCACATGTTGAGAGTTGTGAAAACTACCGCAGTCAGGTATCTGGAAACAGTTCAGTCCCGTTGGCAAAAGCTCGACCTCCAACGAAGTAAGCAACTTTCCCTTGCTCTCGTGCTTTAGCCACCAGTGGCCACAACTGAAACCTTCGTTCTCTGGCTGCAGGGGACAGGTCTTCGGCAAACCGTAGCTTGTTGTTCTGCAGATAAGTTGACTTCTTAGCCGCCTTCCAGATGGCGTCGCGGTAAAAGCGAGCACTGAACTGTATAATTATCCATCGCGACTTGCTGGCATCTTTCTTTAGTTGGCCAAGACGGTGCACCGAGTCAATAACATCAGGAAGCTTGGCCTTGTGCTCCGGCAGGACTGACTGACAGATATGTATAACCTCTTGGCGGATGTGCTAGTCTTTATTTTCAGCCACACCGAAGAGTCGCAGGTTCCAGCGTCTCGAGTAATTTTCCAACTCAGTAACACGTTGTTCCAGAAGGCACACCTTTTTCTCCGCCGTGTTGACTCGATTATCAATGTGTGACACTTTGGCTTTCACGTCACTGATCTCCGCGCAAGCAAAATCAACAGTTTTCTTTAGCCCCTCAATCTTCAGAGTGTTGTTGGAAATCATTTTTTCCACATTTTTTTCCAGGGAGTCAATTCTCGTGTTGAAGATGACTGAGATTTTCTGCACAATACCTTCACTGTCTAGATCCACGGAGCGCTGCGCCTTCATTTTCTTTGGTGCCGGCGGTTTGGATGGAGTCGTGGAAGGGGTTAAGGGAAGAGGGGGGAAATCTGGGTCCCCGAGGGAAATCACAGGAACATCTGCCATGCAATAGTCGTGTATGTTGTTCACAAGCGGATTGTCCATCGATACCTGCATACTGCCGAGGTTCCCCCACGTGTCGAAAAAGAGAGAAAACTATGCACTACACGCTTAATAATAAGATTACAGGGTGCACTTAACTCTGCATTAAGGTATCCCCATAAATATACTCTGCGTAGCTATGAATCTCTAAAATGCAAGCCTGAGGGTGAACAGCTCCGAAACGTAGGTGCGCTCACACCGCCATCTTGAACGGCCTTCTACACGGACCTATTTCACACTCTACGGCTGATATTGCCTCGATTAGAACTACAAACGCGGATAAAAAAAGGTGTCAAAAAACTACAAACATGGCGAAGATGCGCGAGTCCGACTGTTAAGATAAAGGGGTGTGAGTGAATAATTATCAGTATCTAACCTGACGAAATTATATTGATTTAACTTTATCCACATTTATATTTAATCTGAGAACTTTTGTAATGACACGTTTGACCATTAACTTTTAAATACATCAAATTGTCTCTACAATAAACACCCACAGATGGCAGATCAACGTGAAATTCAATTGAATGTTGGGGATTTTAACGGTGGCAAGATGATTGACAGCGGTGAGAGAGTTAAACATGAAGTGTAGCCTATGTCCCAAAGCTTGCATACTCTCCTGCTACACACTCACAGAAAGAGCACACACACTTTGAGGTCGTAGTAAAGGCAGCGCATGTATATCTTTATGGTTCCCTTTCGAACGGTCAGTTCGTACTGCGTCTTTAAGACGCTGTATGGGTAGGTTCTCCTACTCTCGAATATACTGAAGTAATTGTAAAATCACGCAGTGCTACTGCCCAGTCAAAACAGTGTCGAGACATCTCGCACGCTATTGGCTGGCCAGTGGGAACTGCATGAACCAATGGCAGAACAGCGTAATCTGAGCGAACCAAAGGGCACAAAGCCCGCGAAGCTGAGCGCAAGAGCCCGCAAAAGGGGCATATAAAATACGCTGTAACTGTCAAAAACGTCTGATTAATCTCCTTCAGCGACGATCTACGGTCCTCGCTGATAAACTCGAACTACACCACCTTCACCGTGAATTGACGAGCCTGCAGCGGAATAGCGAACTAACCAGCCCGGACGTCCTGCGAGAGTCAGCGGCCTGCTGTATTTTTCAGCGCGCTCAAATCGCCAGCGATCCCGCGAGCTGTCACGCCTTTCCCCTGCGCTCTTTGGTGAAACACTACGGTGTATCCTTTCTGTACAATACTGAGAAAAACATATCACTTGTGTGCAGTACTTACCTGCACTAGGAGGATAACCACGACGGGTGCGTGATCTGTCTGGGCAAGGCCCACGCGGACGCTGCTCTCGCCGGGTCCGGCTGCTCTCACTGCGAGGGTATGCCCATTTCCTCCCTCCGTTCGCGGATAGCGCTCTTTTCAGCGCACCGTCAAGAGTGCGACTTACGTCATAGCCACGCCCTCTGCTGTTATGGTGTACTTCGCACACAGGGTTGCCGGTTCGAGCCCCGCTCTCACAGGTTTTCTCAGTGAGTCTCAATTTAGTGAATGGCGGCCAAGCCCTCCACCACTTCTCTCAGTCCCCTATTCAGGCGACTGGAGAGGTTCAACAGTGTAGTAAACGAGCCTGTTATGAAACACGCACGCCACACACACTGAAAACACCGTCAAGAGCGCGACTTACGTCATAGCCACGCCCTCTGCTGTTACGGTGTACTTCGCACACAGGGTTGCCGGTTCGAGCCCCGCTCTCACAGGTTTCTCAGTTACCCCTTTTCCACCAAGGCAGTGCTAGAGCTAGATCGGAGCCAGAGCTAGTCCCAGTTCATAGTTGGTTCAACTGAGGAGCCAGCTAAGAACCGTTTGCGTTTCCACAGGCTAGAGAGCCACAACAGAGCCAGGTCTTACGTCACTGTATACGTCTCATCTTTCTCAGCAGCAACGCTAGCGGGAAACACACACACACCAGGCTTGTTTGAGATGCATCGGCGCTGCGCAGACCGATCCACGTATAATATTTAAAAAAACGCATGAGTGAATCAAAAGCATAAGGAGTCATATGCTCTCGCTGGAGTCGTTATCATACGGCGATCGATCTGCACAGCACCGCTGCGAACAAGCCTTCCATCAACAATGCAAACGTTGTGTTACTGTTGATTCACATGGCTTTACGATCCTACATCGGCATCAAAACACAACGAAAACACAGCGAATCCAACGCATTCGTGCAGTTCGCCGTAATTAGCATAGACGGAGATTACAAACGAGCAGCAGCTGTTAGCTCCATTAGCTGCTATTTCAACAGTGGCGGATCTCAAGTCTGTGTTCGTCTTGTTGACCCCGCCCCCAGTGCCTGACGTAATCGGTTCTTACTCCTAGCCCTGTTCTAGCCCAGCAATGTTTTGGTGCTACTTAAGAACCACTTTTCCTGGCTCGGAGCTGGGGCTTTGGGTGTGGAAACACAAAAGCCGCGTTTCCACCGCAGGAACTTTACCCCGGAACCAGGAACTTTGGGGGGGAACTCGGTGTGTTTCGACCGCAGGAACCAGGGTCTAAATGAAGTTCCGGGTAAATATTTCCCCCTCCAAACGGCCCTGCTTGCGAGGTGGTACTTTTGAAAAGTTCCCGAACTTTCGGGGGTGGGACTTGGGTGCTGAACATGCTGATTGGTTGAGCTCACGCAGCATTTTATTTCAACCGGCATTTTTAAAAGTCTTTTGCGAGGATCGAACAGCGTTCAGTAAATATCAGTCTTTCTGTCCGATGGCGCGCGTTCGTCTCAGCCATCTCACGGTCAATGTCCGTAATAGCTGATGATAACATATACTTTGTCATATTTTAAATATAGCTTTACGAATACGCTTTAGTATCAGTGCTCGTCTCTTTTCCGCCGTTTTGTTTAGTAAACCGATACATAACCAGCAAAAGCAGCGCTGCTTGCATCTCCTCCACTTGTTATTGTTGCAGACATGTATCGCGCAAAAATGATTACTGTCCGTCGCTGACTGGAAGGAGCAGTCGCGCCGCGCGCAGTCCTACATCACCGGATTTGCCTAATCTTCCCGGTACTTTAGACCGCGGTGGAAACGCAGACAGTAGCAGGTCTGGGGGAGAAAAAGTTCCTGGGAAAAAAGTTCCTGGTACAAATAGTTCCGGGTAATTTCGGTGGAAACGCGGCTAAAGAACCGATTTGGAACTAGGCTCTGGCTCCAATCTAGCTCTGGCTCTGCTTTGGTGGAAAAGGGGTAAGTGAGTCTCAATTTAGTGAATGGCAGCCAAGCCTTCCTCCACTTCTCTCAGTAAACGAGCCTGTTATAAAACATGCACGCCTGTACACAGAATGCTGTATTAACGGTGATCCTAATAAACAATTAAGAGTTCTTTCCTCTGTTATGACTGCAGGCAGTGTGTCCCCTACATAGGGTGTACCCCTTCATATAAGCACTGTTAATTCAGCGCTATAGAACCACTCAAAAGTCCTGCTGTGGCCGGATTACCACTACAGACTTACTTCACATTCTCTCAATCCCCTCGGTTCAGGCGACTGGAGATGTAAATATTGCAGTCAACTAGCCTGTTGTCAAACACGCTCGCCTGCACATCAACGCTGTGTTTTAACAACGACCTTACTAAAATACATGCACCTTGCACATAAGCACTGTTCTCACAGATTACTGCTCACGCCAAGAGCGCTCTATATGTAGAGCACGCGCCCACTACAGGTGTGTGCCGCTACACATAAGTGCTGTCCACACAGTGTCACATCTCTCCCCACGGCCCGTTTTTGTTCCGGTCAGGGAGAAAAATAAAAAAATAAAAAAATAAAAAAAAAATATATACTGTTCTGAATGTTTTTCATGCAATGAATGTAAACTACGAGTCCGCTTTAATGCGTGCTCCCCTGCATTCTACCGCCATAAAGGCGAAAAAAAAAAAATAAAAAAATTCCAGCTCAGAGCGAGTCAGGGTTTTTTACAGCCGCTACTTCCTTGTTCCCAAAAAAGATGGCGGCCTCAGGCCCATCTTAGATCTCAGACACCTGAACAAGGCTCTATCAAAAGGCCTTTCAGAATGCCGACATTAAAACAGATCATCGCGCAAATCTGCCCGATGGACTGGTTTTTCTCATTGGATCAGAAAGATGCTTACTCTCATATCCAAATTATCCCACGTCACAGACCGTTTTTGAGATTCGCGTTCGACGGGAAGGCTTATCAGTACACAGTCCTGCCATTTGGCCTGTCCTTTCACGAAGTGCATGGATGCAGCTCTCTCCCCCTTAAGACAAGCGGGAATGCGCATTCTGAACTACCTCGACGACTGGCTCATACTGGCCCAGTCAGAGGAAGAAATAAAATCTCACAAATCTATGCTACTCAGCCATCTAGAATGCCTGGGTCTCAGAATAAATACAGCCAAGAGCTTATTGCTTCCCAGGCAGAGAACCTCCTTCCTGGGAACGATTTTAGACTCAGCCCAAATGAGGGCGTGGCTATTGGACGAACGTGCTCTGACTACACAGCAGCTTGCATGTTCATTCAAAATGGGAACCAACACACCCCTAAAAAATTTCAGAGAATGCTAGGCCTAATGGCAAAAGCTTCTCCAGTACTTCCGCTGGGTATGAAGCACATGCGCCCCCTGCAGTACTGGCTGAAATCACGGGTTCCTTCCCAAGCGTGGCATTCAGGCCAGCTTTGGATCAAAGTGGGCCGCGGCTGTGTCAAAGCCCTGGCCCCGTGGTCACTTGGAAACAGTTTCCAGACGGGTGGTGGTCACCACGGACACCTCCAACTCAGTTTGGGGCGCTCTGTACGAGGGCGAACCGGCCTTCGGCTCATGGTCGAGCACGGAGTCACGGTTGCACATAAACTGCCTAGAAATGCTGGCAGTAGTGCTAGCCCTCAAGACTTTTTTACCACGTCTCTCAGGTCACCATGTTCTAGTCCGCACGGACAACACGACTGTGATCTCCTACATAAACCGCCAAGGCGGGCTCAGGTCGAGATGGCTCAACCAACAGGTCAGACATCTCCTCCTATGGGCAAAAGGCAAATTACATTCACTAAAAAGCAGTGCATGTGCCAGGCAGACTGAACCAGGGAGCAGACATGCTCTCCAGGGGCCTCGTGTCCCCGGGGGAATGGGCCATCCATTCCTAAATGGTTCAAATGATATGGAGTGTTTTTGGGAGGGCAGAGGTCGACCTCTTCGCCTCCGAAGACAACTGTCATTGCCCAATCTATTTTTCAAAGAACAAGGATGCGCTGGCCCACAAATGGCCCAGCTGCATACTTTATGCTTTTCCACCAGTACCGCTCATTCCCCAAATTTTAAAAAGGATCAGGGAATGAGAGCACACAGTCCTGCTAGTGGCTCCACTCTGGCGAACCCACATCAGGTTTCCCGAGTTGATTCAGTTACTATCAGCAGCCCCATGGCCAGTTCCCCTAAGGAAAGATCTCCTTTCTGAGGCGAACGGGACAATCCGGCACCCCCACCCCAAAATTGTGGGCGTTACATGTTTGGCAACTCAAGGGGGGCTCAAGAACCTCCCAGTGAGTGTCTTGAGCACCGTCAGTGAAGCTAGAGCTCCGTCTACTAGACGTCTCTATGCCCTTAAATGGTCAGTGTTCTCTGACTGGTGTTCAGTCAGGAACTATAACCCAGTGTCATGCGAGATATCACAATTCTTGTTTTTCTATAAGAGATGTTGGATGCAGGACACACTCCATCCACACTCAAAGTCTACACGGCAGCTATCGCCGCATCTCATACGCCTATAGCTGGCCAATCAGTACGCAGACACACCATGGTCATAAAATTCTTAAAAGGAGCCAGGAGGCTTAACCCCCTTCTCCCTCCTACGGTGCCATCCTGGGACCTTCATTGGTCCTAAGAGCACTAAAAAGACCTCCCTTCGAGCCGCTGCAGACGGCTGAATTAAAGCCACTTTCGCTGAAAACTGCCCTGCTACTAGCACTGGCATCTGTTAAGCGTGCCAGTGACATTCAAGCGTTATCTGTGAACGCATCATGTTTAGATTTGGCCCAGGCGATTCTAAAGTCATCCTCAAACCAGGGCATGGTTATGTACCTAAAGTGCTTTCAACACCGTTCAAAGCACAGGTAATCACTCTCTCTGCCCTCCCCACTTCGGAGGATGAGAGACAGTTACACCTGCTCGGCCCTGTTAGGTCGCTTAGAGCATATATTGAGCGGTCCTCCCACTTTAGACAGTCGGAGCAGCTCTTTGTAAGTTTTGGTGACCGAACTAAGGAACTTCCGGTCACCAAACAAAACCTAGCCAGATGGCTAGTGGACGCGATAGCGTTAGCATATGACACTATGGGCCTCCAATGCCCCATAGGTGTCAAAGCTCACTCCACCAGAGGCATGGCCTCTTGGGCGTGGTCTAGTGGAGTTTTTCTATGGGTGACATTTGTAGATCGGCAGGTTGGTCCTCACCATCTACTTTAACCAGATTCTTCAGTCTGGATGTCCCTGCACTGCAGGCACAAGTCCTCGCTGTATAAAAATACTAAGACGGCCTAACGAATATCAGACGGCCTTGTAAGCCCGTCCCCGTCATAAGTTGGCATTGGGGCCTTCATATGCTTCAATGCTTACACATTCCTTATAGTTACCGGCCTCTATGAGCCCAGTAGTATAAGACGTGTGTACATATATATTATTAATATAAATTATGTGTCAGTAACTCTAGTCTTGAGCCCTTTCTAATAAGTGTTCAAACTTGAGGGAGTACATGTCACTGCGCTTATCATAGCACGGCGGGATTTTACAGGTTCCCATACAGCGTCTTAAAGACGCAGTACGAACTGACCGTTCGAAAGGGAACGTACTCGGTTACTTAACGTAACCTCGGTTCCCTGAGATAAGGGAAGGAGTACTGCGTAGACGGCCGTGCTACGGCGCTGACTCGGGTGATCGTCGCTTCAGTCGATTTAACCTGACGTTTTTGACAGTTACAGCGTATTTTATATGCCCCTTTCGCGGGCTCTTGCGCTCAGCTTCGCGGGCTTTGTGCCCTTTGGTTCGCTCAGATTACGCTGTTCTGCCATTGGTTCATGCAGTTCCCACTGGCCAGCCAATAGCGTGCGAGATGTCTCGACACTGTTTTGACTGGGCAGTAGCACTGCGTGATTTTACAATTACTTCAGTATATTCGAGAGTAGGAGAACCTACCCATACAGCGTCTTAAAGACGCAGTACTCCTTCCCTTATCTCAGGGAACCGAGGTTACGTTAAGTAACCGAGTACGTTCTCTTTAACCGTTTTTAAATCAAAACAATCACCCGGGGCTGCAGCGGAATGCGGTCCATTTGTGACGTCACAGTAGTGGCTTAAAGGCTCTCACTCACTCTTGACTGCATTTATCAGCGCCTGTTGACGACTTTATGCATCTTATGCCTACAGCTCTTGATCCGTTTGCCATTTGAACCAGCTACATCTACGACTTCCCATCAGCATTTTATTGTGAATCTGCATTTTTGTTTCATTTGCCATTTGAACCAGCTACATCTACGACTTCCCATCAGCATTTTATTGTGAATCTGCATTTTTGTTCCGTTTGCCATTTGAACCAGCTACATCTACGACTTCCCATCAGCATTTTATTGTGAATCTGCATTTTTGTTCCGTTTGCCATTTGAACCAGCTACATCTACGACTTCCCATCAGCATTTTACACCTGCCTTGTTTTGTTATCAGTGTTAATTTTTTTCTAAATCTGTACAAGAGGATAGTGTTTTAGATCTTAATACGATTTTGGATCAGCCGTATTTGTTTAGATCAGAATGTATAGCGATAAACAGCGCAAGTTTAAGCCCCTGAGTGTCAGTCCGGCTCAGAGTGGACTACAAGACCAGCCTTTACTGCGACCACATCCACCTCCCAAACTCAACCCAATAGGCAACGTGAAGGTAAGAAGGCTATCATACTACCCTTACTAAATGTTTTAAAAAATCCAGGATTTTTAAGCTTGCCAAGTTCATAAATGATGTCACTGATTTGGGGGATAAAACGCACAAAATGACTGTAAGTGATTGTGCTCTGGATATCTTTGTCTTGGACCTGTGAAAGATTAGTAACAACATTGGCTTTGATGCATTGTTAGTTTTTGTTGAGCATCAGATTTGAACTTTTTCTCCTTCGTTTATGCTGCATTACTCCATATAAGAGCCAGAAACTAAGCTAAAGCTAAAATGTTGTTTAAAATAAACACAAATTTCCCCCAAAAAAACACGTTGTGAGCTTAATGGCATCAGGGGTGTAAAGGGTAAAAACATGTTTGACTTTTTGCATTTAATGATGTACATCTTAATCGAAATGCTTTTGCCATTTAAAATAACATTAAATCAAATTGTGTGAGAGATTAATATTTTATTTTAACATAACTTCTTGTACTCAAATACCCTGTGCACTAAAATGTCTCAGTGTAGATTTTGGTGAGCCTAATAGGTACGTTTACCCTATAAAAGAAAAGAAAATACAAAACCCGTTGCAGGATTTACGATATTGATGACCGTTAAAAACGCGTCATCACAGTCTGTGAAAAGGGTGTATTGAATGTGTTTTTTCAACCATCATGAGTCATTATTAATATTAATCCTGTGTTCATATATTCAGGGCTCCTGCGCTGGAACACCACCTGTTAGCGCCACAGGCATATTACCTGGACTGTGGACACAACCCCGATATAGAAACGTACGAGAGCTATTTTCGGAGAAGAGGGTAAGAAGGCTATCATATTATTGAATGTGTTTTTTTAAACCATCATGGGACATTATTAATATTAATCCTGTGTTCTTGTGTTCAGGATGTATGTGTCACACCACGTATGAGGCTCATACGCCCGCCTGGACGGCAGACACACCCCTTTAAACCTGAAAAAGAAGATTTTTTGGCGGACAAAGTAAGAAGGCTATCATACTATTGAATGTGTTTTCTCAACCATCATGGGTCATTTTTAATATTAATCCTGTGTTCATATGTTCAGGTGTTATGTGTAATACCGCCAATGACCGCAGCAATCATACCTGCACAGTGGACACAGCTACCACAGAAAGTAGTACGAGACAGAGTTTTGGCGAAGAAGGTAAGAAGGCTATACTATTGAATGTGTTTTTTTCAACCATCATGGGACATTATTAACATTAATCCTGTGTTCATGTGTTCAGGATGTATGTGTCCCACCACCTATGAGCGCCACATGCCCGCCTGAACTGGGGACACTTCTTCCATCTAAACCTAAAATAGATGATTTTTTGGCGAAGAAGGTAAGAAGGCTATCATACTATTGAATGTGTTTTCTCAACCATCATGGGACATTATTAACATTAATCCTGTGTTCATGTGTTCAGGATGTATGTGTCCCACCACCTATGAGCGCCACATGCCCGCCTGAACTGGGGACACTTCTTCCATCTAAACCTAAAATAGATGATTTTTTGGCGAAGAAGGTAAGAAGGCTATTATACTATTGAATGTGTTTTCTCAACCATCATGGGACATTATTAACATTAATCCTGTGTTCATGTGTTCAGGATGTATGTGTCCCACCACCTATGAGCGCCACATGCCCGCCTGAACTGGGGACACTTCTTCCATCTAAACCTAAAATAGATGATTTTTTGGCGAAGAAGGTAAGAAGGCTATCATACTATTGAATGTGTTTTCTCAACCACCATGTGGTTCATTTTTAATATTAATCCTGTGTTCATATGTTCAGGTTTTAGGTGCCAGACCACATATGAGCGCCACAGGCACACCTGGACTGCGGACACAAGCACTACTTAGAAAGATACAAGACAGAGTTTTGGGGAAGAAGGTAAGAAGGCTATTATACTATTGAATGTGTTTTTCAACCATCATGGGTCATTATTAACATTAAGCCTGCGTTCATATGTTCAGTCTTAAAAAGACCTTAAAGGTCCCATGGCATTACATTTGAACTAGCCTGAATATTGTCCCCAAGTGGCTAGAAAGTTTGATGGGTGTAAACCGAGTTCTGTCTGTCTTTCTCTGCCTTTGAGAAAATGACAGCCCAGACGAGCTGATCTGGAATTTTCCTGTTATGATGTCATAACAGGAACGGTTACCTCCCTTTCCTCCGCCCAGAGAATTTGGCACGCCCACGCGAGCACCATATTTGTTTGTCCTCGAGAGATCATGGCTTGTGAAAGAGTGAATGCTGGCAGTTTCTCAGTGTTTGGATGTACAAATGAAAACAGAGTCCTTTTTCAGATCCTTCTGATCTGTGATCAGTGATTTCTGATGTGTAGCTAATTATTCAAGTTCACACAGAATTTTATTTTTCGTGCTGCGGCTTCTCTCTCTCCCGACAGAATGGTGTTTTCGTGTTTTTGTATGCCCTCGTCGCGTCTATCTGTTCTAAAATGTGCATACAGTCGTGAGTTTGCATTTATGTTGTGCAACTTAACTTTCACGTCTCAGCTTCAGCTCAGGTATGACACAAGCCTAAAACATTGTCTTCATAAGGCTTTGTGGCTTTTGTAAGAAGCAAAAATGATTGGACAGGAAGGAAACTTGGAACAAGAACAAGAGTAGAGATGCGCGGATCAGCTCTAACGTCACCGAATCCGCTGTTAAAAACAAACCATCCACCCGCACATGATTTTCTCTAGATCCGCACCCGATTGTCACATTACAATTATTCAAACTGTCAGTGGTAAGCGTGATGCTATCGTAACATATTAGCTACACTGATGTGGGTTGCTTTAAAAAATCTTCTTTGGCGAAATTACATTTCAATAACCTAAACCAGGGTCGACAACCTATACAGCACACGGAGGAGTAACCGCTGGAGCGTGAGGAAACACGAGAGATGTGTTTGTGTTTAATTCAGATAAAGCACATACAGATCTACATTTTGAGCTAATCATTCATCATAGTAACACAACTTGTTTTATTAAGTTGGGAGCTATAAATATGATTAAAGTGTGAGATTTAAATTACGCAAATCAATGAAAGCACAAGCGCACACAACAGTTACAGCTCGTTCTGCTATTTGTTGCGCTTAGCTTTGAGAACATTTTAAAGGGGTGATGAATTGAGAAATCAACTTTCCCTTGAGCCTTTGATATATAAAAGTTCAACGTGATATAAGAATATCCTGTACGTTTCAGAGCTGAAAACGTCCTTGTTAGTCAAAGAAAAGCTTTTATTGACACCAGGCCCAGAAAACGAGAGATCTCAGAATAAGTCAACCATTGACGTCCTAGAATGCAGAAGCGCCGCCTCAAGCCCCGCCCACCGACTCGTGGAGCTAAATGGGTCGCGCTACCAAGCAATAATCATGCCGGTTCCAGCTCACGTGCGTAAGACATTGCGCGTTTGTTCGCTTCATTTCACTGCAGAATCGATCGATTGTAAACAAGACACAGGTCTAGACTTGCAGACATATTGAGATGTACACAATGCTGATAACACATAACACAATGCTGTGCCTTCTGGATCCGACAGGAACGGTGCAGCACACTAATGTGAGTAAAACATGTTTTTATATGTGTTAGTATTGCATTGTTACAGATCGTTTGATATCTATTGATTACATACCTTAGCACACGGTCACAGGCTGGAGAAGGTTTTATTGGTTCATCCGTGATCAGACTCGGACTTGTAACGTTATGGGCCAGGGCTCGGACTTGACTTTTTTAAAAGCCCAACGTCCCCGGGGCTGTGTGTTTTTTAGCCTGCCGACGGGCTATCTTAAATAGTGAAATAACATTCCTTTCTTGCGCGCACGCAGGCACGCATGTGTGTGTGTGTGTGTGTGTGTGTGTGTGTGTGTGTGTGTGTGTGTGTGTGTGTGTGTGCGTGTGTATGTGTGTTCGGTTCGTGGATATTGATTGTGTTTGTTTGATAAAGATATTTTGCGAGTTGTGTGAACGTTTCCACAGGCGCTTTCAAAACAATCCCCACATGTACTGAGAGGAGCTGAAGCTCATTAAATATGCAAATCTTATCCAATCCTAGCCGTGGACGTTTACTTCCAAGTCTTCAGTGCGGCACGCCCATCAAAACCGACCGTTTCTTCAGAGAGCCTTAAAACCAGGGCAGAATTAGAGATGCACCGATTGCAATTTTCTTGACCGATTTCCGTTTTTTTGTTAATGAGATCGGCCGATACCGATTTTTGCCGATTCCGATTTTATTTCTAAGAACTATAATTGACAGCATATACAAACAAATATCAACGTTTTCTTTTCTTATTCTAAAATAAATTATTAAACATTACAACAGGATCTTCTCTCACTTAAACAACTCTCAAAAATAAGTGTTCTGTGCCTGGAAAGAAGTAGAAATAATAAATAACTGAAAATCAGTTGCTTTATGAAACAAAACATAAATTGACCTTTTTCACTAAAGTACAAAAGATCCACGAATGATATATATATATTATTTATATATGGCATATATTTATATGTTTATATATATATATATTTATATTATTGGTGGGCATAGATTAATTTTTTTAATCTAGATTAATCTAGATTAAAATGGCTCATTTGAATTCCGCCGAAGGCATTCAGAATGTGTGCTCGTAAGTGATCGTTTGTCTTTTTGTAGATTGAACAATAAATAACTTCTGTCCCTTTAAGACCTGACGCACGCGTGGATCCAACTGTTCCTGTGAGCTCGTTACGTTACGACTGTGTTAAAACTCACCAAGATGGGCATTGAGACATTTTTGAGTGTATTTGACCATTAATAAGATGGAAAAAGGAGCTAATTTTTGCACTTGTATGTCAGAGGAGGCGGCTTTACTATGGTATGTGTGTGTGCGCTTCAGATGCGAGCACGAAATCTGCGGGAATTAGTAGAATTAACATTATGTGCAACCCTGCGCGAAATTCAGACCGGTCACACCAATACTAACAAAAGTCCAGCAGAACACACGTTCGCAATGTTCAGAGGGTTAAACGGACTGAATGAGAGGAGGCGGGTGCGTGTCACTCGCTGTCTGTCGGAGAGGAGAGCGCAGCTGATATCGATACTGTAGAAAATGAGTATTGTATCGTTTCAGATATTTCAGTATCGATACATATCGAAATATGGATATTTTTGACAACACTAGTAGGGATACACACAGGTTCGAAGACTCGTTCTCTTGCCCCAACAGTGCAATTCGGCTAGGTGTACATCCGCGCTGAAATATCAAGGTGAAAGTCATCATAGCTTGCGTAGTATAGACCCAGCTCCCAACCCAACTTTGAGAATAGATTAACGGCGATATTTTTTTTACTGCCCGATAAGAGTCTCACGTTAACGCAGCACATTAACGCCGATAACGGCCCACCACTAATTTATATAATTTTTTTTATTTTTTATTTGATTTAACCATTTAAAATTGTTTATTAAATGTATTAAGTTTATTATTTATGATGATAATCATTGAAAGTAAATAATACATAAACATTTAAAGGTCGTATGCTGTTTAAAAACAATTAAAAAAAAGTTGTTTATAAAAAAAGATCAAGTGAAAAATAAGCCGGCGCTAAATCTACAGTAATATATTCTGTCAATTCGTTTTTTTGAAACCAAACTTTTATTTTGATGGGTTGCCGTTGCCCTTGAGTGTCTGTGTTCATGATATGACAGTTCTCTCAAATGAAACGGTAAATTCTCATGAAGTGACGGTTTATGCGTTTGGCAGGTCATCCAGCGCCCTAACACTAACCCTTAAATAGGGCACTATTTGAGTGAACATCCATTTGTAGTGGTGTCCGAAACCATAGTGGATGTTTTTGAGTGCACTCATTCAATCCCACAATGCACCGCAATAACGAGTGTACAGTAGATGTACGTGCTGGAGAATATGCTTGTTCGATGCTCGATCGGCGTATGACAGCAAAGTCCCGCGAGAGCGTTTCGAGAGCAAACGAGAAACGACTCCTTATGCTTTTGAATCGCCCTCTCACTCTCAACCAGACGGTGTACTCTCAACGCACTGTGAGAGTCGCGCCCTGAATTAATTACCTTACCGCTGTCCGATTCGCCCTATGTACCCTCATTCTCCATTACTCCACTACTCCAAAAATGAGCCAACAAGCTTAAAGTTAACCCTATAGCTCTTTACTTGTGTGGCTCTGAACTTACTTGGAAAGGGTAATGAATAATAAAGTAACTAATAAGCATTTAATTGAATAAAGACTTAATATTTTTATGTACAAATTTTATAGTATACATTTCATACTATATAGTAGGCTACTATTTATACTGTATGGGCGTCAGAAGCAAAAACATGTGGGTGGGTCCTTTAACAGAAACACTTTACTGGAATAGATGCAATTTACAATAAATATATTTAAATATATCGGCTTGTTTAAACGTCTGGTTGAGGCAGACAAAACTACGGAAAACTCAATCTTCATCAGCATCAATTGTGTAGGGGTAAGACACATGGCGTCAAGATTTGACGCAAATTGATCAGCGGTTCGAATCCGCCTTTTGCCAAACTCGCTCTGATCCTTTTTCCCATCACATAGCAGATCGGAAAGGCATTTATTTTCAATGAAAATGAAGAAAATATTAGAAAAGTGAAAATAAAGCTTCTAACACGTTTAATCAGTGTTTATAGGGTATGTAAACAGGCGTGCTCAATTAGAGACGATAAAAGTGAGTGGGTCCAATATCATTGGTCTTAAAAAGTGTCGATGCCATCTCCTGGCGAAACGCGGGAATTCATTAATTCAATGCACGGCGCGACTCTCACAGTGCATTATGGGTATTCTATAAATGCACATAAAAATGTATGCGCTCGTTTGAGTCGGATACATTTTCTATCCGATACGAAAACGTGCGCATAAACTACGATGGAAATGCATAAAGTCCCGCTTGTTTACTTTGAACCAGAAGACGTTCCCACTTTTGACGCAAGGCTTCATGGGGCGTAAGAAACTTGTGGATACCAAGGAAAGATAGGAGAGGCTGCAGACCTGTGGCTGGCTCTGAGCTCTGGCCAGCTTTAGCCGTTTTACCTTTACTAACGTAACGCTCGTGCTCACAGCCGCATGTAGACGGATCGGCTCAAAATCGGAGACACGTGAGACTGATCGGCCGATCATGCAGAAAAACGGCCAATTCCGATCAATCGGTGCATCTCTACAGAAAATAGCCTATTACTTCTTCATTATGATGTTTCTGAATGTAAAAACCACGCGAACGTCATAAGTTGACCTCAGACAACAGTATAAAAAAATGTAAAAAGCCAGTTCATGACACCTTTAATGGTGAATTTCTGTGATATCAAGTAGGCCAATATAAAGTCCCATTAAACATTTCACTTATACATCACAATGACTCATTCATGCTGTTCATGTGTTTCGAGTTGCTCGTATCTCTTCAGCTGACGCACAAACTGCCGCAAATGAAGCTTAAATGCTCAGTGCCGCATCCTGAAGCTCAGCTGTCTTCATTTAAAGATAGCGAGACTAAATGATATCACCAGTGCTGATGCCGCTCTCTCTCGCTTTGCAGTCTCTGATCTTGAGATGAGCTGAATCCGAAAGTTTGAGGAATTGTTTCAGCCCTAATGTCACCCCTAGACCATAAAACCAGTCATAAGGAAATAAAAAAAAAAAAAAAAAAATCTTTCCACTGATGTATGGTTTGTTAGGACAGGACAATATTTGGCCGAGATACAGCCACTCGAAAATCTGAGGGTGCAAAATAATCGAAATATTGAGAAAATCTCCTTTAAAGTTGTTCAAATGAAATTCTTAGCAATGCATATTACTACTAATAATACATTTGTGATAGGGGTGTAACGGTACACGTATTCGTATTGAACCGTTTCGGTACAGGGCTTCCGGTACGGTGCATGCATGTACCGAACGGTTATGAATGTAATCTTTAACAGTTAACAGTCGGCTTGTTGTAAGCGCGGAACACACTTCAATCCGAGTTCCCACACGAACATATTAAGTATTCAGTCCATTTTATCACGAAATTCAAACGATAAATGCCGTTTTAACGCTCTTTAATGTGACGTGACTGATAGACGCGTATCAGTTCAACTTAAAGCGGAAGCGCGTGGCGAGCGAGTCAATGCGATCAACTCTTCCTAAAGAATAAATATGAATTAATATATCTTAAAGTATGTTGAGGATACATTACAACTTACTGAAATGTATCATATGTCGTGTAATCGCTCCATCTGCGTTTCAACCGCGGAAAGACAATAAAACTGCTTGTAAACAATGTCATGCAGAATCACGTTTGCTCAAAAGTCATTCAGTGTCCACAGCTGTTAGCTCACTAGAGAAATCAACTCTTTCACTGAATACATGCACTATATTAGCCGTTATATTCATTATATTAGCCTATATATATTCATTATATACTACTTAGCCTGTTAGTGATGTCTTGTTTATTTAATGTATGTTTAAATAAACCTGTCATGAAAATTACAGCCACTAAATTATTATATTTCATCAACGAATAAAAATAATTAGATTTAGAAGTTAATGCAAAAACTGCCTTATGTGAAGCTTATGAGTGTTGATCATTATATCTAAAAATAAAAAGCAACTGAATTTAGGCTAATAGTTTGGGCTCTGCTGTTAATCTTTAATAGCTATATGTAAGTAAGGGCTCCCTATATAGTTTACAGCATTATCTTTAAGAAACTTTTAGTTATAATTTAATTCATTTAAGGACAGACACAATTTTGTTCATTTAAACCACTGTTGAATAAAAATGAATAAAAAGCAATTTTGTAAAACTGCTGTACCGAATCCATACCGAACCGGGACTTCAAAACCGAGGTACGTACCGAACCGTTAGTTTTGTGTACCGTTACACCCCTAATTTGTGATATATTTACAGTAGGAAATTTACAAAACATCTTCATGGAACATGATCTTAATATCTTAATGATTTTTTGGCGTAAAAGAAAAAAAAAAATTTTGACCCATTCAAAGAAGTGTTGGCTATTGCCACAAATATCCCCGTGAGATGCAGGACTGGTGTTATGCTCCGGGGTCACATATGAAATATATCTACGGCTTGTAAATTGTGTGCATTAGGTTTTCATTTGTGTGTAGCATATGTTCTCTTCTAACCTTTCTCTCTTGTTCTTTCTCAGAAGTATTTATCGAATATGAAAGAAGAGGACGGAGAAGAAGAGAGCATCGATGTGCCTAAGAGAAGGGTTACAAGGAGTGCACATTTTCTTAATGTACAGAGCGATATTTTAAAGGAGCAGGAAGGGATGCAGAAGGAGTTGGAGGAAATGATGTCTGTCCTCAAAGAAATGATTTTCAAAAACACAGTTTCAGAGAGTAGGATAGAGGAACAAGAGGCAAAGAAGTTGAAATTATCGTTAAACGTAGAAGAATTGGTAAATACACACATACATTTACATAGACAAAAAGACACACTGATGTCTTCTGTACAGTTCTGTCTCTTAAGATCACTGACTATTCATGTGTTCTACAGGAAAGGGATGCTGAAGAACTTCGGCAGCAGAACCATAAATATTATATTCTCAAGACCTGGGTCCAGGAGATGTTTAATAAGATCATGGACTGTAGCCACCCGGAAATTAAGGACCCCCTGAAACAGCTGCAAGTGGTGAATAATGCACAAATAATTCTGCCAATCTTGAAAGAATCTGTATTTGTTTTTGATATGATTTTAAAATGAAAATATGGTTCAGTAAAGTCAGCACACAGCAATGTGTGATAAAATGCAACACGCGAGCTGATGTTTTTGTAATTCTCCCTCCAGATTCGGGACTTTGTTCAGATAGTTAGAGCAGAGTTTACAGGAACTGCAGACAACTATTACTACACACGATTCAATTATACCTCGGAAAAGTGTCGGAACTCCAGAGTGGCCAATCGTATGTCTTGGATAACACCAAAAAGAAAGACGATTGACCTGAAGGCCAAACAAGCGTAAGTACTTTTACATGTTCATTTGTTTCAGTTTTGGTTGCCAGACACTGATTTATTGTTTTTTTTTTTTTTTCGTCATGTTTCAGAGATCAGGATTGGACCAGAACACCGAGAGAAAAGGAAAAGCCTAAAGCGTGGGAAAGGTCAGCACAATAGCACTGTCATGCATATTTTGCATATGTATAACGCTGTAACGATGCACTCGTGTCACGATTCCATGCAAACGCCTGAGCAAACTAAACTCACGATGCAATATTTATCGAGATATAAATAAAGAAGAGATGTTTTTTTTTTATTATTACTTAAATTATATTATTGTTATTATATTATTATCAGGACAAACAAATATTCCCCCATTGCATTACTATGTATTATATTCGACACTACATATAGCGGTTAATGTAGTAATGTCACTGAAACGTTCATCCGCGCGCACTCCTGTTATTAATGCACTTAGATAATCATATTACTAAAACTAGATGTGATCTGGTGATTTAAATGATGTTTGCGCTTTCACTTTGAGGAGTGTGTGTGCGCTTCAGATGATCAATGCAGGCAGTCACAGATCTAATCACAAGAAAGTAGATTTCAGATTCTCTGTCCGAGCCTGAACTTGCGGGCCGAGTTGGGCCGATATTTCCCGCCACTATCCTCGGGTCGGGCCCTTGATCAAGCATTTGAGTTTTTTAAAGTTTTTAAGTTAAGTTGAGTTTGGGTTTATTTATGAGACATGTTCAAGACCAATCGTGATCGCTCCCGCGCTTCCATGTCACGATTGCTGTCTGCTATAGTCGATTTGCTTCTTATTTATTAAATCCAGGCAATTGGCTGAGGAAACATTGATTCAAATTAAGACACAATTTATACTAAACAAAATTCACTTTAAAGAAATGCTTTCTACAAAACAAAACTTAATGAAGTGCTCAAAATCATTTCTGACCCACTCTTTGCACTTTTCATAATAACATTATAATATTTAAACATAAATATAAAGCAAAATACATTGTGTAATGGCTACAATAAGTATAGTAGGCTACATAGTACAGATAAATGTCATGTCTGAGGGATTTGAGCGAGCGTTGTTTGACTGGTGAGGGTTCATCAGTGGTAGGGCTGCAACAAACGATTATTTTAATAATCGATTAATCTAACGATTATTAGAACGATTGATCAACTGATCATTGATTATTGTCATTGACATCAACGACTAATCAGTCCATTTTTACCGATTATTCAGCTTTTTTAATTAGTTAAAACATTGAGTTATACATATTCTAACTATAATATATAAAAAAGAAAATCACTTCAGCTGTTGAAATGGTTGTTTTAATTAACTTTGAGCCAAGTTCTCAGAACTCAAATCACACACAAATGCTCTAAGCATTGTTTAATTTAATTTCATTGTAATTGAAAAAATAAATAATAATAAACTAAAATTAACTGCATTACAGACAAAAAAAAATAGATGTTTGAATGTAAACATCTCTTGGCAGCAGTATTAAGAGCTTCCTTTGTAAAGCAATAATAGGCCCCACTGCTTTTCTTAGAACTGAAACAGAAAAAGAGGACATTTACTTCAGGACACAAAGATTGTTAAAAATATTAATCTGCAAATGACATTGCAGACAAAATGACATAATATTAATCTCGTACATGACAATTGAGCTGCCAGATTCTCATTCACCTTTTAATTAACAATATGAAAAAGTACCTGACATGATATTCTTCCTAACATCAGCTTTTGTAAGTCTTCATGCATATGGAACAAAATACAGGCAAGTGATGAGACTATAGTGCCTAATAGTGTTATAATAATAAAAAGTCTTGACTCCAAGCTCGATCAAACTTTATTCTATGTTAAATAAATCATCACATTACTGTAATTATATTATTATTGTTAATATTATTACAATTATTAGTAGTATTGCATTCTCTAATAAAGAGATTTACCACTAGTTAGTTGTTTCCTCTTTAAGTGCTCCAACATGCACGTTGTGCTCCCGTGAAAAGTTTCGCCTTGCACGTCTCAATCAGCTCCTGGTTCAGTAGTCAGGGCACTGATCAGGACACGAATCAATGGGCTGATCCCTGATCAGTGCCCTGACTACTGAACTAGGGAGCTGATTGAGACGAAGCCTTAGTTTGAAGTTTTGTGAAACTTTCCCACATCTTGCTAGTTCTAGATTTGTTTGCACTTCGTCATTCGCACTGTTTTCTTCTACCGCAACATTTCTAAGGGCTGCAATACACTCTAGCGCTACAGCGCCCTAGCGGTCAAATTGCGATATTGCAGGCCCTTTCATTAGGTCACATGAGATCAAACGACTACTCGACAACAAAGATATTTGTCGACAATGTCGACTAATCGTTTCAGCCCTAATGAGTGGAGCGCTGGCATTGAGCTGAACATTACCGGTCCGCTTCACTCATTACAGGCTCGTTCTCATCAGAACGCCCACGTATTAAAAAATGGTCAGGTTTAAATCGGCTCTGGCTCATAATTATAGTTATGTGTCGGGCCGGGCTCGGACACAACGTGCACAGGCTCGGGTCAGGCTTGATTGTTTTTGAGCCTGATCTAAGCTCTACAAGAAAGCAGGTCAAAATGACTATTCTCAAACTGTAAATGTTTGGTTCTGCATTTACTCTATGGGATGAGTTTAGACTCAAAATGATTACTAATTGCTCACACATTTATCAAAGTTTTGGATTCATAACTATGTCTCTGTACAAATCGCTGCATATTCATGTAATTCTGTATTTTGCACACACACAAGTTAAAAGGCATTTGTTTGTGGATAGTAAAACGTGTCTGCAACATTTACCAAGTTCATGGATAAGTTTGTGTGCATTTATTAATCATTTTGAGTCTAAAATCATCCCATATTACTCACTCTCATGTTTTTTTTAGCATGCAAGCATTAAAGGTCCGTGTTTACTACAGTAAATCTGTTCACCATATAAAGCCATCGAGTCTATTCAGAAGACTTGGATTTGGATTAGACTCTCGATTATTTATACTTGATTATTTTTATGAATGGACTTTAAATGGAGGGACAGAAATCTTTCTCTGGTTTCTTGAAAATGATCTTCATTTGTGTTTTGAAGTTAAATGAAAATCGTACAGGTTTGAAACGACATGAGGGTGAGTAGATGACGACAGGATTTACATTTCTGGGTGAATTAGACCTTATAAACACAGTAAGCTGAGCCTTGGATAAAACAACTCTATAACGCGAATCATAACGTTTACATCGTATATCGAGATATAAAAAAGCAATGTATTGTTACACCCCTAATGTATGATGTTGCATATGCACATTGAAGATACTGCTTCTGATAACATTCTTTATCTCTGTTACTGTTTCAGTCAAGTCTTCAGTGATTCTGCTGATGGTCATATACCGTTGGTGTATATGGACTTAATGAAGGACCATGAACATGCACGGATCCGCTATCAGGATGAAAAGGAAAATATGTATGTTTCTTGTGCACAACCATGTGTTTGATTTCTTCACACTCTCAATCTGTTGGAAATCTGGGAACTGAAGACAGTAACAGTGTTTGACCATCTTTTTGTCTTGTGTGTTTTTGTGCAGAAAGAAGAAGATAGACGGCTTTAGAGAGCACTTAGGCTTACTTAAGAAACAGGAGGCAAAGAACAGTGAAGCCATAACACAAATGGAAAAGAAACTTGAGTACCTGGAGTCGTGCAAATTTGACCCAATCCCTATAAGAGATAAGGTAAGCACATCGTGTCCCATCTAAAGCCGTCACACCACCACACATCCAAATGTATTAAAGGACTGTAGGGCTGATCTCATCATTTTGCTTTTGCCTCACCAGGTCAGAACATTATGTGAGCAGCTCTCTGCTTTTTACAACGAGACCTTTGATTCTTTCAGCTGCGCTGGTTTCATATTAGAAGTGCTGCCAAATTTGGAAGAATGGCTTTATGACATGATAGAAGTCATGCCACCTGAGAGATGCTGCGAAATACGAACAAAGTTTTTTAAAGCCTATGCTATCAAGTAAGATATAAAAATGCATGTCTTCATGACACAAGCCCATAAAGCTACTGTGATGATCATCAGTGGCTATTATAATCGTATCATTTGTGTGATCTCTTGATAATCTCCCTCCTTTACAGTGAAAGGAAAAAGAAACAACTCGAGTTGGAAGCAAGGCGAGAGAAACGGAGGAATAAAAGAGTGGAGATAGCTTTTGCTCCTCCTCCACCGAAAATAGTAAGGGCCACACAGAACCAGCACTACATACCCCTTACTTTTGTCTTGCTCATCAAATATTGTAACATGGATCCATAGTGTGATGCTAACTTAAAAATCATGTCTCTATTGCAGACCACAAAAATACCCGTGCCACGCATCCTGCCTCCAATCAAAACTATAAAGGAAAAGAAACCGGGGAAAATCGAGAGTACATTGCATGAGGGATCTCTGAGGAACTCCGGCCTCCTCCACTGCCCTCTCCAGGCTCTAAAAAGAAAAAACCGCACCCAGGATTAAAGACAGACAAGGTGAGAGAAAAGGAGACGGAAGGATGAGAAGCGACAGAGGGTAGAGAGAGAAAAAAATTACCTGGGTGAATTCCACCAAACTCCTCCTCGTTTGGATACCTCTTGGTGGAGGGCTCTCTGACTCAACCGGCGCCTGAGGGATGACGACGCCTCTTGATAGATAGACAGATAGAGTCCAGTTCCACTTCGATGGGCGGCTCTCTGACTCCTCCCCTGCCTCATGGACGACGACGGGCCCCTTCAGCTTCAGACACCCGGAAGTGAGTCCCCCGTTCCCTGCTCCTCCTAGATAGATAGATAGATAGATGGGTGGATAGATAGACAGACAAGATAGATAGATAGATTAGATAGATAGACAAGACAGGATAGATAGATAGAGATAGACAGACAGACAGGATAGATAGATAGATAGATAGATAGATAGATAGATAGATAGATAGATAGATAGATAGACAGACAGACAGACAGACAGACAGACAGACAGACAGACAGACAGACAGACAGACAGACAGGATAGATAGATAGGTGGGTGGATAGATAGATAGACAGACAGGATAGATAGATAGATAGATAGATAGATAGACAGACAGACAGACAGACAGACAGACAGACAGACAGACAGACAGACAGACAGACAGACAGACAGGATAGATAGATAGGTGGGTGGATAGATAGATAGACAGACAGACAGACAGATATAGATAGATAGATAGACAGACAGACAGACAGGATAGAGTTTATCATGGGGAGGAGGAGCAGGGAACAGGGGACTCACTTCCGGGTGTCTGAAGCTGAAGGGGCCCGTCGTCGTCCACGAGGCAGGGGAGGAGTCAGAGAGCCGCCCATCGAAGGGTTTCCAGCGCCATCGCCTGGAGGAGTTCACCCGGCTGGTGGAAGGCCGGATGGCAGTGCGCTTTGGGAACTGGACTCTATCTATCAAGAGGGAGCGGAGGAGTCGCCAGCGTTTGCCTGAGGCCGGAGTGGCCCGTCGTCGTCGCCAAGGTGCTGGAGCAGTCAGAGAGCCGTCCATCGAAGGGTTTGTTATTGCAAATTTATAGCAATAAATCACATGAACATAAAAATCCTCTTAGATCGTCTACAAAATTACACTGGTACTCAGGGACAGGCATCATATCTATCAGAGCATTACCAAGTTGTCTATTTAAATGGGGAACAATCTAAGATAACGTCGGTAAATTATGGAGTGCTGCAAGGATCTGTGTTAGGCCCTCTGCTATTCTCAATATATATGACCTGTAGAGGGCTGGGTATTGACACCAATTTCACAATTCGATTCGATTTCGATTCACAAGCTATCGATTTTCGATTCTTTTCGAGTCAATTCAATATCGATTATTTTGGATATGTATCAGGTATAATACATGGAAAATTTTCTCAAGGAAAACAAATTTCTGAACTAATGTTGTAAACTATGGGAGTCAGTTGATACTACATGATCCTACTAATATTGAAGGTACAAATTAACAGATTTGTATACAAACACTTAAATGACAATTTATGTTATTTAATTTAATTATGTTATATATATATATATATATATATATATATATATATATATATATATATATATATATATATATAATAATAAAGTTATAATAACTTTACAATTACATAATCATAATTGTACTCCAATTAGATGTTTGAAATATAAACATTTAAATGGTGGCTGCATAAAAACTTGCCAGATGTATTCATACATGCATTAAATATTGAAGAACATTGACTATGAATAGCCTATGTAATGTGGTGCATATAATTTGCAAAATGCTCCTCTAGAGTTAATTTTTCTAGCTGACTAACGAGTTTATGGACACTGGAAATGTTTTTTCTGAGGAAAATGTGACATGACATTTACAAGCAGTTTTGCTCCGCGCTGCCAGTTCTCTTGAGCTGAGCTGCGGCAGAGCGATCTTGCACCACAGCGCCAAAATAGTATTTATGTTTTTGAATTTTGTAAAACAAAACAAAAAATAGATGTAATTTGAAATGTGAGACTTTGTTTCACATCAATAGTAATAAAGCACAAACATTGTAGCACGCCTCCCATCCAATAAATCGCAATAATCTTTATTTCATTCATTAACTTAAAACAGGAGGACTAATCGATTCTTGGGATTTAAGAATCGATATTGTTTTGTAAAAGTAAGAATCGATTAAAATCGAGAAATCAATATTTTTTACCCAGCCCTAATGACCTGTAATTTTCTCCTATTAAATTCAGATAAGACTGAGGTATTAATTATTTGACCAAAAACTGGTACACAGAATCTCTTAAATTATAACTTGCATTTAGAAGGATGTACTGTTACTTCATCTGCTACAGTTAAAGACATGGGTGTTATATTAGACAGCAACTTGTCTTTTGAAAATCATATTTCAAATACTACAAAAACAGCCTTCTTCCACCTCAGAAACATCGCTAAGCTACGGAACATGCGATCTGTCTCTGATGCGGAAAAGTTAGTTCATGCATTCATGACCTCTAGACTAGATTACTGTAATGCACTACTAGCTGGCTGTCCTGCATCCTCAACAAACAAGCTGCAATTAGTCCAAAATGCAGCTGCTAGAGTTCTTACTAATTATAAAGTATTGCTACTGACCTAAAAGGCCCTAAATGGTTTAGCTCCTGTGTATTTAACTGATCTTCTATCGCCTTATAACCCCTCACGATCTTTAAGATCACTAAACTCTGGGCTTCTGGTAATACCGAGGATATCTAAGTCCACTAAAGGAGGAAGAACGTTTTCATATTTGGCACCTAAACTATGGAATTGCCTTCCTAATAAGATTCGCTCCTCCAGTTTAAATCTAGATTAAAGACGCATCTCTTTAGCCAGGCATTCACATGATGCATCTCCCAACCTTGTACTCTATAGTTATATCAGTGCACATGATTGTCTTTGGTTAATGCTTTGAACAGCAGCTACGCTAATTATTTTTCTGTTCTGTTTTATCTCGGGACGCCCATCTCGAGGTAACTAGAGAGTCCGTCAGCTCCAGTCTGGATCAAGCCTCTCGTAAAGACTGCAGATGACCAACACCTGTGAAGAGACGACTCCAACTCCTGGGAGGACTTCAGATGACCAACACCTGTGAAGAGACGACTCCAACTCCTGCGAGGACTTCAGATGACCAACACATGTGAAGAGACGACTCCAACTCCTGGGAGGACTGCAGATGACCAACACATGTGAAGAGACGACTCCAACTCCTGCGAGGACTTCAGATGACCAACACATGTGAAGAGACGACTCCAACTCCTGCGAGGACTTCAGATGACCAACACATGTGAAGAGACGACTCCAACTCCTGGGAGGACTTCAGATGACCAACACATGTGAAGAGACGACTCCAACTCCTGCGAGGACTTCAGATGACCAACACCTGTGAAGAGACGACTCAACTCCTGCGAGGACTTCAGATGACCAACACATGTGAAGAGACGACTCCAACTCCTGCGAGGACTTCAGATGACCAACACATGTGAAGAGACGACTCCAACTCCTGCGAGGACTTCAGATGACCAACACATGTGAAGAGACGACTCCAACTCCTGCGAGGACTTCAGATGACCAACACATGTGAAGAGACGACTCCAACTCCTGGGAGGACTTCAGATGACCAACACATGTGAAGAGACGACTCCAACTCCTGCGAGGACTTCAGATGACCAACACATGTGAAGAGACGACTCCAACTCCTGCGAGGACTTCAGATGACCAACACCTGTGAAGAGACGACTCAACTCCTGCGAGGACTTCAGATGACGCAGCTCTGCATCAACACGCACCCATGCTCATCTCTATATACCATATTCATTAACAACATGTATTCTTATTTCACTTATGTCTGTGCCTTTATTATATTGATTAATAATAGATTGTTAGCTAATCTGTGTGCTTTGTATGTGCATTTCTGAAATAAATAGCATGGACAAATCACTTTCAATTGTAATGTAGACACATACATTATCTGTGAAGCTTCTTTGAAATGATATGTATTGTGAAAAGCGCTATACAAATAAATGTGAATGAAGTTAACAACTGGATGTGCCAACTTTCTTCAGTTAAATAAAGACAAAACTGAACTCACTGCATTTGGAAACAAAGATACAATTCTCAAGGTGAAAGCATACCTTGAGGCTAAAGGTCCCCTAGTGAAAAAAAAGTATGCTAAGTATACTTGCAGCCAGACTAATTATCAGTATACTTGAAGTGTGTTAATGATTAGTTAACTTGAAATGTGCTATTTTGAAACAACTCATTTTGTACTAAGTATATTTTAGTTGTAAATAAGTTGTATTAAAGCATAATTTGAAGTGTATTTAGTGTACTTTTATGTGCTAAATTGGAACAACTTTAAGTATACTTAGTATGCTTTAATTATAGAGACTAATTACATGCTTGATTAGTGATATTAAATGTGCTTTATTTGCATTATAAGTATACTTTGTGTTATAAGTATACTTTATTTGTGTTATAAGTATACTTTAATTGTATTATAAGTACATTTATTTGTGCTGTAAGTATATTTTATTTGTGTTAAGTGTACTTTATTTTATTATAAGTATATTTATTTGTGTTTTAAGTACATTACAAATGAATTACCAGTGTCTTCAAAACGCACAAGCAATATACTATGAATATTTTTTTTTTCAGGTTTATTTACTTTACCTTCCCTAAATACAAAAAATATACACTTTGTAGTCAATAACAATATAATGTATTATTACATAGCTATACATTGTACAGTATACTTTGAATTACATAATGTCACACAATACAGTAGTTTAAATGAGCTACCAAGGCTGTGAAGAGACAGTCCATTAACAAGCCCAAAAACTTCACATGGTTTCAGCAAAACTAAACAAAATGATCTTACTATGTTTTTCATTAAAACAACACTGGAAGATAAAAAAAAAACATTATTGGACCAATTCCACTGATCCTCTATACACAAATATAAATTACATTATATTCACTTTTCTGATGAGCTGCTCAATTTTACACTTGTGTCTGATGGCCGCTTGCACATCAGAGGCAGTTGACAGCAAAAACTCGTGAAGAAACAGCATCTGTGAACAGAATATACAAGACATAAGGTCAAACAGCGTTCATACAACTTTTATTCACGTTTACATTAGTCTTACTTATTACTTACCTCCAAACAGCAGGACTTTTTATTCAGTTCTTTTCGGCATCGCGTAACGTTATTCCGAACCAGTTTGTCGTCGCCATCAAGGTCTGCAAGGCTGCAAACCTCCGGTGAGTGAGAGACGAGCGGAGCGTCAGACAGACAAACAGCAGCTCTGCCTCTGATTGGCTGCAGGCGGTGAACAACATAATCTGATTGGTCACAGACCAAGTTGAAGAGACATTTGAATTCCGATAATACTCAACTCATATTTTCTTGCTGTATTTTAGTGTGCTGTTGGTTTAATATAGATCTGTGTGTGCGATTGTAACACGATTCTTCTCTGCCAGTGTAAACTCATTAAACATATTTACACTTAAAGCACAACTACAGTAGGGCTTGTACACTAAAAATGGGCTTTTAATGCATTAGTCATATTTGAACACTTATTTATTAATGCTTAATTATAAAACTTAAGCATGAATAAATAACCTTATACATCAAATTTAACTTTAAATATACGTACTATAAATTTAAATATAATATACTTTTTAATATACAAATTAAGGATATTTAATATGTATTTTTAAAATGTGCTTTCAGTGCATTGTTAGAATGACAAATTTGAGCACAGTTTAAAATATACTAAAAAAATATTTAAAGTAATGTTCAAATAAGTACGCTTTTAAAAAAAACACAGAACATTCATTTTAAGTATATTTTTTTCTAAAATATATTACTCTAAAATATACTAAAATACAATTATTTAAAAGTGCATTAAAAGTTACATTGTGAAAATATGATGCTAATATACTTTTTAAATGTTTAAAGATGGTACAATTTTTGTTAGTATATTTACAATATACTATTGATCAAGAGAATATATTTGAAATACAATAAAGTATACTTTTTTTTCACCAGGGGAGTCACACAGCAATGCAAAAAAAGTAAGATTTCTGAACGATTTTGATGATTATATTTCATGATAAAGTTTAGATACCGGAGACATGTAACAAATACAATTTTTTGTTAGTGTTCTCAGTAGTTAATAATGTTTTACATTTTATATTTTACATTTGCAGTTAGATTAATGTTCAGGACACTTTGCTTAATTATAAAATGTATTTTAGAGTTAATTTCCATGCAAATTTATATAAAAAATGTCCTGGGGACTGAAATGTTACCCATTTGGTGGAATGGCTCTTTGAACAATCTCATTTGCTTTTTCAATTCAGCTCAAAAAAATGACAATAGCACCACTCATTCTTGAGGCAGACAAGACTACGTTAGATCTTATTGAATCATATTCAGCTCATATTTCATTGTCACACTTTAATGGGTAAATTAATTCATTGAATGGACACATTAAGCACAAACGTGTAAGGCTTGTATTTGTACACACAGCATTGAAACGATGGAGTGTGTTGTGGTCGCTTCATCTGACAGGAGCTTCTTCCACAGGCTTCTGGCTGCTTTATTTTAAAACAGCTCCAGATGGCGCTGTTCTCCACACTCTAGTGGTGGGAAGTCCGGATCATTTTACTGACTCGGATCTTTGAATCTCGTTCAGCAAAATGAACTAATCTTTTTTCAAGTCATTTCGTTCATTTCAGCAGAATCTATTTAAAATGTTGCATTTTTCAACACATTTAGTACTTTTGGAATAAAAAAATTAACTATAAGCTAATGCAGCCATGGCCAAACTTTGAGAAACAAATGATTAATTAATTGCTTAGCTTGATTCAGTCTATGTCTGTGTTTTCCCACGGAATTGGGCTACTTCGTCACTGTTGCCACGGGCTGTTTTTCATGTTTGCGGGTTGAATCGACCCCAATTATATGATATTTAGCCCCGGGAATGCGAATTTTAGTAGGCAACCCAATAGTAGGCATGCCAAAAAAACACATATTTAACCCCCCAAATGCGATTTTTACTGGAGATGCCCCCCTGAAACGAGATTGGGCTTGTTTTGTGCTAGTTTTGAGTAGCAATTGGGCGGGTTTTGTTGTGAAAACCTGGCAACCCTGGTCTATGTATGCAGTCTGTTAGTTCACCTCACCTCCCGATCCAAATTTTTTTTCAAATCGTTTACCTCTCGTCTTCGGGTTCGAGCCGTTAGTTCTGTCATCATGTCTGATGCTCTGATCTGGCCGTGACAGCCGAGTAAGGCGTCCGGAAACAGATTTGATTAGTTCATCTCTCGAGTCTCGGGTTTGAGTCGTTCGTTCATCAAGTCCCAGCTCCATAGGCAAGGCTGCAGACAGTCACCGGAAACAGAAAAGATTAGTTCATCTCGAGTCTTTGAGTCGTTCGTTCAAGTCCCCATAGGTTGAATGCAGAAACAAAAATGATTAGTTCATCTCTCGAGTCAGTCTTCGGGTCCTAGTCTTGTTCTTTTGTCACGTGACCGCTTCCCGGGTTCAGTGTCTCGCAACATATACAACATTACAGTCGTATTATTCTCAGATAGCACACGCACATCGCGGAGACGTCTGTGAAAGAGCGTAGCGTCTGATTAAGATCGGATTCCATTTTTATAGTTCGACTGATATCGTTTTTAAATGCGCCGTCTTCCTTACCTCTAAATGACGTCTATACGACTAACCTTAAACATTCAAAATAGTGCTGCTCACCCATGTGTCGACGGTGGATCAGAGCAAGCAAGCAGAGCTCGTAATACAAATTAAAAAAATTGTTTAGAAAGTGAAATAACTAATTATATCAAATGCATACACTCATTACATATTATATTTAACATTTAACTATTTTGCAAGCAACGAATAAAAAACATTCTGATGAGATTGCATTTTTTCCCCCCCAAGTACGTGCATCCCATACGTGTAAAAACGAAACCAGTAGAAACAACCATCATGGTTTCACTTGCCCAGTTGGTCTTACTATATTAACGTTTGCGAGGGCACCATAAACTTAAATTGCATTTTGCTTTGCGCAGGATAATAGAATACATACATACTCGGAATAAGCATTGTGTACATGGACTTTTTAATAATGCTAATGATTAGCAAAGACTTCATATCTGGTTACAAAAAAGAATATATAAATTAGCAAAAAGCATATGAACACTTTTCTGTAACCCATCATTCACATCGGCCTTATTTGATACCTCTGTAATAGGAAAAATGTGTATAATTGATTCCACATTTGATGTGACCCACCTTTCATGCCCACTGCTATTCTACCTGCTTATTATAGTTCACATTTCTTGTGTCATATTTTGCAGACTCTTCTTTAACCTACCATGCTTGACTGTTGCCTAGAATTTCAAGTGTGTAATATTACAAGCTTGGTGATTGGAGTAAAGGTTTAGTTTATACCATGGTCTATATAAGGAGTGATTCACAGCTTTATTCAATACACACCTAGGGCCTGTTCTTCGTACCTCGTTAACTCAGTTAGCTGGATTTGATTGTTGACGATTTGGCATGATCTTGGATTGTTTGGTTCTTCGACGCTCATCCTGGACTTGCTGTCATAGCAACAGGTCCGTAAGCTTAAACCTGCTCGCGAGCAAGCTTATTTCATGTAAACAGGATTAGATTGCATCTTGAGGTGATACTTAAAATCTGTCCCAGCCACTTCTACTTTATTACAAGAGTTCATTACTGAACCAGCGGCAATAATAATCATTTTAAATAATAATAATATACAAATTTTAAATTGTATATGTATATGAGAATGTATATAATTTTATAATGTTGTGTATAATACTATAGACACAGCCACTTGATTGAGCGATTTATTTGTGATGGAATAATTACTTTATAATTTTATTGGAGGTTTGCACACATGTTGTACAGTTAATCTGAGCCGTGCATTAATTTAAGTGATGACGGATGTGTTGGAGTAGTTTTCTCTCCCTCCAGCAGGAGGCGTTGTAGTTGTTACGAGTGTTATGTTTAACCTTTACTAGAAGAAGAGTTAGAAAAACAGCACATGTGAATATATGGCTGACAGCAGAATCCACTTCTGACGTGATCTATATTCATCCTTCTTTGTTGTCTTACAGAAAGCATTGCTTGTGAGTATTTTATGTTTAATATGAGGCTTAAAGACAATATTTGTGAACATTTATTATTATGATTATATTTCATAGTTTTTAGTTTTGATGAATGTTAGCCAGACTTTGCATAATACATGTGAACTTACTTTAGAATACAGTCTACTATGGAGAGAGATCTGTGTCTTTATTACATGCGATAAAATAAATGATCCGAGAGAAAAAAAAAAGTTTGAGAGAAAAAGTTATCACAATGATAGCAAAAAAGCATTTCATGAGAGAAAAAAAAATATTTGAGAGAAAAGGTTTTCATACCAATAGCAAAAAAATAATAATATTTGAGACTAAAAAAGTTTTGAGAGAAAGTATTTTCTCATAGAACATAAAAAAATATACATTTGAAATTTTTACAATTATTTCTGAGAAAAAAAATCTCTCTCAAAATACTTTGAAAAAAACTCTCAAATATATATTTTTTTGCTATCAGTGTGAAAACATTTTCTCAACAAAAAAAAGTGTTTCTCTCGAAACGCTTTTCTTTGCTCTCGATGCAATTTCTTGCTCTCTTGCTTTCACTGTGAGAATTGTGTCATGGGCGGGGCCACGTTCCTATTGGCCAGTCGGGTGAGCATCGTCTTGTCTTGGGAGTCGAACTGAATCATTACACCATTGTTCGGTTCACCTGCATGATACCGCCTCTGCCTTATGGCTAGTTTAGTTGAGCACGGACTCTCCAATGTTTGGGTCAGATGACACACAGCTGGCTTAGCAAGTTCAGCATCACTGAAGATTAAACGTTAAGAAATAGCACTCATATTCAGGAATGAGTGTGTATTATATTATTTGCGTGCTAATCGCTAGGTAAACTTGCAAACTCACCTGGTTTATATACTATTTTTAAATCAAATGCCAAATGAATGTTTTGATTTAGATAGTTTCACTGTAAGTGAAGTTTTCACTAGTTTCGTAACGTTAGTTCACTGACAACCGGGGCAATTTCCCCTTCATTATCACAGACGTATCGCCTGCGATAATTAACCCTTTGACACGTACGATCAAACCCGTGTGATAAATCTAGGCTGGTCCCTGGAGCGTACGAACATACTGGTGTGATTAGAACGCTCATGATCAACTGCCAAATTCAAAATTTCAAATCTGCTTTAGCGCGCTGACTGGCGCCGAGCCAAAGACTGAGTGAGTGAGAGACTGACTGCGCTTGGTGTCTTTTAATGTTTATTTTAGGTTTCATACACTTCAAATTACATTACACAACCACAAAATATCAGCAAAAACTAAATATAGTTTGTAATTGCATACTACTATATATATAACAGCAAGATATCAGTGTTGTAATGGCCCGTGATAACATTACAGATCAAACAACACGATCATTTTCTACCCTTTGACGTGTGCGATCAGTCTAGGCTGTTCCCTCACGTAATGTCACATATATCAGGAGAAGTGGGTGATCTTGTGTGTAAATCCAGCAGGCTTCAGCTCCCTGGTACTGTTGTAAACATATATTGGCGGCACGAGCGCTCATAAGTCATGACGTTAGCTCGCTATAACATTACAGATCAAACAACACGATCATTTTCTACCCTTTGACGTGTACGATCAGTCTAGGCTGTTCCCTCACGTAATGTCACATATATCAGGAGAAGTGGGTGATCGTGGCTTCGGCTCCCTGGTACTGTTGTAAACACAATGGCGGCGCCCCGCCCACTTACCGATCAACTAACATATATATTTTTAATAAGTATATAAACCATAAGGAGTTCACTTGCATGCATTTAATTTAGTTAACAAGTTTGAAAATATTTTGTATAAAAATAATAAAACATTTGAACAGTCATGCATTGCAAGCATTTTTTCCCGCTGACAAGTTGTCACTGTTGACGTCACTGTTACCTCACACTCGCGTTGGTACCAGCTTCAGACACAATTTTAATACAATTTACCAGATTCTAACTACTTCAGAGAAAATGGCAGAAAATGTATTTAAAAGAAGACAACTGACAAGTGAGGAAATTGAGGAGATTTTTTTTAATTCTGATGAGGAGAATTTTGACAGTGAGGCAGAGAGTGACAGCGATGAAGACCTTCCCCCGAACCTTGAAGCTCTTGATAACACTGAGGGTGAAGATGAGACTTCTTCCACAACGCCAGGACATATTTTACCTTCAGCAGCTGAGGTAAACTCGTCATCCTGGAAGGTAACCAACCTTTTTAATCCTCCTGGCCCAGGCATTTTTGACGACCAACAGTGTGGTGTGCAAAATCCACCAGAATCCCCCAGTGAGGTCAATTGTTTTAAATTGTTCTTCACTGAAGAAGTTGTCGGAGAAATTGTGGAGGAAACAAACCGCTATGCCTCTGACTTGAAAGAAAAAGAAGTGAGGGGAAAAATGGATAAATGGGTTCCAACAAATATCCCTGAAATGTACACATTTTTAGTGGCAGTTCTCCTAATGGGGGTGATCAAAAAACCATCTCTTCGGGATTACTGGAGCACAGACCCCATGCTCTTGACACCATTTTTCGGGTCTTTGTTTTCACAGGACCGCTTCCTTCTGCTCCTCCGGTGTCTTCACTTTGCGAACAATGCAACAGCAGTTCTCAATGACCCACTGAAAAAAATCAGAAATATTTTTACTACTCTCACCTCCTCCTTTCGTCGCATTTTTGTGCCATACAGGGATCTGTGTGTGGATGAGTCTCTGATGAAGTGGAAAGGCAGGCTAGCATTTCGTCAGTACATTCCATCTAAACGGCACAGATTTGGGGTCAAGTTTTTTGTTTTGTGTGATGTGCTCACTGGCTATGTGCAGGACATGATCATTTACTCCGGATCTACCAGTGACATACAGCACTACCAAGGACTTGGGATTTCTGGGTCTGTTGTAATGACACTACTGGCACCTTACCTCAGAAAGGGTCGTATCCTTTACGTGGATAACTGGTACAGTAGTCCCACACTTTTCCAGCACCTCTTGTCTCTTGACACTGGAGCTTGTGGGACGGTGCGTGCAAACCGGAAAGGGATGCCAACATTCCCCTGCAAGATGACAAAGGGTGAGGTGGAATGTAAGGAAAATGGATCGCAGTTGGCAGTCAAATGGCATGATAAAAGAGATGTGCATGTCCTTACCACAGTCCACCCAACTGGTATGGCAGCCACAGGGAAGCTGGATCACATCACTGGGCAAACAAAGATGAAGCCAGTCTGTGTGCTGGAGTACAATAAAAAGATGGGGGCAGTTGACAAAGCAGACATGATGACTTCTTGAGTGCACCAGAAAGTCTACCAAGTGGTACAAGAAGGTCTTCTTTCACCTACTAGACACGGTTTTACTTAACAGCCACATCGTCTACAGGCAAATAACTGGTAAGATATTTCTATAAATCAAATAATATAAACAAGATAAAAAGTGATTACATTTTCAATTAATGTAAACATAAGTGTTATAAAGGGTATGCATGGATGATTTGGTATGCACCTCGGTTTTGAAGACACGGTTCGGTACAGCAGGGGAGAGAAAACTACATTTAAAATAGCTTCTTTTTTAATCAAACAGTGGTTTACTGAACAAATTGTGTCAGTCCTTAAATTAATTCAATTATAACTAAAAGATTTTTAAAAAATTCTCTTCCAATGCAATTTTTATTATTTACTAATAAGTTATACCACACTCAGATAGGCATACATTATGCATGTTACTGGCCATTGTTTTAATCTACTCGCATCAAATTCAAAATACATTTTTATGGCCGTACAAGATATTATTCAGCACCGTGATGAACATCGCAATGCCGGGTTTGCCTACGCTGTCGTCACGTTGTTCTCGCGTCTGGATGAAGATGAGGAGCAGAGACTGCACAGCGAGTTGTGTTGACAGTGTTTAGTGATTTGGAGAAGAGAAAACTTCAGAATAATGTCACAGAGTTCATTCATGGTTAAATTGTGTGAACAACGCACAGCATCCGTATACATCCACGCACATTTTGGTCAGAGCGGCAATATTGCGATTAAGGTGTTTACTTGCCTTTTTAATGCGATTAAAATTGTCGTACGTGTGTTCATGTGATTATGAGCTTAATCACATTTTAATCGAATTCACTCCAGCTGACAGTGATGTCACATGCATACCCTCTATTAACAAATTTACAATAATAAACAGACCACACTGTCACATACAATTCTATTCTCTTCCTTACGCCCTATTGATGAGTTCTACTGTGAGTAGGAAAGGAAATCACCTCCCTGCAGTTCAGGACTAACCTGATGAGAGGGCTGCTGGAGGAGTACAGCACACCGCGGTGTCCAGCCAAAGGAGGGCGACCTGCCTTAGACACTCCTCTGCGCCTTACAGCCAGGCATTTTCTCTCTGAAGTCCCTCAGACCACTTCCCAGGGCAGCAGGACCAGGCGGCACTGCAAGGTCTGCCTCTCCAGCACACGGAAGAGCAAGCAGAGGCGTCTCACGAAGCACATGTGTGTGCCGTGCAACACTTCCTTGTGTGCGGTCCCTTGCTTTGAGGAGTACCACACACTGAAGAAATATTAAATGTGTATAAAGTCAGAGTTTATTTATTTATTTACGTTTATTAATTGTAATTATATTTGTAATTTATTTAGTATAAACATATGTATATAGTTTGTTTTAAAGATTTTTTTTTACCAGAGTATATTTATTGTTTTGTTTAAAATACTATTTTGATTGTTGTTCATTGTAATCATATTTATAATTTTTGTAATTTTATTAGAAAGTGTGTATATATGTATAATAGTTTAAACAAAAAACATTTAGCTTAAATTGAAGATTTAATAAAACATGAATGAAATGTGTAAATTTTGCAATTTCTTTTTAACAAATGACATGCGTTTGAATTATACTAAACTTATACAACACATTTCTCACTAGTAAAGCAGAGAAAAGGTACATGGTATTTGACATCATGTAAACTATATATATATGCAAGCTAATAGTGAGGCGTGACCATATAGCTTTTCTCTGCTTTGCTAGTGAGATATAAAACTCAGTAACAATATTAACACTAAAACATAAATAATATATAATTTATTCATGTTACGTATCAAGTCAACTGAACCCTAATAACTTTACCGAATGCACGGAGCATATTTGCAATGTGCAAAACGACAAACATGACATTTGAACGTCCACATTATTGAGTACTGTTCGTTTTACAAGAGAATTTTTAAAACATCTTTATTCATATTTATTGCATGCTTGTAAATAATTATATGTGCTCCAAAATAGGAAATGAAAACTAAAATATACTCACCAATTGTCACGCGGATGTTGTGAGGGAGATGCAAAATGCCGTGTGCAAGCGAAATTCAAAGCAGTGGGAAAAAATAGCAACATAAACATGTCAACCATAGTGTGTACACGCTAACAAATAATGTGAGAGGTTTTGAATTAAAAAAATAAAGCAAAACATTCATAGAGTGCTCACCTGCACGCGGTCATCCACCATTGGCGCCATTGTGACTGCGAAAACTCACACGTGTCAAGGTTGATGTGTTACCATGGAAATTAGAACGCATGTCATTGCATAATAACGGTCGCAAAAAAAAACTCACGCCAGGCTGCCAGTCTGAATATTTAGAACTTACGTGCGAAAGGGTTAATGCGATATGGCTCAGCTTGTCAAGTGAACTTATGGTAGTAAATGCCGCTCCATCTGAAAGCAGGTGATGGCGATTTACTACTAATCAAGGAACCGGCTTTACTGACGAGATGAAAACAACAATGTCCTCCAATATATCGCCCAGCCCTAGTTCATACAACCTCCTGTACAGTTTTACTCCATGGACTCACTATTTTGTTTTTAAGGACAATATGATACATTTTCTGTTTGAACCTATAACTGACCTATAACCTAAAATGATTATTATTAATGTGTTTAGCATCTGTATCTCTCACTGGGTAGGCTATAGAGCAATATAACTTACGCTCTAAAATCTTTGCCTTAGACTATGCAATTTAAATGGAGGAAATACAGATAAGTTGACATGAAGGCTATGCATATGTGAAATATATGCTATAAATATAGCAGCATAAATTTAACCTCTTAATGTTGCTCTCAGAGTGCACCAGAATGATGCATTTGAACGTACACATTTCCGGCCGGGGTGCATACCCCAGCCCCAGGACCCTCTGCGTTCCCCTGAACTGAGGTCCAACCATCGTCTCTAAAAGTTCTGAGGGAAACACTGCTTACATAGTTACATTATAATTATAACCAACGTTAATGGCAAACAAAAGATCTTTACATGACTTAATTCATGGGTTTATTGTTCATGTAGTCTCATCATTTCGAATACCCACACAGCTGTTTCATTTGTCTGATTGGCTCTAGATAGTTATAGGGTTGCCACCTTCCATGCATACTAACGTTAGTTGATAGTTGTACAGGAGGTTGTACTATATGTTGAACAAACAGTTACTCTTCAGGTGCTTTGAGGCTAGCAAGTGCAAAGGTAGAAACTAGCTCACTACTCACTAAATAAGGCGTAAAACTATCTAAATCAAAACATTCATTTGGCATTTGATTTAAAAATAGTATATAAACCAGGTGAGTTTGCAAGTTTACCTAGCGATTAGCACGCAAATAATATAATACACACTCATTCCTGAATATGAGTGCTATTTCTTAACGTTTAATCTTCAGTGATGCTGAACTTGCTAAGCCAGCTGTGTGTCATCTGACCCAAACATTGGAGAGTCCGTGCTCAACTAAACTAGCCATAAGGCAGAGGCGGTATCATGCAGGTGAACCGAACAATGGTGTAATGATTCAGTTCGACTCCCAAGACAAGACGATGCTCACCCGACTGGCCAATAGGAACGTGGCCCCGCCCATGACACAATTCTCACAGTGAAAGCAAGAGAGCAAGAAATTGCATCGAGAGCAAAGAAAAGCGTTTCGAGAGAAACACTTTTTTTTGTTGAGAAAATGTTTTCACACTGATAGCAAAAAAATATATATTTGAGTTTTTTTCAAAGTATTTTGTGAGAGTTTTTTTTCTCAGAAATAATTGTAAAAATTTCAAATGTATATTTTTTTATGTTCTATGAGAAAATACTTTCTCTCAAAACTTTTTTAGTCTCAAATATTATTATTTTTTTGCTATTGGTATGAAAACCTTTTCTCTCAAATATTTTTGTTTCTCTCATGAAATGCTTTTTTGCTATCATTGTGATAACTTTTTCTCTCAAACTTTTTTTTTTCTCTCGGATCATTTATTTTATCGCATGTAATAAAGACACAGATCTCTCTCCATAGTCTACATGCTGTTTATTTGTTTCTTTTTGTAGTTTCACTCTGTCGATAATTGAAGGATACGTCAATAAAAGGACATCACACCTGTCAATTGTTGAGGAGTTTATCTATCTGCATAGCTGTGTCTGAGTTTAACAGTGAGGGCAGAACAGTGAAAAAGCACCTATCTACGTGACAACAAGTGGATGTTACTTCAGCCTCAGCATATTCAACTATGTCTGATGAAGGGAGAAAAAGCGCAGCGTCCGTCTGCTCCAAGAAATCGCATCGCTCCAAGAGCTCTAAAAGTTCAGTTAAATCATCTGCCAGTATAGCCGCTCTCAATGCTCGAGCTAAAGCTGAAGCAGCTCGTACAAGAGCAGAATTTGCAAAGATGGAAATTGAAATGAAAGTTAAGAAAGCAGAGCTTAAAGTAGAAGAGGTGCGTCTGGATGCCACACTACAAGCACTACAACAGCAGTGCGATGCAGAAGCCGCACAAGCTGAGGCGTATGTCTTCGAGAAAGCGGCCACCGATCTTGAAGAAGAATCTGCATCGGGGTCCGTGAAGGTAGATCCCACAGAACGTACTTGTGACTATGTAAAACGCCAAATAATCCTAAAGGCAGATTCAAGTCCATTTGGCAACACAGAGCACAATGATACTCTAGCAACAACTGTCCCATACGTGCCATCAAAACAGGAACCACACCAGTCTATGGACACAGAGTATGTCCATATATCGCCGAGCGCAGACAAACGTAAAGATGTTCCCCAATGTTCCCAAGGCATTCCTGTGCGGAAACCTACATTTGGAGCATTACCGACACATCAAAGTACGGGTTACACTCCACAAGATGGCAATATGACTGATATAGCCAGGTTTCTAGCACGACATGATTTGCTCACTGGCGGCCTCAGGAAGTTCAGTGACAAGCCAGGTGACCATTGGGGATGGAAATCTTCATTTAACAATGTTATTGATGATTTGAACCTGTCTGCTAGCGAAGAATTTGACTTGATGATCAAATGGCTCGGAGCTGAGTCCGTTCAATATGCAAAACGTCTGAGAGCAGTGTATATTAACAGACCCTCTGAAGGATTGGGCAAAGTATGGGAAAGACTGGACGAGTGCTATGGCTCCCCTGAAGCCCTGGAGAAAGCGCTACTCGACAGACTTGAGTGTTTTCCAAGAATCTCCAACAAAGACCCATACCTCTTGAGAGAACTTCAGGATCTTCTCCTAGAGATAGAGGCTGCAAAGGACGAAGGCTATATCCCAGGCCTACTGTACCTCGACACTGCAAGGGGCATTCATCCTATTGTGGAGAAGTTACCCTTCGGTCTGCAAGAAAAGAGGATGACGTATGGGTCTAAATACAAGGAGGAGCATTCTGTATCGTTTCCACCATTCTCAGCATTTGTCGGCTTCATTAGCAGGGAATCAAAAATGCGCAACGACCCAAGCTTTAAGCATTCAATGCAACCCGGCCTTGTACCCACTAAGATGAGGTTTCAGGACAAGCAGAGTAAGAGAGAAGCAATCTCAGTCATCCGGACCGAAGTGATCAGCACTGAGCCGAATCTGACTACAGGAACAAACATTCATGACCCAAATAAAGAATGCCCAATCCACAAGAAACCTCACGCGCTTAAAAAATGCAGAGCTTTCAGAGAAATGCCTTTGGAGGAGCGTAAGGTCTATTTGAGGAGGAATCTGATATGTTTCCGATGTTGCGCATCCACTAATCATCAGGCAAAAATATGTAAAGCCGAGACCTTTTGTGCAGAATGTAACTCCAACTCACACATTACTGCTCTTCACCCTGGTCCTGCACCTTGGGCAACCACCACAGAGCCTGCTTCCGACAACGGCGGGGAGCGCATTATAGCTTTACCTACGGCCACGTCTACATGTACGCAAGTCTGTGGAAGTGAAGTTGAAAGTCACTCATGTGGCAAGATCAGTCCTGTATTAATTTATCCACAGGGCTCCCCTGAGAAGAAACTCAAAACCTACGCTATTTTGGACGACCAAAGCAACCGGTCATTTGCCAGATCTTCAATCTTCGATATGTTTGGCATCACCAAAGGCTGCTTCCCGTACAAGCTGAGAACCTGTGCAGGCCTTGAGGAAGCTACGGGGAGGAGAGCATACAACTTCATCATCGAATCTGTTGATAGCAAGTCACGCTTAAAGCTCCAAACACTTATCGAATGCGACATGCTGCCGGACAATCGCAATGAGATTCCTAGACCTGAAGCTGCTCATAACCATTCCCACCGTCAAGACATTGCATCTGACATTCCAGATGTTGATCCTGACGCTAAGATTCTGCTTCTCATTGGTAGGGATGTTATTCAAGCAAACAAAGTTCTTGACCAACGAAATGGACCTCCAAATGCACCCTTTGCTCAGAAGCTAGCTCTAGGATGGGTGATTATTGGGAACATTTGCTTGGGTGGAGCTCACACACCCGTGCAGGCAAGCGTTTTCAAGACGAATATTTTGGACAATGGTCGCCCAAGTCACTTCCTTCCATGCAAGAACTTCATTCAAGTAAAGGAACGCATCATCCCACAAAGCCACAACAAGGTCAGTCTCCCTAACCATACTAAGAACAGGTCCATCGGAGAAACCGTGTTCCAACAAACAAGTTTGGATGAGAGACCTGGTTACTCTCAAGAAGAAACGGCCTTCCTGCAGATAATGAATAAGGAAGTCTATCAGGATAATACAAATAGTTGGGTTGCTCCGCTGCCCTTTCATTCACCTAGGCCACGCCTTTCCAACAACAAGCAGCAAGCCGTCCAGCGCCTAGCTTCAGTTTGTCGTATGCTGAGCAAACGTCCTCACATGAAAAGTCACTTCCAGGAATTTATGCAAACCCTCTTTGACAATGGCCATGCGGAAATAGCGCCACCCCTTACTGGACAAGAAGAGTGCTGGTACCTTCCCTTCTTCGGAGCGTATCACCCCCGCAAGCTGGACCAAATAAGGGTTGTCTTCGACTCTAGCGCGCGACATGAAGGAGTGTCCCTCAATGACGTCCTTCTTACCGGTCCGAATCTCAACAACAGCCTGCTGGGAGTGCTCATGCGTCTCCGTGAAGAGAAGGTAGCTGTAACAGCCGATATTAGCAAATGTTCCATTGCTTTGAGGTCAGGGAGGACCATCGGAATTTTTTGCGTTTTCTCTGGCACCAGAATAACGATATGGAACAACCAATTGTGGAGTACCGAATGACGGTACACATCTTCGGCAACAGCCCATCGCCTGCAGTGGCAACCTATGGACTCCGGAGGGCATCAGAAGATCAAGAGAAAAGAGACAATACAACAAAACATCTTGTGGAACGTCATTTTTATGTCAACGACGGGCTTGTCTCCCTGCCATCAAGTACCGAGGCCATCTCTGTCATTCAAAAGGCTCAAGAAACCTTGGCCTCATCTAACTTGAGGCTGCATAAGATCGCCTCTAATGACATCACAGTAATGAAAGCATTCTCCAAGGAGGATCTTGCAAAGGGTCTGAAAGATCTCGACTTAGGAGCAGACAGTCCACCAATGCAAAGGAGTCTTGGAATAAGCTGGGACATTGCAACAGATGAGTTCACCTTTCAAGTGTCTACCGCTGAGAAGCCCTATACTCGCAGAGGGGTACTTTCCATCATAAACAGTTTGTATGACCCTCTAGGTTTCGCAGCTCCGGTCAGCATCAAAGGCAGGGCCCTTTTGAGAGAGCTTTCAACAGATGCAGGCGAATGGGACGACCCACTTCCATAACGAATGCGAGAAGAATGGAGTACATGGAAGGAATCCCTGAAGCATCTTGAACAAGTGCGAATACCAAGAATGTATACATCCATATCCTTCTGTGGTGCAGCCAAAAGGGAGCTTTGTATATTCTGTGACGCGTCCACCAAAGCTATTGCTGCAGAAGGCAAGAGCGAACTTGGATTTGTGTTTGGCAAAGCTAAACTTGCCCCACAACAAGAGATAACTATCCCGAGGCTGGAACTATGTGCAGCTGTTCTTGCCATCGAGATTGCAGACTTGATTTCAGAGGAGATCGATGTTCCATTCCATTGTACAAGGTTCTTCACAGACAGCAAAGTAGTACTTGGATACATACAAAATGAATCCAGAAGATTCTATGTCTATGTGTGTAACCGAGTTCAAAGGATTAGAAAATCATCCAGCCCAGAACAATGGAACTACGTGCCGACAGATTTAAACCCAGCCGATGTAGCTTCCAGGTCCATTCCAGCAAACACTCTAATGTCCAGCATGTGGCTCAAAGGACCAGATTTCCTGCTACGAGCGCACACAAAAGAGACCAAGTGCTGTTTTGAGTTACTCGGTCCAGACTCTGACCCTGAGGTTCGCCCTACGGTGACAGCCTTTGCAACTGGTCTCATAGACTCTTTCCTAGATCCAAGTCGTTTTGAGTCCTTCTCAACCTGGACATCACTGCTTAGAGCAATGGCAAGACTCATTCATATCACCAGATGCTACAAGGGAAATGCTTATGGAAGCAAGTGTCAAGGTTGGCACATTTGCAAAAATATCACCCCAGAGGACTTTGGGAAAGCAAAAGGCATTATTCTGAGCTGTCTTCAACACAAGACTTATCCCGAAGTCTTTGCATGCATCGAAGCCCAGAAAGAGATACCAAAGCAAAATCCACTCAGAAACCTGTCGCCCTTCAAAGATGATACTGACTGCCTTAGAGTTGGAGGTCGTCTTTCACAAGCCGACATGCAAAATGATGAAGCACATCCTTTCATCATCCCAGGAAAGCACCATGTGAGTACACTATTGGTACGTCATTACCACCAACAAGTACAGCATCAGGGACGCCATTTCACAGAGGGCGCTGTGAGAACAGCCGGATTATGGATTGTTGGCGGAAAAAATTGCATCAGCTCCATCATTCACCACTGTGTCAAATGTCGCAAACTGAGATGGAAAACAGAAACCCAAAAGATGTCCGACCTACCAACCGATCATGTAACTGTTTGCCCACCATTTACTTACGTTGGTGTCGATGTCTTCGGACCCTGGACTATCAGTTCTCGTCGAACTCGTGGAGGTCTTGCCAATAGTAAGCGCTGGGCCGTCATTTTTACCTGCTTGGGTACCAGGGCCATCCATATCGCGGTAATCGAGTCAATGGAGTCATCCAGTTTCATCAACGTACTCCGCGGCAGCGGAAGCGTCAGCCCTCGTGTGAAGCCCTCCTCGCGTGAAGACCGAAGAGTGTAAAGACATCGACTCTACTCTGTGCGACTCCACTCGAGCAAGGACACCGACAAGGCACTTGAGTATAGCTATATATATACTTTGTCCACTTTTGTGTTTTCCTTGTTTTCATCTGTTTATTTGTCTGACCTGTTTTCATAATGTGCTTCCAAATCTCTACTATTACCACACACACCCGTAAATCACGCTCAGGACATTCTAGACGCCGGAATCCTAATAATCTGCGTACTGTACCTATTTCCTCTGCTACATTAATGTCCATTCCAATTGGTCTCTGGAACTGCCAGTCTGCTGTAAACAAAGCAGACTTTATTTCATCTCTTTCCACTCATTCACATCTCAGTTTCATGGCTCTAACTGAGACCTGGATCAAACCAGAAGACACTGCCACTCCTGCAGCTCTCTCAAATAATTTCTCTTTTTCACACACCTCTCGCCCGATTGGGAGGGGCGGAGGTACTGGTCTGCTCATCTCAAATGATTGGAAATTTGAACCCATTCCTTCTTTATCTGGCAACTGCTCATTTGAATCACACTCAATCACGATCACTCACCCTGCTAAAATCCATGTTGTAGTTATTTATCGCCCTCCAGGTCAACTGGGTAACTTCTTGGAGGAGTTGGATATGTTACTCTCTCACTTCCCCGAGGATGGCACTCCTCTGGTGCTGCTCCGTGACTTCAACATTCACCTTGATAAACCACAGGCTGCAGACTTCACCACTCTTCTGACCTCATTCGACCTTAAGCGAGTATCTACTACAGCTACTCACAAATCAGGTAATCATCTGGACCTTATCTACACGCGCTACTGCTCCACCGACGACCCTTTAGTTACTCCATTGCACACCTCTGATCACTTTCTCATCACTCTTAACCTCCTACTGACACAACACACACTCCTCCCCAGATCACCTTTCGGCGTAATCTACGCTCACTCTCTCCCTCCCGTCTATCCACTATGGTTTCATCCTCACTCCTTCATCCACCACCACCTGCTCAGTTCTCAGCACTGGACACTAACAGTGCTACTGACACTCTTTGCTCCACTCTAACATCTTGCTTAGACAACTTCTGTCCCGTTTCAACCAGGCCAGCCCGCACCACTCCCTCTGCCCCCTGGCTGTCTGATGTTCTCGGCGAACATCGCTCTGGGCTCCGGGCGGCAGAGAGGAAGTGGCGAAAAACTAAAAACACTACTGACCTGACCCTGTATCAGTCTCTCCTTGCTTCTTTCTCTGCTAATGTCTCCACTGCTAAATCTACATACTACCACAACAAAATCAACAACTGCTCTGACTCTCGTGCACTTTTCAGAACGTTCTCTTCGCTCCTTTGTCCTCCCCCCCCCCTCCTTCATCAACTCTTACAGCTGACGACTTTGCATCATTTTTCACAAATAAAATCTCCTCCATCAGCAGCCAATTCTCCACACCACAAACCGACACGCACATCTCAACAACCATCACACATACGCTCCCCTCTTTTTCTCTGCTCTCTGAAGCTGAAGTCTCCAAACTCATCCTTTCCAACCACCCCACTACCTGTCCACTTATCCCCACTCACCTCCTTCAGGCCATCTCTTCTTCTGTTACTCCTGCACTCACTCATATTGTCAACACCTCTCTTCACACCGGGACCTTCCCCACAGCATTTAAGCAGGCTCGGGTAACCCCACTGCTTAAGAAACCCTCTATGAACCCAGCACTCTTAGAAAACTACAGACCGGTATCCCTTCTGCCTTTCATTGCAAAGACACTCGAGCGAGTTGTTTTTAACCAGCTCTCTACGTTTCTTGAACAGAACAACCTCCTGGATATCAACCAATCTGGCTTCAAAAGTGGCCACTCAACTGAGACTGCCCTTCTCTCGGTTACTGAAGCACTGAGACAGGCAAGAGCGGCTTCCAAATCCACAGTACTTATCTTACTGGATTTGTCTGCTGCTTTTGACACAGTTAACCACCAGATCCTCCTGTCAACTCTCATGAAGATGGGCATCTCAGGAACTGCTCTCCAGTGGCTCAAGTCTTACCTCTCAGGTAGGTCCTTCAGAGTGTCATGGAGAGGTGAAGTGTCTAAGTCACATCATCTAGCAACTGGAGTTCCGCAGGGCTCAGTGCTTGGACCACTTCTCTTCTCCATCTACATGTCATCACTGGGAACTGTCATTCAGAAACATGGCTTTTCCTATCATTGCTATGCTGACGACACTCAACTCTACTTCTCATTTCAACCAGATGATCCCACGGTTGGTGGTCGTATCGCTGCCTGCCTAACAGACATTTCTGCCTGGATGAAGGAACATCACCTGCAACTCAACCTTGCAAAGACAGAACTGCTTGTGGTCTCAGCCAACCCAGCACTTCATCATAATCTCTCCATTCAGCTAGGATCATCAACCATAACTCCGTCCAGGACAGCCAGGAATCTTGGAGTTGTGATTGATGATCAGCTAAAATTCACTGACCACATCACTGCAACATCCCGGTCCTGCAGATTTGCGTTATACAATATTAGGAGGATCAGACCCTTCCTATCAGAGCAGGCCACACAACTCCTGGTCCAAGCTCTTGTTCTCTCCAGACTGGACTACTGTAATGCTCTTCTAGCGGGCCTTCCGGCATGCACTATCAAACCCTTGCAACTGATCCAGAATGCAGCGGCGAGGGTGGTCTTTAACGAGCCGAAGAGAGCGCACGTCACGCCTCTCTTCATCAGTCTGCACTGGCTGCCAATAGCTGCTCGCATCAAATTCAAGTCACTGGTGCTCGCCTTCAAAGCAACCACTGGCTCTGCACCAATATACCTAAACTCGCTTGTTCAGACTTACACACCCTCCAGGAGCTTACGTTCTGCCAGTGAACGACGCCTTGTAGTGCCATACCAAAGAGGCATGAAATCACTCTCACTGACCTTTTCCTGGACCGCCCCCACCTGGTGGAATGACCTGCCTATCGCAATTCGAGCAGCAGAGTCTGTAGCCATTTTCAAAAAACGGCTAAAGACACGTCTTTTCCAGCAGCACCTAACCAATCAAGAATAGCACTTAACATTCCATTCAATTCATTTTCTGTCTGTCTAATTTATTTAAAAAAATAAAAATAAAAAATAAAAAAAAAATTTGTCCTGTGTGTTCTGTGTTAGATTAACTGAGACTTGTTACAGCACTTGCATACTGTAGCCCTTGACTGTTCTAGTTGCTTCTATTGCTCTCATTTGTAAGTCGCTTTGGATAAAAGCGTCTGCTAAATGACTAAATGTTAATGTAAAATCAACGCCTTACGACGGTTCATTTCCATTCGTGAACCAGTAAAGCATCTCCGGTCTGATTGCGGAACCAACTTCCTAGGTGCATGCAAGGAGCTTGGTATAACCTCAAACCAGTGTGATAACCCGGAAATACGAGATTTCTTTGGGGGTACGTGCAATACAGTCTCTGTAACTGGTCTCAAGAAAGTTCTTCTGCTGCGCAATTCCAATGAATGTAGCCAACGATCCTAAGAATTAAGGGTGACATCCTATGGACGTCAGGCGGGGAGTGTGTTGGAGTAGTTTTCTCTCCCTCCAGCAGAAGGCGTTGTAGTTGTTACGAGTGTTATGTTTAACCTTTACTAGAAGAAGAGTTAGAAAAACAGCACATGTGAATATATGGCTGACAGCAGAATCCACTTCTGACGTGATCTATATTCATCCTTCTTTGTTGTCTTACAGAAAGCATTGCTTGTGAGTATTTTATGTTTAATATGAGGCTTAAAGTCAATATTTGTGAACATTTATGTTAAACAAGATTATATTTCATAGTTTTTAGTGATGAATGTTAGCCAGACTTTGCATAATACATGTGAACTTACTTTAGAATACAGTCTACATGCTGTTTATTTGTTTCTTTTTGTAGTTTCACTCTGTCGATAATTGAAGGATACGTCAATAAAAGGACATCACACCTGTCAATTGTTGAGGAGTTTATCTATCTGCATAGCTGTGTCTGAGTTTAACAGTGAGGGCAGAACAACAGATATTATGGGAGTGGCTTGATGCAGCGCAGGAGATGCAGAGAATTTGATCTTGACCCTTAAGAAACTTTAATACTGTCACGTTACAAATCTGCTTCAAATTGAATTGTGCATTTACATTAACAAAGCTTGGTGCACAAACTCTGCTATTGTTGGGAGTCATTGTTCAGCTAACCTTGAGTTTCTCATGGTTAAATGTAGACCGTTTTATCTCCCGCGGGAGTTCACTTCAACCATTATCACTGCTGCTTATATTCCACCGGATGCTGATGCTAAGCTTGCTATGAAAGAACTTCACGCAGCCATCAGTAAACAACTGATTCTGATCACCCGGAAGCTGCGTTTATTGTTGCAGGTGACTTTAATCACTCAAACTTAAAGTCAGTGCTACCCAAGTTTCACCAGCATGTTTCCTGCCACACCAGAGGAAACAAAACCTTAGACCATGTTTACACAAACATGGCCGGAGCTTACGTTGCAACACCCCTCCCCCACCTGGGACAGTCAGACTACATCTCTTTGTTCCTCAGCCCCAAATATGCACCCCTCATCAACCGTGTGAAGCCATCAGTGAAGGCAATCAAGGTGTGGCCTGCGGGGGCAGACTCCACACTCCAGGAAAGGTTTCTAAACACAGACTGGAGTATGTTTGCTTCTCAAGCCACCAGTGGCGCTTACACGGACATTGGCTCCTACACCTCCTCAGTATTGGATCATATCAATACCACCATTGACAATGTTACAACCCAGAAACAGATCACCACATACCCAAATCAGAAGCCTTGGATGAACAGGGAAGTACGACTCCTGCTGAAAAGCCTCTAAACAACACCACTCTAAAATAGAGATTTTTAATGAGCTCTATTACATTTGTAATGGACAAAGTGCATGACAGCTGGTTATAGATTGCCAGAAGTGACACAGGTGTGGAGATGATGGGGAGCCAGAGGTAGATCTGTGCATCTTAGGATGAACCATCTCCTGGTGTTTGGTGAAGAAAAGAAAAAGCTGTTAGAGCATTTAAGAAATACTTTTCACCCCAACCCCCAAATTAATGAACACCATGTACAATGCAGCAACATGCACACACATAGTCAACAACACCTCTGAACCAGATACTACACGGCTATGCCAATGACATCAGACTGGTACATGATTTCACAATATTTATATGAATAAAGTTCTTTTATTCACAAGTTATATCAATGTATGTTCATTCTTATGACTTGCATAGACAAACGCTGGATACAGGCGGAACTACCTCCCCATTGTTTACAAGCGTGGAGAAGGATTGTTAAAATGACATGTCTGTGTCAGTTTATTGTTTAAACTGTTTGCTTTGTAAACAATGGGGCGGTACTTCTGCCAACGTTCAGCGTGACCTTTTGAACGTGATTACGCAATGCCTGGTGCACTCAACATTTGGTTGCCATTGAAGTCCATTGTGTGGAGAAAAATCCCAAAATGTTTTCCATAAGAGCCTGTCACAGATATATCGGCAGAATGCGCACCTAAAGGTCACGCCATCTTGGTAAAGACCAAGATGGCGGCGCGAGTAGATCGCGAGGCTCAGCGTCTCTCCAGATTCTGCAATTTTGCGGTATTTTTCCTGTTCTTCTCGGGTCTGTTCGTACAGAACAGTTGTGCCTTTACAACGTACACCCGCGCTGAGCTTTTGGATATTGGTTTGCGAATTTCCGACAGTTTTATGGACAATCTACAACTCCTTCCTGAGATCGCTAGAACACCCGTGGTTCTGCACTCTACCCGGCCGGGCGGAAGTGCAAGAAGGCGGAGGAGAGATCGTAAACAAAGGCGGGGGAAGCGTGGAGGTCTGCGAGCTAAGCTAATGCTATCACCGCACCGATTCTCTTTACCCAGCATTTTCCTTGCCAATGTACGGTCGCTAGTGAACAAAATGGAGGAGATTCGACTCAGCATCACACACAGTAAGAAACTTTTGAACTGTAACGTCCTAATGTAACGGGAAGAGAACATTTACTTTTTGACAACCTGTGAGGGTGGGTTATTGTCTACCAGGTGCACATGCACCTGCAGGTCTCTTTTGCAGGTGTGTTCAATGTCACTGATGAGCCAGCAGTACAACGGGATTGGTAGATCCACTGAATAAAAAGAAAGGATCGCCGTGCATGGGTGCGGGTTTTGGGACTGTGATAGACGTGGTAAAGAGACAAGCTCGGCGGTCTTGGGGCGGATGGATTAGAGGTACGATCTACGCAGTGACAACCATCGCGATTGACTCCTGGCAGCGAGAGGTCTACGAGATTAATCAACGCACTCTATCCATTCATTTTAAGGAAAGTGGGAATTCTTATCATTAGCGAATGAGTGGTGGGCATTGATGAGTATTTATCCAGAACCGATTGCCCTTCCCTTGTCTCGCAGCTCGGATTTACGGTTCCGTTCTCCTCTGCTGGCCGTCGGGAGCGTCTCGTCGATCGACTGGAGCCGGACTTGAGCGTGTCACTGCAGATTGCCGCTACCTCGCCTCCAACGCATCTTGTGTGGACTATGAGCACCGAATGGGCGGGGTCGTGAGTGACTTGACTGTTGACTGTGTCCTATGAAACTCTGTTAATCAAAATCGTAATGTCTTGTTTGTTAAAATTTATCTTGGTTTAGTGAGTGGCTGCTCGCCTAGGTTTTATATTGTCAACTGTCTTACCCTCCTTAATGGAATGAATTGAATTGGTTTTAAGGCTGTTACTGATCAAACTAATGTGGTCATATAACTATTGACTAATGTGTGGGGTTTATTTTGAAGTGATTACATCTGTACATTGTTAATCTGGCTTTATTGGGGTGAATCAGGTGAACCTTTTTTCCCCTATTTGCTGTTCAGCCAGGGGGCGCCAGATTGTGATATTCCTCCGATCCTTGAAGTGAAGCAGTCAGTCACATTTTAAGGTGTTCATCTTCTTGATCATTCAGACAATTACGTGTAGGTTTTTTTGTATAAATAAACTTGTGTATTTAAAATATTTTTGTGTGTATGTTGGTTACTTGTGTACGACAGGGGTTAAATTCCTGCGGGTCACTAAAATTAAATCGTTACACTAATATTCACGGAAACCTGGTTAAACAGCGGAATACCGGACACCGCTATCGAGCTAGCGGGACGCCACACACTCCGGGCAGATAGAACATTAGATGGCTCCGGTAAGAGCAGAGGGGGTGGATTGTGCATTTACATTAACAAAGCTTGGTGCACAAACTCTGCTATTTTTGGGAGTCATTGTTCAGCTAACCTTGAGTTTCTCATGGTTAAATGTAGACCGTTTTATCTCCCGCGGGAGTTCACTTCAACCATTATCACTGCTGCTTATATTCCACCGGATGCTGATGCTAAGCTTGCTATGAAAGAACTTCACGCAGCCATCAGTAAACAACAGACTGATCACCCGGAAGCTGCGTTTATTGTTGCAGGTGACTTTAATCACTCAAACTTAAAGTCAGTGCTACCCAAGTTTCACCAGCATGTTTCCTGCCACACCAGAGGAAACAAAACCTTAGACCATGTTTACACAAACATGGCCGGAGCTTACGTTGCAACACCCCTTCCCCCACCTGGGACAGTCAGACCACATCTCTTTGTTCCTCAGCCCCAAATATGCACCCCTCATCAACCGTGTGAAGCCATCAGTGAAGGCAATCAAGGTGTGGCCTGCAGGGGCAGACTCCACACTCCAGGAAAGGTTTCTAAACACAGCATGGAGTATGTTTGCTTCTCAAGCCACCAGTGGCGCTTACACGGACATTGACTCCTACACCTCCTCAGTATTGGATCATATCAATACCACCATTGACAATGTTACAACCCAGAAACAGATCACCACATACCCAAATCAGAAGCCTTGGATGAACAGGGAAGTACGACTCCTGCTGAAGTCACGCAATACTGCCTTCAGATCAGGAGATGCACAAGCCTACAGCTCATCCAGAGCAAACCTGAAGAGGGGCATCAAAAAGGCCAAGCACTGCTACAAGCTAAAGATAGAGGGACACTTTTCCAACTCTGACCCTCGACGCATGTGGCAGGGCATTCAGGCCATCAGCGATTATAAACCCACCCACTCCACCCCCGCAGCCACTGATGTCAACTTCCTGAACGAGCTAAATTACTTTTATGCTCGTTTTGAAAGAGACAACAGAGAAACTGCCACCAAGCTCAAACCCTCAGCTGACCACCCACCAATCAAACTCTCCTCCACAGAAGTCTGCAAGGCACTGAGCCGGATCAGCGTGCACAAGGCTGCTGGACCAGACAACATCCCTGGACGTGTGCTCAGGGCATGTGCGGAGCAGCTCGCTGGGGTTTTTACAGACATTTTCAACCTGTCTCTCGCCCAAGCAGCTGTACCATCATGCTTTAAACGCACTTCCATTGTGCCAGTGCCGAAACACTCCAGCCCGAGGTGCCCTAATGACTACCGCCCTGTAGCACTGACACCCATCGTCATGAAGTGCTTTGAGCAGCTGGTCCTGGAACACCTAAAAGACTCTCTACTATCCACATTGGACTCACACCAGTTTGCCTATCGCAGCAATAGGAGCACAGAGGATGCAGTTTCCATGGCACTGCACTCTGTGCTCACCCATCTGGACAGTAAAAACACTTATGCACGCATGCTGTTTGTTGACTTCAGCTCAGCATTCAACACTGTCATCCCATCCAAGTTAATTGCCAAACTTGGAGACCTGGGCATCAACACTTCAATGTGTAACTGGATTTTGGACTTCCTAACTGACAGACCCCAGAATGTTCGATCAGGATCCACCTGCTCCACGTCCATCACACTCAACACTGGTGTACCACAGGGCTGTGTGCTAAGTCTGTTTCTCTACTCCCTCTTCACCTCCGACTGCAAGCCTGTGTATGGATCTAATTCCATCGTCAAGTTTGCGGACGACACTACGGTGATTGGTCTCATCAGCAACAACGATGAGACTGCCTACAGGGAGGAGATCCAGCACCTGGCCACATGGTGCGCTGATAATAACCTGCTCCTCAACACCACCAAAACGAAGGAGCTCATCGTGGACTTCAGGAAGGAGTCAAGAGGCACACACGACACCATCCACATCAATGGAATGGCTGTTGAGCGTGTCTCCAGGTTCAAGTTCCTGGGGATCCACATCTCGGCGGACATGTCGTGGACGACCAACACCTCCAGCCTGGTCAAGAAGGCTCACCAGCGCCTCTTCTTCCTGAGGACACTGAGGAAGAATCAGCTCTCCTCGGCTATCCTGGTGAACTTCTACCGCTGCGCAATAGAAAGCATCCTGACCAACTGTGTGGCAGTATGGTATGGGAGCTGCTCTGTTGCGGAGCGCAAGGCACTGCAGCGGGTGGTGAAAACTACCCAGCGCATCACACGGACTCCACTACCTGCCATCGAGCACATCCAGAGGAAACACTGTCTGCACCGAGCTCGCAGTATCCTCAAGGACTCCTCTCACCCAGCCCACAGACTGTTTTCTCTCCTGCCCTCCGGCAGGCGTTTCAGGATTCTCCGGACCAGGACCAGCAGACTTAAGAACAGTTTTTTCCCCAGAGCTGTCTCTTTACTGAACTCAAACCACCGTTGATCCACTTCCCTCATAAATTGCAAACTCTCCGACCTCACACCTACATTCACTTTATTTGCACTACCGACTGTTTATTACAGTAACAACTGTTTACTTATGCATTTTGCACCACCATATCTTAACTGGATTATGCTCATTTGCACTGCCGACTGTATTTACAGTACCAATGTTTACATTTGCATTTTGCACAGTACTTCTAACTGTAATATGCAACCACTTTCCACTGCACTTTTACACTTTCTTTCGGATAGCTCTGTCCATAATTTATTGCACTAACTTAATCCACTGCTATATTCCTCATCTTGCCTAACATATTATTGTATACCTCTATCTGTAAAATTCTGTTCAAAGTAATAGCCATCTGTATATTATATTCATAGTACATATTCACCTGTAAATTCTGTTTATAGTAATAGCCATCTGTATATTTATTCACTGTATATATTCATCTGTAAATTCAGTTCTGTTTATAGTAATAACCATCTCTCTACTTATACATATTTATATATATTCAGTAAATTTTTATGCCCTGCACTTACGCAACCATTGTATATATCCTGCACTTGCTGCTATTGCACTTCTGGTTAGACCTAAACTGCATTTTGTTGCCTTGTACTTGTACTTGTGTAATGACAATAAAGTTGAATCTAATCTAATCTAAGCAGGCCCACACGTCTCACAGCGCGTGATTATTCACACAAAATTATGTCAAAATGCCCGTCTTGTCGAGCATCATCATAAACATAGTCGGTCATGTCTTAAGTGAACGTAAACATGAATTTTGACATTTGCCAGTGTTTTTTGAAGATTTTGTCATTTTGTTTATAGTATGTAAATATATCCATGACACGCAGGACTACTTAACCCTTAGGACCTAAGAAATGCGCCCAAGTGTTTTGCTGGATTTTTCCTCATGACCGTGTAAAACAACTTAAAATACTCCGTCATTTCTGACCTCACAGACATGAACGATAAGTCTTTACAAAGCTTAAAGTGTCTACTTTTATTTATGTACACTCAAAATAAAAACTAATTGTTGTGAGTTTCGCTAAATAAAGGAAACAAACAGGATGCGCATTCTCCCGTCCATCTCCCTGTGATGTACACTCTGAAATGCGTGTGAAAATATACTCAGAACTCACAGACACAATAGATATCCCTTTATAAAGCTTGGAAGTCATTTAGTCATTGAATTGATATAAAAACAAATATTCTCTGTTTATGTAATCCATATGAAAACAGCAAGAGGTCCAGGGGCCGGTTGCACCGGTTGTGCGCAAGTTACAACTTAGCCTATTTTTGATGTAAATGGGCACCAAGTTACAACTTAGGCACTACTAATTATTTTTGCGTTGCACCATTAAACTTAGTTGAAGCGTAACTCTACGTATAAACTAAATATTTACGGATACTTCCGATCAGGAGTAATGGTTGGAATAATAAAGCAGACTGAACTTCATAATAAGCTCTTGTTTTACATGACAGACTTCAATTCTTTACACATATGATAATGCTGACATTTACACTCGCTTACATTTTAAGAGAAAAAACATTATGTGAATGGATTACTTTATTTGCAGCTCTTCAACACGAAACCATCCAAAACTGTGTGCCGCTGCGAGCATCTGTCCCTGTTGAGCGGCCTTAAGCTCATCCAGAGTGTTGGGTCTTGCGTCTCTCAACTTTCTCCTCACAATATCCCACAGATTCTCTATGGGGTTCAGGTCAGGAGAGTTGGCAGGCCAATTGAGCACAGTAATACCATGGTCAGTAAACCATTTACCAGTGGTTTTGGCACTGTGAGCAGGTGCCAGGTCGTGCTGAAAAATGAAATCTTTATCTCCATAAAGCTTTTCAGCAGATGGAAGCATGAAGTGCTCCAAAATCTCCTGATAGCTAGCTGCATTGACCCTGCCCTTGATAAAACACAGTGGACCAACACCAGCAGCTGACATGGCACCAAAGACCATCACTGACTGTGGGTACTTGACACTGGACTTCAGGCATTTCCTTCTCCCCAGTCTTCCTCCAGACTCTGACACCTTGATATCCGAATGACATGCAAAATTTGCTTTCATCCGAAAAAAGTACTTTGGACCACTGAGCAACAGTCCAGTGCTGCTTCTCTGTAGCCCAGGTCAGGCGCTTCTGCCTCTGTTTCTGGGTCAAAAGTGGCTTGACCTGGGGAATGCGGCACCTGTAGCCCATTTCCTTCACACGCCTGTGCACGGTGGCTCTGGATGTTTCTACTCCAGACTCAGTCCGCTGCTTCCGCAGGTCCCCCAAGGTCTGGAATTGGTCCTTCTCCACAATCTTCCTCAGGGTCCGGTCACCTCTTCTCGTTGTGCAGCGTTTTTTGCCACACTTTTTCCTTCCCACAGACTTCCCACTGAGGTGCCTTGATACAGCACTCTGGGAACAGCCTATTCGTTCAGAAATTTCTTTCTGTGTCTTACCCTCTTGCTTGAGGGTGTCAATGATGGCCTTCTGGACAGCAGTCAGGTCGGCAGTCTTACCTATGGTTGCGGCTTTGAGTAATGAACCAGGCTGGGAGTTTTTAAAAGCCTCAGGAATCTTTTGCAGGTGTAATTAGTTGATTCAGATGAGGTTAATAGCTCGTTTAGAGAACCTTTTCATGATATGCTAATTTTTTGAGATAGGAATTTTGGGTTTTCATGAGCTGTATGCCAAAATCATCAGTATTAAAACAATAAAAGACCTGAAATATTTCAGTTGGTGTGCAATGAATCTAAAATATATGAAAGTTAAATTTTTATCATTACATTATGGAAAATAATGAACTTTATCACAATATGCTAATTTTCTGAGAAGGACCTGTATATTTATTACATAGTTCGAGGGAAAACGTAATGAAATTAAAGAATAAAGACGACATTCAAACGCCGACTGGTCCGATCATGGCTACGAGGAAGACGGGACAAACGAGGATCTCATTATGGTAGTGGTGTTCACATCCAACGGCACCTGCCACAAGCCCATTCCTGTGAAACGCAAGAAAAGAACAACAAAATCACGAACAACCCCCACCCCTCTGGTTAGTGAACAGGCATATTAAATACCCACAGCCCATCCAGCCCAGGTGTTAACAATCTCACAAATCACAGATGGACAGTGACGAACAACAATCAGAAAGCAAAACAAAACACGGTAAGGTTTAATACTTCCATATATGAAATTTAGGAACTTCCAGTTCTTTCATGATCTTTTAAAAGCATTGCTTAATGCAGCCCTAACAAAAACCATGCACTGGCTAACAACAGTATCCTTAATTCTATACCTTGTTTAAGTTCAGTGGTGGAGAATCCTCACCAGGTCAGGTTTCCACAACTAGTGCACCCAAGGTGGCTGAATCAAGGAGACTAGAAGGAGGAAAAATATATATTCCTTTCATGAAGCCGACATCAGTTCAGTCTGCCCTTTCGAGCCCAGACCCTCATGTCCGGCCAGGTGCTCCGTGTGCATAGTTCCCCTCCGGCGACCACCACACGAGTATTCCCACCGTAAGCCTCCTCAGTGAGCAGGTGTCTTTCCCTTGGCAAGTCCCTGTCACCCCTAGGGTTAAAAATCCACCTTCGGCTGGTACCCTAGAGATCTTCCATATGCAGCCCTTAGCGGGTCATATGTGTATTCTCTAAGTCCTCCCCACGGGTAGGCATCTTGGCATTCCCTCACTGGGATATGCTTCCCAGTGTACCTTGGTAATCCTGTGATAAGTGGGAGTCCTTCGTCCGTACTAGTCTTACGACAGGGTACTCACACTTACGCAGGGCACTGGATGACAGCTGAGTGGCGTTGTTGTATTGGAACCCCCATTCGTTAGTCACTAACGTACGTCGTAGTGACTGAACGAAAGGGAACGTCTCGGTTACGTATGTAACCCTCGTTCCCTGAGGAGGGAACGGAGATGTACGTTTCCTCTGCCACGTCAGCTGTGCTGCCTGGAATGCGGAGTTCAGTCTTGGCTCCTGCAGCAGTAACATAATGCGATGTTGCCAGCGTACTTCCTTATATACCCACGAGGTGGGGCGGAGTTACGCATGCAAATTCCGCATGCCCATGGCATTGGCACTGCCATTGGGCGCTGTTGAATTCTCGAAAGTAATTGGCTTCTAAGCGAAACCCCCATTCGTTAGTCACTAACGTACGTCTCCGTTCCCTCCTCAGGGAACGAGGGTTACATACGTAACCGAGACGTTTGTGCTTCTGGAAGAGGATGGATCAAAAGTATTACAAGTGTGGAACGACATGAGGGTGAGGGCGAGAAATGAATGACATGAAAATAAATTACATTTTTGGGGTGATCTAACCCTTTAAGATGCCAACAATTTCTCTTTGAGTAGTAAACAAACAATTTATTAAAAGCATCACTTACTTGGGCTGGCCATCTTGACATCATTTCCTTTACTGATGGACTGGACTGCACAATTTCTTTTCGTCTCAGCGCAAATGTTTGTTGCATGTGTCGATTTATCATCATGACATCTTGGTCCTTCTTTTTAAGTTGCCGTAAATGCTTTTTAAGAAGACGTAAATCTTCCAAAGAATTTTCATCTGACCCGTGAGGAAAGTTAGGGAGAAAGTTGACTTCTGCTCGTCTAGGGCGTTTAATATTTACACGACTGTGTTCTGCATCTGGATTGTTCCTGCTTCTTTTACACCCATTAATGGCAACTTCTTGCATTCCTGATCGCCGAAGTTTGCTTCTATAATTGCCCATTTTGAACTTCAAGAACACTTTCCAGCCATCATAACCGGTTCTTGAGCCATTTTCCTTCAAACAAGGGTGTTTGTTCCCCAGGGCTTCAGCTGCTTTGGCAAAGTCATCATCACTTGGGTATGCCTTGAAGCTGTAAATTGTATCAATCATTCTCTCAAGTATGTTATGTTTTTGATCCCTTGTCAATTTAAGATGCTTTCCTTCTTTAAAATATTCAGAATTGCACTCTCTCAAGGCAAACTCCACGTCATAAGAAAATGTTAGCAGATCAAACATATCAGGCCACCTGCTCGTGCGCTTAGAAGAGGATGACATGTTTAAAGCCAACGCTGTCTCTTCTGTGTCAGTAGAATGAACATCAAGCTCAAGTGTTTTAATGAGCTTCACAGTTGCTTTGGAAGGAAGTTCATCAATGTTCTCGAGATCACATAATGCATTTTCGAAATCAGGATCTTCAAACTGTAGCCTAAAGTCATAACTCACATTGAGGTTTGTTTTTAGCTGCAACAAAAGGGCACTGACTGTCTCAGGACGAGATGGCAAAACTATTTTACGGGTACTTGTATGATCACCCTCAGCTTTAAAGTGCTATCTGAAGCACTCATTTTGAATCTGTAAGCATAAAACACACACACACACACACACACACACACACACACACACACACACACACACACACACACACACACACACACACACACACACACACACACACAGGCAATCAAACTACAGGGGCTTTTGCATTAAAAATTATTAATTTTGTATGTAATATTTTGCCATGAAACTGATCAGCTAATTGGCAACCATCAAGACATCAAAATTTGTTTTGTAGAAGATGCATCTACAATCTTAAAGGCACTAACAGTTGACCCGCAGGTGTAGTGATCAGCAATGCAGCAGCAAGCTACTGTAGGTCCAAGAGTGAGATGAACCTCTTTGTGGTAAGAATTTTTTGGCCTTTAACCCTGTAAGCAGTCAAAGGAATGCTGTCGTGCAATTCATATGGTGATCTCACAAATACCTTTCCTCCAGAGTCTGCAACTAACTCATAACTACGCAAATGCTCTACATAGTTTGATTCAAATTTCTTCAGCACAAAATAAACACTGTCATTAAACAGTAAAGCGTGCCAAATCTCATGAAACTGAGGCAACCCTCCATGTAGCCCTGTGCAAACAAACATGCCATGTCTAAAAAGGGTACCATCAATGATCACTTGATCAGCAGAGTAAATGGTGTTGCTGTCAGTGATACTGGATATAAATGCCTGTGCATCTTCCGGCAATGTGGCTACGAGGACAGATTTCATGTTTGTGGTTTGAATTTCAGGCTTAAAAAAGGTGGGAGAGGACAGATAGTGAGCCATCAGCTTTTGGTGTCGTTCTGCAAGCATTTTTAAAATGTTTTTGAAGTTGTGCACCGTGTCGATGGCACCGTGTCGAATGTGAAGAGGCCTTACGCTAGTGATGTCGTACAATATACAGAATAACGATAGCACTGATAAAAGTTACTTTACTAAGATTAGCTTGCATTTGTCTGGGAACCTGATAGCTGATGTTAGCAATGAAATGGTAAATAAATTACGAATACGTAAAACTATTATTCATTTTACATTCATTTTACATAGATGTCATAACCTACATGTTAACCGACAAATTAAATAACTGCAAATTATAATAGTTTTCTAAAGTAACCTCTTCACTTGAAGGAACACTAATGGACGAGGTCGAACTGGAAGCCATGTTAATCTTGGACTAAATCGGCCACCGTAGGAGTTAAAACGAAATCGGAATTGGGAGGAACAGATACTAATATTTACTGGATGGTCATATACCTTTTCACCGCTAGATGAGGGAAAATATCACACAGTGTAGCTTTAAATAAGCTTGATATGTGTTTGGGAAGATGTTCTGTTTATGTTTTGTTGACATGTTGAGTGTTTTCGGTATTATATTTCGTTTTTAGATTAATGCTAATTGGGATATTGTTCAGCAGCTAGCTAAATTATGTATGTGGCATGCAATGTATAACGGATCGCCGAATTGTAGTGTCAAAAAAGACAGAAGCCTCTGATGCAGGGAAGATAAGGGATATAAAGACAGAGGTAAAGTGATGTAATGAATGAACAGTTTATCTGATTGCATAGTAGTAAAATACTAATGTTCGCTAATTAATTCCAGCAATTTTTTACCTTAAACTTTATGCAATCAACTGTTCTGGGTTCTCCAGAGGTTTAAATTTTGATTTAAAAATCATATCCGTTTTTTAAATGCATGTAATATCACTTTTTTAATAGCCTAATGTTTTTACTCTGCAGTTGTGCAGTTTTAAGGGGACAAATGGCAATTTTAAAATGTATTTGCCAAAATTATTAATGATATTTATATACAGGTTTATTTAAAATAGCAACATTTTACGTAAAATTCACATTAAATATCTCAGTTTAATTCATGGTGAAAACATGACTGTGCATATAGTGGAAGTTTGCTGCATCTACTGGAAAACAAACACTTTTGCTAGTTCTCAATAGTGCATGAATGCTAGATGCAGTTACTCCTGTTCTTTGTGTTTTGGCTGTATTGTGGTGTTGGTGCTATTTTTGTATAGCTTAACTATCATCAGCCTTTTAAAAAAAGAAAACATTTAATTATATTATGAACATAATGATGGAGTAGAATGGGACTGAACATCATATAAAACAAAATATTAAAAATAAATAAATAATAAATAAAAAAAACATCAATGCATTACAAAAATAAAACAGTACCAGTGTTTCCACGACTTAGACATTGTTTTCGTCATTTTTATTGTTAACAAACAAACCACATCCATCCCCCGCACTTTTGAAAAGCTTGCTACGCCCCTGACTCGTGTCCCTGATGGAAAAATCCTCCTCTTCACATGCGCACACATGTGAAAACAAAAATCCGTCATTTTGGTCATCCAAATAAGAGTAGGACATCGTTCAAAACTGCAAAGTGTTTACTTACATTGTGCTATTGTAAAATAAAGAAAACAAGATGTGCAAGATTGTTTGAGGAGCGGTGCCTCACAAAAATGAACCAAACTCAACAGCACTCGTGCAGTTTTTCTTTCTTTTTGTTAATCTGTTAATTATTTAAGTCAAATATATTTCGCGAATTTATTCCTTTTAAATGCCTAGACTGATTTAATGAAAACAAAATTATTCTTTTTTATTTTTAATGTAGGCCCTAACTCTAATGTAGCTCCTTTTTTAAAATCATCCTGGCGACCCGCCCAAGACCGGTGCGCTCGCATCTCTTCCATACTTTTGCAGAGTTCGTGCATGACGCGGCTTTATAAACGCGGCACTCATTTAAAAAAAAAAAAGAAAGAAAGAAAACATTTTTAAAAACTTGTCTCTATACCTGCATCGCGGTTTTAACCGCACAAACGGCCCTAAACGGATTAAAAGATAAACAGCGCATTTTTATTTCAGCGCTTTTATTTAAACAGTCAGCTTGCCTCGTAGCCTACATTCAGTTTACAGCATCAACAGCAAGCCAAAGAGGGCAAGGTTTCAACTGGATATGCACTTGCATTTGAAACACTTACTGGTAGCTACATTATGTTCTAGCTCTGTCTATGCAATAAATGCACGTTCTTAAATGAGCGTGCATTTCAACTTGGCATGAATAAATAAAATCAGAGATGCATGTTAATATTTACATGATACATATTCACGAATACAACATCTCGTAATTACCTTAATAGCACACAAATATTTCTGCCCGTTTTCGTTCGTGTGACTGCAGCCTCTGCTTTTCTGCTACAGACTGAAGCGCGCGCGTAGCTTACAACGCTTATTTTCAGTTAATAAAGGAAACAATTCTGGTGTTATTTTTGTGATTGTTTGGGGCATTCTACAGCCCTTCATCAAAACTTTCAACACCGAGCCCATCTCAGATTGTTTTAATCAATGCACAAATAGTAAATGAACACTATCAGTTCCTAAATTCTGATTGGGTGGTGTCGTGGCAAAATATCAAACTATCACCGCATTACTGAATAAGAGACAAAACCTGCCCAATTGTCTTTATAAAGATTTAATTTCTTGCAAGAAATGAGTCACAGTCATACAGCCATCTTCAATGTCTGCAGAGTGCACACTAACTAGACATAACAGCACTCAGCTTTTTATCAGTTTCCCAAACAAAGTCACTCCTCCTGTAAATTTCCACACATGACAAGAAAAGCAGCACTTGCTCAAATCTATACATGACCTTTTACCTAGTAAGCTGGTTCTGTATGAAAATATGCAAATCAATAAACATTTCGTGCGCAATGTTTAATGTATAGCTATGATTAAATTTTCCCATAACAATCCCCTCTTTTTATCACATCATTGATAAACCATAATGAAAAATGTTATCATTGTATATATATATATTTATGACTGAAAACTCAAAAATAAGTAAACATAATAGTAAGGTTAAAAAGGCTAAATATGAAAAATGAATAAATGTAATAGTAAAGTTTTAAATGATTCAAACGAAAATCTAAACTGAATGAAAAATTATAGTAATAATCCAATTCAATAATCTATTCTCATCACTTGAATTTGTGAAGAAAGAAAATATGCATAGGCTGATTTTTGTGGTTAAAGCCCCCCTTTCACTGCAAATAAAAACATGGTTATAATATTTAGATATCTGAGGCCTCCAAAGGCCGCCCAGATTTAAATCAACGAAAACATACTCCCCTAATTTGTTTCATTCTTCTCTTTGCTAGTCACTATCTCCTATCACTAAATTTGTTCATCCATTCGTCGTACTCGTCATAAATGTCTAATTTGACCATCTGTTGTGATACACTGGACTTCACTACTCGTTGAACCATCCTGGACATGCGTTGAAAATACATTGTGATATAGAACATTCATATATCATCAATACATGATTGATATAAATCAGTACAACTATTTCAAAAACCTGCAATACATTAAAACATAACCAATATCCCCATCCCTTCAGATTTGTCATCCAACCAAATCATCAGTCATCAGCTTTTTCCCTCTCCAGTTTTCTTACAGCCTGTCTCATGTAGGGTACTCAATTATATTGGTTACATTGTCACTATAATCTGGAATATGAAAGCAAAACGATACCCTAAGCATTTTCCAAACTCTCTCCTCCTCAGCTGTTATCATGTCTAAAACTAGTCTGTTTTGGATATCTGCATCTCGGATTTGCTTCATTTCCTCATCTACCATTGTTAAAGTGTGCTCCGTGCTATTAGCTATAGCTAGTACAGTCCATGCTAACCCATTTTTCTTGTTTATCGATTCTGCTGTACCCACCCCCAGGAAAATAGACCAACCCACATTTGCTCTATCTGGTAAAGTCCCTATCACAGAATTAACTTTATCCTCTGTCTATCCTTTTTCTTGTTTTCATTACCCGGTAAATACACAGATGTCCCCACGTTCATCAAAGCTGGGTAACAGCAACCTGCCAACACTCGACATAAAATGATGAGCTTAACCATAAACCCAAACTGTCGCAGGTGAAGTGTAATTTGGTCTTCTAAACTGGCAGGTAAAATTAGTCACTACCGCTGTACAATTCTCGGTTGTTTCATTATTCGTGTCAATTCTGACTCAGACTTCAGTCCTCTCGCAGTCAGATGTTGGATGTTTTGTTGGGATTTTCCCGTGCTCAATGTCCTTCGCAGCTCTCACTATCTCAGTCATTTGCTGCGGGATCAAACAGTCAGTTTCATTCAGTGTTACAACAGTCAGTGGTACTGCTTTGCAGGCATGGGACATTTGCAGACAAAGCCAGCAGCCCGTCTTTATCTCTAGCTATTGTTTCTGCAGCCGTGCCAAAGTACAGGCTTTGTTCCCCTGGCACCTTGTCATGGCTTTCTTCACTTCTGGTTTCGCTCCTCCCCTTCCTGCTGGTGGAAAACTTTCTGCAGTGGCTTGCGTGTACCCACGTCGCCCTCTCAGCCACTTTTACGGCAGTATGCGTTGTTAGGAGGATTTGGTAAGGCCCCCGCCATCTTTTCGCCTTCCAGCTCCTCCTCCCGTTGCCCTCTATCAACCCGAAATCACCTGGTTTGATGTCATGTAAAGGAGTCCCAGCTGGTTTCCCCAAATTTTACCTGCACACAGACCTTAGACAACAGAAAAGACATCTCTTTGCAATAATTCACAATTCTATTGATGTAAGCTATTGTTTACCCCCTTCCATTCCCATGAATGGTGGTCTCAAACGGGCTCCGATTTACTCGAGGCCTTTTCTCGTTTTCGTGTACGCATCAAGATGCGAAAATTTTCAGCAAATATTAAAACCTCCTCATAAACCTCCATCATTTGAGTATCATTCCCCCTTTGGCTGCGTGATCGCCCATGCAGCCATTAATCATAATCATCGAAAATATTTTTGGGGTAAACAAGGCTTGACATCACTACTCGTCCAGACGCCATTTTGCACAGTGCGGTCGCACTGTTCCCATTGCTGCTTTCCTCTGGCCCTGAGTTGAAAGACTGCATAGTCTATAAGGAAGGCAAAACATTCGTGGTTATTTCAGATAATAAAAACATTCTGGCTGTGTCGTCTGTTGCACTTCCACGGCCTTCGCATCTGCGTCTGCTGTCATGGTTTCCTGTTGAAATAAACTCTTTGTTGTTAGTTTCGCTGCGCATTCTACAGATAGCAACCTAGCCAGTCAAGAAAATTGTGTCTAGCAGATTAGAAACAAAAGCAGCATTCATAATTGTGCGCCCATCAGACTTTAACATTTTCTTGCGTTTCCACAGCGCCCCAAAATCGTGCTCAACTCCGAACGCATAACGCTAGTCTGTGTACATCGTTACACTCTTACCCTCCAGCAGCTTGCATGCTTCCGTCAAGCTACAAACTGCAGTCTTGACCAGAAGGTTTTCCCCAAAACATACTGAAAATATTCTATAAAACGAAAGACAAATCCATATTTCATCTCTGGAAGCCAGGCTAAGTGAGCAAGCACTGTTACTGCACTTCCGGCATGTTAGGGGTGTGTGATACCTACAAAATCCAAACACACGACACCTTATTGCTATCAAGCGTTTAGTGACACATCACACATCCCTAGGCCAGACCCTCAGTCACTCCTCAGAGACCCAATACACACTTTAGAAAACACATATGAAGAAACAAACAATCAGTTGCTCTCTTAATTAATCAAAATCATAACAGACCTTTTTGGGGTCCAAAACATAATAGTGGTCCAACTCAAACTAACGATAAAAATAAGTAAGATAGATAATAATCCATCTTAGCACTTTAAGTCTCTACATAAAACATCCTTCAGTCTACATTTTGTGCTTTGCTCACAGTTCAGATGACACCTCTGTCCATGCAGGGCACAGTTCCAAAGCACAAATGTCTATCATGCACTGATTCTCTTTTGTGTGTCTGCTAATGGGGTCACTTCGCTCTCTACCTCGATTTCATGCTACATTCTTATCTACATGCCCACAGTTTCTCACTGTGCTTCACAATCAACCTTCCTCTAGTCAGTTGTTTCAACATCATTCTTCAAACCACGTTTTTGTTTTTGTTAAACATACTATTTCCAGCAGATCATAGCCCACACCATATTTAACCATCCATGAACATAAACAAATTTAGATTTATGTTAAATACACTTCATCAAAATGACATGGTTATCAATTCATATTACATTCAATCAGCTCGTTCACTCATCTTTATCTCGTGACATCATACTTAATCATACTCAATATCCAATTTTTATCAAAATCTTCTCAGTTCCTGTTATCAGTAAACCATTCAACATCAATTCATCAGGGCTCTTTTCCAAAGTACCCTTTTCTCCATCCCCTGTCCATTAAACCTCCTTAGACCTTCACTCCAACTGACCCAAAATCTTAAACCTCTTAATTCATGTCATTTGGCAGTGGCACTTATCATCAAATCCTCACCTTGCCACTTAAACCCAAAATTGTTATAACTTTACCAAGAACTTGCAAATCTTTATAATCTCCCATATCACTTTATAAAGTATTAAAATTTGTTCTATAAGTCATCATCCATTTCTTTAAAGCCGTTTCAAAATGATTTTTCAATTCATATATGTCTATTAACACTTAGTGTGTTAGGGTGTTCATAACTCGTTCATAAATCAATTTTCCACCAAAAAATCAATCTTTTTGGGCTATTTCTCTCTTGTTTTAACTTGTCACATTATTCCTCTCTCAAAAAGATGCACCATATGCTCATTATTGTTTCTTATCTCTACTGCTCTGCAGAAACCAAAATATTATATTCCTCTTATCTCAATCCCAGTCACACAGAAAGACATAAAGTCACTTGCTTCTTTAACATTAATTGTGGTTCTCTATATACATAAATAGTAGTTTTCATAGACATCTAATGTCATGCCTCCATTCAGAGGAAACATAAAATAAAACTCTTTGTTTCTAAGAAGTTCTCCCTTTGTTTGCCCTCTGACCTTTCATAAATACTAGGGAGTCTCTGGATAATTTAGTCTAGTTGATTTGTCTCCTTGTCTCTGCCGTCCAGTCTATAAAATGTACCCTCTGTTGAATTTATACAAGGGTGTTAAACCCATGATGGACGGCAATCTTTAACTATTCCGCTTTAACATATGCACTAATCCATAGATTAATTCAAAACAACATCATAAATGACAAAGTGGTCATAATTACCATTAACAGACTGAGCTGGATACCAATCCATTTAAAGCTCGTCCATGTTCTGGATCATCTTTTCACCAGATTCGCTCCGAATAATCAGCTTCTTTAGCGTTTGTCGTTTCACTTAACTAACCCAGCTGTGATGATAAAAACACTCATTCCAGAGGTTAATTGCACACTACACTCAATCAAGACACATAAATATGAACTGCTCATTCTCAAAATGTGCTTTTACATGGTTTCTTAACCAGTTTCAAATCTGTTCATTACTAATCTATTCTTAGAAAAGTCAGCTGGGTTGTTTTGTTCTGATATCATTGTTTTTGTTTTGTCTCAGTCGCAGGCAGAGTACAATCCCTGGCTCCATTCAAGCAGTCTCTCTCTCCCTCTCTCATCCACATTATCTTTTCAGCAGTCTTCTAAGACTTTTACTATAATGTTAAATTCGCTAACCCTTAATTTATTAATCCTTCACAAAGTTTAGAAATTTAACTGTTGAATTTTCAAATTAGAACATCTCCAATAAGTTATACTGTGAAATTGTTTCAAGTTATCTTTAGTTTAGATACCTCTGTTATCCAGAACTTCTCTTTAAACTTCAAAAGCCGTCCTCTTAAAGCCATCACCATGTCTCCAAATTATCCTCTGCCATCTAATGACCTGCAGGATTAAGACTATGATAGAGACATATTAGTTCAATATCATACAGCTTTACTGATACTAATACATTTTGTTCTGTTCCACAAGGTTATCAATCACAATCACAGTATGGTCTCAGCTGGCTCTTAAATGCCAATCATTGCTCTTTTCTTCAGGGTGTTTCCTGGCTCTCAATTTATGCGGTATTTGGTGAGCGGTATAGAGGGGCCATTATTAGGGCAGGGGCTACTGTGTCCAGTCTTGACCTTGGCCCCTACGAAACACAGCTTTCCCCCCCAACAGAGATGCTGCTGGCCTCACAGACATCTGCCTCACCTCTCATACACACCTCACATAAAACCCCCTCCTCCATATTTTTTGTTTTGTTTTTGTTTTTGTTTTTTTGTTTTGGTAGGGTCCAAGGCGACTTATCGTGATTTCCCTGGCTTGGGTTGCTCCCCGTCAGGCCGTAGGAAGTCTTACCCGTCATCGGTGAAACCACATCGTGCTCAACCTCGTCATCGCTTTGAGATCTTTGACCCTAAACAGGATCAGATATTTTCTGGAGCCTTTTGGAAAGTGCATTCAAGAGTCACCAGAGCCATCTGGTCTGCTTTCAAATTAGTTAAAAACATGGAGACAGGTTAATTATAACACAACTTAATCACTAAAATCCATCATACTTCTTCAAAGCTGCTCCATAGCAGTGCTTAGATTATTCTTAGTGAATTTAGCCAAAACACCTGTCCATTCAATTTAATGTTCTGCTACATCTGTGACCAAGGCCATCAGTTCTGTACATGGTGAAGGCTAAGAGCAGACAGAAGTTACTGGTCATATCATACATTCGTCAAACATTTCAGTTCATTAAAAGTCTGTATTTTTAAAACATGTCTTATTGCCCTCTTGATGGCACCTTTTTTATATCTTAACCAATAACTGTCTATTATGTTCACATAATGCCCTGTGCTTTTACTCATCAATATCTTCTATCATCTGTGGCACAGGGTCAGATATCAGCTTTGAGCTGGTCTGGGATGAGAGAGAGACTCTGAGGCCTTCAGGGTTGGTACACTGCATTTTCATAAACTTCTCACTCCTCACACTAGCTCAGTGTAAGATCTGGCTAGAAATTAAAATTGTTTTCAAATAAACATCAGACATTTTCCTTTTAACTCTATCCTTTGCCAGAATTGACATTTTCAAATGATCATAATTTTATATTTTTATTTTTCCCCCACAATTAATTCAGAAACTATAATTTCCACTCAGATTGAGTCTCTGTTACTCAGGTTAGGCCACGTGGTGGCCGGATTGAGATTACAAATTGTTTATTTCAGCTCAGCACAAGCTTATCTTTTGAAACCAAAACATCAGCTTCTAGGGCTTTCAACATTTTAACACCTATAGTTATTTCAACAACCCAATATTCAGTCAAATCATCATTATCAGAGTTTTGCAAAAGTGAGAAGAGCAAGAACATATTTATTCTATATTTTTCATTTAAAACTCGGTTAATCAGGAGTTATATATCTTTGCAGCATGTTTTATCATCTTCATTTTTAATTTTAACCTCATATTAAAATTATCTCAAATCCTTCCTTCAAAAATAATCACTAAAGACTTTGTTAATCTTATTATCTCATTTTCATAGACAGAGTGTAAATCTCTGTTACTTTCTTTTTACTGGGTTTCGTTTACAGAATTTAGTCTGGTGGCCTGATTTGCCAAACTTTCTACACCTTATGGGTGTTCAGACACAATTACGTCCAAAATGGCCACGCTGAGCACAATTAAACACTCTCATCTTTAGCTTATGAAGCAATGCAACCTGTGTGCTCCAAAAGTGGCAGTCTGTCTGAGGACAGAGTTCGCTCGCGGTCCAATAAAAAAGACAATGTCTTGCATTTTATGGTGCTATCTGCTTTTTCATCAACATTACTTTTAGTTTCTCAATTGTACATCTCAGTCACTTCTGGGATTTTCCCTTCGGGTATAACGGCACCTCACCCATTTTTACAAATTAATGAATATGCACAAACATCTAGAAATTTGAATTTTCTTGTTCTCTCTTTGTTTGTAGCCAGTCAACTTGCTGATCAACTTTCCAATTACAATAAAAGCATTTCTGCCCATTCCCTTCACCAGTCCAGCAAATTTCTTTGAAGTCAGGGCTTCAGAGCGGAGCTGCTTACAGCGTTTGCTCTTGTCCATCTCAAAATCTTTATACCGACTAATCAAATTACCGATCATATCACTCAAAATGTTAGCCAGAATTTAGTCAACGTTCATACTCACCGGCGATCTCTAAACAGCTGTGACTTCTGCGTAATAAGACAACATTTTCCTTTCTCTCTTATCTTCCTCTTTCCCCCAACATTTCACTGTATGTTCGCATTTCTCACACACATTTCCCACAACAGCTTTCAGTTTATCTCCCCTCTTAAACTGACTCATTCACCACTTTCAGTCTGGTGTTCCCTCGTTTGGGAAATCATTAATTAACTTCTCTGCCTTGCATGCATTTTTCCCATACAATTTTCTCATTTGACAAAATACCGGTGTATCATATTCAGCTAGCTTGCTCTGGGACTTCCCCATACTGGCTGTCTGTCTCTGTGGCTTTTTCCCCTCTAGCGTACGCTAATGAATCTGTCGGACGTCTCCGTTCAGATCTGATCTCTTCACCCAAGACCAGACGGGCGGACACTCCCAATAGTGTCCTCTCTTATTGGCTCCCAATAGCCCAAAACCGGCTTACAGCACGGTCTCCTCGCCCACGTGAGATCTCAAAATTCTCTAAATTTTAATCACGTTGCATTCGCCCACATGGTTTCAGTTTCTATCCCATAAACGAATCAACCACGTTGCATTTGCCACAGAGTCAGACCCCACTATGGTTTATCCACCCCAATTTCAATTTTCAATTTACTCAATTTTCAATTTCAAAAATTCTTCCCCGAATTTTAAGTTTGTCTCTTACCAGAAGCGTCCCGTTGCCACCTCGGGTTCGTTTGTTCCAGTGGTCGGACCCTCCAGACCCCCTGAGCGGTTGGCCTCTCTCCCTCAATATGTCGGGGTAGAGCTGTGACTCTAAAGTCCAGGATGATCAGTCACCATCCGCTCCCAGGGTCCGGAAGGCACATCCATGGAATCTCCGCTTCTGACACCAACTGTCGTGGCAAAATTTCAAACTATCACCGCATTACTGAATAAGAGACAAAACCTGCCCAATTGTCTTTATAAAGATTTAATTTCTTGCAAGAAATAAGTCACAGTCATACAGCCATCTTCAATGTCTGCAGAGTGCACACTAACTAGACATAACAGCACTCAGCTTTTTATCAGTTTCCCAAACAAAGTCACTCCTCCTGTAAATTTCCACACATGACAAGAAAAGCAGCACTTGCTCAAATCTATACATGACCTTTTGGTTCTGTATGAAAATATGCAAATCAATAAACATTTAGTGCGCAATGTTTAATGTATAGCTATGATTAAATTTTCCCATAACAGTGGGCAAGGCAGACGTTTGGGCCTAGAGCCGGTGTCCTGTCGATTTGTCCTACCTTGTCAGATTTTGCTACCTAGACTCCCATTAAAACAGTAGGTAGGCAATTCGAAAGCAAAAAATGCTGCCTGTCAGATTGTGCTACCAGCATATTAATCTGATTTGAGGCTTTATTAATATTATTAATATCCATACCTACCCCTACCCTGAACCTACCCTTAAAACTTTGTAAATATTTTAAATAAATAAATATATAATATGGACAGAGATGTATAAAGTACTAGAGACCCAGACTTGAGTAAAAGTACAAGTGCTCTATCAAAAAGTGACTTGAGTAGAAGTTGAAGTGCTCTTTAAGCACCACACTTAAGTAGAAGTACTAAAGTATTCAACATTTTTTGTACTTAAGTATTGCAAGTAGTTTATTTTAAAATGTACTGCTCAAGTACTGAAAGTAAAAGTACAAGTATTGTGTTATGTAGTTATTAAAGAAAGTAGTCAAAAGTTTGAACATCATATTGTTTTTATTATTTTAAATGATTAACCTAAAGGACAATCACAATGTTGTTAGGTAATTTTAGGTAATTTTTCTACACATTGTCATATAAATAACCTGAAAATATTGTAGTTCATTAAGATTAAATCTTACTAACCACTCTTACTTAAAAAAAATGGGGTAAGCACACTTGTATTCTCATTTCAAAAGGTGATCCAAGTAAATTATTTGTTTGTAACACTTTACAATATGGTTTGATTTGTTAACATTACATTAGTTAATGTATTAGACTAATAACTAACATTAACTAACCATGATCAATACATTTGTTACTGTATTTATTAATCTTTGTTCATCTTAGTTAATTCTATTCAACATTACTCACCAAACAAATAAGGTTTTGGCGGCCGCCAAAAACATTTCAATGCAGGAAAACTCCTGCATTAGTTGTCAGTGTCAATCTATACTACCATTAACCTATAAAACATTACTACACTATAACATTAAAAAAAGAAAAGAAAGTTAATTTGTAGTTTTAAACATATTTAGGGTGTTTTTAGTCACTCTTTGTGTCTCTCACAACGTTACTCCTCTCTCGTACAGCGTCCATAGACTTGATAGACTAGTTTGTTTAGGCTAGAATATAAACATGAAATACGCAGAGTCTAATGTCAAGCGTTAATTTACCGCAGTGCCACGTTTAACAAACATTTGTCAAGAGCTGTTTGGCATCAATGACACGGGTTTAGATAAAGTTTAGAAATTCAATTCAATTGAATTCAAATTTATTTGTATAGCGCTTTTCACAATACATATCGTTTCAAAGCAGCTTCACAGAAAATGCATCTACATTACAATTTAAATTGATTTGTACATGTTATGCATTTCAGAAATGCACATATACAAAGCACACAGATTAGCTAACTATCTATTATTAATCAATATAATAACTATGGCACAGAAATAAGAATACATGTTGTTAATGAATAGGGTATATATAAATCCGTCAGTTTTCGGTTGTCTTGCATATATGTGGCTTTATCTGAATATTTAAAGGTCCTATGACGTGGACTTTTTAATTATTTTATAATGTTTCCTGAGGTGTACTTATATTGTTAGTATGATTGTTACATCATAAAATGTCATAATTTAGAAATAAAAGGCATTTTTCTATCCTGATTTCAGCTCTGGCTTGAATGCTCTGTTTGAAGGGGCGTGTCTGCTGTGAGACTTCAGTGTAAACGACCACTGCTGTGATTGGCTGACATATTTGCATTTGAAGTGCGTATTACATGTGGAACCCCTCTCGAATACTTTTACTACGTTTTTCTTTGTACTATTACAGCTGTCGAAAAAGTGTTGATTATAGCATTATTTTTACATCTTTTCCCATCACATGAAAGTCTGCAGTGATGAGCGTTGAGTACACAGACAGTCTGTTGATCGCGTGAATGCAGTGATCTCGTCATTGCAACGCTATTTCTCTCACAAAATGCTTTCACCACAACTAACAGCAAACACGACATCGATATGAATACAGTAAGAGCTTCGTTGTGCAGCATAACAGCGTCATTCATTATAACGGCAGTTTGGGCAAGTGTGCAGATACACTCGCGACGTGTGATTGACAGATCCGAAACATTATAAAGAGAGTGTTCTTTGATCGGTAGTCTGGCTTGATTCACTGATGCATAAACAGTATTAAACGATTTAGAAAGAAAGTCTGTGTGAACTTGAATGATTAGCTACACATCAGAAACCACTGATCACAGATCAGGCATTAATGAACACTGCTACTCACTGTTTGTGGCGGTGCTGTCGAATCCATATGGTAAAAGTCTGTTTGTAAAGCCTGTACTGACATTGCGACGGAATTAAATGTTAAAAATGAACTGAATCCATTTCTCCAAATTCTATGGGTCGGGCAAAGCAGAGAAAGGGGAGGTAACCTTTCCCCGTATGACGACATATTCCAGATTCTCAAAGGCAGAGCAGAACACCCAGGACTTGGTTTACACCCATCACAATTTCTAGCCACTGGGGGACCATAGACAGGCTAGGGGAACTCATGATAATGTTACAAAACCTCATAAAGTGAAATTTTCATGTCATGGGACCTTTAATATGTTTTTCTTGTTGGTACAGCCATGCACAAATTCATTAGTTCAGCATTTACAGTTTACAAAGCAAATTTGGAGTTGACATGTCAGTGTCACAACATTATTCAAATTACTGACAATAGCAACGTTTTTTTATTAGCTTTTTATAGCAACTGTCTTCATTAACAGACTGGGCGATTTATGAAGTAGGACATTATGTTGTGTAATATTTGGGGGAGCAGCATACATTTTGACAAGAAAATGTCATTCAAGTGTCGTACATGTAATGTGACTACTCATAAGCTTGAAGCACAAACATGAGCCCAGCCCTTTCCAATATGAAATAAAGAAGACTTTTGAATGATTTGTACATTAATAACCTCACGCATTCTGTCACTAATACTCTACATCTCCCCAAGTAACACTGAGGTGATTTTCATGTTGCTCAACTGTTTTATTCTTTAATAATTATATGCCATGCCAAGTCATGACCAATACTATTTACCTCGCTATAAAAGATATATTTTAAAAATTCATAAAAATTCATAAAATCAAATTGTTTTCAGCAAACACCACCAGATTCTTGTTCTAAATCTCCCCAAGTAGAATCAGGTGAAGTTTGCAGAAAACAATTTGTGTGCTGACCTCAGTTATATAATCCCATAGCGAGACCTAGTGGTCATAGTGAAATTGCATTTTAAATTAAGTTTGTCCTTCTTGAGTTACCGTAGTTGGTGTTGCATCGGAAGAAAATTCAACAGAACGCTGTATTTCCCTGCCATGCGGTTTCGTGTTACAAAGGCCTTGGAAATATATGTCTGTGAGTATTTAGTTTAATAAACATAAAATTTTAAACATTACACACAAAATACAACATTCCTCCGCCCAGGAGAGCAACCACCAAGAAAAGGTGTTAAAACCAATCCTCGCCCAGGACAACTGGAATCTGCTAGAGACTGGAAAATGCTGGCAGATGTTGGTCAACGGCTTTTTTTTCCACCCGAGATTGCCACCTCTAACCTTCGACCAGATATTGTCTTGTGGTCTGGATCAGCACGCCTTGTTCACCTGATCGAGTTAACGGTGCCATGGGAGGATGCTGTAGATGAGGCGTATGAGAGGAAGAAACTGCGGTATGCTGAACTAGCCACTGAAGCGGAACAGCGAGGATGGAGAGTCCAGGTTTACCCAGTGGAAGTGGGTTGTCGAGGATTTGTGGCACACTCTACAACCCGGTTTCTCAGAGATGTCGGATTCAGTGGCCAAGAGTTGCGTCGCACAGTGAAGAACTTATCTGAAGCAGCAGAGAGGAGCAGCAACTGGCTGTGGTTGAGACGGAAAGATTCTGCCTGGGGATCTCAAGCACAATAGAAAGAAACGCTGATGTACAGATAAGTAAGCTGGGCTGAGTTGAGTGGGGGACGGAGGGGGGTGATGCTGGGACGCCAGAATCACCGTTGAGCCTTCTTGAGGTGTCGTGGGCTAGTCGATGAAACACTGAGGATGGAAGGTGCCCACTTGAAGACCCCAGAGATGTACCCTACTTAGCTCAATCCAGACGGTTGTCATGCTGATGCACTAGGGAGGCCGCACTATCGTTGATCCCCGGAGCTAGCATCGCAGCCGTTGTGTGTGCTGATGCGCCAGGGAGGAGAAATAAGCTGATCCCTGGAGCCAGCATTACACTTCAGCCATTAACACCAGACAGAAGGATATCTACATCATCATATGGAAGGAAATGTAAATGGATGGAGACACATATGGATTACATTAGTTTACTGTAAAGCTACGTCTTAGTTGGTGCTTATCTTGGCGAGAGCCGGGTTCAAATCAGCATGAAGTTTTAACATCTACTCTCGTGTAATGGAAATCATGAAGATCTGGATACGTCCAGTGACTGCTGTGAATAGTACAGCTGGCAACAAGGGAAAGACCTTGTGACAGCCTGGAGAGACAGCTGACAGGAGGAAAGAGACCCCATTGGGGCTGGTAAGGGTTAGCTACCCTTATCGGCAGTATCCAGCTCTGTGTTTACAGGATGCTGGAGACACCCGCCCAAGGCTTCTAAGAAATTAAAAAGAAGAATACCCCTAGAGTCTGCGAGAGCGGGGGCGGAAGATGACTCAACGGTGGACAACATGGTTAACGACTTAGGAACGGAAATGGATATGAGTATGGAGAGTACTTCACAAAAGACTAGTTCAAGATCTGCAGTTAGCAAGGACATGGAACTCCAGGTTTGTGGCTGCGGCTGGAGTAAGGCGACAACGGTAAGGGGGTTGAAGATTCATCAAGGGAGAATGAAATGCTTGAGGGAGAAGGGACAAGGGCCTCGCATTGATCAGTACTTCTTACGAAGTCAGTCAAGTCAGTCGAATGAAATCCAGCGACAGGAAGCAAACCACAGTTCGTAGGATATCAGCACCCCTGTCATAGACGTGAGGAGGACTTGCATGGACACAGTTAGTGATGAACCTAATGATCCTTGTGAACCCGGTCAGACAAACCAGCATAAGAGAGAAAAGAACCTCAACAGGCACAGGCCTGGAGTTAAATGGCCAAGAGCTTGTGAGAAAACTGCATGGGACACAGTAAACACAGATCTCTGCTTTGCATTGGAAAGATTAAGTGGAACAGTTGAAAGGAAGCTGGATAAATTTGGGGACATCATCTACGCATATGGAAGTGAGAGGTTTGGAGTTGAAAAAAGGAAGGAAAAAGTACAAACTATTCCTGGAAAGTCCAGACGGCAGCAGGAGATTGAACGCTTAGTTAGAGAAAGGAGACTGCTGAGGAAGCAATGGAGAAGAGCAGAACAAAGTCAGAAGGAGGGACTCAATCTCTTACAAAGGGCCATAAAAGATAAGCTTACAACATTGCGCAGAGCTGAGCGCCTACGGAAACGCTACAAAAAGAAGGAGCGTGCGAGAGCTAACTTTTATAAAGACCCATTCAAATTTGTAAAGAAGTTATTCACCAGTGAGAAGAATGGCACACTAAAAGCATCCAAGGTTGAGCTGGAGAGATATTTGGAGGAAACACATACAGATTCAAAAAGGCAGGAGCCTATGTCAATTCCGTCAGACATCCCACCTATCAATCCACCTGAATACCAAATGGAGGACTGTGCACCTAGGTGGAAAGAAGTAGAGCAAGCTGTGAAAAAAACAAGGGCTTCATCATCTCCAGGGCCTAATGGAGTTCCGTACAGAGTGTACAAGAGTGCTTCAGGAGTTCTACGAATTCTGTGGAAATTGATGAAAGTGGCATGGGCAAAACAGGTTGTACCAAGAGCATGGCGCCGAGCAGGTGGAGTCTTTATACCTAAAGAAAAAGATTCTACAAGCATCAGTCAGTTTCGCCCTATTTCCCTATTAAACGTAGAAGGCAAGATTTTCTTCAGCATTATTGCTCAGAGATTGTCAACTTACCTATTAAAGAACGGCTTCATTGACACTTCAATACAAAAAGCGGGCATTCCAGGTTTCCCAGGATGCTTGGAACACATTAATGTGATTTGGCAACAAATTCAATCAGCCAAAAAGGAGCGGAAGGAGCTCCATGTGACATTCCTGGATTTGGCTAATGCATATGGTTCAGTGCCACATGAACTTCTTTGGGCAGCATTTGATTTTTTCAGTGTACCGACGACAATAACAAATTTAGTGAAAGCCTACTTTGGAGATTTGCAATTTAGTTTTTCAACTTCAGAATTCAGCACTACATGGCAATGCCTAGAGGTTGGAATAATGGCAGGATGCACCATTTCTCCACTGGCTTTTACCATGGCAATGGAAGTAATCATTAGGGCATCAAAATGGGTAGTAGGAGGAGAGCGCTTGGCTTCTGGAATGCGACTACCACCAATTCGAGCATACATGGATGACATGACAACCATGACTACAACAGTAGCCTGCACCAATCGATTATTGGGCAAATTAACCAGTAACATTGAATGGGCATGAATGCAATTCAAGCCCACTAAATCAAGGAGCATCTCTATAATTAAAGGCAAAGTAGTAGATAAAACATTCTTCATTAATGGTGAGGCAATACCAACAGTGTCTGAGAAGCCAGTGAAGAGTCTTGGGAGATGGTACGATGGGGATCTAAAGGACACAGTTTGTGTAGGAGAAGTTAGACAACAAACAGTGGAAGGGTTGAAGAGCATAGACAGCTGCGCTCTACCAGGCAAACTAAAACTCTGGTGCTTTCAGTTTGGTCTACTGCCGAGGTTGCTGTGGCCACTGACTGTGTACGAGGTTTCTTTGACAACAGTAGAGAAGATGGAAGCTTTAATTAGTTCATACATAAGGAAATGGTTGGGAGTTCCACGCTGCCTTAGCAGAGTGGGACTTTATGGTAAAGGAATACTGCAGCTACCAGTCTCTGCTCTAACCGAGGAGTTTAAGTGCGCCAAGGTCAGACTGGAAATTACATTAGTAGAGTCACGCGACAAATGCGTAAGGGAGGCAGCACCTGTGTTGAAAACTGGAAGAAAGTGGGTGGCAAAGAAAGCGGTGGAAGATGCAAAGGCTGCCCTTCGAATTGGTGATATCATGGGGCAAGTTCAGCATGGAAGAGGGGGTCTTGGTCTCAGTTCAGCTCCTCCCGCATGGCACAAGGCAGCCCCAGCTCAAAGGAGGAAGCTGGTAGTCAACGAGGTGCAAAGGCAGGAGGAGAGGATGAGGTGTATAAAGGCCATTTCCCAGGCCAAGCAGGGAGAATGGATGAGATGGGAGAGTGTAGAACAACGCAAGATTGGCTGGCAAGACCTATGGTCAATGGAACAGAGCAGGATCAGTTTCCTCATCAGGTCAACATATGATGTTCTCCCATCACCACAGAACCTAAACCTCTGGGTAGGAGAGGATCCCTCATGTCCTTTGTGTTCATCACCTGCAACATTAAGGCACATTTTGACAGGATGTAAGGTGGCTCTTAGCCAAGGACGGTTTACTTGGCGCCATGACCAGGTGCTGCGATGTTTGGCCTTAGCATTGGAAGACAAGCGTAACATGACCAATAAATTGCCACCTGTCCCATTAAAACATTACACACAAAATACAACATTCCTCCGCCCAGGAGAGCAACCACCAAGAAAAGGTGTTAAAACCAATCCTCGCCCAGGACAACTGGAATCTGCTAGAGACTGGAAAATGCTGGCAGATGTTGGTCAACGGCTTATTTTTCCACCCGAGATTGCCACCTCTAACCTTCGACCAGATATTGTCTTGTGGTCTGGATCAGCACGCCTTGTTCACCTGATCGAGTTAACGGTGCCATGGGAGGATGCTGTAGATGAGGCGTATGAGAGGAAGAAACTGCGGTATGCTGAACTAGCCACTGAAGCGGAACAGCGAGGATGGAGAGTCCAGGTTTACCCAGTGGAAGTGGGTTGTCGAGGATTTGTGGCACACTCTACAACCCGGTTTCTCAGAGATGTCGGATTCAGTGGCCAAGAGTTGCGTCGCACAGTGAAGAACTTATCTGAAGCAGCAGAGAGGAGCAGCAACTGGCTGTGGTTGAGACGGAAAGATTCTGCCTGGGGATCTCAAGCACAATAGAAAGAAACGCTGATGTACAGATAAGTAAGCTGGGCTGAGTTGAGTGGGGGACGGAGGGGGGTGATGCTGGGACGCCAGAATCACCGTTGAGCCTTCTTGAGGTGTCGTGGGCTAGTCGATGAAACACTGAGGATGGAAGGTGCCCACTTGAAGACCCCAGAGATGTACCCTACTTAGCTCAATCCAGACGGTTGTCATGCTGATGCACTAGGGAGGCCGCACTATCGTTGATCCCCGGAGCTAGCATCGCAGCCGTTGTGTGTGCTGATGCGCCAGGGAGGAGAAATAAGCTGATCCCTGGAGCCAGCATTACACTTCAGCCATTAACACCAGACAGAAGGATATCTACATCATCATATGGAAGGAAATGTAAATGGATGGAGACACATATGGATTACATTAGTTTACTGTAAAGCTACGTCTTAGTTGGTGCTTATCTTGGCGAGAGCCGGGTTCAAATCAGCATGAAGTTTTAACATCTACTCTCGTGTAATGGAAATCAATATTTTTGTTGTTAATAGAGTAAAATGCTATTTTAAGAAAGATGTGTGTAAATTGTGTTTCCAGTAATATAGTATTGAAGTGCTGATTGTAAGACCGTCTGTATGGAAGTGAACATGCTCAAATGTTATAATCTGAATGTAACAACTGAATTATGATGTAAAGACACATTATTTGACATTTTCTTTATTTGTATGTTCAGTTTTACAGTGCTTCCTTCAAGTAAATCAAACTCAATCAAAGTCTGGCATCTGAGTCTTTCTTGGAGGAACCTGTTAGCTATCTGCCAAGCTAGTCAGGCTCAAGTACTTCAGCACTCATCCTAGTAGGGGCAGAATAGTAAAAAGACACAGCTTCAGACGGCCGTCAGAACTCAACGGGAAATACAAGCTCCAGCTACCAGCAATCTTCAGCTTTCTAGCTTAAATGCAAGACAAGTAGTCACAATGTCCCAACCTGGTAATGAAGAAGACATAAGCGAACAATTAGAAACAAGATCATGTTGCTCCAGGTCCTCACGTTCAAGTCAGTTTTCATCAGCCAGTGGAATGGCCATCAGAGCACGTGCAAAGGCAGAAGCAGCACGGGCGCAACTGGCATTCGCTAATGCTGCGTTCACACCGGACGCGATTCGCGCGAATAATTAGCGCTAATCGCGCGAAGGTGGACGCTTGAACATTTTGAGTTCACTCGCGCGAATCGCGCGTGAAAAACGCGTGTGACAACTACACACCAGACGCGAATTCGCGTCATGGGCGGGGCTTCTGCTCTATATGAGCCTATATGAGCTTTTTTGTAAAAAATACTACTATTAATGTGCGACAAAACGTAGTTTAAAGACTTTTTCAGGCGATAATATAGTTGTTTAAAGCTCAAATCTGTGGTTAAGATTTGTGCCTATTTGAGTGCCTATTTGAGCATTTTATCTGGCGTTTTCGGAGTTGTGAGATCCAGGGGATCGGCGGCGCTCAGCGCTCGTGTACCCGGCGAGACCCGCCTTCCATCGGCTAGTCCTTCTCACATTTGCCGCTGGCTCTGGCTCTTTTTTTCTGCTCCTGTCTCGTTGTGAAATGGCTCACTTGGCTCACAATAACTCACAATAACTCATTTTCTTCCAAGCAAGATCCTTTTTATTCCTTTTATTCCTGTTCCTGTAGTGATAGGATGATGTATTGTACAGCTCCGGGTCTCCACATACGGCCACGATTATCTTGTCCTCCATTGTTGTTGGGATTTCTGCCTCCGCTTGTAAATGCGTCACTACTAGAGCAAGCTCGTGATTGGTTAACGCGGCGCGAAATATCCGCCAAAGTTCAGATTTTTCAACTTGAGCGATTCGCGCGAAATGCGCTATTCGCACGAATCACGCGTTCAAAACGCTCAATTCGAGTCATTCGCGCCGCCTCAATCGCGCGAATCGCGCCGCAGAATGCCATTTCGCGTCTCTGCATTGACTTAACATGTAAATCACTCGCGCGAATCGCGTCCGGTGTGAACGCCACATAAGAAAGAAGCAGAGATGATGAAAGAAGAAGCATACATTGTGGAAGAAGCAGCTAGAAAGAAAGCAGAGCTTAAAGCAAACTTACACACGCTGCAGCTAGAAAGAGCAGCTGCTGTCGCTGAAGCAGAGGTGTTGGAGGCAGCCGCTGATGAACAGCTTGGAGAGACAGACCGTAAAAGTTCTGTTAGGTTGTCGCTGCAGAACCTAGCTCAGTTTTCTAGTGAAAATGTAACCACTCCTGTCGTGCAGCACTCAGTCACCAATCCACTTCCAGACTTAAAGACACTTGATCTCTCATGCCCACCAGTGCAGCAGCAGAAAAAGGACTGGTGAGACAGCAAGACGCTATATGAGAAAGAGTAACGTACAGTCGAGTGAAATCAGTGACTATGAGTTTGGTGAGTTGCCTGCTCAGCATCCTGTAAAACAGAGCACTAACTGGAAGTCTGTTAACAATCCCCTTACTGCAAGCTCTTCAAGAGAACCCTACCACTACAGTGAACAGCCACATGGGGCAAGGTTCCAGCATAATGATTACCACTCCAATCGGTGGCAAGCAAACACTTCAACTTCAATGGACTTTGCAAAATATCTACTGCGACGTGAGATGGTAAGCTCAGGCTTATTAAAGTTTGATGATCATCCAGAGAACTACTGGGCTTGGAAGGCATCCTTTCTTAGTGCCACTGAAGATTTGAATCTCACACCTACAGAGGAGCTTGATTTGCTTTGTAAATGGCTGGGACCATCATCCTCCGAACAAGCTAGGAGAATCAGAGCAGTTCACATTCACAACGCCAAAGCTGGCCTTAGAATGGTATGGCAAAGATTAGAAGACATTTATGGTTCAGCTGAAGTAATAGAAAATGCCTTGCTTACAAAAGTGGAACATTTCCCAAAAATCTCAAGCCGAGACAACCTTAAACTGAGGGAACTGGGTGATACTCTGTTGGAACTTGAAGCAGCAAGAACTGATGGATACTTACCGGGGCTCGCCCATCTCAATACATCACGTGGAGTCAATCCAATTGTGCAGAAACTTCCATTATACCTGCAAGAGAAATGGATCACAACAGGAGCTCAGTATAAAGAACAAAATTGTGTGCCTTACCCTCCATTTTCAGTCTTTGTGAAGTTTGTCTGTGATCAGGCTAAAGTCCGTAACGATCCAAGTTTCGCTGATATCGCAGTTGGGAGTTCAACTGCTGTTAAAACAGAGAGATGTCCCCCATATAAGCCATATGTAAAACCTACAGTAGCTGCCAGGAGAACAGAAGTCTCCACAGATCCTAGAAATGCTTATTCAAAAGCTTCAGAGAATAAGGTAAATGATCCTGATAAGCAATGTCCTCTGCATAACAAACCCCATCCATTGAGGAAATGTCGAAGTTTCAGAGGTAAAACGTTAGAGGAGAGGAAAACTTACCTCAAAGACATGAACATCTGTTTCAGATGCTGTGCGTCATCCAGCCATTTTTCCAAAGACTGTGATAGACCTGTACAATGTAAAGAATGTTACAGCAATCAGCATTCCACTGCCTTACATCCAGGTCCAGCTCCTTGGAAAGTTAACAAACGTGCCTCGACTGAAGACCAAGGCGGGGAGCAACAAACAATTGTTTTCTTGTCCGTGACATCCAAATGCACTGAAATTTGTGGAAATGGTATGAGCTCAAGATCATGCTCCAAAATTTGTCTTGTCAGAGTATATCCAGCAGGAGAAAAGGAGAAGGCTATCAAAGCTTATGTTGTCCTTGACGAACAAAGCAACAGGTCTTTGGCCAAAACCCAGTTCTTTGATCATTTTGGCATTAAAGAAAAAGGAATGCCATACACATTGAAAACCTGCTCTGGAGTGATGGAAACAGTTGGCAGACGTGCAAGTAACTTTGTTGTGGAGTCATTTGATGGAAAAACCCAAATCTCCTTACCCACCTTAATTGAATGTGACATGCTTCCAGATGACAGGTCTGAGATACCATCACCAGAGATTGCTAGACACCATCCGCATCTCAAAGCTGTGGCAGACGAGATCCCAGTATTCGACCCCTGTGCAGCTATACTCTTGCTCCTTGGCCGAGACATACTGCGAGTGCATAAGGTTCTAGAACAACGCAGTGGACCTCACAACGCGCCATTTGCACAACGTCTAGATCTTGGTTGGGTGATTATTGGAGAGGTGTGTCTTGGAAGAACACACAAAACTGCTGATGTAAGTGTTTTCAGAACCAACATTCTGAGTAATGGTCGCTCATCCATCCTTTCACCATGTACTAGTAGCATATATGTGAAAGAGAAGTTTGACAACACAATGTTGCATTACAATCCTCGAAACAATGTTGCTACAGCTGTTTCTGATAAAGTGGAACTTGGAAGCAGTGTGTTCCAAAATACTTCCCATGATGACAAAATAGGAATGTTGATCGAGGACAGAGTGTTCCTTGACATTATGGACAGAGAGGTCTACATGGATGACTCAAATTCATGGGTAGCACCATTGCCCTTCAAACCAAATAGGCCTCGCCTACCTAATAACAGATGCCAAGCTGCGAAACGACTTGAATCTCTGCGACACATTCTGAAAAGAAAACCAGATATGAAAGAACACTTCTTCAAGTTCATGCAGACAATGTTTGACTATGATCAAGCTGAAATTGCACCCCCAGTGAAAACACAGCAGGAATGTTGGTACTTGCCCATATTTGGTGTTTACCATCCACAGAAGGGCCAGATACGTGTTGTATTCGATTCAAGTGCTAAAAATGAAGGTACCTCCCTCAACGATGTGTTACTGAGTGGGCCAGACTTGAACAACACACTGTTAGGTGTCCTCATCCGCTTTCGCAAGGAACCTGTGGCAGTCACAGCAGATATACAGCACATGTTCTATTGCTTCATTGTCCGTGAAGACCATAGAGACTTCCTCAGATTTCTTTGGTTTGAAGATAATGATCCAGACAAACAGATTGTGGAGTACCGCATGAAAGTGCATGTTTTTGGTAATAGTCCATCGCCTGCTGTGGCCATATATGGATTGCGAAGAGCTTTCTGCTGGGAGAGGACAAACATGACACAGAGGTAAAACAATTTGTGATGCGTAATTTCTATGTGGATGATGGACTTGCCTCATTTCCATCCAGTGAAGAAGCTATCACAGTGCTGAAACAGACAAAAGAAATACTAGCAGAATCAAACATCAGACTGCACAAGATCGCCTCTAACAGTAGAAAGGTTATGGAAGCTTTCTGTCATGAGGACTTGGCCAAAGATTTGCAAGACATTGAGTTACCATCAGATCCCTTACCTATGCAACGAAGCTTGGGACTCATATGGAATCTACAAACTGACACTTTCACCTATTACGTGTCAAGGGTAGAGAAGCCGTTTACCAGAAGAAGCATCCTCTCTGTGGTTAACAGTCTTTATGACCCTCTGGGTTTCTTGGCCCCTGTAACAGTCCAGGGCAAAGCTTTGGTCAGAGAACTAGCCAATGATCAATGTGATTGGGATTCTCTCATTCCAGCTGAAAGAGAAGATCAGTGGAGAACATGGCTTGATTCACTTTTGAAGCTTGAGCAGATACAGATTAAACGACCATACCTTCCTGTTGCTCTGTGCTCTACACAATACAGAGAACTCTGTATCTTTGCAGATGCATCCACCATGGCCATATCAGCTGTAGCTTACCTTAAGGCAGTCGACTCAGAGGGATGCAGCCACGTTGGTTTTCTCCTGGGTAAATCCAAGTTAGCCCCTCGTACTTCTCTGACTGTTCCACGTCTTGAACTTTGTTCTGCGGTTTTGGCTGTGGAATTGGCAAACTTGCTAACCACTGAACTGGACATTGAACTCCAAAGAGTGAAATTCTACACTGACAGTAGAATTGTCTTAGGTTACATTCACAACACAAGCAGAAGGTTTTATGTGTATGTTGCCAACAGAGTTGCTCAGATAAGGAGGTCTACTCACCCAGAACAGTGGCACTTCATCAGTACAGACCAAAATCCTGCTGATCATGGCACACGTCCCATATCCCCTGATCTGTTGAACCATACAAACTGGTTTACAGGCCCTGAGTTTTTGCACAAAGGTGACCTAAACGTTGACACATTCCAGGCAGAGACCTACAACCTTATTGAGCCAGAAACAGATGCAGAGGTACGGCCACATGTGTCAGCCTTAGTTACTAAAACCTCTGAAAAGAAGCTAGATTCACAGCGATTTACACATTTCTCCAGCTGGAAAATACTCACCAGAGCCATGGCTAGGCTTGTATGCAGGGCCAGATCTTGTTCTGGAAACCCTAACTCCCAAAACAGATGAGTTAACACAAGCAAGAGTTGTAGTGATCAAAACTGTTCAACAAGAAACATTTTCAGAGGAACTAAAGTGCCTGGTCAGAAATGAAGTCGTGCCCAAGAGCAGCATCTTAAGAAAGTTGAACCCCATTTTAGATGAAGATGGAGTAATACGAGTTGGAGGACGTTCATCATTAGCTGAAACATGTTGGGAAGAGAATCACCCCATCATCATTCCCAAAAACAATCACATCGCTACTCTATTCGTCAGACACTTTCACGAGCAAGTTGCACACTAGGGTAGACATTTCACAGAAGGTGCTCTCCGGTCAGCTGGACTATGGATAATTGGAAGCAAAAGACTAGTGTCAAGTGTCATACACCACTGTGTGATCTGTAGAAAGCTCAGGGGAAGGCTGGAGGAGCAAAAAATGTCCAACTTACCTTCTGATCGAGTTAACCCAGATCCTCCATTCACTAATGTCGGCGTTGATGTGTTTGGTCCATGGAACATCTACTCTCGACGAACCAGGGGAGGTCTTGCAGAGAGTAAGAGATGGGCAGTTATTTTCACATGTTTGGGAACGCGAGCCGTGCATTTTGAGGTGATTGAGTCCCTGTCGTCCTCAAGCTTTATAAACGCATTGAGAAGATTCATTGCTGTACGAGGGCCCGTCAGACTACTTAGGTCTGACCGTGGAACTAACTTTATTGGAGCCTGCAAAGAGCTCAAGATAACTGCAGAGGATCCAGAGTTGAAAGGCTATCTACAGGATCAAGGCTGTACTTGGGTCTTCAATTTTCCCCATTCTTCACACATGGGTGGAGTGTGGGAAAGGTTGATAGGGTTTGCACGGAGAATTTTAGATGGCTTACTTCTCAAGACAGATTCTACAAGGTTGTCACATGAGGTCCTAGTTACGCTAATGTCAGAAGTCATGGCCATAATGAACGCCAGGCCTCTGGTCCCTATCTCATCTGACCCTGACATGCCAAATGTTCTCTCTCCTGCGACACTTTTAACTCAAAAGTTGGAGACTGTGTCCGCACCAAAAGGAGAGTATGATCTTAAAGACCTTTACAACAAACAGTGGAGGCAAGTTCAAAGCCTTGCTGATTCCTTTTGGAAGCGTTGGCGTCAAGAATATTTAACAACACTTCAGCAAAGGAGAAAGTGGCAGGTAGACAAACCAAACCTGCAAGTCGGAGATGTTGTTCTTCTAAAAGATGCGTTACTCAAGAGGAATGAATGGCCTACAGGGGTTGTGGTAAATGCCATCCCTAGTCAAGATCTCAGAGTACGTAAAGTGGAGGTAAAAGTTATCAAACAAGGCACACCCAAAGTATATTCAAGACCAGTTTCGGAGGTGGTGTTGTTGTGCAAAGAGACAGTGGTATAGAACATACCAGACGGGGAGTGTGCTGACCTCAGTAATATAATCCCATAGCGACACCTAGTGGTCATAGTGAAATTGCATTTTAAATTAAGTTTGTCCTTCTTGAGTTACCGTAGTTGGTGTTGCATCGGAAGAAAATTCAACAGAACGCTGTATTTCCCTGCCATGCGGTTTCGTGTTACAAAGGCCTTGGAAATATATGTCTGTGAGTATTTAGTTTAATATTTTTGTTGTTAATAGAGTAAAATGCTATTTTAAGAAAGATGTGTGTAAATTGTGTTTCCAGTAATATAGTATTGAAGTGCTGATTGTAAGACCGTCTGTATGGAAGTGAACATGCTCAAATGTTATAATCTGAATGTAACAACTGAATTATGATGCAAAGACACATTATTTGACATTTTCTTTATTTGTATGTTCAGTTTTACAGTGCTTCCTTCAAGTAAATCAAACTCAATCAAAGTCTGGCATCTGAGTCTTTCTTGGAGGAACCTGTTAGCTATCTGCCAAGCTAGTTAGGCTCAAGTACTTCAGCACTCATCCTAGTAGGGGCAGAATAAATTTGATTTTATAAATTCTTTTAAATATGTCTACCGACACCAAGCACCCACACCTTTAGCCAACCACGTAACCTCATGTAGACACGCAATGCATTTTAAAGCGTAGATGGCGTGACCGCAGTAAGATAGTGTGGGTATTTGAACCAAGATTGCAATCTTTTTACAATTAATCGTGCCGCTCTAATTTGTATTATATTAATGTTTTCTTATTTCTTTTCTTCCTAAAACCAACACTGTAGACGCATTGATGTGGACATGTCTGCATTAAAGGTGCTGTATGAAAGTGTTTGACTGTACTAAAAATACCATAATATGCTTGCAGATTTAGGAAACATGCGAGTTCACATACTCGTCTATCTGAAAAACAATGCTATAGCCAGTCATTTTACTTTGAAATGTGCGTTCCACGTCAGAATGTCTGTGTTTGTTTTGGTCTGTGCAATAACGCAGGTTGCCAGTTTACCCAATAGTATTTTGACACCACAGGTTTCCAGTTTGCATAGCATAATTTCTGCCATGGAAACCAGCAAACAAACTGGGTCAGAGATCGCAGATTTTACCCGACCTAAAAAGCCTCGGCATCCATCCATAAAAATCGAATTTGGACTGCAGTACCCATTTCAAACACTAGCTGTCCTTCTTACATACAGCACCTTTAAGCATTTCAGTGGCCTCAAACAGAGCAGATTCAGTTCACAAACAATTGACAGTTATGATCTAAATATTTTCTGTTACAATAATTAATCCTAAAATTCAATATTAGTAACTTCCTTTTCGCCATTAGCCGCGCACTCAGAGAGGACCTTGGCTAGTTTTCAGTCAGACTTGTACATTTATTTCACTGGAGACTCGCTCTGAACGGATCATTGAATCAGTGAGTTACTGACTCGAGAACAGCTGCAATCCGATCAGTGCAATTCACAAATTAATTGTTTGATGTGATTTGCGAACCGATTTAACAGGATGATCGAGAAAAGAATCAGTTTGTGCACGAATCGGACAGCGCTTTTGTGTGTCTGAGCATGTGACGATTTCTTAATTTTAAAATAATGAGTAACAATATCTTTTATGAAATGTAGTGGAGTAAAAAGTCTGACCTTATGCTTTGGAATGTAGTGAGTTTAACAGATAGCCTACTTGAAACAAATTACTTTGTTACTGTCCACCACTGTTAAAAACTAGTGATGTGAGTTGATTCAAATAATTAACCACAATTAATCACAAAGTTTTGAAAGTGCTGAAATCTGAATCTCTATACTTTTGTATCTGTCAGAATACATTAAGTTCAATACAAAATGTACTAAAATACTAAACTATGAAACACTGAAAAAAACCAAACTAAAACAATCACAATATGAAAACTATCTAAACAAAATCAGAAGCTTCAGGATATCTAGTTTTGTGTTTCATAGAAGAAATAAAGGCATGAAGGTTTGGAAAGACATAACAGTGAGTAAATGATGACAAAATGTCATTCTTTTCATTCCCTTTAACGTCTGTGAGCTTGATTTCCTGAAGGCCAGTTTAAAGAGTGCTCTGCTTTTGAGTCACAAACTAGATTCATTTTTGAACATGATAATCGACCTGCAACCCCTTTTTAGGCTTGTGATCTACCAGTTATGAGCTCAACATCCAATGAAGAGGTTATTAAAGAGTTCAGAAGAAGACGCGTGTCTATCTGTGTAGAAACCATCAGTGAGGGAAACATCTAACAGCAGAGAATAAAGCATCACTTGCCTCTCATTACTGATGTCAACGAATGATACTGCATGACTGAAGACAATCCACCTGATTCTGGACAGCAATACCTGCACAATTCAGCATTTGCAGCCTTCATGACAGAAACACTGTGGCATTTTAACTCTTCCTCTTGTTAGTGTCATCATTTCTTTGCAACGTATTTTTTTCTTCATGATATTTTCGTCAACAGTATGTTTGAATTAAAAACGTTTAATTAATGTTATCATTCATATTCTTTGTCACGTCTTATCGTTGAAATAAAATACAAAACTGTTGGTTGAAGGCTTATTTTGAATCACCCCTCGTTCACTATTGACCCTTTTCACATTTTCAGGTTGGGTAACCATAGTTGGGTAAACTTCTATAGCGGTGAATGAGAGACTACATAAAATATATATATATTTTGTGTTCCAATTTGCTCAAATAGCAAACGAAAAAAATCCACAATAGTGTTTTCATAACTTTCAAAAAAAGGAAGAAATAGAGAGAGATTGATAACAGCAATCAGAAGAGAGAAATATGTCCATTTTAACGTCACTTCCATCCGCTGTGTTAGAAACACCCTCACAGCAGTGTTAAATAGTTTTTTGTAATTTGATGCAAATGTAATATAAAATGTAAAATATATATTTTTAAAAAAATTATATTTGCAGAGTTTACGATGCTGATGACCATTAAAAAGGGTCCATTCCCTACATTACTCCACTAATATAGTTCACCTGAAGGAGTGCATGAAAACGAGCGAGTGATTTTGGACACTGAGTGCGCTGGAAGGGCTGCCGCTTTTGCATAATCTGTGCTTGCTGTTCAATAATAATTTGAAATGTAGCAAACTGGCAGCTCCAGTAGTAATGAAAAGGTGCATCTTGAATGGAAACTAGCAATTAAACAATTTAATAATCAATAAAAAAGGGATTTATACCTGTCTGTGTGATATTACGATGTACCCACATTGGACCAGCGGTTTGGAAAATGGAAGGATTCAGGGACAGGTGCCATCTTTTGGAGAGACATGGGAATTCCTTTCGGCGTGACCGTCACAGTGCATTATGGGTATTCTCTAGCTATTGAGGGTATATCGATTATATACTTGTCATTGCAGTGCACTGTGGGATTAAAAAAGAAAAAAAAACATTTTACGTGTATTGCAACATATGCACCTGAACACAAATATTTAAGTCGTTTGAAAGAAATAATGCAAATTGTTGGCTTCAATAAAACAATATATTAAAACTTTGTAGCTCACAGCAGGTCAGATTTTAAACTGTATGTTTTTTTAACTGTCGGAGATTTATAACATAAATCATTTTGGCCTTTTGCTTTTCTTTATTATCATTTTGCATTTAAACTGTGTGCAGGCAGGCTTATTAAAAAGGAAAAGGCAATTAAAACAAATATAATGAGCATATCTAAAATATGTAGGCTATGCTATGTTTCTAATATATATATAGATATAGATTACACAGCAGAGCCAACGCTACATACACACACAGAAGAGCAATATATATATATATATATATGATAAAGGTAATATAGTACATGTAACATAGAGCTCATGCTGCTCTGATAGACTTACTGCTGATATCAAGGGTTGTTTACATTTAAATGAGCCTCATCATTCTATGTCAGTTGAATAATATCGAGTTGATATTTGAAATCAACACAACTGTTTCTGAAGCCTTGAAGCCTGATCACACGTGCTACAAACTCTTTACAACTCTACAATTTGGTAAGTTTTATCAGTTTGTCCAGTTTGGAAAGTGTTTCTACAGTCATCATCATGGAGCAGCGTCGCCAGAGAAGAACCAGGGCTCTTCCCAAACGCTTGACGGGATTCTTGGTGGAGGGCGTCTCTTCCGGTCCAGACTCCTGTGAGCTTTCTCAGCTGGCAGCTGTAATCAGGTTAGATCACTCTTACAGCTGTATCTCTGAGAAAGCTCAAAGTCCCACAGGTTTGGAAGAGCGCTACGTGAAGAACGCTGCTGTCCTTCCTGACATCCGTCCACGTCCAGCAGCCTGGGTCTCTTCAGTGGACGTGTGTCAGCAGGAAGAGCCTGTCTCCATCCACGGCTACAGCGTGGAGGAATACCAGGACATCTACCGCTCTGTGGTGGAGCCCATGCTGAAGACACGCAGTGGACAGCGCCGTCGCTACAGTCTTAAACTGGGACTGAAGATCAAGCAGCGGCTGTGGGAGGCACTCAACTGCCCTTCAGTGGTGGAGACGGAGCAGCCTGATGGACACGTCCTGATCGCTGAGAGCTCCTCCACAACCAGCAGAAGCGTCGCTCCTCGAATCCATGTGGACATCAGTGAAGAGCCCCAGCCTGAGGAACCCCGAAGAAAGAAGCCCAGACACTGAGTCATCACAGCGTCACCTGGAGTATCCCCCAGCGGGACCAACCTATGTAAATACTGTATATAGTTATAGAGTAAGCTTATAGCTCTATGAGTAAGTTTTATTTTGTAGAGCCAATTTTATTTTTATAGAGTAAGTTTTATTTTCTCGAGTAAGTCTTTTGCACATTGTTGTCTGGTTGTTAGGATGTTTCTGGTGATTGTCAATGCGCCGATATGTGGTTTCTAGGTTGTTTGAAGTGGTTTTTAGCGCTTTGCGTCGTGGTTGTTGGGATGTTTTGTGTGGTTTCTTGATTGTTGACATGCGGTTGCCAAAGTTTTCTGTGCGGTTGTTAGCGTGTTGCTTTGCGGTTGCTGGACTCCTCTGAGTGGTTTTTCATGCATTGGTACGTGGTTGTCAGGATGTTCCGAGTGGTTGGTTAGGTTAGGGTAGGTTAGGTTAGGGTCTCTCACACGGTTTGCAGCTTGCCGTGCTGTGAGGGCTTGTGTGCATCAGTGATGCTGAGAGCTACGCCACTGGTACTTCACAACTTCTGGTAGGGTCACCCATAGTGGACAGGTCTCAGCTGAGATGCCAGACGAAGACAAACCACCTGATTCTGCACAGCAGAAGATTGACCTGGTCTTTCTGGAAGAAGATCACTGTCTTGACACAACAACAACAACAACAACAACATCAGAATTACCTGAGGCTTGTACCATGATGGTAGTTTAACAAACTCAGGGTTACAGGATTAGTTTCGAGTTGACAAAACCAAACCAATCTATTCAGGCTTTGTTGGTCCCATGATACTGATCATCCAATTTCTCTGTCAACTCAGGCTTTGATCCTGAGTTTAGGAGTTTAGCTGTGACATCAGCAGTGAACAGCCAATCACATGCTGTGGATCAAGGAAACTGAGATTCACTTCTCACGAGAGAAACAGCGAGATTCATTTCTCTCTTCTGCAGAATATGACATGATTGAAAAATACTAAGAATTTAAACTAGTTTACACAGGAAGAAGAAAAGAGCTGTAGTAAGAAAAATCTTACTACGTCAATGCAAGTAAAAGTTATTAAGTTAGTTTAGTTGATATATAGAGAGAATTTAACATTTAAGCTCACATGTAGTAATTTGTATAGCTTTTTTTAATTGATTTTAAAGCTTATTTGTATGACCTTTATATAGGCTATTTTTATTAATTTTAACCAAGTGCCTATTAATGATTGATTAACTAAAATTATACATGTGTAATTGATTAAGGGTATAATAATTACATAAATGATAAATAAACTAACATTTTTATTATTATAAATAAGCATTGTTAAAAGCCAGACGCTTAAGTCTTTAAAAAACATTTGCTATGTCGTGACCTTTAATTTGGAGTAGAAAAAGGGGGAGTGACTTTATTACATCAGAGGTGTGTCACTTTGCTCACAGCTGATTGGTCCAATTTCAGTTTGAGCTCTCTTATCCAGAACATAACCTGCCCTGGAGCAGGTTAGCCGTGGAGAGTAAGTTACTATGGAGATGAACACGGCTAAAAGCCAAACCTCTTTAATGGTGCCAAAAACCCAGGATTGGCACAAACTAAGCTTAAACATATCTGGTTAGCCAGCTAAACCGGCTTCATGGTATAGGCCCATGAATGGAAGAAAATTCAACCTGATTATGTGTGGAAGTCAACGATGGATTGATGGAAGCAACCGATCGAACAGAACGAGGTAACACAAGTTGGTTTGATATTAGCAAAGGCTAATTCTTTCTTTCTTCAGCATTTCTGTAACAGCGTTCAACCAATCAAATCTGAGGACCACTAATTACATTACAATTTCTTAAATTCTTGCATACTTGTGATAAATATGAAATAATTCACTTCAGAATTCAGGCACGATCGCATAAATACAGGCGAGCAGAGAAAATTATTAAAATACAATTAATAACAGGTAAACACTATCACGGTAATCTGAACTTCATAAACTGTTCTTCATACATCAATAATCAAAATGTACGTTAAAAACCAGAGGTGGACAAAGTACTTAAAGTTCAGAAACGTATAAAACATTACTCCAGTAAAAGTATTTAGTACTCCTTTTCAATTTTACTTGAGCGAAAGTACAGAAGTACTTGATTTTTAATGATAATTATTTTGTCATTTTATACAGGCTTATATAATTTAATTTAATTTCATATTATATATATTTCTATAATCCTTTTTCTCAAAATAATTATGAATGATTATGAATTGTCAGATAGCCAGCACTAGTCAGTACGGAAGATTAGTGGATGCAGAAACATAATATGTAATGTGCGTTGACTAACAATATAAAAACAGACGCTAAATGCATAACATTTGCTATAGCAGCGGGGAAGATGAACGGGCATGTGTTATTTTAATCTGTGTTAGAGATGCTCGATTTTGGATAAAATGAGAATCACGATTTTCTTTTTCAAATAGAGATCATGATTCTCCCACAATTCTGAACGAGATGTTCACCCCTCCGCGTCCAGACTGCAAATGAATGTGGGAAGTTTAGCCACCGCTGGCTGATCCCGCCCTGGCTTACATTCAGGGCGGGATGTAAATGTAAAAACAATTAACCTGAATTTGGGCCAGACTAGTTACCATCATTTTCTCACATTGCCATTGACAGTATTTTCTAAAGTCTCTTTTTGGTCCATTTAGATTGTTAATGCAGATTTCATACAAATTTTTTTTTTAAATATTATGGTTAAAAATGTTTAAAAAAGACCAAAAACCAAACTTAAGAAAAAAAATTAAAATAAAAAATTAAATAAAAAAATAAAAAAAATAAAAAAATTAGTAACTCCGCCAGAGTGTCTCTTTTGGGTCACTTTTGCCGGTCCCAAGCCCGGATAAAGGAGGAGGGTTGAAATTGTAACATTAAAAAAAGAAAAGAAAGTTAATTTGTAGTTTTAAACATATTTAGGGTGTTTTTAGTCACTCTTTGTGTCTCTCACGACGTTACTCCTCTCTCGTACAGCGTCCATAGACTTGATAGACTAGTTTGTTTAGGCTAGAATATAAACATGAAATGCGCAGAGTCTAATGTCAAGCGTTAATTTACCGCAGTGCCACGTTTAACAAACATTTGTCAAGAGCTGTTTGGCATCAATGACACGGGTTTAGATAAAGTTTAGAAATTCAATTCAATTGAATTCAAATTTATTTGTATAGCGCTTTTCACAATACATATCGTTTCAAAGCAGCTTCACAGAAAATGCATCTACATTACAATTTAAATTGATTTGTACATGTTATGCATTTCAGAAATGCACATATACAAAGCACACAGATTAGCTAACTATCTATTATTAATCAATATAATAACTATGGCACAGAAATAAGAATACATGTTGTTAATGAATAGGGTATATATAAATCCGTCAGTTTTCGGTTGTCTTGCATATATGTGGCTTTATCTGAATATTTAAAGGTCCTATGACGTGGACTTTTTAATTATTTTATAATGTTTCCTGAGGTGTACTTATATTGTTAGTATGATTGTTACATCATAAAATGTCATAATTTAGAAATAAAAGGCATTTTTCTATCCTGATTTCAGCTCTGGCTTGAATGCTCTGTTTGAAGGGGCGTGTCTGCTGTGAGACTTCAGTGTAAACGACCACTGCTGTGATTGGCTGACATATTTGCATTTGAAGTGCGTATTACATGTGGAACCCCTCTCGAATACTTTTACTACGTTTTTCTTTTTACTATTACAGCTGTCGAAAAAGTGTTGATTATAGCATTATTTTTACATCTTTTCCCATCACATGAAAGTCTGCAGTGATGAGCGTTGAGTACACAGACAGTCTGTTGATCGCGTGAATGCAGTGATCTCGTCATTGCAACGCTATTTCTCTCACAAAATGCTTTCACCACAACTAACAGCAAACACGACATCGATATGAATACAGTAAGAGCTTCGTTGTGCAGCATAACAGCGTCATTCATTATAACGGCAGTTTGGGCAAGTGTGCAGATACACTCGCGACGTGTGATTGACAGATCCGAACATTATAAAGAGAGTGTTCTTTGATCGGTAGTCTGGCTTGATTCACTGATGCATAAACAGTATTAAACAATTTAGAAAGAAGGTCTGTGTGAACTTGAATGATTAGCTACACATCAGAAACCACTGATCACAGATCAGGCATTAATGAACACTGTTACTCATTGTTTGTGGCGGTGCTGTCGAATCCATGTGGTAAAAGTCTGTTTGTAAAGCCTGTACTGACATTGCGACTGAATTAAATGTAAAAAATGAACTGAATCCATTTCTCCAAATTCTATGGGTCGGGCAAAGCAGAGAAAGGGGAGGTAACCTTTCCCCGTATGACGACATATTCCAGATTCTCAAAGGCAGAGCAGAACACCCAGGACTTGGTTTACACCCATCACAATTTCTAGCCACTGGGGGACCATAGACAGGCTAGGGGAACTCATGATAATGTTACAAAACCTCATAAAGTGAAATTTTCATGTCATGGGACCTTTAATACGTTTTTCTTGTTGGTACAGCCATGCACAAATTCATTAGTTCAGCATTTACAGTTTACAAAGCAAATTTGGAGTTGACATGTCAGTGTCACAACATTATTCAAATTACTGACAATAGCAACGTTTTTTTATTAGCTTTTTATAGCAACTGTCTTCATTAACAGACTGGGCGATTTATGAAGTAGGACATTATGTTGTGTAATATTTGGGGGAGCAGCATACATTTTGACAAGAAAATGTCATTCAAGTGTCGTACATGTAATGTGACTACTCATAAGCTTGAAGCACAAACATGAGCCCAGCCCTTTCCAATATGAAATAAAGAAGACTTTTGAATGATTTGTACATTAATAACCTCACGCATTCTGTCACTAATACTCTACATCTCCCCAAGTAACACTGAGGTGATTTTCATGTTGCTCAACTGTTTTATTCTTTAATAATTATATGCCATGCCAAGTCATGACCAATACTATTTACCTCGCTATTAAAGATATATTTTAAAAATTCATAAAATCTTGTTCTAAATCTCCCCAAGTAGAATCAGATGTAGTTTGCAGAAAACAATTTGATTTTATAAATTTTTTATGAATTTTTTTAAGTATGTCTACCGACACCAAGCACCCACACCTTTAGCCAACCACGTAACCTCATGTAGACACGCAATGCATTTTAAAGCGTAGATGGCGTGACCGCAGTAAGATAGCGTGGGTATTTGAACCAAGATTGCAATCTTTTTACAATTAATCGTGCCGCTCTAATTTGTATTATATTAATGTTTTCTTATTTCTTTTCTTCCTAAAACCGACACTGTAGACGCATTGATGTGGACGTGTCTGCATTAAAGGTGCTGTATGAAAGTGTTTGACTGTACTAAAAATACCATAATATGCTTGCAGATATTTAGGAAACATGCGAGTTCACATACTCGTCTATCTGAAAAACAATGCTATAGCCAGTCATTTTACTTTGAAATGTGCGTTCCACGTCAGAATGTCTGTGTTTGTTTTGGTCTGTGCAATAACGCAGGTTGCCAGTTTACCCAATAGTATTTTGACACCACAGGTTTCCAGTTTGCATAGCATAATTTCTGCCATGGAAACCAGCAAACAAACTGGGTCAGAGATCGCAGATTTTACCCGACCTAAAAAGCCTCGGCATCCATCCATAAAAATCGAATTTGGACTGCAGTACCCATTTCAAACACTAGCTGTCCTTCTTACATACAGCACCTTTAAGCATTTCAGTGGCCTCAAACAGAGCAGATTCAGTTCACAAACAATTGACAGTTGTGAACTAAATATTTTCTGTCACAATAATTCATCCTAAAATTCAATATTAGTAACTTCCTTTTCGCCATTAGCCGCGCACTCAGAGAGGACCTTGGCTAGTTTTCAGTCAGACTTGTACATTTATTTCACTGGAGACTCGCTCTGAACGGATCATTGAATCAGTGAGTTACTGACTCGAGAACAGCTGCAATCCAATCAGTCCAATTCACGGATGAATTGTTTGATGTGATTTGCGAACCGATTTAACAGGATGATCGAGAAAAGAATCAGTTTGTGCACGAATCGGACCACGCTTTTGTGTGTCTGAGCATGTGACGATTTCTTAATTTTAAAATAATGAGTAACAATATCTTTTATGAAATGTAGTGGAGTAAAAAGTCTGACCTTATGCTTTGGAATGTAGTGAGTTTAACAGATAGCCTACTTGAAACAAATTACTTTGTTACTGTCCACCACTGTTAAAAACTAGTGATGTGAGTTGATTCAAATAATTAACCACAATTAATCACAAAGTTTTGAAAGTGCTGAAATCTGAATCTCTATACTTTTGTATCTGTCAGAATACATTAAGTTCAATACAAAATGTACTAAAATACTAAACTATGAAACACTGAAAAAAACCAAACTAAAACAATCACAATATGAAAACTATCTAAACAAAATCAGAAGCTTCAGGATATCTAGTTTTGTGTTTCATAGAAGAAATAAAGGCATGAAGGTTTGGAAAGACATAACAGTGAGTAAATGATGACAAAATGTCATTCTTTTCATTCCCTTTAACGTCTGTGAGCTTGATTTCCTGAAGGCCAGTTTAAAGAGTGCTCTGCTTTTGATTCACAAACTCGATTCATTTTTGAACATGATAATCGACCTGCAACCCCTTTTTAGGCTTGTGATCTACCAGTTATGAGCTCAACATCCAATGAAGAGGTTATTAAAGAGTTCAGAAGAAGACGCGTGTCTATCTGTGTAGAAACCATCAGTGAGGGAAACATCTAACAGCAGAGAATAAAGCATCACTTGCCTCTCATTACTGATGTCAACGAATGCTACTGCATGACTGAAGACAATCCACCTGATTCTGGACAGCAATACCTGCACAATTCAGCATTTGCAGCCTTCATGACAGAAACACTGTGACATTTTAACTCTTCCTCTTGTTAGTGTCATCATTTCTTTGCAACGTATTTTTTTCTTCATGATATTTTCGTCAACAGTATGTTTGAATTAAAAACGTTTAATTAATGTTATCATTCATATTCTTTGTCACGTCTTATCGTTGAAATAAAATACAAAACTGTTGGTTGAAGGCTTATTTTTAATCACCCCTCGTTCACTATTGACCCTTTTCACATTTTCAGGTTGGGTAACCATAGTTGGGTAAACTTCTATAGCGGTGAATGAGAGACTACATAAAATATATATATATTTTGTGTTCCAATTTGCTCAAATAGCAAACGAAAAAAATCCACAATAGTGTTTTCATAACTTTCAAAAAAAGGAAGAAATAGAGAGAGATTGATAACAGCAATCAGAAGAGAGAAATATGTCCATTTTAACGTCACTTCCATCCGCTGTGTTAGAAACACCCTCACAGCAGTGTTAAATAGTTTTTTGTAATTTGATGCAAATGTAATATAAAATGTAAAATATATATTTTTAAAAAAAATTATATTTGCAGAGTTTACGATGCTGATGACCATTAAAAAGGGTCCATTCCCTACATTACTCCACTAATATAGTTCACCTGAAGGAGTGCATGAAAACGAGCGAGTGATTTTGGACACTGAGTGCGCTGGAAGGGCTGCCGCTTTTGCATAATCTGTGCTTGCTGTTCAATAATAATTTGAAATGTAGCAAACTGGCAGCTCCAGTAGTAATGAAAAGGTGCATCTTGAATGGAAACTAGCAATTAAACAATTTAATAATCAATAAAAAAGGGATTTATACCTGTCTGTGTGATATTACGATGTACCCACATTGGACCAGCGGTTTGGAAAATGGAAGGATGATTCAGGGACAGGTGCCATCTTTTGGAGAGACATGGGAATTCCTTTCGGCGTGACCGTCACCGTGCATTATGGGTATTCTCTAGCTATTGAGGGTATATCGATTATATACTTGTCATTGCAGTGCACTGTGGGATTAAAAAAGAAAAAAAAAAACATATTTTACGTGTATTGCAACATATGCACCTGAACACAAATATTTAAGTCGTTTGAAAGAAATAATGCAAATTGTTGGCTTCAATAAAACAATATATTAAAACTTTGTAGCTCACAGCAGGTCAGATTTTAAACTGTATGTTTTTTTAACTGTCGGAGATTTATAACATAAATCATTTTGGCCTTTTGCTTTTCTTTATTATCATTTTGCATTTAAACTGTGTGCAGGCAGGCTTATTAAAAAGGAAAAGGCAATTAAAACAAATATAATGAGCATATCTAAAATATGTAGGCTATGCTATGTTTCTAATATATATATAGATATAGATTACACAGCAGAGCCAACGCTACATACACACACAGAAGAGCAATATATATATATATATATATGATAAAGGTAATATAGTACATGTAACATAGAGCTCATGCTGCTCTGATAGACTTACTGCTGATATCAAGGGTTGTTTACATTTAAATGAGCCTCATCATTCTATGTCAGTTGAATAATATCGAGTTGATATTTGAAATCAACACAACTGTTTCTGAAGCCTTGAAGCCTGATCACACGTGCTACAAACTCTTTACAACTCTACAATTTGGTAAGTTTTATCAGTTTGTCCAGTTTGGAAAGTGTTTCTACAGTCATCATCATGGAGCAGCGTCGCCAGAGAAGAACCAGGGCTCTTCCCAAACGCTTGACGGGATTCTTGGTGGAGGGCGTCTCTTCCGGTCCAGACTCCTGTGAGCTTTCTCAGCTGGCAGCTGTAATCAGGTTAGATCACTCTTACAGCTGTATCTCTGAGAAAGCTCAAAGTCCCACAGGTTTGGAAGAGCGCTACGTGAAGAACGCTGCTGTCCTTCCTGACATCTGTCCACGTCCAGCAGCCTGGGTCTCTTCAGTGGACGTGTGTCAGCAGGAAGAGCCTGTCTCCATCCACGGCTACAGCGTGGAGGAATACCAGGACATCTACCGCTCTGTGGTGGAGCCCATGCTGAAGACACGCAGTGGACAGCGCCGTCGCTACAGTCTTAAACTGGGACTGAAGATCAAGCAGCGGCTGTGGGAGGCACTCAACTGCCCTTCAGTGGTGGAGACGGAGCAGCCTGATGGACACGTCCTGATCGCTGAGAGCTCCTCCACAACCAGCAGAAGCGTCGCTCCTCGAATCCATGTGGACATCAGTGAAGAGCCCCAGCCTGAGGAACCCCGAAGAAAGAAGCCCAGACACTGAGTCATCACAGCGTCACCTGGAGTATCCCCCAGCGGGACCAACCTATGTAAATACTGTATATAGTTATAGAGTAAGCTTATAGCTCTATGAGTAAGTTTTATTTTGTAGAGCCAATTTTATTTTTATAGAGTAAGTTTTATTTTCTCGAGTAAGTCTTTTGCACATTGTTGTCTGGTTGTTAGGATGTTTCTGGTGATTGTCAATGCGCCGATATGCGGTTTCTAGGTTGTTTGAAGTGGTTTTTAGCGCTTTGCGTCGTGGTTGTTGGGATGTTTTGTGTGGTTTCTTGATTGTTGACATGCGGTTGCCAAAGTTTTCTGTGCGGTTGTTAGCGTGTTGCTTTGCGGTTGCTGGACTCCTCTGAGTGGTTTTTCATGCATTGGTACGTGGTTGTCAGGATGTTCCGAGTGGTTGGTTAGGTTAGGGTAGGTTAGGTTAGGGTCTCTCACACGGTTTGCAGCTTGCCGTGCTGTGAGGGCTTGTGTGCATCAGTGATGCTGAGAGCTACGCCACTGGTACTTCACAACTTCTGGTAGGGTCACCCATAGTGGACAGGTCTCAGCTGAGATGCCAGACGAAGACAAACCACCTGATTCTGGACAGCAGAAGATTGACCTGGTCTTTCTGGAAGAAGATCACTGTCTTGACACAACAACAACAACAACAACAACAACAACATCAGAATTACCTGAGGCTTGTACCATGATGGTAGTTTAACAAACTCAGGGTTACAGGATTAGTTTCGAGTTGACAAAACCAAACCAATCTATTCAGGCTTTGTTGGTCCCATGATACTGATCATCCAATTTCTCTGTCAACTCAGGCTTTGATCCTGAGTTTAGGAGTTTAGCTGTGACATCAGCAGTGAACAGCCAATCACATGCTGTGGATCAAGGAAACTGAGATTCACTTCTCACGAGAGAAACAGCGAGATTCATTTCTCTCTTCTGCAGAATATGACATGATTGAAAAATACTAAGAATTTAAACTAGTTTACACAGGAAGAAGAAAAGAGCTGTAGTAAGAAAAATCTTACTACGTCAATGCAAGTAAAAGTTATTAAGTTAGTTTAGTTGATATATAGAGAGAATTTAACATTTAAGCTCACATGTAGTAATTTGTATAGCTTTTTTTAATTGATTTTAAAGCTTATTTGTATGACCTTTATATAGGCTATTTTTATTAATTTTAACCAAGTGCCTATTAATGATTGATTAACTAAAATTATACATGTGTAATTGATTAAGGGTATAATAATTACATAAATGATAAATAAACTAACATTTTTATTATTATAAATAAGCATTGTTAAAAGCCAGACGCTTAAGTCTTTAAAAAACATTTGCTATGTCGTGACCTTTAATTTGGAGTAGAAAAAGGGGGAGTGACTTTATTACATCAGAGGTGTGTCACTTTGCTCACAGCTGATTGGTCCAATTTCAGTTTGAGCTCTCTTATCCAGAACATAACCTGCCCTGGAGCAGGTTAGCCGTGGAGAGTAAGTTACTATGGAGATGAACACGGCTAAAAGCCAAACCTCTTTAATGGTGCCAAAAACCCAGGATTGGCACAAACTAAGCTTAAACATATCTGGTTAGCCAGCTAAACCGGCTTCATGGTATAGGCCCATGAATGGAAGAAAATTCAACCTGATTATGTGTGGAAGTCAACGATGGATTGATGGAAGCAACCGATCGAACAGAACGAGGTAACACAAGTTGGTTTGATATTAGCAAAGGCTTCTTTCTTTCTTCAGCATTTCTGTAACAGCGTTCAACCAATCAAATCTGAGGACCACTAATTACATTACAATTTCTTAAATTCTTGCATACTTGTGATAAATATGAAATAATTCACTTCAAAATTCAGGCACGATCGCATAAATACAGGCGAGCAGAGAAAATTATTAAAATACAATTAATAACAGGTAAACACTATCACGGTAATCTGAACTTCATAAACTGTTCTTCATACATCAATAATCAAAATGTACGTTAAAAACCAGAGGTGGACAAAGTACTTAAAGTTCAGAAACGTATAAAACATTACTCCAGTAAAAGTATTTAGTACTCCTTTTCAATTTTACTTGAGCGAAAGTACAGAAGTACTTGATTTTTAATGATAATTATTTTGTCATTTTATACAGGCTTATATAATTTAATTTAATTTCATATTATATATATTTCTATAATCCTTTTTCTCAAAATAATTATGAATGATTATGAATTGTCAGAATTGCCAGCACTAGTCAGTACGGAAGATTAGTGGATGCAGAAACATAATATGTAATGTGCGTTGACTAACAATATAAAAACAGACGCTAAATGCATAACATTTGCTATAGCAGCGGGGAAGATGAACGGGCATGTGTTATTTTAATCTGTGTTAGAGATGCTCGATTTTGGATAAAATGAGAATCACGATTTTTTTTCCAATTAGAGATCATGATTCTCCCACAATTCTGAACGAGATGTTCACCCCTCCGCGTCCAGACTGCAAATGAATGTGGGAAGTTTAGCCACCGCTGGCTGATCCCGCCCTGGCTTACATTCAGGGCGGGATGTAAATGTAAAAACAATTAACCTGAATTTGGGCCAGACTAGTTACCATCATTTTCTCACATTGCCATTGACAGTATTTTCTAAAGTCTCTTTTTGGTCCATTTAGATTGTTAATGCAGATTTCATACAAAAAAAAATGTTAAAATATTATGGTTAAAATTTTTTAAAAAAGACCAAAAACCAAACTTAAGAAAAAAAATTAAAATTAAACATTAAAAAATAAAAAAAATAAAATAAAAAAATTAGTAACTCCGCCAGAGTGTCTCTTTTGGGTCACTTTTGCCGGTCCCAAGCCCGGATAAAGGAGGAGGGTTGAAATTGTAACATTAAAAAAAGAAAAGAAAGTTCATTTGTAGTTTTAAACATATTTAGGGTGTTTTTAGTCACTCTTTGTGTCTCTCACGACGTTACTCCTCTCTCGTACAGCGTCCATAGACTTGATAGACTAGTTTGTTTAGGCTAGAATATAAACATGAAATGCGCAGAGTCTAATGTCAAGCGTTAATTTACCGCAGTGCCACGTTTAACAAACATTTGTCAAGAGCTGTTTGGCATCAATGACACGGGTTTAGATAAAGTTTAGAAATTCAATTCAATTGAATTCAAATTTATTTGTATAGCGCTTTTCACAATACATATCGTTTCAAAGCAGCTTCACAGAAAATGCATCTACATTACAATTTAAATTGATTTGTACATGTTATGCATTTCAGAAATGCACATATACAAAGCACACAGATTAGCTAACTATCTATTATTAATCAATATAATAACTATGGCACAGAAATAAGAATACATGTTGTTAATGAATAGGGTATATATAAATCCGTCAGTTTTCGGTTGTCTTGCATATATGTGGCTTTATCTGAATATTTAAAGGTCCTATGACGTGGACTTTTTAATTATTTTATAATGTTTCCTGAGGTGTACTTATATTGTTAGTATGATTGTTACATCATAAAATGTCATAATTTAGAAATAAAAGGCATTTTTCTATCCTGATTTCAGCTCTGGCTTGAATGCTCTGTTTGAAGGGGCGTGTCTGCTGTGAGACTTCAGTGTAAACGACCACTGCTGTGATTGGCTGACATATTTGCATTTGAAGTGCGTATTACATGTGGAACCCCTCTCGAATACTTTTACTACGTTTTTCTTTTTACTATTACAGCTGTCGAAAAAGTGTTGATTATAGCATTATTTTTACATCTTTTCCCATCACATGAAAGTCTGCAGTGATGAGCATTGAGTACACAGACAGTCTGTTGATCGCGTGAATGCAGTGATCTCGTCATTGCAACGCTATTTCTCTCACAAAATGCTTTCACCACAACTAACAGCAAACACGACATCGATATGAATACAGTAAGAGCTTCGTTGTGCAGCATAACAGCGTCATTCATTATAACGGCAGTTTGGGCAAGTGTGCAGATACACTCGCGACGTGTGATTGACAGATCCGAACATTATAAAGAGAGTGTTCTTTGATCGGTAGTCTGGCTTGATTCACTGATGCATAAACAGTATTAAACGATTTAGAAAGAAAGTCTGTGTGAACTTGAATGATTAGCTACACATCAGAAACCACTGATCACAGATCAGGCATTAATGAACACTGCTACTCACTGTTTGTGGTGGTGCTGTCGAATCCATATGGTAAAAGTCTGTTTGTAAAGCCTGTACTGACATTGCGACTGAATTAAATGTAAAAAATGAACTGAATCCATTTCTCCAAATTCTATGGGTCGGGCAAAGCAGAGAAAGGGGAGGTAACCTTTCCCCGTATGACGACATATTCCAGATTCTCAAAGGCAGAGCAGAACACCCAGGACTTGGTTTACACCCATCACAATTTCTAGCCACTGGGGGACCATAGACAGGCTAGGGGAACTCATGATAATGTTACAAAACCTCATAAAGTGAAATTTTCATGTCATGGGACCTTTAATACGTTTTTCTTGTTGGTACAGCCATGCACAAATTCATTAGTTCAGCATTTACAGTTTACAAAGCAAATTTGGAGTTGACATGTCAGTGTCACAACATTATTCAAATTACTGACAATAGCAACGTTTTTTTATTAGCTTTTTATAGCAACTGTCTTCATTAACAGACTGGGCGATTTATGAAGTAGGACATTATGTTGTGTAATATTTGGGGGAGCAGCATACATTTTGACAAGAAAATGTCATTCAAGTGTCGTACATGTAATGTGACTACTCATAAGCTTGAAGCACAAACATGAGCCCAGCCCTTTCCAATATGAAATAAAGAAGACTTTTGAATGATTTGTACATTAATAACCTCACGCATTCTGTCACTAATACTCTACATCTCCCCAAGTAACACTGAGGTGATTTTCATGTTGCTCAACTGTTTTATTCTTTAATAATTATATGCCATGCCAAGTCATGACCAATACTATTTACCTCGCTATTAAAGATATATTTTAAAAATTCATAAAAATTTATAAAATCAAATTGTTTTCAGCAAACACCACCAGATTCTTGTTCTAAATCTCCCCAAGTAGAATCAGATGTAGTTTGCAGAAAACAATTTGATTTTATAAATTTTTTATGAATTTTTTTAAGTATGTCTACCGACACCAAGCACCCACACCTTTAGCCAACCACGTAACCTCATGTAGACACGCAATGCATTTTAAAGCGTAGATGGCGTGACCGCAGTAAGATAGCGTGGGTATTTGAACCAAGATTGCAATCTTTTTACAATTAATCGTGCCGCTCTAATTTGTATTATATTAATGTTTTCTTATTTCTTTTCTTCCTAAAACCGACACTGTAGACGCATTGATGTGGACGTGTCTGCATTAAAGGTGCTGTATGAAAGTGTTTGACTGTACTAAAAATACCATAATATGCTTGCAGATATTTAGGAAACATGCGAGTTCACATACTCGTCTATCTGAAAAACAATGCTATAGCCAGTCATTTTACTTTGAAATGTGCGTTCCACGTCAGAATGTCTGTGTTTGTTTTGGTCTGTGCAATAACGCAGGTTGCCAGTTTACCCAATAGTATTTTGACACCACAGGTTTCCAGTTTGCATAGCATAATTTCTGCCATGGAAACCAGCAAACAAACTGGGTCAGAGATCGCAGATTTTACCCGACCTAAAAAGCCTCGGCATCCATCCATAAAAATCGAATTTGGACTGCAGTACCCATTTCAAACACTAGCTGTCCTTCTTACATACAGCACCTTTAAGCATTTCAGTGGCCTCAAACAGAGCAGATTCAGTTCACAAACAATTGACAGTTGTGAACTAAATATTTTCTGTTACAATAATTCATCCTAAAATTCAATATTAGTAACTTCCTTTTCGCCATTAGCCGCGCACTCAGAGAGGACCTTGGCTAGTTTTCAGTCAGACTTGTACATTTATTTCACTGGAGACTCGCTCTGAACGGATCATTGAATCAGTGAGTTACTGACTCGAGAACAGCTGCAATCCAATCAGTCCAGTTCACGGATGAATTGTTTGATGTGATTTGCGAACCGATTTAACAGGATGATCGAGAAAAGAATCAGTTTGTGCACGAATCGGACCGCGCTTTTGTGTGTCTGAGCATGTGACGATTTCTTAATTTTAAAATAATGAGTAACAATATCTTTTATGAAATGTAGTGGAGTAAAAAGTCTGACCTTATGCTTTGGAATGTAGTGAGTTTAACAGATAGCCTACTTGAAACAAATTACTTTGTTACTGTCCACCACTGTTAAAAACTAGTGATGTGAGTTGATTCAAATAATTAACCACAATTAATCACAAAGTTTTGAAAGTGCTGAAATCTGAATCTCTATACTTTTGTATCTGTCAGAATACATTAAGTTCAATACAAAATGTACTAAAATACTAAACTATGAAACACTGAAAAAAACCAAACTAAAACAATCACAATATGAAAACTATCTAAACAAAATCAGAAGCTTCAGGATATCTAGTTTTGTGTTTCATAGAAGAAATAAAGGCATGAAGGTTTGGAAAGACATAACAGTGAGTAAATGATGACAAAATGTCATTCTTTTCATTCCCTTTAACGTCTGTGAGCTTGATTTCCTGAAGGCCAGTTTAAAGAGTGCTCTGCTTTTGATTCACAAACTCGATTCATTTTTGAACATGATAATCGACCTGCAACCCCTTTTTAGGCTTGTGATCTACCAGTTATGAGCTCAACATCCAATGAAGAGGTTATTAAAGAGTTCAGAAGAAGACGCGTGTCTATCTGTGTAGAAACCATCAGTGAGGGAAACATCTAACAGCAGAGAATAAAGCATCACTTGCCTCTCATTACTGATGTCAACGAATGCTACTGCATGACTGAAGACAATCCACCTGATTCTGACAGCAATACCTGCACAATTCAGCATTTGCAGCCTTCATGACAGAAACACTGTGGCATTTTAACTCTTCCTCTTGTTAGTGTCATCATTTCTTTGCAACATATTTTTTTCTTCATGATATTTTCGTCAACAGTATGTTTGAATTAAAAACGTTTAATTAATGTTATCATTCATATTCTTTGTCACGTCTTATCGTTGAAATAAAATACAAAACTGTTGGTTGAAGGCTTATTTTTAATCACCCCTCGTTCACTATTGACCCTTTTCACATTTTCAGGTTGGGTAACCATAGTTGGGTAAACTTCTATAGCGGTGAATGAGAGACTACATAAAATATATATATATATATTGTGTTCCAATTTGCTCAAATAGCAAACGAAAAAAATCCACAATAGTGTTTTCATAACTTTCAAAAAAAGGAAGAAATAGAGAGAGATTGATAACAGCAATCAGAAGAGAGAAATATGTCCATTTTAACGTCACTTCCATCCGCTGTGTTAGAAACACCCTCACAGCAGTGTTAAATAGTTTTTTGTAATTTGATGCAAATGTAATATAAAATGTAAAATATATATTTTTTAAAAATTATATTTGCAGAGTTTACGATGCTGATGACCATTAAAAAGGGTCCATTCCCTACATTACTCCACTAATATAGTTCACCTGAAGGAGTGCATGAAAACGAGCGAGTGATTTTGGACACTGAGTGCGCTGGAAGGGCTGCCGCTTTTGCATAATCTGTGCTTGCTGTTCAATAATAATTTGAAATGTAGCAAACTGGCAGCTCCAGTAGTAATGAAAAGGTGCATCTTGAATGGAAACTAGCAATTAAACAATTTAATAATCAATAAAAAAGGGATTTATACCTGTCTGTGTGATATTACGATGTACCCACATTGGACCAGCGGTTTGGAAAATGGATGGATGATTCAGGGACAGGTGCCATCTTTTGGAGAGACATGGGAATTCCTTTCGGCGTGACCGTCACAGTGCATTATGGGTATTCTCTAGCTATTGAGGGTATATCGATTATATACTTGTCATTGCAGTGCACTGTGGGATTAAAAAAGAAAAAAAAAAACATATTTTACGTGTATTGCAACATATGCACCTGAACACAAATATTTAAGTCGTTTGAAAGAAATAATGCAAATTGTTGGCTTCAATAAAACAATATATTAAAACTTTGTAGCTCACAGCAGGTCAGATTTTAAACTGTATGTTTTTTTTAACTGTCGGAGATTTATAACATAAATCATTTTGGCCTTTTGCTTTTCTTTATTATCATTTTGCATTTAAACTGTGTGCAGGCAGGCTTATTAAAAAGGAAAAGGCAATTAAAACAAATATAATGAGCATATCTAAAATATGTAGGCTATGCTATGTTTCTAATATATATATATATATAGATATAGATTACACAGCAGAGCCAACGCTACATACACACACAGAAGAGCAATATATATATATATATATGATAAAGGTAATATAGTACATGTAACATAGAGCTCATGCTGCTCTGATAGACTTACTGCTGATATCAAGGGTTGTTTACATTTAAATGAGCCTCATCATTCTATGTCAGTTGAATAATATCGAGTTGATATTTGAAATCAACACAACTGTTTCTGAAGCCTTGAAGCCTGATCACACGTGCTACAAACTCTTTACAACTCTACAATTTGGTAAGTTTTATCAGTTTGTCCAGTTTGGAAAGTGTTTCTCCAGTCATCATCATGGAGCAGCGTCGCCAGAGAAGAACCAGGGCTCTTCCTAAACGCTTGACGGGATTCTTGGTGGAGGGCGTCTCTTCCGGTCCAGATTCCTGTGAGCTTTCTCAGCTGGCAGCTGTAATCAGGTTAGATCACTCTTACAGCTGTATCTCTGAGAAAGCTCAAAGTCCCACAGGTTTGGAAGAGCGCTACGTGAAGAACGCTGCTGTCCTTCCTGACATCCGTCCACGTCCAGCAGCCTGGGTCTCTTCAGTGGACGTGTGTCAGCAGGAAGAGCCTGTCTCCATCCACGGCTACAGCGTGGAGGAATACCAGGACATCTACCGCTCTGTGGTGGAGCCCATGCTGAAGACACGCAGTGGACAGCGCCGTCGCTACAGTCTTAAACTGGGACTGAAGATCAAGCAGCGGCTGTGGGAGGCACTCAACTGCCCTTCAGTGGTGGAGACGGAGCAGCCTGATGGACACGTCCTGATCGCTGAGAGCTCCTCCACAACCAGCAGAAGCGTCGCTCCTCGAATCCATGTGGACATCAGTGAAGAGCCCCAGCCTGAGGAACCCCGAAGAAAGAAGCCCAGACACTGAGTCATCACAGCGTCACCTGGAGTATCCCCCAGCGGGACCAACCTATGTAAATACTGTATATAGTTATAGAGTAAGCTTATAGCTCTATGAGTAAGTTTTATTTTGTAGAGCCAATTTTATTTTTATAGAGTAAGTTTTATTTTCTCGAGTAAGTCTTTTGCACATTGTTGTCTGGTTGTTAGGATGTTTCTGGTGATTGTCAATGCGCCGATATGCGGTTTCTAGGTTGTTTGAAGTGGTTTTTAGCGCTTTGCATCGTGGTTGTTGGGATGTTTTGTGTGGTTTCTTGATTGTTGACATGCGGTTGCCAAAGTTTTCTGTGCGGTTGTTAGCGTGTTGCTTTGCGGTTGCTGGACTCCTCTGAGTGGTTTTTCATGCATTGGTACGTGGTTGTCAAGATGTTTCGAGTGGTTGGTTAGGTTAGGGTAGGTTAGGTTAGGGTCTCTCACACGGTTTGCAGCTTGCCGTGCTGTGAGGGCTTGTGTGCATCAGTGATGCTGAGAGCTACGCCACTGGTACTTCACAACTTCTGGTAGGGTCACCCATAGTGGACAGGTCTCAGCTGAGATGCCAGACGAAGACAAACCACCTGATTCTGGACAGCAGAAGATTGACCTGGTCTTTCTGGAAGAAGATCACTGTCTTGACACAACAACAACAACAACAACATCAGAATTACCTGAGGCTTGTACCATGATGGTAGTTTAACAAACTCAGGGTTACAGGATTAGTTTCGAGTTGACAAAACCAAACCAATCTATTCAGGCTTTGTTGGTCCCATGATACTGATCATCCAATTTCTCTGTCAACTCAGGCTTTGATCCTGAGTTTAGGAGTTTAGCTGTGACATCAGCAGTGAACAGCCAATCACATGCTGTGGATCAAGGAAACTGAGATTCACTTCTCACGAGAGAAACAGCGAGATTCATTTCTCTCTTCTGCAGAATATGACATGATTGAAAAATACTAAGAATTTAAACTAGTTTACACAGGAAGAAGAAAAGAGCTGTAGTAAGAAAAATCTTACTACGTCAATGCAAGTAAAAGTTATTGAGTTAGTTTAGTTGATATATAGAGAGAATTTAACATTTAAGCTCACATGTAGTAATTTGTATAGCTTTTTTTAATTGATTTTAAAGCTTATTTGTATGACCTTTATATAGGCTATTTTTATTAATTTTAACCAAGTGCCTATTAATGATTGATTAACTAAAATTATACATGTGTAATTGATTAAGGGTATAATAATTACTGTTTTGTTATGAGTAAGAAAATGTAAATAAGCATTAAGTTTAAAGTTGCAGAAGATGAACATGCTTTACATTTAGTCAGCATTGTGGTAATGTGCTCCAGAAGTATACATTCCCTAATGTGTGTATATTTAGGTCATGTTCACTTTAAGAGCGCATGGTTCTAAATGTCCTATTACGCGACCCGTAGTTTGGGGAAGTGCGTTTTCAGCGGTTGTTCAAGTCTGTTATCCCATTGCATTTCATCGTATCTGTCGACTCCTTGTGTCTGGCTTAGCATCGTTGGTATGTATACCTTGTTTTGTGAGAATGTCTAGAAGTATTATTTCATTATGTTTATAATACTTTTAAGTTTATAAAGTATAATTTGAGGAGGGTTTGTTTGTACTTCGGCTATGCGAATGTTAGCTCACGTGTGTCGTTTGTTAATGACCAGAATGTTGTTTTCATTTATTTCTTCTCTTATAATAGTGCTAAAATGAGTACAAACAAAATGCAACTGTTTATAGGGTAAATCAGCCTTTATTCATGTGGAGTTGAGGTTGGATTATAATGGCATGTCGCTAATTTTTCCTTGCTCTTTTGTATGTTACAGTTTCACCTTTTCTCTGTAACGCCAATAAACCTGTGGAACTAAGAATTAATCTTCAGAGTCTTGGTGTGGGGAAAAAGTTTAGCTGGCCGTCAAGATATTAAGTAGACATATCGCGGACGGCACAGTGAAACAACGGCTATCAAGCAAGCGAGTGAGATAACACAAAGCGAGTTGGAAGCTAGCTGACATGTCGTCACACGCATCCAGTGGACAACCAATGGACCATTCTCTACAGCCAAGTGCTACTGGAGCAGCGTGCGCCACAGAGCTACAAGCTACAGAGGAGAGTTCACATGGAAGTACAGCAGCACAGGAGAACCCAACCCGTGCATCGTTAAGGACACGCTCGCAAGCATGTTGTTCAGTGAGATCCATTTCATCGTCAGCCGGGTCTGCAGCAGTCAGAGCAAGAGCGAGAGCCGAAGCAGCAAAGGCACGCCTATGCTATGCTGAAGAGGAAGCTAATCTGAGGCTACAACGAGCTAAGTTGGAAGTGTCTATAGAAATGCTAAAACATAAAAAAGAGGCTGCAGCAGCCATTGCCGAAGCAGAGGCTTTTGAAGCTGCTGCTGATGTAAAGAGTGAGAAACAGAGTCGTGACCTGAACATTGACTCCGTCCCTTTAGAAGCCTCACAACGCACAAAGCAGTATGTGCTTGATCAACTAAAAGAAAGGGATTCAGAATTTAAGTCACGTGGTAACGGGGACACACAAGCAAAGACAGCGGCGGTCCATAATCACAACGTGTCTCCTCCACCACTAAAACCTGAAGCCAGTCCCTTCTATCCGCGAAAGAACAATATTGCTCCACATTGTCTCATCCCACGGCAGCCTTACATCAGCACATTTGAGGACAGCCACGAGCCATTCAACATGACGCCTGGAGACGTTCGTCTGCCTCACATCAAGTCCAGTGGTGAGCATGCTTCTCCTACACACCAATTCAGAACACAAAATCACAACACCCAGCCTCCTCCCGCACACCATGTCATACCACCAGACTCCAATGATGGCAGCTCATACATAAATGACTTTGTCAGATATCTAGCCCGCCGTGAGCTTGTGGCAACAGGCTTGCTTCAATTCAATGACAAACCCCAAAACTACAGAGCATGGAAGCGCTCTTTTTTGACTGCCATCAGAGGCCTAAACCTCGAACCGAGTGAGGAGATGGATCTTCTGCTAAAGTGGCTTGGGAAGGAGTCAGCAGAGCATATTGAACAGATAAGAGCAATACACATCAATCGGCCAGAAGCAGGACTGGCCATGGCATGGGAAAGGCTCGAGCTAACATATGGCTCAGCTGAAGCAATAGAGAATGCTCTGTTCAAACGCATTGACAGCTTTCCAAAAATAATAAACCGAGATGGACCTAAGCTGACAAAGCTGGGTGATCTTCTAATGGAACTACAGGCCGCTAAGGCTGAAGGAGACTTACCAGGCCTGGCTTTTCTTGACACGGCGAGAGGCGTCAACCCTATTGTACAGAAACTCCCGTCTCGTCTCCAGGACAAGTGGGTGGCAGCTGGTGCAGCCTATAAACGTGAAAACCAGGTGAACTATCCTCCCTTTGGCTTCTTTGCCAATTTTGTCAGCCATCAGGCATGTATTGCAAATGATCCAAGCTTCAGCCTCATCGGTAACACAGACATGTCCCTCAGGACAGAGAAGACCGTGTGGAAGCCGAGCAGACACCGGGAAATCTCTGTCCAAAAGACAGAGGTGTCACCCAGAGCCACATCTGACACGGGCGAGCCTCCGACAAAATCTGACGACGGCGACAAACTGTGTCTGTTACATAAAAAGCCACACCCTCTCCGTAAGTGCCGGGCTTTCAGAGAGAAGTCCATTGATGAGCGTAAAACACTCCTCAAAGAAAACAATGTGTGCTTTAAATGTCTGTCTTCCTCATCTCACATAGCAAAGAACTGCAAACTCAATGTCAAGTGTTTTGAATGTAAGAGCGACAGGCATAACACAGCACTTCACCCTGGACCCGCACCCTGGCTGCAGGAGGCAGCCCCTGCTTCTGAGCATGGCGGGGAGGAGGAAGCTTCACCGCGGTCTCAGATCACCAACAAATGCACAAAAATCTGCGGAGGGGAACTCACAGACCGCTCCTGCTCGAAAATATGCCTCGTCAAAGTGTTCCCAGTTGGCCACAGAGGAAAAGCCGTGAAACTATATGCAATCATGGACGAGCAGAGCAACAGGTCACTGGTTCGATCGCAGTTCTTCAACATGTTCAACGACCAAAGTCCAAGCGCTCCTTACACACTGAGAACATGTGCTGGCGTGAAGCAATCAGCAGGCAGAAGGGCCAGTGGCTATGAAGTGGAGTCTCTGGATGGAACTGTTCGTGTCTCGTTGCCAAGCCTCATAGAATGTAACGACATACCGAATAACAGAGAGGAGATTCCAACCCCCGAAGTAGCTCTTCATCATGCTCATCTAAGGTCAGTGGCACACCTCATCCCAGACATGGACCCGCAAGCGCCAATTATGCTTCTCTTAGGACGGGACATTATCAGGATGCATAAAGTCCGCAAACAGGTGAATGGCCCTCACAACCTGCCTTATGCACAGAAATTAGACCTGGGCTGGGTCATTGTTGGAAATGTGTGCCTAGGTAACGTTCACAGGCCGCCGACAATTAGCACGTTCCACACAAATACCACAGAGCTGCAACGGCCCACTCTCTTTGACGCATGCCCCAACGTGTTCCATGTGAAGGAGAGGTTCAGTGACACTCAGGCCACCAGTGAGCCTCCAGCGTATCCTGAGGAACAAACTATCTGTGAAGCCGACCACCTTGGCTGCACAGTGTTCAGGCGGACCAGGGATGACAACCAGGTGGCTCCCTCCATTCAAGATACAACGTTCATGGAGATAATGGAAGAAGGACTACAAAAGGACTCAAACAACAGTTGGGTGGTGCCATTACCCTTCAAGAGCCCACGCCCACGGCTCCCAGACAACAGGCCACAGGCACTGAGGCGTCTCATGTCTCTCAAGCGTAACTTTGAGAAAAGGCCTGAGATGAGAGACCACTTTCTCGCCTTCATGGGCAACATGTTTCGGAATGGTCATGCAGAGTTAGCCCCCCCTCTCAGCCTGGATGAAGAAAGGTGGTACTTACCAACGTTTGGTGTGTATCATCCGAAGAAACCAAAGAAGATCCGTGTGGTATTCGATTCCAGTGCCCAATATGACGGCGTATCACTCAACAACGTGCTGTTAACGGGACCTGACCTGAATAACACACTGCTGGGAGTGCTGATGCGTTTCAGAAGGGAGGCCATCGCCGTCACAGCCGACATAGAACAGATGTTCTATTGCTTCCTGGTAAGAGAAAAAGACTGTGATTTCTTACGTTTTCTCTGGTTCCAGGACAATGACCTCTCTAAAGCCATCGTGGATTACCGCATGAACGTCCATGTCTTCGGCAATAGCCCTTCATCTGCAGTGGCTATTCACGGGCTACACAAGTCTGTTCAAGGCAATGAGTTCCATGTCGACCCAGATGTGCAGCACTTCGTGTTGCATGACTTCTATGTCGATGATGGGCTGAAGTCCCTACCCACAGTTCAAGCTGCTATCAGCTTGTTAAAAAGGACACAGGATGTGCTTTCCAAGTCGAATCTGAGACTTCACAAGATTGCAGCTAACAACAAAGAGGTCATGGACGCCTTTCCATCAAGTGACCACGCGAGTGACCTCAAAGATCTTGATCTCGACGCGGACACGCTGCCGTTGCAGCGCAGCCTCGGGCTTGACTGGAATCTCAAGACAGACTGTTTCCTTTTTAATGTCTCCAGTGAGACCAAGCCATACACCCGACGGGGTGTCTTGTCGACAATCAATAGCATCTACGACCCACTTGGATTCGTTGCACCTGTCACAGTCCAAGGCAAGGCTATCCTGCGAGAGCTGACGGCGGAGAACGGTGACTGGGACGCGCCCTTACCTCCAGCCATGGAAGATGCCTGGACGTCATGGAAAGCCTCTCTGTCCGAGCTCGCTGAGCTTTCCATCCCAAGGCGCTATACAGAAGGCTCACCGTCAGCAGCGGTAAGAAGAGAACTGTGTGTGTTCTGTGATGCCTCAGTCAAAGCTATCGGTGCTGTGTGCTACCTGAAAGTAACAGACAGTAATGGCAACATCCAAATTGGATTTGTAATGGGCAAAGCCAAGCTGGCCCCCCGCCCTGAACACACAGTGCCAAGACTTGAACTCTGTGCAGCAGTCCTTGCTGTTGAGTTAGCAGACCTGGTCTCAGCAGAACTAGATCTACATCTCGATGCCGTAACCTACTACTCAGACAGTAAAGTAGTCCTGGGCTATATTTGCAATGAGACCAGGCGCTTTTATGTCTATGTCAGCAACCGGGTGTTACGCATCCGAAGATCCTGCCGACCAGACCAGTGGCGCTATGTGCCAACAGACCTGAACCCTGCAGATCACGCAACACGTTCTGTTCCTGCTGGCCAACTGGAACACACCAACTGGCTGAGTGGGCCCAAATTTCTCTCCAAGCCTGAGCCCACCATTTCTGACCTTGTTGACCCGAGCACAGATGCAGACATCCGCCCTCTGGTGGCTGCCTTGAGCACTATAGCCTCAAACAAGCAACTGGATTCACAACGCTTTGCCAAGTTCTCTACCTGGAAGTCGTTAACTCGTGCAGTCACTCGCCTCGTTCACATAGCCTGTCATTTCAAGACAGTTCACAGGAAGAACCGAGCGTGCAAGGGCTGGCATTACTGCAAAGCTGTAATCACAGTTGAGGAATCAGAGAAAGCGTCAGCTGTAATCATCCAAGCAGTTCAACAGGAAGTCTACAGCCAAGAGATAAAGTGCATTCAAAAACAGGAAAGGATGCCAAAAACAAGCCCTCTCAGAAATTTGGACCCGTTCATTGACACACACGGCCTTCTCAGAGTTGGAGGCCGTCTTCATCATTCAAGTCTCAATCAGAGGGAAAAGACTCCCCTGATTATTCCTGGCCAGCATCACATCGCCACTTTGCTCATCAGACACCACCACGAGCAGATCCATCATCAAGGCCGTCACTTTACGGAGGGGGCGGTCCGTTCAGCTGGCCTTTGGATAGTCGGAGGGAAGAAAAGAGTAAGCAGCATAATCCACCAATGCATTACATGTAGAAGGCTCAGAGCTCCACTCAGCCTGCAGAAGATGGCTAACCTGCCAGCCGATCGTCTTTCAACAGATCCTCCGTTCTCCAGCGTGGGTCTTGATGTGTTCGGCCCATGGAATGTCTCCTCACGCAAGACAAGAGGTGGCTTCGCTCAAAGTAAAAGGTGGGCAGTGATCTTTACGTGCATGAGCATAAGAGCTGTGCACATTGAAGTCATAGAATCCCTCGACACCTCTAGCTTCATCAATGCGCTACGGCGCTTCCTTTCAGTGCGTGGGCCGGTCAAATACATTCATACATACATTCACCGCGGCACAAACTTCATTGGCGCCTGTAAGGAACTGAAGATAGCCTCAAACATTGACAACACTGCCATAAAGACTTACCTCTCAGACAAGGGCTGCACCTGGTCCTTCAATCCCCCACATGCATCTCATTGGGGTGGTTCATGGGAGAGAATGATAGGGCTGGCGAGGAGGATTCTGGACGCAATGTTCCTTCAGCTGAAAGACAAGCTCACCCACGAAGTTCTGGTGACTTTCATGGCAGAAGTCGCAGCGATTATCAACGCCAGGCCACTTGTTCCTGTGACTATGGACCCTGATGACTTGTTCATACTCACGCCAGCTGCTCTTCTCACACAAAAGACGAACATTGTGCCTGCTCCTGCTGGTGAGTTTGGAGTTGCAGACCTCTACAAGTCCCAGTGGCGAAAGGTTCAGCACCTATCCAACACCTTCTGGGACCGCTGGAGGAAACAGTTCCTCCCAACACTGCAGGCCCGCAAAAAATGGCAGTCCACTCAGCCAAACATTCAGTCTGGAAGCGTTGTTCTCCTTAAGGACAGCCAAGCACCTAGGAATGAATGGCCTCTTGGACAGATTACACAGGCCTTCCCTAGTAAAGACGGGAAAGTGCGCCAGGTTGAGGTGAAGATCATCAAACCAGGCGGGACGAGCCTATTTCGCAGGCCAGTCAATGAAATAGTTCTCCTTCTACCTCCAGAGGCACAGTAATGGACTGTTTAGCAAATGGACTGTGCATGGACTGTGGGTTGACGTGTGTCCACATCAGACGGGGAGTGTTTTGTTATGAGTAAGAAAATGTAAATAAGCATTAAGTTTAAAGTTGCAGAAGATGAACATGCTTTACATTTAGTCAGCATTGTGGTAATGTGCTCCAGAAGTATACATTCCCTAATGTGTGTATATTTAGGTCATGTTCACTTTAAGAGCGCATGGTTCTAAATGTCCTATTACGCGACCCGTAGTTTGGGGAAGTAAACACTCACGCACTTCATGCGCGTTTTCAGCGGTTGTTCAAGTCTGTTATTCCATTGCATTTCATCGTATCTGTCGACTCCTTGTGTCTGGCTTAGCATCGTTGGTATGTATACCTTGTTTTGTGAGAATGTCTAGAAGTATTATTTCATTATGTTTATAATACTTTTAAGTTTATAAAGTATAATTTGAGGAGGGTTTGTTTGTACTTCGGCTATGCGAATGTTAGCTCACGTGTGTCGTTTGTTAATGACCAGAATGTTGTTTTCATTTATTTCTTCTCTTATAATAGTGCTAAAATGAGTACAAACAAAATGCAACTGTTTATAGGGTAAATCAGCCTTTATTCATGTGGAGTTGAGGTTGGATTATAATGGCATGTCGCAAATTTTTCCTTGCTCTTTTGTATGTTACAGTTTCACCTTTTCTCTGTAACGCCAATAAACCTGTGGAACTAAGAATTAATCTTCAGAGTCTTGGTGTGGGGAAAAAGTTTAGCTGGCCGTCAAGATATTAAGTAGACATATCGCGGACGGCACAATTACATAAATGATAAATAAACTAACATTTTTATTATTATAAATAAGCATTGTTAAAAGCCAGACGCTTAAGTCTTTAAAAAACATTTGCTATGTCGTGACCTTTAATTTGGAGTAGAAAAAGGGGGAGTGACTTTATTACATCAGAGGTGTGTCACTTTGCTCACAGCTGATTGGTCCAATTTCAGTTTGAGCTCTCTTATCCAGAACATAACCTGCCCTGGAGCAGGTTAGCCGTGGAGAGTAAGTTACTATGGAGATGAACACGGCTAAAAGCCAAACCTCTTTAATGGTGCCAAAAACCCAGGATTGGCACAAACTAAGCTTAAACATATCTGGTTAGCCAGCTAAACCGGCTTCATGGTATAGGCCCATGAATGGAAGAAAATTCAACCTGATTATGTGTGGAAGTCAACGATGGATTGATGGAAGCAACCGATCGAACAGAACGAGGTAACACAAGTTGGTTTGATATTAGCAAAGGCTTCTTTCTTTCTTCAGCATTTCTGTAACAGCGTTCAACCAATCAAATCTGAGGACCACTAATTACATTACAATTTCTTAAATTCTTGCATACTTGTGATAAATATGAAATAATTCACTTCAGAATTCAGGCACGATCGCATAAATACAGGCGAGCAGAGAAAATTATTAAAATACAATTAATAACAGGTAAACACTATCACGGTAATCTGAACTTCATAAACTGTTCTTCATACATCAATAATCAAAATGTACGTTAAAAACCAGAGGTGGACAAAGTACTTAAAGTTCAGAAACGTATAAAACATTACTCCAGTAAAAGTATTTAGTACTCCTTTTCAATTTTACTTGAGCGAAAGTACAGAAGTACTTGATTTTTAATGATAATTATTTTGTCATTTTATACAGGCTTATATAATTTAATTTAATTTCATATTATATATATTTCTATAATCCTTTTTCTCAAAATAATTATGAATGATTATGAATTGTCAGATAGCCAGCACTAGTCAGTACGGAAGATTAGTGGATGCAGAAACATAATATGTAATGTGCGTTGACTAACAATATAAAAACAGACGCTAAATGCATAACATTTGCTATAGCAGCGGGGAAGATGAACGGGCATGTGTTATTTTAATCTGTGTTAGAGATGCTCGATTTTGGATAAAATGAGAATCACGATTTTCTTTTTCAAATAGAGATCATGATTCTCCCACAATTCTGAACGAGATGTTCACCCCTCCGCGTCCAGACTGCAAATGAATGTGGGAAGTTTAGCCACCGCTGGCTGATCCCGCCCTGGCTTACATTCAGGGCGGGATGTAAATGTAAAAACAATTAACCTGAATTTGGGCCAGACTAGTTACCATCATTTTCTCACATTGCCATTGACAGTATTTTCTAAAGTCTCTTTTTGGTCCATTTAGATTGTTAATGCAGATTTCATACAAAAAAAAATGTTAAAATATTATGGTTAAAAATGTTTAAAAAAGACCAAAAACCAAACTTAAGAAAAAAAATTAAAATTAAAAAAATAAAAAAATAAAATAAAATAAAAAAAATTAGTAACTCCGCCAGAGTGTCTCTTTTGGGTCACTTTTGCCGGTCCCAAGCCCGGATAAAGGAGGAGGGTTGAAATTGTAACATTAAAAAAAGAAAAGAAAGTTAATTTGTAGTTTTAAACATATTTAGGGTGTTTTTAGTCACTCTTTGTGTCTCTCACGACGTTACTCCTCTCTCGTACAGCGTCCATAGACTTGATAGACTAGTTTGTTTAGGCTAGAATATAAACATGAAATGCGCAGAGTCTAATGTCAAGCGTTAATTTACCGCAGTGCCACGTTTAACAAACATTTGTCAAAAGCTGTTTGGCATCAATGACACGGGTTTAGATAAAGTTTAGAAATTCAATTCAATTGAATTCAAATTTATTTGTATAGCGCTTTTCACAATACATATCGTTTCAAAGCAGCTTCACAGAAAATGCATCTACATTACAATTTAAATTGATTTGTACATGTTATGCATTTCAGAAATGCACATATACAAAGCACACAGATTAGCTAACTATCTATTATTAATCAATATAATAACTATGGCACAGAAATAAGAATACATGTTGTTAATGAATAGGGTATATATAAATCCGTCAGTTTTCGGTTGTCTTGCATATATGTGGCTTTATCTGAATATTTAAAGGTCCTATGACGTGGACTTTTTAATTATTTTATAATGTTTCCTGAGGTGTGCTTATATTGTTAGTATGATTGTTACATCATAAAATGTCATAATTTAGAAATAAAAGGCATTTTTCTATCCTGATTTCAGCTCTGGCTTGAATGCTCTGTTTGAAGGGGCGTGTCTGCTGTGAGACTTCAGTGTAAACGACCACTGCTGTGATTGGCTGACATATTTGCATTTGAAGTGCGTATTACATGTGGAACCCCTCTCGAATACTTTTACTACGTTTTTCTTTTTACTATTACAGCTGTCGAAAAAGTGTTGATTATAGCATTATTTTTACATCTTTTCCCATCACATGAAAGTCTGCAGTGATGAGCATTGAGTACACAGACAGTCTGTTGATCGCGTGAATGCAGTGATCTCGTCATTGCAACGCTATTTCTCTCACAAAATGCTTTCACCACAACTAACAGCAAACACGACATCGATATGAATACAGTAAGAGCTTCGTTGTGCAGCATAACAGCGTCATTCATTATAACGGCAGTTTGGGCAAGTGTGCAGATACACTCGCGACGTGTGATTGACAGATCCGAACATTATAAAGAGAGTGTTCTTTGATCGGTAGTCTGGCTTGATTCACTGATGCATAAACAGTATTAAACGATTTAGAAAGAAAGTCTGTGTGAACTTGAATGATTAGCTACACATCAGAAACCACTGATCACAGATCAGGCATTAATGAACACTGTTACTCATTGTTTGTGGCGGTGCTGTCGAATCCATATGGTAAAAGTCTGTTTGTAAAGCCTGTACTGACATTGCGACTGAATTAAATGTAAAAAATGAACTGAATCCATTTCTCCAAATTCTATGGGTCGGGCAAAGCAGAGAAAGGGGAGGTAACCTTTCCCCGTATGACGACATATTCCAGATTCTCAAAGGCAGAGCAGAACACCCAGGACTTGGTTTACACCCATCACAATTTCTAGCCACTGGGGGACCATAGACAGGCTAGGGGAACTCATGATAATGTTACAAAACCTCATAAAGTGAAATTTTCATGTCATGGGACCTTTAATACGTTTTTCTTGTTGGTACAGCCATGCACAAATTCATTAGTTCAGCATTTACAGTTTACAAAGCAAATTTGGAGTTGACATGTCAGTGTCACAACATTATTCAAATTACTGACAATAGCAAAGTTTTTTTATTAGCTTTTTATAGCAACTGTCTTCATTAACAGACTGGGCGATTTATGAAGTAGGACATTATGTTGTGTAATATTTGGGGGAGCAGCATACATTTTGACAAGAAAATGTCATTCAAGTGTCGTACATGTAATGTGACTACTCATAAGCTTGAAGCACAAACATGAGCCCAGCCCTTTCCAATATGAAATAAAGAAGACTTTTGAATGATTTGTACATTAATAACCTCACGCGTTCTGTCACTAATACTCTACATCTCCCCAAGTAACACTGAGGTGATTTTCATGTTGCTCAACTGTTTTATTCTTTAATAATTATATGCCATGCCAAGTCATGACCAATACTATTTACCTCGCTATTAAAGATATATTTTAAAAATTCATAAAAATGTATAAAATCAAATTGTTTTCAGCAAACACCACCAGATTCTTGTTCTAAATCTCCCCAAGTAGAATCAGATGTAGTTTGCAGAAAACAATTTGATTTTATAAATTTTTTATGAATTTTTTTAAGTATGTCTACCGACACCAAGCACCCACACCTTTAGCCAACCACGTAACCTCATGTAGACACGCAATGCATTTTAAAGCGTAGATGGCGTGACCGCAGTAAGATAGCGTGGGTATTTGAACCAAGATTGCAATCTTTTTACAATTAATCGTGCCGCTCTAATTTGTATTATATTAATGTTTTCTTATTTCTTTTCTTCCTAAAACCGACACTGTAGACGCATTGATGTGGACGTGTCTGCATTAAAGGTGCTGTATGAAAGTGTTTGACTGTACTAAAAATACCATAATATGCTTGCAGATATTTAGGAAACATGCGAGTTCACATACTCGTCTATCTGAAAAACAATGCTATAGCCAGTCATTTTACTTTGAAATGTGCGTTCCACGTCAGAATGTCTGTGTTTGTTTTGGTCTGTGCAATAACGCAGGTTGCCAGTTTACCCAATAGTATTTTGACACCACAGGTTTCCAGTTTGCATAGCATAATTTCTGCCATGGAAACCAGCAAACAAACTGGGTCAGAGATCGCAGATTTTACCCGACCTAAAAAGCCTCGGCATCCATCCATAAAAATCGAATTTGGACTGCAGTACCCATTTCAAACACTAGCTGTCCTTCTTACATACAGCACCTTTAAGCATTTCAGTGGCCTCAAACAGAGCAGATTCAGTTCACAAACAATTGACAGTTGTGAACTAAATATTTTCTGTTACAATAATTCATCCTAAAATTCAATATTAGTAACTTCCTTTTCGCCATTAGCCGCGCACTCAGAGAGGACCTTGGCTAGTTTTCAGTCAGACTTGTACATTTATTTCACTGGAGACTCGCTCTGAACGGATCATTGAATCAGTGAGTTACTGACTCGAGAACAGCTGCAATCCAATCAGTCCAGTTCACGGATGAATTGTTTGATGTGATTTGCGAACCGATTTAACAGGATGATCGAGAAAAGAATCAGTTTGTGCACGAATCGGACCGCGCTTTTGTGTGTCTGAGCATGTGACGATTTCTTAATTTTAAAATAATGAGTAACAATATCTTTTATGAAATGTAGTGGAGTAAAAAGTCTGACCTTATGCTTTGGAATGTAGTGAGTTTAACAGATAGCCTACTTGAAACAAATTACTTTGTTACTGTCCACCACTGTTAAAAACTAGTGATGTGAGTTGATTCAAATAATTAACCACAATTAATCACAAAGTTTTGAAAGTGCTGAAATCTGAATCTCTATACTTTTGTATCTGTCAGAATACATTAAGTTCAATACAAAATGTACTAAAATACTAAACTATGAAACACTGAAAAAAACCAAACTAAAACAATCACAATATGAAAACTATCTAAACAAAATCAGAAGCTTCAGGATATCTAGTTTTGTGTTTCATAGAAGAAATAAAGGCATGAAGGTTTGGAAAGACATAACAGTGAGTAAATGATGACAAAATGTCATTCTTTTCATTCCCTTTAACGTCTGTGAGCTTGATTTCCTGAAGGCCAGTTTAAAGAGTGCTCTGCTTTTGATTCACAAACTCGATTCATTTTTGAACATGATAATCGACCTGCAACCCCTTTTTAGGCTTGTGATCTACCAGTTATGAGCTCAACATCCAATGAAGAGGTTATTAAAGAGTTCAGAAGAAGACGCGTGTCTATCTGTGTAGAAACCATCAGTGAGGGAAACATCTAACAGCAGAGAATAAAGCATCACTTGCCTCTCATTACTGATGTCAACGAATGCTACTGCATGACTGAAGACAATCCACCTGATTCTGGACAGCAATACCTGCACAATTCAGCATTTGCAGCCTTCATGACAGAAACACTGTGGCATTTTAACTCTTCCTCTTGTTAGTGTCATCATTTCTTTGCAACATATTTTTTTCTTCATGATATTTTCGTCAACAGTATGTTTGAATTAAAAACGTTTAATTAATGTTATCATTCATATTCTTTGTCACGTCTTATCGTTGAAATAAAATACAAAACTGTTGGTTGAAGGCTTATTTTGAATCACCCCTCGTTCACTATTGACCCTTTTCACATTTTCAGGTTGGGTAACCATAGTTGGGTAAACTTCTATAGCGGTGAATGAGAGACTACATAAAATATATATATATATTTTGTGTTCCAATTTGCTCAAATAGCAAACGAAAAAAATCCACAATAGTGTTTTCATAACTTTCAAAAAAAAGGAAGAAATAGAGAGAGATTGATAACAGCAATCAGAAGAGAGAAATATGTCCATTTTAACGTCACTTCCATCCGCTGTGTTAGAAACACCCTCACAGCAGTGTTAAATAGTTTTTTGTAATTTGATGCAAATGTAATATAAAATGTAAAATATATATTTTAAAAAAAATTATATTTGCAGAGTTTACGATGCTGATGACCATTAAAAAGGGTCCATTCCCTACATTACTCCACTAATATAGTTCACCTGAAGGAGTGAATGAAAACGAGCGAGTGATTTTGGACACTGAGTGCGCTGGAAGGGCTGCCGCTTTTGCATAATCTGTGCTTGCTGTTCAATAATAATTTGAAATGTAGCAAACTGGCAGCTCCAGTAGTAATGAAAAGGTGCATCTTGAATGGAAACTAGCAATTAAACAATTTAATAATCAATAAAAAAGGGATTTATACCTGTCTGTGTGATATTACGATGTACCCACATTGGACCAGCGGTTTGGAAAATGGAAGGATGATTCAGGGACAGGTGCCATCTTTTGGAGAGACATGGGAATTCCTTTCGGCGTGACCGTCACCGTGCATTATGGGTATTCTCTAGCTATTGAGGGTATATCGATTATATACTTGTCATTGCAGTGCACTGTGGGATTAAAAAAGAAAAAAACAAACATATTTTACGTGTATTGCAACATATGCACCTGAACACAAATATTTAAGTCGTTTGAAAGAAATAATGCAAATTGTTGGCTTCAATAAAACAATATATTAAAACTTTGTAGCTCACAGCAGGTCAGATTTTAAACTGTATGTTTTTTTAACTGTCGGAGATTTATAACATAAATCATTTTGGCCTTTTGCTTTTCTTTATTATCATTTTGCATTTAAACTGTGTGCAGGCAGGCTTATTAAAAAGGAAAAGGCAATTAAAACAAATATAATGAGCATATCTAAAATATGTAGGCTATGCTATGTTTCTAATATATATATATATATATAGATATAGATTACACAGCAGAGCCAACGCTACATACACACACAGAAGAGCAATATATATATATAGATATATGATAAAGGTAACATAGTACATGTAACATAGAGCTCATGCTGCTCTGATAGACTTACTGCTGATATCAAGGGTTGTTTACATTTAAATGAGCCTCATCATTCTATGTCAGTTGAATAATATCGAGTTGATATTTGAAATCAACACAACTGTTTCTGAAGCCTTGAAGCCTGATCACACGTGCTACAAACTCTTTACAACTCTACAATTTGGTAAGTTTTATCAGTTTGTCCAGTTTGGAAAGTGTTTCTCCAGTCATCATCATGGAGCAGCGTCGCCAGAGAAGAACCAGGGCTCTTCCCAAACGCCTGACCGGATTCTTGGTGGAGGGCGTCTCTTCCGGTCCAGACTCCTGTGAGCTTTCTCAGCTGGCAGCTGTAATCAGGTTAGATCACTCTTACAGCTGTATCTCTGAGAAAGCTCAAAGTCCCACAGGTTTGGAAGAGCGCTACGTGAAGAACGCTGCTGTCCTTCCTGACATCCGTCCACGTCCAGCAGCCTGGGTCTCTTCAGTGGACGTGTGTCAGCAGGAAGAGCCTGTCTCCATCCACGGCTACAGCGTGGAGGAATACCAGGACATCTACCGCTCTGTGGTGGAGCCCATGCTGAAGACACGCAGTGGACAGCGCCGTCGCTACAGTCTTAAACTGGGACTGAAGATCAAGCAGCGGCTGTGGGAGGCACTCAACTGCCCTTCAGTGGTGGAGACGGAGCAGCCTGATGGACACGTCCTGATCGCTGAGAGCTCCTCCACAACCAGCAGAAGCGTCGCTCCTCGAATCCATGTGGACATCAGTGAAGAGCCCCAGCCTGAGGAACCCCGAAGAAAGAAGCCCAGACACTGAGTCATCACAGCGTCACCTGGAGTATCCCCCAGCGGGACCAACCTATGTAAATACTGTATATAGTTATAGAGTAAGCTTATAGCTCTATGAGTAAGTTTTATTTTGTAGAGCCAATTTTATTTTTATAGAGTAAGTTTTATTTTCTCGAGTAAGTCTTTTGCACATTGTTGTCTGGTTGTTAGGATGTTTCTGGTGATTGTCAATGCGCCGATATGCGGTTTCTAGGTTGTTTGAAGTGGTTTTTAGCGCTTTGCATCGTGGTTGTTGGGATGTTTTGTGTGGTTTCTTGATTGTTGACATGCGGTTGCCAAAGTTTTCTGTGCGGTTGTTAGCGTGTTGCTTTGCGGTTGCTGGACTCCTCTGAGTGGTTTTTCATGCATTGGTACGTGGTTGTCAGGATGTTCCGAGTGGTTGGTTAGGTTAGGGTAGGTTAGGTTAGGGTCTCTCACACGGTTTGCAGCTTGCCGTGCTGTGAGGGCTTGTGTGCATCAGTGATGCTGAGAGCTACGCCACTGGTACTTCACAACTTCTGGTAGGGTCACCCATAGTGGACAGGTCTCAGCTGAGATGCCAGACGAAGACAAACCACCTGATTCTGGACAGCAGAAGATTGACCTGGTCTTTCTGGAAGAAGATCACTGTCTTGACACAACAACAACAACAACAACAACAACAACATCAGAATTACCTGAGGCTTGTACCATGATGGTAGTTTAACAAACTCAGGGTTACAGGATTAGTTTCGAGTTGACAAAACCAAACCAATCTATTCAGGCTTTGTTGGTCCCATGATACTGATCATCCAATTTCTCTGTCAACTCAGGCTTTGATCCTGAGTTTAGGAGTTTAGCTGTGACATCAGCAGTGAACAGCCAATCACATGCTGTGGATCAAGGAAACTGAGATTCACTTCTCACGAGAGAAACAGCGAGATTCATTTCTCTCTTCTGCAGAATATGACATGATTGAAAAATACTAAGAATTTAAACTAGTTTACACAGGAAGAAGAAAAGAGCTGTAGTAAGAAAAATCTTACTACGTCAATGCAAGTAAAAGTTATTAAGTTAGTTTAGTTGATATATAGAGAGAATTTAACATTTAAGCTCACATGTAGTAATTTGTATAGCTTTTTTTAATTGATTTTAAAGCTTATTTGTATGACCTTTATATAGGCTATTTTTATTAATTTTAACCAAGTGCCTATTAATGATTGATTAACTAAAATTATACATGTGTAATTGATTAAGGGTATAATAATTACATAAATGATAAATAAACTAACATTTTTATTATTATAAATAAGCATTGTTAAAAGCCAGACGCTTAAGTCTTTAAAAAACATTTGCTATGTCGTGACCTTTAATTTGGAGTAGAAAAAGGGGGAGTGACTTTATTACATCAGAGGTGTGTCACTTTGCTCACAGCTGATTGGTCCAATTTCAGTTTGAGCTCTCTTATCCAGAACATAACCTGCCCTGGAGCAGGTTAGCCGTGGAGAGTAAGTTACTATGGAGATGAACACGGCTAAAAGCCAAACCTCTTTAATGGTGCCAAAAACCCAGGATTGGCACAAACTAAGCTTAAACATATCTGGTTAGCCAGCTAAACCGGCTTCATGGTATAGGCCCATGAATGGAAGAAAATTCAACCTGATTATGTGTGGTAGTCAACGATGGATTGATGGAAGCAACCGATCGAACAGAACGAGGTAACACAAGTTGGTTTGATATTAGCAAAGGCTTCTTTCTTTCTTCAGCATTTCTGTAACAGCGTTCAACCAATCAAATCTGAGGACCACTAATTACATTACAATTTCTTAAATTCTTGCATACTTGTGATAAATATGAAATAATTCACTTCAGAATTCAGGCACGATCGCATAAATACAGGCGAGCAGAGAAAATTATTAAAATACAATTAATAACAGGTAAACACTATCACGGTAATCTGAACTTCATAAACTGTTCTTCATACATCAATAATCAAAATGTACGTTAAAAACCAGAGGTGGACAAAGTACTTAAAGTTCAGAAACGTATAAAACATTACTCCAGTAAAAGTATTTAGTACTCCTTTTCAATTTTACTTGAGCGAAAGTACAGAAGTACTTGATTTTTAATGATAATTATTTTGTCATTTTATACAGGCTTATATAATTTAATTTAATTTCATATTATATATATTTCTATAATCCTTTTTCTCAAAATAATTATGAATGATTATGAATTGTCAGATAGCCAGCACTAGTCAGTACGGAAGATTAGTGGATGCAGAAACATAATATGTAATGTGCGTTGACTAACAATATAAAAACAGACGCTAAATGCATAACATTTGCTATAGCAGCGGGGAAGATGAACGGGCATGTGTTATTTTAATCTGTGTTAGAGATGCTCGATTTTGGATAAAATGAGAATCACGATTTTCTTTTTCAAATAGAGATCATGATTCTCCCACAATTCTGAACGAGATGTTCACCCCTCCGCGTCCAGACTGCAAATGAATGTGGGAAGTTTAGCCACCGCTGGCTGATCCCGCCCTGGCTTACATTCAGGGCGGGATGTAAATGTAAAAACAATTAACCTGAATTTGGGCCAGACTAGTTACCATCATTTTCTCACATTGCCATTGACAGTATTTTCTAAAGTCTCTTTTTGGTCCATTTAGATTGTTAATGCAGATTTCATACAAAAAAAAATGTTAAAATATTATGGTTAAAAATGTTTAAAAAAGACCAAAAACCAAACTTAAGAAAAAAAATTAAAATTAAAAAAATAAAAAAATAAAATAAAATTAAAAAAATTAGTAACTCCGCCAGAGTGTCTCTTTTGGGTCACTTTTGCCGGTCCCAAGCCCGGATAAAGGAGGAGGGTTGAAATTGTAACATTAAAAAAAGAAAAGAAAGTTAATTTGTAGTTTTAAACATATTTAGGGTGTTTTTAGTCACTCTTTGTGTCTCTCACGACGTTACTCCTCTCTCGTACAGCGTCCATAGACTTGATAGACTAGTTTGTTTAGGCTAGAATATAAACATGAAATGCGCAGAGTCTAATGTCAAGCGTTAATTTACCGCAGTGCCACGTTTAACAAACATTTGTCAAAAGCTGTTTGGCATCAATGACACGGGTTTAGATAAAGTTTAGAAATTCAATTCAATTGAATTCAAATTTATTTGTATAGCGCTTTTCACAATACATATCGTTTCAAAGCAGCTTCACAGAAAATGCATCTACATTACAATTTAAATTGATTTGTACATGTTATGCATTTCAGAAATGCACATATACAAAGCACACAGATTAGCTAACTATCTATTATTAATCAATATAATAACTATGGCACAGAAATAAGAATACATGTTGTTAATGAATAGGGTATATATAAATCCGTCAGTTTTCGGTTGTCTTGCATATATGTGGCTTTATCTGAATATTTAAAGGTCCTATGACGTGGACTTTTTAATTATTTTATAATGTTTCCTGAGGTGTGCTTATATTGTTAGTATGATTGTTACATCATAAAATGTCATAATTTAGAAATAAAAGGCATTTTTCTATCCTGATTTCAGCTCTGGCTTGAATGCTCTGTTTGAAGGGGCGTGTCTGCTGTGAGACTTCAGTGTAAACGACCACTGCTGTGATTGGCTGACATATTTGCATTTGAAGTGCGCATTACATGTGGAACCCCTCTCGAATACTTTTACTACGTTTTTCTTTTTACTATTACAGCTGTCGAAAAAGTGTTGATTATAGCATTATTTTTACATCTTTTCCCATCACATGAAAGTCTGCAGTGATGAGCGTTGAGTACACAGACAGTCTGTTGATCGCGTGAATGCAGTGATCTCGTCATTGCAACGCTATTTCTCTCACAAAATGCTTTCACCACAACTAACAGCAAACACGACATCGATATGAATACAGTAAGAGCTTCGTTGTGCAGCATAACAGCGTCATTCATTATAACGGCAGTTTGGGCAAGTGTGCAGATACACTCGCGACGTGTGATTGACAGATCCGAACATTATAAAGAGAGTGTTCTTTGATCGGTAGTCTGGCTTGATTCACTGATGCATAAACAGTATTAAACGATTTAGAAAGAAAGTCTGTGTGAACTTGAATGATTAGCTACACATCAGAAACCACTGATCACAGATCAGGCATTAATGAACACTGTTACTCATTGTTTGTGGCGGTGCTGTCGAATCCATATGGTAAAAGTCTGTTTGTAAAGCCTGTACTGACATTGCGACTGAATTAAATGTAAAAAATGAACTGAATCCATTTCTCCAAATTCTATGGGTCGGGCAAAGCAGAGAAAGGGGAGGTAACCTTTCCCCGTATGACGACATATTCCAGATTCTCAAAGGCAGAGCAGAACACCCAGGACTTGGTTTACACCCATCACAATTTCTAGCCACTGGGGGACCATAGACAGGCTAGGGGAACTCATGATAATGTTACAAAACCTCATAAAGTGAAATTTTCATGTCATGGGACCTTTAATACGTTTTTCTTGTTGGTACAGCCATGCACAAATTCATTAGTTCAGCATTTACAGTTTACAAAGCAAATTTGGAGTTGACATGTCAGTGTCACAACATTATTCAAATTACTGACAATAGCAAAGTTTTTTTATTAGCTTTTTATAGCAACTGTCTTCATTAACAGACTGGGCGATTTATGAAGTAGGACATTATGTTGTGTAATATTTGGGGGAGCAGCATACATTTTGACAAGAAAATGTCATTCAAGTGTCGTACATGTAATGTGACTACTCATAAGCTTGAAGCACAAACATGAGCCCAGCCCTTTCCAATATGAAATAAAGAAGACTTTTGAATGATTTGTACATTAATAACCTCACGCATTCTGTCACTAATACTCTACATCTCCCCAAGTAACACTAAGGTGATTTTCATGTTGCTCAACTGTTTTATTCTTTAATAATTATATGCCATGCCAAGTCATGACCAATACTATTTACCTCGCTATTAAAGATATATTTTAAAAATTCATAAAAATTTATAAAATCAAATTGTTTTCAGCAAACACCACCAGATTCTTGTTCTAAATCTCCCCAAGTAGAATCAGATGTAGTTTGCAGAAAACAATTTGATTTTATAAATTTTTTATGAATTTTTTTAAGTATGTCTACCGACACCAAGCACCCACACCTTTAGCCAACCACGTAACCTCATGTAGACACGCAATGCATTTTAAAGCGTAGATGGCGTGACCGCAGTAAGATAGCGTGGGTATTTGAACCAAGATTGCAATCTTTTTACAATTAATCGTGCCGCTCTAATTTGTATTATATTAATGTTTTCTTATTTCTTTTCTTCCTAAAACCGACACTGTAGACGCATTGATGTGGACGTGTCTGCATTAAAGGTGCTGTATGAAAGTGTTTGACTGTACTAAAAATACCATAATATGCTTGCAGATATTTAGGAAACATGCGAGTTCACATACTCGTCTATCTGAAAAACAATGCTATAGCCAGTCATTTTACTTTGAAATGTGCGTTCCACGTCAGAATGTCTGTGTTTGTTTTGGTCTGTGCAATAACGCAGGTTGCCAGTTTACCCAATAGTATTTTGACACCACAGGTTTCCAGTTTGCATAGCATAATTTCTGCCATGGAAACCAGCAAACAAACTGGGTCAGAGATCGCAGATTTTACCCGACCTAAAAAGCCTCGGCATCCATCCATAAAAATCGAATTTGGACTGCAGTACCCATTTCAAACACTAGCTGTCCTTCTTACATACAGCACCTTTAAGCATTTCAGTGGCCTCAAACAGAGCAGATTCAGTTCACAAACAATTGACAGTTGTGAACTAAATATTTTCTGTTACAATAATTCATCCTAAAATTCAATATTAGTAACTTCCTTTTCGCCATTAGCCGCGCACTCAGAGAGGACCTTGGCTAGTTTTCAGTCAGACTTGTACATTTATTTCACTGGAGACTCGCTCTGAACGGATCATTGAATCAGTGAGTTACTGACTCGAGAACAGCTGCAATCCGATCAGTCCAATTCACAAATGAATTGTTTGATGTGATTTGCGAACCGATTTAACAGGATGATCGAGAAAAGAATCAGTTTGTGCACGAATCGGACCGCGCTTTTGTGTGTCTGAGCATGTGACGATTTCTTAATTTTAAAATAATGAGTAACAATATCTTTTATGAAATGTAGTGGAGTAAAAAGTCTGACCTTATGCTTTGGAATGTAGTGAGTTTAACAGATAGCCTACTTGAAACAAATTACTTTGTTACTGTCCACCACTGTTAAAAACTAGTGATGTGAGTTGATTCAAATAATTAACCACAATTAATCACAAAGTTTTGAAAGTGCTGAAATCTGAATCTCTATACTTTTGTATCTGTCAGAATACATTAAGTTCAATACAAAATGTACTAAAATACTAAACTATGAAACACTGAAAAAAACCAAACTAAAACAATCACAATATGAAAACTATCTAAACAAAATCAGAAGCTTCAGGATATCTAGTTTTGTGTTTCATAGAAGAAATAAAGGCATGAAGGTTTGGAAAGACATAACAGTGAGTAAATGATGACAAAATGTCATTCTTTTCATTCCCTTTAACGTCTGTGAGCTTGATTTCCTGAAGGCCAGTTTAAAGAGTGCTCTGCTTTTGATTCACAAACTCGATTCATTTTTGAACATGATAATCGACCTGCAACCCCTTTTTAGGCTTGTGATCTACCAGTTATGAGCTCAACATCCAATGAAGAGGTTATTAAAGAGTTCAGAAGAAGACGCGTGTCTATCTGTGTAGAAACCATCAGTGAGGGAAACATCTAACAGCAGAGAATAAAGCATCACTTGCCTCTCATTACTGATGTCAACGAATGCTACTGCATGACTGAAGACAATCCACCTGATTCTGGACAGCAATACCTGCACAATTCAGCATTTGCAGCCTTCATGACAGAAACACTGTGGCATTTTAACTCTTCCTCTTGTTAGTGTCATCATTTCTTTGCAACATATTTTTTTCTTCATGATATTTTCGTCAACAGTATGTTTGAATTAAAAACGTTTAATTAATGTTATCATTCATATTCTTTGTCACGTCTTATCGTTGAAATAAAATACAAAACTGTTGGTTGAAGGCTTATTTTGAATCACCCCTCGTTCACTATTGACCCTTTTCACATTTTCAGGTTGGGTAACCATACTTGGGTAAACTTCTATAGCGGTGAATGAGAGACTACATAAAATATATATATATTTTGTGTTCCAATTTGCTCAAATAGCAAACGAAAAAAATCCACAATAGTGTTTTCATAACTTTCAAAAAAAAGGAAGAAATAGAGAGAGATTGATAACAGCAATCAGAAGAGAGAAATATGTCCATTTTAACGTCACTTCCATCCGCTGTGTTAGAAACACCCTCACAGCAGTGTTAAATATTTTTTTGTAATTTGATGCAAATGTAATATAAAATGTAAAATATATATTTTTAAAAAAATTATATTTGCAGAGTTTACGATGCTGATGACCATTAAAAAGGGTCCATTCCCTACATTACTCCACTAATATAGTTCACCTGAAGGAGTGAATGAAAACGAGCGAGTGATTTTGGACACTGAGTGCGCTGGAAGGGCTGCCGCTTTTGCATAATCTGTGCTTGCTGTTCAATAATAATTTGAAATGTAGCAAACTGGCAGCTCCAGTAGTAATGAAAAGGTGCATCTTGAATGGAAACTAGCAATTAAACAATTTAATAATCAATAAAAAAGGGATTTATACCTGTCTGTGTGATATTACGATGTACCCACATTGGACCAGCGGTTTGGAAAATGGATGGATGATTCAGGGACAGGTGCCATCTTTTGGAGAGACATGGGAATTCCTTTCGGCGTGACCGTCACCGTGCATTATGGGTATTCTCTAGCTATTGAGGGTATATCGATTATATACTTGTCATTGCAGTGCACTGTGGGATTAAAAAAGAAAAAAAAAAACATATTTTACGTGTATTGCAACATATGCACCTGAACACAAATATTTAAGTCGTTTGAAAGAAATAATGCAAATTGTTGGCTTCAATAAAACAATATATTAAAACTTTGTAGCTCACAGCAGGTCAGATTTTAAACTGTATGTTTTTTTAACTGTCGGAGATTTATAACATAAATCATTTTGGCCTTTTGCTTTTCTTTATTATCATTTTGCATTTAAACTGTGTGCAGGCAGGCTTATTAAAAAGGAAAAGGCAATTAAAACAAATATAATGAGCATATCTAAAATATGTAGGCTATGCTATGTTTCTAATATATATATATATATATAGATATAGATTACACAGCAGAGCCAACGCTACATACACACACAGAAGAGCAATATATATATATAGATATATGATAAAGGTAACATAGTACATGTAACATAGAGCTCATGCTGCTCTGATAGACTTACTGCTGATATCAAGGGTTGTTTACATTTAAATGAGCCTCATCATTCTATGTCAGTTGAATAATATCGAGTTGATATTTGAAATCAACACAACTGTTTCTGAAGCCTTGAAGCCTGATCACACGTGCTACAAACTCTTTACAACTCTACAATTTGGTAAGTTTTATCAGTTTGTCCAGTTTGGAAAGTGTTTCTCCAGTCATCATCATGGAGCAGCGTCGCCAGAGAAGAACCAGGGCTCTTCCCAAACGCCTGACCGGATTCTTGGTGGAGGGCGTCTCTTCCGGTCCAGACTCCTGTGAGCTTTCTCAGCTGGCAGCTGTAATCAGGTTAGATCACTCTTACAGCTGTATCTCTGAGAAAGCTCAAAGTCCCACAGGTTTGGAAGAGCGCTACGTGAAGAACGCTGCTGTCCTTCCTGACATCCGTCCACGTCCAGCAGCCTGGGTCTCTTCAGTGGACGTGTGTCAGCAGGAAGAGCCTGTCTCCATCCACGGCTACAGCGTGGAGGAATACCAGGACATCTACCGCTCTGTGGTGGAGCCCATGCTGAAGACACGCAGTGGACAGCGCCGTCGCTACAGTCTTAAACTGGGACTGAAGATCAAGCAGCGGCTGTGGGAGGCACTCAACTGCCCTTCAGTGGTGGAGACGGAGCAGCCTGATGGACACGTCCTGATCGCTGAGAGCTCCTCCACAACCAGCAGAAGCGTCGCTCCTCGAATCCATGTGGACATCAGTGAAGAGCCCCAGCCTGAGGAACCCCGAAGAAAGAAGCCCAGACACTGAGTCATCACAGCGTCACCTGGAGTATCCCCCAGCGGGACCAACCTATGTAAATACTGTATATAGTTATAGAGTAAGCTTATAGCTCTATGAGTACGTTTTATTTTGTAGAGCCAATTTTATTTTTATAGAGTAAGTTTTATTTTCTCGAGTAAGTCTTTTGCACATTGTTGTCTGGTTGTTAGGATGTTTCTGGTGATTGTCAATGCGCCGATATGCGGTTTCTAGGTTGTTTGAAGTGGTTTTTAGCGCTTTGCATCGTGGTTGTTGGGATGTTTTGTGTGGTTTCTTGATTGTTGACATGCGGTTGCCAAAGTTTTCTGTGCGGTTGTTAGCGTGTTGCTTTGCGGTTGCTGGACTCCTCTGAGTGGTTTTTCATGCATTGGTACGTGGTTGTCAAGATGTTTCGAGTGGTTGGTTAGGTTAGGGTAGGTTAGGTTAGGGTCTCTCACACGGTTTGCAGCTTGCCGTGCTGTGAGGGCTTGTGTGCATCAGTGATGCTGAGAGCTACGCCACTGGTACTTCACAACTTCTGGTAGGGTCACCCATAGTGGACAGGTCTCAGCTGAGATGCCAGACGAAGACAAACCACCTGATTCTGGACAGCAGAAGATTGACCTGGTCTTTCTGGAAGAAGATCACTGTCTTGACACAACAACAACAACAACATCAGAATTACCTGAGGCTTGTACCATGATGGTAGTTTAACAAACTCAGGGTTACAGGATTAGTTTCGAGTTGACAAAACCAAACCAATCTATTCAGGCTTTGTTGGTCCCATGATACTGATCATCCAATTTCTCTGTCAACTCAGGCTTTGATCCTGAGTTTAGGAGTTTAGCTGTGACATCAGCAGTGAACAGCCAATCACATGCTGTGGATCAAGGAAACTGAGATTCACTTCTCACGAGAGAAACAGCGAGATTCATTTCTCTCTTCTGCAGAATATGACATGATTGAAAAATACTAAGAATTTAAACTAGTTTACACAGGAAGAAGAAAAGAGCTGTAGTAAGAAAAATCTTACTACGTCAATGCAAGTAAAAGTTATTAAGTTAGTTTAGTTGATATATAGAGAGAATTTAACATTTAAGCTCACATGTAGTAATTTGTATAGCTTTTTTTAATTGATTTTAAAGCTTATTTGTATGACCTTTATATAGGCTATTTTTATTAATTTTAACCAAGTGCCTATTAATGATTGATTAACTAAAATTATACATGTGTAATTGATTAAGGGTATAATAATTACATAAATGATAAATAAACTAACATTTTTATTATTATAAATAAGCATTGTTAAAAGCCAGACGCTTAAGTCTTTAAAAAACATTTGCTATGTCGTGACCTTTAATTTGGAGTAGAAAAAGGGGGAGTGACTTTATTACATCAGAGGTGTGTCACTTTGCTCACAGCTGATTGGTCCAATTTCAGTTTGAGCTCTCTTATCCAGAACATAACCTGCCCTGGAGCAGGTTAGCCGTGGAGAGTAAGTTACTATGGAGATGAACACGGCTAAAAGCCAAACCTCTTTAATGGTGCCAAAAACCCAGGATTGGCACAAACTAAGCTTAAACATATCTGGTTAGCCAGCTAAACCGGCTTCATGGTATAGGCCCATGAATGGAAGAAAATTCAACCTGATTATGTGTGGAAGTCAACGATGGATTGATGGAAGCAACCGATCGAACAGAACGAGGTAACACAAGTTGGTTTGATATTAGCAAAGGCTTCTTTCTTTCTTCAGCATTTCTGTAACAGCGTTCAACCAATCAAATCTGAGGACCACTAATTACATTACAATTTCTTAAATTCTTGCATACTTGTGATAAATATGAAATAATTCACTTCAGAATTCAGGCACGATCGCATAAATACAGGCGAGCAGAGAAAATTATTAAAATACAATTAATAACAGGTAAACACTATCACGGTAATCTGAACTTCATAAACTGTTCTTCATACATCAATAATCAAAATGTACGTTAAAAACCAGAGGTGGACAAAGTACTTAAAGTTCAGAAACGTATAAAACATTACTCCAGTAAAAGTATTTAGTACTCCTTTTCAATTTTACTTGAGCGAAAGTACAGAAGTACTTGATTTTTAATGATAATTATTTTGTCATTTTATACAGGCTTATATAATTTAATTTAATTTCATATTATATATATTTCTATAATCCTTTTTCTCAAAATAATTATGAATGATTATGAATTGTCAGATAGCCAGCACTAGTCAGTACGGAAGATTAGTGGATGCAGAAACATAATATGTAATGTGCGTTGACTAACAATATAAAAACAGACGCTAAATGCATAACATTTGCTATAGCAGCGGGGAAGATGAACGGGCATGTGTTATTTTAATCTGTGTTAGAGATGCTCGATTTTGGATAAAATGAGAATCACGATTTTCTTTTTCAAATAGAGATCATGATTCTCCCACAATTCTGAACGAGATGTTCACCCCTCCGCGTCCAGACTGCAAATGAATGTGGGAAGTTTAGCCACCGCTGGCTGATCCCGCCCTGGCTTACATTCAGGGCGGGATGTAAATGTAAAAACAATTAACCTGAATTTGGGCCAGACTAGTTACCATCATTTTCTCACATTGCCATTGACAGTATTTTCTAAAGTCTCTTTTTGGTCCATTTAGATTGTTAATGCAGATTTCATACAAAAAAAAATGTTAAAATATTATGGTTAAAAATGTTTAAAAAAGACCAAAAACCAAACTTAAGAAAAAAAATTAAAATTAAAAAAATAAAAAAATAAAATAAAATAAAAAAAATTAGTAACTCCGCCAGAGTGTCTCTTTTGGGTCACTTTTGCCGGTCCCAAGCCCGGATAAAGGAGGAGGGTTGAAATTGTAACATTAAAAAAAGAAAAGAAAGTTAATTTGTAGTTTTAAACATATTTAGGGTGTTTTTAGTCACTCTTTGTGTCTCTCACGACGTTACTCCTCTCTCGTACAGCGTCCATAGACTTGATAGACTAGTTTGTTTAGGCTAGAATATAAACATGAAATACGCAGAGTCTAATGTCAAGCGTTAATTTACCGCAGTGCCACGTTTAACAAACATTTGTCAAAAGCTGTTTGGCATCAATGACACGGGTTTAGATAAAGTTTAGAAATTCAATTCAATTGAATTCAAATTTATTTGTATAGCGCTTTTCACAATACATATCGTTTCAAAGCAGCTTCACAGAAAATGCATCTACATTACAATTTAAATTGATTTGTACATGTTATGCATTTCAGAAATGCACATATACAAAGCACACAGATTAGCTAACTATCTATTATTAATCAATATAATAACTATGGCACAGAAATAAGAATACATGTTGTTAATGAATAGGGTATATATAAATCCGTCAGTTTTCGGTTGTCTTGCATATATGTGGCTTTATCTGAATATTTAAAGGTCCTATGACGTGGACTTTTTAATTATTTTATAATGTTTCCTGAGGTGTGCTTATATTGTTAGTATGATTGTTACATCATAAAATGTCATAATTTAGAAATAAAAGGCATTTTTCTATCCTGATTTCAGCTCTGGCTTGAATGCTCTGTTTGAAGGGGCGTGTCTGCTGTGAGACTTCAGTGTAAACGACCACTGCTGTGATTGGCTGACATATTTGCATTTGAAGTGCGCATTACATGTGGAACCCCTCTCGAATACTTTTACTACGTTTTTCTTTTTACTATTACAGCTGTCGAAAAAGTGTTGATTATAGCATTATTTTTACATCTTTTCCCATCACATGAAAGTCTGCAGTGATGAGCGTTGAGTACACAGACAGTCTGTTGATCGCGTGAATGCAGTGATCTCGTCATTGCAACGCTATTTCTCTCACAAAATGCTTTCACCACAACTAACAGCAAACACGACATCGATATGAATACAGTAAGAGCTTCGTTGTGCAGCATAACAGCGTCATTCATTATAACGGCAGTTTGGGCAAGTGTGCAGATACACTCGCGACGTGTGATTGACAGATCCGAACATTATAAAGAGAGTGTTCTTTGATCGGTAGTCTGGCTTGATTCACTGATGCATAAACAGTATTAAACGATTTAGAAAGAAAGTCTGTGTGAACTTGAATGATTAGCTACACATCAGAAACCACTGATCACAGATCAGGCATTAATGAACACTGTTACTCATTGTTTGTGGCGGTGCTGTCGAATCCATATGGTAAAAGTCTGTTTGTAAAGCCTGTACTGACATTGCGACTGAATTAAATGTAAAAAATGAACTGAATCCATTTCTCCAAATTCTATGGGTCGGGCAAAGCAGAGAAAGGGGAGGTAATCTTTCCCCGTATGACGACATATTCCAGATTCTCAAAGGCAGAGCAGAACACCCAGGACTTGGTTTACACCCATCACAATTTCTAGCCACTGGGGGACCATAGACAGGCTAGGGGAACTCATGATAATGTTACAAAACCTCATAAAGTGAAATTTTCATGTCATGGGACCTTTAATACGTTTTTCTTGTTGGTACAGCCATGCACAAATTCATTAGTTCAGCATTTACAGTTTACAAAGCAAATTTGGAGTTGACATGTCAGTGTCACAACATTATTCAAATTACTGACAATAGCAAAGTTTTTTTATTAGCTTTTTATAGCAACTGTCTTCATTAACAGACTGGGCGATTTATGAAGTAGGACATTATGTTGTGTAATATTTGGGGGAGCAGCATACATTTTGACAAGAAAATGTCATTCAAGTGTCGTACATGTAATGTGACTACTCATAAGCTTGAAGCACAAACATGAGCCCAGCCCTTTCCAATATGAAATAAAGAAGACTTTTGAATGATTTGTACATTAATAACCTCACGCATTCTGTCACTAATACTCTACATCTCCCCAAGTAACACTAAGGTGATTTTCATGTTGCTCAACTGTTTTATTCTTTAATAATTATATGCCATGCCAAGTCATGACCAATACTATTTACCTCGCTATTAAAGATATATTTTAAAAATTCATAAAAATTTATAAAATCAAATTGTTTTCAGCAAACACCACCAGATTCTTGTTCTAAATCTCCCCAAGTAGAATCAGATGTAGTTTGCAGAAAACAATTTGATTTTATACATTTTTTATGAATTTTTTTAAGTATGTCTACCGACACCAAGCACCCACACCTTTAGCCAACCACGTAACCTCATGTAGACACGCAATGCATTTTAAAGCGTAGATGGCGTGACCGCAGTAAGATAGCGTGGGTATTTGAACCAAGATTGCAATCTTTTTACAATTAATCGTGCCGCTCTAATTTGTATTATATTAATGTTTTCTTATTTCTTTTCTTCCTAAAACCGACACTGTAGACGCATTGATGTGGACGTGTCTGCATTAAAGGTGCTGTATGAAAGTGTTTGACTGTACTAAAAATACCATAATATGCTTGCAGATATTTAGGAAACATGCGAGTTCACATACTCGTCTATCTGAAAAACAATGCTATAGCCAGTCATTTTACTTTGAAATGTGCGTTCCACGTCAGAATGTCTGTGTTTGTTTTGGTCTGTGCAATAACGCAGGTTGCCAGTTTACCCAATAGTATTTTGACACCACAGGTTTCCAGTTTGCATAGCATAATTTCTGCCATGGAAACCAGCAAACAAACTGGGTCAGAGATCGCAGATTTTACCCGACCTAAAAAGCCTCGGCATCCATCCATAAAAATCGAATTTGGACTGCAGTACCCATTTCAAACACTAGCTGTCCTTCTTACATACAGCACCTTTAAGCATTTCAGTGGCCTCAAACAGAGCAGATTCAGTTCACAAACAATTGACAGTTGTGAACTAAATATTTTCTGTTACAATAATTCATCCTAAAATTCAATATTAGTAACTTCCTTTTCGCCATTAGCCGCGCACTCAGAGAGGACCTTGGCTAGTTTTCAGTCAGACTTGTACATTTATTTCACTGGAGACTCGCTCTGAACGGATCATTGAATCAGTGAGTTACTGACTCGAGAACAGCTGCAATCCGATCAGTCCAATTCACAAATGAATTGTTTGATGTGATTTGCGAACCGATTTAACAGGATGATCGAGAAAAGAATCAGTTTGTGCACGAATCGGACCGCGCTTTTGTGTGTCTGAGCATGTGACGATTTCTTAATTTTAAAATAATGAGTAACAATATCTTTTATGAAATGTAGTGGAGTAAAAAGTCTGACCTTATGCTTTGGAATGTAGTGAGTTTAACAGATAGCCTACTTGAAACAAATTACTTTGTTACTGTCCACCACTGTTAAAAACTAGTGATGTGAGTTGATTCAAATAATTAACCACAATTAATCACAAAGTTTTGAAAGTGCTGAAATCTGAATCTCTATACTTTTGTATCTGTCAGAATACATTAAGTTCAATACAAAATGTACTAAAATACTAAACTATGAAACACTGAAAAAAACCAAACTAAAACAATCACAATATGAAAACTATCTAAACAAAATCAGAAGCTTCAGGATATCTAGTTTTGTGTTTCATAGAAGAAATAAAGGCATGAAGGTTTGGAAAGACATAACAGTGAGTAAATGATGACAAAATGTCATTCTTTTCATTCCCTTTAACGTCTGTGAGCTTGATTTCCTGAAGGCCAGTTTAAAGAGTGCTCTGCTTTTGATTCACAAACTCGATTCATTTTTGAACATGATAATCGACCTGCAACCCCTTTTTAGGCTTGTGATCTACCAGTTATGAGCTCAACATCCAATGAAGAGGTTATTAAAGAGTTCAGAAGAAGACGCGTGTCTATCTGTGTAGAAACCATCAGTGAGGGAAACATCTAACAGCAGAGAATAAAGCATCACTTGCCTCTCATTACTGATGTCAACGAATGCTACTGCATGACTGAAGACAATCCACCTGATTCTGGACAGCAATACCTGCACAATTCAGCATTTGCAGCCTTCATGACAGAAACACTGTGGCATTTTAACTCTTCCTCTTGTTAGTGTCATCATTTCTTTGCAACATATTTTTTTCTTCATGATATTTTCGTCAACAGTATGTTTGAATTAAAAACGTTTAATTAATGTTATCATTCATATTCTTTGTCACGTCTTATCGTTGAAATAAAATACAAAACTGTTGGTTGAAGGCTTATTTTGAATCACCCCTCGTTCACTATTGACCCTTTTCACATTTTCAGGTTGGGTAACCATACTTGGGTAAACTTCTATAGCGGTGAATGAGAGACTACATAAAATATATATATATTTTGTGTTCCAATTTGCTCAAATAGCAAACGAAAAAAATCCACAATAGTGTTTTCATAACTTTCAAAAAAAAGGAAGAAATAGAGAGAGATTGATAACAGCAATCAGAAGAGAGAAATATGTCCATTTTAACGTCACTTCCATCCGCTGTGTTAGAAACACCCTCACAGCAGTGTTAAATAGTTTTTTGTAATTTGATGCAAATGTAATATAAAATGTAAAATATATATTTTTAAAAAAATTATATTTGCAGAGTTTACGATGCTGATGACCATTAAAAAGGGTCCATTCCCTACATTACTCCACTAATATAGTTCACCTGAAGGAGTGAATGAAAACGAGCGAGTGATTTTGGACACTGAGTGCGCTGGAAGGGCTGCCGCTTTTGCATAATCTGTGCTTGCTGTTCAATAATAATTTGAAATGTAGCAAACTGGCAGCTCCAGTAGTAATGAAAAGGTGCATCTTGAATGGAAACTAGCAATTAAACAATTTAATAATCAATAAAAAAGGGATTTATACCTGTCTGTGTGATATTACGATGTACCCACATTGGACCAGCGGTTTGGAAAATGGATGGATGATTCAGGGACAGGTGCCATCTTTTGGAGAGACATGGGAATTCCTTTCGGCGTGACCGTCACCGTGCATTATGGGTATTCTCTAGCTATTGAGGGTATATCGATTATATACTTGTCATTGCAGTGCACTGTGGGATTAAAAAAGAAAAAAAAAAACATATTTTACGTGTATTGCAACATATGCACCTGAACACAAATATTTAAGTCGTTTGAAAGAAATAATGCAAATTGTTGGCTTCAATAAAACAATATATTAAAACTTTGTAGCTCACAGCAGGTCAGATTTTAAACTGTATGTTTTTTTAACTGTCGGAGATTTATAACATAAATCATTTTGGCCTTTTGCTTTTCTTTATTATCATTTTGCATTTAAACTGTGTGCAGGCAGGCTTATTAAAAAGGAAAAGGCAATTAAAACAAATATAATGAGCATATCTAAAATATGTAGGCTATGCTATGTTTCTAATATATATATATATAGATATAGATTACACAGCAGAGCCAACGCTACATACACACACAGAAGAGCAATATATATATATAGATATATGATAAAGGTAACATAGTACATGTAACATAGAGCTCATGCTGCTCTGATAGACTTACTGCTGATATCAAGGGTTGTTTACATTTAAATGAGCCTCATCATTCTATGTCAGTTGAATAATATCGAGTTGATATTTGAAATCAACACAACTGTTTCTGAAGCCTTGAAGCCTGATCACACGTGCTACAAACTCTTTACAACTCTACAATTTGGTAAGTTTTATCAGTTTGTCCAGTTTGGAAAGTGTTTCTCCAGTCATCATCATGGAGCAGCGTCGCCAGAGAAGAACCAGGGCTCTTCCCAAACGCCTGACCGGATTCTTGGTGGAGGGCGTCTCTTCCGGTCCAGACTCCTGTGAGCTTTCTCAGCTGGCAGCTGTAATCAGGTTAGATCACTCTTACAGCTGTATCTCTGAGAAAGCTCAAAGTCCCACAGGTTTGGAAGAGCGCTACGTGAAGAACGCTGCTGTCCTTCCTGACATCCGTCCACGTCCAGCAGCCTGGGTCTCTTCAGTGGACGTGTGTCAGCAGGAAGAGCCTGTCTCCATCCACGGCTACAGCGTGGAGGAATACCAGGACATCTACCGCTCTGTGGTGGAGCCCATGCTGAAGACACGCAGTGGACAGCGCCGTCGCTACAGTCTTAAACTGGGACTGAAGATCAAGCAGCGGCTGTGGGAGGCACTCAACTGCCCTTCAGTGGTGGAGACGGAGCAGCCTGATGGACACGTCCTGATCGCTGAGAGCTCCTCCACAACCAGCAGAAGCGTCGCTCCTCGAATCCATGTGGACATCAGTGAAGAGCCCCAGCCTGAGGAACCCCGAAGAAAGAAGCCCAGACACTGAGTCATCACAGCGTCACCTGGAGTATCCCCCAGCGGGACCAACCTATGTAAATACTGTATATAGTTATAGAGTAAGCTTATAGCTCTATGAGTACGTTTTATTTTGTAGAGCCAATTTTATTTTTATAGAGTAAGTTTTATTTTCTCGAGTAAGTCTTTTGCACATTGTTGTCTGGTTGTTAGGATGTTTCTGGTGATTGTCAATGCGCCGATATGCGGTTTCTAGGTTGTTTGAAGTGGTTTTTAGCGCTTTGCATCGTGGTTGTTGGGATGTTTTGTGTGGTTTCTTGATTGTTGACATGCGGTTGCCAAAGTTTTCTGTGCGGTTGTTAGCGTGTTGCTTTGCGGTTGCTGGACTCCTCTGAGTGGTTTTTCATGCATTGGTACGTGGTTGTCAAGATGTTTCGAGTGGTTGGTTAGGTTAGGGTAGGTTAGGTTAGGGTCTCTCACACGGTTTGCAGCTTGCCGTGCTGTGAGGGCTTGTGTGCATCAGTGATGCTGAGAGCTACGCCACTGGTACTTCACAACTTCTGGTAGGGTCACCCATAGTGGACAGGTCTCAGCTGAGATGCCAGACGAAGACAAACCACCTGATTCTGGACAGCAGAAGATTGACCTGGTCTTTCTGGAAGAAGATCACTGTCTTGACACAACAACAACAACAACAACAACATCAGAATTACCTGAGGCTTGTACCATGATGGTAGTTTAACAAACTCAGGGTTACAGGATTAGTTTCGAGTTGACAAAACCAAACCAATCTATTCAGGCTTTGTTGGTCCCATGATACTGATCATCCAATTTCTCTGTCAACTCAGGCTTTGATCCTGAGTTTAGGAGTTTAGCTGTGACATCAGCAGTGAACAGCCAATCACATGCTGTGGATCAAGGAAACTGAGATTCACTTCTCACGAGAGAAACAGCGAGATTCATTTCTCTCTTCTGCAGAATATGACATGATTGAAAAATACTAAGAATTTAAACTAGTTTACACAGGAAGAAGAAAAGAGCTGTAGTAAGAAAAATCTTACTACGTCAATGCAAGTAAAAGTTATTAAGTTAGTTTAGTTGATATATAGAGAGAATTTAACATTTAAGCTCACATGTAGTAATTTGTATAGCTTTTTTTAATTGATTTTAAAGCTTATTTGTATGACCTTTATATAGGCTATTTTTATTAATTTTAACCAAGTGCCTATTAATGATTGATTAACTAAAATTATACATGTGTAATTGATTAAGGGTATAATAATTACATAAATGATAAATAAACTAACATTTTTATTATTATAAATAAGCATTGTTAAAAGCCAGACGCTTAAGTCTTTAAAAAACATTTGCTATGTCGTGACCTTTAATTTGGAGTAGAAAAAGGGGGAGTGACTTTATTACATCAGAGGTGTGTCACTTTGCTCACAGCTGATTGGTCCAATTTCAGTTTGAGCTCTCTTATCCAGAACATAACCTGCCCTGGAGCAGGTTAGCCGTGGAGAGTAAGTTACTATGGAGATGAACACGGCTAAAAGCCAAACCTCTTTAATGGTGCCAAAAACCCAGGATTGGCACAAACTAAGCTTAAACATATCTGGTTAGCCAGCTAAACCGGCTTCATGGTATAGGCCCATGAATGGAAGAAAATTCAACCTGATTATGTGTGGAAGTCAACGATGGATTGATGGAAGCAACCGATCGAACAGAACGAGGTAACACAAGTTGGTTTGATATTAGCAAAGGCTTCTTTCTTTCTTCAGCATTTCTGTAACAGCGTTCAACCAATCAAATCTGAGGACCACTAATTACATTACAATTTCTTAAATTCTTGCATACTTGTGATAAATATGAAATAATTCACTTCAGAATTCAGGCACGATCGCATAAATACAGGCGAGCAGAGAAAATTATTAAAATACAATTAATAACAGGTAAACACTATCACGGTAATCTGAACTTCATAAACTGTTCTTCATACATCAATAATCAAAATGTACGTTAAAAACCAGAGGTGGACAAAGTACTTAAAGTTCAGAAACGTATAAAACATTACTCCAGTAAAAGTATTTAGTACTCCTTTTCAATTTTACTTGAGCGAAAGTACAGAAGTACTTGATTTTTAATGATAATTATTTTGTCATTTTATACAGGCTTATATAATTTAATTTAATTTCATATTATATATATTTCTATAATCCTTTTTCTCAAAATAATTATGAATGATTATGAATTGTCAGATAGCCAGCACTAGTCAGTACGGAAGATTAGTGGATGCAGAAACATAATATGTAATGTGCGTTGACTAACAATATAAAAACAGACGCTAAATGCATAACATTTGCTATAGCAGCGGGGAAGATGAACGGGCATGTGTTATTTTAATCTGTGTTAGAGATGCTCGATTTTGGATAAAATGAGAATCACGATTTTCTTTTTCAAATAGAGATCATGATTCTCCCACAATTCTGAACGAGATGTTCACCCCTCCGCGTCCAGACTGCAAATGAATGTGGGAAGTTTAGCCACCGCTGGCTGATCCCGCCCTGGCTTACATTCAGGGCGGGATGTAAATGTAAAAACAATTAACCTGAATTTGGGCCAGACTAGTTACCATCATTTTCTCACATTGCCATTGACAGTATTTTCTAAAGTCTCTTTTTGGTCCATTTAGATTGTTAATGCAGATTTCATACAAAAAAAAATGTTAAAATATTATGGTTAAAAATGTTTAAAAAAGACCAAAAACCAAACTTAAGAAAAAAAATTAAAATTAAAAAAATAAAAAAATAAAATAAAATAAAAAAAATTAGTAACTCCGCCAGAGTGTCTCTTTTGGGTCACTTTTGCCGGTCCCAAGCCCGGATAAAGGAGGAGGGTTGAAATTGTAACATTAAAAAAAGAAAAGAAAGTTAATTTGTAGTTTTAAACATATTTAGGGTGTTTTTAGTCACTCTTTGTGTCTCTCACGACGTTACTCCTCTCTCGTACAGCGTCCATAGACTTGATAGACTAGTTTGTTTAGGCTAGAATATAAACATGAAATGCGCAGAGTCTAATGTCAAGCGTTAATTTACCGCAGTGCCACGTTTAACAAACATTTGTCAAAAGCTGTTTGGCATCAATGACACGGGTTTAGATAAAGTTTAGAAATTCAATTCAATTGAATTCAAATTTATTTGTATAGCGCTTTTCACAATACATATCGTTTCAAAGCAGCTTCACAGAAAATGCATCTACATTACAATTTAAATTGATTTGTACATGTTATGCATTTCAGAAATGCACATATATAAAGCACACAGATTAGCTAACTATCTATTATTAATCAATATAATAACTATGGCACAGAAATAAGAATACATGTTGTTAATGAATAGGGTATATATAAATCCGTCAGTTTTCGGTTGTCTTGCATATATGTGGCTTTATCTGAATATTTAAAGGTCCTATGACGTGGACTTTTTAATTATTTTATAATGTTTCCTGAGGTGTGCTTATATTGTTAGTATGATTGTTACATCATAAAATGTCATAATTTAGAAATAAAAGGCATTTTTCTATCCTGATTTCAGCTCTGGCTTGAATGCTCTGTTTGAAGGGGCGTGTCTGCTGTGAGACTTCAGTGTAAACGACCACTGCTGTGATTGGCTGACATATTTGCATTTGAAGTGCGCATTACATGTGGAACCCCTCTCGAATACTTTTACTACGTTTTTCTTTTTACTATTACAGCTGTCGAAAAAGTGTTGATTATAGCATTATTTTTACATCTTTTCCCATCACATGAAAGTCTGCAGTGATGAGCGTTGAGTACACAGACAGTCTGTTGATCGCGTGAATGCAGTGATCTCGTCATTGCAACGCTATTTCTCTCACAAAATGCTTTCACCACAACTAACAGCAAACACGACATCGATATGAATACAGTAAGAGCTTCGTTGTGCAGCATAACAGCGTCATTCATTATAACGGCAGTTTGGGCAAGTGTGCAGATACACTCGCGACGTGTGATTGACAGATCCGAACATTATAAAGAGAGTGTTCTTTGATCGGTAGTCTGGCTTGATTCACTGATGCATAAACAGTATTAAACGATTTAGAAAGAAAGTCTGTGTGAACTTGAATGATTAGCTACACATCAGAAACCACTGATCACAGATCAGGCATTAATGAACACTGTTACTCATTGTTTGTGGCGGTGCTGTCGAATCCATATGGTAAAAGTCTGTTTGTAAAGCCTGTACTGACATTGCGACTGAATTAAATGTAAAAAATGAACTGAATCCATTTCTCCAAATTCTATGGGTCGGGCAAAGCAGAGAAAGGGGAGGTAACCTTTCCCCGTATGACGACATATTCCAGATTCTCAAAGGCAGAGCAGAACACCCAGGACTTGGTTTACACCCATCACAATTTCTAGCCACTGGGGGACCATAGACAGGCTAGGGGAACTCATGATAATGTTACAAAACCTCATAAAGTGAAATTTTCATGTCATGGGACCTTTAATACGTTTTTCTTGTTGGTACAGCCATGCACAAATTCATTAGTTCAGCATTTACAGTTTACAAAGCAAATTTGGAGTTGACATGTCAGTGTCACAACATTATTCAAATTACTGACAATAGCAACGTTTTTTTATTAGCTTTTTATAGCAACTGTCTTCATTAACAGACTGGGCGATTTATGAAGTAGGACATTATGTTGTGTAATATTTGGGGGAGCAGCATACATTTTGACAAGAAAATGTCATTCAAGTGTCGTACATGTAATGTGACTACTCATAAGCTTGAAGCACAAACATGAGCCCAGCCCTTTCCAATATGAAATAAAGAAGACTTTTGAATGATTTGTACATTAATAACCTCACGCATTCTGTCACTAATACTCTACATCTCCCCAAGTAACACTGAGGTGATTTTCATGTTGCTCAACTGTTTTATTCTTTAATAATTATATGCCATGCCAAGTCATGACCAATACTATTTACCTCGCTATTAAAGATATATTTTAAAAATTCATAAAAATTTATAAAATCAAATTGTTTTCAGCAAACACCACCAGATTCTTGTTCTAAATCTCCCCAAGTAGAATCAGATGTAGTTTGCAGAAAACAATTTGATTTTATACATTTTTTATGAATTTTTTTAAGTATGTCTACCGACACCAAGCACCCACACCTTTAGCCAACCACGTAACCTCATGTAGACACGCAATGCATTTTAAAGCGTAGATGGCGTGACCGCAGTAAGATAGCGTGGGTATTTGAACCAAGATTGCAATCTTTTTACAATTAATCGTGCCGCTCTAATTTGTATTATATTAATGTTTTCTTATTTCTTTTCTTCCTAAAACCGACACTGTAGACGCATTGATGTGGACGTGTCTGCATTAAAGGTGCTGTATGAAAGTGTTTGACTGTACTAAAAATACCATAATATGCTTGCAGATTTAGGAAACATGCGAGTTCACATACTCGTCTATCTGAAAAACAATGCTATAGCCAGTCATTTTACTTTGAAATGTGCGTTCCACGTCAGAATGTCTGTGTTTGTTTTGGTCTGTGCAATAACGCAGGTTGCCAGTTTACCCAATAGTATTTTGACACCACAGGTTTCCAGTTTGCATAGCATAATTTCTGCCATGGAAACCAGCAAACAAACTGGGTCAGAGATCGCAGATTTTACCCGACCTAAAAAGCCTCGGCATCCATCCATAAAAATCGAATTTGGACTGCAGTACCCATTTCAAACACTAGCTGTCCTTCTTACATACAGCACCTTTAAGCATTTCAGTGGCCTCAAACAGAGCAGATTCAGTTCACAAACAATTGACAGTTGTGAACTAAATATTTTCTGTTACAATAATTCATCCTAAAATTCAATATTAGTAACTTCCTTTTCGCCATTAGCCGCGCACTCAGAGAGGACCTTGGCTAGTTTTCAGTCAGACTTGTACATTTATTTCACTGGAGACTCGCTCTGAACGGATCATTGAATCAGTGAGTTACTGACTCGAGAACAGCTGCAATCCAATCAGTCCAATTATATTGTTTAAAGCTGTGAGAACTACACTCACATTGTGTAAATTATTATTGTTTATTGTAGAGTTTACTGTGCTGTGAGTAATTGTGTGCGCATCAGATGTGTAATCTGTTGCTGCTTAAATGTTGTACATGTCATGTCATGACTACTATGTTGCTCAGAACTGCACCTAAGAATTTCACCTACTGTTGCACTTGTGCATATGTAGAGTGACAAATAAAGTGATTTGATTTGATTTGATTTGATTTGATTTGAATTCACGGATGAATTGTTTGATGTGATTTGCGAACCGATTTAACAGGATGATCGAGAAAAAAATCAGTTTGTGCACGAATCGGACCGCGCTTTTGTGTGTCTGAGCATGTGACGATTTCTTAATTTTAAAATAATGAGTAACAATATCTTTTATGAAATGTAGTGGAGTAAAAAGTCTGACCTTATGCTTTGGAATGTAGTGAGTTTAACAGATAGCCTACTTGAAACAAATTACTTTGTTACTGTCCACCACTGTTAAAAACTAGTGATGTGAGTTGATTCAAATAATTAACCACAATTAATCACAAAGTTTTGAAAGTGCTGAAATCTGAATCTCTATACTTTTGTATCTGTCAGAAAGAATACATTAAGTTCAATACAAAATGTACTAAAATACTAAACTATGAAACACTGAAAAAAACCAAACTAAAACAATCACAACATGAAAACTATCTAAACAAAATCAGAAGCTTCAGGATATCTAGTTTTGTGTTTCATAGAAGAAATAAAGGCATGAAGGTTTGGAAAGACATAACAGTGAGTAAATGATGACAACATTTCATTCTTTTCATTCCCTTTAACGTCTGTGAGCTTGATTTCCTGAAGGCCAGTTTAAAGAGTGCTCTGCTTTTGATTCACAAACTCGATTCATTTTTGAACATGATAATCGACCTGCAACCCCTTTTTAGGCTTGTGATCTACCAGTTATGAGCTCAACATCCAATGAAGAGGTTATTAAAGAGTTCAGAAGAAGACGCGTGTCTATCTGTGTAGAAACCATCAGTGAGGGAAACATCTAACAGCAGAGAATAAAGCATCACTTGCCTCTCATTACTGATGTCAACGAATGCTACTGCATGACTGAAGACAATCCACCTGATTCTGGACAGCAATACCTGCACAATTCAGCATTTGCAGCCTTCATGACAGAAACACTGTGACATTTTAACTCTTCCTCTTGTTAGTGTCATCATTTCTTTGCAACGTATTTTTTTCTTCATGATATTTTCGTCAACAGTATGTTTGAATTAAAAACGTTTAATTAATGTTATCATTCATATTCTTTGTCACGTCTTATCGTTGAAATAAAATATAAAACTGTTGGTTGAAGGCTTATTTTTAATCACCCCTCGTTCACTATTGACCCTTTTCACATTTTCAGGTTGGGTAACCATAGTTGGGTAAACTTCTATAGCGGTGAATGAGAGACTACATAAAATATATATATATTTATTTTGTGTTCCAATTTGCTCAAATAGCAAACGAAAAAAATCCACAATAGTGTTTTCATAACTTTCAAAAAAAGGAAGAAATAGAGAGAGATTGATAACAGCAATCAGAAGAGAGAAATATGTCCATTTTAACATCACTTCCATCCGCTGTGTTAGAAACACCCTCACAGCAGTGTTAAATAGTTTTTTGTAATTTGATGCAAATGTAATATAAAATGTAAAATATATATTTTTAAAAAAATTATATTTGCAGAGTTTACGATGCTGATGACCATTAAAAAGGGTCCATTCCCTACATTACTCCACTAATATAGTTCACCTGAAGGAGTGCATGAAAACGAGCGAGTGATTTTGGACACTGAGTGCGCTGGAAGGGCTGCCGCTTTTGCATAATCTGTGCTTGCTGTTCAATAATAATTTGAAATGTAGCAAACTGGCAGCTCCAGTAGTAATGAAAAGGTGCATCTTGAATGGAAACTAGCAATTAAACAATTTAATAATCAATAAAAAAGGGATTTATACCTGTCTGTGTGATATTACGATGTACCCACATTGGACCAGCGGTTTGGAAAATGGAAGGATGATTCAGGGACAGGTGCCATCTTTTGGAGAGACATGGGAATTCCTTTCGGCGTGACCGTCACCGTGCATTATGGGTATTCTCTAGCTATTGAGGGTATATCGATTATATACTTGTCATTGCAGTGCACTGTGGGATTAAAAAAGAAAAAAAAAAACATATTTTACGTGTATTGCAACATATGCACCTGAACACAAATATTTAAGTCGTTTGAAAGAAATAATGCAAATTGTTGGCTTCAATAAAACAATATATTAAAACTTTGTAGCTCACAGCAGGTCAGATTTTAAACTGTATGTTTTTTTAACTGTCGGAGATTTATAACATAAATCATTTTGGCCTTTTGCTTTTCTTTATTATCATTTTGCATTTAAACTGTGTGCAGGCAGGCTTATTAAAAAGGAAAAGGCAATTAAAACAAATATAATGAGCATATCTAAAATATGTAGGCTATGCTATGTTTCTAATATATATATATATAGATATAGATTACACAGCAGAGCCAACGCTACATACACACACAGAAGAGCAATATATATATATATATATGATAAAGGTAATATAGTACATGTAACATAGAGCTCATGCTGCTCTGATAGACTTACTGCTGATATCAAGGGTTGTTTACATTTAAATGAGCCTCATCATTCTATGTCAGTTGAATAATATCGAGTTGATATTTGAAATCAACACAACTGTTTCTGAAGCCTTGAAGCCTGATCACACGTGCTACAAACTCTTTACAACTCTACAATTTGGTAAGTTTTATCAGTTTGTCCAGTTTGGAAAGTGTTTCTCCAGTCATCATCATGGAGCAGCGTCGCCAGAGAAGAACCAGGGCTCTTCCCAAACGCTTGACGGGATTCTTGGTGGAGGACGTCTCTTCCGGTCCAGACTCCTGTGAGCTTTCTCAGCTGGCAGCTGTAATCAGGTTAGATCACTCTTACAGCTGTATCTCTGAGAAAGCTCAAAGTCCCACAGGTTTGGAAGAGCGCTACGTGAAGAACGCTGCTGTCCTTCCTGACATCCGTCCACGTCCAGCAGCCTGGGTCTCTTCAGTGGACGTGTGTCAGCAGGAAGAGCCTGTCTCCATCCACGGCTACAGCGTGGAGGAATACCAGGACATCTACCGCTCTGTGGTGGAGCCCATGCTGAAGACACGCAGTGGACAGCGCCGTCGCTACAGTCTTAAACTGGGACTGAAGATCAAGCAGCGGCTGTGGGAGGCACTCAACTGCCCTTCAGTGGTGGAGACTGAGCAGCCTGATGGACACGTCCTGATCGCTGAGAGCTCCTCCACAACCAGCAGAAGCGTCGCTCCTCGAATCCATGTGGACATCAGTGAAGAGCCCCAGCCTGAGGAACCCCGAAGAAAGAAGCCCAGACACTGAGTCATCACAGCGTCACCTGGAGTATCCCCCAGCGGGACCAACCTATGTAAATACTGTATATAGTTATAGAGTAAGCTTATAGCTCTATGAGTACGTTTTATTTTGTAGAGCCAATTTTATTTTTATAGAGTAAGTTTTATTTTCTCGAGTAAGTCTTTTGCACATTGTTGTCTGGTTGTTAGGATGTTTCTGGTGATTGTCAATGCGCCGATATGCGGTTTCTAGGTTGTTTGAAGTGGTTTTTAGCGCTTTGCGTCGTGGTTGTTGGGATGTTTTGTGTGGTTTCTTGATTGTTGACATGCGGTTGCCAAAGTTTTCTGTGCGGTTGTTAGCGTGTTGCTTTGCGGTTGCTGGACTCCTCTGAGTGGTTTTTCATGCATTGGTACGTGGTTGTCAGGATGTTCCGAGTGGTTGGTTAGGTTAGGGTCTCTCACACGGTTTGCAGCTTGCCGTGCTGTGAGGGCTTGTGTGCATCAGTGATGCTGAGAGCTACGCCACTGGTACTTCACAACTTCTGGTAGGGTCACCCATAGTGGACAGGTCTCAGCTGAGATGCCAGACGAAGACAAACCACCTGATTCTGGACAGCAGAAGATTGACCTGGTCTTTCTGGAAGAAGATCACTGTCTTGACACAACAACAACAACAACAACAACAACAACAACATCAGAATTACCTGAGGCTTGTACCATGATGGTAGTTTAACAAACTCAGGGTTACAGGATTAGTTTCGAGTTGACAAAACCAAACCAATCTATTCAGGCTTTGTTGGTCCCATGATACTGATCATCCAATTTCTCTGTCAACTCAGGCTTTGATCCTGAGTTTAGGAGTTTAGCTGTGACATCAGCAGTGAACAGCCAATCACATGCTGTGGATCAAGGAAACTGAGATTCACTTCTCACGAGAGAAACAGCGAGATTCATTTCTCTCTTCTGCAGAATATGACATGATTGAAAAATACTAAGAATTTAAACTAGTTTACACAGGAAGAAGAAAAGAGCTGTAGTAAGAAAAATCTTACTACGTCAATGCAAGTAAAAGTTATTAAGTTAGTTTAGTTGATATATAGAGAGAATTTAACATTTAAGCTCACATGTAGTAATTTGTATAGCTTTTTTTAATTGATTTTAAAGCTTATTTGTATGACCTTTATATAGGCTATTTTTATTAATTTTAACCAAGTGCCTATTAATGATTGATTAACTAAAATTATACATGTGTAATTGATTAAGGGTATAATAATTACATAAATGATAAATAAACTAACATTTTTATTATTATAAATAAGCATTGTTAAAAGCCAGACGCTTAAGTCTTTAAAAAACATTTGCTATGTCGTGACCTTTAATTTGGAGTAGAAAAAGGGGGAGTGACTTTATTACATCAGAGGTGTGTCACTTTGCTCACAGCTGATTGGTCCAATTTCAGTTTGAGCTCTCTTATCCAGAACATAACCTGCCCTGGAGCAGGTTAGCCGTGGAGAGTAAGTTACTATGGAGATGAACACGGCTAAAAGCCAAACCTCTTTAATGGTGCCAAAAACCCAGGATTGGCACAAACTAAGCTTAAACATATCTGGTTAGCCAGCTAAACCGGCTTCATGGTATAGGCCCATGAATGGAAGAAAATTCAACCTGATTATGTGTGGTAGTCAACGATGGATTGATGGAAGCAACCGATCGAACAGAACGAGGTAACACAAGTTGGTTTGATATTAGCAAAGGCTAATTCTTTCTTTCTTCAGCATTTCTGTAACAGCGTTCAACCAATCAAATCTGAGGACCACTAATTATATTACAATTTCTTAAATTCTTGCATACTTGTGATAAATATGAAATAATTCACTTCAAAATTCAGGCACGATCGCATAAATACAGGCGAGCAGAGAAAATTATTAAAATACAATTAATAACAGGTAAACACTATCACGGTAATCTGAACTTCATAAACTGTTCTTCATACATCAATAATCAAAATGTACGTTAAAAACCAGAGGTGGACAAAGTACTTAAAGTTCAGAAACGTATAAAACATTACTCCAGTAAAAGTATTTAGTACTCCTTTTCAATTTTACTTGAGCGAAAGTACAGAAGTACTTGATTTTTAATGATAATTATTTTGTCATTTTATACAGGCTTATATAATTTAATTTAATTTCATATTATATACATTTCTATAATCCTTTTTCTCAAAATAATTATGAATGATTATGAATTGTCAGATAGCCAGCACTAGTCAGTACGGAAGATTAGTGGATGCAGAAACATAATATGTAATGTGCGTTGACTAACAATATAAAAACAGACGCTAAATGCATAACATTTGCTATAGCAGCGGGGAAGATGAACGGGCATGTGTTATTTTAATCTGTGTTAGAGATGCTCGATTTTGGATAAAATGAGAATCACGATTTTTTTTTTCAAATAGAGATCATGATTCTCCCACAATTCTGAACGAGATGTTCACCCCTCCGCGTCCAGACTGCAAATGAATGTGGGAAGTTTAGCCACCGCTGGCTGATCCCGCCCTGGCTTACATTCAGGGCGGGATGTAAATGTAAAAACAATTAACCTGAATTTGGGCCAGACTAGTTACCATCATTTTCTCACATTGCCATTGACAGTATTTTCTAAAGTCTCTTTTTGGTCCATTTAGATTGTTAATGCAGATTTCATACAAAAAAAAATGTTAAAATATTATGGTTAAAAATGTTTAAAAAAGACCAAAAACCAAACTTAAGAAAAAAAATTAAAATTAAACATTAAAAAATAAATAAAATAAAATAAAAAAATTAGTAACTCCGCCAGAGTGTCTCTTTTGGGTCACTTTTGCCGGTCCCAAGCCCGGATAAAGGAGGAGGGTTGAAATTGTAACATTAAAAAAAGAAAAGAAAGTTAATTTGTAGTTTTAAACATATTTAGGGTGTTTTTAGTCACTCTTTGTGTCTCTCACGACGTTACTCCTCTCTCGTACAGCGTCCATAGACTTGATAGACTAGTTTGTTTAGGCTAGAATATAAACATGAAATGCGCAGAGTCTAATGTCAAGCGTTAATTTACCGCAGTGCCACGTTTAACAAACATTTGTCAAGAGCTGTTTGGCATCAATGACACGGGTTTAGATAAAGTTTAGAAATTCAATTCAATTGAATTCAAATTTATTTGTATAGCGCTTTTCACAATACATATCGTTTCAAAGCAGCTTCACAGAAAATGCATCTACATTACAATTTAAATTGATTTGTACATGTTATGCATTTCAGAAATGCACATATACAAAGCACACAGATTAGCTAACTATCTATTATTAATCAATATAATAACTATGGCACAGAAATAAGAATACATGTTGTTAATGAATAGGGTATATATAAATCCGTCAGTTTTCGGTTGTCTTGCATATATGTGGCTTTATCTGAATATTTAAAGGTCCTATGACGTGGACTTTTTAATTATTTTATAATGTTTCCTGAGGTGTACTTATATTGTTAGTATGATTGTTACATCATAAAATGTCATAATTTAGAAATAAAAGGCATTTTTCTATCCTGATTTCAGCTCTGGCTTGAATGCTCTGTTTGAAGGGGCGTGTCTGCTGTGAGACTTCAGTGTAAACGACCACTGCTGTGATTGGCTGACATCTTTGCATTTGAAGTGCGTATTACATGTGGAACCCCTCTCGAATACTTTTACTACGTTTTTCTTTTTACTATTACAGCTGTCGAAAAAGTGTTGATTATAGCATTATTTTTACATCTTTTCCCATCACATGAAAGTCTGCAGTGATGAGCGTTGAGTACACAGACAGTCTGTTGATCGCGTGAATGCAGTGATCTCGTCATTGCAACGCTATTTCTCTCACAAAATGCTTTCACCACAACTAACAGCAAACACGACATCGATATGAATACAGTAAGAGCTTCGTTGTGCAGCATAACAGCGTCATTCATTATAACGGCAGTTTGGGCAAGTGTGCAGATACACTCGCGACGTGTGATTGACAGATCCGAACATTATAAAGAGAGTGTTCTTTGATCGGTAGTCTGGCTTGATTCACTGATGCATAAACAGTATTAAACAATTTAGAAAGAAGGTCTGTGTGAACTTGAATGATTAGCTACACATCAGAAACCACTGATCACAGATCAGGCATTAATGAACACTGTTACTCACTGTTTGTGGCGGTGCTGTCGAATCCATGTGGTAAAAGTCTGTTTGTAAAGCCTGTACTGACATTGCGACTGAATTAAATGTAAAAAATGAACTGAATCCATTTCTCCAAATTCTATGGGTCGGGCAAAGCAGAGAAAGGGGAGGTAACCTTTCCCCGTATGACGACATATTCCAGATTCTCAAAGGCAGAGCAGAACACCCAGGACTTGGTTTACACCCATCACAATTTCTAGCCACTGGGGGACCATAGACAGGCTAGGGGAACTCATGATAATGTTACAAAACCTCATAAAGTGAAATTTTCATGTCATGGGACCTTTAATACGTTTTTCTTGTTGGTACAGCCATGCACAAATTCATTAGTTCAGCATTTACAGTTTACAAAAAAAAAATTTGGAGTTGACATGTCAGTGTCACAACATTATTCAAATTACTGACAATAGCAACGTTTTTTTATTAGCTTTTTATAGCAACTGTCTTCATTAACAGACTGGGCGATTTATGAAGTAGGACATTATGTTGTGTAATATTTGGGGGAGCAGCATACATTTTGACAAGAAAATGTCATTCAAGTGTCGTACATGTAATGTGACTACTCATAAGCTTGAAGCACAAACATGAGCCCAGCCCTTTCCAATATGAAATAAAGAAGACTTTTGAATGATTTGTACATTAATAACCTCACGCATTCTGTCACTAATACTCTACATCTCCCCAAGTAACACTGAGGTGATTTTCATGTTGCTCAACTGTTTTATTCTTTAATAATTATATGCCATGCCAAGTCATGACCAATACTATTTACCTCGCTATTAAAGATATATTTTAAAAATTCATAAAAATTTATAAAATCAAATTGTTTTCAGCAAACACCACCAGATTCTTGTTCTAAATCTCCCCAAGTAGAATCAGATGTAGTTTGCAGAAAACAATTTGATTTTATACATTTTTTATGAATTTTTTTAAGTATGTCTACCGACACCAAGCACCCACACCTTTAGCCAACCACGTAACCTCATGTAGACACGCAATGCATTTTAAAGCGTAGATGGCGTGACCGCAGTAAGATAGCGTGGGTATTTGAACCAAGATTGCAATCTTTTTACAATTAATCGTGCCGCTCTAATTTGTATTATATTAATGTTTTCTTATTTCTTTTCTTCCTAAAACCGACACTGTAGACGCATTGATGTGGACGTGTCTGCATTAAAGGTGCTGTATGAAAGTGTTTGACTGTACTAAAAATACCATAATATGCTTGCAGATTTAGGAAACATGCGAGTTCACATACTCGTCTATCTGAAAAACAATGCTATAGCCAGTCATTTTACTTTGAAATGTGCGTTCCACGTCAGAATGTCTGTGTTTGTTTTGGTCTGTGCAATAACGCAGGTTGCCAGTTTACCCAATAGTATTTTGACACCACAGGTTTCCAGTTTGCATAGCATAATTTCTGCCATGGAAACCAGCAAACAAACTGGGTCAGAGATCGCAGATTTTACCCGACCTAAAAAGCCTCGGCATCCATCCATAAAAATCGAATTTGGACTGCAGTACCCATTTCAAACACTAGCTGTCCAAAAAGCTGTTCAAACACTTTTCGCCATTAGCCGCGCACTCAGAGAGGACCTTGGCTAGTTTTCAGTCAGACTTGTACATTTATTTCACTGGAGACTCGCTCTGAACGGATCATTGAATCAGTGAGTTACTGACTCGAGAACAGCTGCAATCCAATCAGTCCAATTATATTGTTTAAAGCTGTGAGAACTACACTCACATTGTGTAAATTATTATTGTTTATTGTAGAGTTTACTGTGCTGTGAGTAATTGTGTGCGCATCAGATGTGTAATCTGTTGCTGCTTAAATGTTGTACATGTCATGTCATGACTACTATGTTGCTCAGAACTGCACCTAAGAATTTCACCTACTGTTGCACTTGTGCATATGTAGAGTGACAAATAAAGTGATTTGATTTGATTTGATTTGATTTGATTTGAATTCACGGATGAATTGTTTGATGTGATTTGCGAACCGATTTAACAGGATGATCGAGAAAAAAATCAGTTTGTGCACGAATCGGACCGCGCTTTTGTGTGTCTGAGCATGTGACGATTTCTTAATTTTAAAATAATGAGTAACAATATCTTTTATGAAATGTAGTGGAGTAAAAAGTCTGACCTTATGCTTTGGAATGTAGTGAGTTTAACAGATAGCCTACTTGAAACAAATTACTTTGTTACTGTCCACCACTGTTAAAAACTAGTGATGTGAGTTGATTCAAATAATTAACCACAATTAATCACAAAGTTTTGAAAGTGCTGAAATCTGAATCTCTATACTTTTGTATCTGTCAGAAAGAATACATTAAGTTCAATACAAAATGTACTAAAATACTAAACTATGAAACACTGAAAAAAACCAAACTAAAACAATCACAACATGAAAACTATCTAAACAAAATCAGAAGCTTCAGGATATCTAGTTTTGTGTTTCATAGAAGAAATAAAGGCATGAAGGTTTGGAAAGACATAACAGTGAGTAAATGATGACAACATTTCATTCTTTTCATTCCCTTTAACGTCTGTGAGCTTGATTTCCTGAAGGCCAGTTTAAAGAGTGCTCTGCTTTTGATTCACAAACTCGATTCATTTTTGAACATGATAATCGACCTGCAACCCCTTTTTAGGCTTGTGATCTACCAGTTATGAGCTCAACATCCAATGAAGAGGTTATTAAAGAGTTCAGAAGAAGACGCGTGTCTATCTGTGTAGAAACCATCAGTGAGGGAAACATCTAACAGCAGAGAATAAAGCATCACTTGCCTCTCATTACTGATGTCAACGAATGATACTGCATGACTGAAGACAATCCACCTGATTCTGGACAGCAATACCTGCACAATTCAGCATTTGCAGCCTTCATGACAGAAACACTGTGACATTTTAACTCTTCCTCTTGTTAGTGTCATCATTTCTTTGCAACGTATTTTTTTCTTCATGATATTTTCGTCAACAGTATGTTTGAATTAAAAACGTTTAATTAATGTTATCATTCATATTCTTTGTCACGTCTTATCGTTGAAATATAAAACTGTTGGTTGAAGGCTTATTTTTAATCACCCCTCGTTCACTATTGACCCTTTTCACATTTTCAGGTTGGGTAACCATAGTTGGGTAAACTTCTATAGCGGTGAATGAGAGACTACATAAAATATATATATATTTATTTTGTGTTCCAATTTGCTCAAATAGCAAACGAAAAAAATCCACAATAGTGTTTTCATAACTTTCAAAAAAAGGAAGAAATAGAGAGAGATTGATAACAGCAATCAGAAGAGAGAAATATGTCCATTTTAACGTCACTTCCATCCGCTGTGTTAGAAACACCCTCACAGCAGTGTTAAATAGTTTTTTGTAATTTGATGCAAATGTAATATAAAATGTAAAATATATATTTTTAAAAAAATTATATTTGCAGAGTTTACGATGCTGATGACCATTAAAAAGGGTCCATTCCCTACATTACTCCACTAATATAGTTCACCTGAAGGAGTGCATGAAAACGAGCGAGTGATTTTGGACACTGAGTGCGCTGGAAGGGCTGCCGCTTTTGCATAATCTGTGCTTGCTGTTCAATAATAATTTGAAATGTAGCAAACTGGCAGCTCCAGTAGTAATGAAAAGGTGCATCTTGAATGGAAACTAGCAATTAAACAATTTAATAATCAATAAAAAAGGGATTTATACCTGTCTGTGTGATATTACGATGTACCCACATTGGACCAGCGGTTTGGAAAATGGAAGGATGATTCAGGGACAGGTGCCATCTTTTGGAGAGACATGGGAATTCCTTTCGGCGTGACCGTCACCGTGCATTATGGGTATTCTCTAGCTATTGAGGGTATATCGATTATATACTTGTCATTGCAGTGCACTGTGGGATTAAAAAAGAAAAAAAAAAACATTTTACGTGTATTGCAACATATGCACCTGAACACAAATATTTAAGTCGTTTGAAAGAAATAATGCAAATTGTTGGCTTCAATAAAACAATATATTAAAACTTTGTAGCTCACAGCAGGTCTGATTTTAAACTGTATGTTTTTTTAACTGTCGGAGATTTATAACATAAATCATTTTGGCCTTTTGCTTTTCTTTATTATCATTTTGCATTTAAACTGTGTGCAGGCAGGCTTATTAAAAAGGAAAAGGCAATTAAAACAAATATAATGAGCATATCTAAAATATGTAGGCTATGCTATGTTTCTAATATATATATAGATATAGATTACACAGCAGAGCCAACGCTACATACACACACAGAAGAGCAATATATATATATATATATATGATAAAGGTAATATAGTACATGTAACATAGAGCTCATGCTGCTCTGATAGACTTACTGCTGATATCAAGGGTTGTTTACATTTAAATGAGCCTCATCATTCTATGTCAGTTGAATAATATCGAGTTGATATTTGAAATCAACACAACTGTTTCTGAAGCCTTGAAGCCTGATCACACGTGCTACAAACTCTTTACAACTCTACAATTTGGTAAGTTTTATCAGTTTGTCCAGTTTGGAAAGTGTTTCTCCAGTCATCATCATGGAGCAGCGTCGCCAGAGAAGAACCAGGGCTCTTCCCAAACGCCTGACCGGATTCTTGGTGGAGGGCGTCTCTTCCGGTCCAGACTCCTGTGAGCTTTCTCAGCTGGCAGCTGTAATCAGGTTAGATCACTCTTACAGCTGTATCTCTGAGAAAGCTCAAAGTCCCACAGGTTTGGAAGAGCGCTACGTGAAGAACGCTGCTGTCCTTCCTGACATCCGTCCACGTCCAGCAGCCTGGGTCTCTTCAGTGGACGTGTGTCAGCAGGAAGAGCCTGTCTCCATCCACGGCTACAGCGTGGAGGAATACCAGGACATCTACCGCTCTGTGGTGGAGCCCATGCTGAAGACACGCAGTGGACAGCGCCGTCGCTACAGTCTTAAACTGGGACTGAAGATCAAGCAGCGGCTGTGGGAGGCACTCAACTGCCCTTCAGTGGTGGAGACGGAGCAGCCTGATGGACACGTCCTGATCGCTGAGAGCTCCTCCACAACCAGCAGAAGCGTCGCTCCTCGAATCCATGTGGACATCAGTGAAGAGCCCCAGCCTGAGGAACCCCGAAGAAAGAAGCCCAGACACTGAGTCATCACAGCGTCACCTGGAGTATCCCCCAGCGGGACCAACCTATGTAAATACTGTATATAGTTATAGAGTAAGCTTATAGCTCTATGAGTAAGTTTTATTTTGTAGAGCCAATTTTATTTTTATAGAGTAAGTTTTATTTTCTCGAGTAAGTCTTTTGCACATTGTTGTCTGGTTGTTAGGATGTTTCTGGTGATTGTCAATGCGCCGATATGCGGTTTCTAGGTTGTTTGAAGTGGTTTTTAGCGCTTTGCGTCGTGGTTGTTGGGATGTTTTGTGTGGTTTCTTGATTGTTGACATGCGGTTGCCAAAGTTTTCTGTGCGGTTGTTAGCGTGTTGCTTTGCGGTTGCTGGACTCCTCTGAGTGGTTTTTCATGCATTGGTACGTGGTTGTCAGGATGTTCCGAGTGGTTGGTTAGGTTAGGGTCTCTCACACGGTTTGCAGCTTGCCGTGCTGTGAGGGCTTGTGTGCATCAGTGATGCTGAGAGCTACGCCACTGGTACTTCACAACTTCTGGTAGGGTCACCCATAGTGGACAGGTCTCAGCTGAGATGCCAGACGAAGACAAACCACCTGATTCTGGACAGCAGAAGATTGACCTGGTCTTTCTGGAAGAAGATCACTGTCTTGACACAACAACAACAACAACAACAACAACAACAACATCAGAATTACCTGAGGCTTGTACCATGATGGTAGTTTAACAAACTCAGGGTTACAGGATTAGTTTCGAGTTGACAAAACCAAACCAATCTATTCAGGCTTTGTTGGTCCCATGATACTGATCATCCAATTTCTCTGTCAACTCAGGCTTTGATCCTGAGTTTAGGAGTTTAGCTGTGACATCAGCAGTGAACAGCCAATCACATGCTGTGGATCAAGGAAACTGAGATTCACTTCTCACGAGAGAAACAGCGAGATTCATTTCTCTCTTCTGCAGAATATGACATGATTGAAAAATACTAAGAATTTAAACTAGTTTACACAGGAAGAAGAAAAGAGCTGTAGTAAGAAAAATCTTACTACGTCAATGCAAGTAAAAGTTATTAAGTTAGTTTAGTTGATATATAGAGAGAATTTAACATTTAAGCTCACATGTAGTAATTTGTATAGCTTTTTTTAATTGATTTTAAAGCTTATTTGTATGACCTTTATATAGGCTATTTTTATTAATTTTAACCAAGTGCCTATTAATGATTGATTAACTAAAATTATACATGTGTAATTGATTAAGGGTATAATAATTACATAAATGATAAATAAACTAACATTTTTATTATTATAAATAAGCATTGTTAAAAGCCAGACGCTTAAGTCTTTAAAAAACATTTGCTATGTCGTGACCTTTAATTTGGAGTAGAAAAAGGGGGAGTGACTTTATTACATCAGAGGTGTGTCACTTTGCTCACAGCTGATTGGTCCAATTTCAGTTTGAGCTCTCTTATCCAGAACATAACCTGCCCTGGAGCAGGTTAGCCGTGGAGAGTAAGTTACTATGGAGATGAACACGGCTAAAAGCCAAACCTCTTTAATGGTGCCAAAAACCCAGGATTGGCACAAACTAAGCTTAAACATATCTGGTTAGCCAGCTAAACCGGCTTCATGGTATAGGCCCATGAATGGAAGAAAATTCAACCTGATTATGTGTGGTAGTCAACGATGGATTGATGGAAGCAACCGATCGAACAGAACGAGGTAACACAAGTTGGTTTGATATTAGCAAAGGCTAATTCTTTCTTTCTTCAGCATTTCTGTAACAGCGTTCAACCAATCAAATCTGAGGACCACTAATTATATTACAATTTCTTAAATTCTTGCATACTTGTGATAAATATGAAATAATTCACTTCAAAATTCAGGCACGATCGCATAAATACAGGCGAGCAGAGAAAATTATTAAAATACAATTAATAACAGGTAAACACTATCACGGTAATCTGAACTTCATAAACTGTTCTTCATACATCAATAATCAAAATGTACGTTAAAAACCAGAGGTGGACAAAGTACTTAAAGTTCAGAAACGTATAAAACATTACTCCAGTAAAAGTATTTAGTACTCCTTTTCAATTTTACTTGAGCGAAAGTACAGAAGTACTTGATTTTTAATGATAATTATTTTGTCATTTTATACAGGCTTATATAATTTAATTTAATTTCATATTATATACATTTCTATAATCCTTTTTCTCAAAATAATTATGAATGATTATGAATTGTCAGATAGCCAGCACTAGTCAGTACGGAAGATTAGTGGATGCAGAAACATAATATGTAATGTGCGTTGACTAACAATATAAAAACAGACGCTAAATGCATAACATTTGCTATAGCAGCGGGGAAGATGAACGGGCATGTGTTATTTTAATCTGTGTTAGAGATGCTCGATTTTGGATAAAATGAGAATCACGATTTTTTTTTTCAAATAGAGATCATGATTCTCCCACAATTCTGAACGAGATGTTCACCCCTCCGCGTCCAGACTGCAAATGAATGTGGGAAGTTTAGCCACCGCTGGCTGATCCCGCCCTGGCTTACATTCAGGGCGGGATGTAAATGTAAAAACAATTAACCTGAATTTGGGCCAGACTAGTTACCATCATTTTCTCACATTGCCATTGACAGTATTTTCTAAAGTCTCTTTTTGGTCCATTTAGATTGTTAATGCAGATTTCATACAAAAAAAAATGTTAAAATATTATGGTTAAAAATGTTTAAAAAAGACCAAAAACCAAACTTAAGAAAAAAAATTAAAATTAAACATTAAAAAATAAATAAAATAAAATAAAAAAATTAGTAACTCCGCCAGAGTGTCTCTTTTGGGTCACTTTTGCCGGTCCCAAGCCCGGATAAAGGAGGAGGGTTGAAATTGTAACATTAAAAAAAGAAAAGAAAGTTAATTTGTAGTTTTAAACATATTTAGGGTGTTTTTAGTCACTCTTTGTGTCTCTCACGACGTTACTCCTCTCTCGTACAGCGTCCATAGACTTGATAGACTAGTTTGTTTAGGCTAGAATATAAACATGAAATACGCAGAGTCTAATGTCAAGCGTTAATTTACCGCAGTGCCACGTTTAACAAACATTTGTCAAGAGCTGTTTGGCATCAATGACACGGGTTTAGATAAAGTTTAGAAATTCAATTCAATTGAATTCAAATTTATTTGTATAGCGCTTTTCACAATACATATCGTTTCAAAGCAGCTTCACAGAAAATGCATCTACATTACAATTTAAATTGATTTGTACATGTTATGCATTTCAGAAATGCACATATACAAAGCACACAGATTAGCTAACTATCTATTATTAATCAATATAATAACTATGGCACAGAAATAAGAATACATGTTGTTAATGAATAGGGTATATATAAATCCGTCAGTTTTCGGTTGTCTTGCATATATGTGGCTTTATCTGAATATTTAAAGGTCCTATGACGTGGACTTTTTAATTATTTTATAATGTTTCCTGAGGTGTACTTATATTGTTAGTATGATTGTTACATCATAAAATGTCATAATTTAGAAATAAAAGGCATTTTTCTATCCTGATTTCAGCTCTGGCTTGAATGCTCTGTTTGAAGGGGCGTGTCTGCTGTGAGACTTCAGTGTAAACGACCACTGCTGTGATTGGCTGACATCTTTGCATTTGAAGTGCGTATTACATGTGGAACCCCTCTCGAATACTTTTACTACGTTTTTCTTTTTACTATTACAGCTGTCGAAAAAGTGTTGATTATAGCATTATTTTTACATCTTTTCCCATCACATGAAAGTCTGCAGTGATGAGCGTTGAGTACACAGACAGTCTGTTGATCGCGTGAATGCAGTGATCTCGTCATTGCAACGCTATTTCTCTCACAAAATGCTTTCACCACAACTAACAGCAAACACGACATCGATATGAATACAGTAAGAGCTTCGTTGTGCAGCATAACAGCGTCATTCATTATAACGGCAGTTTGGGCAAGTGTGCAGATACACTCGCGACGTGTGATTGACAGATCCGAACATTATAAAGAGAGTGTTCTTTGATCGGTAGTCTGGCTTGATTCACTGATGCATAAACAGTATTAAACAATTTAGAAAGAAGGTCTGTGTGAACTTGAATGATTAGCTACACATCAGAAACCACTGATCACAGATCAGGCATTAATGAACACTGTTACTCACTGTTTGTGGCGGTGCTGTCGAATCCATGTGGTAAAAGTCTGTTTGTAAAGCCTGTACTGACATTGCGACTGAATTAAATGTAAAAAATGAATTGAATCCATTTCTCCAAATTCTATGGGTCGGGCAAAGCAGAGAAAGGGGAGGTAACCTTTCCCCGTATGACGACATATTCCAGATTCTCAAAGGCAGAGCAGAACACCCAGGACTTGGTTTACACCCATCACAATTTCTAGCCACTGGGGGACCATAGACAGGCTAGGGGAACTCATGATAATGTTACAAAACCTCATAAAGTGAAATTTTCATGTCATGGGACCTTTAATACGTTTTTCTTGTTGGTACAGCCATGCACAAATTCATTAGTTCAGCATTTACAGTTTACAAAGCAAATTTGGAGTTGACATGTCAGTGTCACAACATTATTCAAATTACTGACAATAGCAAAGTTTTTTTATTAGCTTTTTATAGCAACTGTCTTCATTAACAGACTGGGCGATTTATGAAGTAGGACATTATGTTGTGTAATATTTGGGGGAGCAGCATACATTTTGACAAGAAAATGTCATTCAAGTGTCGTACATGTAATGTGACTACTCATAAGCTTGAAGCACAAACATGAGCCCAGCCCTTTCCAATATGAAATAAAGAAGACTTTTGAATGATTTGTACATTAATAACCTCACGCATTCTGTCACTAATACTCTACATCTCCCCAAGTAACACTAAGGTGATTTTCATGTTGCTCAACTGTTTTATTCTTTAATAATTATATGCCATGCCAAGTCATGACCAATACTATTTACCTCGCTATTAAAGATATATTTTAAAAATTCATAAAATCTTGTTCTAAATCTCCCCAAGTAGAATCAGATGTAGTTTGCAGAAAACAATTTGATTTTATAAATTTTTTATGAATTTTTTTAAGTATGTCTACCGACACCAAGCACCCACACCTTTAGCCAACCACGTAACCTCATGTAGACACGCAATGCATTTTAAAGCGTAGATGGCGTGACCGCAGTAAGATAGCGTGGGTATTTGAACCAAGATTGCAATCTTTTTACAATTAATCGTGCCGCTCTAATTTGTATTATATTAATGTTTTCTTATTTCTTTTCTTCCTAAAACCGACACTGTAGACGCATTGATGTGGACGTGTCTGCATTAAAGGTGCTGTATGAAAGTGTTTGACTGTACTAAAAATACCATAATATGCTTGCAGATTTAGGAAACATGCGAGTTCACATACTCGTCTATCTGAAAAACAATGCTATAGCCAGTCATTTTACTTTGAAATGTGCGTTCCACGTCAGAATGTCTGTGTTTGTTTTGGTCTGTGCAATAACGCAGGTTGCCAGTTTACCCAATAGTATTTTGACACCACAGGTTTCCAGTTTGCATAGCATAATTTCTGCCATGGAAACCAGCAAACAAACTGGGTCAGAGATCGCAGATTTTACCCGACCTAAAAAGCCTCGGCATCCATCCATAAAAATCGAATTTGGACTGCAGTACCCATTTCAAACACTAGCTGTCCTTCTTACATACAGCACCTTTAAGCATTTCAGTGGCCTCAAACAGAGCAGATTCAGTTCACAAACAATTGACAGTTGTGAACTAAATATTTTCTGTTACAATAATTCATCCTAAAATTCAATATTAGTAACTTCCTTTTCGCCATTAGCCGCGCACTCAGAGAGGACCTTGGCTAGTTTTCAGTCAGACTTGTACATTTATTTCACTGGAGACTCGCTCTGAACGGATCATTGAATCAGTGAGTTACTGACTCGAGAACAGCTGCAATCCAATCAGTCCAATTCACGGATGAATTGTTTGATGTGATTTGCGAACCGATTTAACAGGATGATCGAGAAAAGAATCAGTTTGTGCACGAATCGGACCACGCTTTTGTGTGTCTGAGCATGTGACGATTTCTTAATTTTAAAATAATGAGTAACAATATCTTTTATGAAATGTAGTGGAGTAAAAAGTCTGACCTTATGCTTTGGAATGTAGTGAGTTTAACAGATAGCCTACTTGAAACAAATTACTTTGTTACTGTCCACCACTGTTAAAAACTAGTGATGTGAGTTGATTCAAATAATTAACCACAATTAATCACAAAGTTTTGAAAGTGCTGAAATCTGAATCTCTATACTTTTGTATCTGTCAGAATAAATTAAGTTCAATACAAAATGTACTAAAATACTAAACTATGAAACACTGAAAAAAACCAAACTAAAACAATCACAACATGAAAACTATCTAAACAAAATCAGAAGCTTCAGGATATCTAGTTTTGTGTTTCATAGAAGAAATAAAGGCATGAAGGTTTGGAAAGACATAACAGTGAGTAAATGATGACAAAATGTCATTCTTTTCATTCCCTTTAACGTCTGTGAGCTTGATTTCCTGAAGGCCAGTTTAAAGAGTGCTCTGCTTTTGATTCACAAACTCGATTCATTTTTGAACATGATAATCGACCTGCAACCCCTTTTTAGGCTTGTGATCTACCAGTTATGAGCTCAACATCCAATGAAGAGGTTATTAAAGAGTTCAGAAGAAGACGCGTGTCTATCTGTGTAGAAACCATCAGTGAGGGAAACATCTAACAGCAGAGAATAAAGCATCACTTGCCTCTCATTACTGATGTCAACGAATGCTACTGCATGACTGAAGACAATCCACCTGATTCTGACAGCAATACCTGCACAATTCAGCATTTGCAGCCTTCATGACAGAAACACTGTGACATTTTAACTCTTCCTCTTGTTAGTGTCATCATTTCTTTGCAACGTATTTTTTTCTTCATGATATTTTCGTCAACAGTATGTTTGAATTAAAAACGTTTAATTAATGTTATCATTCATATTCTTTGTCACGTCTTATCGTTGAAATAAAATATAAAACTGTTGGTTGAAGGCTTATTTTTAATCACCCCTCGTTCACTATTGACCCTTTTCACATTTTCAGGTTGGGTAACCATAGTTGGGTAAACTTCTATAGCGGTGAATGAGAGACTACATAAAATATATATATATTTATTTTGTGTTCCAATTTGCTCAAATAGCAAACGAAAAAAATCCACAATAGTGTTTTCATAACTTTCAAAAAAAGTAAGAAATAGAGAGAGATTGATAACAGCAATCAGAAGAGAGAAATATGTCCATTTTAACGTCACTTCCATCCGCTGTGTTAGAAACACCCTCACAGCAGTGTTAAATAGTTTTTTGTAATTTGATGCAAATGTAATATAAAATGTAAAATATATATTTTTAAAAAAATTATATTTGCAGAGTTTACGATGCTGGTGACCATTAAAAAGGGTCCATTCCCTACATTACTCCACTAATATAGTTCACCTGAAGGAGTGCATGAAAACGAGCGAGTGATTTTGGACACTGAGTGCGCTGGAAGGGCTGCCGCTTTTGCATAATCTGTGCTTGCTGTTCAATAATAATTTGAAATGTAGCAAACTGGCAGCTCCAGTAGTAATGAAAAGGTGCATCTTGAATGGAAACTAGCAATTAAACAATTTAATAATCAATAAAAAAGGGATTTATACCTGTCTGTGTGATATTACGATGTACCCACATTGGACCAGCGGTTTGGAAAATGGATGGATGATTCAGGGACAGGTGCCATCTTTTGGAGAGACATGGGAATTCCTTTCGGCGTGACCGTCACCGTGCATTATGGGTATTCTCTAGCTATTGAGGGTATATCGATTATATACTTGTCATTGCAGTGCACTGTGGGATTAAAAAAGAAAAAAAAAAACATATTTTACGTGTATTGCAACATATGCACCTGAACACAAATATTTAAGTCGTTTGAAAGAAATAATGCAAATTGTTGGCTTCAATAAAACAATATATTAAAACTTTGTAGCTCACAGCAGGTCTGATTTTAAACTGTATGTTTTTTTAACTGTCGGAGATTTATAACATAAATCATTTTGGCCTTTTGCTTTTCTTTATTATCATTTTGCATTTAAACTGTGTGCAGGCAGGCTTATTAAAAAGGAAAAGGCAATTAAAACAAATATAATGAGCATATCTAAAATATGTAGGCTATGCTATGTTTCTAATATATATATATATAGATATAGATTACACAGCAGAGCCAACGCTACATACACACACAGAAGAGCAATATATATATATAGATATATGATAAAGGTAACATAGTACATGTAACATAGAGCTCATGCTGCTCTGATAGACTTACTGCTGATATCAAGGGTTGTTTACATTTAAATGAGCCTCATCATTCTATGTCAGTTGAATAATATCGAGTTGATATTTGAAATCAACACAACTGTTTCTGAAGCCTTGAAGCCTGATCACACGTGCTACAAACTCTTTACAACTCTACAATTTGGTAAGTTTTATCAGTTTGTCCAGTTTGGAAAGTGTTTCTCCAGTCATCATCATGGAGCAGCGTCGCCAGAGAAGAACCAGGGCTCTTCCCAAACGCTTGACGGGATTCTTGGTGGAGGGCGTCTCTTCCGGTCCAGACTCCTGTGAGCTTTCTCAGCTGGCAGCTGTAATCAGGTTAGATCACTCTTACAGCTGTATCTCTGAGAAAGCTCAAAGTCCCACAGGTTTGGAAGAGCGCTACGTGAAGAACGCTGCTGTCCTTCCTGACATCCGTCCACATCCAGCAGCCTGGGTCTCTTCAGTGGACGTGTGTCAGCAGGAAGAGCCTGTCTCCATCCACGGCTACAGCGTGGAGGAATACCAGGACATCTACCGCTCTGTGGTGGAGCCCATGCTGAAGACACGCAGTGGACAGCGCCGTCGCTACAGTCTTAAACTGGGACTGAAGATCAAGCAGCGGCTGTGGGAGGCACTCAACTGCCCTTCAGTGGTGGAGACGGAGCAGCCTGATGGACACGTCCTGATCGCTGAGAGCTCCTCCACAACCAGCAGAAGCGTCGCTCCTCGAATCCATGTGGACATCAGTGAAGAGCCCCAGCCTGAGGAACCCCGAAGAAAGAAGCCCAGACACTGAGTCATCACAGCGTCACCTGGAGTATCCCCCAGCGGGACCAACCTATGTAAATACTGTATATAGTTATAGAGTAAGCTTATAGCTCTATGAGTAAGTTTTATTTTGTAGAGCCAATTTTATTTTTATAGAGTAAGTTTTATTTTCTCGAGTAAGTCTTTTGCACATTGTTGTCTGGTTGTTAGGATGTTTCTGGTGATTGTCAATGCGCCGATATGCGGTTTCTAGGTTGTTTGAAGTGGTTTTTAGCGCTTTGCGTCGTGGTTGTTGGGATGTTTTGTGTGGTTTCTTGATTGTTGACATGCGGTTGCCAAAGTTTTCTGTGCGGTTGTTAGCGTGTTGCTTTGCGGTTGCTGGACTCCTCTGAGTGGTTTTTCATGCATTGGTACGTGGTTGTCAGGATGTTCCGAGTGGTTGGTTAGGTTAGGGTAGGTTAGGTTAGGGTCTCTCACACGGTTTGCAGCTTGCCGTGCTGTGAGGGCTTGTGTGCATCAGTGATGCTGAGAGCTACGCCACTGGTACTTCACAACTTCTGGTAGGGTCACCCATAGTGGACAGGTCTCAGCTGAGATGCCTGACGAAGACAAACCACCTGATTCTGGACAGCAGAAGATTGACCTGGTCTTTCTGGAAGAAGATCACTGTCTTGACACAACAACAACAACAACAACAACATCAGAATTACCTGAGGCTTGTACCATGATGGTAGTTTAACAAACTCAGGGTTACAGGATTAGTTTCGAGTTGACAAAACCAAACCAATCTATTCAGGCTTTGTTGGTCCCATGATACTGATCATCCAATTTCTCTGTCAACTCAGGCTTTGATCCTGAGTTTAGGAGTTTAGCTGTGACATCAGCAGTGAACAGCCAATCACATGCTGTGGATCAAGGAAACTGAGATTCACTTCTCACGAGAGAAACAGCGAGATTCATTTCTCTCTTCTGCAGAATATGACATGATTGAAAAATACTAAGAATTTAAACTAGTTTACACAGGAAGAAGAAAAGAGCTGTAGTAAGAAAAATCTTACTACGTCAATGCAAGTAAAAGTTATTAAGTTAGTTTAGTTGATATATAGAGAGAATTTAACATTTAAGCTCACATGTAGTAATTTGTATAGCTTTTTTTAATTGATTTTAAAGCTTATTTGTATGACCTTTATATAGGCTATTTTTATTAATTTTAACCAAGTGCCTATTAATGATTGATTAACTAAAATTATACATGTGTAATTGATTAAGGGTATAATAATTACATAAATGATAAATAAACTAACATTTTTATTATTATAAATAAGCATTGTTAAAAGCCAGACGCTTAAGTCTTTAAAAAACATTTGCTATGTCGTGACCTTTAATTTGGAGTAGAAAAAGGGGGAGTGACTTTATTACATCAGAGGTGTGTCACTTTGCTCACAGCTGATTGGTCCAATTTCAGTTTGAGCTCTCTTATCCAGAACATAACCTGCCCTGGAGCAGGTTAGCCGTGGAGAGTAAGTTACTATGGAGATGAACACGGCTAAAAGCCAAACCTCTTTAATGGTGCCAAAAACCCAGGATTGGCACAAACTAAGCTTAAACATATCTGGTTAGCCAGCTAAACCGGCTTCATGGTATAGGCCCATGAATGGAAGAAAATTCAACCTGATTATGTGTGGAAGTCAACGATGGATTGATGGAAGCAACCGATCGAACAGAACGAGGTAACACAAGTTGGTTTGATATTAGCAAAGGCTTCTTTCTTTCTTCAGCATTTCTGTAACAGCGTTCAACCAATCAAATCTGAGGACCACTAATTATATTACAATTTCTTAAATTCTTGCATACTTGTGATAAATATGAAATAATTCACTTCAAAATTCAGGCACGATCGCATAAATACAGGCGAGCAGAGAAAATTATTAAAATACAATTAATAACAGGTAAACACTATCACGGTAATCTGAACTTCATAAACTGTTCTTCATACATCAATAATCAAAATGTACGTTAAAAACCAGAGGTGGACAAAGTACTTAAAGTTCAGAAACGTATAAAACATTACTCCAGTAAAAGTATTTAGTACTCCTTTTCAATTTTACTTGAGCGAAAGTACAGAAGTACTTGATTTTTAATGATAATTATTTTGTCATTTTATACAGGCTTATATAATTTAATTTAATTTCATATTATATATATTTCTATAATCCTTTTTCTCAAAATAATTATGAATGATTATGAATTGTCAGATAGCCAGCACTAGTCAATACGGAAGATTAGTGGATGCAGAAACATAATATGTAATGTGCGTTGACTAACAATATAAAAACAGACGCTAAATGCATAACATTTGCTATAGCAGCGGGGAAGATGAACGGGCATGTGTTATTTTAATCTGTGTTAGAGATGCTCGATTTTGGATAAAATGAGAATCACGATTTTCTTTTTCAAATAGAGATCATGATTCTCCCACAATTCTGAACGAGATGTTCACCCCTCCGCGTCCAGACTGCAAATGAATGTGGGAAGTTTAGCCACCGCTGGCTGATCCCGCCCTGGCTTACATTCAGGGCGGGATGTAAATGTAAAAACAATTAACCTGAATTTGGGCCAGACTAGTTACCATCATTTTCTCACATTGCCATTGACAGTATTTTCTAAAGTCTCTTTTTGGTCCATTTAGATTGTTAATGCAGATTTCATACAAAAAAAAATGTTAAAATATTATGGTTAAAAATGTTTAAAAAAGACCAAAAACCAAACTTAAGAAAAAAAATTAAAATTAAACATTAAAAAATAAATAAAATAAAATAAAAAAATTAGTAACTCCGCCAGAGTGTCTCTTTTGGGTCACTTTTGCCGGTCCCAAGCCCGGATAAAGGAGGAGGGTTGAAATTGTAACATTAAAAAAAGAAAAGAAAGTTAATTTGTAGTTTTAAACATATTTAGGGTGTTTTTAGTCACTCTTTGTGTCTCTCACGACGTTACTCCTCTCTCGTACAGCGTCCATAGACTTGATAGACTAGTTTGTTTAGGCTAGAATATAAACATGAAATGCGCAGAGTCTAATGTCAAGCGTTAATTTACCGCAGTGCCACGTTTAACAAACATTTGTCAAGAGCTGTTTGGCATCAATGACACGGGTTTAGATAAAGTTTAGAAATTCAATTCAATTGAATTCAAATTTATTTGTATAGCGCTTTTCACAATACATATCGTTTCAAAGCAGCTTCACAGAAAATGCATCTACATTACAATTTAAATTGATTTGTACATGTTATGCATTTCAGAAATGCACATATACAAAGCACACAGATTAGCTAACTATCTATTATTAATCAATATAATAACTATGGCACAGAAATAAGAATACATGTTGTTAATGAATAGGGTATATATAAATCCGTCAGTTTTCGGTTGTCTTGCATATATGTGGCTTTATCTGAATATTTAAAGGTCCTATGACGTGGACTTTTTAATTATTTTATAATGTTTCCTGAGGTGTACTTATATTGTTAGTATGATTGTTACATCATAAAATGTCATAATTTAGAAATAAAAGGCATTTTTCTATCCTGATTTCAGCTCTGGCTTGAATGCTCTGTTTGAAGGGGCGTGTCTGCTGTGAGACTTCAGTGTAAACGACCACTGCTGTGATTGGCTGACATCTTTGCATTTGAAGTGCGTATTACATGTGGAACCCCTCTCGAATACTTTTACTACGTTTTTCTTTTTACTATTACAGCTGTCGAAAAAGTGTTGATTATAGCATTATTTTTACATCTTTTCCCATCACATGAAAGTCTGCAGTGATGAGCGTTGAGTACACAGACAGTCTGTTGATCGCGTGAATGCAGTGATCTCGTCATTGCAACGCTATTTCTCTCACAAAATGCTTTCACCACAACTAACAGCAAACACGACATCGATATGAATACAGTAAGAGCTTCGTTGTGCAGCATAACAGCGTCATTCATTATAACGGCAGTTTGGGCAAGTGTGCAGATACACTCGCGACGTGTGATTGACAGATCCGAACATTATAAAGAGAGTGTTCTTTGATCGGTAGTCTGGCTTGATTCACTGATGCATAAACAGTATTAAACAATTTAGAAAGAAGGTCTGTGTGAACTTGAATGATTAGCTACACATCAGAAACCACTGATCACAGATCAGGCATTAATGAACACTGTTACTCACTGTTTGTGGCGGTGCTGTCGAATCCATGTGGTAAAAGTCTGTTTGTAAAGCCTGTACTGACATTGCGACTGAATTAAATGTAAAAAATGAACTGAATCCATTTCTCCAAATTCTATGGGTCGGGCAAAGCAGAGAAAGGGGAGGTAACCTTTCCCCGTATGACGACATATTCCAGATTCTCAAAGGCAGAGCAGAACACCCAGGACTTGGTTTACACCCATCACAATTTCTAGCCACTGGGGGACCATAGACAGGCTAGGGGAACTCATGATAATGTTACAAAACCTCATAAAGTGAAATTTTCATGTCATGGGACCTTTAATACGTTTTTCTTGTTGGTACAGCCATGCACAAATTCATTAGTTCAGCATTTACAGTTTACAAAGCAAATTTGGAGTTGACATGTCAGTGTCACAACATTATTCAAATTACTGACAATAGCAACGTTTTTTTATTAGCTTTTTATAGCAACTGTCTTCATTAACAGACTGGGCGATTTATGAAGTAGGACATTATGTTGTGTAATATTTGGGGGAGCAGCATACATTTTGACAAGAAAATGTCATTCAAGTGTCGTACATGTAATGTGACTACTCATAAGCTTGAAGCACAAACATGAGCCCAGCCCTTTCCAATATGAAATAAAGAAGACTTTTGAATGATTTGTACATTAATAACCTCACGCATTCTGTCACTAATACTCTACATCTCCCCAAGTAACACTGAGGTGATTTTCATGTTGCTCAACTGTTTTATTCTTTAATAATTATATGCCATGCCAAGTCATGACCAATACTATTTACCTCGCTATTAAAGATATATTTTAAAAATTCATAAAATCTTGTTCTAAATCTCCCCAAGTAGAATCAGATGTAGTTTGCAGAAAACAATTTGATTTTATAAATTTTTTATGAATTTTTTTAAGTATGTCTACCGACACCAAGCACCCACACCTTTAGCCAACCACGTAACCTCATGTAGACACGCAATGCATTTTAAAGCGTAGATGGCGTGACCGCAGTAAGATAGCGTGGGTATTTGAACCAAGATTGCAATCTTTTTACAATTAATCGTGCCGCTCTAATTTGTATTATATTAATGTTTTCTTATTTCTTTTCTTCCTAAAACCGACACTGTAGACGCATTGATGTGGACGTGTCTGCATTAAAGGTGCTGTATGAAAGTGTTTGACTGTACTAAAAATACCATAATATGCTTGCAGATTTAGGAAACATGCGAGTTCACATACTCGTCTATCTGAAAAACAATGCTATAGCCAGTCATTTTACTTTGAAATGTGCGTTCCACGTCAGAATGTCTGTGTTTGTTTTGGTCTGTGCAATAACGCAGGTTGCCAGTTTACCCAATAGTATTTTGACACCACAGGTTTCCAGTTTGCATAGCATAATTTCTGCCATGGAAACCAGCAAACAAACTGGGTCAGAGATCGCAGATTTTACCCGACCTAAAAAGCCTCGGCATCCATCCATAAAAATCGAATTTGGACTGCAGTACCCATTTCAAACACTAGCTGTCCAAAAAGCTGTTCAAACACTTTTCGCCATTAGCCGCGCACTCAGAGAGGACCTTGGCTAGTTTTCAGTCAGACTTGTACATTTATTTCACTGGAGACTCGCTCTGAACGGATCATTGAATCAGTGAGTTACTGACTCGAGAACAGCTGCAATCCAATCAGTCCAATTATATTGTTTAAAGCTGTGAGAACTACACTCACATTGTGTAAATTATTATTGTTTATTGTAGAGTTTACTGTGCTGTGAGTAATTGTGTGCGCATCAGATGTGTAATCTGTTGCTGCTTAAATGTTGTACATGTCATGTCATGACTACTATGTTGCTCAGAACTGCACCTAAGAATTTCACCTACTGTTGCACTTGTGCATATGTAGAGTGACAAATAAAGTGATTTGATTTGATTTGATTTGATTTGATTTGAATTCACGGATGAATTGTTTGATGTGATTTGCGAACCGATTTAACAGGATGATCGAGAAAAAAATCAGTTTGTGCACGAATCGGACCACGCTTTTGTGTGTCTGAGCATGTGACGATTTCTTAATTTTAAAATAATGAGTAACAATATCTTTTATGAAATGTAGTGGAGTAAAAAGTCTGACCTTATGCTTTGGAATGTAGTGAGTTTAACAGATAGCCTACTTGAAACAAATTACTTTGTTACTGTCCACCACTGTTAAAAACTAGTGATGTGAGTTGATTCAAATAATTAACCACAATTAATCACAAAGTTTTGAAAGTGCTGAAATCTGAATCTCTATACTTTTGTATCTGTCAGAAAGAATACATTAAGTTCAATACAAAATGTACTAAAATACTAAACTATGAAACACTGAAAAAAACCAAACTAAAACAATCACAACATGAAAACTATCTAAACAAAATCAGAAGCTTCAGGATATCTAGTTTTGTGTTTCATAGAAGAAATAAAGGCATGAAGGTTTGGAAAGACATAACAGTGAGTAAATGATGACAACATTTCATTCTTTTCATTCCCTTTAACGTCTGTGAGCTTGATTTCCTGAAGGCCAGTTTAAAGAGTGCTCTGCTTTTGATTCACAAACTCGATTCATTTTTGAACATGATAATCGACCTGCAACCCCTTTTTAGGCTTGTGATCTACCAGTTATGAGCTCAACATCCAATGAAGAGGTTATTAAAGAGTTCAGAAGAAGACGCGTGTCTATCTGTGTAGAAACCATCAGTGAGGGAAACATCTAACAGCAGAGAATAAAGCATCACTTGCCTCTCATTACTGATGTCAACGAATGATACTGCATGACTGAAGACAATCCACCTGATTCTGGACAGCAATACCTGCACAATTCAGCATTTGCAGCCTTCATGACAGAAACACTGTGACATTTTAACTCTTCCTCTTGTTAGTGTCATCATTTCTTTGCAACGTATTTTTTTCTTCATGATATTTTCGTCAACAGTATGTTTGAATTAAAAACGTTTAATTAATGTTATCATTCATATTCTTTGTCACGTCTTATCGTTGAAATATAAAACTGTTGGTTGAAGGCTTATTTTTAATCACCCCTCGTTCACTATTGACCCTTTTCACATTTTCAGGTTGGGTAACCATAGTTGGGTAAACTTCTATAGCGGTGAATGAGAGACTACATAAAATATATATATATTTATTTTGTGTTCCAATTTGCTCAAATAGCAAACGAAAAAAATCCACAATAGTGTTTTCATAACTTTCAAAAAAAGGAAGAAATAGAGAGAGATTGATAACAGCAATCAGAAGAGAGAAATATGTCCATTTTAACGTCACTTCCATCCGCTGTGTTAGAAACACCCTCACAGCAGTGTTAAATAGTTTTTTGTAATTTGATGCAAATGTAATATAAAATGTAAAATATATATTTTTAAAAAAATTATATTTGCAGAGTTTACGATGCTGATGACCATTAAAAAGGGTCCATTCCCTACATTACTCCACTAATATAGTTCACCTGAAGGAGTGCATGAAAACGAGCGAGTGATTTTGGACACTGAGTGCGCTGGAAGGGCTGCCGCTTTTGCATAATCTGTGCTTGCTGTTCAATAATAATTTGAAATGTAGCAAACTGGCAGCTCCAGTAGTAATGAAAAGGTGCATCTTGAATGGAAACTAGCAATTAAACAATTTAATAATCAATAAAAAAGGGATTTATACCTGTCTGTGTGATATTACGATGTACCCACATTGGACCAGCGGTTTGGAAAATGGAAGGATGATTCAGGGACAGGTGCCATCTTTTGGAGAGACATGGGAATTCCTTTCGGCGTGACCGTCACCGTGCATTATGGGTATTCTCTAGCTATTGAGGGTATATCGATTATATACTTGTCATTGCAGTGCACTGTGGGATTAAAAAAGAAAAAAAAAAACATTTTACGTGTATTGCAACATATGCACCTGAACACAAATATTTAAGTCGTTTGAAAGAAATAATGCAAATTGTTGGCTTCAATAAAACAATATATTAAAACTTTGTAGCTCACAGCAGGTCTGATTTTAAACTGTATGTTTTTTTAACTGTCGGAGATTTATAACATAAATCATTTTGGCCTTTTGCTTTTCTTTATTATCATTTTGCATTTAAACTGTGTGCAGGCAGGCTTATTAAAAAGGAAAAGGCAATTAAAACAAATATAATGAGCATATCTAAAATATGTAGGCTATGCTATGTTTCTAATATATATATAGATATAGATTACACAGCAGAGCCAACGCTACATACACACACAGAAGAGCAATATATATATATATATATATATGATAAAGGTAATATAGTACATGTAACATAGAGCTCATGCTGCTCTGATAGACTTACTGCTGATATCAAGGGTTGTTTACATTTAAATGAGCCTCATCATTCTATGTCAGTTGAATAATATCGAGTTGATATTTGAAATCAACACAACTGTTTCTGAAGCCTTGAAGCCTGATCACACGTGCTACAAACTCTTTACAACTCTACAATTTGGTAAGTTTTATCAGTTTGTCCAGTTTGGAAAGTGTTTCTCCAGTCATCATCATGGAGCAGCGTCGCCAGAGAAGAACCAGGGCTCTTCCCAAACGCTTGACGGGATTCTTGGTGGAGGACGTCTCTTCCGGTCCAGACTCCTGTGAGCTTTCTCAGCTGGCAGCTGTAATCAGGTTAGATCACTCTTACAGCTGTATCTCTGAGAAAGCTCAAAGTCCCACAGGTTTGGAAGAGCGCTACGTGAAGAACGCTGCTGTCCTTCCTGACATCCGTCCACGTCCAGCAGCCTGGGTCTCTTCAGTGGACGTGTGTCAGCAGGAAGAGCCTGTCTCCATCCACGGCTACAGCGTGGAGGAATACCAGGACATCTACCGCTCTGTGGTGGAGCCCATGCTGAAGACACGCAGTGGACAGCGCCGTCGCTACAGTCTTAAACTGGGACTGAAGATCAAGCAGCGGCTGTGGGAGGCACTCAACTGCCCTTCAGTGGTGGAGACGGAGCAGCCTGATGGACACGTCCTGATCGCTGAGAGCTCCTCCACAACCAGCAGAAGCGTCGCTCCTCGAATCCATGTGGACATCAGTGAAGAGCCCCAGCCTGAGGAACCCCGAAGAAAGAAGCCCAGACACTGAGTCATCACAGCGTCACCTGGAGTATCCCCCAGCGGGACCAACCTATGTAAATACTGTATATAGTTATAGAGTAAGCTTATAGCTCTATGAGTAAGTTTTATTTTGTAGAGCCAATTTTATTTTTATAGAGTAAGTTTTATTTTCTCGAGTAAGTCTTTTGCACATTGTTGTCTGGTTGTTAGGATGTTTCTGGTGATTGTCAATGCGCCGATATGCGGTTTCTAGGTTGTTTGAAGTGGTTTTTAGCGCTTTGCGTCGTGGTTGTTGGGATGTTTTGTGTGGTTTCTTGATTGTTGACATGCGGTTGCCAAAGTTTTCTGTGCGGTTGTTAGCGTGTTGCTTTGCGGTTGCTGGACTCCTCTGAGTGGTTTTTCATGCATTGGTACGTGGTTGTCAGGATGTTCCGAGTGGTTGGTTAGGTTAGGGTAGGTTAGGTTAGGGTCTCTCACACGGTTTGCAGCTTGCCGTGCTGTGAGGGCTTGTGTGCATCAGTGATGCTGAGAGCTACGCCACTGGTACTTCACAACTTCTGGTAGGGTCACCCATAGTGGACAGGTCTCAGCTGAGATGCCTGACGAAGACAAACCACCTGATTCTGGACAGCAGAAGATTGACCTGGTCTTTCTGGAAGAAGATCACTGTCTTGACACAACAACAACAACAACAACAACATCAGAATTACCTGAGGCTTGTACCATGATGGTAGTTTAACAAACTCAGGGTTACAGGATTAGTTTCGAGTTGACAAAACCAAACCAATCTATTCAGGCTTTGTTGGTCCCATGATACTGATCATCCAATTTCTCTGTCAACTCAGGCTTTGATCCTGAGTTTAGGAGTTTAGCTGTGACATCAGCAGTGAACAGCCAATCACATGCTGTGGATCAAGGAAACTGAGATTCACTTCTCACGAGAGAAACAGCGAGATTCATTTCTCTCTTCTGCAGAATATGACATGATTGAAAAATACTAAGAATTTAAACTAGTTTACACAGGAAGAAGAAAAGAGCTGTAGTAAGAAAAATCTTACTACGTCAATGCAAGTAAAAGTTATTAAGTTAGTTTAGTTGATATATAGAGAGAATTTAACATTTAAGCTCACATGTAGTAATTTGTATAGCTTTTTTTAATTGATTTTAAAGCTTATTTGTATGACCTTTATATAGGCTATTTTTATTAATTTTAACCAAGTGCCTATTAATGATTGATTAACTAAAATTATACATGTGTAATTGATTAAGGGTATAATAATTACATAAATGATAAATAAACTAACATTTTTATTATTATAAATAAGCATTGTTAAAAGCCAGACGCTTAAGTCTTTAAAAAACATTTGCTATGTCGTGACCTTTAATTTGGAGTAGAAAAAGGGGGAGTGACTTTATTACATCAGAGGTGTGTCACTTTGCTCACAGCTGATTGGTCCAATTTCAGTTTGAGCTCTCTTATCCAGAACATAACCTGCCCTGGAGCAGGTTAGCCGTGGAGAGTAAGTTACTATGGAGATGAACACGGCTAAAAGCCAAACCTCTTTAATGGTGCCAAAAACCCAGGATTGGCACAAACTAAGCTTAAACATATCTGGTTAGCCAGCTAAACCGGCTTCATGGTATAGGCCCATGAATGGAAGAAAATTCAACCTGATTATGTGTGGTAGTCAACGATGGATTGATGGAAGCAACCGATCGAACAGAACGAGGTAACACAAGTTGGTTTGATATTAGCAAAGGCTAATTCTTTCTTTCTTCAGCATTTCTGTAACAGCGTTCAACCAATCAAATCTGAGGACCACTAATTATATTACAATTTCTTAAATTCTTGCATACTTGTGATAAATATGAAATAATTCACTTCAAAATTCAGGCACGATCGCATAAATACAGGCGAGCAGAGAAAATTATTAAAATACAATTAATAACAGGTAAACACTATCACGGTAATCTGAACTTCATAAACTGTTCTTCATACATCAATAATCAAAATGTACGTTAAAAACCAGAGGTGGACAAAGTACTTAAAGTTCAGAAACGTATAAAACATTACTCCAGTAAAAGTATTTAGTACTCCTTTTCAATTTTACTTGAGCGAAAGTACAGAAGTACTTGATTTTTAATGATAATTATTTTGTCATTTTATACAGGCTTATATAATTTAATTTAATTTCATATTATATACATTTCTATAATCCTTTTTCTCAAAATAATTATGAATGATTATGAATTGTCAGATAGCCAGCACTAGTCAGTACGGAAGATTAGTGGATGCAGAAACATAATATGTAATGTGCGTTGACTAACAATATAAAAACAGACGCTAAATGCATAACATTTGCTATAGCAGCGGGGAAGATGAACGGGCATGTGTTATTTTAATCTGTGTTAGAGATGCTCGATTTTGGATAAAATGAGAATCACGATTTTTTTTTTCAAATAGAGATCATGATTCTCCCACAATTCTGAACGAGATGTTCACCCCTCCGCGTCCAGACTGCAAATGAATGTGGGAAGTTTAGCCACCGCTGGCTGATCCCGCCCTGGCTTACATTCAGGGCGGGATGTAAATGTAAAAACAATTAACCTGAATTTGGGCCAGACTAGTTACCATCATTTTCTCACATTGCCATTGACAGTATTTTCTAAAGTCTCTTTTTGGTCCATTTAGATTGTTAATGCAGATTTCATACAAATTTTTTTTTAAAATATTATGGTTAAAAATGTTTAAAAAAGACCAAAAACCAAACTTAAGAAAAAAAATTAAAATAAAAAATTAAATAAAAAAATAAAAAAAATTAAAAAATTAGTAACTCCGCCAGAGTGTCTCTTTTGGGTCACTTTTGCCGGTCCCAAGCCCGGATAAAGGAGGAGGGTTGAAATTGTAACATTAAAAAAAGAAAAGAAAGTTAATTTGTAGTTTTAAACATATTTAGGGTGTTTTTAGTCACTCTTTGTGTCTCTCACGACGTTACTCCTCTCTCGTACAGCGTCCATAGACTTGATAGACTAGTTTGTTTAGGCTAGAATATAAACATGAAATACGCAGAGTCTAATGTCAAGCGTTAATTTACCGCAGTGCCACGTTTAACAAACATTTGTCAAGAGCTGTTTGGCATCAATGACACGGGTTTAGATAAAGTTTAGAAATTCAATTCAATTGAATTCAAATTTATTTGTATAGCGCTTTTCACAATACATATCGTTTCAAAGCAGCTTCACAGAAAATGCATCTACATTACAATTTAAATTGATTTGTACATGTTATGCATTTCAGAAATGCACATATACAAAGCACACAGATTAGCTAACTATCTATTATTAATCAATATAATAACTATGGCACAGAAATAAGAATACATGTTGTTAATGAATAGGGTATATATAAATCCGTCAGTTTTCGGTTGTCTTGCATATATGTGGCTTTATCTGAATATTTAAAGGTCCTATGACGTGGACTTTTTAATTATTTTATAATGTTTCCTGAGGTGTACTTATATTGTTAGTATGATTGTTACATCATAAAATGTCATAATTTAGAAATAAAAGGCATTTTTCTATCCTGATTTCAGCTCTGGCTTGAATGCTCTGTTTGAAGGGGCGTGTCTGCTGTGAGACTTCAGTGTAAACGACCACTGCTGTGATTGGCTGACATCTTTGCATTTGAAGTGCGTATTACATGTGGAACCCCTCTCGAATACTTTTACTACGTTTTTCTTTTTACTATTACAGCTGTCGAAAAAGTGTTGATTATAGCATTATTTTTACATCTTTTCCCATCACATGAAAGTCTGCAGTGATGAGCGTTGAGTACACAGACAGTCTGTTGATCGCGTGAATGCAGTGATCTCGTCATTGCAACGCTATTTCTCTCACAAAATGCTTTCACCACAACTAACAGCAAACACGACATCGATATGAATACAGTAAGAGCTTCGTTGTGCAGCATAACAGCGTCATTCATTATAACGGCAGTTTGGGCAAGTGTGCAGATACACTCGCGACGTGTGATTGACAGATCCGAACATTATAAAGAGAGTGTTCTTTGATCGGTAGTCTGGCTTGATTCACTGATGCATAAACAGTATTAAACAATTTAGAAAGAAGGTCTGTGTGAACTTGAATGATTAGCTACACATCAGAAACCACTGATCACAGATCAGGCATTAATGAACACTGTTACTCACTGTTTGTGGCGGTGCTGTCGAATCCATGTGGTAAAAGTCTGTTTGTAAAGCCTGTACTGACATTGCGACTGAATTAAATGTAAAAAATGAACTGAATCCATTTCTCCAAATTCTATGGGTCGGGCAAAGCAGAGAAAGGGGAGGTAACCTTTCCCCGTATGACGACATATTCCAGATTCTCAAAGGCAGAGCAGAACACCCAGGACTTGGTTTACACCCATCACAATTTCTAGCCACTGGGGGACCATAGACAGGCTAGGGGAACTCATGATAATGTTACAAAACCTCATAAAGTGAAATTTTCATGTCATGGGACCTTTAATACGTTTTTCTTGTTGGTACAGCCATGCACAAATTCATTAGTTCAGCATTTACAGTTTACAAAGCAAATTTGGAGTTGACATGTCAGTGTCACAACATTATTCAAATTACTGACAATAGCAACGTTTTTTTATTAGCTTTTTATAGCAACTGTCTTCATTAACAGACTGGGCGATTTATGAAGTAGGACATTATGTTGTGTAATATTTGGGGGAGCAGCATACATTTTGACAAGAAAATGTCATTCAAGTGTCGTACATGTAATGTGACTACTCATAAGCTTGAAGCACAAACATGAGCCCAGCCCTTTCCAATATGAAATAAAGAAGACTTTTGAATGATTTGTACATTAATAACCTCACGCATTCTGTCACTAATACTCTACATCTCCCCAAGTAACACTGAGGTGATTTTCATGTTGCTCAACTGTTTTATTCTTTAATAATTATATGCCATGCCAAGTCATGACCAATACTATTTACCTCGCTATTAAAGATATATTTTAAAAATTCATAAAATCTTGTTCTAAATCTCCCCAAGTAGAATCAGATGTAGTTTGCAGAAAACAATTTGATTTTATAAATTTTTTATGAATTTTTTTAAGTATGTCTACCGACACCAAGCACCCACACCTTTAGCCAACCACGTAACCTCATGTAGACACGCAATGCATTTTAAAGCGTAGATGGCGTGACCGCAGTAAGATAGCGTGGGTATTTGAACCAAGATTGCAATCTTTTTACAATTAATCGTGCCGCTCTAATTTGTATTATATTAATGTTTTCTTATTTCTTTTCTTCCTAAAACCGACACTGTAGACGCATTGATGTGGACGTGTCTGCATTAAAGGTGCTGTATGAAAGTGTTTGACTGTACTAAAAATACCATAATATGCTTGCAGATTTAGGAAACATGCGAGTTCACATACTCGTCTATCTGAAAAACAATGCTATAGCCAGTCATTTTACTTTGAAATGTGCGTTCCACGTCAGAATGTCTGTGTTTGTTTTGGTCTGTGCAATAACGCAGGTTGCCAGTTTACCCAATAGTATTTTGACACCACAGGTTTCCAGTTTGCATAGCATAATTTCTGCCATGGAAACCAGCAAACAAACTGGGTCAGAGATCGCAGATTTTACCCGACCTAAAAAGCCTCGGCATCCATCCATAAAAATCGAATTTGGACTGCAGTACCCATTTCAAACACTAGCTGTCCTTCTTACATACAGCACCTTTAAGCATTTCAGTGGCCTCAAACAGAGCAGATTCAGTTCACAAACAATTGACAGTTGTGAACTAAATATTTTCTGTTACAATAATTCATCCTAAAATTCGATATTAGTAACTTCCTTTTCGCCATTAGCCGCGCACTCAGAGAGGACCTTGGCTAGTTTTCAGTCAGACTTGTACATTTATTTCACTGGAGACTCGCTCTGAACGGATCATTGAATCAGTGAGTTACTGACTCGAGAACAGCTGCAATCCAATCAGTCCAATTCACGGATGAATTGTTTGATGTGATTTGCGAACCGATTTAACAGGATGATCGAGAAAAGAATCAGTTTGTGCACGAATCGGACAGCGCTTTTGTGTGTCTGAGCATGTGACGATTTCTTAATTTTAAAATAATGAGTAACAATATCTTTTATGAAATGTAGTGGAGTAAAAAGTCTGACCTTATGCTTTGGAATGTAGTGAGTTTAACAGATAGCCTACTTGAAACAAATTACTTTGTTACTGTCCACCACTGTTAAAAACTAGTGATGTGAGTTGATTCAAATAATTAACCACAATTAATCACAAAGTTTTGAAAGTGCTGAAATCTGAATCTCTATACTTTTGTATCTGTCAGAAAGAATACATTAAGTTCAATACAAAATGTACTAAAATACTAAACTATGAAACACTGAAAAAAACCAAACTAAAACAATCACAACATGAAAACTATCTAAACAAAATCAGAAGCTTCAGGATATCTAGTTTTGTGTTTCATAGAAGAAATAAAGGCATGAAGGTTTGGAAAGACATAACAGTGAGTAAATGATGACAACATTTCATTCTTTTCATTCCCTTTAACGTCTGTGAGCTTGATTTCCTGAAGGCCAGTTTAAAGAGTGCTCTGCTTTTGATTCACAAACTCGATTCATTTTTGAACATGATAATCGACCTGCAACCCCTTTTTAGGCTTGTGATCTACCAGTTATGAGCTCAACATCCAATGAAGAGGTTATTAAAGAGTTCAGAAGAAGACGCGTGTCTATCTGTGTAGAAACCATCAGTGAGGGAAACATCTAACAGCAGAGAATAAAGCATCACTTGCCTCTCATTACTGATGTCAACGAATGCTACTGCATGACTGAAGACAATCCACCTGATTCTGACAGCAATACCTGCACAATTCAGCATTTGCAGCCTTCATGACAGAAACACTGTGACATTTTAACTCTTCCTCTTGTTAGTGTCATCATTTCTTTGCAACGTATTTTTTTCTTCATGATATTTTCGTCAACAGTATGTTTGAATTAAAAACGTTTAATTAATGTTATCATTCATATTCTTTGTCACGTCTTATCGTTGAAATAAAATATAAAACTGTTGGTTGAAGGCTTATTTTTAATCACCCCTCGTTCACTATTGACCCTTTTCACATTTTCAGGTTGGGTAACCATAGTTGGGTAAACTTCTATAGCGGTGAATGAGAGACTACATAAAATATATATATATTTATTTTGTGTTCCAATTTGCTCAAATAGCAAACGAAAAAAATCCACAATAGTGTTTTCATAACTTTCAAAAAAAGTAAGAAATAGAGAGAGATTGATAACAGCAATCAGAAGAGAGAAATATGTCCATTTTAACATCACTTCCATCCGCTGTTTTAGAAACACCCTCACAGCAGTGTTAAATAGTTTTTTGTAATTTGATGCAAATGTAATATAAAATGTAAAATATATATTTTTAAAAAAATTATATTTGCAGAGTTTACGATGCTGATGACCATTAAAAAGGGTCCATTCCCTACATTACTCCACTAATATAGTTCACCTGAAGGAGTGCATGAAAACGAGCGAGTGATTTTGGTCACTGAGTGCGCTGGAAGGGCTGCCGCTTTTGCATAATCTGTGCTTGCTGTTCAATAATAATTTGAAATGTAGCAAACTGGCAGCTCCAGTAGTAATGAAAAGGTGCATCTTGAATGGAAACTAGCAATTAAACAATTTAATAATCAATAAAAAAGGGATTTATACCTGTCTGTGTGATATTACGATGTACCCACATTGGACCAGCGGTTTGGAAAATGGAAGGATGATTCAGGGACAGGTGCCATCTTTTGGAGAGACATGGGAATTCCTTTCGGCGTGACCGTCACCGTGCATTATGGGTATTCTCTAGCTATTGAGGGTATATCGATTATATACTTGTCATTGCAGTGCACTGTGGGATTAAAAAAGAAAAAAAAAAACATATTTTACGTGTATTGCAACATATGCACCTGAACACAAATATTTAAGTCGTTTGAAAGAAATAATGCAAATTGTTGGCTTCAATAAAACAATATATTAAAACTTTGTAGCTCACAGCAGGTCAGATTTTAAACTGTATGTTTTTTTAACTGTCGGAGATTTATAACATAAATCATTTTGGCCTTTTGCTTTTCTTTATTATCATTTTGCATTTAAACTGTGTGCAGGCAGGCTTATTAAAAAGGAAAAGGCAATTAAAACAAATATAATGAGCATATCTAAAATATGTAGGCTATGCTATGTTTCTAATATATATATAGATATAGATTACACAGCAGAGCCAACGCTACATACACACACAGAAGAGCAATATATATATATATATATATGATAAAGGTAATATAGTACATGTAACATAGAGCTCATGCTGCTCTGATAGACTTACTGCTGATATCAAGGGTTGTTTACATTTAAATGAGCCTCATCATTCTATGTCAGTTGAATAATATCGAGTTGATATTTGAAATCAACACAACTGTTTCTGAAGCCTTGAAGCCTGATCACACGTGCTACAAACTCTTTACAACTCTACAATTTGGTAAGTTTTATCAGTTTGTCCAGTTTGGAAAGTGTTTCTACAGTCATCATCATGGAGCAGCGTCGCCAGAGAAGAACCAGGGCTCTTCCCAAACGCTTGACGGGATTCTTGGTGGAGGGCGTCTCTTCCGGTCCAGACTCCTGTGAGCTTTCTCAGCTGGCAGCTGTAATCAGGTTAGATCACTCTTACAGCTGTATCTCTGAGAAAGCTCAAAGTCCCACAGGTTTGGAAGAGCGCTACGTGAAGAACGCTGCTGTCCTTCCTGACATCCGTCCACGTCCAGCAGCCTGGGTCTCTTCAGTGGACGTGTGTCAGCAGGAAGAGCCTGTCTCCATCCACGGCTACAGCGTGGAGGAATACCAGGACATCTACCGCTCTGTGGTGGAGCCCATGCTGAAGACACGCAGTGGACAGCGCCGTCGCTACAGTCTTAAACTGGGACTGAAGATCAAGCAGCGGCTGTGGGAGGCACTCAACTGCCCTTCAGTGGTGGAGACGGAGCAGCCTGATGGACACGTCCTGATCGCTGAGAGCTCCTCCACAACCAGCAGAAGCGTCGCTCCTCGAATCCATGTGGACATCAGTGAAGAGCCCCAGCCTGAGGAACCCCGAAGAAAGAAGCCCAGACACTGAGTCATCACAGCGTCACCTGGAGTATCCCCCAGCGGGACCAACCTATGTAAATACTGTATATAGTTATAGAGTAAGCTTATAGCTCTATGAGTAAGTTTTATTTTGTAGAGCCAATTTTATTTTTATAGAGTAAGTTTTATTTTCTCGAGTAAGTCTTTTGCACATTGTTGTCTGGTTGTTAGGATGTTTCTGGTGATTGTCAATGCGCCGATATGCGGTTTCTAGGTTGTTTGAAGTGGTTTTTAGCGCTTTGCATCGTGGTTGTTGGGATGTTTTGTGTGGTTTCTTGATTGTTGACATGCGGTTGCCAAAGTTTTCTGTGCGGTTGTTAGCGTGTTGCTTTGCGGTTGCTGGACTCCTCTGAGTGGTTTTTCATGCATTGGTACGTGGTTGTCAGGATGTTCCGAGTGGTTGGTTAGGTTAGGGTAGGTTAGGTTAGGGTCTCTCACACGGTTTGCAGCTTGCCGTGCTGTGAGGGCTTGTGTGCATCAGTGATGCTGAGAGCTACGCCACTGGTACTTCACAACTTCTGGTAGGGTCACCCATAGTGGACAGGTCTCAGCTGAGATGCCAGACGAAGACAAACCACCTGATTCTGGACAGCAGAAGATTGACCTGGTCTTTCTGGAAGAAGATCACTGTCTTGATACAACAACAACAACATCAGAATTACCTGAGGCTTGTACCATGATGGTAGTTTAACAAACTCAGGGTTACAGGATTAGTTTCGAGTTGACAAAACCAAACCAATCTATTCAGGCTTTGTTGGTCCCATGATACTGATCATCCAATTTCTCTGTCAACTCAGGCTTTGATCCTGAGTTTAGGAGTTTAGCTGTGACATCAGCAGTGAACAGCCAATCACATGCTGTGGATCAAGGAAACTGAGATTCACTTCTCACGAGAGAAACAGCGAGATTCATTTCTCTCTTCTGCAGAATATGACATGATTGAAAAATACTAAGAATTTAAACTAGTTTACACAGGAAGAAGAAAAGAGCTGTAGTAAGAAAAATCTTACTACGTCAATGCAAGTAAAAGTTATTAAGTTAGTTTAGTTGATATATAGAGAGAATTTAACATTTAAGCTCACATGTAGTAATTTGTATAGCTTTTTTTAATTGATTTTAAAGCTTATTTGTATGACCTTTATATAGGCTATTTTTATTAATTTTAACCAAGTGCCTATTAATGATTGATTAACTAAAATTATACATGTGTAATTGATTAAGGGTATAATAATTACATAAATGATAAATAAACTAACATTTTTATTATTATAAATAAGCATTGTTAAAAGCCAGACGCTTAAGTCTTTAAAAAACATTTGCTATGTCGTGACCTTTAATTTGGAGTAGAAAAAGGGGGAGTGACTTTATTACATCAGAGGTGTGTCACTTTGCTCACAGCTGATTGGTCCAATTTCAGTTTGAGCTCTCTTATCCAGAACATAACCTGCCCTGGAGCAGGTTAGCCGTGGAGAGTAAGTTACTATGGAGATGAACACGGCTAAAAGCCAAACCTCTTTAATGGTGCCAAAAACCCAGGATTGGCACAAACTAAGCTTAAACATATCTGGTTAGCCAGCTAAACCGGCTTCATGGTATAGGCCCATGAATGGAAGAAAATTCAACCTGATTATGTGTGGAAGTCAACGATGGATTGATGGAAGCAACCGATCGAACAGAACGAGGTAACACAAGTTGGTTTGATATTAGCAAAGGCTTCTTTCTTTCTTCAGCATTTCTGTAACAGCGTTCAACCAATCAAATCTGAGGACCACTAATTATATTACAATTTCTTAAATTCTTGCATACTTGTGATAAATATGAAATAATTCACTTCAAAATTCAGGCACGATCGCATAAATACAGGCGAGCAGAGAAAATTATTAAAATACAATTAATAACAGGTAAACACTATCACGGTAATCTGAACTTCATAAACTGTTCTTCATACATCAATAATCAAAATGTACGTTAAAAACCAGAGGTGGACAAAGTACTTAAAGTTCAGAAACGTATAAAACATTACTCCAGTAAAAGTATTTAGTACTCCTTTTCAATTTTACTTGAGCGAAAGTACAGAAGTACTTGATTTTTAATGATAATTATTTTGTCATTTTATACAGGCTTATATAATTTAATTTAATTTCATATTATATATATTTCTATAATCCTTTTTCTCAAAATAATTATGAATGATTATGAATTGTCAGATAGCCAGCACTAGTCAGTACGGAAGATTAGTGGATGCAGAAACATAATATGTAATGTGCGTTGACTAACAATATAAAAACAGACGCTAAATGCATAACATTTGCTATAGCAGCGGGGAAGATGAACGGGCATGTGTTATTTTAATCTGTGTTAGAGATGCTCGATTTTGGATAAAATGAGAATCACGATTTTCTTTTTCAAATAGAGATCATGATTCTCCCACAATTCTGAACGAGATGTTCACCCCTCCGCGTCCAGACTGCAAATGAATGTGGGAAGTTTAGCCACCGCTGGCTGATCCCGCCCTGGCTTACATTCAGGGCGGGATGTAAATGTAAAAACAATTAACCTGAATTTGGGCCAGACTAGTTACCATCATTTTCTCACATTGCCATTGACAGTATTTTCTAAAGTCTCTTTTTGGTCCATTTAGATTGTTAATGCAGATTTCATACAAAATTTTTTTAAAATATTATGGTTAAAAATGTTTAAAAAAGACCAAAAACCAAACTTAAGAAAAAAAATTAAAATAAAAAATTAAATAAAAAAATAAAAAAAATAAAAAAATTAGTAACTCCGCCAGAGTGTCTCTTTTGGGTCACTTTTGCCGGTCCCAAGCCCGGATAAAGGAGGAGGGTTGAAATTGTAACATTAAAAAAAGAAAAGAAAGTTAATTTGTAGTTTTAAACATATTTAGGGTGTTTTTAGTCACTCTTTGTGTCTCTCACGACGTTACTCCTCTCTCGTACAGCGTCCATAGACTTGATAGACTAGTTTGTTTAGGCTAGAATATAAACATGAAATGCGCAGAGTCTAATGTCAAGCGTTAATTTACCGCAGTGCCACGTTTAACAAACATTTGTCAAGAGCTGTTTGGCATCAATGACACGGGTTTAGATAAAGTTTAGAAATTCAATTCAATTGAATTCAAATTTATTTGTATAGCGCTTTTCACAATACATATCGTTTCAAAGCAGCTTCACAGAAAATGCATCTACATTACAATTTAAATTGATTTGTACATGTTATGCATTTCAGAAATGCACATATACAAAGCACACAGATTAGCTAACTATCTATTATTAATCAATATAATAACTATGGCACAGAAATAAGAATACATGTTGTTAATGAATAGGGTATATATAAATCCGTCAGTTTTCGGTTGTCTTGCATATATGTGGCTTTATCTGAATATTTAAAGGTCCTATGACGTGGACTTTTTAATTATTTTATAATGTTTCCTGAGGTGTACTTATATTGTTAGTATGATTGTTACATCATAAAATGTCATAATTTAGAAATAAAAGGCATTTTTCTATCCTGATTTCAGCTCTGGCTTGAATGCTCTGTTTGAAGGGGCGTGTCTGCTGTGAGACTTCAGTGTAAACGACCACTGCTGTGATTGGCTGACATATTTGCATTTGAAGTGCGTATTACATGTGGAACCCCTCTCGAATACTTTTACTACGTTTTTCTTTTTACTATTACAGCTGTCGAAAAAGTGTTGATTATAGCATTATTTTTACATCTTTTCCCATCACATGAAAGTCTGCAGTGATGAGCGTTGAGTACACAGACAGTCTGTTGATCGCGTGAATGCAGTGATCTCGTCATTGCAACGCTATTTCTCTCACAAAATGCTTTCACCACAACTAACAGCAAACACGACATCGATATGAATACAGTAAGAGCTTCGTTGTGCAGCATAACAGCGTCATTCATTATAACGGCAGTTTGGGCAAGTGTGCAGATACACTCGCGACGTGTGATTGACAGATCCGAACATTATAAAGAGAGTGTTCTTTGATCGGTAGTCTGGCTTGATTCACTGATGCATAAACAGTATTAAACAATTTAGAAAGAAGGTCTGTGTGAACTTGAATGATTAGCTACACATCAGAAACCACTGATCACAGATCAGGCATTAATGAACACTGTTACTCACTGTTTGTGGCGGTGCTGTCGAATCCATGTGGTAAAAGTCTGTTTGTAAAGCCTGTACTGACATTGCGACTGAATTAAATGTAAAAAATGAACTGAATCCATTTCTCCAAATTCTATGGGTCGGGCAAAGCAGAGAAAGGGGAGGTAACCTTTCCCCGTATGACGACATATTCCAGATTCTCAAAGGCAGAGCAGAACACCCAGGACTTGGTTTACACCCATCACAATTTCTAGCCACTGGGGGACCATAGACAGGCTAGGGGAACTCATGATAATGTTACAAAACCTCATAAAGTGAAATTTTCATGTCATGGGACCTTTAATACGTTTTTCTTGTTGGTACAGCCATGCACAAATTCATTAGTTCAGCATTTACAGTTTACAAAGCAAATTTGGAGTTGACATGTCAGTGTCACAACATTATTCAAATTACTGACAATAGCAACGTTTTTTTATTAGCTTTTTATAGCAACTGTCTTCATTAACAGACTGGGCGATTTATGAAGTAGGACATTATGTTGTGTAATATTTGGGGGAGCAGCATACATTTTGACAAGAAAATGTCATTCAAGTGTCGTACATGTAATGTGACTACTCATAAGCTTGAAGCACAAACATGAGCCCAGCCCTTTCCAATATGAAATAAAGAAGACTTTTGAATGATTTGTACATTAATAACCTCACGCATTCTGTCACTAATACTCTACATCTCCCCAAGTAACACTGAGGTGATTTTCATGTTGCTCAACTGTTTTATTCTTTAATAATTATATGCCATGCCAAGTCATGACCAATACTATTTACCTCGCTATTAAAGATATATTTTAAAAATTCATAAAATCTTGTTCTAAATCTCCCCAAGTAGAATCAGATGTAGTTTGCAGAAAACAATTTGATTTTATAAATTTTTTATGAATTTTTTTAAGTATGTCTACCGACACCAAGCACCCACACCTTTAGCCAACCACGTAACCTCATGTAGACACGCAATGCATTTTAAAGCGTAGATGGCGTGACCGCAGTAAGATAGCGTGGGTATTTGAACCAAGATTGCAATCTTTTTACAATTAATCGTGCCGCTCTAATTTGTATTATATTAATGTTTTCTTATTTCTTTTCTTCCTAAAACCGACACTGTAGACGCATTGATGTGGACGTGTCTGCATTAAAGGTGCTGTATGAAAGTGTTTGACTGTACTAAAAATACCATAATATGCTTGCAGATTTAGGAAACATGCGAGTTCACATACTCGTCTATCTGAAAAACAATGCTATAGCCAGTCATTTTACTTTGAAATGTGCGTTCCACGTCAGAATGTCTGTGTTTGTTTTGGTCTGTGCAATAACGCAGGTTGCCAGTTTACCCAATAGTATTTTGACACCACAGGTTTCCAGTTTGCATAGCATAATTTCTGCCATGGAAACCAGCAAACAAACTGGGTCAGAGATCGCAGATTTTACCCGACCTAAAAAGCCTCGGCATCCATCCATAAAAATCGAATTTGGACTGCAGTACCCATTTCAAACACTAGCTGTCCTTCTTACATACAGCACCTTTAAGCATTTCAGTGGCCTCAAACAGAGCAGATTCAGTTCACAAACAATTGACAGTTGTGAACTAAATATTTTCTGTTACAATAATTCATCCTAAAATTCAATATTAGTAACTTCCTTTTCGCCATTAGCCGCGCACTCAGAGAGGACCTTGGCTAGTTTTCAGTCAGACTTGTACATTTATTTCACTGGAGACTCGCTCTGAACGGATCATTGAATCAGTGAGTTACTGACTCGAGAACAGCTGCAATCCAATCAGTCCAATTATATTGTTTAAAGCTGTGAGAACTACACTCACATTGTGTAAATTATTATTGTTTATTGTAGAGTTTACTGTGCTGTGAGTAATTGTGTGCGCATCAGATGTGTAATCTGTTGCTGCTTAAATGTTGTACATGTCATGTCATGACTACTATGTTGCTCAGAACTGCACCTAAGAATTTCACCTACTGTTGCACTTGTGCATATGTAGAGTGACAAATAAAGTGATTTGATTTGATTTGATTTGATTTGATTTGAATTCACGGATGAATTGTTTGATGTGATTTGCGAACCGATTTAACAGGATGATCGAGAAAAAAATCAGTTTGTGCACGAATCGGACCGCGCTTTTGTGTGTCTGAGCATGTGACGATTTCTTAATTTTAAAATAATGAGTAACAATATCTTTTATGAAATGTAGTGGAGTAAAAAGTCTGACCTTATGCTTTGGAATGTAGTGAGTTTAACAGATAGCCTACTTGAAACAAATTACTTTGTTACTGTCCACCACTGTTAAAAACTAGTGATGTGAGTTGATTCAAATAATTAACCACAATTAATCACAAAGTTTTGAAAGTGCTGAAATCTGAATCTCTATACTTTTGTATCTGTCAGAAAGAATACATTAAGTTCAATACAAAATGTACTAAAATACTAAACTATGAAACACTGAAAAAAACCAAACTAAAACAATCACAACATGAAAACTATCTAAACAAAATCAGAAGCTTCAGGATATCTAGTTTTGTGTTTCATAGAAGAAATAAAGGCATGAAGGTTTGGAAAGACATAACAGTGAGTAAATGATGACAACATTTCATTCTTTTCATTCCCTTTAACGTCTGTGAGCTTGATTTCCTGAAGGCCAGTTTAAAGAGTGCTCTGCTTTTGATTCACAAACTCGATTCATTTTTGAACATGATAATCGACCTGCAACCCCTTTTTAGGCTTGTGATCTACCAGTTATGAGCTCAACATCCAATGAAGAGGTTATTAAAGAGTTCAGAAGAAGACGCGTGTCTATCTGTGTAGAAACCATCAGTGAGGGAAACATCTAACAGCAGAGAATAAAGCATCACTTGCCTCTCATTACTGATGTCAACGAATGATACTGCATGACTGAAGACAATCCACCTGATTCTGGACAGCAATACCTGCACAATTCAGCATTTGCAGCCTTCATGACAGAAACACTGTGACATTTTAACTCTTCCTCTTGTTAGTGTCATCATTTCTTTGCAACGTATTTTTTTCTTCATGATATTTTCGTCAACAGTATGTTTGAATTAAAAACGTTTAATTAATGTTATCATTCATATTCTTTGTCACGTCTTATCGTTGAAATAAAATATAAAACTGTTGGTTGAAAGCTTATTTTTAATCACCCCTCGTTCACTATTGACCCTTTTCACATTTTCAGGTTGGGTAACCATAGTTGGGTAAACTTCTATAGCGGTGAATGAGAGACTACATAAAATATATATATATTTATTTTGTGTTCCAATTTGCTCAAATAGCAAACGAAAAAAATCCACAATAGTGTTTTCATAACTTTCAAAAAAAGGAAGAAATAGAGAGAGATTGATAACAGCAATCAGAAGAGAGAAATATGTCCATTTTAACGTCACTTCCATCCGCTGTGTTAGAAACACCCTCACAGCAGTGTTAAATAGTTTTTTGTAATTTGATGCAAATGTAATATAAAATGTAAAATATATATTTTTAAAAAAATTATATTTGCAGAGTTTACGATGCTGATGACCATTAAAAAGGGTCCATTCCCTACATTACTCCACTAATATAGTTCACCTGAAGGAGTGCATGAAAACGAGCGAGTGATTTTGGACACTGAGTGCGCTGGAAGGGCTGCCGCTTTTGCATAATCTGTGCTTGCTGTTCAATAATAATTTGAAATGTAGCAAACTGGCAGCTCCAGTAGTAATGAAAAGGTGCATCTTGAATGGAAACTAGCAATTAAACAATTTAATAATCAATAAAAAAGGGATTTATACCTGTCTGTGTGATATTACGATGTACCCACATTGGACCAGCGGTTTGGAAAATGGATGGATGATTCAGGGACAGGTGCCATCTTTTGGAGAGACATGGGAATTCCTTTCGGCGTGACCGTCACCGTGCATTATGGGTATTCTCTAGCTATTGAGGGTATATCGATTATATACTTGTCATTGCAGTGCACTGTGGGATTAAAAAAGAAAAAAAAAAACATATTTTACGTGTATTGCAACATATGCACCTGAACACAAATATTTAAGTCGTTTGAAAGAAATAATGCAAATTGTTGGCTTCAATAAAACAATATATTAAAACTTTGTAGCTCACAGCAGGTCTGATTTTAAACTGTATGTTTTTTTAACTGTCGGAGATTTATAACATAAATCATTTTGGCCTTTTGCTTTTCTTTATTATCATTTTGCATTTAAACTGTGTGCAGGCAGGCTTATTAAAAAGGAAAAGGCAATTAAAACAAATATAATGAGCATATCTAAAATATGTAGGCTATGCTATGTTTCTAATATATATATATATAGATATAGATTACACAGCAGAGCCAACGCTACATACACACACAGAAGAGCAATATATATATATAGATATATGATAAAGGTAACATAGTACATGTAACATAGAGCTCATGCTGCTCTGATAGACTTACTGCTGATATCAAGGGTTGTTTACATTTAAATGAGCCTCATCATTCTATGTCAGTTGAATAATATCGAGTTGATATTTGAAATCAACACAACTGTTTCTGAAGCCTTGAAGCCTGATCACACGTGCTACAAACTCTTTACAACTCTACAATTTGGTAAGTTTTATCAGTTTGTCCAGTTTGGAAAGTGTTTCTCCAGTCATCATCATGGAGCAGCGTCGCCAGAGAAGAACCAGGGCTCTTCCCAAACGCTTGACGGGATTCTTGGTGGAGGGCGTCTCTTCCGGTCCAGACTCCTGTGAGCTTTCTCAGCTGGCAGCTGTAATCAGGTTAGATCACTCTTACAGCTGTATCTCTGAGAAAGCTCAAAGTCCCACAGGTTTGGAAGAGCGCTACGTGAAGAACGCTGCTGTCCTTCCTGACATCCGTCCACGTCCAGCAGCCTGGGTCTCTTCAGTGGACGTGTGTCAGCAGGAAGAGCCTGTCTCCATCCACGGCTACAGCGTGGAGGAATACCAGGACATCTACCGCTCTGTGGTGGAGCCCATGCTGAAGACACGCAGTGGACAGCGCCGTCGCTACAGTCTTAAACTGGGACTGAAGATCAAGCAGCGGCTGTGGGAGGCACTCAACTGCCCTTCAGTGGTGGAGACGGAGCAGCCTGATGGACACGTCCTGATCGCTGAGAGCTCCTCCACAACCAGCAGAAGCGTCGCTCCTCGAATCCATGTGGACATCAGTGAAGAGCCCCAGCCTGAGGAACCCCGAAGAAAGAAGCCCAGACACTGAGTCATCACAGCGTCACCTGGAGTATCCCCCAGCGGGACCAACCTATGTAAATACTGTATATAGTTATAGAGTAAGCTTATAGCTCTATGAGTAAGTTTTATTTTGTAGAGCCAATTTTATTTTTATAGAGTAAGTTTTATTTTCTCGAGTAAGTCTTTTGCACATTGTTGTCTGGTTGTTAGGATGTTTCTGGTGATTGTCAATGCGCCGATATGCGGTTTCTAGGTTGTTTGAAGTGGTTTTTAGCGCTTTGCGTCGTGGTTGTTGGGATGTTTTGTGTGGTTTCTTGATTGTTGACATGCGGTTGCCAAAGTTTTCTGTGCGGTTGTTAGCGTGTTGCTTTGCGGTTGCTGGACTCCTCTGAGTGGTTTTTCATGCATTGGTACGTGGTTGTCAGGATGTTCCGAGTGGTTGGTTAGGTTAGGGTCTCTCACACGGTTTGCAGCTTGCCGTGCTGTGAGGGCTTGTGTGCATCAGTGATGCTGAGAGCTACGCCACTGGTACTTCACAACTTCTGGTAGGGTCACCCATAGTGGACAGGTCTCAGCTGAGATGCCAGACGAAGACAAACCACCTGATTCTGGACAGCAGAAGATTGACCTGGTCTTTCTGGAAGAAGATCACTGTCTTGACACAACAACAACAACAACAACAACAACAACATCAGAATTACCTGAGGCTTGTACCATGATGGTAGTTTAACAAACTCAGGGTTACAGGATTAGTTTCGAGTTGACAAAACCAAACCAATCTATTCAGGCTTTGTTGGTCCCATGATACTGATCATCCAATTTCTCTGTCAACTCAGGCTTTGATCCTGAGTTTAGGAGTTTAGCTGTGACATCAGCAGTGAACAGCCAATCACATGCTGTGGATCAAGGAAACTGAGATTCACTTCTCACGAGAGAAACAGCGAGATTCATTTCTCTCTTCTGCAGAATATGACATGATTGAAAAATACTAAGAATTTAAACTAGTTTACACAGGAAGAAGAAAAGAGCTGTAGTAAGAAAAATCTTACTACGTCAATGCAAGTAAAAGTTATTAAGTTAGTTTAGTTGATATATAGAGAGAATTTAACATTTAAGCTCACATGTAGTAATTTGTATAGCTTTTTTTAATTGATTTTAAAGCTTATTTGTATGACCTTTATATAGGCTATTTTTATTAATTTTAACCAAGTGCCTATTAATGATTGATTAACTAAAATTATACATGTGTAATTGATTAAGGGTATAATAATTACATAAATGATAAATAAACTAACATTTTTATTATTATAAATAAGCATTGTTAAAAGCCAGACGCTTAAGTCTTTAAAAAACATTTGCTATGTCGTGACCTTTAATTTGGAGTAGAAAAAGGGGGAGTGACTTTATTACATCAGAGGTGTGTCACTTTGCTCACAGCTGATTGGTCCAATTTCAGTTTGAGCTCTCTTATCCAGAACATAACCTGCCCTGGAGCAGGTTAGCCGTGGAGAGTAAGTTACTATGGAGATGAACACGGCTAAAAGCCAAACCTCTTTAATGGTGCCAAAAACCCAGGATTGGCACAAACTAAGCTTAAACATATCTGGTTAGCCAGCTAAACCGGCTTCATGGTATAGGCCCATGAATGGAAGAAAATTCAACCTGATTATGTGTGGTAGTCAACGATGGATTGATGGAAGCAACCGATCGAACAGAACGAGGTAACACAAGTTGGTTTGATATTAGCAAAGGCTAATTCTTTCTTTCTTCAGCATTTCTGTAACAGCGTTCAACCAATCAAATCTGAGGACCACTAATTATATTACAATTTCTTAAATTCTTGCATACTTGTGATAAATATGAAATAATTCACTTCAAAATTCAGGCACGATCGCATAAATACAGGCGAGCAGAGAAAATTATTAAAATACAATTAATAACAGGTAAACACTATCACGGTAATCTGAACTTCATAAACTGTTCTTCATACATCAATAATCAAAATGTACGTTAAAAACCAGAGGTGGACAAAGTACTTAAAGTTCAGAAACGTATAAAACATTACTCCAGTAAAAGTATTTAGTACTCCTTTTCAATTTTACTTGAGCGAAAGTACAGAAGTACTTGATTTTTAATGATAATTATTTTGTCATTTTATACAGGCTTATATAATTTAATTTAATTTCATATTATATACATTTCTATAATCCTTTTTCTCAAAATAATTATGAATGATTATGAATTGTCAGATAGCCAGCACTAGTCAGTACGGAAGATTAGTGGATGCAGAAACATAATATGTAATGTGCGTTGACTAACAATATAAAAACAGACGCTAAATGCATAACATTTGCTATAGCAGCGGGGAAGATGAACGGGCATGTGTTATTTTAATCTGTGTTAGAGATGCTCGATTTTGGATAAAATGAGAATCACGATTTTTTTTTTTCAAATAGAGATCATGATTCTCCCACAATTCTGAACGAGATGTTCACCCCTCCGCGTCCAGACTGCAAATGAATGTGGGAAGTTTAGCCACCGCTGGCTGATCCCGCCCTGGCTTACATTCAGGGCGGGATGTAAATGTAAAAACAATTAACCTGAATTTGGGCCAGACTAGTTACCATCATTTTCTCACATTGCCATTGACAGTATTTTCTAAAGTCTCTTTTTGGTCCATTTAGATTGTTAATGCAGATTTCATACAAAAAAAAATGTTAAAATATTATGGTTAAAAATGTTTAAAAAAGACCAAAAACCAAACTTAAGAAAAAAAATTAAAATTAAACATTAAAAAATAAATAAAATAAAATAAAAAAATTAGTAACTCCGCCAGAGTGTCTCTTTTGGGTCACTTTTGCCGGTCCCAAGCCCGGATAAAGGAGGAGGGTTGAAATTGTAACATTAAAAAAAGAAAAGAAAGTTAATTTGTAGTTTTAAACATATTTAGGGTGTTTTTAGTCACTCTTTGTGTCTCTCACGACGTTACTCCTCTCTCGTACAGCGTCCATAGACTTGATAGACTAGTTTGTTTAGGCTAGAATATAAACATGAAATGCGCAGAGTCTAATGTCAAGCGTTAATTTACCGCAGTGCCACGTTTAACAAACATTTGTCAAGAGCTGTTTGGCATCAATGACACGGGTTTAGATAAAGTTTAGAAATTCAATTCAATTGAATTCAAATTTATTTGTATAGCGCTTTTCACAATACATATCGTTTCAAAGCAGCTTCACAGAAAATGCATCTACATTACAATTTAAATTGATTTGTACATGTTATGCATTTCAGAAATGCACATATACAAAGCACACAGATTAGCTAACTATCTATTATTAATCAATATAATAACTATGGCACAGAAATAAGAATACATGTTGTTAATGAATAGGGTATATATAAATCCGTCAGTTTTCGGTTGTCTTGCATATATGTGGCTTTATCTGAATATTTAAAGGTCCTATGACGTGGACTTTTTAATTATTTTATAATGTTTCCTGAGGTGTACTTATATTGTTAGTATGATTGTTACATCATAAAATGTCATAATTTAGAAATAAAAGGCATTTTTCTATCCTGATTTCAGCTCTGGCTTGAATGCTCTGTTTGAAGGGGCGTGTCTGCTGTGAGACTTCAGTGTAAACGACCACTGCTGTGATTGGCTGACATCTTTGCATTTGAAGTGCGTATTACATGTGGAACCCCTCTCGAATACTTTTACTACGTTTTTCTTTTTACTATTACAGCTGTCGAAAAAGTGTTGATTATAGCATTATTTTTACATCTTTTCCCATCACATGAAAGTCTGCAGTGATGAGCGTTGAGTACACAGACAGTCTGTTGATCGCGTGAATGCAGTGATCTCGTCATTGCAACGCTATTTCTCTCACAAAATGCTTTCACCACAACTAACAGCAAACACGACATCGATATGAATACAGTAAGAGCTTCGTTGTGCAGCATAACAGCGTCATTCATTATAACGGCAGTTTGGGCAAGTGTGCAGATACACTCGCGACGTGTGATTGACAGATCCGAACATTATAAAGAGAGTGTTCTTTGATCGGTAGTCTGGCTTGATTCACTGATGCATAAACAGTATTAAACAATTTAGAAAGAAGGTCTGTGTGAACTTGAATGATTAGCTACACATCAGAAACCACTGATCACAGATCAGGCATTAATGAACACTGTTACTCACTGTTTGTGGCGGTGCTGTCGAATCCATGTGGTAAAAGTCTGTTTGTAAAGCCTGTACTGACATTGCGACTGAATTAAATGTAAAAAATGAACTGAATCCATTTCTCCAAATTCTATGGGTCGGGCAAAGCAGAGAAAGGGGAGGTAACCTTTCCCCGTATGACGACATATTCCAGATTCTCAAAGGCAGAGCAGAACACCCAGGACTTGGTTTACACCCATCACAATTTCTAGCCACTGGGGGACCATAGACAGGCTAGGGGAACTCATGATAATGTTACAAAACCTCATAAAGTGAAATTTTCATGTCATGGGACCTTTAATACGTTTTTCTTGTTGGTACAGCCATGCACAAATTCATTAGTTCAGCATTTACAGTTTACAAAGCAAATTTGGAGTTGACATGTCAGTGTCACAACATTATTCAAATTACTGACAATAGCAACGTTTTTTTATTAGCTTTTTATAGCAACTGTCTTCATTAACAGACTGGGCGATTTATGAAGTAGGACATTATGTTGTGTAATATTTGGGGGAGCAGCATACATTTTGACAAGAAAATGTCATTCAAGTGTCGTACATGTAATGTGACTACTCATAAGCTTGAAGCACAAACATGAGCCCAGCCCTTTCCAATATGAAATAAAGAAGACTTTTGAATGATTTGTACATTAATAACCTCACGCATTCTGTCACTAATACTCTACATCTCCCCAAGTAACACTGAGGTGATTTTCATGTTGCTCAACTGTTTTATTCTTTAATAATTATATGCCATGCCAAGTCATGACCAATACTATTTACCTCGCTATTAAAGATATATTTTAAAAATTCATAAAATCTTGTTCTAAATCTCCCCAAGTAGAATCAGATGTAGTTTGCAGAAAACAATTTGATTTTATAAATTTTTTATGAATTTTTTTAAGTATGTCTACCGACACCAAGCACCCACACCTTTAGCCAACCACGTAACCTCATGTAGACACGCAATGCATTTTAAAGCGTAGATGGCGTGACCGCAGTAAGATAGCGTGGGTATTTGAACCAAGATTGCAATCTTTTTACAATTAATCGTGCCGCTCTAATTTGTATTATATTAATGTTTTCTTATTTCTTTTCTTCCTAAAACCGACACTGTAGACGCATTGATGTGGACGTGTCTGCATTAAAGGTGCTGTATGAAAGTGTTTGACTGTACTAAAAATACCATAATATGCTTGCAGATTTAGGAAACATGCGAGTTCACATACTCGTCTATCTGAAAAACAATGCTATAGCCAGTCATTTTACTTTGAAATGTGCGTTCCACGTCAGAATGTCTGTGTTTGTTTTGGTCTGTGCAATAACGCAGGTTGCCAGTTTACCCAATAGTATTTTGACACCACAGGTTTCCAGTTTGCATAGCATAATTTCTGCCATGGAAACCAGCAAACAAACTGGGTCAGAGATCGCAGATTTTACCCGACCTAAAAAGCCTCGGCATCCATCCATAAAAATCGAATTTGGACTGCAGTACCCATTTCAAACACTAGCTGTCCTTCTTACATACAGCACCTTTAAGCATTTCAGTGGCCTCAAACAGAGCAGATTCAGTTCACAAACAATTGACAGTTGTGAACTAAATATTTTCTGTTACAATAATTCATCCTAAAATTCAATATTAGTAACTTCCTTTTCGCCATTAGCCGCGCACTCAGAGAGGACCTTGGCTAGTTTTCAGTCAGACTTGTACATTTATTTCACTGGAGACTCGCTCTGAACGGATCATTGAATCAGTGAGTTACTGACTCGAGAACAGCTGCAATCCAATCAGTCCAATTATATTGTTTAAAGCTGTGAGAACTACACTCACATTGTGTAAATTATTATTGTTTATTGTAGAGTTTACTGTGCTGTGAGTAATTGTGTGCGCATCAGATGTGTAATCTGTTGCTGCTTAAATGTTGTACATGTCATGTCATGACTACTATGTTGCTCAGAACTGCACCTAAGAATTTCACCTACTGTTGCACTTGTGCATATGTAGAGTGACAAATAAAGTGATTTGATTTGATTTGATTTGATTTGATTTGAATTCACGGATGAATTGTTTGATGTGATTTGCGAACCGATTTAACAGGATGATCGAGAAAAAAATCAGTTTGTGCACGAATCGGACCGCGCTTTTGTGTGTCTGAGCATGTGACGATTTCTTAATTTTAAAATAATGAGTAACAATATCTTTTATGAAATGTAGTGGAGTAAAAAGTCTGACCTTATGCTTTGGAATGTAGTGAGTTTAACAGATAGCCTACTTGAAACAAATTACTTTGTTACTGTCCACCACTGTTAAAAACTAGTGATGTGAGTTGATTCAAATAATTAACCACAATTAATCACAAAGTTTTGAAAGTGCTGAAATCTGAATCTCTATACTTTTGTATCTGTCAGAAAGAATACATTAAGTTCAATACAAAATGTACTAAAATACTAAACTATGAAACACTGAAAAAAACCAAACTAAAACAATCACAACATGAAAACTATCTAAACAAAATCAGAAGCTTCAGGATATCTAGTTTTGTGTTTCATAGAAGAAATAAAGGCATGAAGGTTTGGAAAGACATAACAGTGAGTAAATGATGACAACATTTCATTCTTTTCATTCCCTTTAACGTCTGTGAGCTTGATTTCCTGAAGGCCAGTTTAAAGAGTGCTCTGCTTTTGATTCACAAACTCGATTCATTTTTGAACATGATAATCGACCTGCAACCCCTTTTTAGGCTTGTGATCTACCAGTTATGAGCTCAACATCCAATGAAGAGGTTATTAAAGAGTTCAGAAGAAGACGCGTGTCTATCTGTGTAGAAACCATCAGTGAGGGAAACATCTAACAGCAGAGAATAAAGCATCACTTGCCTCTCATTACTGATGTCAACGAATGATACTGCATGACTGAAGACAATCCACCTGATTCTGGACAGCAATACCTGCACAATTCAGCATTTGCAGCCTTCATGACAGAAACACTGTGACATTTTAACTCTTCCTCTTGTTAGTGTCATCATTTCTTTGCAACGTATTTTTTTCTTCATGATATTTTCGTCAACAGTATGTTTGAATTAAAAACGTTTAATTAATGTTATCATTCATATTCTTTGTCACGTCTTATCGTTGAAATAAAATACAAAACTGTTGGTTGAAGGCTTATTTTGAATCACCCCTCGTTCACTATTGACCCTTTTCACATTTTCAGGTTGGGTAACCATAGTTGGGTAAACTTCTATAGCGGTGAATGAGAGACTACATAAAATATATATATATTTTGTGTTCCAATTTGCTCAAATAGCAAACGAAAAAAATCCACAATAGTGTTTTCATAACTTTCAAAAAAAGGAAGAAATAGAGAGAGATTGATAACAGCAATCAGAAGAGAGAAATATGTCCATTTTAACGTCACTTCCATCCGCTGTGTTAGAAACACCCTCACAGCAGTGTTAAATAGTTTTTTGTAATTTGATGCAAATGTAATATAAAATGTAAAATATATATTTTTTTTAAATTATATTTGCAGAGTTTACGATGCTGGTGACCATTAAAAAGGGTCCATTCCCTACATTACTCCACTAATATAGTTCACCTGAAGGAGTGAATGAAAACGAGCGAGTGATTTTGGTCACTGAGTGCGCTGGAAGGGCTGCCGCTTTTGCATAATCTGTGCTTGCTGTTCAATAATAATTTGAAATGTAGCAAACTGGCAGCTCCAGTAGTAATGAAAAGGTGCATCTTGAATGGAAACTAGCAATTAAACAATTTAATAATCAATAAAAAAGGGATTTATACCTGTCTGTGTGATATTACGATGTACCCACATTGGACCAGCGGTTTGGAAAATGGATGGATGATTCAGGGACAGGTGCCATCTTTTGGAGAGACATGGGAATTCCTTTCGGCGTGACCGTCACCGTGCATTATGGGTATTCTCTAGCTATTGAGGGTATATCGATTATATACTTGTCATTGCAGTGCACTGTGGGATTAAAAAAGAAAAAAAAAAACATATTTTACGTGTATTGCAACATATGCACCTGAACACAAATATTTAAGTCGTTTGAAAGAAATAATGCAAATTGTTGGCTTCAATAAAACAATATATTAAAACTTTGTAGCTCACAGCAGGTCAGATTTTAAACTGTATGTTTTTTTAACTGTCGGAGATTTATAACATAAATCATTTTGGCCTTTTGCTTTTCTTTATTATCATTTTGCATTTAAACTGTGTGCAGGCAGGCTTATTAAAAAGGAAAAGGCAATTAAAACAAATATAATGAGCATATCTAAAATATGTAGGCTATGCTATGTTTCTAATATATATATATATAGATATAGATTACACAGCAGAGCCAACGCTACATACACACACAGAAGAGCAATATATATATATATATATATGATAAAGGTAATATAGTACATGTAACATAGAGCTCATGCTGCTCTGATAGACTTACTGCTGATATCAAGGGTTGTTTACATTTAAATGAGCCTCATCATTCTATGTCAGTTGAATAATATCGAGTTGATATTTGAAATCAACACAACTGTTTCTGAAGCCTTGAAGCCTGATCACACGTGCTACAAACTCTTTACAACTCTACAATTTGGTAAGTTTTATCAGTTTGTCCAGTTTGGAAAGTGTTTCTCCAGTCATCATCATGGAGCAGCGTCGCCAGAGAAGAACCAGGGCTCTTCCCAAACGCCTGACCGGATTCTTGGTGGAGGGCGTCTCTTCCGGTCCAGACTCCTGTGAGCTTTCTCAGCTGGCAGCTGTAATCAGGTTAGATCACTCTTACAGCTGTATCTCTGAGAAAGCTCAAAGTCCCACAGGTTTGGAAGAGCGCTACGTGAAGAACGCTGCTGTCCTTCCTGACATCCGTCCACGTCCAGCAGCCTGGGTCTCTTCAGTGGACGTGTGTCAGCAGGAAGAGCCTGTCTCCATCCACGGCTACAGCGTGGAGGAATACCAGGACATCTACCGCTCTGTGGTGGAGCCCATGCTGAAGACACGCAGTGGACAGCGCCGTCGCTACAGTCTTAAACTGGGACTGAAGATCAAGCAGCGGCTGTGGGAGGCACTCAACTGCCCTTCAGTGGTGGAGACGGAGCAGCCTGATGGACACGTCCTGATCGCTGAGAGCTCCTCCACAACCAGCAGAAGCGTCGCTCCTCGAATCCATGTGGACATCAGTGAAGAGCCCCAGCCTGAGGAACCCCGAAGAAAGAAGCCCAGACACTGAGTCATCACAGCGTCACCTGGAGTATCCCCCAGCGGGACCAACCTATGTAAATACTGTATATAGTTATAGAGTAAGCTTATAGCTCTATGAGTAAGTTTTATTTTGTAGAGCCAATTTTATTTTTATAGAGTAAGTTTTATTTTCTCGAGTAAGTCTTTTGCACATTGTTGTCTGGTTGTTAGGATGTTTCTGGTGATTGTCAATGCGCCGATATGCGGTTTCTAGGTTGTTTGAAGTGGTTTTTAGCGCTTTGCGTCGTGGTTGTTGGGATGTTTTGTGTGGTTTCTTGATTGTTGACATGCGGTTGCCAAAGTTTTCTGTGCGGTTGTTAGCGTGTTGCTTTGCGGTTGCTGGACTCCTCTGAGTGGTTTTTCATGCATTGGTACGTGGTTGTCAGGATGTTCCGAGTGGTTGGTTAGGTTAGGGTCTCTCACACGGTTTGCAGCTTGCCGTGCTGTGAGGGCTTGTGTGCATCAGTGATGCTGAGAGCTACGCCACTGGTACTTCACAACTTCTGGTAGGGTCACCCATAGTGGACAGGTCTCAGCTGAGATGCCAGACGAAGACAAACCACCTGATTCTGGACAGCAGAAGATTGACCTGGTCTTTCTGGAAGAAGATCACTGTCTTGACACAACAACAACAACAACAACAACAACAACAACATCAGAATTACCTGAGGCTTGTACCATGATGGTAGTTTAACAAACTCAGGGTTACAGGATTAGTTTCGAGTTGACAAAACCAAACCAATCTATTCAGGCTTTGTTGGTCCCATGATACTGATCATCCAATTTCTCTGTCAACTCAGGCTTTGATCCTGAGTTTAGGAGTTTAGCTGTGACATCAGCAGTGAACAGCCAATCACATGCTGTGGATCAAGGAAACTGAGATTCACTTCTCACGAGAGAAACAGCGAGATTCATTTCTCTCTTCTGCAGAATATGACATGATTGAAAAATACTAAGAATTTAAACTAGTTTACACAGGAAGAAGAAAAGAGCTGTAGTAAGAAAAATCTTACTACGTCAATGCAAGTAAAAGTTATTAAGTTAGTTTAGTTGATATATAGAGAGAATTTAACATTTAAGCTCACATGTAGTAATTTGTATAGCTTTTTTTAATTGATTTTAAAGCTTATTTGTATGACCTTTATATAGGCTATTTTTATTAATTTTAACCAAGTGCCTATTAATGATTGATTAACTAAAATTATACATGTGTAATTGATTAAGGGTATAATAATTACATAAATGATAAATAAACTAACATTTTTATTATTATAAATAAGCATTGTTAAAAGCCAGACGCTTAAGTCTTTAAAAAACATTTGCTATGTCGTGACCTTTAATTTGGAGTAGAAAAAGGGGGAGTGACTTTATTACATCAGAGGTGTGTCACTTTGCTCACAGCTGATTGGTCCAATTTCAGTTTGAGCTCTCTTATCCAGAACATAACCTGCCCTGGAGCAGGTTAGCCGTGGAGAGTAAGTTACTATGGAGATGAACACGGCTAAAAGCCAAACCTCTTTAATGGTGCCAAAAACCCAGGATTGGCACAAACTAAGCTTAAACATATCTGGTTAGCCAGCTAAACCGGCTTCATGGTATAGGCCCATGAATGGAAGAAAATTCAACCTGATTATGTGTGGTAGTCAACGATGGATTGATGGAAGCAACCGATCGAACAGAACGAGGTAACACAAGTTGGTTTGATATTAGCAAAGGCTAATTCTTTCTTTCTTCAGCATTTCTGTAACAGCGTTCAACCAATCAAATCTGAGGACCACTAATTATATTACAATTTCTTAAATTCTTGCATACTTGTGATAAATATGAAATAATTCACTTCAAAATTCAGGCACGATCGCATAAATACAGGCGAGCAGAGAAAATTATTAAAATACAATTAATAACAGGTAAACACTATCACGGTAATCTGAACTTCATAAACTGTTCTTCATACATCAATAATCAAAATGTACGTTAAAAACCAGAGGTGGACAAAGTACTTAAAGTTCAGAAACGTATAAAACATTACTCCAGTAAAAGTATTTAGTACTCCTTTTCAATTTTACTTGAGCGAAAGTACAGAAGTACTTGATTTTTAATGATAATTATTTTGTCATTTTATACAGGCTTATATAATTTAATTTAATTTCATATTATATACATTTCTATAATCCTTTTTCTCAAAATAATTATGAATGATTATGAATTGTCAGATAGCCAGCACTAGTCAGTACGGAAGATTAGTGGATGCAGAAACATAATATGTAATGTGCGTTGACTAACAATATAAAAACAGACGCTAAATGCATAACATTTGCTATAGCAGCGGGGAAGATGAACGGGCATGTGTTATTTTAATCTGTGTTAGAGATGCTCGATTTTGGATAAAATGAGAATCACGATTTTTTTTTTCAAATAGAGATCATGATTCTCCCACAATTCTGAACGAGATGTTCACCCCTCCGCGTCCAGACTGCAAATGAATGTGGGAAGTTTAGCCACCGCTGGCTGATCCCGCCCTGGCTTACATTCAGGGCGGGATGTAAATGTAAAAACAATTAACCTGAATTTGGGCCAGACTAGTTACCATCATTTTCTCACATTGCCATTGACAGTATTTTCTAAAGTCTCTTTTTGGTCCATTTAGATTGTTAATGCAGATTTCATACAAAAAAAAATGTTAAAATATTATGGTTAAAAATGTTTAAAAAAGACCAAAAACCAAACTTAAGAAAAAAAATTAAAATTAAACATTAAAAAATAAATAAAATAAAATAAAAAAATTAGTAACTCCGCCAGAGTGTCTCTTTTGGGTCACTTTTGCCGGTCCCAAGCCCGGATAAAGGAGGAGGGTTGAAATTGTAACATTAAAAAAAGAAAAGAAAGTTAATTTGTAGTTTTAAACATATTTAGGGTGTTTTTAGTCACTCTTTGTGTCTCTCACGACGTTACTCCTCTCTCGTACAGCGTCCATAGACTTGATAGACTAGTTTGTTTAGGCTAGAATATAAACATGAAATGCGCAGAGTCTAATGTCAAGCGTTAATTTACCGCAGTGCCACGTTTAACAAACATTTGTCAAAAGCTGTTTGGCATCAATGACACGGGTTTAGATAAAGTTTAGAAATTCAATTCAATTGAATTCAAATTTATTTGTATAGCGCTTTTCACAATACATATCGTTTCAAAGCAGCTTCACAGAAAATGCATCTACATTACAATTTAAATTGATTTGTACATGTTATGCATTTCAGAAATGCACATATACAAAGCACACAGATTAGCTAACTATCTATTATTAATCAATATAATAACTATGGCACAGAAATAAGAATACATGTTGTTAATGAATAGGGTATATATAAATCCGTCAGTTTTCGGTTGTCTTGCATATATGTGGCTTTATCTGAATATTTAAAGGTCCTATGACGTGGACTTTTTAATTATTTTATAATGTTTCCTGAGGTGTGCTTATATTGTTAGTATGATTGTTACATCATAAAATGTCATAATTTAGAAATAAAAGGCATTTTTCTATCCTGATTTCAGCTCTGGCTTGAATGCTCTGTTTGAAGGGGCGTGTCTGCTGTGAGACTTCAGTGTAAACGACCACTGCTGTGATTGGCTGACATATTTGCATTTGAAGTGCGCATTACATGTGGAACCCCTCTCGAATACTTTTACTACGTTTTTCTTTTTACTATTACAGCTGTCGAAAAAGTGTTGATTATAGCATTATTTTTACATCTTTTCCCATCACATGAAAGTCTGCAGTGATGAGCATTGAGTACACAGACAGTCTGTTGATCGCGTGAATGCAGTGATCTCGTCATTGCAACGCTATTTCTCTCACAAAATGCTTTCACCACAACTAACAGCAAACACGACATCGATATGAATACAGTAAGAGCTTCGTTGTGCAGCATAACAGCGTCATTCATTATAACGGCAGTTTGGGCAAGTGTGCAGATACACTCGCGACGTGTGATTGACAGATCCGAACATTATAAAGAGAGTGTTCTTTGATCGGTAGTCTGGCTTGATTCACTGATGCATAAACAGTATTAAACGATTTAGAAAGAAAGTCTGTGTGAACTTGAATGATTAGCTACACATCAGAAACCACTGATCACAGATCAGGCATTAATGAACACTGTTACTCATTGTTTGTGGCGGTGCTGTCGAATCCATGTGGTAAAAGTCTGTTTGTAAAGCCTGTACTGACATTGCGACTGAATTAAATGTAAAAAATGAACTGAATCCATTTCTCCAAATTCTATGGGTCGGGCAAAGCAGAGAAAGGGGAGGTAACCTTTCCCCGTATGACGACATATTCCAGATTCTCAAAGGCAGAGCAGAACACCCAGGACTTGGTTTACACCCATCACAATTTCTAGCCACTGGGGGACCATAGACAGGCTAGGGGAACTCATGATAATGTTACAAAACCTCATAAAGTGAAATTTTCATGTCATGGGACCTTTAATACGTTTTTCTTGTTGGTACAGCCATGCACAAATTCATTAGTTCAGCATTTACAGTTTACAAAGCAAATTTGGAGTTGACATGTCAGTGTCACAACATTATTCAAATTACTGACAATAGCAACGTTTTTTTATTAGCTTTTTATAGCAACTGTCTTCATTAACAGACTGGGCGATTTATGAAGTAGGACATTATGTTGTGTAATATTTGGGGGAGCAGCATACATTTTGACAAGAAAATGTCATTCAAGTGTCGTACATGTAATGTGACTACTCATAAGCTTGAAGCACAAACATGAGCCCAGCCCTTTCCAATATGAAATAAAGAAGACTTTTGAATGATTTGTACATTAATAACCTCACGCATTCTGTCACTAATACTCTACATCTCCCCAAGTAACACTAAGGTGATTTTCATGTTGCTCAACTGTTTTATTCTTTAATAATTATATGCCATGCCAAGTCATGACCAATACTATTTACCTCGCTATTAAAGATATATTTTAAAAATTCATAAAAATTTATAAAATCAAATTGTTTTCAGCAAACACCACCAGATTCTTGTTCTAAATCTCCCCAAGTAGAATCAGATGTAGTTTGCAGAAAACAATTTGATTTTATACATTTTTTATGAATTTTTTTAAGTATGTCTACCGACACCAAGCACCCACACCTTTAGCCAACCACGAAACCTCATGTAGACACGCAATGCATTTTAAAGCGTAGATGGCGTGACCGCAGTAAGATAGCGTGGGTATTTGAACCAAGATTGCAATCTTTTTACAATGAATCGTGCCGCTCTAATTTGTATTATATTAATGTTTTCTTATTTCTTTTCTTCCTAAAACCGACACTGTAGACGCATTGATGTGGACGTGTCTGCATTAAAGGTGCTGTATGAAAGTGTTTGACTGTACTAAAAATACCATAATATGCTTGCAGATATTTAGGAAACATGCGAGTTCACATACTCGTCTATCTGAAAAACAATGCTATAGCCAGTCATTTTACTTTGAAATGTGCGTTCCACGTCAGAATGTCTGTGTTTGTTTTGGTCTGTGCAATAACGCAGGTTGCCAGTTTACCCAATAGTATTTTGACACCACAGGTTTCCAGTTTGCATAGCATAATTTCTGCCATGGAAACCAGCAAACAAACTGGGTCAGAGATCGCAGATTTTACCCGACCTAAAAAGCCTCGGCATCCATCCATAAAAATCGAATTTGGACTGCAGTACCCATTTCAAACACTAGCTGTCCTTCTTACATACAGCACCTTTAAGCATTTCAGTGGCCTCAAACAGAGCAGATTCAGTTCACAAACAATTGACAGTTGTGAACTAAATATTTTCTGTTACAATAATTCATCCTAAAATTCAATATTAGTAACTTCCTTTTCGCCATTAGCCGCGCACTCAGAGAGGACCTTGGCTAGTTTTCAGTCAGACTTGTACATTTATTTCACTGGAGACTCGCTCTGAACGGATCATTGAATCAGTGAGTTACTGACTCGAGAACAGCTGCAATCCAATCAGTCCAATTATATTGTTTAAAGCTGTGAGAACTACACTCACATTGTGTAAATTATTATTGTTTATTGTAGAGTTTACTGTGCTGTGAGTAATTGTGTGCGCATCAGATGTGTAATCTGTTGCTGCTTAAATGTTGTACATGTCATGTCATGACTACTATGTTGCTCAGAACTGCACCTAAGAATTTCACCTACTGTTGCACTTGTGCATATGTAGAGTGACAAATAAAGTGATTTGATTTGATTTGATTTGATTTGATTTGAATTCACGGATGAATTGTTTGATGTGATTTGCGAACCGATTTAACAGGATGATCGAGAAAAAAATCAGTTTGTGCACGAATCGGACCGCGCTTTTGTGTGTCTGAGCATGTGACGATTTCTTAATTTTAAAATAATGAGTAACAATATCTTTTATGAAATGTAGTGGAGTAAAAAGTCTGACCTTATGCTTTGGAATGTAGTGAGTTTAACAGATAGCCTACTTGAAACAAATTACTTTGTTACTGTCCACCACTGTTAAAAACTAGTGATGTGAGTTGATTCAAATAATTAACCACAATTAATCACAAAGTTTTGAAAGTGCTGAAATCTGAATCTCTATACTTTTGTATCTGTCAGAAAGAATACATTAAGTTCAATACAAAATGTACTAAAATACTAAACTATGAAACACTGAAAAAAACCAAACTAAAACAATCACAACATGAAAACTATCTAAACAAAATCAGAAGCTTCAGGATATCTAGTTTTGTGTTTCATAGAAGAAATAAAGGCATGAAGGTTTGGAAAGACATAACAGTGAGTAAATGATGACAACATTTCATTCTTTTCATTCCCTTTAACGTCTGTGAGCTTGATTTCCTGAAGGCCAGTTTAAAGAGTGCTCTGCTTTTGATTCACAAACTCGATTCATTTTTGAACATGATAATCGACCTGCAACCCCTTTTTAGGCTTGTGATCTACCAGTTATGAGCTCAACATCCAATGAAGAGGTTATTAAAGAGTTCAGAAGAAGACGCGTGTCTATCTGTGTAGAAACCATCAGTGAGGGAAACATCTAACAGCAGAGAATAAAGCATCACTTGCCTCTCATTACTGATGTCAACGAATGATACTGCATGACTGAAGACAATCCACCTGATTCTGGACAGCAATACCTGCACAATTCAGCATTTGCAGCCTTCATGACAGAAACACTGTGACATTTTAACTCTTCCTCTTGTTAGTGTCATCATTTCTTTGCAACGTATTTTTTTCTTCATGATATTTTCGTCAACAGTATGTTTGAATTAAAAACGTTTAATTAATGTTATCATTCATATTCTTTGTCACGTCTTATCGTTGAAATAAAATACAAAACTGTTGGTTGAAGGCTTATTTTGAATCACCCCTCGTTCACTATTGACCCTTTTCACATTTTCAGGTTGGGTAACCATAGTTGGGTAAACTTCTATAGCGGTGAATGAGAGACTACATAAAATATATATATATTTTGTGTTCCAATTTGCTCAAATAGCAAACGAAAAAAATCCACAATAGTGTTTTCATAACTTTCAAAAAAAGGAAGAAATAGAGAGAGATTGATAACAGCAATCAGAAGAGAGAAATATGTCCATTTTAACGTCACTTCCATCCGCTGTGTTAGAAACACCCTCACAGCAGTGTTAAATAGTTTTTTGTAATTTGATGCAAATGTAATATAAAATGTAAAATATATATTTTTTTTAAATTATATTTGCAGAGTTTACGATGCTGGTGACCATTAAAAAGGGTCCATTCCCTACATTACTCCACTAATATAGTTCACCTGAAGGAGTGAATGAAAACGAGCGAGTGATTTTGGTCACTGAGTGCGCTGGAAGGGCTGCCGCTTTTGCATAATCTGTGCTTGCTGTTCAATAATAATTTGAAATGTAGCAAACTGGCAGCTCCAGTAGTAATGAAAAGGTGCATCTTGAATGGAAACTAGCAATTAAACAATTTAATAATCAATAAAAAAGGGATTTATACCTGTCTGTGTGATATTACGATGTACCCACATTGGACCAGCGGTTTGGAAAATGGATGGATGATTCAGGGACAGGTGCCATCTTTTGGAGAGACATGGGAATTCCTTTCGGCGTGACCGTCACCGTGCATTATGGGTATTCTCTAGCTATTGAGGGTATATCGATTATATACTTGTCATTGCAGTGCACTGTGGGATTAAAAAAGAAAAAAAAAAACATATTTTACGTGTATTGCAACATATGCACCTGAACACAAATATTTAAGTCGTTTGAAAGAAATAATGCAAATTGTTGGCTTCAATAAAACAATATATTAAAACTTTGTAGCTCACAGCAGGTCAGATTTTAAACTGTATGTTTTTTTAACTGTCGGAGATTTATAACATAAATCATTTTGGCCTTTTGCTTTTCTTTATTATCATTTTGCATTTAAACTGTGTGCAGGCAGGCTTATTAAAAAGGAAAAGGCAATTAAAACAAATATAATGAGCATATCTAAAATATGTAGGCTATGCTATGTTTCTAATATATATATATATAGATATAGATTACACAGCAGAGCCAACGCTACATACACACACAGAAGAGCAATATATATATATATATATATGATAAAGGTAATATAGTACATGTAACATAGAGCTCATGCTGCTCTGATAGACTTACTGCTGATATCAAGGGTTGTTTACATTTAAATGAGCCTCATCATTCTATGTCAGTTGAATAATATCGAGTTGATATTTGAAATCAACACAACTGTTTCTGAAGCCTTGAAGCCTGATCACACGTGCTACAAACTCTTTACAACTCTACAATTTGGTAAGTTTTATCAGTTTGTCCAGTTTGGAAAGTGTTTCTCCAGTCATCATCATGGAGCAGCGTCGCCAGAGAAGAACCAGGGCTCTTCCCAAACGCCTGACCGGATTCTTGGTGGAGGGCGTCTCTTCCGGTCCAGACTCCTGTGAGCTTTCTCAGCTGGCAGCTGTAATCAGGTTAGATCACTCTTACAGCTGTATCTCTGAGAAAGCTCAAAGTCCCACAGGTTTGGAAGAGCGCTACGTGAAGAACGCTGCTGTCCTTCCTGACATCCGTCCACGTCCAGCAGCCTGGGTCTCTTCAGTGGACGTGTGTCAGCAGGAAGAGCCTGTCTCCATCCACGGCTACAGCGTGGAGGAATACCAGGACATCTACCGCTCTGTGGTGGAGCCCATGCTGAAGACACGCAGTGGACAGCGCCGTCGCTACAGTCTTAAACTGGGACTGAAGATCAAGCAGCGGCTGTGGGAGGCACTCAACTGCCCTTCAGTGGTGGAGACGGAGCAGCCTGATGGACACGTCCTGATCGCTGAGAGCTCCTCCACAACCAGCAGAAGCGTCGCTCCTCGAATCCATGTGGACATCAGTGAAGAGCCCCAGCCTGAGGAACCCCGAAGAAAGAAGCCCAGACACTGAGTCATCACAGCGTCACCTGGAGTATCCCCCAGCGGGACCAACCTATGTAAATACTGTATATAGTTATAGAGTAAGCTTATAGCTCTATGAGTAAGTTTTATTTTGTAGAGCCAATTTTATTTTTATAGAGTAAGTTTTATTTTCTCGAGTAAGTCTTTTGCACATTGTTGTCTGGTTGTTAGGATGTTTCTGGTGATTGTCAATGCGCCGATATGCGGTTTCTAGGTTGTTTGAAGTGGTTTTTAGCGCTTTGCGTCGTGGTTGTTGGGATGTTTTGTGTGGTTTCTTGATTGTTGACATGCGGTTGCCAAAGTTTTCTGTGCGGTTGTTAGCGTGTTGCTTTGCGGTTGCTGGACTCCTCTGAGTGGTTTTTCATGCATTGGTACGTGGTTGTCAGGATGTTCCGAGTGGTTGGTTAGGTTAGGGTCTCTCACACGGTTTGCAGCTTGCCGTGCTGTGAGGGCTTGTGTGCATCAGTGATGCTGAGAGCTACGCCACTGGTACTTCACAACTTCTGGTAGGGTCACCCATAGTGGACAGGTCTCAGCTGAGATGCCAGACGAAGACAAACCACCTGATTCTGGACAGCAGAAGATTGACCTGGTCTTTCTGGAAGAAGATCACTGTCTTGACACAACAACAACAACAACAACAACAACAACAACATCAGAATTACCTGAGGCTTGTACCATGATGGTAGTTTAACAAACTCAGGGTTACAGGATTAGTTTCGAGTTGACAAAACCAAACCAATCTATTCAGGCTTTGTTGGTCCCATGATACTGATCATCCAATTTCTCTGTCAACTCAGGCTTTGATCCTGAGTTTAGGAGTTTAGCTGTGACATCAGCAGTGAACAGCCAATCACATGCTGTGGATCAAGGAAACTGAGATTCACTTCTCACGAGAGAAACAGCGAGATTCATTTCTCTCTTCTGCAGAATATGACATGATTGAAAAATACTAAGAATTTAAACTAGTTTACACAGGAAGAAGAAAAGAGCTGTAGTAAGAAAAATCTTACTACGTCAATGCAAGTAAAAGTTATTAAGTTAGTTTAGTTGATATATAGAGAGAATTTAACATTTAAGCTCACATGTAGTAATTTGTATAGCTTTTTTTAATTGATTTTAAAGCTTATTTGTATGACCTTTATATAGGCTATTTTTATTAATTTTAACCAAGTGCCTATTAATGATTGATTAACTAAAATTATACATGTGTAATTGATTAAGGGTATAATAATTACATAAATGATAAATAAACTAACATTTTTATTATTATAAATAAGCATTGTTAAAAGCCAGACGCTTAAGTCTTTAAAAAACATTTGCTATGTCGTGACCTTTAATTTGGAGTAGAAAAAGGGGGAGTGACTTTATTACATCAGAGGTGTGTCACTTTGCTCACAGCTGATTGGTCCAATTTCAGTTTGAGCTCTCTTATCCAGAACATAACCTGCCCTGGAGCAGGTTAGCCGTGGAGAGTAAGTTACTATGGAGATGAACACGGCTAAAAGCCAAACCTCTTTAATGGTGCCAAAAACCCAGGATTGGCACAAACTAAGCTTAAACATATCTGGTTAGCCAGCTAAACCGGCTTCATGGTATAGGCCCATGAATGGAAGAAAATTCAACCTGATTATGTGTGGTAGTCAACGATGGATTGATGGAAGCAACCGATCGAACAGAACGAGGTAACACAAGTTGGTTTGATATTAGCAAAGGCTAATTCTTTCTTTCTTCAGCATTTCTGTAACAGCGTTCAACCAATCAAATCTGAGGACCACTAATTATATTACAATTTCTTAAATTCTTGCATACTTGTGATAAATATGAAATAATTCACTTCAAAATTCAGGCACGATCGCATAAATACAGGCGAGCAGAGAAAATTATTAAAATACAATTAATAACAGGTAAACACTATCACGGTAATCTGAACTTCATAAACTGTTCTTCATACATCAATAATCAAAATGTACGTTAAAAACCAGAGGTGGACAAAGTACTTAAAGTTCAGAAACGTATAAAACATTACTCCAGTAAAAGTATTTAGTACTCCTTTTCAATTTTACTTGAGCGAAAGTACAGAAGTACTTGATTTTTAATGATAATTATTTTGTCATTTTATACAGGCTTATATAATTTAATTTAATTTCATATTATATACATTTCTATAATCCTTTTTCTCAAAATAATTATGAATGATTATGAATTGTCAGATAGCCAGCACTAGTCAGTACGGAAGATTAGTGGATGCAGAAACATAATATGTAATGTGCGTTGACTAACAATATAAAAACAGACGCTAAATGCATAACATTTGCTATAGCAGCGGGGAAGATGAACGGGCATGTGTTATTTTAATCTGTGTTAGAGATGCTCGATTTTGGATAAAATGAGAATCACGATTTTTTTTTTCAAATAGAGATCATGATTCTCCCACAATTCTGAACGAGATGTTCACCCCTCCGCGTCCAGACTGCAAATGAATGTGGGAAGTTTAGCCACCGCTGGCTGATCCCGCCCTGGCTTACATTCAGGGCGGGATGTAAATGTAAAAACAATTAACCTGAATTTGGGCCAGACTAGTTACCATCATTTTCTCACATTGCCATTGACAGTATTTTCTAAAGTCTCTTTTTGGTCCATTTAGATTGTTAATGCAGATTTCATACAAAAAAAAATGTTAAAATATTATGGTTAAAAATGTTTAAAAAAGACCAAAAACCAAACTTAAGAAAAAAAATTAAAATTAAACATTAAAAAATAAATAAAATAAAATAAAAAAATTAGTAACTCCGCCAGAGTGTCTCTTTTGGGTCACTTTTGCCGGTCCCAAGCCCGGATAAAGGAGGAGGGTTGAAATTGTAACATTAAAAAAAGAAAAGAAAGTTAATTTGTAGTTTTAAACATATTTAGGGTGTTTTTAGTCACTCTTTGTGTCTCTCACGACGTTACTCCTCTCTCGTACAGCGTCCATAGACTTGATAGACTAGTTTGTTTAGGCTAGAATATAAACATGAAATGCGCAGAGTCTAATGTCAAGCGTTAATTTACCGCAGTGCCACGTTTAACAAACATTTGTCAAAAGCTGTTTGGCATCAATGACACGGGTTTAGATAAAGTTTAGAAATTCAATTCAATTGAATTCAAATTTATTTGTATAGCGCTTTTCACAATACATATCGTTTCAAAGCAGCTTCACAGAAAATGCATCTACATTACAATTTAAATTGATTTGTACATGTTATGCATTTCAGAAATGCACATATACAAAGCACACAGATTAGCTAACTATCTATTATTAATCAATATAATAACTATGGCACAGAAATAAGAATACATGTTGTTAATGAATAGGGTATATATAAATCCGTCAGTTTTCGGTTGTCTTGCATATATGTGGCTTTATCTGAATATTTAAAGGTCCTATGACGTGGACTTTTTAATTATTTTATAATGTTTCCTGAGGTGTGCTTATATTGTTAGTATGATTGTTACATCATAAAATGTCATAATTTAGAAATAAAAGGCATTTTTCTATCCTGATTTCAGCTCTGGCTTGAATGCTCTGTTTGAAGGGGCGTGTCTGCTGTGAGACTTCAGTGTAAACGACCACTGCTGTGATTGGCTGACATATTTGCATTTGAAGTGCGCATTACATGTGGAACCCCTCTCGAATACTTTTACTACGTTTTTCTTTTTACTATTACAGCTGTCGAAAAAGTGTTGATTATAGCATTATTTTTACATCTTTTCCCATCACATGAAAGTCTGCAGTGATGAGCATTGAGTACACAGACAGTCTGTTGATCGCGTGAATGCAGTGATCTCGTCATTGCAACGCTATTTCTCTCACAAAATGCTTTCACCACAACTAACAGCAAACACGACATCGATATGAATACAGTAAGAGCTTCGTTGTGCAGCATAACAGCGTCATTCATTATAACGGCAGTTTGGGCAAGTGTGCAGATACACTCGCGACGTGTGATTGACAGATCCGAACATTATAAAGAGAGTGTTCTTTGATCGGTAGTCTGGCTTGATTCACTGATGCATAAACAGTATTAAACGATTTAGAAAGAAAGTCTGTGTGAACTTGAATGATTAGCTACACATCAGAAACCACTGATCACAGATCAGGCATTAATGAACACTGTTACTCATTGTTTGTGGCGGTGCTGTCGAATCCATGTGGTAAAAGTCTGTTTGTAAAGCCTGTACTGACATTGCGACTGAATTAAATGTAAAAAATGAACTGAATCCATTTCTCCAAATTCTATGGGTCGGGCAAAGCAGAGAAAGGGGAGGTAACCTTTCCCCGTATGACGACATATTCCAGATTCTCAAAGGCAGAGCAGAACACCCAGGACTTGGTTTACACCCATCACAATTTCTAGCCACTGGGGGACCATAGACAGGCTAGGGGAACTCATGATAATGTTACAAAACCTCATAAAGTGAAATTTTCATGTCATGGGACCTTTAATACGTTTTTCTTGTTGGTACAGCCATGCACAAATTCATTAGTTCAGCATTTACAGTTTACAAAGCAAATTTGGAGTTGACATGTCAGTGTCACAACATTATTCAAATTACTGACAATAGCAACGTTTTTTTATTAGCTTTTTATAGCAACTGTCTTCATTAACAGACTGGGCGATTTATGAAGTAGGACATTATGTTGTGTAATATTTGGGGGAGCAGCATACATTTTGACAAGAAAATGTCATTCAAGTGTCGTACATGTAATGTGACTACTCATAAGCTTGAAGCACAAACATGAGCCCAGCCCTTTCCAATATGAAATAAAGAAGACTTTTGAATGATTTGTACATTAATAACCTCACGCATTCTGTCACTAATACTCTACATCTCCCCAAGTAACACTAAGGTGATTTTCATGTTGCTCAACTGTTTTATTCTTTAATAATTATATGCCATGCCAAGTCATGACCAATACTATTTACCTCGCTATTAAAGATATATTTTAAAAATTCATAAAAATTTATAAAATCAAATTGTTTTCAGCAAACACCACCAGATTCTTGTTCTAAATCTCCCCAAGTAGAATCAGATGTAGTTTGCAGAAAACAATTTGATTTTATACATTTTTTATGAATTTTTTTAAGTATGTCTACCGACACCAAGCACCCACACCTTTAGCCAACCACGAAACCTCATGTAGACACGCAATGCATTTTAAAGCGTAGATGGCGTGACCGCAGTAAGATAGCGTGGGTATTTGAACCAAGATTGCAATCTTTTTACAATGAATCGTGCCGCTCTAATTTGTATTATATTAATGTTTTCTTATTTCTTTTCTTCCTAAAACCGACACTGTAGACGCATTGATGTGGACGTGTCTGCATTAAAGGTGCTGTATGAAAGTGTTTGACTGTACTAAAAATACCATAATATGCTTGCAGATATTTAGGAAACATGCGAGTTCACATACTCGTCTATCTGAAAAACAATGCTATAGCCAGTCATTTTACTTTGAAATGTGCGTTCCACGTCAGAATGTCTGTGTTTGTTTTGGTCTGTGCAATAACGCAGGTTGCCAGTTTACCCAATAGTATTTTGACACCACAGGTTTCCAGTTTGCATAGCATAATTTCTGCCATGGAAACCAGCAAACAAACTGGGTCAGAGATCGCAGATTTTACCCGACCTAAAAAGCCTCGGCATCCATCCATAAAAATCGAATTTGGACTGCAGTACCCATTTCAAACACTAGCTGTCCTTCTTACATACAGCACCTTTAAGCATTTCAGTGGCCTCAAACAGAGCAGATTCAGTTCACAAACAATTGACAGTTGTGAACTAAATATTTTCTGTTACAATAATTCATCCTAAAATTCAATATTAGTAACTTCCTTTTCGCCATTAGCCGCGCACTCAGAGAGGACCTTGGCTAGTTTTCAGTCAGACTTGTACATTTATTTCACTGGAGACTCGCTCTGAACGGATCATTGAATCAGTGAGTTACTGACTCGAGAACAGCTGCAATCCAATCAGTCCAATTCACAAATGAATTGTTTGATGTGATTTGCGAACCGATTTAACAGGATGATCGAGAAAAGAATCAGTTTGTGCACGAATCGGACCGCGCTTTTGTGTGTCTGAGCATGTGACGATTTCTTAATTTTAAAATAATGAGTAACAATATCTTTTATGAAATGTAGTGGAGTAAAAAGTCTGACCTTATGCTTTGGAATGTAGTGAGTTTAACAGATAGCCTACTTGAAACAAATTACTTTGTTACTGTCCACCACTGTTAAAAACTAGTGATGTGAGTTGATTCAAATAATTAACCACAATTAATCACAAAGTTTTGAAAGTGCTGAAATCTGAATCTCTATACTTTTGTATCTGTCAGAATACATTAAGTTCAATACAAAATGTACTAAAATACTAAACTATGAAACACTGAAAAAAACCAAACTAAAACAATCACAACATGAAAACTATCTAAACAAAATCAGAAGCTTCAGGATATCTAGTTTTGTGTTTCATAGAAGAAATAAAGGCATGAAGGTTTGGAAAGACATAACAGTGAGTAAATGATGACAAAATGTCATTCTTTTCATTCCCTTTAACGTCTGTGAGCTTGATTTCCTGAAGGCCAGTTTAAAGAGTGCTCTGCTTTTGATTCACAAACTCGATTCATTTTTGAACATGATAATCGACCTGCAACCCCTTTTTAGGCTTGTGATCTACCAGTTATGAGCTCAACATCCAATGAAGAGGTTATTAAAGAGTTCAGAAGAAGACGCGTGTCTATCTGTGTAGAAACCATCAGTGAGGGAAACATCTAACAGCAGAGAATAAAGCATCACTTGCCTCTCATTACTGATGTCAACGAATGATACTGCATGACTGAAGACAATCCACCTGATTCTGACAGCAATACCTGCACAATTCAGCATTTGCAGCCTTCATGACAGAAACACTGTGGCATTTTAACTCTTCCTCTTGTTAGTGTCATCATTTCTTTGCAACATATTTTTTTCTTCATGATATTTTCGTCAACAGTATGTTTGAATTAAAAACGTTTAATTAATGTTATCATTCATATTCTTTGTCACGTCTTATCGTTGAAATAAAATACAAAACTGTTGGTTGAAGGGTTATTTTTAATCACCCCTCGTTCACTATTGACCCTTTTCACATTTTCAGGTTGGGTAACCATAGTTGGGTAAACTTCTATAGCGGTGAATGAGAGACTACATAAAATATATATATATATATTTTGTGTTCCAATTTGCTCAAATAGCAAACGAAAAAAATCCACAATAGTGTTTTCATAACTTTCAAAAAAAGGAAGAAATAGAGAGAGATTGATAACAGCAATCAGAAGAGAGAAATATGTCCATTTTAACGTCACTTCCATCCGCTGTGTTAGAAACACCCTCACAGCAGTGTTAAATAGTTTTTTGTAATTTGATGCAAATGTAATATAAAATGTAAAATATATATTTTTTAAAAATTATATTTGCAGAGTTTACGATGCTGATGACCATTAAAAAGGGTCCATTCCCTACATTACTCCACTAATATAGTTCACCTGAAGGAGTGAATGAAAACGAGCGAGTGATTTTGGACACTGAGTGCGCTGGAAGGGCTGCCGCTTTTGCATAATCTGTGCTTGCTGTTCAATAATAATTTGAAATGTAGCAAACTGGCAGCTCCAGTAGTAATGAAAAGGTGCATCTTGAATGGAAACTAGCAATTAAACAATTTAATAATCAATAAAAAAGGGATTTATACCTGTCTGTGTGATATTACGATGTACCCACATTGGACCAGCGGTTTGGAAAATGGATGGATGATTCAGGGACAGGTGCCATCTTTTGGAGAGACATGGGAATTCCTTTCGGCGTGACCGTCACCGTGCATTATGGGTATTCTCTAGCTATTGAGGGTATATCGATTATATACTTGTCATTGCAGTGCACTGTGGGATTAAAAAAGAAAAAAAAAAACATATTTTACGTGTATTGCAACATATGCACCTGAACACAAATATTTAAGTCGTTTGAAAGAAATAATGCAAATTGTTGGCTTCAATAAAACAATATATTAAAACTTTGTAGCTCACAGCAGGTCAGATTTTAAACTGTATGTTTTTTTAACTGTCGGAGATTTATAACATAAATCATTTTGGCCTTTTGCTTTTCTTTATTATCATTTTGCATTTAAACTGTGTGCAGGCAGGCTTATTAAAAAGGAAAAGGCAATTAAAACAAATATAATGAGCATATCTAAAATATGTAGGCTATGCTATGTTTCTAATATATATATATATAGATATAGATTACACAGCAGAGCCAACGCTACATACACACACAGAAGAGCAATATATATATATATATATATGATAAAGGTAATATAGTACATGTAACATAGAGCTCATGCTGCTCTGATAGACTTACTGCTGATATCAAGGGTTGTTTACATTTAAATGAGCCTCATCATTCTATGTCAGTTGAATAATATCGAGTTGATATTTGAAATCAACACAACTGTTTCTGAAGCCTTGAAGCCTGATCACACGTGCTACAAACTCTTTACAACTCTACAATTTGGTAAGTTTTATCAGTTTGTCCAGTTTGGAAAGTGTTTCTCCAGTCATCATCATGGAGCAGCGTCGCCAGAGAAGAACCAGGGCTCTTCCCAAACGCCTGACCGGATTCTTGGTGGAGGGCGTCTCTTCCGGTCCAGACTCCTGTGAGCTTTCTCAGCTGGCAGCTGTAATCAGGTTAGATCACTCTTACAGCTGTATCTCTGAGAAAGCTCAAAGTCCCACAGGTTTGGAAGAGCGCTACGTGAAGAACGCTGCTGTCCTTCCTGACATCCGTCCACGTCCAGCAGCCTGGGTCTCTTCAGTGGACGTGTGTCAGCAGGAAGAGCCTGTCTCCATCCACGGCTACAGCGTGGAGGAATACCAGGACATCTACCGCTCTGTGGTGGAGCCCATGCTGAAGACACGCAGTGGACAGCGCCGTCGCTACAGTCTTAAACTGGGACTGAAGATCAAGCAGCGGCTGTGGGAGGCACTCAACTGCCCTTCAGTGGTGGAGACGGAGCAGCCTGATGGACACGTCCTGATCGCTGAGAGCTCCTCCACAACCAGCAGAAGCGTCGCTCCTCGAATCCATGTGGACATCAGTGAAGAGCCCCAGCCTGAGGAACCCCGAAGAAAGAAGCCCAGACACTGAGTCATCACAGCGTCACCTGGAGTATCCCCCAGCGGGACCAACCTATGTAAATACTGTATATAGTTATAGAGTAAGCTTATAGCTCTATGAGTAAGTTTTATTTTGTAGAGCCAATTTTATTTTTATAGAGTAAGTTTTATTTTCTCGAGTAAGTCTTTTGCACATTGTTGTCTGGTTGTTAGGATGTTTCTGGTGATTGTCAATGCGCCGATATGCGGTTTCTAGGTTGTTTGAAGTGGTTTTTAGCGCTTTGCGTCGTGGTTGTTGGGATGTTTTGTGTGGTTTCTTGATTGTTGACATGCGGTTGCCAAAGTTTTCTGTGCGGTTGTTAGCGTGTTGCTTTGCGGTTGCTGGACTCCTCTGAGTGGTTTTTCATGCATTGGTACGTGGTTGTCAGGATGTTCCGAGTGGTTGGTTAGGTTAGGGTAGGTTAGGTTAGGGTCTCTCACACGGTTTGCAGCTTGCCGTGCTGTGAGGGCTTGTGTGCATCAGTGATGCTGAGAGCTACGCCACTGGTACTTCACAACTTCTGGTAGGGTCACCCATAGTGGACAGGTCTCAGCTGAGATGCCAGACGAAGACAAACCACCTGATTCTGGACAGCAGAAGATTGACCTGGTCTTTCTGGAAGAAGATCACTGTCTTGACACAACAACAACAACAACAACAACAACAACAACATCAGAATTACCTGAATGGAAGAAAATTCAACCTGATTATGTGTGGAAGTCAACGATGGATTGATGGAAGCAACCGATCGAACAGAACGAGGTAACACAAGTTGGTTTGATATTAGCAAAGGCTTCTTTCTTTCTTCAGCATTTCTGTAACAGCGTTCAACCAATCAAATCTGAGGACCACTAATTACATTACAATTTCTTAAATTCTTGCATACTTGTGATAAATATGAAATAATTCACTTCAAAATTCAGGCACGATCGCATAAATACAGGCGAGCAGAGAAAATTATTAAAATACAATTAATAACAGGTAAACACTATCACGGTAATCTGAACTTCATAAACTGTTCTTCATACATCAATAATCAAAATGTACGTTAAAAACCAGAGGTGGACAAAGTACTTAAAGTTCAGAAACGTATAAAACATTACTCCAGTAAAAGTATTTAGTACTCCTTTTCAATTTTACTTGAGCGAAAGTACAGAAGTACTTGATTTTTAATGATAATTATTTTGTCATTTTATACAGGCTTATATAATTTAATTTAATTTCATATTATATACATTTCTATAATCCTTTTTCTCAAAATAATTATGAATGATTATGAATTGTCAGATAGCCAGCACTAGTCAGTACGGAAGATTAGTGGATGCAGAAACATAATATGTAATGTGCGTTGACTAACAATATAAAAACAGACGCTAAATGCATAACATTTGCTATAGCAGCGGGGAAGATGAACGGGCATGTGTTATTTTAATCTGTGTTAGAGATGCTCGATTTTGGATAAAATGAGAATCACGATTTTCTTTTTCAAATAGAGATCATGATTCTCCCACAATTCTGAACGAGATGTTCACCCCTCCGCGTCCAGACTGCAAATGAATGTGGGAAGTTTAGCCACCGCTGGCTGATCCCGCCCTGGCTTACATTCAGGGCGGGATGTAAATGTAAAAACAATTAACCTGAATTTGGGCCAGACTAGTTACCATCATTTTCTCACATTGCCATTGACAGTATTTTCTAAAGTCTCTTTTTGGTCCATTTAGATTGTTAATGCAGATTTCATACAAAAAAAAATGTTAAAATATTATGGTTAAAAATGTTTAAAAAAGACCAAAAACCAAACTTAAGAAAAAAAATTAAAATTAAACATTAAAAAATAAATAAAATAAAATAAAAAAATTAGTAACTCCGCCAGAGTGTCTCTTTTGGGTCACTTTTGCCGGTCCCAAGCCCGGATAAAGGAGGAGGGTTGAAATTGTAACATTAAAAAAAGAAAAGAAAGTTAATTTGTAGTTTTAAACATATTTAGGGTGTTTTTAGTCACTCTTTGTGTCTCTCACGACGTTACTCCTCTCTCGTACAGCGTCCATAGACTTGATAGACTAGTTTGTTTAGGCTAGAATATAAACATGAAATGCGCAGAGTCTAATGTCAAGCGTTAATTTACCGCAGTGCCACGTTTAACAAACATTTGTCAAAAGCTGTTTGGCATCAATGACACGGGTTTAGATAAAGTTTAGAAATTCAATTCAATTGAATTCAAATTTATTTGTATAGCGCTTTTCACAATACATATCGTTTCAAAGCAGCTTCACAGAAAATGCATCTACATTACAATTTAAATTGATTTGTACATGTTATGCATTTCAGAAATGCACATATACAAAGCACACAGATTAGCTAACTATCTATTATTAATCAATATAATAACTATGGCACAGAAATAAGAATACATGTTGTTAATGAATAGGGTATATATAAATCCGTCAGTTTTCGGTTGTCTTGCATATATGTGGCTTTATCTGAATATTTAAAGGTCCTATGACGTGGACTTTTTAATTATTTTATAATGTTTCCTGAGGTGTGCTTATATTGTTAGTATGATTGTTACATCATAAAATGTCATAATTTAGAAATAAAAGGCATTTTTCTATCCTGATTTCAGCTCTGGCTTGAATGCTCTGTTTGAAGGGGCGTGTCTGCTGTGAGACTTCAGTGTAAACGACCACTGCTGTGATTGGCTGACATCTTTGCATTTGAAGTGCGTATTACATGTGGAACCCCTCTCGAATACTTTTACTACGTTTTTCTTTTTACTATTACAGCTGTCGAAAAAGTGTTGATTATAGCATTATTTTTACATCTTTTCCCATCACATGAAAGTCTGCAGTGATGAGCGTTGAGTACACAGACAGTCTGTTGATCGCGTGAATGCAGTGATCTCGTCATTGCAACGCTATTTCTCTCACAAAATGCTTTCACCACAACTAACAGCAAACACGACATCGATATGAATACAGTAAGAGCTTCGTTGTGCAGCATAACAGCGTCATTCATTATAACGGCAGTTTGGGCAAGTGTGCAGATACACTCGCGACGTGTGATTGACAGATCCGAACATTATAAAGAGAGTGTTCTTTGATCGGTAGTCTGGCTTGATTCACTGATGCATAAACAGTATTAAACGATTTAGAAAGAAAGTCTGTGTGAACTTGAATGATTAGCTACACATCAGAAACCACTGATCACAGATCAGGCATTAATGAACACTGTTACTCACTGTTTGTGGCGGTGCTGTCGAATCCATGTGGTAAAAGTCTGTTTGTAAAGCCTGTACTGTAGTAATGTCCTGTTCGCGAACGAATCGTTCTTTTGAACCGGTTCTTTTTAGTGAACCGGTCGAACAAGTTCACCAAATCGGACTGAATCGTTCTAAACAGTTCGCATCTCTAGTAAGCACTAATCCACAAATTTATAAAGTTAATCACTTTTGGACGTGTCTGACTGTCCCTCTAACTCGAAATAAACCAACATCCTGGAGTTATTCCGTTACTCCAACAGTACTACTGTAGAAAGAACTGATGATGACGAGCACGTCAGGGAGCAGAAGCTGATGGTACTGCGCATGCGTGCAGCGCGCGCATACGAACGAGCGTAGCCTACACGGCCTGTCACAGGTGTCGTTCTCGAGTTAAGGCCAATTTATACTTCTGCGTCGAGTGTACGCCGTAGGCTACGCGCGTAGCCGACGCCGTCGTGAGCATTTATACTTCTGCGCTGTTGTCTGCGTCAATGTGCAGTTACACATGCAGACGCTAGTAGGCAGTGTCCTCGGGCATGTTGGTGTAATCAAGAGAACAGCCGAAGAAGAAGCAGCTTCGTGTGGAGAATCTGTACATTCATGTGAGAGAGCGGCTTTTCTTGCAGCTTGAGTTGTTGTATCTAATACAAATTAAGCATCTCTAGTGGATTAGTAGAGTTAAATAAGGCGATCTGGCGCTGGAAAGTGTTTGTGAAATCATGCGGAGCTCGTGGCCGCTGTTTTCAGTAGCAGTGGCTCGAGCAATCGATTGCTGTTGCGGAGACTTCATTCACGAAATATACCCTAATGTGTCCCTGTTCTTGATATACAATTACTGATTAACATCTTTGGTTTTAATGAGAAAATAAATAAACTATACTCAGCGGATCTATGTATTTATTTACTACCATAAAGAATCGCTGGACTGCAAAATATTGTGTTATAGCAGACGTAAGGAACTATCATCCAATTTCTGGACACACACACACTCCTATCGCAGATTTTTTATTTATTTATTGACCTGAGGGAAGGGTTCTGGCAGACCAATCACAGCGCTTGCGGTCCGCGTAGAATTGACGCGTTGTTACATTTTTGGAGAGGTGCGCGTCAGGGTACGGCGTATCCAACGCGTCTATGCGTAGGGTACGCCGTACCCTCTGCGTGCACTCGACGCAGAAGTATAAATTGGCCTTTAAGAATCGGTTGCAGCGGTTTTCGGATCACCAGTACACTGAATCGAGAACGTACGCGGACCGGTCTGTCACAGTTCTCGTTCTCGAGTCAAGAATCGGTTGCAGCGGCTTTCGGATCAGCAGTAAGTTACACTAACCGAGAACTGTTTATTTCGGACATGTCCGATTGAGAACCGATGAGCTGATACTGACTGAGCATGCGTGTGATTCTTCAAGAGAACGAAAAGCAAGTTTTGTCGAACATCGAGACGTGTTATAATATAAAACATCGTGGAAATATGTTTTCATCATTTCAAGTTCATTACTGTCTAATCACTGTATGAGCATGTGCTTGACTATTTATGATTTAAGTATTTATTTATTTAAAAGATTAATGTTTACGTGTAATTATAGTTAATGAGGACACATTCACAAATTGGGTTAGTATTAAATAAACAATGTTTTAATAAAAAAATATTAAAGTGTTCAAATAATACACACATTTTAAAAAGAACAATTGCTGGAAAAGTGCACTTACACACTGTAATTGTCTTACACACTATATTTAACAGGTATTGCCTGTTGTTTGTAAATGAAAAAAGTTATTGTGCTTTAGCAAAAATAATTAAATAATAATAGCAAAAACAAAGTGCAAAGGCAGTTTTAAACAGAAGTTAAGTTACCATATGCAGCTTGACTGTCTCTTATAATAGGTTTGAATTCAGAAAAACAATCTGCCTAACTTTGTTAGGACTCCATTGTATTTAATTTGTAAACAAGGTGATATAAAGATAAAAATGACGTAGCTTAATCAAACTACAGCGAAGGTGAAGCAAGCGACTCCTTTTGAATCGCTCTGGCGGTTCTCGAATCTCAATTCCGTTCTCGTTCTTGAGTCAAGAATCGGTTGCAAGAATCGGTTTTGGATCAGCAGTACACTGAACCGAGAACTGTTTATTTCGGACATGTCCGATTGAGAACCGATGAGCTGATGATACTGAGCATGCATCGAGCGACTGACTGACTGCACGGCGAGTCTCTCTGAACCGAACGAACAACAGCTGATGATATTTTTTTTAATGCAAGGATTACAATTGTCATTACACTAATGGTTGTTAGCTTTTTAATTATATTATCCAAAGGTACATCAGCTGGCAAACCATTAGATAGGAAAAGCTTAAGAGCCTATTTAAAGGGAATGATTGTGGAGGGGAGTTTGGTCAAGCGAGACAGCGAATAGTTGTACTAAATCAAAGACGGCGCCGTCCGCGGAGCCATTTAGTGTATGTGCACTATTTCATACGTGAAAACTTTAGTCCCCTGGCTACCATGTCAGAAGCCACTATTCAAAATAAATTACACGACAGCAAATTGAGCAGCTTTTAGATCTTGCTGGTCCAATTGTCGAGACAAACTGGACGGAGCTGCCCTCTCAGCCCTGAAATCCAGCTGCTGGCGGCTCTCTGTTTTTATGCCGTGGGGAGTTTTCTGGAGGTGCGGAAAATGAGGAGTATATCCGCATGCCTTACGCCAGGCACAAAGTGATGGAGGTGCACCAAGGCTTCCATGCCATTGCTGGTATCCCGCAAATAATAGGCCTTGTCGACGGGACACTTATACCCATCACCAACCCTTCTGCACTACACCAGGCCTTCATTTGCTGTAAGGGCTTTGCGGTCATCAATGTCCAGGTGGTGGTGGACCACAGGGGGAGGTTCGTGGACGTGGTGGCAAAGTGGCCTGGTAGCACACACGACAGCTTTGTGTGGGCCAATTCAGCGGTGGGTGAAGATGCAGAAATAGGGGTTTTCGGCCAGAGCATTTTTTTGGGGGAGAAGTGGCTACCCTCTCAGAACCTATCTTTTCAATCCAGTCACCAACCCCACCACACAAGCCGAGCACGATTACAACATCGCACACATCCGTACCTGCAACTTGGTGGAGCGCTCAATCGGGCGCTGGAAGATGCGTTTTCGGTGCCTGCATAAATCAGCTGGAGGGTTGCATCTGAAGCCAGAAAGATGCTGTGCAGTAGCAGTAGTTACAGCCATGCTACACAACATCGCAGTCAGTGGAGGTGCAGCCTTGCCAGAAGAGGAGGAGGAGGAGGAGGAGGAAGAAAAAGTAGTCCACAACCCACCTCAACTAAGAGATGCCCTACACGCTGCTGGTGTACAAACAAGGCAGCAAATCATTCACACTGTTTTTGGTTAATGTATTTTTTTCACCCTATATTTCGTTTTATGCAACCACACAACATTCATTCTTTTTTGTGGACATACACACTTTCTCCCAGCCATTTTTTGTTCGCAATTGTGCACAACCGAGTTCATTCACTATTATGTGCCATTGATCATTGCGCAATGAATTCATTACAATAAAAAAGCTCACAGACCCAACATTGATGACAGGAAGTGTTTGTGTAATCAAGTGTTTAATGAAACAAAAAGAAAGAAAATCCACACTATTGATCATATATGCATGGAAAGAGTGCTTGCGTCTGCAGTCACTGGGTTGTTGATTGTTCATCTGTAATGTAGGGATGTTAACCGATGACCGTTTGACCGATGGTTGACTGTATCAACGTTAACCGATCAAAGTTGTCGGTTGTCGGTTAAAAAAAAAAAAAGTGATCTCTAAATTAGGCTATTATAGACAGTGGACTAAACGCTACTACAGTTAGCCATCTCATTCCAAAATCTTTTTGTGTGAAGTGAACAAATCCCTCACACTCAATTTATCATAACTCTCCTGTTTGTACTTAATAAACCAATAAAAACATTTGGCGCAAAGTCACAGCGTTTGGGTTTGCGCACTCACAAGGTTTGCAAAAAGTAAACAGGCTAAATAAAACACTCGAGGTTAGACGGCAGTATGAAGCGTGCAAAGAAAAGTAGTGTGTGGGACCATTTCACCAAAAAGAACGACACAGATGTAAGTTGCAACTTGTGTGATACAGTGCTTAAATACAGTAGTAGCACATCATCTATGATGTATCACCTGAAAACGCGACACCCGCAAGCCTCTTCGGGTGAGAAAGGTAGCCTAAGCCAACCTACCGTGTTATCTATGCTAGCTGGTAGGAAATGTGACAAACAGCGCTCAGAGACTATTATCAGCGCCGCGTTTGCGGGACTCATGTTTCGTGCTGTAGGGGATTTTAAAAAATTGACGTGAGTGGAAGGCAGGCGGCGGCGCCTGGACAGTGTGTGTGTGTGTGTGTGTGTGAGAGCGGGAGGCAGAGCGGCAGAGAGATGCGACAGAGTTGCGAAATTGCAGGCGCGGCTCGCGAGTTGCGGCTGTTATTTCAAATAGCGCAGCATATTTTTTTAACTAATCGGTTAACCGGTTTCAACCGGCTAATGAGGCTCGGTGATCGGTCAAGAAAATGTTTAGTTTTCGCCATCCCTACTGTAATGTAATGAAATAATTTGAGTAAATTAACACACTATGGAAAATATATTGTAATAATATAAATGACTCTTTCAAATGCCAGTGAAGGCATACTGCCAGTTAGTGTAGCGGGTTGACGCATGATGCGGTTGAGCATGAGATTGCTGGTTCGCGTACTCATGTTAGAATTATATAACATTTTGTTTGCAAGTTCAACTATTTCTGAAGTGCTTCTTTTATAAAGAATTTTTTTTCCCCGCATAAAGCAGTGAAACAGCCCCTGCATAGAGTTAATAATCGATTCTTGAGCTATCGATATAAGCCACTTCAGCACCACCGCCACGAACAGCACCTGCTAACGTCGCACTTAAGAAGGTTTACCTTAAGCAACCTCCTAAGGTATAGTTCGAGGAACACATCTAGAAATGGTATACCTTTAGTTAAGTTATACCTTTAGAGTCTTCGTAGCGCACTAAGAGACAACGTTATCGGGAAATGCAGCCCAGATTATGATGATATTTTATCTGACTGATGTTATGATTACTGACTTTATATATTTTAATGTGTAAAGTGTGTTTATCCAGCACCCAAAATAGACTTGACATAATTATGTCATCGCGAAATGACATCATTACGTTTGAGCGCAAAAGAACTGGTGAACCAGTTTTTTTGATCCGGTTCATTGAAACAAACTGTCCGAAAGAACCGGTTCGCGGAAAAGAACCGAACTTCCCATCACTACTGTGCTGACATAAACTGAATCCATTTTCTCAGAGTGCTCTGGGCGGGCAAAGCAGAGGAAGGGAGAGGTAACCTTTCCTGTCATGACTTCAAAACAGGCAAGATTCCAGACTGGCTCGTCTAAGCTCTCATTTTCTCAAAGGCAGAGAAAGACAGCCAGAACTCGGTTTACACCCATCAAAATTTCTAGCCACTTGGGGACCATATACAGGCTAGAGGAAACTCATATTAATGTTAAAAAACCTCATAAAATGAAATTTTCATGCCATGGGACCTTTAAGGGGATTGTTCACCCAATAAATTTTTTTTTTTCTTTCATTTTGATTTTTTTTTCTGTCCATATTAAGTCAATGTGTTCTATATGACTTTCATTATATAGACATAAACAGCTGAAACGTAGAATATCTAGTTTTGTGTTCCACAGAAGAAATAAAGGCATGTTTGGAGCGACATGAGGGTGAGCAAATGATCAGAATTTTCCATTTAACGTCTGTGAGCTTGATTTCCTGAAGGCCAGTTTAAAGAGTGCTCTGCTTTTGATTCACAAACTCGATTCATTTTTGAACATGATAATCGACCTGCAACCCCTTTTTAGGCTTGTGATCTACCAGTTATGAATAGACAGTCTAATGAATAGGTTTTAAAAACTTTAGAAGAAGAAACTTTCAGAATGTAACTCACAGAAACTTTCTTTTAGACATCAGCGCATTTTAGTGGTATCAAGCGTACGGTTGAGCCAATTTGTTTAAAGTCCACTGCAATGATCCATTAGGATTCTATTCAAAGGATAGAAATACCTGCAGAAACACACTCATAAGATATTTTTATAGTAGAAAAAAGTTGTGAAATAGTTGTTTGTGTGAATAAATGAATGCAACAGAAGACATTTAGCTTTAAATATTTAATTTTTCATTCATACTTTTAAGAAATAGCTTTTTTTCTCCAGTCATCACTGTAATAAATTAAAATAGCAATAATGGGAAATGGAAACAAATAATAATTACTATAATTAAACAAATCAATATTGCATGAGTCCATATTTACATAATACTTTACTTGATAGAATGAATCAGTCCTCTGTTGGTCAAAGAGCTCAATCGCTGTTCTGTCACAGACATGGACGTTTCTTTTCTTTTCTCATTGTTGTCACATCCATAGATTTCCCACTGTGCTATTTATCTGAAGTGTTGTCGGCTGAGGAAGTCAAAGCTGAACAATAAGAAACAACAAGAGGTTTACATGTTATATGTTTCATGATTCTAATTGGTTTAACATGGGTACCATTTGCTGGTCATAAAAAGGTGTTTTTTTTTTGTTTGTTTTTTTTGTGGTGCCATGTACTTACCTATGCTTGCAGGGTCCACAATCTGGACTGGAATGGCCTGTCCGTCCTCCAGCAGGATTTGTGTTATGCCACCTTCAGCTCCGGCATTAGTCATCGAGGTTCCACTCACCAGCTGACTCATGCCGAGCATGGTCGGGGGGTCACACAGAGATATGCTTTCACCACCACTGCCACTTGACTGAAGGAACTGCGACGGACTCAACAGAGCAGGCTGTGGAGGTGCAGGGCTCGACAGCTCTTGGGCTTCTGGTGGTGTTGTTGTAGGTTGGGCAGTGTCTTCAACTGGACACAAGGCAGGCTGTAGCTGGATAGCCTATCAGACAAGAGAAATGCACTCTTAAAGGGTAAGTTTGCCTATTTTTACCAACCAGCTTCATCTCAGGCAACAGGGAACATTCTCAGAAATGAAGCCAGGTAAGGTTCTCTCAAAGTTATGAACAAACATCCTTCCACTAACATTAATAGAACATTTGTACAAAGTTCCTCCCTCGCATCCTGTAACCAATCCTTCCCCGAAGCCCTACAATTATAATATTTATTTTTGTCCAGAAAGCTTATATCATTTCATTTTTATAATATTTTTTAATAAAATTTTTTGGTAGATTTGTTTTATTTTATTTACCATTAAATATAATTTAAGCAAATTCTTTCAACTTAAATTCGAACTCCAATTCATGCAATAACCAGCTCAAATCATCTCAAAATATCTCACATTGGGTCAATTTGGGTGTTTCTGCCGACCTCTTGTGGAAAAAAATGATCATGACCCTTGCCACTAGATGGCCTTATAGCTCAATATGGAGCAAATGAGTCCTAAAGTCAGTTCTCATCTCTTCGGTATGCATTTAGATACATGTAGACATTATAAAATACACTTTTGGTAAAGTTTTAGCATTTTTAGTTTTGTTTAGTTTTTTTGGTTTTTCTATGTATGCTGAAACATTCCTAAGAGGGTAAAATTTACCCGCAAGGGAAGGTTTTGTTACTTTTTTATTACAACCACATAAAAAAATTTGTGTATTCGTGGTTCAAGTGCGACAATATTACGGAGTGTCCCGCAGCTCTAAGGTCTTGGACCACAACCATGAACACTCAATTTAAAAAAATGAATTTCGTGTCAAAATGACCCAAGGGAATTAATAATGTTTTCAAAACCTTAGCACAAAAACATTATTTATTAAATAAATAAATAAATTAAAAAAACAGTTTTCTTTAGACGTTCATCTAACATTTCTTTAAATGTTACCACTTGTTTTAGAATGTTCAGAGACGATTCAAAAGTAACCTTCCCATAATGTTGGCAAAATCATACAATTGAATATTCCCTTAACGTTCTAACGCAAGTTCTGTTAGCTGGGGACTGTATTGTCAGTAGTATAGACCTTATGCGCCAGAGAAACAAGTGCACAGCCATCTTTAGAATTTTTTCCTTTTTTGCAGTAACTGTATATTTCTATGGCATCGCTTTCGAGGAGTAATTAGCAGAAGAAGTGGATTAACTTATAGAATATTAACTGTAGAATGAAAGTTATCATGAGCATTGCAATATTTGAAGCAGATATCATAACAAATGTCAGTAGACCGGGAAAATTTAAAAATGAGATGTTCATTCATAAATCCGTAAGATCATACCTTCATGCTTTGGTAATACAAACCAGAAGACAGACCACAATGAGCGCGGCGCTGAAAAGGGGTGGGGCTACATCCAATTTATTTGACAGCAAATGTCACTTTTGACAGCTTCAGGCCAGGGCTTTTGCTAAAACTACAGGTCTTCTGCATTTTTGTATCTTCACTCACAGACAGTTGAAATTAGCCTAGAGTATAACGGATGTTGAAGAATCTCTAGTCATGTAGAACATGTATAAAAAACAACCCTTTCTACTGCACAAAAAATTGTTTTATTAGAAACCTATCTTGTCAGTGAATAGAATAGATTGACATCTATCTATTCATCTTGAAATAAAAAAAAGTGTCTAATTTTAAAGAAACCTATTGACCGTGACACATTTATGAGGGTCTGCGGGGACCCTTTTTAAAAATGACCACATGACTTTAATTTAGGTTTTTCACATATTAATAAGTAGTGAAGCAGTTTTGATTAAATATTTATTTCTAAATACAAAATGTTAACGGAAATAGCAGCAGAAACACACTCATAAACAATAAATGTTTTATAGCTGGTAATAATTTGCCACTGTTTTTTTATGTGGCAGAGAAACTAATGGCTTCATAAATACAAGAGTTTAAGATTTAAATATTTAATTCATTCTGTTCTAATTTTAATGAGAAATTGCTTTCTTCGGTTATCACCACAATAAATGAAAATAGCAGTAATGGGAAAACAGTGAAGCAGTTTTGTCACACAACTTTTTTTTTATAAGAAATAATAAAAGATTGTGCTAAATTACATAATCAGGTTTTCAACTATTTCGTTTGAATGTTTTTTTTTTTTTGCTTCGTTATTATATTATCAGGACAGTTCACCCTGGAACCTTTTAAACATATTAAATTACCGGTAAAAACCATGCTCCTCATAAAAGGGGTGTAATCAGCTTATTGTATGTATAGATAGCATTTTTAATGCATTAATTTAATAAATGAATAGATCCAGATAAAGCATGACCAATTCAGGGCATGGTCACCTGAAGATGTGCAAAGATCTTGGGCTGCAGTGAGGTGAGAGAGCTGAAGAGCTGCACAGCCTCTGGAGAAAGAGTGTCATTCTCTTCCAATGGTCCTTCCTTTTGAGATGACACTGTCAATATAACAGCAGTACACTAGATTATATAGCAGGGGAATCAATGCTTATACTTTGACTACAGTTTTGTGCTTTACTTTCCTCCACTCTCTAAATTGAACGATTCCAAGATATTAAAGGCTGGAATACACAACACACGTTTTGAACAGATTATAAAACTCTAGGTATCATACACATGCTGGTTACAGAGAAACTGTGCATTATACGCTAAACGACTGAGAATCACACACTACTAGACTTTCAGGTCGTTCTGAACACAAAAAAAACTCACAACAAAATCATGCACCTTGTTGCCTGTGTTCTAAAATCAACTCAAAATCTAAACATGTTAGGACGGAATGGAAGCACAGTCTGAAGCTTTTAAAAAATCATAGTAGTTGCCTATAATATGGTGCATTCCATTTACCACAGAAGTCGGATGTGCTGGTAATGACGTCACACTCGAGCTTACCGCGTTCCAGTACACAATTTGGAAAACCAAGATGGACGTTTTCAGGCAAACCTTTGTTGCGTTTGCTCTTTCCGAATACAAAAACGGTGCACAGATAATGCCGAAGTATGCATAATGTTCACAAATAAAGCACTGGATAGCACTGTGCAAATCTGAATTTATTGAAATGCAGACAAACAAGTGCTAATATACAATACATTACTACTGTTTCACTTAATGTTGATGCGCTGAGCTGACGTTTTGGATTCTGAAGTCGAGGTTATTGCTGTGGTTCCTCTAAAATTACGAGTTGTAACTCCAATTTGAAGGGGTCGTTCCAGTTTAAAGTTCCTTCTGGGAACTCTGAATTTCCGACTTTCAAGTTGAAATCAGTCAACTCCCGACTACAATAAAACCTGTTTTCAGCAAATGGCGTCTCTCTCTCTCATTAGTCTCAGCCTCAGACATCACCCCCTTTACATTTTCACAACCCTAAACATGACACGGAACCAAACAAACTGTAATTGGTTGCATTACATGTCAGTCAAACATCCTCTTGGGCGGTCCTTGACCGATGAAAGCAGCGATAGAGTCCAGACCTTTTGCCATCCGTCTGCAGGTTTGGCTACACGAGACTACTCTCTCCTTAACCATTTCAGTCATATCTGACTCTTGGTGATCCTATGGCCATCTCTTGCCATGCATGAGAAACTGACCATGAATTTTCTTGGCAATGCCATGTCTTTCCCCAACCCTCCCCATTAGCTTGGGGACATGCATACACACCTACGGACAATTGTTAGCGTCTCCAATTCACCTATACTGCCCCTATATTGTGGGGGAAACCGGAGCATGTGGAGGAAACCCACACAGACACAGGGAGAACATGCCAACACACAGAAAGGACTCCTGGCTCAGCAGGGACTCGAACCGTGCACATCCTTGCTGTGAGGCGACAGTGCTACCCACTTTTGTAGTGTATTCCAGCCTCAAGACATTGTTTTAATAATGCATGTCAAATTTCAAACAATATTTCAACAGTATTTTACCATCCACAGCAGCAGGAGTCAGTGTCAAGGTCAAAGTCTCTGGAAGCAGGTTATGAGCCTCTGCTTTCCACTGCAACAACAACAAAAAGTGCAAATAAGTGCTTACTACAGAAAACGGTTGGTATATTTGTGCTCATCAGTAATTCCTTAAAAACATATTTTCTGTTCACACCTCTGTATCTGAGGTAGCCAGTGGTCCCGTCGTCAGCTGAAGAGCTTTCTGAGCCTCATGGATGTGGTTCTTGATGTCATTGACAGTGGGAAAATAACACAGATTGTGTTTCTCAGGCACTTCCTCCGACTTGAACATCTCATGTTCCACAAACCTCCTGCCAGGGCGTTCACAAAGCAACAGTAAATAGTTTTTCAGCTAATGAAACAAAGGAGATTTGAAACCATCTGAGTCATACCTGAGCTGCTTGCGGACAGTGTAAACCTGGTTGTGACCTTGTGCCACCAACTCACAGATCTTGTCTGCCACAAGAGGGTGTAGTCGAGAGGGTAGGGATGTCCCATCCTCCATCATGACATCCTGCATGGCTTCACTGCCCAGCTGCTCTGTCTCAGTCTCTTCCTCTTCATTTTGTTCTTCCTCTGCAAAGCAGATCTCTTCTGGAAGTGGAGGCAGGTTTGCAGTGTCCACGTCATGGTACAGGTGGGCTTTCTCTGTAGGGAGCTGGATGTAATACCTGTCGCAAATGTAAATGAGTGTAGGTCATGTCATAGACTTTTTTTTAACTGTGACGGCAAGATGTTTATACCTTACAATGCCTCCAACATCCCATAAACTCTTCTTGAGGTTGAAGAAGGCTTTCTCCTGCTCTTGTCGCACTACCTTCTTGTCCGCTTTGGGATCTGTTGGAACCTTGTACTCCGGAAATTTTCGTACTTTTTTGATATATATTCTGAAAAATGGTCAAATATTACTGTGTGTGTTTCATAGCGAACTTCCTGTGCACAGAACAAATTTGTTGTGTTGGCCCAACTGTAGGCCTGTGTACCTGGCAGGGCAGGTTGCTTTGTAGAGGATGTTTTGATTAGTTTCTTGCTCAGGCCCTTTTTTAGGTTGAACACCCTTCCTCCGTGGACCAAACTGGCATTCCATCACAATGGCTCTGCTTCCTTAAAACCATAATAAAAATAAGGATAAAATGACTGTGTGCATATTGTACAACCATTACATTATCTGCAACAAAAGCATTCAATCAAAGTTTAAGAACAAGGCATGTCCCTTGATATGCCACTTGCTATTGCACGCATTCTCATTCTAGAATGATTCAATATAAATGTGCAAATGCAAGATGAATCCTAAATCATTTTTGGTCTGTCACATACACTACTTTTCAAATGTTTGGGGTTCGCAAGAATTTGTATTGTTTTCTAAAGAAGTCTATTTTGCTCTGTAAGTCAAAAATACAGAAAAAACTGTAATATTGAGAATTATTCTTATGCTGATTTAGCTGATCAATATTGCTTTTTATGAATGCCTTAAATTTTGATTTATTTAGTGCATCTTTACTAAATAAAAGTATTTATTTCAGTAACACTTTATTTTAGTGTCCTTGTTACACGTTACATGCAGTTTCTATAGTAATTACTATAGATTATGCATAATTACATGCAACTAACCCTAAACCAAAGCTAATACTAACCCTATAGTAAGTGCATGTAGTTAATTCATCAGTATTTAAATGTATAATTACACTGTAACAAAGATACCTAAATAAAGTAACCTTTATTTATTTAAACAAAAAAAATCTTACCCCAAACAGTAGTGCATCTGCTAAAGTTTAATTTACTAATTTTGTCAACCAATACCACCAGCATTCAGATGGCCCCAAAGCTTACAGACATCATTCATGGGTCTTTAATCTGCTAAAACTCACAATTCTGACATCAAAATAACATATACACTACATGACTAAACAGATTTCAGACTTAAATTACTTAAGGGTATCTGACATCAGATCACAGATCCCACAAGCAAAAACGGCCAGATTACCTGCATTAACAAAGGGAACGCCATCGTAGGGCACATACTGTGATTTCCACATGAGTCTGGTGGCAGGTTTAGCCGGCGAGGGTGATTGACGGGTGCCAAACACAGCGTGAGTCTGCTGTTTGTGTAGAAGCAGAACGGCCTCCAGCTCTTCCTCTGTGTTACAGTAACCACGGTACGAGTCTCCGATCTTCTGCTCCTCGTGAAATAAACACACAGAAAAAAGATTTACAAGCCACATTAGCTTGCTATCATTAGACTGTGTTGCTGTAAATGGATCTGTTTGACAGAGGGCTCTACACGCAATAGAAAGTACATTAGTATTATATTTAATGGTTTAAATTGTCATAAGTGAAAAAAAACTTTTTTTTATCCATTTTATACTGGACAAACCTCACACCCACGCAATCTTAGAGCCCAGTTTGGTGCCCCTGGTGGCAGTGGCTTCACTGGGGGCTCAAATACATCAGGAGAACTGAAAGAAATGAGAAGACGTTTCAATGAAACTGTCAATAATTTAAGGATCACTTAAACTCCAGGAATAGGGCATAGCCCGAGCAGTTTTCTTGTTTTTCAAGAAAGTGATAAATTGAGTCAGAACAGGGGTTAATTGGGTAGTAGATTAAGGTGACCAGATTTATGAAATGGAAACCGGGGACGTTTCCTATTTGAGTGGTCAAAATATCACTAAAATCTCATTTGTTATTATCTTTTAATTAAAAAACAGGGACAATACATTTCTTGAATGGTTTTGTTGTTATTGTGGGCTCCCTATATTATTTTTAACATTAATAATTATTATGATTTAGTTTGATTATTAGGATTTTTGGTCTGGATTTAATACAATACAACGCATCCACAAAAACAAAAAAATGAAACCATTTAATAGTAACCATTGTAAATAACAAGCAGTTCAAAACAATATGATAACATATGATAAATAATCATTTTATAATTGTATTTGATATTTTTATTTTCACAAGTTTATACTATATAGATTACGTTTTTTTTTTTACTGTTTTGTTACGTTTGTGCTTGAAAATAACTCTTACTATCCAATTGGTCTTATTATTTTGCATTTTAGGCTTATTTTAAGCAGAAAGTATGTGTATTCTGCACATGTATTTGTTACAAGTGAAATTGTTTAGGCTTTTTTATAGTTCAGATGTGTGGTAAGTTAATCACTGCTTTGTGACCGCGGAACTCTCAGAGTCCCGCACCCTGTTGAGGTTCTGTTATAAAGCACATACAAACAGTATTACTTTAATTTAACATAAATAGTTAGTATGTTACTACCTTGAAAGCGATAATGATGTTTCTTTTGATTTGTGGGGATAATGGAGCCCGGCTCTCGGTTACGTTCTTCATGAAGTAAAGTTAGTAGCGACGCGTACACGCGTCCAAGTAGTGTCAGCGTAGCTCACAGCGCCATCTGCTGGTGAAAATAATCACTACACGATTGCTCCTATAATCAGCAGCTGCTGTATGGTGATTGGGCGCTTTTTTGCTATATATCTGAGGGTTGCTGTAAAACGGGGACATTTCCGGGGACAGAACACCAAAACCGGGACTGTCCCCAGAAAACGGGGACGACTGGTCACTTTATAGTAGATTGTTTGTCAACCCATTCCATATGTATATGCTTTTTACTAATCCAATACAGATTTTCCAGCTCCATTTAGTCTGTGTATTTGCTTCAAACTTGTAAAATCTGTGTTCAAATAAGTGTTTTTTATAAGTGTCATTTAAAGCAAATCAACTGTTTTTTTGTTTTTTTTTAAAGCATGAATGGTAATAAAAAGCAACAAACACAATTTGAAAGTTAATCTTTCAGATTAGATCAGAATGTGGCAGATATAATGTATCTGTTTTACTGACCTTTTTTTCTGAATTTTAATAGCAGTGACATTCTGAGCCGCTAGTGCAGAAAAACTATGAGTGCCATCATTGTCTTTTATGGATGTGATGATTGGCTGCTGTCTTTTCTCCAAAAAGATACCTATTTAACAGAACAGAAAGAAAAGGCAATACCGGACATATATTATTTATATATATTATTTTTTTCTATTTCTGTTTAATTTCTTCATTATTAGATGTTATATATTCTATGATAAAATATGCACTTTATTAGAGGCCATACAGAGATGGACATGGTCAGCAGCAACAATACTCGGGTAGGCTGTGGTGTTTAAACGATGCTCAGTTGGTACTAAGTGGCCCAAAGCGTGCCAAGAAAATACCCCCCACACCATTGCACCACCACCAGCAGCCTGAACCGTTGATACAAGGCTGGACGGATCCATGCTTTCATGTTGTTTGTGCCAAATTCTGACCCTACCATCTGAATGTCGAGACTCATCAAACCAAGCAAAGTCACTCAAATCACCTTACTTCCCATTCTGATGCTCAGATGAACTAAATTCATTGAGTTACTAGAGTTAGATATTTGAATTAACAAGCAGTGGACAGGTGAACCTGGCCGATGTGTGTGTGTGTGTGTGTGTGTAGATACATAATTAGAAAAGTAATATTCAGTAATACATTTAATTACAAAACCATAATTAATTACCTGATGATTTTGCTACATTCAAAAGCTGACCATGAGGTAGTAACATCTGAGGGCCCCCTATAGACACAGATGGCACACCGTACAACTGTCCATTCTCCCCTTTCACGATCACCTGAAAAATTGCATCTGTCTTTGAGGTGGGGAAAAACTGTCACACCGAGTCAAGTACATGGGTGACACACGCCATCTAGTGTGAGTAATATAGTTTATGGATCATGGTGCAATGTCCTTACCACCCGCTCGTACTGAATAGGATGTCCGTTTTGATCAAGTATAACTAAGTTGTCCACTTGTTCCGGGACTGCAGAGGGCTTCTGATTGGCTGCTACAGTTTCTAGGGCTGGAGTGATTGATGGAAGCTCTTCTGCATCTGCATTTTCTTTAGCGATTGAGTTTTTGCCAGGTTGCTAAGACATCACAATACAACAATAATAAATAGTTTGATCACAAAACATTAACAGCTGATATTTTACAATTATTCTTTAATCTTTACATTTCAGACTTCAAGATTTATTTGATTATTTATTTGATTATTTTCACAAAAATGTCATGGCCACCAGAATATTTTGTTGTATGAATATCTGAACATTCATTATATCAAAAGAAAGAACATACCCTCTACTTAAAAAAAAATAAAAAAATAAAAAAAATAATTTAAAAAAAATTATATGCTGTTTAATGTTGATGATCATGTTATTTTACATGAGGTCGCTTGCTTCTGTGTCTTCTTCGCATGTGTTTTGATCAGGAGATTCTGTTGTCTGGCTATCACCAGACCAAGTTCAATTTAAGATTGAACATTGGTCTGGAGAGTCTGCTCTGTATTTTCTACTGCACAAGAGGCGTGATAAACAAGCATAAGTTAAATGACTCTGTACGCAATTGGATAGTCCTTCAACCAATCAGACCACAAGAGGCGTGATCAATGAGCAACATCCCTTCGCTTCTCTATCCGTCATCGTGTTAAACCCGCCAATAGCGAGCCAGGTGGATAAGCCAGTCTGTGATTGGCTCCAGCAATAGTGTAACAGAAGCAGTTGAGAAGACTAAGTTGCAGAGGGTGAAATCAAATCGCCGGCAGATCAGGCTGCGTTTACCCAATCTAGAGATTCTGTCCTCTTTCAGAAGATGTCATAGCGCCCCCTACCGTATAACAGTGAAAACACGGAAAATTCTGTGTTTGGCAGGGAAAGAGTTAATGATGCATTTTGGGAAATGTGTAAAAAAAGTATCCAAAAAATACCCCTGTCAAATTTCACTAAAACCATGAGAAATTATACTTTATATACAGTAAATGTATGATATTCTTATACTCTTATACTTACTTTAATGCCAAAAAGTGATTGTTTAAATTGTATTATTAAATTAGTATTAAATTGTATTCTATGTTACACTGCCCATATATTACATTAATTTAAATTAAAAAAAACTGTTTAATAGTTTTAGTGTAACACTGAAAAGAAAACTATTACACTAATGAGAATAATCATTGGAAAAAATGGGAATAGTAACATTTTTAATTATTGTTATATAATTATATAATATAATAATTAGTGGGGAAAATAGTGAAAATAATTAAAACATTTTTTTTAAATGGTCCAAAATATAAACTTAATTTTCTTTAGGCAAAATATAATTACATTTGATTACATACGATTAGGGCTTTTGTTTTTTGTGTGTTTCTGTGTCATTATTTGTGTGTGTGGCCATTTAACATTGTCTTTTAGTTTAGAGTGGTTTATACAAGGATTATTCCGTACTGTACACTATTTCTACTTGTTTCCTTACCAGTCCAGCTCCTGTGTCTGCAGGCTGTGAATCCTCTCTCTCTTCAGACTGAAGAACATCCGTCACTTCTCTCTCTTCCTCCTCCATTTATTCTACCAGACATAAACAGTCTAAATCAAGAGCCCAAGCCGGTGTCCTGACATTTCATCCTACCCGTCAGATTGTCCTTCCAGGGCTTACTGCGCATGCCCACATCAATATTTTTTATATTTACATTTTGGGTAGGTTTAGGGGTAGGTATGGATATTAATGAATATTAATAAAGCAAATCACATTAATATGATTCTGGTAGCACAATCTGATAGGTAGCATTTTACATCCATATTTAATATTTATTTATTTAAAATATTTACAAAGTTTTAAGGGTAGGTTCAGGGTAGGGGTAGGTATGGATATTAATAAAGCCTCAAATCAGATGAATATGCTGGTAGCACAATCTGACAGGCAGCATTTTTTGCTTTCGAATTGCCTACCTACTGTTTTAATGGGAGTCTAGGTAGCAAAATCTGACAAGGTAGGACAAATCGACAGAACACCGGATCTGAATTACAATTGTGCATGAATTTAGCTGATTTACTATGGGGTAATAATTCTATGAATTTAGAATTTTATACAATGATAAAAAAAATATTTTTGATGGGTGTCAAAACATTTAGTAGTTGGAGAGGGAAAGATGCACAGTGCTAGATTTAGTTAAACCATGTGCTATTTTTGTGGGGTTTTTTTTAGTTTAAGTGCAATGTTTCTGATTACATGAATAAATCAGCCATAAAATGTGAATTTGTCAGTGATTATTAATCTGCATCGTACTAACACTTCAACTGGAACGTTTATGCAACACTTTCTATTGTTTTTATGCTTTGCGAGTGATAATTAAGACTTACTGAGTGAAGAGCGTTACACAAATGCGACAAATTAACATAATTTTGAAAGATAAACGCCATATTGGATCAGTGTTTGCTAGCGCAGCAGTGTCGTGAAAACACAGCGTGTAAAAGAAAGAAAACAGACAGATCTCTAGCGTTAGAATTCATTTACATCATTTGTTCGAGTCAGCTCGCTCTGACAGCGCATCCCAATGTACGGGATGCAGTCGAGCCCAGGCTTTATATACAGGAAGGACCTAAAATTGAAAACGAGTCTACTCAACCTCGTCTTCGTCCGGGATTCCTCACGCAGTAAAACGCGTAAGCTGCGCATGCAGTTTGAACCCGCGCAGTTTCCGTAGGACACGCGCTTTCTTTCACTTTGAGCTGTTAGTCCATTCTTTAAGAAAACAACTAAATTTTACATGTTAGTTCAATGTATTGTTCTTCTTCCCCAAACAGTCTAATTGAAACCGTTAGCTGACAGAGCAAAACAACTGAGAATCGTTGAATAAGAGTATGAAAATGATAATCTGTGGGTACAATGTGCTCAATTTCCTGAAAAGAAAAACAAATCTTAAAAGTCTTAAACGTAGACTTAATTTTGACCTGAGACTTTCACGTTGAGTTGTAAAAACATATCTTTCATTTAATTTGACAAGTAGGCTACAGTTTATAAATATGGGGGAAAACTTGTTTGTCATTGTTTAACAACAAAACCAGACCTTTGTGTTATTTCAATGCATATTTGTAATAAATAGACATTCCCCATATAATGTTTTCTTTGTTTTGCACATTATTAATGATAAATAAGTGAAATAATAATAATAAAAGTTCGTTTTACTTCATTGCATAACGTCATATGAAGTGCTATAAAAGTAATTTAACAAAAATAAAATTGAGGCAATTTGATCAAAAACAATAAGAACAATTATTTTATTATATTTTAATACCATAAATAAATACTTTTAATAACTAAGGAATATTATTCTTCCATCCTTATTCAACGGATGACTTGTCAAAACAATAAAATTGAACGTATTTGTTGTTATACACACTTCACACCGGTAAGGGGCGCCACGTCTTAACAAAACAAAATGCATTCCATCCCTTTCTTAAACCCCTCAAAAATGAACTTCTCAAATCCTGCATTTGCTTGAATAAGTGGAAGACTTAAATAACAGTTCTCAAATGTTAACCAGGGGCACTTGGTCTCATTCATTCCTCTAGAAAAAGCGAACAGGAAAAGATAGTGTGCTACGGACCTGGAGGAGTCTGTATGACTGTGTTGAAGCAGCTGATCCTTTGTCAGGTCTAAACTAACAGGACAGTATTTGAGCTGAGCCTGTAACAATGGGTCTTGCACGCTCAGAGCGAAGAGAAAACGTGAGGAATCTGGGTTTATGATCCCAGGCTGGGAGTGAGATTAGAGGCCGAGCTGCCCCGGGGCCTCAGTGGGGCGTCCCGCTCTACCTCAGAGTCTCACACTGAGGTTTTGATGAACATATCAGCAGAACCATTTGGAGCTCACAGGGAGAACAATTCGCTGTTTTTCCATAGAGATCCAGCACTGGTGCATTCACAGACTTATAATAATGCATGCTAAAAATGTCATATTTCTTCTGAGTGCATTCAATCAGAAACCCCCTGTGAGGCTAAACACACGCCATGCCCAATTATGTGGGCTCCCCTCGGACAAGCCTAATTCAGCCACTCATCCCTCTTTTAGTTTCAAATGCGTGTGCTACAA